>OY728125.1:1032994411-1034426899 GCA_963277665.1 Viscum album
CGTTTGGTACCCTCCGGGTAGTGGCTTCCTGCTGACACTAATGTGTCCTATATTATGGGCAACATGAGAGGATGGGTTGTGGTTTTTGGTGTTGGAGGGATTGTGGTTCATTCTTTCACTTCATCCTTTGGCAGTGATAACTCTCTTATAGCTGAGGCAAAAGCAAAGCTTATCGATCTCAATCATGCTCTTAGTATAAAATTTCCATCACTCAAGCAGAGACCGACACTTTGATTCTGCAAGACTACATGCATGGTAAAGGCTTCATTCCCTTGTCCATCATCTACATTGTCAGACCTTGTAAATCCATCCTTTCAAAATTCCAATGTGACTAAAACATAGAATGATGGAAATAAGTTGCAGATTACCTGGATTCTTTGGTAGATCAGAATTCCAACAAGACTTGTCTTCTTCATCCTAGCTGCATGAATCTAGAGGGTGTTAATTTGAAAAGAGGGGATGCCCTTAGTTTGTATTATTTTAGGCCCCCCTAAACCCTTTGTGTCCTTTATTACTTTTATTTATTTAATAAACATTTGATTTGGATGGATGGATAATCTACCTAACACAACTTTTTATATGGGACATTCCAAAAATAAGGCTTCCATAAACCATGTAATGGATATAAAAAATCATTTATACCTTGAATATGACAATAACACCTTAGTTGAATAGTCCTTTTGATTAACTAGTACGTCATAATATATGAGAAATGAAAATCATGGTATGATACAGGAGAAAATTGATTGACCAAAAATCAAATTATATAAATAGGTATCATAATTGAAACAATTCACATGAATCCTACACAAGAATAAGTCTCCTAGGTAAATTCATGATCATTAAATCTAATCAGTCATTAAACACATTTCACTAGGGACAGACACAAACTAAAAAAATATCATACCCCCACATAAATATTTCTTCAATTTTATGGGCTTGCTAACACAAGTTTAGTAATGAAAATCAAGGAAATGATCATTTTCCATTTGTATAATCTCCCCCGGATCCTTTAACAATTCCTAGTTTGAATTGTTTTGAACTATAGGATTGATACATAATGATAACCAAATCAATAACGTTTTGGACACTATCAGATCACCATGGAATATCCATAGTTCATAATGGTCTAGATTCAGATGTTTTATAGAAGTTAAATAATAGAATCTAGATGTTGATTTTATCAATGATTATAAAAAACACATTATAACATGAAAGAAAATTCTATACAACCAATACGAAAAATATATAATTGATTTCCATCCAGGAAAAGAAGTGATAATTGAACATGATTGAATATAAGCTAACTGTATTGGATGTCTAGATTTGAAAGAGAAGCTGGACATTGATGATATGTGTTTGAAGGGAATAGGATAACCCAAAATTACATAGAGAGATACTAGGGTTTGGGGAGGAATGAAATTGGAGAATTAGAAAGGAAAAGTGGTTTTGGTCATTTAATATAATGGAAACATCAAAATTCATGGAGTAAAATATGGATTTACACAAAAACTATTAGGAAGGTTGATACACTGAAAACACACCACATGAGCTTAAAATTCCATAATTCATTCATTTTTCGAATTCAACATTCACATACTGAATTTATTTCATTTACTAAATGTATATTCATGGCGTTCACCCCATTATTAATTCACACCATTAAAATACCTGAACGAAATAAACAAAAAATCTAGCCTATAATTCCATTCTTAAGACATTACATTCTCCAAACATCCATAACAAGACTTCCTGATTTTAATTAAACCATTAATATGTAAAAAAATAAAAATATTTTTAACATGATATTGAGATTTTTAAAAATACACCCCTATAATTTATTCTCATTATTGAGATGTTTCTCCAGAGGTATTCTCAAATAACATGGGACACTAAACTTGAAGGCATATTTTTTTTATTAAAAGTGGGTTCTGGTCAAAAGACCAGAACTTAGGGGTTTATTCAAATAGAAAGAAGCACAAACAAGTTACAACAGACGGAAAGAGGGAAATCTTCTAGAGTCCTTAATAAATTATATTAAGGACGTTTGAGCCGAATCCACATGCATTATCATTAGACGTTTGATCCCAATCCCATGAAGGTTCTTTCTTATGAGGATGTAGGGTTAGAACCAGATTCTTCTATTATAGAGTTACCTATTTGGATAGTAGAGTGAAGATAGAAATTTTTGTGAGGAAAATTATTGCCTATCATGAAATCCATGGGTTTCTACATTTTTCAAGCATAATACTGATACACTCTTGGAAAAAAACCCACTATTTTCAAATCAAATACTTTCTATCTATGGCATCTTGTACTATACTCATCTAAACATTTGACGAATCTCCATCTTTATGCTAGGAAAAAGATGAAAAATAATTCCACCCATAAAAATAATCAATGTCACCCATATGAATCTAAGATGAAAGGAAATTATTATATAGAAAATATATCCAATAAAATTCATCATATCAATTGTGTATAATACTAGAATCCATCCATGAATCTTATTATTTAAATTATGGATCATTTTTTCTGACTACCTGTCAATCTAAGGATAATGTTCCATAGTTAGATTCAAAAGGGTACCCATCACAATCTTTAATACATCCAATAATAATGAGGTGTATATTGAATCTCTTTCAAATAACATTCTCTAAGATACACGATTAATCCATATGCTCTTATAAACATAGACCATTATTACCTCATCCACTGAGCTCAACTCCCATATTGGTATATGGTGAGTTATATTATCCAATTGATCCACAATTACCCAAATAGATTTCTAACCCCTAGGGGTACTAGGGAACCCTACAATGAAGTCTATCTCTACTTCATCCCATATACACATAGAAACTGGAATTGAAAGTAGTAACCCTATAGGTTTTTGATTACATACCTTGATTTTATGATAATTCAAATAATGGAAAAAAATAATGCACTCTATCCATTGATGTAATACAACCAGAAAACCCGACTAATGTTGCGATACATCTTAGTTTACATCAGATTCATTGTCAAGAATGATGTATAAATGTATATAATGCACTCTATTTTTATAGATTATGGAAACATCTATCTTTTATTAACCAAATCTCATTGTGTCTATCCAACAATAAACCTGAAATATGGTCAGTTTTTCCAATATTTGACACATTATGAGACACTCTAGATCCAGATCATGAAAAGACCTTACACAATCTACCAACGAGGATGTTCACACTATGTGTGAAAAAAACACTTCCCTTCCATACTTAATAACTCCCTCCTTCCAATTTACCAACAAGGCTTTGAGAATCAATCTATATTTTTACAAATGTAATCCTATATCTAGATTTTTCTTTATTATTTCATTTTCCAACATATTTATTTTTTCTGATGCATGATCTATCTCAAAGTAAAATGTCTAAAAATAAACCATCCAATGCCTCTAATGAAGATATAATTCATGCGGGAATAAAATATACCACAACAACTTTTGGTCTGTAAACACATAAAATCTCGCTATAAAGAGTTAGTTTCACTATTAATTCAGAGCATGTATAATGGATTCTAACACTAATTCTTTATGTAGGGTAGTTATGTACATGGGGTCATAATGGATGAGACCCATAAGAGACTATGTTATCACCACACATCAGATCAATCACTAATCCAATACATGAATCATTGAAGTATAAATTATATCAGAATAAATGATTAGAAATGGATGGGCTAGAGATGAATTAAACAATTTATTCATGTCATTATAAACATCTTCAATCTTTTCTATCAATTAGAACTTTAATCCCATCTTGGTATGTTATGTATCAGGTACACTGAGGTGGGAAAAGTCTTTAATGAGTCATGTGAAAAACATTGAAAAATCAAGAAACATTTCAATCTAAAATAAGATCCCCAATCATTCATAAGATATAAATGCTTTACGATTCTATGGATAAACTAATATTTCATCTTGAGAATCCATGTTCCCAAAAAAATACACCTCCTCTATCCAAGAGTTAATCCAAGTACTTCACATAATATTGATGTGCCAAAATAATAGTCAATATGTTTTCTAAGTATCCATAATGTAATTTGGACATATTTTAATATATTAGGATACCATAAATGAATACAAAAACGAAGGAATTGGGTAAAAGAGAATGATCATGTTTATGAGATCTATTAAAATAGTTGGTGCGTTCTTTCCTCCAAAAGTAAAAATGATATACTCAAACAACTCGAAACTTTTCCTAATCATTGAAATTGGTATCACATCCCCTATGAAAAAAATCAAAAGTTATCAATAACATAGATTAATAATAGAGAACCACTATAATCTACTTAAATGATCAAACAATTCAACTATGTTTGTAAATGTGTCCCAATTTTTCATTATAATATGATTCATAATCTATATTATAAAAAATTCTAAATTCTATCTTCCAACATCATAGAAAGAAATAATAGTACACCCAAATGGTACGATCTCAGTCAAATGAATCATTTATCCCCATGATCATTTAATTGTTCATTGAGCTATTTCAACTCAAATAGGGTCATGTGATAGAGTGAAATCAATATTAAGTGATCACTTAGAACAATAATGATCTAAAATTAAATTCCAATGTGTGGATTAAACATCAATAAATTCTCTAGAATGACATCATAATATATCTCATCAACAAAAGGTAACATGCATGGAATCACATCCAGATCCACTATAAGGAATTTTAATGCCAATTTAACAAAACCATATTCTCTATAATGAGGCTATAGTCCCACCCTACCTGTATGAACATCAAAATAACCAGTTAGCATAAATCACTCTTGCTTAAATAATTAATACGTCACTCATCTCTAATAAAAAATGTTGTGTGCATGGATACTTGTCAGCCAGTCCATTAAAAGAATCACATTGGAAAATAACATATCTAAAATTGAAAATTGTAAAACATACTAAAAACTACTAAACACTGTTGGGAATTATAGATATATATATGTATATGATTTAATTTTGATCCCTCGGGTGTATTGATAGATAAAATCATAGAAGAGTATTTAAAAAGTAATCATATGCCAAAAAACACTTGATTATATAATAATTAATAGGATTATATTATGTAAAACAAAAAAAATGGGATGAAGAAATCATGATCATGCCTCACAAAATTGAATGTACCTGTCCATAATCTTTTATAGCATGATCAACCAAAAAATACCTACCAACCACCACTACATAATGCCCCCATTGGCTCTTGAATCACATGATTTAGCAACTCTTGTGGGGTCATCACAAACTAAATAGGTGAAAATCCTAAATCATTGCGTAATATAGCTATCTAAAACCATGAAACATTTGAAAAATGACATTGTTAGATGACAATTCTGGACATAGTGGTGATAAGTCTTGAGTGAAACAAGACAATCCTAGAGAAAATTTCCATTGCTATAATAATTATAAAATCAATTATTGTCTTTCATAGGGGAAGGAGTCAATATAACATGACTCTAATCTAACTTATTCTTATTTCCCAGGAGTACATCCATTAAACACCTATTTTTTATCATAGAATGAGAAACTAGGACTCTATTAGAGAAATAACATATTGTTCAGATTATTGATGAATGAAGACATGAAACTCATTCCTACATGATGGCCTTTTGTATCATCGTTTCATTATGAATAACAATAAAAGAGTTATTCATATAAAAATTAATGAACTATCACCACATCTTTGGGTGAAGGATAAACGTTTATTTCATTGCATTCTATGTTTCACTCCCCTCCTTTAGTGGTGAAATGTGAATCTTCTTTATTAACTATACTCTTTATGCGGACAATATCATCATCCCCAATAATAGATACCTAAACACATTATCAATTTACATCATCATATCATTAAGGAAACCCCCCTAAAAATATGTTCATAAAGGTATCAGAACTCATCCCATCCCTCCTAAAAACCTACAACATCTCATCCAACCATTATCCAACTACAACTGAATCATAATTGTCGCAAGAGTAACATTATAATCATTTGGTGTCTCTACCAGGTTGAAATTCTTCTCAATGTCATGCATCCAATCCTCCATGTCCTACGGGACTAGGGTGGACTTGAAGGAATGGGGGTCCTAGAGATATAAGTAATGGACATATTTGACCGTAATCAACTATTCTTTGAGGAATCCTTCATATAGAATAGGTAATAAAAGATAGATACCTATTTGGACAAGATTTATTACATGACCCACGAGAATAATTATAGGAGGATACTCAGTTTTATCCTTTGGTGTAATAGGTAATGAAACATGTTGTGAATGATGTCTACAAGGAAAAATTTCCATAAATGATTAAATAATCCTTTGAAAAATACAACATATTAAACATGAACTGTAAAAAAATAACATAAAAAATTTATAGACACACACAAAGGCTCACATCAAGGTTAAACCTAAGAGGCTTCCAACAAAAAACATTGCAAAATCAACTTATGAACTCCAAAAAACTCATTCCAAGCCTCCAGAACCAACATATTAGTCACAAAAACACATATATACGATCATGAATAGTATAAATAAATCTTAATAAATAATGTATGAAACAATTTACCAAAGGGAGTATGATAAGTTTTTTAGAAATTTAATTATCTGGCCTCTATATAATAAATGAAAAGGGTATATATGGAATGTTAATATAATTTTTTCATGATACCCAAAGGATCCCCATTTTGCATAAATAAACATATCAAAATATTGTGCATCACTAAAGGTGAATTACATCCATTATAACTTCAAACATAGAAAAAATATAAATTAAAACTACATTTAAACTTTTAGGTCCAATATATAGTGTGTGGTAGCCACTAACACGGTTCCTCTAACCACATCTCATCCATCATATCTCAAATTTACACTATCCCAAATCACGGAATGGAGCCAAAACAAGTCTGTGAACCTTTTATTATGATGAAATTTTTTGACACCCCAACCTGAACCATTAGGTTTGATCTTGGGGAGTCACATGTTCTTATTCATGTCTCACTATAAATAAGTTGTTATTGACTATAGATAAGGACCTACAGAATGGAATAGGGAGACTATGCACTTGGTACTAGGTGAACATCGAATTATATATACATATAATGATACTAATAATGATAAATGATTAAATGAATAACCATAAATGTAGAAGTAGTATATAATATAATGTAAAATACCAAAAATAAAAATAAAAGGGTTTAATGTATAAAAAGTAAAAATATAAAAGTAGTGGAACCCAACCCTTGGACCATCAATAATTTTCTTCATCATCTTACTAACTTACCAAATTTCCCAACATATGGCCCTTTCCATTCATCAGATATATATGTATTAAAACCATAGGCGAATAAAAAATTTAGATTAGGGTTAATGTAAAAGTCATTGTATAAAAGCACCAACAACCCATAACATCGGTGCATATGAAATACACGTGCATGTGATGAATATAATATGGTACATATATATAAAATAATATTCCTCACATGTATAACTATAATTCACATCTTCAAGGAACCTCTCTTATTTTTTTTTGCCCCATGCCAAAAATAAAGAAATATTAGCAACATAACACGTCCACCTAGATCAGATAGTTCATAAAAAAGATTTTAATTATTATCTTGAATGGATAAAACAAATCATTCATAAAAGGCATATGAAGAATCCCTGATGGGGAGATAGTCCATTGGCTAATCCTTCGTCCTCATATATAAGATAGAATACCATCACAATATGATACATGATTTAAATGATAAACAAAATATCACATCATATAAAATATCATCATAAATAGATTAATTCATATGAATGAAATAAAGGGTTCAGTGTCTCCATGATATTCGTACACACTACATTTGATCAGTAATCAAACATTAGTCTCTATGGATACACACACATGCCAAAAAATATACCAATTACTGGTATAAAACCTATTATTAAGTCATATGCTTCCTACCTAAAGTGAAACAATGATGATCAATGAAAGGGTCGTTGTCAATGTTTAGAAAAAACACTAGATCTTATATCAATTCCCAATTCGAAATTTTTTAACTCTATGATTGAGAAGAAATAAAACCACCCACAAAAATATTATTACATGATCTACTAAACAAGTAAATTTTGATACCAAAAACAATATAGATCCAACTATTTTCCAGTACCCAAATCCATAAATATGCATACTGATTCAATAATGTTTATAAAAACAATCATTATATCATTATAAACCCTTTATATTTTATCATTTAATTTTACATCTATTTAATATTAATCTAGGAGAAAATTGGAGAATTGATCAAGATAAAAGAACAAATTATTGGATTATATGTGTAAGATCAAATGAGAAATTATGCACTAAATAGTGGAGTTCATATGGAAGAGGAGAACCCAAAAACTCCTAGAGAGATCCTAGGGTTTTGGGAGGAATGAAAAAAGATTAATATGAATATAAAAATATTGATGGGTCATTTGATCTATTGAAAATAGAAAAAATCCTCAAGATACCATGGTGAAAAAACTAGAGTCCACACTCTCCTTCTAAGACTTTTCTAAACTATGATATCATGATTGTTTAGTGATCTATCTCATATAATCCAAATCATTCTTCTATATGGGAGATGTTCAATTTTTCTTTAATAGGAATTCCCCACCATTGTAATACCCTTACTATCATTTCATATTTAAACTATATGCTCCACGTCCCATGAAAACCCTGAATTTAAAATGAAAATGAGCACCACTACCCTCATATGCCCAATGGTTCACTACCCACCATATTATTTTACCTTATACCACTCATAAACTGATTTCTCAATAGGTTTTGTCAACAAACCACGAATGAGCATTTAACAAAATTAGTTTATAAATGATTCTCACACATTATACTCAAAATGATGTCCACATATAGGGAATTATTGTCTCTAAACTATAAATACGATAAGATTCTTTCAAAATAAATGTTTAGATCTCTTGATCCATGCTCACATCAAAATATTATACACATAACATTAACCAATTACTAACACCATGTCTCCCTACTACGTGTGTCCAAGTACATCCATGGTTGAGTCACTTCTGGGACCCAATTTATCCTCAATTTCTCCTCTACCAAAGATGGACATTTATCCTTTTATTTTAAAAGCTATGCAATCATATCCACAATATTACATTATACACTTGGTTTCGAGATCAAACATTCCTAACCAAAAATTTATGATTTAAATGGTACCACATGTAACTAATTAATACTATCAAAACATGACTCATTCTACAGTGTTATTCCTTCTATTAAAACAAATATGACCATGCTAAACATACCTGTATTCCAAACAAGCTAGAAGATCCCATGTAACTCCACTAAAAAACAGATCACATCACTTATATCATTATATTTTTCTATAATCTTTCATCACCTGGTATCATTACAGTCATGGGAATCAACTCACAATCTGACTACCTTATAAATAGTAGAAACGCTCTCCAAAATGTTTAGACACACAAATAATCTTATCTATAAAAGATAACCATGTAAACAAATCACCATAGGTTCATCATCAAAATATAACTGATTTTACATGCCAATATTAAAAACACTGAGCTTAAACTATGAATAATTTTAAAAAAGAAAATAACCTAGTTACCTACCTAAAAAGGAATCCATAACCCAAATCCATCCTTTCTTGTAGGATTCCCTCGATCAAAATGAAACATATACATATTAGGGTTGGATTCAAAACTAAGGTCCTCTTGGTCATCAACTAATGCCTACTGATCATGTCTAACTTGAGGGTCACTGGGTCTAACCACTTATCCCAAAATTAAACCACTTTAAAGGAGGTAATGATACATTGACCTATGATTTTCAAAAACATCCAATTATCAGCCTATATTGGCCCAATTATCTCCGATCATCCTCATAAGAAACTACATCCTAGAGGATATGATGTTAACACAAATGAAATAATGATATGACACTCACTAGGCATCCACATAGGGTAAAACCACTATGATGTCATGTTTAGATGAATTTTCTAGTAACTATAAAAATCACACTCATTGATTTGATTATATAACCACAAATGAAGGTCAATTAAGCAGGATTTTTTTATTATATATACAATGAAAACAATATATATTATTACTAACACATTAAATAAAAAAGAATCAGAAACAAAAACCTACGAACAGTCCATCATTTTGGAATCATGTTCTCTATCGACATAATAGGGCCATTTCACCTTCTGTGCATGATGACTTATTAATTGGACTCACCATAAAACATATCCACATAGATCTACATCATATAAATTTTTAATGAAAAATATATGAAATTCAAGACAATTGAGTAGAATTCTTCTGGAAACCTATATTAGAAAGCACCATTTTGCATTTAATTAACACATTAAAAATATTTCACCTATCATCAATAAATCTTTATCATCATGACAAAGATCCAAGATCTTCAAATCTATGATTAATCATCACATTGCACAACATGTTCATCTCTCAATGAAAAAGTAATATACCACTGTAAGATCACATATGATTAAAAAAACCATGACTATAGAAACTATAAATTCTTAGAAGTATAAGTGTTCTTTAATCACCCGTTCAATATCCATAATGGGTTTCGACACATTAAAATTTATCCTCTCTACCATATCGTGATTAAAAAAATGGAATTGAAAAACTTTAATACCAACTTTCAATGTCCTAACCCTGATGCCACTAATCAATATATATGAGTCTTTTTTCTGAAGGCCTCAAGTATGCCTCAATATATGATAGAGGCTACTGACTAATGGTGACAACATAGGGTGATTCAATGGAGTGATTGTGCCATAATATTTGATTAAACATTATATAAATCAATTGATATCATCCAATGATGTATATAAAAATAGTACAGAAGAAATAAATGACATAAATAGAAGTGTGATGTAATAATAAATGAAATTATACAAAATGATGAATAGCCATGTCATAAAAAACATTTATTTCTCACTGGGCCTACCATACATGCAATAGTACATAGATGAAACTGAAATAAATTTATTGGGCTATACTACTAACTCCAATGTAGGTCACACACTTAGTCTCTAGAACACTATGAAGCTGTTCGATCCTAATCAATATAAACCACATGACCAGCTCAACTTCAAACAAAAATCATTGGGCCTCACCCATATCCATCATATATATATGCTCGATATGGAAATCATAAACATGGTCTACACACACACTAAGGTGCACATACAGGGGTGAGAAATACTTACATAAGGCTACCCCAATAAGAGACCAAGAAATTTGTTTTCAAACGTGCATGCCAATGAAATATTCCATTCCTAGAAAAGACACAACTAAATTTAGTAAATAAAACAAATAACATTTAACCAAGGTCAATACATCGGTCTATAATATTTTTCAATTGGGAATGGTTCAATCAAGTAGAGTTATATTTTTATGTATAAATATACATTATCATAAATATATATTTACATAAAAATTAATATGAATGAGTAAGGAGCAGATAATGTAAAAAATAACATTCGATCTTGGGGTTCGTAACACTAATCGACAAAACATTCTATGAAAATGAATTGATCTAGATTTTATACAATGTATTAATTTTATAATTATATCAATATATTGGTCTATAATCCCAATTGAGAAAACCTTCTTGGTCCAGTTCTAGAAATATCATTGAGACAACTATGTTATTATATTAGGATACATTTCCTAATTTATTATTACTCATACTCACTACGAATCACTATAATAAAAAATGTAATGAACCTACAAGAATATAATGAAAATGGTTACTCATTTGTAGGTCATACAACTCAAGCCAAGTTAATATAGTCTTATGTCTAAATCCTATTTCAGAGTCAATAAAAATAAACAAAAGTTTTAATCAAATAATCCCTACAAGGGATGAGCATCAAGAAATATGTAAAACACAATCTTTATGGAACAGAATGTACAATAAATAACGGCATAAGGGTTTAGAGCTTCATGTATTTCTACCCTATCCATGGGAGTTTAAAGAACATTGTTTCACAACCCAAATAATGTGGTGTGGAAACAATGTCCAACAACCCAATCCTTGTTGTGGAAGTCCACGTCCACTAATGAGGAACACCATGTCCAATTGCAGTCAAAAGTGATGAGGAACATCATGTCCAACATCCTAGTCATTTATTCAATCATGGAGAGTGTAATTGATCCCCCAAAAATATAAAAAATCATCGATGATGAGTTCCATGTCCAACACCACAGTCAACTAATCGATCCAGGAGAGTGTAATCATCCTCATCACATGAGTATCATAATAAATAAAAAAATAATTCATGAACATCATAATAATATCCTTAAAATCTGATTACATTTGAGAAACCAAATTATATAAAAATCATTAAAATGCTTATAATGTAGATATTTTGAAATATGTATAGCAATCATAATAAATAATTTTGTATCGTGTCAGAACCATCAACCACATACCATGAATCACCTCTGGAAATCGTCATCACATCTTTAGTAAACAATTGAATTCATAAATAAAATAGTGTGGGTGGAAGAATTTATAGACCCATAACTATTTTCATAGCCTTATGAATCCCAAATTTAGTATGGGTCCTATGGTGACACTAACTGTCATATATTCCCAAAACCACATCTCTCTAGCTCTGGGTAGGTCAAACAATGGGATGCCCACCAGGTCAGTATGTTAAAAACAATGAAGAGTCATCCTTCTTTGGATCATTATAAATGTTTTAGAAGAAGATGAATCATATATTAGACCCTTAATAATAATTCATGTATATAGGTTCTTCCTACATGGGGTCCATAAAAAATAGAAAATAGTTAGATATAGCCTAAAAAGGATTCCCCTTGTAAAAATCTATGTGAATTCATCCCATAGGCGACCCTTTGAAAATAATAAAAAATAGTATAGTCATCATATATATGGATCCTATAATTTGAAATTCAATTAGAGGCATCCTACAGATATTCCTAAAAAACAACTAACATCACAGTCTCATGGGCCATAAGGGTACATATCTCTAGTGATTATTACTCATTTGGAAATATAGAAACACCATTTTTCATGAGTGATGGATCGTGAAACATATCATATCAATGTATCACTCCAAGGAGACAAATAGATTTTTTTACCAGGGGAAGAACCTCTCTGTTTTGGAAAAATCAAGAAACATCTCTTTAGAGACCTCAAATATCCTCAAGGGTAATACCATCATGATCTATGAGGGAAAACTATAAAATAGACTAATAATGTGTCTAATTAATACTCTAGGAATAATGATACATATGAACATTAAAAAGGAGTTCAATTAGACAGTACACAACATGTATACCTAGTACATGGTGTGTTCCTTCAATGCACTACCGAATCATGTACCTGAGTCAAACATGGCTTGTAAAATCCCATGTACACAACATGTCCGATATGTACATGACCTTTACCCAACATGTGGTATATTCCCTTATACCTCGCAAGGTACGGTAATATATATCGCATGTCTATGGAATTTTACATCGAATTCAACCCACATGGGGTCCGGACATGTACTTTACAGAGCCATATTCCCCTATAATATTCCTCTAGACATCTACTTGTCAACACTATCGTGTCCCAATAAATGGAGTACTTACCCCATACACTACACAAACATCAAAATAGTCATCTTCATCAAATGAGATGAATATATGTTGTGTGTTCCTAAACTACACAACATTTGAATGGTATTTTCATAAGAGAAACCCATTAAATAGTCCCAAACCCCTATTGTCCCCACAAAAGGTATAGTTATACCCACACAGGGTCCTAAAAAGTCATAATAAGGATTTTGAACATGAAAATTGTATATATACATGGATTTACCAAAATAATAAAAAATTTCATACCTATGGGTGGAATCTACTGACGCTTCATCCTTTTCTATGATACATAGCCATTGAATGATGATCCAACTCCTCATTATCTTTGAGGTAGTGCATATACTCAACTATCAAAATGAATATCTATCCTTATCCACATTATCACTCAATATATTGAAGTAGGAATCCCACAGGGTAATTCGTTAGGATTTATTGAAGGAAAATAAATGAATAGATGAAAATAGAAAAGAAGTAAAATAAAATAATAATTAAAGATAGGAATGGGTAGGCCCCAGTTCCTGACCATAGTTTATACCCCACATAAGAAAAACTATTTATTTTGGACTCAAGATCAGAGGAAGAATCTAAAACAGATTATTCATTCAGAATAAATGGACATATGATTGAGTCAAAAATTTAATATTTAATTAATAAAATATTAAATAATAAGGACACTACTTAAATATGAATGACTTGTAATTGTTCTAAACAGTTCTCTAAACATAAATAATATATTCAGGAACCAACATAGTGGCCATAAAATTTTTCCTATATTATATTTTAGGTTCAAATTACTGTTTTACAACTTACAATCATCTGAATGAATGAAATCAAATTTTCTTTCAAAATTACTATCTAAAAAACACTTTTCATTAAAACCTCCACACCATAAACCTTCATTTCCATAATAATCCTTGGCGGCTAAACTAGTGACCATTATATCACATTGATTATCAGTGAAAAAATTATCTCATGACAATCAAATGATTTGTATCATAGTTTCAATAATTTTCTCTAATATGGGAGATATTCAACCATGATTTATCTGGTACTTAGCACCATAGGAATACTTTTATTGACATATCATAACCACACTATGAGTTCAATAACCCATGAAAATTTACAAAAATCAATTGAAAATTGGGGTCACAACCCTCCAGCATCCAATCATTCACTCCCCGCCATATGGATTTCCATACACTACTAGTTGATTGAAACCTCAACTTGTTTCGTCATCAAAAAAGGAAAAAAATTTAAGACTCTTGGTGTATAATTGATTCTCTCTTAGCATAATCAGGATGATGTAAAGTTGTAGAGAATGATAATTTCAAAACTACGTGTAAATTAAGATTATATATAAAGGAGTGTATTTCTATCTTGATCCACACTTGCATCCATCTGAGATACCCTTTCCATTAAAAACTTTTGACACCATGTCTCTAAATAATGCATGCCCATGTCCAGCCATGGGTTAATATCTTCATGACCCCTGATTTATCTTCGATATCTCCTAAACAACATATGTGAATTTATACCTTTACCAAAAAACATGGGAAACTATACACATGGTATTTATTTAAACAATCATTCCCCAGCTCTACCATATCCTCCATCCGATTTAATATTTAAATGGTACCATATTTAACGGATGCATACCATCATCACCCGAATCACACTCTATGAATTTTTTTCTATGAAAACCAAGATGACCATGCTAAATGAAACATCCATCCAAACAAGATAGATTCTACCATGGATTTCCTATTTAATATATAGAACCTCACCAGTTCCACAATTTTTTCCATGACCTCCCATCATCTGTCTTCGTTCCTATACTATGTGCATACTCGTTCTCTAACTACATTACAAACATTTGAAACACTGTTAAATGGGAATATGAACCCAAATAGTCATCCTTATCAAATCCATTCTAGGGATCAAATATCCATATGTCATTCATCAATAGGAAAATCAATCGACATGTAATACCCAATACATAATCATTCATTGGGGTCTAACGATCATATAACCTAGATCCCTACGTAAAAAATTATTTATAATTCATCCGCAAAATTTATCATAGGTTTCACATGATTAAAATTAAACATCAGCTTATATGGGTCTGACTAAAAACCAATGGTATCTAGCTCTTCCACATAGCCCTACTGATCATGTATCACATGAGGGTTACTATTTATAACCAACATGTCTAATAGTTAAACATATCCATGCGAGGTAGTGATACCCTCAACCTACAAGGGTCAAAACTATCATGCATCAGCCCACACGTGTAACAACCAAAAATTTTATCAATTTAATTTAACTTATTATATTTATGAAATATAGTTTATATTACATAAAATTACAAAGGTAACAAAATATAGACATTATTAAAGAATAATTAATGAAATAATATGTTTTTATATATATTAAGGAACCTATACAGATTGAATGGTAACATGACCATTTGGAGTAGTAATATGGACATTTGGAATAATAATCTGGCCAATAGAATAATAACCTCTTCTATGAAATTGTATATAAAATTTTCTATCTTATAAATGAAAATATTATTTATTAATATCATGGAATAAGAAAATAAATGGTTTAAAAATTATAAATTATGTGTTGGTATTTTTATGAAGCAGAAATGTTTATTTATATTTTTTATAATTATTATATTGACATTAAATAATTTTTTTACCATAAAATAGATTAATAAACTAAAATTTTATTTATTATCAATATTATATTATTTTATTAGACTATAACATTTTTTTCAATGAGTTCTAAAATTGGTTGTAATATTAAAATCATTATTTTTTGAATAAATGATTATTTTATTTAAAAGTATAATTTATCATATTTATAATATTATTTTCAAAAAAAAGAGTATATTATATTAATATAAATGTCAAAAGATAATTTTTATAATGTTTTGTTTATTTTTCTGATATAATTAATTTTTTTGTGAATAGTGAAATACAATAATTTACTATAATTATCATTACATGTAAATAATAAATTATTGAGTCATTTATGATGTAAGTGTAAGTAAATCCCTAATTATTTATAACTAGAATGCATTATTTACTTTATTTAGTCATAATAATCACCACTGTTTATAGTCTAGATCCAAAATAATAAACTAATTTATTTATTATTCAAAAAAGACACCACTACTACAATATAAAATCAACCCCTCACCACCTTTATCATCCAAAATTATAAGTATTTTATGATACTTATATTATTATAAGTTATTTTCCCAATCCTCTTACCCATTTTCTTGTATTCTTGGCCTCACCAAAAGAACATTTCCATGACCCATCAGGAGGTTCTCAACTAGATGACGCTCAAGAGGTATAATATTCCCTATCTATCTTTCAATATATTTTCATTTCTTATCCAATCCTTAACACATATAACCAATGAATAAGGATAATTATAGTAACTTCTATAAACTCTAATTATATTATTTCAATGTAATTTCCATCATAAAACACATTCTCTTCTCCCTTTTATTCGAAAAATAAAAACATCGTCCATGATGTGCATATTTAGATTATCATGGATGATGTGTTTTTATTTTCCATTACCACCTTTACGGATGGTCATAAAACCATTTTAATGGTTAAATAATATTATATCAGACATATTTTATTTTATATAATGTTCTAGAACCATTTTATATATGTAATATTAATAAATAAAACAAAACTATTTCGTGGTGACCAAAAAATGCCAAAGTAGTCTAAATGGTTATCAATATCATTTTATCTAATGATTCATACTCTTCATTAAAAAAATATTAAGACCATTAATTTTTTTATATGGTCATTAATAAACAATTTTACAAATTTTGGATAACTATTTAAATTTTACACGATCTTCCATACATGTATTCAAGTGAACCAATCATGAAATCCAATGAAACGAACTCTCCAAAATAGTGATATTGAATCTTATAACTCATCAAAAATCCCATAAATGAACATAATAAAGATGTAATAAATACAATTAATTTTTAATTTTTTATTAATTAAATTAATTATCCAGAACAATTATGTGCACGTGCAAAACAATTTTAGAATTGTTGTAAGGGTTTTCTATTCTCACTGTAGTTTCTATGAGATATTATTTATTCACCATATATTATTGTGTGTAATTTATGTATATTAAACATTGATGTATAATATTATTAATCTATTTATCTTCATTTTATTAGTATTTTAATTTGATGATCAGTAATTTTATTGGGGCATATGGTTCGACTGTTTTCAAAGTGGTGAGGGATTCTTTCAAACCCACGTTTCACATCAGGTTATTGTTTCTCTCTCCGTAAGACATTGAAAATATTTATTATCATTATTTAATATTTTGGAATTATGTTTTTTATGATCCAATAATATATTCATATCCCAATTATGATTTCATTTATGAGTAAATACTAGTTATATAAGGTTGCTTTTTCAATTCTTCATGATAAACAATCCTTATTAAAGGGAACATCCCAATTTCATCACCATTTTCAAGTACACATCATAATATTTTTTAAGAAACCATTATTTATAAAAAAATATATATTTTAATCTTGAAAAACATTCTTATTTCATTTCATATTTTATGCAAACAATTATTTCTTTTTCTCTTTAAACCATATTTTTATTTTCCCTTAAACCACACCAAAGTTTATCATTTCTAATGTTTCTTAAACACTATTATTAAATTCTATCACTTTATTTGGAAATAATGTATCATCATATACTCTATATTTCAGTGTTAAAAATATTTTAATATTTCTCAATTATAATTTCCTGATTTTATGACTAATACAAATGTTTTTCCAAAAGTACACTTTTTTCTAATATAAAAAATAATATTTGTATCAATAAATAATCAATGTTTTATGATATTATTTACTGAAAATTCAACACAATATAATGAATATGATTCTACATTTATATTGATCTTTTTTTATACAATATATGAGATTTTATTGAATTGTGTATGATCATTTTAATTTCAGATGTACTATCTTGATACCATTGACCATAATACATGGTGTATTTTATGATTATGTTTTGGGAAATTTTTTTACATTTCATATAATAGTTCAAATAATAATTTATAGGTTGATTTTTTTCAACCATTTCAAATGAGTAATGCATTGGACTAGTAAGCGTCAGGTGGGACCCGCTATATACCCTTGATACATCGGTATATCTCATCAAATAATCTAGACCCAATATTCAGAAAGGGAATACCCATTTATATAGAACTATTTCCCTAGAACATGATTTTATGTTGTAATGTCTCATATTATGAATATTGACATTTTGAGATTTTATATTGATAATCCATGTGACTAATTAACCAGTAGAATATCATTGGTTAATTAACAATCTAATGCTATTATATAAATTGAATTATTTGATCGTAGTTTATTACATACATATTATGATTTTGTTTATTTTTTATGGTAATTTGTTTTTTTATTCACCATAACATATTCATTATGATAATTTATGATATCTTATGTTATATTGTTTACCCTTATTGGGCTTCTTAGCTCACCCCTTATGTTTTATTTTTCCCTAGGATGCCAACATGTATATTTTGAATCGCATCCAGCGATAATCTAGGAGAATAAGGATTTTTCAAAAAGAGATTCATTGTTTTATATCATTTCATATTATAATGTAAAACTTATGTTTTTATCTTGTTTCCCAATTCCACTAAACGATTTGGTCTCTTAGGATGTGATCACATGTTCTTCATACTGATGTAAAAAACTTAGGAAATGGAACCATGCTTGCGGGGTGAGGGTGTTTATAGTTTTTATCATAGAAGCTTTAGTCAAAACATTGTAATCTCTATTTAGAGAATAATAGATTTGATAACTTATCCCTTTTCTAGTCTTTGAGGATATATATAGAAGAAAAACCCAAACAAACCATGTTTATGAGATTAGATATGCATAACTATTTCATTTTATGTTATGTTTATCAATAGTTATATGATTGTGCATTATTTTTTGTAATTATATGATCTAATAAAATGTATTTCCTCATTAATAATTGGCATAATTAAAATGGAATGGGAACCTCACCAACGAACATGATCGTAAGAGTAAGGAGGATGGAGTCTTTTATTGTCTTCTGAAAATTCTTCAAAGGGAACAAGTCTTATAAGCATTATCATCATACGAGGAAATAATGACATCTTCTATTTAGAGATGATATATTTCCTTTATTTTTATATATTTGGACGGAATCATGATAACAAGGGTGCATCTTGGAAAAAATTGGATAATTGAATGAAGATAAAGAATGATTTTCCTGCATGTGATACTTGTGGATGGAAATTCCATGGTACATTATTTTGCAGGAAGATGAGCTAGATTAAATTGTGGAGAAAAATACCACCATTAACTAGGTTTTTAGGGAAATAAATAATTTTATAATGTTCAACATATAAATTGTATGGATATAAGAAACTCTAAAAATTAATTCCCTAATAACAAGGTGAATATACTCAAGATAAAGCTATGGGATAAAAGTAAATTTTATTCTATTACTAATGATGATGTGGAATAATTAATGTTATTTCATTGGGATTCATGAATTTACTTATATGATTATATAAAACAATAATATTTTGGTTTTATGAAGCTCGGGTTTCCCCTCATCGTCGCTGCCTATGTCTCGGGTTGGAGCTGTTCCCTCCTCGTGCTTGGTGTTCATGGCGGTGGATCCTAGTTTCGGTGGCGCCATTTGGCTTCTTAGACTCGGCCGGCTCGACCCCTTTCACTGTTGATGGCCTGTTTCTTCACCCAATTCCTCTAGTAGGATAGGGTTACCCATGCCAGCGCGATGACGGTCTGAGGCTGAGTTCCAGATCCTACAGTCGGTGGGTTATGTATCGTCACTATTTATTCATTGGAGAGTCCTGTGTTGCTTCCACGGGCGTCATGGTGGGCAGTGAATGGATTTTCTCTGTGGGGAATCTTTCATGGATTTTGCTGGTGATGATTTTATAACTTCAATTTTTACTATCATCGTTTGTTTTGGTTACTATTTGTTGTTCGTGATGCTAAGATTGTGAGCAGAGATAGTGATGGTTTGGTTTGTGCCATTCTGGTTATTGTTTGATTTGGCTATGTTTTTGATGTGTATTGAGGTCTGGTTCCTCATTTCATGTTACGCGCTTCTGTGGTCGGGCATCGCGGTGAGCTGAGGAGTTGATGGCTGATGACTAAGACTTGAACATTAGATTCTCTGCTCGTGAGGGTTCTGGAATTTTGGGTGCCTTTGAATCTGAATAGGCTTAATGTTTTTGTTTGGATGATTTCTGGTATGGAGATTTCTACGCGACTGTTTAGCTGCACTTCTTGAATTTTCTATTCATGGGTTTGATGGATTTTATATATTGGTATGAATGTTGGCTGGTTGGGTGTGCATAAGGGTTTTGCAAAGACGGTGAATGTGGAATTGTGGTGTTCGGGAAAGGTGGAACTTCTGAGTTGTCTACGGATCAGGGTGCTAACCACGTCAGGATTTGGTCATCATACTTTTGGTTTCATTGACTTCCTTTATGGATAGATTATTCCTGGAGGTCCATTTCATTTCGCTTGTCGGCTGGGTGAATTCGGCAGGATTTTGCCGATGGGAGGATTTGGGCCGGTGTCGACAGTCGCCCCGGGGGACGTTCAAGGTAACCCTTTCTGAGGTTTGGCCAGCATTTCTGATGTTCTTCTGCCTTGGTTCGTGGTTTCTTGTATATTTCCATTGGTTTTTTATGTTTTTGTGTAATTGTTAAAGTGGATGTATTGGAATTAGGTAGCGGGGTACTAGGAACCCACAAACAGGCTTTTGAAAATGAAAAAAAATGATTAGCAGTACAAATTCCATAAGGATCTGAAATCAAGTATTGAATGGTACCAAGAAAAGTGGTACAGTTGAATGCTGATCTTCTACAAAACATATGATTAAGGGATTAGAGTAATTAAAATTTCATTTATAAGGAAATAATAATTTTAGATATATTTTAATGGTATATTATTGGTGACTAATATGGTGGTTATTTATTGGATTATTTTTATTATCTTTGATGAGATTATTACATGTTTGGATCAAAGGAATTTATTCAACTACCTTAGATTAATAATTTGGAAGAATGCATGTTTTAATTATTGGTTTTGGTGATAAAGTTATTTATATATTTATTATGTTATAGAAAGATATATATTATGTTGTTTTGGGGGATAATATGAAGTTATGAAAAAATTCTTATAAATCATTGGTCATTAAATTCAGAAGGCCCCCTTTTGGATGAGTTTTATGGATTAACTTCTTATAGAATAGATTATTGATATTACAGATTAATATTTAAGTATTATTTATTATATTGGATAACCTATTATAACATATTTAGATTTACTAAACATTTAATGGTCGATAAATTTTCATAATTAACATTCAATAAAATTTCATCAGGAATAAAAATTCATCTTGAATATCCAATTGTTGGTTTCAGAAATGAAGTTGAGATAGATCGAATCCAAACCAAAAATGACATTATAAAATGGAATGTAATCAACTAAGTTTATTATCTTAAGTGGTTATCTCAGAAGTAAAACCCCTAACTCTAGGAAAAAAATTAATAAGAAATGTGTAATCCATTTAATTTTATTTCTATAAAATCATTAAATCATTAACCTATCACAAATTGATTATTTATACTGGTTAAAAATAAAATGATAATAAAATCATTCAATATCTATAAAAACAAGATAGTTATATTTCATTTATATTCCCATTATTTCAATAACACCCCATGCTTTCATGGTATGTTTCCCTTTGAATAATGGAATAACGTGGGTTGTACGCAACTTCGAGATTCTAACACCTCACGACCAATCAATCTAATCGTTATGGATAGTAATACCCATTTTCTATTATTTTATCAATTTTATCTTGCAAAATGGACTAAATTTTTGGTTTCTTAATATGAAAATTAACATAGGGTGAATTTTTGATATTTTTTTAAAAACATTCTGTTTTTGAGGAGTAGTGAAAAATACTAAATTTTATTTAAAACAACATTTTTAATCAAAATAATTTATAATGATAAATTATAATATTGAGTGGTTTTTAAGTATAATTAGATTATATTTTTAAAATTTAATTTAATGTTGTTATTTGGCCATAATTTCACATTTATACTGGACATAAGCAAATGTCAATCTTTTCATAGTTATTATTTCAGAAAAACACTTTTTTTATTTTCACAACGGAAATAAATTTTAAATCAATTTATGCAAAATCTATGTTTTGAATATAGAAAAATAAATTCCATATTTGGAATCAGTAGGTAAAAATTGTGTAAATAGGTAACTTTTATTTTTATACATTAGGAATATTTACTTCAGTAAATATTTTATTCACCATTGTTAAAGGGGTAAATCCAGTAAATAAGTTTAAAAAAATAATATTATAATAATATTTAATTACTCTAAAACGTGTACTAACCCTATTTTCTGATACATGGATGACCATGGGAATCATGGGGTCTATTTGAGGACACCATGGAGCCACTTGGTAGTGATAACATCATGATATATTAAATAATTTAAAGTAGAGACAAAAATAACAAAAGAAAATATCTTTTAGGAAGAAAATTATTATATGAGTTTATATCATTGATATATCTGACTATAAATAATCATTTGAAATATAAAATTATTTAATACCTCACCATATTTTATTTATAATTTCTTAATATAATATAAATATATTTATTTATTATACAATGATGATGCATCATTTTCTTTATTAATGAAAGAATCAAATAAATGGAATTATTGATGTTAAAATAAATATTATTTGAAAATTTAATTCCATAGAAGAATTTTATAGGATTATGTGTCAAATATGGATTGATTAGATGAATTTTTTGTGATGAAATAATATTGTTATGTATTTAGAAAAAGAAAAATACCAAATAGTGTTAATATTGACGTAAAATAGTTTTTAAACAAATATTAATTTATTAAAAGATATATTATTCATAAAAATAAAATTTTTGGACTAAAGTATTATATAATAATAGGTGGATTATTAATGAACCATTTGGGGTTTTTTTGAAGTATATATTAATTTTATTAACCATATAATATAAAAATACAATGAGGCATAGTAAATGTCAAACTATTTAACTGAGATATAAATCTAATATATAAGTTTAATATAGTGAATGAAACCTGAATTGAACCAATTGGTTGAGTATTTATTGACCCATACTCACCATATCCTTTTAATTATACACTTTGGAGCCATTAGAAACCGAAAATTATTTTATTATAAACCAATATTTCAATCTTTTCCTAAGTATCCCCCACCCCTCTTATAAAAGGCCACTGCTCCTTCTCTCTAATTCACACCTTCACATCCAATTGGCTCAACAAAACCATACCAAAATACCCTCCCAACAGTCCTTCCTTCATCCTAGAGGCCTTCCATTAGTCAAAAATCCATCCTATGGACCCCTTTTGATTAAATCAAATGGAAGAACCCTAAGAAGAGGTAAATATTTCATCACCACTTTAATGTTCCTTTCTTCTTCCACATCCTCTTTATTTTTTATTTACATTAAAAAATAATAATTGAAAAATCTTCTACATACATTTATGTTATTATAAATATGGTAAAACCATACTCATTATTCTATCCAACCTTTGAATGACATGTCACCATACGTGCGTACGTACTACTTGCCTTTTCCATGTCGGGGTGTTAGTGTTATTCAATACATTATTATTTGGGTGGGTATAATAAAAAATATAACATGATAATGATTCTTTATATATGATATTACATCAAATTATATTTTATTTTAATATCAAAATAATGATATTGTTACTCATGCATACGTACGGATTACCGTCATCACAAACGCAATGAGATTCATTACCAATCGTATCTATTCAAGTATAATATTCATTTGATGATTTAAAATAATATTTAAAGATGTAATATCATTTTGTATATGAATAATATAAATCCCATCCATAATAAATATAAATCACATAACAAATAATATAAAGGAAAATGTATCCGTAATCACCCGAAAAAATGATAATACTATGATATTATTAACAAATCAAAGCTAAAATACCATATATGATATCATATTATTGTATATGATCCGTTTATAATTTAATAAAAATTATTTTACCATTATATAAGAGGTTAACATACCCTCGACCAAGGAAAATTACATGTTAATGGTTAATTCTACAATCACTTCATTATCTGAGTTTATTTATACGTAATTATCTACTAGGACCTCTTTATCATCCACATCCCTGTTTCATGAAAATATATTTCAAAACATTATTACTATTTTATAGAATATGGGTTAAATTCATTTATACCCCTTTCTGGATTTTATATGATTTTTATAAAGGAATCATTCTAACATTTTCCCAATAAAGTACTTTTTGACCTTTTTGACAAAATTAAGGTAATAATGTTTTTTTAACATAAACGGTGGGTGCGGCTATTTTAAGCCTTTACAACATCGTCAAAGCATCCCTTAAAGCTTATAAGAATATTTTCAAAATAAATATTTTCTTTATAATTATGTGACTCTTAAATGATTTCAAAATAGAAATAGGTATTTCACTAAATAAAGGTTTTGATTTCATCTATGTCAATATACTTTGATGGATTTTATGTTTATTTGACGTTGATTTGATACGATACAATAATTACGTGTTGTGTTGAAGGATTTGTGATATTTTTAACTGTGGATGTGCTATTTTTAAACCATTAATGGTTTATAGTTAAAGTATGGACATTATTTATGCTAGTTTTAATATAAATGTTTATGTTTTATTTCAACTTTTTCATATGAGAAATGAATTGGACATAGTAAGTGATGGATGTAGCCCTCTATAGCTCCTCGATGCATCGGTAGGTCTCACGAGACAACTAGACATGGAACATGTCAAGGACTTTCCCTATTTGATATATGGTTTTCCCTGAGGAATAAATCATTTTTAGATGTCTTGGCCTAGGCCTTGACAAAATGATTCAGAATATCCAGCATTATACATTCCCTCATTTGGAATATAATATTGATGGTTCATGTGGTCATTCGACTGATTGAATACCCATGATTATGTTTTATTATGGAATTTTTTACTCATCTCAAATTTATACCGTAAAAGTGTTCATGTATACTGCTAATGGAATGTGGTTTTCAATTATTCACCTTGCTAAATATTTATGTTATCTTATATTGTATTGCATAACCTTACTGAGTGTTTGAGCTCACCCATTTCTTATGATTAATTTTTTCAGGATATGAAAAAGTTTTTATGATAGACTTATAGGAATAATCTAGGAGAATAAGATGTTTCTAGTGGAATAAATTCGTGTTGTACTTATTTACATGTTGTAATGTTGAACTTATGTATGAATCTTGTTTCCAATAATACTAAACTGAAAAGTATTTCCAGACATGAATTTCATATGATCATTCCAATATTATATAATAATGCACCATCTCTGGGTAACTAGGTTCGGGTTGTTACAGTTGGTATCAGAGAAAGTTTAGTACAAACCTTGGAAACTAGATTTAGATAAACTCTAATTAGAGGACATTTCCCTAAGATAGACTTTGTAAATTAGTATATAATAACTTCCTATAATTTTGGTATTGTAGAGATTTTGGTCATTTTCAATGCAATAGATCCATGTTTGGATATGAACAAGTAGAGGCGGCTCTGGAACATATGTACCTAGGGGTAAAACCCGAAAACACCGCATTGAGCTAGACTAGAACGGGAACTGGTGCATAACAACCGGGCTTGCTGCACTATTGGTTACGACAATCCTGAGGGATATTCTTATGATAATTCTCATTTTATTTTCAAACCATTATGAAGGGATTATGAGTATATACATCCAACATGAAAACATTTTTTTATGATTATGTATTATATCCATAAACTGTTTAATTTATGTAAAGTGTTTTACAAGTCTGGATTTATGTATTGTGATTCATAAACTAATCTAGTGTGTGACATTGTTTATAAATGACACCTGGTGGAAGGAATGGAAAACATATCAATGGACACACTCCATATAGGGGTTTCCCTCATACTCAAGATAATTATAGTGGAGCTAGTGATACAACTGGCGCTGATCATCTTATCAGCATATTTGGACAACTCACTCAAGTTATGAATAATAACCATACCCATATAGAGCACCCTGATCCACAGGATGGAGGATCAATGTTAGATCGCTTCATGAGGAAACTACCAAAAAAATTTAATGGGGGGTAAAACTCCACTAGTAGATGAGAAATGAATAAATTACTTAGAGAAAATATTACAACCCTTGGGGAGTAGTAAAAGGGAAAAAATTTGTCATTGCAGTTTACCGCGTCACTGAAGATGAGGATCAATGGTGGTCATTGATTGAAAACACAAAGTAAGATTATGAAATACAAAATATGGAATGGAGGGAGTTTATAGTGATTGTTTTAGAAAAATACATTCCTTAGGACCATGAAATAGATATGGAATGAAAAGTTCTGAGACTAAGTCAAAAGAAGGATGAGAATATCGCAAAGTATTAGGCTAACGTTGCAATGTTAGCGTGGCATGCTATAGAATATATATGTAACCCAAGAAGTAATACTAATCATTTCCTTGACGGGTTAAATCCATTTATCAATCGAGCATTAGTCTCATAATCCTTCTCTCCATATGATGATATTGACTCCTGTGCTATCAAGACAAAAAAGGAATTCTATAAGACTTATGAATTTAAAGGAATGTAATAGAAGAATAGATCTGTTGAACACTATGGGAAAGGAAATAAGGAAACATGTAAGAATGTAAGAATTGAATTTCAACCCTTTGATAATTGGGGATGG
This sequence comes from Viscum album, assembly GCA_963277665.1. NCBI lineage: Eukaryota > Viridiplantae > Streptophyta > Magnoliopsida > Santalales > Viscaceae > Viscum > Viscum album. The sequence goes on from OY728125.1 coordinate 1,033,022,072, forward strand.
AAGTTCCCTGGTGAACATCTAAAAGGAAAAGTTGTATGCAACAAATGTGGACTGAAAGGCGATCTCGTAGGTGATTTTAAGGGAAATAAAGATTCTACCAATGTTTACTGCTAAAATTACAGGGAGATGGGAAATTATGCAAATGAATGTCATAAGAGTGAGGGAAACATACCTTACAAAAGTCCAAGGGATCAATGCCAAGATTATGCAATCACTAATGTTGATGTTGAAGCCTCGAAATATGTGGTGGTAGGTAATTTAATGGTTTCATCAAGTTTAGCCAATGCTCTATTTGATTCTGGATCATCGCATTTTTTCATATCTTCTTGGTTTTTATGAAATATATATATGTCCAATTAGATTTAATAGGGGAGTTTTCTGTCATAACTCTTATGGGAAGTAACATTTCTACAAAATTTTGTGAATCAGTTCACATTAGAGCATCAAAATGTTCTTTATCAACTGATCTCATCGACATACCCATGATTGAATATGATATAATCCTCAATATGGATTGGTATTAAGACCATGATACAAAAATGTATTGTAAGAATAAGTGGCTACTATTTTTGATGACGATGATAATGAACACCTTATCTTTAGAGAATAATCATCACCACCTAATTCTTATCTTGATCGACCCCTAGTATCCCAACTAAATAAAAATATTGGGGAGGAAGTGAATTAAACAACTATGGGTGAGGAAAAGAATGTTCAAATAGAGAATATACCTATTGTTCAAGATTATGTTGATGTATTTACAATGTATTTACGTAGACATCCTCTATAATGAGAAATAGAGTTTTCCATTGATTTAATTCATGGTTCAAGACCCATATCAAAGACCCTATATAGAAAAACCATTATGGAATTAGTTGATCTAAAGAAACAACTAGAGTAATTGAGTAATAAGTGATTTATTCTCCCTAATGTTTCTCTATGGGGATCCCCTATACTTTTTGTTAAGAAGAAAGATAGATATATGTGGTTGTGCATTGACTAAAGATAGATCAATGCTATAACAACAAAGAACAAGTATCCCCTACCTTTCATTGATGATTTATTCGACCAGCTTCGTGGATCTCAATACTTTTCATAGATTTACCTCTGATCTGGATATAATCAATTGTGTATGAAGAAGGAAGACATTCAGAAAACAAAATTTTGAACTAGGTATGGTCATTATGAGTTTATAGTAATGCCTTTTGGATTGACTAATTCACCATCTGACATCATGGATCTAATGAATAGATTTTTCAATGAAAATCTTGATGAATTTTTCGTGGTTTTTATTGATGATATCTTGGTATAGTCCAAAATCTATAAAGATCATGAAAATCACTATCACATTATTATAAAGAGTCTTAGAAGACATGAATTATATGGTATTTTTAACAAGTGTGAATTTTGGCTTCAATAGATTTCTTTTCTTGGCCATATTGTCTTTAAGGATGGAATCTCTATTGATCCTTCTAAGACAAGAGAAATCCAAGAATATCCAGCACCGATGAGTATAAATGAGGTACACAGTTTTATTGGTTTAGCAGGTTATTATCAGAATTTCATCCCAAATATTTCTTGATTGGATAACCCATTAACCTAGCATACACGTAAAATGGTTAAATTTGTTTGGACAAAAGAGTATGAAGAATATTTTGATGAACTGAGGAGATGATTAGCCAATTCTCCTATATGGACTCCACCATCGGGGAATAGTGGGTTTGTTATTTTAGAGATGCATCAAAGAAATGACTTGTTTGCATCCTTATGAAAAATGATAGGGTTATTTCCTATGCATCCCGATAGCTAAAAATTAATGAGAAAAACTAGCCTACTCAGGATCTTGAGTTAGAAACTATAATATTTGGTTTGATGGTATGGATAAATTATATCTATGGTGAAAAATGTGAGATATATACAGATCACAAGAGTTTAAAGTATATTTTCTCATAGGAAGAACTCAATATGAGGAAAATACGATGGGTTCAACTTCTCAAGGATTATGATTTCATGATACAGTATCACCCAGGGAATTAAAATAAAGTGGTAGATGATTTGAGAAAAAAAGATCATGGATTTTTGAAAAAGATGAGAGTTGAAAGGGATCCTATTTTCATGGATCTAGTAAATATGGATATAGGAATAACCACGGAATGTGGATCCTCAATACATTTCTAATGGTTTCAAAACCATCATTATTAGAATGGATGAAATCTTCTCAATCTAATGATGAGGAGTTTCAAAAGAATATTAAAGCTGTGAATTATGGGAGATTGAGTGAATTTGTGTATGAAGATTGAATTTTGAAATTTGGGAAGAGACATTGTGTTTTTGATATACCTGATATAAAAAGGGAATTGTCGGATGATTCTCACAGTTCCAATTTCTCTATACAACCTGGTAGTTGCAATATGTATAGGTATTTGAAGTAACATTTTTGGTGGGACAACATGAAGATGGAGATTGCTGATTTTTGTCATGATTCATGGTTTGTCAACAACGTGAAAGAATGAAGGCAACATCAGGGAGGAGTAATGAAACATATTCCCATACCTGGGTGGAAATGGGATAATATTATGATGGACATTGTCATGGGACTACCAAAGACTCCTAGAAGGAAATATGAAATATGGGTCACTGTTGATCGTCATGCCATGTCAGAACATTTTCATGATATAAGAAAAGATTTACCTCATAAATTTCTAACAACACTATATATTAATGAAGTAATGACACTTCATGGAGTACCTCCATCGATTGTTTCGGATCGTGATCCACGTTTTACATCAAGATCCTAGAAAAGTATTTAGAAATCCTTGGATACTGAACATTGTTTGAGCACTGCCTACCACACCCAAACTGAGGGACAATCAGAACAGACTATTCAATCATTACAAGACATTTCAGGATCATTCTCACATGACTCTCATGGTATGTGGGATCCATATTTACCTCTGGTATAATTTGTATACAACAATATCTTCTATTCATCTATTCAAATGGCACCATATAAAGAGTTATACGAAAAGAGATTTCACACACCAACCTATTGAGATGATGTTGTTGAACGAAAACTCATAGGCCCAAAAAATATTGAGGAAATGATGGTAATGTAATGGTAATCCAAACCAATATCAATGAAACTCAGTGTAGGCAGAAGTGCAATGCCGATAATCGAAGGAAGGATTTTGAATTTCATGTAGGATACCTCGTTTTCCGGAACATATCTCTATGGAAGGGTGTTATAAATTTCAGTAAGAGGATAAAATTATGTCCCAAGTACATCAAACCTCTTGAAATTATAGAAGTAATTGGGGTAGTAGCTTACCGGTTGGCAATGCTGCCATTTCTCTACAAAGTTCACGATTTGTTCCATGTATCACTGTTGAGAAAATACATGTCTGACCCAACACATGTACTCACCTACAAGAAATTAGTACTGGAACCTGAACTATCTTATTACGAAGAGCTTATCAATGTTCTTGATACAAGAGAACAAGTGCCGAGAAACCGGACGACTCGTCTGGTAAATGATCTATGGAGAAACCATAATATGGAAGAGGCAATGTGGGAACCCGAGGAACTTATGATGAAAAAAAACTAATGTATTCTTATGCAGTAATATTATAAAACTTTATAGGATGAAAATTATTTGAAGCATAGGAGAATGTAACACCATAATCTTCCGCAGTACGTTTCCCTTTGAATAATGCAATAGCTTGCGTTGTACGCAACATTGAGATTCTAACACATCACAACCAATCAATCAACTGTTATTAATGGTAATACCCAATTTTTGGAATTTTATCAATTTTATTATTAAAAATGGACTTCATTTTTGGGTTCAGAATATCGAAATATGCTAAGGGTGATTTTTTGGTATTTCTCTGAAAACATTTGGTTTTGATAAATAGTGAAAAATTCTAAATTTTAATTAAAAACAACTTTTTTAATAAAAATAATTTATAGTGCTAAATTATACTATTGAGTGGTTTTTCTGTATTATAAGTTTATATTTTTACCAATTAATCAAATATAGGTCGTTGGACATAATTTCACATTTTATATATACATAAGCATGTCTCAATCTTTTGATAGTTATTATTTCATAAAAACGACCTTTTTGTATTGAAAAAGGTAATTAATTTTAAATTAATTTCTTCCTCTTATATTTTTTTAATATAGAAAAATAAATTTAATATTTTTAATCAAGAGGTCCAAATTTTGTAAATCGGTAATAAAATTAGATGTTAGGAATATTTACATCAGTAAATATTTTATTTACCATGGTTAAAGGGTTAAATCCAGTAAATATGGTTAAAAATAATATTATAATAATATTAAATTGTAATAGAACGTAACCTAACCCTATTGGATGATACGTGGCCGACCCTGGGCATCCTTGGGTCGATTATGGGACCTCATGGAGCCACATGGAAGCGATAAGGACATTATATATTAAATAATTTAAAGTAGAGAAAAAAATAACAAAAGAAAATAAATTTTAGTACAACAATTTCTATATGAGGTTATATAATTGGACTATTTCACTATAAATAGTCATTATAAAGGTTAAAATATTTTCTTCTTTTTAGACATAATATACATATATTTATCTCTTTCCCAATGATGATGTAATATTTTCCTTATTAATGAAATAATCAACTAAATGGTATTATAGATGTTAAAATAAATATAATATGAAAATTTTTATGTCATCCACAAATATTCTAGGTTAATATTACATGTTAGGATATATTAGATAAATGTTTTTATAATAGTAATTCCATTATTAATTTATCAAAAAAATTCCAAGTAGTGTCAAAATTGACATAAAAGAGTTTTTAAAACAAATATTATATTATTTATAGATATTCCATTCATAAAAATATAATGATAATCAAAAAGACTTAAATAATGATAGGTGTATCATTAATGAACCACATTGGGTTTTATAGGATGTATATAGTAAGTTTATTAATCATATAATATAAAAATACAATGAGACATGGTAAATGTCAAACTATTTTACTAATAGTTAAATATAAAAGATAAGGTTATTATAGTGACCCAAACCTGCCTAAAACCTGTTTGTTGAGTTTTTTTCAACCCATACCCACCATACCCATTATATAATCCATTTTGATCCCTTAGAAACCTAAAATTATTTTATTATAAAATAATATTTCTATCTTTTCCTAAGGTGCCCCTCACCCCACTTATAAATGGGCACTCCCCTTCCCTATAAGTCACACCGTCAATGCCATTTTTCCTAGAAAACCCTTCCCAAATACCATAAATATTGTCCTACCATCATCTTAGAGGCCCTCCCTTAGTCATAAATCTAATTTAAGGATCCCTTTTGATCAAATCAAACTGAAGAACCCAAAGAAGAGATAAATATTTCATCACCTCTTTCAAATTCTTTTGTTCTTCAACATCCTCTTTCTTTATTATTTCCATTCTAAAATATTAACTCTAGTATCTTATATATACTGTTACGTTATTATAAATATGTAATAAGAATATTAATTATTTTATCAATCCTTTGAATGACATGTCACCATACGTGCTTACATACAGCTTACCATCTCCATGTCGCGGTGTAACTGTTATCCAATACAATATTATTTGGATGGGTATAATAATAAATATAAAATTATAATGATTCTTTATATATGATATAGCATCCAATTATATATTATTTTAATATCAAAAGAATGATCTTTTCTCTCATGCATACGAACTTATTACCATCTCCATAAATGAGAGAAGATTCATTCTCCATCGTATCCATTCAATACTAATTTCATTTTATGATTAAAAATAATGTTTAAATACTTAATATCATTATATATATGAATAATATGCATCCCGTACATAAAATATATGACTCACATAACAAATAATATAAAGGAAAATGAATCCGTTAACACTCCAAACAACGATAATACTGTAATAATATTAACAAAGCAATGATAAAAGATCATATATGATATCATATTCCTGTATATGATTATTCTATAATTTAATAACAATTATTTCACCATTATACAGGAGGATGACATACCTTCATCCAAAGAAATTTACAAGGTAAGGGTTAATTCTACAATATCTTCATTATCAGAGGTTGTTTATACATAATTATTTACCAGGACCTCTTTATTATCCACATCCATGTTCCTGAAAAATGTATGTCAAAACATTCTTACTATATTATAGACTATGGGTTAATGTCATTAATACCCCTGTATAAATTTTATAACATGTTTATAAAGTAATCATTCCATCATGTTCCAAGAAAGGTACTTTTTGATCTTTTCGAAGAAATTAAGGTAAGAATGGTTTTTTACTTCTATTGCAGGTGATACTATTTTCCACCATTATAACCTCGTCCAAGAATCCCTTACATGATTATAGAAATACTTTTAAAATAAATGTTTTCTTTATAATTATGTGACTCATAAATGATTTCCAAATAGAAAGGAATATTTCTCTAAAAAGTGTTTTTATTTCATCACTGTCAACAACCTTTGATGGATTTTATGTTTACTTGAAGTTGATTTATTATGATACAAAACTATCGTTTTGTATTGATAGTTTTGTGATATGAATTAAAGTGGATAGGATATTTTTATACCATTCTTTGTTTATGGTTAAAGTATTAATATTTTGTATGCAAGTTATAATATGAATGTTTATGTTATTTTTCAACCTTTTCATCTGAGAAATGTATTGGACTTAGTAATTGACGGGTGGAGCCCACTATAGCTCCTCGATGCATCGGTAGGTGTCAGGAGACCACTAAACCTTGAATTGGGCGAGGCATTTCCCAATTTTATATATGGTTTTGGATGATGATTTAATCATTTTTAGATGTCTTGGATGAGGCCTTGACAAAATTATTCCGAATATACGCATTATACATTACCTCATTATAAAAATCATATTTAGGGTTCATGTGGTCATTCAACTGGTAGAATAACCATGATTATGTTTTATTATGGAAATGATGACTCATCTCATATTCCTTCCATAATTTTATTCATGTGTATTGGTAATGGCATGTGGTTTTCAATTATTTAACATGCTTAATATTTATGTTACATTCTACTCTATTACTTACCCTAACTATGTGTTTGAGATCACCTCTTTAATATGTTTTATTTTCTCAGTATAGGAAGAAGTTTGTCATGATATAATTGTGGGCATAATCTAGGATGCATATATGTTTCTAATGTAATAAATTTTTGTAGTAATTTTTTTCAAGTTGTAAAATTGAACTTATGTATGAATCTTGTTTCAAATAATTCTAAACTTATCCATCTTTTGAGACATGAATTCCTTATGATCATGCCAAAATTATGTAATAATGCACTTACTCTGGCTAACTAGGGTCGAGGCGTTACAATTTCACTTCCCACTAATTTTCCAATGTTAGAAAAAATCATTTTTTGTTGACCATTAAATTTTCCTCTACTTCCATATTAGAAAAGGATTTATTCTCCCAATTTACGATATCAGTTTCCTATAATGAATGATTCATTTATTAACTTGCAATTCTGGAACTTCAAATTCCAAAATTTGATAACAAAACATATTGTAGTAGCATAAATTTTAATGACCCAAACTTTTATCAATGGAATTTCACTTCATATAATTAGATTATATAGATTAAATAGCATAAAATGACAAATATAACACAATAAAAACATTATAAATTAATAATGAATGAAATAAGATGAATTTTTAGATATTCAGGAACATGTATTGATAGAATAGTAAGTTAATCATTGTAATAGTAATATGACCATTAGGAATAGTAATCCATTCAATAGAATAGTTACCTCATATATGAATTTGTAAATAATATTTTGGTATCTTATAAATGAAAATATAATATATTTATATCATGAAACATATAATTTTTTTTTAAAATGATAAATTATGTGTTAATATTTTTGTGAGTCAATAATGTTTGTTAATAATTTTATAATTAATATTATGAATTATAAATATCATTTTCATAAAATTGATTCATAAATTAATATTTTATTTTATTATAATTATAATATAATTTTATGAAACTAGAATTAATTTTTAAAAGTGTCATAAAATCTTTTATAATATTAAATGATATATTTTTCCAATAAATGAATATTTTATTTAGAATTTAAATTTATTATATAATGAAAATAATTTTCATAAAATAATGTCCATTTTTTAAATCAACACAATGAAATATCATTATGGTTAATTTTTTGGATTTTTCTAAAATATAAGTATTTGTTATGAATAGTAAAATATAGTAATTTAAGGTATTTGACATTATATGTAAATAAATGAATTATTGAGTCATGAATGATTTATATATGAGGAATGAACTCAATATATAGAACTAACATGATCTATTTAATTCATTTAGCCACAATAATCGATACTATTGATGGTTTTGAGGCAAAATAATAAAATTATAATATAAATAATCAAACACCCCCATCTCCTCAACTATAAATACCACGTCTAAAAACCTCTACTCCTAAAAACTTTTAATTATTGGATCATTCTTATATTCATATCAATTCCTCTCCCAAAACTCTTCTCTACGTTCTGGTATTTCTCATCCCACCAAAAGACCATTTTCATGTCCCTTAAAGTTTTTCTCAAGGAGACATAACTCAAAATGTACAAGCTTCCATCTCTCTCAATAAATTTTATTTAATTTCTTATACTGTGAATTACTACTCTATAAAAACATGAACGATAAGACCATTAACTTATATATACTATAATTTTATTGTTTTAATGAAATATCCATTATCAAACCCCTTATCCTCTCCCTTTTAATACAAAAATGAAAACATTGACCGTGATGTGCCAAGCTACCACCATCATAGATGATGCATTTTCATGTTATGTTATTTCCTTTAATGATGATAATAAAACAATTATTATGGTTTAAAGATATTTTATTATATATATTATAAGTTATATAATGTTCCAGAACCTGTGAATATATATAAGAAAAATTAATAAAACAAAACTAGTGTGTGATTATTGAAAAAACACAAAATAATCTAAATCGTTATCATTGAAATATTACTAAATGAATCATCCTAAAATAATGAAAAATAATAAAATATAATATCATTTAATATTATATATGTTCACTAATAAATAAGTTTTTCAATTCTAGATAACTATTCTAATTTTACATGATCTTTCATACATGTATACAATTGAACCAGTAATGAAAATAAATAAAATGAACACTCCCAAATAAAGACATTTATTCTTATAACATTTCAAAAAGAACATAAAAGAACATTATAAAATTATAATAAAAAATTACATGTTTAATAGGTTCTTATTTTAATTATTATTTAATATAATTTCATTATCAATAAAATATATTACATGTTCATCCCAATTTCAGACACCAGGGAAGCATTTTCTCAACACAATTATACTTATATGAAATATTCCATATTGACCACTATTATCTATGACTAGTGTACATATACTAGCCTTCTGTTTATCATATAATTAATATATTTTTCTTCATTGTATTCAATTTTACATTTGATTTTCATAAATTTTATTAGTGCATGTAGTTCCATTATTTGAAAATTGGTAAGGGGTTCATCGGGATATGCTTGTTGGTGTGGGGGAGGAAACCAGAGATGATTGAATGGGTTAATGTTTGTCTTACTTATTGATATGATTGTTAGATGCTTATTTGATTCTATTGGTTCATTGATGTCCATGATATTTTTTTAATTTCATTTCATTTGATCCAAAATAATGTGGGTTGATGTGATTAGTTGTATACCTTGCTTGGTAACTTATGATTCGTTCCTAGAGTTCCTATTCATATAGAGATTAAATATATTACTAAATCAGTATATTCATAACCCATGTAATTGGACATTTTGAGGATGCCATGCAGAGGTTATAATTCAGAGAATTCGTGGAATTAGTTATCTTTTTCATGGATGGAATTGAACATATTTGTATGTATAATTTAGTACAATGTGAAAATTGATAATGGATAAAAAATGAGTAATAAATCAATTATTGTATATTTAAATTGATGACACATAATTAAATAATTTAATGTAACTTTTTTATTGGGTGTTTGTATTTAGGATATCTAGTCTTAGTCGTGGCAACCAAGAGTCTGATAGACATTAGCTACAGTTGAGGCCGATACTAGGTTCTTCCTTTTGTGTGGTTGTGATATATATTATCAGATGTAAATTTTCGGTTTTTATATCTACTCCACCCTATCAGTTTGGGAAACTGACACCCCAGGGATTCTGAAACCTATGGGTGTTTTCCTCAATATCCCGGTAGGAGGATGGATGGCTGACTACACCTTTTCGCCCCACATTCTTAACATGCATATTACTTGTTCTTGTATGAATGGTGGTATGTTTTCTCCATATATGTACGTAGTGGGATGTAAGGGATTATGGTCATTTTATACATCTGTATTCTCTAAATAGTCTCAAAGGACAAATATAGGTATATCATTTATATGCAATAAATTATTGAGAATTTTTAATCATTGTTTGGGCTGCGATGGCTAGAGGAACAATACCCGATGTATGATTTTTTTTATATAGGGTATGGTAGTCCTAAAAACTATAAGGATACTTTTGGTTACATGGATATGGTGTTTTTTTGTATAAGGTTCATGTAGTGGATATTTTCCCATGTTTCTGCATGCAGGCCTTTTCGAAGAGATATCCCCAGGACGTGCAATGTTGGGAAATAGCGGAAAACCATTGGGGATGTTATAGTAGGGTACCCTTGATATTCATCATTATATTATTTTCTCTTGTATGAGTTAAATTGTCTGAGTATACATGTTGAGGATTAAAACATTGTATACCTATTTAGGTGACGAGTTAGTTTTAATTGATGTTCACTATGCTAAAGCAAGTTTTCCCCATTTGTATGAGAGGCTCTAAATAGAATCCTACTATGTATAATTTTATACTCAACCTATTTATCTATAAATTGTTTATTTTAGGTCAGACAGAGTAGGTTGGAGATCAAGTTGGTTACTACTAGGTTATTGGTTTTTGCAGAAGCTATTTGGGATTCGTGTCTGCCATCATCATTGCATTTATTTTGGAACTTGCATCTTTAATTTTAGTTATAATCGTTCTTATATTTCATTCTAATGGTACAAATGATTATTATTTTATAGTGTAGTCTGGCTAGGGGATGATTGTTTCTAATCTTATCTCTTTCTTATACTAGTATTTTATAGAGGGTAATGTATCCCATCTTCATTTTTATTGTAACCTATATGCTACTTTACATCCTAGGGCCTACTGAAGGCGGGACTCATATGATACTATCTCACATATCCCTTTTCCTTCTCATGAGGGGTATAATTTGTGGGTATAATGTCATGATATAGTGGTATCAAAGACCTAAATGTGGGATAGGTTGAAGTATGGAGTTATTAATATGTGAGGGTGCATGGGATGTTAGGGAAATAATGTCATTCAATTGGAAAGAAATGTGAAAAATGGGAGATTAGATTAGACACATGTATTTAGGGACCTCGATGATAAGATACACAAACCATTATACAAAAAACTACTGCTAAAAGATGTGATACTTATATTATGTAACAGTCATAATAAAGGCTCATCCCTCATTAGTATTTCCTCATGTGTTTTAATGGTTATAACTTGGTATGGGTCAACCAAAAATGAATAAATAGAAACAATTAATCAAATAGGAAGTATTTCATATTCTATGTTTAGGAGGTCTAACTATTTATTTTATTGCGAAAATGGAGCTAAGCCAACATTCTCATCAGGTTCACAAATAATATGTGTACCAGGTTTCCCTAGTATATCACCGAAGGGTAGTGGTTGACAATGATGAAACTTGTAGGAGGACAGTTTAAGAGATTCAACAATATAGCCTATATAGCTTTGAGGGTTCTATTTCAGATACCATCACAGAATAATAGTTGTAGGATTTTGAGAGATCCTTCAATTCAATACATGTTGGTAAGGGAAACTGGTTAATGGTTGATGTGATGGAGCTACAAGGGGATGTGATGTAGTTGTGGTTCTTATTCCTCAGAGATCATGAAGAGTTGATAGTCTAATGGGAGGAGATATAAGGCCAATTTAGAAGTATGTCACATTCCACAAGCTCAAAGGTGAGAAGTCTCCTAGAGCTTCTTACCATTCGACATTGGAGATCCTTTGTTCAATATTGCAGAATCCATTTTCAGAACCATCTACGATATGCTTTGTACCTATTATTAGATGATGGGACCAAGGAATGTAATTTTGAGGATGATATGCATCTATATATTTATATTTAGGTTACCCTATTTATGTGGAAGATGTATCTTGGGGTTCTGATGAGATAAGAGGTTATCGAGAGGATGTTATGTAGAACTGGATCGTTATGAGGAAGGAGTTGTTATGATTCATCATGAAGAAGACATGTGATAAGAGGGTCCCAGTTTTTAGTAAGGAATAACTTTTAACATCTATGGGTATGTCCTAACAATCAATGTCCCATTTCTCTTGGGGTGGTGGCACTGATTCCTATTCCAAGGAATCATGCACATGTTTCTCTTGTGGAGGTCTTGGTCATCAACATAAAGAGTTCTCGATAATTCTGTGTAGTCCTCTTGTTCTTTTTATTCCTTATCAATATCATCTATTGTGATAGTTCAATATAAGGGAATAACATAGTTTTACATGTATAATGATCATAGAAGTGTATATGGGTTAGGAAGAGGATATCTCAGGGATATTGCCCACCTTAGAGAGTAGAGTGAGGCTGTAGAGGTGGTCCTGAACATGGAAAGAGGGGTCATAGATCAACTTGTGATATGATTTAATCATTAATATTTCAGCAGTGGGAAAGAAAAAAATCATTCGAGGGACCCTTTTAGTTTCATTATACTTAGGTACATGCCTCATTTAATGTTGTAGTGACAGATTATGTCACGACCCGTCCTCAGGGAACGTGTCGTGACTACCCCAAGCCCACCTTCCATAGGCCAGGGGCTGGCGACTAGCAGTAAGATAAAAATTCCCGATAAAAAGGGAAGGCATTACCTTTTGAATGTAACCAAACACCACAGAACAATCAAGAAGCTAGAAGTAAACTCTAAGAAAAAACTGAGTACAACAGTAAGTGCGGAAAATTAATTGGGCCAGTATACAAACCCAAATTGAAAGTAATGTACAACTGGAAGGGAAAACAGCAACTGAAAATTAATGCTACAATGCCGAGCTGCCCACTGGAAATACCACCTGAAGGGTGGGTACAGATAGCCTCCACTGCTCCTCGGGTCCAGCCGACCGCTCCGAGTACGTCCCACCCAGTGGTCCGCCTCCAGGTACCGTCCTCCTCCGCGAGCCTCAACCTAGATCAGCACTATCCATCGTCTACAACCAACACAACGTAGTACGAGCATAGCCCGTGCAGGGGTGAGTATAAGCTACTCAGTAGGGACCCCGAGTCCCCCAAAGGTCTCCCAGAATCCACAAATGATAATCCACAAAAGAAAGATATAATCACGATGTAACATCTGAAACTGCTTAGGTATATGCCCATACATATACATAAGTCATCAATTCTCGTTCGGCTCCAACATCCAAACCCATGTACTACCAAGACCACACAGGAAAGAAAAACGTAAATCCACACATGATAGCACAACAAAATCCACATAGGAATGTAAAGCAGGATTCACCTCACACAGGTATACTTCTTCGTATGATGATAGAGATGATCAGATATTTCCACTGATTCATCTAAGATGTCGAACCCAAAAAGGATCAATAGGAACTAACCCCTGCAATGACACACATAGGATCTGACCCACAAAGGATCGATAAGTACTAAAACCCACAATGACCCACACAGGATCGGACCCACACAGGATCTGTAGCCGCTGGCTCACACAGAACCACTGAGCGTTGACCAAACACTAGATCGGACCCACACCGGATCGGTAGCACTAATCCACATAGGATTTCTGAGTGATGTAGTCATCGCCGTCTAATCCACTAAGGATCTCTGTATATTCGTCTTTGTCACAATAGCAAACGCAGCTAGCACTAGGGTTCCCGCACACAGCAAGATCGTTCGGGAGAGTCCGCTCCACGAGTCGAGAGGCTGATATATAAACAGACACATATTCCAGAGTTGATGTATCCAAAATTTCTGTATCGTGAACATGAACTCAACGTCACAGACGGCTCGTCAATCGGACGCCCGGTCTGAGAGTTATTGGCTTTTTCTCCTAGGGGCCCAGTTGGGTATTAAGGAAAAACCAACCCGGTCGTACTCCACCTGTGTCCAAAACTTGGTCAGAGTATGCCAAAAGATCCATCTCACTTATAATAATCCAACAAAGTTGACGGTACGTCAATCGAACGTCCGGAGCTCATGTTATGAGCATTTTTGCTCTAAAGGCCCGGTTGGTTTCGTGTACGAACCAACCCGGCTGAACCCAAAGTATTCAGAAACCTTAAGTGCAATATACCGAAACGACCGTCTCGATCCAAGGATGGAATCTCCACTGACAGCGCATCGATCGTAGGTTCCTATCCCGAGATATGGAAAAATAACCAAAAGTGGCCGTAAACGGGGGTTTCGGACCCGGCCCGACCCGGCACGAGACCCCCTAGGTGGGCCAGAACCGGGTCGACCCGACCCAGGTCCGGGCGTCCCGGCATGCTGGTGCGTGGCGCCAGCTGGCTCGGCTGAATGGCCGAGCCGTTCGGTTATGCGGGGGGGGGGGGGGGGGTGCTGCCCCCGCCGTTTGGAAACCGCGACCCCAATTAAGGGGTCATTCAGCTGGCCAGTCAGGGGTTTGACCCTCGACTCTTCCCCTATCCGACTGGCTGGGCTCGCCGGCCGATTCTTGCTCCACGGGACCGGTGACGGCCTGTCCCCTCCCTGCTCCGAAGGCAGCGGCCCATCTCCAGCCGCCGGTCACACTGCTTCGCCGCGGCCCAGAACCGGCCGCGGCCATGGTCATTGGGTGCGGCACGACGTCGTCGTACTCATCCACTGCGGCCCCGCTCTGGTCGTGCTGTCTTTGGGCTTCTCCGACGCGGCGCGACAGCGTCATGTCCTTGTTCGTTTCCGCGGTGTGGTGTGATGGCGCCGCACAATCCTTGTCACACGATCAAACACGGTGTGATGGCACCTCGCCATTCTCGTTTCAAACCACAAAGAAACAAACATGGATAAAGGTGGAGGGTCGACCGTGTTTGTGCAGTCCTGCCCCCTCTCATTAATTGATAGCATTTGGTCGTATTTTCACAAAGAACGAAAAGGTGGTAAACATGAAAAAAATAATTAAATAACTCCTACATCATGTGAGCTTGAACAGAGGTTCGTCTAACAAGGATTCATCGCGGTTAGAGACGTCGCAGATGTAGATATTGCGGAAGAACCGTCGCAGTATACAGCGTCGTGTAGTCAGTCTCCGAGGACTCAGCGTTCTTCATCGGAGATCGATGCGTTCTTCGCGTTCTTCATCGAAGTCGAAGAAGATCTTCAAGTACTTAGCCTTTTCTCACAAAAACTCCACCACAAGGTTGCAACCCCAAATAAAATAAGCATAAGTCTTATTTTATTAACACAAGATAAGTATTTGAAAATTAAAAGGTTTGAATTAATTCCACTTAATTAGTTCAAGCCAAGTTGTCATCATTAAAGGTATGTTGAGGGAGTTAGGAATTTGAAGGGGTGGCGTTTGTGTGGGCCCCACCACCCTCATAACCTCCATTGGGAAGTTGGGTAGTTACCCAACTTCCACCCAATCCTTAAACCACATTATGAAAAATAAAAATTGTATAATAATAATAAATTAAACTTCCACAATTTTTATCATATACACTTGTGACAACGCAACTCCAGAACATGTGTTCCTGAGCAATTACCTGCACTACGGTTCCATCGGTGCCCTCAGAATTCGATTCCGAGCACCGATTCAAAAGTTAGAAATTGCTGCTCGTTCGGTCACTGAACGTATCCGAGCTAAACTTCGAATAGAAATTACGGGCCCACCGGGCCTCGAAATCAAGTTCTGTCAGAAACTGCGTTCGTTTAAAATCTCAATGAAAAATAAGAAAAAAAAATCCTTGAATTTTACGGCTCTTTACATTACTCCCAACTCAGGGATTTACGCCCCCGTAAAGATACATCATAAACTATGGAAACAAATGTGGGTACTGAGCATGCATCTAAGCCTCCCGCTCCCAATTTCTCTCCTGGAGGTTCCGGTGCTGCCATCTGATGCGCACTAGAGGAATTGACCGTCCACGTAGGACCCGCTCCTATCGATCCTCGATCTCCACCGGGACCTCCGCAAAAGTTTCCCCATCATCAACATCTAGCTCCCCATGGTCAATGATAGGCATCGGTTCATGCACATATCTCCTCAGCTGAGATACATGGAAGACGTCGTGCACCCAGTGCAATTGAGGTGGTAGAGCCAGGCGATAAGCCACCTCGCCAATCCTTCTGAGGACCTGGAATGGTCCGATGAAGCGTGGAGATAACTTTCCTCCTCGTCCACTGCTCCTCGGGTCCAACCGACCGCTCCGAGTACGTCCCTCCCAGTGGTCCACCTCTAGGTATCGTCCTGCTCTGCGAGCCTCAACTTCGATCAGCGATGTCCATCGTCTGCAACCAACACAACGTAGTGCAGGCATAGCCCGTGCAGGGGTGAGTATAAGCTACTTAGTAGGGATCCCGAGACCCTCAATGGTCTCCCAGAATCCACAAAGGATAATCCACAATGGAAATATATAATCACGAAGTAACATCCGACACTGCTTAGGTATATGCCCACACATACACCTAAGTCACCAATTCTTTTTTGGATTCAACATCCAAACCCAAGTACAACCCAGTCCACATATGAAAGAAAAACATAAATCCACACAGGATAGCACAACCCAATCTACATAGGAAAGTAAAACAGGATTCAGCTCACACAGGTATACTTCTTCGTATGACGATAGAGATGATCAGATATTTCCACTGTTTCATCTAAGACGTCAGACATACAAAGGATCGATAGGTACTAACCCCGGCAATGACCCACATAGGATCTGACCCACAAAGGATCGATAGGTACTGACCCCCACAATGACCCACACAGGATCGGACCCACACAGGATTTGTAGGCGCTGGCTCACACAGAACTGTTGAGCGCTGACCCACACAGGATCGGACCCACACAGGATCGGTATCACTAAACCACATAGGATCGCTGAGTGTTGTAGTCATCACCGTCGAATCCACTAAGGATCTCTGTACAGTCGTCGTCGTCACAGTAGCTAACACAGCCAACACTAGGGTTCCCACACACAACAAGCTTGTTCGGGAGAGTCTGCTCCACGAGCTGAGAGGCTGATACATAAACTGACACATAGTCCAGATTTGATGTATCCAAAAGTTCCGTATCGTCAACAGGAACTCAATGTCGCAGACGGCGCGTCAATCGGACGACCGATCTGAGAGTTATTTTCATTTTCGTCCTAGGGGCCCAGTTGGTTTTTAAGGCAAAACCAACCTGACTGTACTCCACCTACCTCCAAACCTTGGGAAGAGTACGCCAAAAGATCCGTCTCACTTAGAGGAATCCAACAAAGTCAACGGTACGTCCATCGGACGTCCAAAGCTCAAGTTATAAGCATTTCTGCTCTGAAGGCCCGGTTGGTTTCGTGTACGAACCAACCCGGCCGAACCCAAATAATTCCAAAGCCGTGAGGGCGATATACCAAAACGAACATCTCAATCCAAGGATCGCATCGCCGCAGATGGCACGTCGATCAGAGGTCAGTAGCCTGAGATATGGGCAAAAGAACCAAAAGGGGCTGAAAAGGGTGGTTTCGGGCCCGGACCGACCCGGCCCGAGACCCCCTGGGTCGGCCCGAACCGAGTCAACCCGACCCGGGTCCAGGTCGGCCCAGCGGCCCGGTCCAGTGTCCCGGAACGCTGGCGCACGGCGCCAGCTGGCTCGGCCGAACGGCCGAGCCGTTCGGTTATGCGGGGGGGGGGGGGGGGCTGCCCCCCGCCGTTCGGTAACCGCGGCCCCAATTAAGGGGACGTTCAGCTTGCTGGCCGGGGGTTTGACCCCCGGCTCTTCCCCTATCCGGCCGGCCCTAATGTCCGGCCAGTTCTTACTCCACGGGACCGGCGACAGCAGGTCCTCGGCGGCCCGTCTCCGGCCACCGGTCACCCTGCTTCGCCGCGGCCCGGAACCGGCCGCGGTCTTGGTCATTCGGTGCAGCGCGATGGCGCCGTGCTCTTCCACCGCGGCCCCACTCCGGCCGCGATGTCTTCGGGTTTCTCTGACGCGGCGCGACGGCGTCGTGTCCTTGTTAGTTTCCACGGCGCGACGCGATGGCGCCGCACAATCCTTGTCGTGCGATCACACGCTGTGCGACGACACAACGCCATTTTGGTTTCAAACCACAAAGAAACAAACATGGATAAAGTAGGAGGGTCGGCCGTGTTTGTGCGGTCCGACCCCCTCTCGTTGATCGATAGCATTTGGTTTTATTTTCACGAAGAACGACAAGGTGGTAAACACGAACAATATAATTAAATAACCCCTACCGCGTGCGAGCATGAACGGAGGTTCGTCAAATGAGGATTCGTCGCGGGTAGAGACGTCGCGGAAGGAGATATTGCGGAAGAACCATCGTGGTATACAGCGTCACGTAGTCGGTCTCTAAAGACTCGGCGTTCTTCGTCGGAGATCGATGCGTTCTTCACGTTCTTCGTCGAAGTCAAAGAAGATCATCAAGTCCTTAGCCTTTTCTCCCAAAAACTCCACCACAAGGTTGCATCCCCAAATAAATTAAGCCTAAGTCTTATTTTATTAACACTATATAAGTATTTGAAAATTCAATGGTTTTGAATTAATTCCACTTAATTAATTCAAGCCAAGTTTTCATCATTAAAGGTAAGTTGAGGGAGTTAGGAATTTGAAGGGGTGGGGTTCGTGTGGGCCCCACCACCCTTATAACCTCCCTTGGGAAGTTGGGTAGTTACCCAACTTACACCCAAGCCTTAAACCACTTTATGAAAAAAATGTAGAATAATAATAAATTAAACTTCCACAATTTTTGTCATCTACTCTCATGACAACACATCTCCAGAATAGGTGTTCCTAAGAAATTACCACCGCTACGGTTCCATCGGTGCCCTCAGAATTCGATTCCGAGCACCAGTTCAAAAGTTACAAATTTCTGCTCGTTCGTTCACTGAACGTAAATGAGCTAAACTTCGGATAGAAATTTCGGGCACACCGGGCCTCAGAATCAAGTGTCGTCAGAAACTGCGTTCTTGTAAAATCCCAAAGAAAATTAAGATAAACTTTTCCTTGAATTTTACGGGTCTTTACAGATTCGTTCATATAACCCACCCTTATCCCTGATTTGGGACATGTGGTAGTGAGTCTTTTGGTTCCATTGGTGTTGGTTGTGCCATCTGTAGGTTGAGCTAACATGTTTAATGTATGTAGAGACTATGTGGAAGTTATAGGGAAACAACTCTCATGGAGATATTTTCTATTATAATTGATAGAACTATATAAAATCACCCTCATCATGGATTTGTTGTATTTAGTGTAGGATCTCTTTGATTTCATTAGGAGGCATGTTGTGTCACTCGATGATGATGGGGAGAAATTAGTGTTTGTTGGTGAGAGAGACACATAGATGTGTCAAATGTGAGTTCCATCTTTATAATCATTGATGGATGGGATGATGATGATTTCATAATAGGTTTAGGATTCAGTGTTTCCTAAGGTCTTAGAAGAGTACCATGATGTCTTCTCAATGGAGGTTGTAGAATTACCCCTTGACGATAGAAAAAGTTCAGGATTAAAGTACATCCATGTGTGTCTCCTATATCGCTATCTCCATATAGGATAAAACCTCATGGGTTTTGATATATATGTTTATATATAAATTTTAAATTGTTTTTCAGTTTTTTCATCCAAGTGTTTTAGAGTGGGGTGAACCAGTTTTGTTCGTAAAGAATGGTGATTTCATTTCTGTGTAGTATATCAATTCTCCTCACTCAAACCAAGTGATAGGGAATAACTGAATTACCTATTATATGTATTGATGATTTATTTGGTAATATATATGGTGGGATTTGGTTATTAAAGATCGATTTGGGGTCAGGATATCATCATATCAGTTTGATTGATAAGGATATTCCAAAGACTGATTTCCATTATCATTATGGGAATTATGATTTTGGTGAGATGACATTCAGTGTAAAAAATTATCCATTTGTGTTCATTATGTTAATGAATTATGTTTTCAATGGTTTCTTGGATAATATCATTGCATTTTTCATCTATGATATCATTTTTATTATGTATCTGAGGAGGATCTTGCAGAACGTCTTCATTACATTTCTAGAGTTCTTCATCATGAATATCTATTTAGAATGTTCAAAATGTTTGAGTTTTGGACATTAGATATCTATTTATTGGGAACACTATATCCTAGCTTGATGGAGTTACAGATATGTAAAATATAGAAGTAGTTGTGTCTTTAGAATCCTACAAGATAATTGCAGACGTGTGAAGTCTCCTTAGTCATGTCTCTGTTGATGGATGTTCATAGATTTTTTTTCTTGAGTTTCCACTCAAATGAGTGTTTTGTCTATAATGAATTAGTAATTTCTCTGTACTAATCTTTTTTAAACAGAGTTAGAGTATCTAATGGGGAAATGTGTACGTGATTCAGGTCATCATCATCCCACAAAAGGAGTTTAATTTTAGGTTTTCTATAATGCTTCACCTATTGGATTTGGTTGTGTTATTATGAAGTATATTTTTATTATTTATTATGGGTCTTGGATACTACATATCTAGGAGTGTAACTATGCCACAAATGATTTTTATTTGGTGTATTTAGTTTTTTTCCATGAATTTGAGGAGACATAACTCACTAGTCAGTGGTTTGTGGTCTTCATCGATTATAAGAGACTAAAGAAAATTTTTCTCCCAATGTGGTTTGAACTTGTGCCAACATCGGTGGACAGATTTATTACAAGATTATAACTTATAATTTTTTTATATAAAAAGAATCTGGAATTTTGTAACCAATTCACTGATTAGAAGGTCACATAGTGATATACTACATGAATCTAGTTATGCCTAGAGAGATATAAATAAAATTTCAGCATTTCTTCTATATATGGAAAATTATTGGGCATATGCTGTCTTTTTTAGATGAACATGTAGTCATATCACGTGGAGAAGGTAGAGGAGTACTAGATGAGGTTATTGAAGTGGTGGTATGGTGATATTGAGTTTTTTATGGAGTCTCTAGATTGGTTTTCTATAAATGAACAACATCATGTGCTGTTTCTAGGAGTCTTTTATTCCATTTTGATATGTGATATAGTTAAAAAATAGTTCTATAGTCCACCCTTGGACGTACATCTAAGAGTGAAAATATTGTAGATAGCATTAATAGTTCAGTTTTAGTGGCCTGGGTTAAAGCATTCAAATGTAGGGTTTGTGTCTCGATGTATGGTCTTCTAGATGGTGAATTCCAAGATATGTGTTCCCATTGGTTTTCTCTAGACATTAGACGTTCTTCATTAGACATGGAAGGAAATAATAATAGACGATGTTCCAATTTTACATAGTTATTCGGTATTCTATGATGCTATATGTATTTTATGGGATTATTCAATAAAATCATCCTACATTAGGGAGATAAAAAAGTCATGTTGAGTTCATGTTTTATTGAGGTAGTATTTATTGGTGGTGGTGAGACGCCACAGAGTACCAAGGATGATCATTTCTGATCTATATTATAATTTTACCTCTACAGTGTGGAGAGGTTTATGGCATGATTGTTTTTCAAAGATACACCATTTAACTACTCTTCATTCGTAGATAGATGGCCAAATTGAACAGACCATCCAGACTCTAGAATACAAGCTACACTCTTATGTCCTAGATTTTGGAGGTTCGTGGATGGGCACTGACCCTTAGTAGAGTTATTTTAAAGAAAATATTTTCACATCACCACTGGTATAGAACCATTTTAATCCTTGAATTGATGAACATATCATCCTCTATTGTGTTGGACTGGGGTGGAAGAGTCATCAATTCTCAGGACATAACTGGTATAAAATATGGTAGGTTTGGATTAGGTGATACTTGTGAGGATGAAACCAGCACATGATAATCTCAAATCATATATTGATAATATGAGGAGACCTTTAGAGTTAGAAATTTGGGATCATGTGTTTGTAAAGGTGAAAACAATTTATGGGATGTGAGGGGTTTCTCATTGTAGTAATATTTCACCCAGTTTTTCTGGATCATTCAAGGTGATAGATCATGTTGGAGTCATGGAAGAGAAAATAGAACTTCCCCCACATAAGAGCTTGACACACAATGTGTTTCACACGTCATAGCTGCATAGTTAAATCCATAGAGACTCTCATGTAATACATTTTGGATATATTGATGTTGAAAATGATGAGACAAGTGTGGAGTAGTTTATAGAGATTTTATAATTAGAGGAGAAGGAGTATCACGGGTGTGATATTCCCTTTCTTTGTGACTTTTGGAGGAACAATGGTTTGAATGACAGTATGTAGTAATTTAAGTCATAAATATGCATTATGTACCTTGAATTTTTCAATGTTTAACTATTCCCTTGTAATGATGTTTGTTTTTTTGTTGTAGAAAATTTCTGTTTTAAGAGATGACTTTCTATTTCTACTTATTGTGGCTTCCTCACATTCAATAGGTATTATCCCCGATAGAGTGTTTTGGATATTGTTGTGTTTATTATTTGGTTTCACTATGATCCTTTATAAGGTGGTTGATGTCATGTAGTGGTGAGATCCCTAAGATGTATCATGCAATATTTATGTAGAGATGAGCCATTTCTGTTTTCTCTCTTATTTGGTTTCAGGTTATTGAGGATAAATTATATAAGTGTGCCGATCAGTGTGGAACAATCCTGTGCACATTTATGAAGATTTTGGTTCTTAGAAAATTATCAAAGTAAGTCAAGATGAGTAAGGATTCTAAAACCTAAAAGCTGGGAGATTTTCTGCTGTGAAAAAATTTTAGAAAACCTGAATGATGGAATCAAATATTCTGTTGATCAAATCTCTATGTGTAATAAATAAGGTTTTAAACATAAAAATATGAGCGTTATTCTTGTGTAATCCATACCCTAAAGAATACATGATGGGAAACTGACATAGATTCCTTGTGAGCAATATTATTTAATATAAATATTTTGTTTTTATATGATACTCTACTATATCAGTTATTGAAACTAATAGCCTGAGGATTCTGACCCCTAGGCTGGTTTTTCCATAAAATCTCAGTGGGAGGATGGATAGATGACTACACCCTTTTCCCACACTCTCTACCCTTGGTAGTTACATGTACTGGTATGCATGTCAATTATAATTCCTCATATATGTGTGTAGAGGGCTGTAATGGCTTGTGGTTATTCCACACACATGTATTTTGAATAAAGTTCTATAAGACTATTGTAGGTATAAAATTTATAGGCTGTAATGGATTGAGGATCCTTATGTTTTTATGGGCTACGATTGCTTGAGTTATAACACGTTGTGTGTGATAGATGTTATATAAGATTCAGTGGATCATCGGAACTACCAGATCACTTTAGATTAAATGGAAGTGGTGGTGTGTTTTATGAGGTGCATGTTGTGGAGCTTCTTCCAGGTTTATATGGGCTATCCATTTGGAGAGAGGTGATTCAGATGTGTAATGATGGGGTAGAGAATAAAACTAGTGAGGATGTGGTACTAGGTTCCCATGATATTAATTATAATATTATATGATTTTTTATGTGTTACATGATGATGGTGTCCATAGAGAGTATGAAGATTTTTGTATACCTATTAAGGAGATGTGTTAGTTTCATTATTGTTCACTATGATTTATCATCCATTATATATATTTTTCATGGGAGGGTCTAGAGAGGATCATAATATGTATACTATTATACTAACCCAATGTATATGTAAATATTTTAATTTAGGATCATGAGACTAGGATAGAGATTAGGCTAGTTACTAATATCTTATGGGTTTTTTTGTTGAGCTATTTTGGCTTCATTGTCACCATCATCATTATAGTTCTTTTGGTACATTAAATTTTCCATTCATTTTTAGTAGTTCATTCATTTCATTATTGATATTAAATTGGGTTTTACTTTATATTGGAGTCTGATCAAGGGTTTATGGATTTCTTTCTTGTCTCTCTCTTATTAATGTGTTTATCTTAGAGGGAAAGGTCTCAATTATGTATGTTTATTATACCCTTAGTCCTATACAATATGATAAGGACTTATAGAGGTGGGACATAGGTATCACTATCTCTATTCACCCATTTTCATTCCTGGAGGGGTACACTTTTTGGGAGGGTGTTATGAAAATCTATATCTGATTACAAAATACTGCTAATTACTAATGATTTTTAGTGAATACGTCTGAGAACCGGTATTTTTTCTAATTACTATTCATTACTGATAATTATTACTTATTACAGATTTTTTACTTATGCCCTTTTACTAATTACTACACATTATGAGTATTTTTTACTAATTACCTCTCATTACGGTTATTTTTTACTAAATAAAACTAATTACAGGTATCTATTACTAAATACCACTCATTATTGGTGATCATTACTAAATACTACCCATTTTGGCTAAATTTTTATAATCATATCTCATTACTAATAATTTCTACAAATTGCCGCTATTTTCTTCTAATCACAGATAATTTCTAATAATTTTCACTAATTTCTTATTATTACCATTAATATCTACTAATTAATGACAATTTTACTTATTACCTCTCTTTATAAAATTTGATTCTTATTTCTAATTATTATCACTAAATTTAAAAAAAATTATATTTTCTTCTGATTACCATAAATTTATATTAATTACAACCAATTTATAATAATCACTACAAATTATTTTTAAATTATTGATATGTTCCATTAGTTACTAATTTTTTATAATTACTACTAATTTCCAGTTAATATTATTTATTACAAATTTTGTAAATTTTTATTACTTCTCATTATGATCTATGAATTGTTAAAATGATCTATTAATTAGTATTTTTTATATTTCTATTACAAGTAATTAATACTAATAATAACTAATTAATAATTATTAAAAAATTAATTTTATTTAAAAATAAATAATTTAACATAAGAAGAATTACTAAAAATTAAATATAATTGATTATAATTAAAAAAAATACTTAAATTTATAATACAATTTTTTATATAAAATATAAAACATGTATTTATAATTACAAATATTTATTCATGCCTCAAATTTGTAACATTTAGCAGTTGGGAGTATGATTCTTTGTATCCTAGTAAAAGTAAAAAAAAATTAAAAGGAAACAATTAGAGGATGAAACGAGAGTAGAGGAGGGAAGAAGAGAAGAGGTCCCAGAAGTGGATTGGGAGGGAAAATATTGGTTGGGGGCATACATATAGATAATATTAATAGTGACATGGATATATGTGAGGGGTATCTGATCACAAATTTTATTATTTATGCAATCCCCATTATAATTAATATACACAATATAAAAAAATTTCCAAGATTAAAAACTAATTTGTGATAGGTCCCATCATACATAATATTCTCCTAAAAATGTATTTGTGGTATGTTATAAATTCTTGTCATAATTTTTTTTTTGATTGTTATTTTTTATGGGATTTAATATCCACATCAAATAATGGATCATGTGGTTTTTCGTGCACACATGTCGAAGGTATTTGTGATGGGAAAATTTTTTCTTCAAAATTAATTGTTTATTTATACTTATTTGAAATAATATTTTTCTCGCATGACATATAATCCCACCATAAGAAATCCATTGAATGGGTAATGGACTCTTCACATGTACAAGTTTTTTCTTGTGTGAATGATTAATTAAAGTCATATAAGTTCAATCCCATGAAATTTATCTAGGAATACCAATATATTTTGTCTCATCACATTAGGATAATTGGACACAAACTTGGAAGACATCATGGTAACCATCGATGAATCAATAGTAAAAAAGGGAGTTAAAAAATTCGTGTAGGTAGTAGTATGCCTAAACCCACAACTATAATCACATCATCATGGCTATCATGTTTTGTATAGGTTCTACGATGACACAATCTACAATTTCTACCAAAACTCACATCGCTCTATCTCAGTGTGGTTCAAACAAGGAGATACCTATTATCTCCCAAATGACAAAACATAGAATATGTATCCTATGTGGGATCCTCAAAAATTTAATTAGGGAAGATGTGTCTCACAAGACACCTTCAATAAAAGTATAAATAGGTAGAGTAATACTACATGGGATCGACAAAAATGGTAAATAGGTAGAGGGATCCTATGATGGATTACCTATTTCAGCATGTAAGGGAAAGCATCCCTCATGAGACCATTTGGTAATACTAAAAAGATAATGTCATCCTATACATGATCATCTTGGTCGAAACGTAAGCAGAGGCCTCCTACAATGGATCTCCAAAGAAAAATAACCTATGTTCCATCTATGATAGAGTTGAACATTAATCAAGGGAGGAATAATGAAAGGGAATGATACATAATAATTACTCATGGGAGATTTATCAGGGACTATCTCAAATAAAGGAGTCAATCTATAGAGACAACTGGATTCGATTACCTTAAGAAGAACAAATTAGTTTGGGTAAAACTCTGATACACCTCTTAGGAGTCCTCAAATATTCTCAAGGGTAACACCATTACAATAAATGTAGAAAATCAGTCAAAATGCCCAATCAATGTATCCCATTATGACTCTGAATGTAAATATATAGAAGTCCCTAAAAAGGGTAGCATGGGGGAAGTACAAGATATGTATAACTTGTACACGAAATGTTCTCTTAATGCTCTACCTGGGTGAGTCCCTCAGCCATACACTATTTATAAAATCCCATTTAAAGAGATTTTAATTCATGTTAATAGAATTTACTATACATGGTGTACCATAACATGTACCTAACATTATTTTTCCATTTATATAGCTTGGATGTGTAGTTCTACATGCCAGGAAACCCACACAGGGGTTGTTCATGAACATTATATGTTTGAATGCCATTAAAATTGTTGTATGGTAAAGTACTCTACTACATGTCTGTGTCCTAGTACAAAACATTTATACCCCACACACATCACATTCTTCTAAAAAAATAATCATTCTTGAATGTGAAGAACATACGACGTGTGTTTTATAACTACACACCGTGTGATTGGGTTTTCTATATGGGAACCCCCTACTGTTGGTTGGAAAATCAATTTTCACCTAATAATGTTTATATAAACCCAAAAAGTTATACTAATCAGTCATAAAAAAAGATTCAAACATGAAATAAGTATATATATATATGGATGTATATAAAAACCTAAAATGGTCCACATTTGTGTGGAATCTAGTGAAGCTTTTCCCATTTCTACATTCCCCAACCACTACACAACGATCTGGGCCTCCCAAGCTTTGTGATGGTACCCCCTTCCCCTATCTCCCTTTCATTTTATCTCTAAATACCTATACTCTCTATGTGTCATTTAAGATTATTCCTATTGGGTTGTGTGTGAGAATCCATTGACGGAAAAAAAAATAGAAAATAATTGAAAAGGATGAAATTAAAATAAGAAGTAAATGGGGTAAAACCTTCCCATGATGCTTGAAATGAGAATATTTCCCTCCTGAAAAAATTCCACATTCTGAACTCAACAGAGGAGGAAAAATATCAGTTAAAAATTATATTCATATGATATGGCTGATTGAAATCATGTATAAATTCATATTTAAATAAATATTATATATTAATTATTCCCCCAAAATTCATATGTCTCAAAATTCCACCAAACCATTCCCCTGGGGTATAACCCAAATCCTAGTACCAACAGAGTGGTCATAAAAATTATCTGAGATAATCTTCTAGTTGAAATTGATAATTTTACAAATTTGAAGTAGTTGAAGGAAAAAATGCAAATTTAGCTAAAATATCTAGTCTAGAAAAAACACAAGTTGTTATATGACCTCAATATATTAAATACTATATATATTGTTCAAATATATTTTTACAAGATAATTTAATTTTAAACCACCTTTTTCATCTCTCTAGTTCTTATAATAATTGATAATGTATGTTTATGAAATTATTCTTTTATTTATCCCTTAGGCCAAAACATTTATCTCTTTCATGTACATAATATCTAAAAATGAATTAAAAATAAAAAAATAATTTATTAAAGTGGTTTTTATCCATGTTAGGGTCTTTATTGATAATTTTTAAAAAATCTTCCTATAATTTTGAAAATAAGGGACTTTATTACTTTTAAGGAATATTTAAAAGGAAAAATTGTTTTAACATACTCGACATGTATAGAATAAACCACTATATAACCACAAATTATTTTTAATATTAGTTCACATGTTTACATGTTTCATTTCAAATACATTTTTTCATAACAATACAGAAATTTTTAGTTTTCAAAAGTCATTTTTTATGTAAAAATTGATATTTTCATCAAGAATAATTTTAATTAAATGTTTATGGTATATCTATTACTAATCATCCACAACAATAACTTTAACATAGGATCCATTGTGAATATGTACCAATGATACCATCCATATTATTTTATCCTTCTTTTTTATGATATTTCATAATGGGGATGTACTATTTTGATATCATTTTCTATATTACTTCGAATGGTAATAATTATGTTTATTAATTTGGGAATGTATAAAAATTTTATATACTGGTTTTTTATGACTAATTTTTTAATTGATTTTTTTAAACCATTTTATATATAGACTACATTAGGAATTTTAAGTGATTTTTGGTATCCACTATAGCCATTTTAGGAATAGATTGGTTATATAAGACAATCTAGATTGGGCTTTAGCCGAGGTCCTACCCATATATTTTTATGTTTGATAAACATTCCTTGATAGTATATCATATGTATTAATTAAATTCCATGAATATATTTCATATTTATTCTAACAAGACCTCATCAGTGAATTTTTTTTAGTATTATGCATTCTATAATTATAAATTCATTTATTAATGTTTATGCTATTATGATTATTTTATGATAACCTTGGATAAGTTTCACGATCATTAGATTATTTATGTGGAATTATATAATCATCATTTATTCATATAATAAAATTATTCATGATTATGATATTGATTGAAGGGTTTAAGATTCATTTTTTAAATTTTCATTTTGATTATTTCTTATATATTAATTAAATCATCAGTTGTATGTATCGCATTACAGATCATTAAAGCCCACCACTTTTTTATATTTTTTTCCATTGGTTTGCATGAAATTTTTTATAATGGATATGCAAGGAAATTATTGAGAGACTAAATTTGATCCTAAAAAATAGTTGTATTATATGTTTTCAGTTGTAACATGTATTTCATATATGTATCTAGTTTACCAAAACCATGAAACTATTCGGTCTTTCAGGATGCGATTCCTTGTATCTATTTATAATTAAATAATATAACCACTAACTCATACCCACTGGTGTTAGGGATTTATTATTCGTATTAGAGAACGATAAATATAATCTTTGGCAATTATTTTTAGGAAAACACATATTAGATATTATAACCATATTATTGAATAAGATAATAAGTCTTACTATAAGATCACATCAAAAAGTTTTATTAATGTAGAGATTATGTTCATTTCCTAGAAATCTATAACTGTCTGGAAAATACTAAATAATTTATCCAATAAAAAGATTAAACTATAGGAAATAATTACAAACATGATATATTGGGCCTTACCGAATTATCAATTGTTTCATATAAATTGGCCTTTTTACACACCTTGTTTGACAGTCCTAGGGGATGTTCTTGGTTAATTTACCTTTTATCTATGAATAATCATGAAGAATTAAATTATATTAGGACCATAAATGACTTTGGATAATCCTAATGTGTCACAGAATTCAAATAATGTGTCATGAATAGATATCATATTAATTATTCTTCATGACTATGTGATTTCTTCATATGTTTCTTTCACACATTGTGATTTTTTGTTTTTAGTCAATGGCTTAATGAAAAGGGAATTGAGTAACCATTGAATGTGATTTAATTTTTTTAAGTGTATGAAAATATGAGATGATATAAATTAATGATATTGTTATTATTCATAATATGTTATCTTGACTTATGATTAATAATCATTACTTTGACTAACTATCAGTCGCACCAATGAATTAAAAGATAAAGATCACTAAGAGCTCGGCTGGTGGAGACCATAGGGGAAACAAAAATTAGTTTAATATTTTAATATTGTGTGATGTACAACTCAATGGAATGTCTCAAGAGAAGGAGAATACGTTTTATTTGTGGATAATAAGGGAACAACCAAAGAAATTTTTGATTAATAACAAAAAATCATGTTAACACAATCGATCAGAATATTATTCTCTATTTGGTATTATAAATAGATGAATGTTTTAAATGAATATAGTATATGAATAATTAAATGGGATTTTCTATTAGTAAAAATATATATATGGATCCACAAGTTTATATGATTAATTATATTTATAATGATGATAACAAAACTATGAATGACATATGAATGGAAGGAAGTGTTATCAAATAAGAAGATGTAGTTTGGATAATGGTGTTTTAAGGATGTGTTTTGATTGATTTTTTGTGTATTTGATTTAAAATAATTATGTCGTAAAAGTATTTTTTTTCAATGTTATTCTTGTTATAATAATCTTGAAAAGTGGAAGGATTTAATTGAATGTTTTTCTATTGGTGTTTTAGCACTTTTTTAGTGCTCCTAATGGTAATTAAAAGTGATTCAATGGAAACAAGAACATTTTGGAAAACACATGATTGAGAGTATATAACCCTTAATATGTTATAGAAGATAAGAAAATAATTATAAATATATGTTTAGAGGATAAGATAACCCTTATGTTATCTTTTTTAGAGTTTACTGAAATTGGTATTTATCTAATACATTCAATATTATGAGATTTTATTTATTTATTTATCCATGTTTTCATTATTTGTTTAGGATTAACAAGGTATTTCACATATTTGGAATGTTATATTAAGATATACATTGTTTTGGAAACCAAATGTCATCTTTTTGAAAATATAGTGATATATCATGTAAATGTTACATTATTGAATTTAGATATACAGATTTTGGAGGATTAATAAGGTCATGTATTTATGGAATAGATAAATTTGATCTTTGGGTGTTATTGGATAACTCATTTTAACATATTTAGCTTTGTAAAATTGTTTATATATATGAGGAATAGATTTTCATTCTTTTATTGATTTAATGATCTATTAAAAGCTAATTTTAGAGATTCATATATATAAAAAAGAAATTGGTATTTTCATTATTGGAATAAGAAATGAATTTTATATTGATCAATGAACAACCAAAAGATTAAATTTTTTCTATAAAATAGCATGTTATCATGAAAGTATATTTCTATATTTTCATGTTATAGAAGATAAAATAATTATTTAAAATTGTTTATTGGATATTGAGAAGAAATTTTATTCTATTATGTTAATTTCCATAAAAGATTCATGGTTTTATGGTTTTTTAAATTCTCTTGATTAATCATATTATTTTGATCAATAATCTTAATAAGTCTCTATAATTACTTACAATTTTTATCTGTGTACATATTTTCAATATCCATTAATTATTTAAATCATATAAACCTACTTATGTGTTATTATATATGATGTTTAGGTTTCTATTTCCCTCTTTTATGATTCACTTTTATTTACAATTTTTATGATTAGGTTTTTCAAAAAAAATGATTTTTCAAATGTCAAATACATGGTTTTTGAGAACAATAAAAAATTGTTGGGTAAAACACTCTAAAATTATCAAATAAGAACATTTTTTATATTGTACATGATAAAAAATAGAAAAAATAAATTAACCACAAAATACAGGACTTTTAAATCTACATTTTTTTGATAGCTAGTGGTATATAGAAGCTCAAGTATAAAAGAACAATAAAATATTATAATTTTACAAAATATATGTTAAATTGATTGGTTTTAATAATACTTACTAAATTATGAAAATTATTTTGTTTACATATGTTTTAAATAAATTCAATGTTTATCTATTAATTATAAATAAAATATGAATCATTTTAAATAAAATTATTTTAAAAAAAACAATATATTTCTAAAAGGTGATTTCATTTCTCTTTATGAACATACATTAAAATTAATTTTTAAAAAAATTCAAATGATTTATTTTAAAAAAAATTACTATTTTTTTAAATCATTATATTAAAATGGTATTAAAATGTGTTTTCTAAAATTTTTAGATAAAACAATTTATCAACAAATAGTTCCTAATAAAGGTTTTTATTGAATGATTCGTTTTAATTTAAATAATTTAAAAGATCAATTTTATATAATTTTCTTAATAGTATAATTAGATACATTATATAATTATTATTTAAATTTAGCTCAACTTAATCAATTAAATATTCAATATACATATTAGTTCTTTTTTACTTTTGAAAACTTTTTCTTTTAATCCCCATTTTTTCTTCACATTAATGGGTTTAATTTTAAATTAATTTCTACGAATAATTTGAATTGAATTTGGTAAAATGGATTATTTATTTGGATAAAAAAATTACTGATATATATTATTTTCAATATAATTTTTTATCCTAATGATTATTAATAAAAGTATAAATTAATTACCACGATTAATGATAAATGTGTATTTAATGTGAGGGAAAACTAAAAAGATAATGGTTAAAAATAAAAAAACATTTCTAATTTATATTGTATGGATATATTTGGAAGAATATCACCTTATGAACAATTTTAATTACTTTATTTCATTTCTTTTCCTTGAATGTGACAAATATAATAATTTATGTACTGAAAAAAATAAAATTTCACCCTCAAGATTTTAAATTTGAATAATCTGTTCACGTAATTAAAAAATTAATATTTTCAATGAAAGTTTATAGTAATACGAAGATTAAATAAAATTTTATAATTATGATAATTTAATTATATTTTTCAATAATTATATAATTACCTTCAATTCTAAAGCAATGCCAATGAAATAATTAATTAATTAATAGAACACCAAAATAAATAATTCTAAAAATATAAAAATTAAAATAAAGTGAAATATTGGGTGTATTCCACGATTTTTTTAGAAAAATATATCATTTTATATTGGTCAAAAAAAGTATAAATTGTAATTCCATATTTTTTTGATATTTTTAATGTTAAATTAAATGATGTGACAAAATTGACATTAATATTATTTTATAATAAATACTATTTTATTAAATTACATATCATTATAAAACACTATATACTATGATATTTTATTGGTATATATTTAAATATATAAAAAATTATCAATTAATTTACCAAATTTACTTTCATATTAATTACATTTCCCTCTAAAGTGTAAAAACATTATTACTGGAGAAAAGGTAAAAAAATTGTTTTTTATGTTACAAAACATATGTTAAAATTAATATTAAACAAAAATAGGATAATTATTTTATAATAAATATTTCATATTTATATTATTTGGGACAAAATTATTTAATATGTTTCATTTTTTTAACCATAAAGGTTAAATTTCAGAGGTAAATAAATAGATACCAGTTAATGTGTTGAAACCTAAAAATGGAACAAGTAACAAAGAATAACATTCATGGAAAAACATGTTTAGAATGTATTTATGATTTTAATGTTTTTTTAAAACCATATAATAACATAATTCCATTATTTATCAATTTTCTTGGCACTTTGGATGAGAATGAATTCTCATTATTGAATAGTTTTGGGTGTTTACAAAAATATACCAATTTTTAAATTTAAAAGGGAATATCCTACCATCACATATGAGCACCACATAATCCATTTAGATGAACCAAACTATAAAATTTATCTAAAAAATATTTTTATTTACATTATTTAGATACTAGAAAACGTAAAATACTAACCCCAGTGACCTTAATAAAGGAGCCAAGGAGGTTTCATTAAACGAAGATAATTTTTTTCACTAATGTAATTTTTCTCTTCATCACATAGCAAATTATTTCATGACCTAAGAATTAAAATATAATGAAAAAATAATTTAAAAAATAATTAAATTTTATTATTATTATGTAATAAACATTATCCATCTCCACTTAAATCAAATGAGAAATGAAATCATCAATCGTGTGGACGGTGGACTACCATTTCGTGAAGCGATGTAATTTGTTTTACATCAGTGCATCTCAGATATGGTAATAATGACAGATCTAACATATTTATATGATATATATGAAATTAATAAAAAAATGAATTATATATTTTTTTATAAATTATTACCATCCAATACATTGGGAAGCAATAACATTTCTAGTGCATACGTGTGGACAACTGACACCAAGTAACAGTGTGTGCTGTTTTTCATTCTATTTTTACATGTATGGTAGTAAGGATAAAATTTTTAATAAATGTGATATTTATGATATTGTAATGACAATTATATGTGATATATTATTTACCATCCTTTCATTACATCCGTTGAGAAAATCAAAACATCGTTCATGTGACTGTTTGACATACTATCTCCGTAAATGATGTAATCATTTTCTATCTCTAACTTTTATGAATTGATGATAATAAATATATAATAAATATATAATATATTTATATGATGGGTCGAATTATTTATATGATAGATAAATGATCCAATTATAAGGATAACATCTTTATAACCAAATCATACCTCCAGAACAAAAGAGTTATCACCCAGAATAATGATTTTAACAAACAATTATTAATAAATAAAAGATAAAACATTTTAAGAAAATAATATAATATATTATATATATAGTAATTTTTATTTAATATACATTTAAATTTATATAATGAATTTATTTTTATTATACAGCATGTTCAAACACATGCAAGGGAATTCAAACCTATGGTAAGAGTATCTTATATAACATTTATTTAGGTGCAACATATGTCATAATCAGAACCTATTAATGTTTTTGGTGTATATAATTTCCTGTTGATATGGTAAATCTTTAATTTATTTATTATAATGATATTTATTGTTTAATTCAAATTTATTCTTTCATAGGTCTCTTGATTCAAAAGGTACCAATTAATAAGTGTTTATTTTATAATCTAATTTTTATTCTGGAATGTTTTTGTTTAAGTATCACTTTTGTGAAATTATTTTATATACCTATCTAAAACACAATATTTATTTTTATTGTCAAGTTATTAATCAAATATTCATGTAATATTATCATTTTAATTTATTTTTTCTTAAAATTATTTAAATAATGATTTAATGTAATATAACTCCCCGACCCTAGTTACCTATAGTCGGGGCATTATTACATAACATTGGAATGATCACAAAAGATCATGTCTCCAAAGACCGATTAGTTTAGTAGACTTGGAAATACTATATACAATCCTAAGTTTTACAATACATTATAAAATTGAAAATTAAAACAACACATTCTCTATAGGACACACTCATATCCTTTAGAATATCCCTACAAGTCAGTCATAATATACTTCTTCGCTTCCTAGGAAAAATAAAACAGAGAAAGGGGTGAGCTCAGATTCTCAGTAAGGATAACAGTATAGCAGAAACATTCATATATAAGCATAAAAATTCAATGAAATGTATAAGACTAAAACCAAAGTCATTTAAACTTAAAATTCAGCATAAAATAGAAAAGTTAAAATCAAGTAATGTCATTTAATTATTCACATGGATATTATACTAGTCGAATAATCACATGCAATATCAAAATCCACTTTCAGCATGATATAATGAATAATCCCAGACTTAATAACCACATATTCATGGCCTTGTTCCAAGACAAAAAATAAGATTTTGTCAAAGCCTTTCCCAAAGACACTAGTTTTTCTCATGATACTTACCGATGCATCGAGGAGCTATTGCGGGCTCTACCCATCACTTACTATGTCCAATGCATTCCTCATATTAAAAGGATTAAAAATTACATAAATATTCACATTAAAACAAGTCTAATAAATGTAAATACTTTATCCATAAACCATGAATGGCATAAGAATAACACATCAACAATCAAACATATCACAGAACCTTCAATACAATATGGATGATTTGTATTATAATAAATCAACTTCAAACAAGACTAAAATCTATCAATGGATATTGACATAGATGAAATCAAAACATTTTTAAAGAAATATGTCATTATTTTTTGAAATCATTTAAAATAAATACAATTATAAATGAATACATTTATTTTGAAAATATGCTTATAATCTTGTAAGGTAAGCTTCATCGATGTCATAATGGAAGAAAGTAGCCACACTCACTGTATAAGTCAAAAAAACATTTTTACCATAATTTTGTCAAAAGGGTCATAAAGTAACTTCTTCGGAATACGACATAAAGATTCCTTTAAAAACATATAAGGTAAAATAAGGGTATAAATAACTTTAACCCATTACCTAGTAAATAATAAAACGGTTTTGAAATACATTTATAAAGAAAACATGGATGTGGATGATAAAGAGGCCCCAGTAAATACTTAAGTAAATACAACCTCAGAGAATAAAGATATTATGAAATTAACCCTTATCTTGTAATTTTCCTTGGTCGAGGTTATGTTAATATCATGTATAATAGTTAAATAATTTTTATTAAATTATAAAATAACTATATACATAAATATGATATCATATATGATCTTCTAATATTTATTTGATAATGATATTTCAATAGTATCATCGTTTGGGGTGTTAAGTGATTCGTTTTCCATTATATGATTTGTTACATTAGTAATGATTGTTATGGATAGGATGTATCTTATTCATATTCAAAATGATATTTTGTATTTATAAATTATTTTTAATCGTCAAATGAAAATTATTCTGGAATGGATACAATGGGGAATGAATCTCATTGCGTTTGAGGAGAGGGTAATCTGTACGTACGCATGAGAAACAATATCATTATTTTGATATTAAAATAATATATGTAATTGGAATGTATTTCATATATACATGTTCATTATCATGTAATATTTATTATTTACATCATTTACAGTTATTATTATACCCATACAAATGACGAAGTGTTTGAATAACATACTACACCACGATGTGGAGACAGTAATCCATACGTACGCACATTTGGTTACATTGTCATTTAATGGATGGATAAAATAAAGAATATGGTTGTAAAATTTTTATAATAACATCATAGTATATAGAAGATGATGTAGTTATTATATTATAATGGAAACAATAAAGAAAATGGAAGTGGAAGAAGAAAATAACTTGAAACGGGTGATGAAATATTTTCTTCTTCTTTGGGTTCTTCCTTTTGATTTGATAAAAAGGGATCCATATATTAGATTTATGACTAAATTAAGGCCTCTAGAATTAATTTTGGATAGTTTAGAGGATATTTGGGTAAGATTTGGCTAAGCCAAATGGATTTGATGGTGTGGATTTTAGAGAAGGGGATGTTCCATTTTATAAGAGAGGTGATGGTCACTTTAGGAAAAGCTTGAATTATTATTTTTTAATAAACTCATTTTCTGTTTTTAATGAATAATAAATTAATTATTTAAAAGATAAGGTGGGTATGGGTCCCAAACCTCTCAAAAAATAGGTTTTAGATAGGTTTAGGTCATCATATTAACATTATCTTTTAGATTTAACTTTTTGTTGAATAGTTTGACATTTACAATGTCTCTTGGTATTTTTATATTATATGGTTAATAAAAATACTATAAACATCCAAGCGAACACCAACTGGTTAAATAATAAATTATATTATATTTTTAATCCCTTTTTAAGTCCCATTGATTTTTATTAATAGAATACAAATTAATAATATTATATTTTTTTAATACTTATTTATGTCAATTTTGACACTAATTGGTATTTTGTTTTTGTTAAATTCATTACAGAATTATTACATAAGAGAAAATTTAGTTATTAAACTCTAAAATGTAACATTAACATAGGGAATTTGTTTATTCATTAAATGTCACAAATTTGTTTTATTTTGATATTTATAATACCAATTATTTTATTCTATCATCAATAAGGTAATTTGCAACATTATCATTGTGTCATAAGTAAATTTAATTTTTTAAAGTCTAAAAATTTTAAATAAAAAACCATTATGTAGGAAATTTTTTCACATTTATTATTAATATTTATAGTCAAATTTATCTTAAGTATAAGCCTATATTAAAAATGGTTTATCTATTAAATAATGATTTGAACTCTTTTAACTCTTCTTTAAATAAAAAAATAATAAGTGTCCTAATTTATTCTAGTAAACCAAAGGGGATCATATTGTATTCCTAATATTGTTTTTGGTAGAATTATACTTATCCAACAGAATTAAAACATGTTTTACGGTAATTAAAATTACATTTTTACCTTTAATTACAATATTTACTTTTAAATACGGTAAATAAAAGTCAAAGGTTATTATTAAAAAAAAAATATTTTCATCTTATTGAACAAAATTTCCTTACTGATATCAACCATGTCTCTCAAATTTTAAAAATTCAACTCATAAAAGATGTACAAAAAAGTTTTATGTAAAATTGGAAATGCTCATATGAGGTGGGTAAAAGATGGTAAAAAGTTTGATAAAATATTATATATCTAAACTTATTATAAGATGACTCCAATGAATTACATTGATCATATATAGGTATTGTGTATCTATTTTGACCTAAAATAAATTTAAATAAATTAATAAAATATTTAATTAATTGTCGGTTTTAAACAATAACACAACGTTTTTTTTACTATTCATCAAAAATTGAATGTTTTCAGAAAAATACCAAAAATTCTCCCTAAGCTAATTTCGACATTACGAATCCCAAAAATAATTCTATTTTGAAAGATAAAATATATAAAATTTCAAAATTGTGTATTATTATTCAAAATAGATAGTTTTATTGGATGTGGTGTGTTTGAACTCGAATTTTCATACATCACAAGCTATTGATTTATATGAAGGGAAACGTCTCAAAGAAGATTGGGGTGTTACATTCTACCCTGTTTAAAATAACTTGGTCTTTAAAATTTATAGAATATTGCTGCATAAAAAGATTTGGGTGATTCTTCATCATAATATTCTCGGGTTCCCATGTTATGTTTTCTATCTTATGATTTCACAATAGAAATTTTACCAGATGAGTCGTCTGGTTATTCAGCACTTGTTCTCTAGTATCTAAAAGTTTGGCAGGATCATCAAAATAAGATAGATCTGGTTCCAGTTCAATTAATTCTTATGTGAGTACATGTGTTGGGTCAGACATGTATTTTCTTAATAGTGATACATGGAACACATCATTAACTTTGGAGAGATGTGGAGGCATTTCAAACTAGTAAGATACAACCAAAATTCATTATAGAATTTCGAATGTTTTGATGTACCTGGGACTTAATATACCCATCTTATTGAATTGTATAACTCCCTTCCATGGAGATACCTTCATGAAAACATGATCTCTAACATGAAATTCAAAATCCATCATTTAGTTATCAGCATAGCTCTTCTACCTACATTGTGTTGCATTGATCTGGGTTTTGATAAACTTCATCTTTTCCTTGATTTCTTCTACATGTTCTGAGCCTAGGAGTTTTCTTTCACCAACATCTTCCCTAAATGTTGCTCTGTGACATCTCTTGCTATATAACTCTTCATATGGTACCATAGGAATACATAAATAGAGGCTGTTGTGAATAGAAATTCTACCATAGGTAAATATAGATCCCACATACCTTGAAAGTCATGTGAGAAAGATCTCAACATGTCTCATAAGGTTTACATAGTCCGTTCTGATTGTCCATCAGTTTGAGGGTAGTAATTAGTGCTCAAACAAAGTTTAGTATACGTGGCTTTCTGAAGTCTTTTCTGAAATCATGATGTAAAATGGGGATCAATGTTATAAGCAATAGATAAATTTACTCCATGAAGTCTTACAACATCTTTAATATATAGTCATTCAATAATTTCATGTGGTAAATCATCTCTTATAGCAAGAAAATGTACTGACTTGGTAAGAATATCAACAATGATACATATGTTATCATTAATTCTATGAGTCATTGGTATCCCCAAGAAAAATTCAATCATAATATTATCCCACTTCCACTCAGGTATGGGAAGTGGTTTAATGACTCCTCTAGGTTGTTTCCTACCATCTTTCACTTATTGAAATACCATACATCTTGACACAAAATCAGTAATCTCCATTTTCATGATATCCCACCAAAAATGTTCTATCAAATCTCTACACATATTAGTGCTACCATGGTATATCGAGTATTTATATTTGTGAGCATCATCAAACAATTCCATTTTTAGAGCTGGTATATCAGGAAAAAATGTCTCTTACCAAATTTCAAAATCCCATCTTCATATATGATGTCACTCACTCTCCCATTATTCATAGCTTTAATCTTCTTTTGAAATTCCTCATCATTAGTTTGAATAAAATTTATCCTTTCTAGTAAATATGGTTTGGAAAACATTTGAAAAATAATTGATGATTGACCTTCCATGTTTATTCCCATATCAATTTTTACTATATCCATAAAAATTGGATCACTTTCAATTCTCATCTTTTTCAAAACTACATGATCCATTCTAATCGAATTATCTTCAAGCATATTTTTCTTCCTTTGGAGGTAGTGTATAATGGAATAACAATTGATGAGTAGTTGAAGCCCTCTCCTTTTCCTGATGTGAGTTCCTCTGTTTGAAAATATAATTCAAACTCTTGTGATCGGGATATATCTCAAATTTTTTCACCATATAGATAATTTCTCTATATGTTCAAAGTAAATATTACCACTGGTAAATCAAGATCATGAGTCAGATAGTATTTATCATTATTTTTTATCCGACATGATGCATAGCCAATAACTCTATCATTCTGCATTAGGACACAAACATGTTCTTTCATTAATGTGACACTATAAATAACAAACCCATCATTCCCCGGTGGTAGTTTTAAGATAAGATCAATGACTAATCATCAATTCAGTTCTTCAAAACATTCTTCACAATCATTGGTCCAAAAACATTTAACCCATTTATGTGTGTGCTTTTATAATGGGTTAGCCAACTGAGAAACATTTTGGATAAAATGTTGATAATAACCTGTTAAACAAATAAAACTGCCTACATTAGTTATACTCGTCGGTGCGGGCCATTTTATTATTGCATTGGTCTTTGTAGGGTCAATAGAAATTCCATCCTTAGAGAAAATATGGCCTAGAAAAGAAATCTACTGAATCCAAAATCCACACTTGCTAAATTTCCCATATAATTCATTTCTTCTCAGAGTCATTAGAATAATGCGCATGTGATTGTCATGATCATCATAGATTTTATAGTATACCAAGATATCATCAATAATAAACACTATAAAGTCATCAAGATAATCCTTAAAAACTCTTTTCTTTTGATGCATGATGACACATGTTGAATTAGCCAACCCAACAGGAATTACTGTAAACTCGTAATGCTTATACCTAGTTCGAAATGTTGTTTTCAGAATGTCTTCATTCTTCTCACACAACTGATGATATTCCAATTGAAGATCGATGATTGAAAAATATTTACCTACATAAATTTGGCTGAATAAATCATCAATGTGAGGTAAGGGATACTTTTCATTATTGTTATAGAATTGATTTCCCTATAGTCAATGCACAACTATATAGATCCATCATTCTTCTTAACAAAAAGAACATGGGTTCCCGATCGAGAAACACTAAGGTGATAAAATCCCATGTTACCCAATTCCTCTAGTTTTTTCATTAGTTACACTAATTCAAAAGTGTCCATTCTATAAGGGGTCTTCTATATGGGCATTGAACAATGAATTAAATCAATGGAAAACTCAATTTCTCATTCTAGAGGATGTCTATGTAAATCTTATGGTAACACATCAATATATTCTTTCACAATAGGTATATACTCTATTTGAAAATTCCTTTCCACACACATAATTATTCCATTCCCTTCCTCCCAAATAATTGAATTTAATTGAGCTACAATGGGTGTATCTAGATAAGAATTATGTAGTGACATTTTTCCTATGATGATAAGTTACTCCTTATCATAATCTAGAATTGTAACCTCCTTCTTCTTACAATAAATTTTCACATCATATTCTGAAATCATAACCATACCAAGGATTATATCAAATTTGATCATGGTTATGACGGTGAGATGAGTAGATAAATAACATTAATATTCCTTAATGGTAATAGATTCACAAAAAAATGTAGCAATGATACATCCCTTAGGTGTTTTGACTGAATACTCCCTTGTTAATTCAAATTGAGAATATCTGATTTTCATAGAAAACTGGGAAGATGTGAAATAATGCGATGATGTAGAATCAAATAAAGAAATTTCTAAACATGAGGAAACCATTAAATTATCTTCCACCACATCATTCATAGATTCATCCTTAGTAGAAGTGATAGCATAAGCTTTTTCTTAATCCCTTGGACGTTTCTGAGGTATGTTTCCTTGGCTCTTAGGGAATTCATTTTCATAATTCCCCTTTTCTCTACAATTGAATAATTCAACATTTACATCCCCATTAATCACCTTGAAATCATGAGATTGGTGGCCTTTATCACCACACTTTTAATAGACTACCATTCCCTTCAGGAAAGTACCAAGTTGTTTCTTACCACATTTACCACAGGATGGATATTAAACTTTTCCCTTCTTCCCTTTATTTCCATTTCTAGATTGTTCAACTAAACACTTTTTCTCTTGACTTAATTTAATTTCATA
Source organism: Viscum album (assembly GCA_963277665.1). Classification (NCBI taxonomy): domain Eukaryota; kingdom Viridiplantae; phylum Streptophyta; class Magnoliopsida; order Santalales; family Viscaceae; genus Viscum; species Viscum album. Next base: position 1,033,065,085 of record OY728125.1, read on the forward strand.
AGACATAGAGAATTATTTTTCTATCTTGATGCCACATGAGACAATATCTTCATATGATAAGAAGTATTGTGAGACTACTTCTCTCCAAAGAAATGGTTTTTACCCATATAATGAACTATCAATCTTACTTATTGATTTGCATATATAATCTGCATCATGTACTACTAAACTTGTAATGTTAGCCTCATTCATTGTGACTTTTTCATCCTATTTTTCCTTAGGCTCAAAAATTGTCTTTTCATATCCACTCCATGGTCATGAAGATAGTATTTTTCTATGAAAATATCATTAAACTCCCTCCATTGCATGTTTGAAACTTCACCATCTTCCTTTGTGTTTTGAATCAATAGCAACTATTGATATGCAACTCATGTGAGGTGTTAAACTTCCATGAAAATCTTTTCCCTTTTTCTACTCGCCAAAGTGTGAACATTTTTTTCTAAGGAATTTATCCATTTCTCAGCTATTAATGGATTTGTAATAACATTGAATTTTAGTGGTTGTTGCCTCATGAATCGGTCTAATAATCATCCTCCACATTGTGGATCATGGTGCTCCATACGGTTATACCTATCATTCATAACATTAGTGAGTTGTCCCAGTATTGTGATAAGCTAATCAACACCAATTTCATCACCGTCTCCACTGTAAATATCTCGAGTAGGAGTGAAATACTTACATAGATCATGTGCATTAATACAGTTTCCATTCCTTTAACTGGCCTCCATTTCTAAACAATGGCATATAATAGATTATTTTATGAATCGCAACACATAATTCAAAACCTGTAAAATAGTTAACATAATTTGAACAATTTATGGATATAATCAACAATCTTAAAAATGTTTTCGTTGAGAATGTATATACTTATAAACCCTTCATAATTGTTGGAAAAGAAAATGAGAATCATCCTAAGCATATCCCATGGGAGTGTCACTACCAAGAGTGCAGCAAGGCACGTTGTTGTGCACATGTTATCATTCAAGTCTAGATCAAAGTGGTGTTTTCAGTTTTTACCCTTAGGTACATTTTTGCTAGAGCCACCTCAGTTTGATCGTATCTAGAGAGGGATGTATTGCTAGGAAAACTGACAAAATCTCAACAGTAACAAAATTCTAGAATGTTCTTCTATACTAATCCACAAAGTCTATCTTAGAGAAGTGTTACCTAATTAGAGTTTCTTTATATTTATCTTCTACAATATGTACTAAAATTTATTTGATACCAACTGTAAAGCCCCACCCATTGTTACCCAAAGTTTGTGATTTATTATATAACAATGGCATGATCCCAAAAGATCATGTCTCGAAAGACCGATTAGTTTTGTAGCATTGGAAATACTAGATACATTTATATGTTTTACATTACATTATAAAATGGAAAAATAGAAAAATAATATTCTCCATAGTCTACACTCATATCCCTTAGACTATCCCTGTAGTTCAGTCATAATATACTTCTTTGCATCCTAAGAAAAATAAAAATTAGAATGGGGTGAGCTCGGATGGTCAGTAAGGATACCAATATTGCAAAAAATTTCATAAATAAGCATAACAATTTAAGGAAATATATAAGACTAAAACAAAATTCTTTTAAACATGAAAGTCTGAATAATATGGAAAAGATAAAATACAATAATTTCATTCACTTATTCACTTGGATATTCGACTAGTCGAATAATCACATGCAATATCAATATCCACTTTAATAATGATGGAATTCATAATATCAGACTTTATAACCACATAGTCAAGGCCTTGTTCCAAGACTATAAATAAGATTTTGTCAAGGCCTTGTGCCAAGACACTGGTTTGTCTAAATATACCTACCGATGCATCTAGGATCTATAGTAGGCTCCACCCGTCACTTACTATGTCCAATGCATTCTTTATATGAAAAGGATTTAACATAACATAAACATTCGTATTAAAACTATCATACAAAATTCAAAAACTATATCCATAAACTATGAATGTTATAAGAATAACACATCAATACTAAAACATACCAAAAAACGATCCATACAATATGGAATATTTTTATCATAATAAATCATCTTCAACAAATATTCAAATGTTTTAATCCATGTTTACATAAAAAAATAAAAACATTTTTAAAGAAATATGTATTTCATTTTAGAAATCATTTAAAAGTAATATAATTATAAAAGAAAATTTTTATTTTGAAGATATTATTATAATCTCCTAATGGATTCTTCGACGATGTTATAATGATGGAAACTATTTTCACTCTTCATATAAGTTAAATAAACATTCATACCTTAAATTGGTCAAAATGGACATCAATTTACTTGTTTGGAAAATGACAGAAAGATACCTTTAATAATATATAAGTTCAAATAAGGGTATCAATTACATTAACACGTTGTCTAGTAAATAGTAAAAATATTTTGTAATAATTTTTTTATGAAAACACTTATTTGGATGCTAAAGAGGACCCATTACATACTTACATAAAAACAACCCCGGATAATATAGAGAATTTTAAATTAACCATTTCCTTCTACTTTTTAATGGTAGAGGATATTTTAACATCTTGTATAATAGTTAATTAATTGTTATTAAATTTTAAATGAACTATATACATAAATACGGTATCATATATGATCTTATAATTTTTCTTTGTTAATGATATTTAAGTAGTATCATCGTTTCAGGTGTTAACTGATTCATTTTCCATTATATGCTTTGTTACATAAGTAATGTTTTTATGGATTGGATGTATCATATTCATATTCAGAATGATAAAAATTCTTTAGGAATTATTTTTAAACATCAAATGTAAATTAGTCTTGAATGGATATGATGGGGATTGAATTTCATAGCATTCGTGGAGACGGTATTCCGTACGTACGCATGAGTGACAATATCATTCATTTGATATTAAAATCGTAAATAATTGGATTGTATATAATATATACAAAATAATTGTCATGTTATATTTATTATTTATTTAATTTATACTCACTATAATCCCCACCAAAATGATGATGTGTTTGAATAACAAACTACACCACGACGCGGAGACGCTAATCCGTAGATACGCACCAATGTTGACTTTTTAATTTATAGGATAGAATGAATAATCAATATAGTTGTAACATTTTTATATTAACATCACATTATATATAAGATACTGGATTTATTATTTTATAATGGAAACAATAATGAAAGAGGTAGTGGATGATGAAATGAACTTGAACGAGGTGACGAAATATTTACCTGTTTTTCGGGATCTTCATTTTGATTTGATCAAAATGGATTATAAGATGACATTATGACTAAATTTAGTCCTCTAGGATGAAGGGTTTAATGTTAAAATAATAATTTGGTAGGGTTTGGATGATCCAAATGGCTTTGAAGGTGTGAATTTGAGAGATGGGGAAGTTCCATTTTAAAAGAGAGGTGAGGGTGACTTTACCAAAATCTTGAAATATTATTTTATAATAAAATCATTTTCAATTTTCATGGATCCAAAATGAATTTTTTAAAAGATAATGTTGGGATGGGGAAAAAACTCTCAACCAATATGTTTTAGTCTGGTTTAGGTCATTATATCAACCTTATCTTTTGGATTTAACTCTTAGTTAAATAGTTTGACATTCACCATGTCTCTTTGTATTCTTATATAATATTCATAATTAACATAATATAAACATTAAATAGAATTAGAAGTGGTTCATTAATTTCATATATAATATTATTTAATCCCTCTAGATGAAAAATATATTTTTAGGAAAAGAATAACAATTTATAATATAATATTTGTTTAAAAAACTTATTTATGTCAATTTTGACACTATTTGGTATTTCGTTTTTGATAAATTTATAACAACATTATTACTTAGAAAAAAATTCATTTAATCAACTATAACTTGTCATGTTAACCTAAAAAATTATTGGAATTCATTAAATGTATCAAATTATATTTATTTTGATATTTATAATATCAATTATTTTAATCATTCATTAATAATGTAATTTACAACATCAACATTGTGTCATAAATAAATATAATTATATATTATTTAAAAATTATAAATAAAATACCATTATGTATTAATTTATTTTGTCATTTTAATTTATATTTATAGATGTATTTATCTTATGTATAACACAATATTAAAAATGGTTTGGTAATTAAACAGTGATTTTAACTCTTTTAACTCTTCTGTAAATAAAATAATAATAAATACCCTAATCAAAACCAAGTGGATCAAAGGAGATCATATCTTATTCATAAGGTTGTTTTTGGTCGAATTATATTTATCCAATAGAATTAAGTCATTTTTTAGGGTAATTATAATATCATTTTACCTTTAATTACCCTTTTTACTTTTAATTGCGGTAAATAAAAGTCAAAAGTTACTATTTACCAAAAAATCATCTTATTGAATCACATTTTAGTTGTTGATATAAACCGTGTCTCTCAGATTTTCTAAATTCAACTTAACGAAGCTGTAATATTGTGTTTTATGAAAATTTTCGAATGCTCTTAGGAGGTGGGTAAAAGACAGTAAAAAGTTTGATAAAATTGCATATATATATAACTTATAATAAAATGAATCCAATGAATTATGTTGAATAGATGTAGGTATTATTTATCTATTTTTTCCAGAAATAAATTTAAATAAAATAATAAAATATTTAATTAAAAATTTGGTTTTAATCAATAACATAGTGTTTTTCACTATTCATGAAAAATAGAATGTTTTTAGAAAAGTACAAATAATTCACCCAAAGCTAATTCCGATATTCTGAATACAAAAATGAAGTCCATTTTGAAAGTTCAAATTTATAAAATTTATAGTATGTATTACTATTCATAATGGAAATTTTGATTTGTTGTTGTGTTTTTTAACTCGAAGTTGTATAGAACCCAAGCTATTATATTTTTCAAAAGGAAACGTACCATGGAAGCTTGGGGTGTCACAAGGAACATCACCATAATTTCTTACATCGATCAAAAATTATTTATTTTCCATTTCCATGTTTAATCAAAAAATAAATTATTTTTACGATTATCAAACTTATTTATAAAAAATATTATCAATGATAACTCAATTTTTAAAAAAACATAAAAGTAATATTCATATAATTTTCCATATATGGTAATGTTTTACTTTTACTAAAAATGGGAAACAAAAATTTGTTTTCACATACTCCTGGTATAGAGAGTATCACACCAAAATGAACACTCATCGTATTGAATCTTCCATTAAAAATTTGTAACATTATATTTTAATAAAAATAAATCATAATATATTGGAATTTTTTTTTCAAATGTGGTTTTGAAAAAAATGACATTATTTAAGAATGTTTTTGAAGTATTTTTTATGGTATTTTAATTCATCAAAGACAAAAACCCTCATTTTACCATATGAATCTTCTTGAATACGTGGTAATGATATCACCCATATTGTATCTCTAGATGTTTCATGATCAGTTTTATTGGATAGGTACTATTTGGATATCATCTTTCATATTACCCAGGATGGTAATGATTTTTTTATTGTTTTGGAAATGTATTAAAATATGTAAGGATTACTTCCATATAAAAATATTTATATTTATTATTTTTCACTCATTTTATATGATTAATTAATTAGACTTATAATGTGATATGTGGGTCCCACTATATTCCCTGATGCATCAGTATGTCTTACAAGACAAACAGGCTGGGGTTATGGATGAGGAATTATCAATTTATTTATATATTTTTTCACATAGAGATGATAGTATTACATATGTCATATAAATAGTCCTGAATGGTATTATATATGTCTTGGAACAATTCCATGATAGTGAGAATCATATGTTTTTCAATATGCATTTCATCCTTATGAATTATTTTAATGATGTTTATGTTGTTATTTTATTTTTCATGATATCCATAGATGAGTTTAGATCTCATGGGACATTGTATACGGAATTAGTTGATCATCAAATTTTTGTGAAATAATATTATTCATGTTTACTCTATTTTATTTAAAGTAATGTTTTTTAGTTGTTTACATTTTAATATTTATTATGTGTTATGTATTCATGGTAGCTTCTAACATATGCATAACGTTACTAAACATTTTATCCCACCCCTTTATTATTTTTCATATCCCCATAATGTATGGAATAGTTTTATTATATATATAAAGGGAAATGATAATTGGAATAAATATAATCTCAATGAAAATAATTTGTTATATTGGTGTTTTTAGTTGTAATTCAAAGTTCACATATGTATCTATTTTACCAGGAATAGTAATCTATTATGTCCATTATGATGTGATTCCCTGTATCTAGTTAAAATGTAATAAATAAACCCTCGAAAATGGTATACTAGGGTCAGAGTCATTAATCTCTTGGTTTCTATTATTTGGGTGCTCTAGTAGGTATTATTGGATTCGTAATAGAATCCTTATGAACTAGATCTTAAATAAACAAAGATATAATGTGAATTATGATAATACATTATATTATTTTAGATATTTTACCATTATATGGTGTTTTATATAGTTCAATACCAATTAATATTATGAAATATGTCAATGTGTGATATTGTTTAGTGATGGCGCCTAATGGAAAAAAAACCACTACAATCCAATGCTTCGCCTATAAAGAAATGTGGAATTAAAAATATTAATGTGTCAAGCATTAATGAATCATTCCATAGAAGATCCCAAGGGAATAATGATAGTCTTGTATTATTACTACATTAGAAGTGGAATGATTGGTGTTTTTTTATTTGGATTAAATTGTTATGTTTCCCCATTATATTTTTCTATAAGAATCGTGAAATATATAAATGTGGAACCATAGTCGTTTTTTATGGAATTGAAGGAATATGTAGAATTTTGTTGATAACCATAAAAATAGATTTAATGGTAAGGTGAATAATTTCGATAAAACATGTATAGAGGAAAAAATACCTTTATATGTTTATGATGTTTAATTGATATGGTTTCATTGGGAAAAAGATAATATTGACACAGAAAAAGTAAATGGGATAATATTGATGAACCAGAAAATGGTTAGTACTTTATGATGGAGTCGAATACATTCTTGGATTTAAGGGTTATATGTAATATGTTTGAAGATAAGTTTTATAATTATTATGGTTTTCATTCCTGTTTTATAGTGATTATTGTTATTATCATGTTTTAAGTGAATATGTGTTCTAGGTATCCACAAGCATGTTATGTGACATTATGAGCTATTTATTTATTTCATAAACATACATCAAATTTTTTTGTTTTGAATTTAGTCAGATATATTTTTGGGGGTTTTTAAGGTTATCTATTTTTAAAATGTATTATATTGAATTTTAGAGGTTGATATTAAGTTATTTCATATTAATTTTTTATTTAATAACTTCTGCTAACCATAGTGGTTTTATAAAATATTTAAAGATAGTAGGAAAGAATTTTAATTCATTAATTGAACATATAATCAATTAAAAATTAATATTAGTAAATTATACATGAATATTTCATCCATAATACTCATCTTTATGGAGTAAATATAATATTTTATTGAAATTAAATAAAGGGTGAAATTCTACTTTTTAAAAAGTTATATTTCATTTTGTTCATAGTCTAAATGGTAATGGACATAATCAACTCTTTGAAAAGGATATTTCAACATAAATTTAATCACATTAAGATCATTTATAATGAATTTAATATCTGTTCACCCACCATAGTACAACGGTCTAGCGAGGGGGATGAAATACAAGAAAATCCTACACTTCAAACATGAAAATACTCAATGAGATTTGAACATGAATATATTATTTATCACTATATATTAGTTCTTGAGCATTAGATTTATCCCTTATAAATATTTTCACATCCAAATAATGTTCTCCAATTTCAATACAATGTTTTTTGTTATTCCAAATGATCTATTTATTTCCCTTTCCCTCATTTTAGAAGAATTATTGATTAACTTTTACTGATATGGGTATTCTATAATGGAATTCATAAAATTACAACAAAAAACTTGTTCAAAATGTGAGGATAAAATTTATTTAATAAGAGATGTTATAAATCCTTTAAAATTTAAATTATCAATATATTTGATAGCATATATCATATGAAACACAGAGGTTAAAAAACCCCAAAATTATATTATTTATATATGATAGTTATTACCTATTCTTTAAATTAGAGGGTATTAACAAGATTAACTACATTATGAAGTGTATAAAAATGAACTACTTAATTCTAATATATAGACAAATTTTTATAAAATAATCACTAGATTATAAATAAAAACAATTTATTCTAAGAAATACACTTTCTGTAAAAATGATTTTTATTACTTCATAATACAAAATATTGTAATTAATTTTCCAAAAATTTAGATATTTTATTTTATAAAAATGATATCTGTATTGAAATTGTTATGTAGAAAATATATCAGAGTGAATTTATTAAATTATTCTGAAAAAAATGATTTTTCAAGGTATATCGAAAAATATTGAATTTTATTGAAAATTGTATTTCATTTCAAGAATTTTAAAAGTTCCATTTTATTTGATAAAAATTTCAATGTAAAATTAATTATTACATATAGTGAATAATTAAATTATGTTCATTTTTGTCTATTTTATGGTTTAATTTAGTATAAAAACATTTTTTAATATAAAAGGAAATTTTTCTGAGAAATTGTTTGTCATTAAATTTTAAATTTTAATCTTAAACAAATATCCTCCACTTTTATAATTTGAAAATTTAAAAACGGATTATATTATTAGAAGCAGGATGTCCAAATTTTTTAATATGCCCCTTTATATTTTTCATTAATAATAGATGTCATAGTAAAATTATTGACATCAGTAAATGATAAAACATATAGTTGATGTTAAAAATAATGTTATAATGATTTTAGAATCAACCCAGATTTTTTATTAATCCTATTTGATGAATAGAATTTGAACATGCTCATCCATGATTCAAAAATTTGAAAACATTATGTCAAATTCCATTTATTTTTACAATCATAATATTAAGTTAGAGATGAAGACCAAAATTTCTCTTTTCTTCTTTTATTATCTATATTGTTTTTTAAATTGGAAAAATACAAATTATACATTGTTCTAAACGATTATTTTAAATATGAATGAATTTTTTAAGTATATTGATTTTATTTAAATTTTATTTATAATATTATTATCTTAAATTCTTATTAAAAGAAAACATATTATTTATTAAATAAATAGAAAAATAAAATAATTCATTTTAAAAATTGTTAAATTAATAAAAATTAGATAAATTATTGTGTGACAATAATTTTAGAAATATATGTCACATATTAGGGATGTGTTTATGTTTTATATTATAATTTCTTTTTCTCTTAATTTATTAATGGTCAAATTACATGAAGTGCTAAAAATAACATTAAAGATATTTTATAATAATTAATATATTAATAAATAATATAAAAATTAAAAACATATTATATATTGAAAAATTAATAAGATCTATTTAAAAACATATACTAATATATATTTGAATATTTTTTCCATTTTAATAGAAATATTATTAGTCATTAAATGGTGGAAAACATTAATATTACACTAAATGTCAAAATGGTTAACTTGGGGATATAACTAAATGATGATGGTGAAAACCCAAAAATAACTTGTGAAATTTTTATTAGAGGATAGTATTTGGAAACTTAATAATCTTAACATAGCAATGTATCCATTACTATCCATTCAAATTGGTTAAAAAATATATTAATTTAATAGATTATGAAATTCAATGATGCTCACTACCTTCAGTTATAAAAGGACTCTTCTTATCACCATATTCGACACCACATTGAGAATCTTATCATGGAAAAAACCTATTAAATTCAATAATAAAAAAACTTATATATGTTATAGAGGTTATGGAGCCTACAAAATACAAACCCTTTCTCCCATATGGAATATCTAAATAAAGAATATCATTGAGGTGATTGACATTACCATCTCTTTCATGTTTATTTATTTTTATACATTCAATTAATGTGTTATTCCCATGATAAATTTAGTATCATAAATTAAATAATATTTTTTATGATTATGATATAACCATATTTTAACACTTTTCCATCCTATAATAATTGAAAAAATCACTTTTGTGTTTGTACAACTTATTATATCCACGTAATGGTGTAATTAATTTTTATTCACTAACATAAATTAATGGTTATAAAAATAGAATATATAAAATCTTTAAGAGATAAATATTTTTCCTATGTTATACTATCGTATATAACTTCTTACTTTATAATCTGTTAGAAAATGATCACATTTCTCATGTGTAAATGTGATCTTCCATTTTCTTTAATCATTGTGATCTGTTTTTCATTTACGGTTTACATAAATGTTAATAAAAATTTATTTAAATAATATTTAGGATATATGAAAAATAATAATGATTTATAACCATTAATTATTATTTACCATTATTTTATAATATTCATTGAAATGTAAAAATATTGTACATTCATACATACATCATATCATCTCCCTGAACAGTTTTACTAATTTTTCTCTTTATAACTTTTATAGATAACTGTAGATATATATATATATATATTAGTTATAAATTATATTTACATAATTAATAAAAAATGGATCTTAAGGAACTATTAGAAAGAGTTGAGGACTGAAACTATTGAATCAAAATATACATGAAAAATGATGTCGTTAAAACAAAAAATAATTATAACAATAAAATATTTTTAACAGATGGGTGATAAAATATTATAAATGTATAATATATGATATTATATAAATTTTTATGGTTATATAATACAAGTATTAAAAAATAACCTTTTTATATTGGAGTTTAAAATATTTTTTGAGGAAAGTTGAACATGAGGTAACAGATTTTGTCTCAATTTACATTCCATTAAAACATTTTATATTATAATAATATCAAATTATGTGGAATATTTAAATTTATTTTTGTATATTTATCATGAATATGTATTTATTCAAAATCATTGATGATTCAATTGAAATTTATATTTCTAGATTTATTATTAAAAAAATCAATATCTTTTCTGTTTCAGATCAAGATTATTTTTCATCAATTTTTATAATTTTACAGTTTATTTTATAGGAGACCATTAATTAATATATTATTTATTAATAATATTTAGTGTTTTCCATGAATTCAAAAATGGTTTGAAATGAATCATTCTAATTTTTTAGGAAAAGATCGATTTTTACATTGATTATGAAAACCTAAAAGGATATTTTATAATATGTACACTATTTAATGATTTTATCACCAACATAACAATTTTATTATCATTGATTCTTCAAAAATATTTCAATGGTCATATAAATAAAATTATTTATTGAAATATTATTTTAATATTTATCTCTTATTTACTTTTATAACCTAAAATACATGAATGTATTTCAAAACATGTATTTTTTATGAATTGATTGTCATATTTTATCTCATATTATTGTTTTGTTTATTAAAATTTCTTTGAGACATTCACAATATGATGATTTATGGAAATTAAATTTCTAGTAAATATCTATGTTTTCTTATCATGGATATGATTTTTTCTATGACAATATAGTATTTCTATATGATGTTTTTTATGTTTATTGACATTTGATTGAGTTGGGAAATAATGATTTATTTATTTTTCATTCACTATGTACTTTTATTAATAAATCATATTGTTTTTGAATTATATTGTTCATTTAAAATTTGATAAATGCATTGGACATATTGTTAGAGGTGGGGAATGAAATTATATAGCACCATAATAAATTGATAGGAATCATTAGATAAATAAGATGTACAAATTTTATAGGTTTATATAGTGTGTCTAACCATAGTTTAAACTGTATTGACACATGTACCTGATGGTAAATATATCATCATGTATGAATTAATGGAATATAATTGTTATTATTTCCCTCATTGTGAATTCATATGTTATTACCCATGAGATTAATATATTTATATCATCGATGGATGCCAATTTAGTTCATGTTATTGATAAAATTATATATGTTTTTAGGTATGTATCATGAAATATAGATTTATCATTATTTACTCATGTTAGATTATAATTTATGTTACCTCTAATGAAAAATATAATCCCACCCTTTTATTGTTTTCCTTTCAAAAGGAAATGAGGAAAAATATTATGAATAATATCAAGGATTCAAGATTAACTTATGATATAAATTTTATATTTCTAAAATATTTTCGGAGTGATGTATGTATCTATTACATCATATGTATTAAACTAGTTGATCCTTTTAGATTAGATCCCTTATATATATGTCTATGTGATAAAGTATACATCATATCTATTTTACTAGAGTGAGGGTGTTAGAGGCACTCTTGATATGGGAACCCATTCTGGTTTGTGGCAATGCCCAATGGGAATTCACAATCCCCACGGGTAGAGAAAAGTGGTGGGAATCATATTATACTAAGGGGGAACGATTTCACTAGAATAAATAACATTTTAATACTAGTATTATCCTTCCAATAATCTTGTATTAAATGTTCATCCATTGGACCACCATGAAAAGTATAATTGACACAAACAATTTTCATCAATATTTTTAGACAATTTTCAATGGTTTTAAATGAATTTCTAATCTAAATACCCATACATTTAAAAGATTCACAAAAGCTAGAATTTTTAATTAAATGAATAAAAGTGGGTTTAAATGAGTGAATTAATGTCATTTTATCTATTTTATAATTATATATGTTTTGATAAAAAAAATTGTTATTGAATTAAATTTTCAAAACATTTTGAGTAGCATTTCCAAAAATATATGTAATCCACGGATTGAACCCAACCACCCTAACCACAATCAACATTGTCATCCCCTAGGGGCTGACTACACAATGATGGCCTTGGGAGGGCCCATTCTTAGAGGATTCCTAGGGGAATCAGTCCTGTGCAATGGTATCATGTATGTGAAAAGTCATGCGTGGAACATACGGGGCATGAAGGCCCACATGGGTGTGTGACTCTTATATTCGTGTGTGTATTGTCTTCTGTGATCTCATCCACACAACAAGCATTTTTTTAATTCTCTCTACCCGTTCATTATATAATATCCCTTTGTCTCATTTCGTTGTGGGATAGATATATGAGACACATTTTTCGCATTTCTTAAATATTTCCTTCCCACCACGGACACATTGGGCCTCCAAATCCCACTGCTCTTCATCCCCACTCAACGTCACTGACCATAGATTATTTACACCATAGATGCCATTATGGTCACCAGAGCGCATGAACCAATCCCCACATCCACATTATAATCCCCATTACACAGAGAGTCAACTCCAATGTCTTATCAAATTACCATGGTGGTTTCATTCGGCCACATCGAAGGAATGATGTAAGAGGAACTATTTTGGATTCTTCACGTCCTCTATTTCCAGGCACCATTTTATATCAATGATTCCATTTCATCTACCATGATTCTTGAAAAAAGCCACAAATCCCATGAACACCTGATAGTGGAAGCCACGTTGTCGACATCCACTTCCCATAATGAACTATTCCATTCCAAATAAAGATAAACCAAATTCTTATGGTTTATCATTGAAGAACTATGGCTAATATGGGGTTTATATTTAAAGAATCGATTTGGATGAGGATGATATCCATAACCTAAACACCTAAAAATAGAGGACGATTCCCATTGATTAAAGGAGTTCTCAAATAATTGATTTATTGAGGCAAGTCTGAGGCTCCATGAAACTCATCTCTCTATCATTTCATTTATATGTATTTTATTTTTATGTTTTTATATTTTTAGTTTGAGTTTTCATTTGAGGGATTTTTTTTATTTTTCTAAATAAAATATTATTCATGATTTTTAATCATATCATGATCTTCGTCCAACCATCTCTTTATTCCTAATTTATTATTTTATTTCTATTATTATTTTACTAATTTTATGTTATTAATTTTCTTATTTCATTTTATTTTATTTTCTCTCTATTCTTCTACTATTTTTATTTTTCGTAATTTCATATGTTTATTTACTTCTTATTTTCTCATCGGTTTTATTTTTATTTTATTTCTCTCATATTTCATTATCTCTTTCCCAAATAGTGATCTTTTACTCTTTTAAATGAGTGGTGGTCTCACCTGTTGTCCCATGGGAGGTTAATGTGTTCTCAAATTCTTTTTTAATGTTTTTTTTTGTTTTTTTGATAGATGTGAGTGGAATACATGCATGTGATAATGGACCCCATGAAATGAAACTCAAATCAATATTATTATTATTTTCATTTCTTTCCACTATATTTATTTTATTTTTTATATTACAGTGTTGATTCAATCAATTGATGTAATGGAATTTGATTAAGAATGGTCACATTTCACTATGTTGTTCCATCAACCTTTTTTATAGTATGAGGTATAATTTATGTCACTTATGGAATTATAATGTTCACTAATTATAAATAAACAGATATTAATTAATCATGACATTACATGATTTGTTTATGAAAAAAATATTAAAAAATTAAAATAAAATAATGATGGAACTTAAAACCTAACACAAAATCAATGGAATTTGTTTTTATTGTTTTTTTTTGCATTGCATGTTAGTATACATTTAAATGATCATATTTTACATCTTATCATTATATTAAAAACATTAAAACTAAAATTATCCATTATTTTCAATAAATAATAAAATAAAAAACAATTAGTTTATGTAAATATTTTTATATAGGTGAAAAACTATGAATCTTATCAAGTGAGACGTCCCTAGTCAGCAACAATGCCTCACTAGGAAAATAATTTTCTATCTTCATTACCCATAATAGGAATGCCTCAAAACTAGATTTGTACTAGTAATTCGAATTAAAAATTTTCACAAAATATTATATTTCCACAATAGATAGTTTTTTATTTTATTAAAAATAAATTAAAATACTTTAACCCCATTGTTTTCAAATGATTATTTTTTCATATCCTACAAAAATAAAGAATAGGTTCAGGAGAAAAAATAAAAATAAAATACATATGACATACATAGGTGCGATAACATTAAAGAGACATAGAACAACGTGAGGGAAAATACAGATATAATTTGACAATGTTTTTACATTGATAATGCATCCAAATACAGATCTATATATTAGAAATAAATTAGATTTGGATGACTTATTGAACTAGATTTATGAATAGATCGATCTCCCCCAAGATAAATATTCAGAACTATTTTTGGAATACACCATCCTAGTGGTGTAATTTGAGGAAATGATGGATTACCCTAAAACCAATATCTATCCACAATGATTCATCTTCAACAGATACTTATCATTGGGAAATACATTGAACGTGAAAAAAGGGAGTTGATATTATAACAAACTATATTTTCATTGATTTTATTCAATCTAAATTGATTATTATTTCCATATTATTTTAATTTTTAGATTTTATATGTTATTTTCATGCCTTATAGGGATATTAAGAAGCAACACATGAACCTGTTGAGGAACACATGGATCTCAGATTTTTTTATTAACATCTATTTTTTGTGGTCTATACATAATTCCATCTAGATGAGCCTATAGAAATAACGGAAAAGGATTAACATATTGGAAGGGAAAAATTATTTATTAGTATTAAAAGTTTATATTTTATTGAAGTAAAAATATATTCTTACTTTCTCTTTTATCATTCAATTCAAGAAAACCGTATTGAGATAGAACTGGAAAAGAATGAAATGTTTTTATATGTAGAAACAATGAAAGTGGGTGATTCATACATCATCCTACCTCTGCCATTCAACCTTTATTTAAATGTGAAGTAGGATGATTCAATATACTATATCCATGGATAATTCATTAACAAGAATGGTGTTCTGGTTAAGAAAAGGCATATGTGGTGGTTTAAATATAGAAAGCTTTATCCACCAAAAAACTATGGGTAAAAGGTGCTACTTCCCTCAAGTGGATGGTAAAATCCATGGCCCATTTCATGGATTATTTTAGGACATATCCCATTAAATTCATTCAAGGACTTTAAATTGAAATTTTTTAAGATTATTTTTGCATGAAGGTCAATCAATATTATCTTTTTGATATAAAATGACATGATACTTGTTCATAATAGATTGATTTGATTTTGTTTGGCTATGATGGCACAAGTTCACCCCGTAATATTGGCTGAAAATGATTAAGCATCAGGAAAAATTGAGTTCATTCATACATTATTTATGTTCAAACTCTATACAGTTTTGTCCAACAACCTCTATTGATAATTAAATTTTGTAATTGAATTTCCATGATTGAATTGATTCATTGCATGACCTATCTAAGAGACATGAACTTCTTATGAATCTTGTGATTCCATGTTTTATATTTTGATGATAATGAGATTTAATGTTTAAAATTAAGAATGACATGATTAACGTGAAGAATTGATATTGATATTGGGAGTAATTATTTGGAGGAATTACTTGATTCATGTAAAGGAAACATATATATGATTTTTGAAAACATCGAATTTCTGAAATTTATTTAATTGATTTTTTATTATTAATAATGCCATTAGTGATTTTTCTAAATCAAATATTATATGCCTGGTAAGATTTCATGAACAATTACTTATCATTTATTCTTGAGAACGACCTTAAACTAATTCTAGTATAATTGGGAGTTGTCGTAATTTAATGTTGATAATGGCATTACAATTTTTCTTTCGATATCATGCTTAAAAATTTTGAGATTAAACTCCTCCTTGAGACTTAATTTCTAAACATTAATTCCTATCAACTATAAGACTAAAAATAATCTGATTCATTAATGAAATATCAAATGGTATTATGTACATTTTGTATCTACAAAGTAGAGAAATCAATTCCTTTATAATCATATTGATATGGAGCATGTATTCATTATATGATCCCAAATCTACATGAATTATTATCATCAGTGATGAGTGAAAATACTGAAATGTGGGGTAAATAATTATTAGTCATGTTTAAAAAAATTAAATAAGTACCAATAATGAATGAATGAATATTTACACCATTTTTCAAAAGGAATAATTTAAATGACATGAATTGATTTTTTATTTCAAAAATTAGAAAATTGAATAGATATTTTTGGTGGAATTTGGACATTCAATTTAGCATTAATAATTCCATAATGTTATTAATTTATAATTTAAATAATTATAACATTGGTTACATCTGAATTCCAAGTTTATATTTCATGCTTAACAGAAAGCATAGTTTATGTTAGGGGGAATTTGACACACTCAATTTTCAGGAATATTTATAATCAATTTTCAATCATTTTAAATAAACTTGTGATCTAAATTCATATGTATTTAATCGTTTCATTGGAAAGTTTTAATTTATATTAGAAGGAATTAAAAAAATTTTAAATTAGCAAAATTATGTAATTTGTTGGATTTGAATGTTATATATAATTCCTTGATGAATATTTTTTTAATTGACTTGAATTATATTACGTTTTTAGGGTACATTAAAAAAACTTAAGGCCATCTGAAATAATCCATTATCCACAGCACCCACCATCCATATAGATAGTCTATAAGGGATGATTAGAATATAAGGGAGTTGGTAGATACCATGTAGTTGGTTTCATATGGGCATCATGCCATTTCAATTTTTGCACGCATGGGATGAATCTTACGGGGAGTAGATTGGGATTGATGTCTTGCATGGACTTCTTATTCATATGGCTTGTATATTCATGTTCAAAGGGTCTTGCAGGATCTATTCCGCATTATTAGGGTTTTGTAAGGTTCTATCACACCATTATTTTTAAATTATCTTGCCCTATACCTTGTTTTATTAGGTATAGTGATATGTAATGTACTATTCATAATTTTAAAATCCCACGTGTTGTCTTGGACACACCATGCCCTCGAGCCCGACCTCTCACTACCACCACTCGACGTTACCAACCACTTCTACATTAGACCAGTGACATCATGAAAATTATTATAGAGTGTAACATGAGCTCTACTTCAGTCCTGAAATCCTTATTTCACCCTAGGTCATATCTAAAGCCTATTATAACCACTAAGAAAGATTAATCCAGCTAAATTTAATGATGGTTAAAGGTGGAATTTCCACCACTGATACCATTCATCATTTTCCTCATCCTCTTCGACGTCACATGCCATACTTTATCAAATGAGCCACTCATCCACTGCACATTCGAGGGAGGAAACCAGGATTTCATCATCATCTTCCTCCAAGGATCCCTTCCATGCCAATTAATGATATATTCAATTTCCTTAGTTGTATCATTGAAAATCCACTATTCATCATGGATTTTTAATTTATCAATTTATTCTATTTAATCTATGACCCCCACACTTATTGTCTTTAAATGGAAGATGAAACCCAAATATGAATAGAAATATAAAACCATAAGGGTGAAAGCTAATCCAAACCCTATGGTACTCTTCCCTCTATCATTTCTATTATTATTTTCTTCATCTTTTTTTATTTTTATTTTTAATTTATATATTCTTTTTCTTTTGAGTTTTATAAATATAATATAATTTATGATTTTTCTTATTCCCATTATATTCCACCACCCATCTTCTTCTTCTGACACATCTTCTTCTTCATTTCATATACATTTATCTTTTTATTCAATTTATGTTCATTGGTTTTTGATCCATTTATCTACTCTTTAATACTCATCTTATTCTTCTCTTAATTTTTTTTGAATTCATGTGTTTGTTTTCCTTATCTTCTCTCACAAATTTTCTTTCTAATATATATCTAATGTTCTCATCTATATTTCCATCAATTTGATCTCTTACTCATGAAAATGTGGGTAAGACTTTAGGCATATCCCAAAGGGGGTTAAGGTGTTCTTTAATTTGTTCTTAATGTTTATTGCATGTTTCTGATAGATCTGAATAACATGTATGGGTGTAACGATTTTCCCAATACATATTACACAAATTTATTCATATTATTTTATTTCATTTATTTTTTGTCTCCTCATTTTATTATTTATTCACATGATGGATTTTAGCCAATCAATGGTTGAATTAAACTTTTATTCATCTGGGTCATGAAGGATGCCACACAGTCAAATAAGGTATTTCATCTACCTTAATTATATGAGGTGGTGGAATTGTGATCTAAAAGGATTATGAGAATCCAAAAATTATAAATAATAGGATATTAAATTAGTATGATATATCATGTGTGCATTATCAAAATAATATTAATCCAATAATGGAAAAAATTTATGGAACCCAAAACAAAACTCAAAACAAAATGTCTTTTAACTCATTCTATTAAGCATTTCTTGTTATTGTATGTTTAAATTTTAATATTTCATGTCTCCTAATTGTTTTTAAATAAATAAACATTTTCAATTTTTTTATAAAATAATAAAAACGACCCAAAAAAAGTATTTTGGGTGAATTATATTAAGTAGGTGATCAACTTTGATTCTCCATAAGTGAGATGACCTTGGTAAGACATTATACTATTGTACGAAAATCATTTCCACTGCCAAAATAGACAAGAATCCCACATAAAACATTCACACATTGGGAATCAATTTGAAATAAAAAATTTATACTTAAAAAGGAATCAATCAAAGATATAAATCATATCATATATAAATCAGTTAAAAATCAAACATGGTATGAAAATGAAATAAATGTAGAACAAAAAAAAAACATGAGTAGTCATGAAATATAGATGACCTAAGGTATCACACCACCCACTTTCCCCAACCTCTCTATGAGCGGAATCAAAGATGGAGTCCCAAATATGGTACTCATCTAACATAGATTTTTCACCTATAAGAGTAACTTAGTCCCCAAACACTGAGTAGTGTAAGAATGGGTTGACCTAATAGTACAATTGGATATCAAAAATGAGTTTATATTATTCTATTATAATACATTCAAATGAAGTTAGTTTAAATAAAATAAATGGAAATCTTATTATCTGTATTTTTGAAATACAACATTTGCACATTTAACCACCACTTTCATTATAACTAAGATAAAACATCTAAAAATATGATATTTAGTTATTTAAAAAACATTTTCGATCAATTTAAAAAATAATTAGAGAATTCATTTTGTTTCATGGGATACTTATAATTGGTCTTGAAACCAATATTTCCACTTTTATGATCTAAGGTAACCTGATTATTGTTTTTGAACCAATCTATGAAGAAAAGGTAACCAAAATCATGTAGTGGGAAGACACATGGAATAGCATAAATGATCAAAATATGAAAAAAGAAAACTTATTCAAAAACTAAAACATCAAAATAAATCTATAAAATGGACACCATATATGAATGGATATGGTATAATTAATAAAACCTAAATAAGAGAGAAACAAATAGGCTACATGAAGTGATCTTGTGATAATAATATTAACAAAAGTATCACTTTATAAAATCTTTTTATTGAGGCTATAAATTTGTGAATCAGATAAATTAATTAATCCCATACTATATAAAAATTTAAACATGAATCATTTTCTATGTGAGTAAACAACTAAATCATGATTAATAGGAAATTTCCTAAGGTAACTATAGTCAGTGAACCCAAGGATCATCATATTATATAATGTAAATAGTCTAAAATATAATTAAATGTGTTATTCACCTAAGAGTATAATTTATTTTACTATTACTGTTGAGACACCCATGTTACAGAATCATAACCATGTTTGACTCCTTTACAGAGTTCATGCCCTTGGTCTATCGATTGGGTGAAACCCTGATCAAGGTCCCATAACCAAGTACCATGTGGGTTAGGAGTACATACCCTTGGCCTAGCATCATGGAGAAACCCGAAATGATTCCCCACAACCATATCATACAAAACATAGTGGTATTTTGTAAGTATAGTGAATTCTAATGGTCATGTACATAATAATAGTCTTCAAACCTATGAACATGGGAATCCCATGAAACTATTTTTGGAGAATGGGGGAAAATTTTAGCTTACATCAATCACATGTAAACTATATTATATAATAAAATTTATCATAATGTAAAAACTTGATCTCACATCCCCACACCATTTAATAAAACATTCCTTTTATTTTACGAAAGAATTAATCCATAGTTATTTTCAAGAAAAATAAGTTTACCTAAGATCAAAAAAATTATTATTAAAATGATATCAAAAAAAATGTTGGTGGTGTTAATAAATATGTTATGGGAAAGTATCAAATGAACCATTTATTTTAACACATCCTTAAAAACAAGGAATGAAATCGTAATAGGATCTCTACAACATAATATTGATCTCAACTATCAATTAAACACTATGGTATAATGAAGATTGAATAAAATTGAATAAGATTCCTCATTAGCTACTAAAAATCAATTAAAATAAATATAAATAGAAGTCAATTTATATGCAACCAAGAAATACATTAATGAAAATCTATAAACACAGTAACCAATATATTCCCATTAAAATAAATAATTATACCTTGTCAACCATTACAAAAAATTCACAAATATATCACAGGTAAAAGTTTTTGAAAATAATTCTAAAATCAAATTCCATAAATTAATTTCCAATTATTTCATAAAGAATCCTCATAGGCATTTATTAAATAACATAGCGAGAATTTGAATCTATTTATAGAATATAATTCCTTTGATTCAATGGAAAACATATTTATGTCAATATTGGAAAAAATAATTTCATGGGAAAATTTGAGACCAGTATCCACAAAATTAGTTAAAAATGTAGTTTAATTAAAAATTGAATTTTGAAATCACAAGCACTCATGGAATGCCTGATAAATTTGATTTCACAAAAACACTAACCTCATCTTAACAATGCCACATTAATTGAAAAAACAACCAAAATAAAATCCTTCATTTGTACATATATAATCAATAAATGCTCATAATATAAGTAAAATAATCCATCAATTAGTTTTTAGAAAAAGTAAATCCAATCATAACCCTTACCAGGAATGTGTGATGTGACATAACTACTTATGAAGAGGTGAAACTGACCAAAATAAATTCCCTAACTCCCTTATAACCAAAACCATTAATTGATGAAACTAAAACAACAAAAATCTCACCATAAATATCATGAAATTCCCAAAAAAAATAATCCTTCTCGGATACATAAGTAAACCTAGAAAATGGGGAATTTGATGCCAAATTGGAGATTTCATAGTTGTGATAGACTCCCATGGGTATACAAAAACATCTACAAAAGAATTACTATGTCAAGAAATTAGGAGACCTTGATTTTAATGAAATGTTTTCCAAAATAAAAATCCAATTGAGACAAAATTGAAAAGGAATCTTACCTTCATTCAATATATTTCACCATACCTAGAAATCCAGGAATTACTTAGAGATCGGAATGAACATAGGAGAGATCATCAAGGTCTGGTCACCCTATGAATGTACTCAGTGAGACTCAAACATAAGACCTCCCTGTGACCCACATGGGTAGCTAATAATGAGCTTCACCATGTGCATTTAATAACAATAACAATAATTTATATATGAATCTCATAGCCACATTATAACCATGTTTTTAAAATTAAGAAGGAACATTTATTTCCTAAGCATTTTTATATTGAAAATGTTAATTTATTTCAACAATAATATCACATTCTTGTGGTATTATCACATACAATAATAATTTTTTTTTCAACATCAAACACTCTACAAAAATAATATCTTTATTAGTCAATATCAAAATATTTACCCTATATCACACTCTTAAAAACTATTTATTTTCCTAAATAAAATCATTTCATTAAAAAACACCACTTCATTTATTTGTATTTAATATTCTA
The DNA here is from genome assembly GCA_963277665.1 of Viscum album. Lineage (NCBI taxonomy): Eukaryota > Viridiplantae > Streptophyta > Magnoliopsida > Santalales > Viscaceae > Viscum > Viscum album. The sequence continues at coordinate 1,033,087,936 of OY728125.1, forward strand.
AACACACAACTATATATTATTAATATTTAAAAAATCATTTTTTATAATAAATATAATAATATAATATTCTGATAGTCAAATAAATGAAAAACAACTCGTGGGTTTTACATTTGAAAATTTATATTTGAATCAAACTTTAAACAATGATTAATAAAACCAGGACACGGTTCTTCTAGGTTTTGTAAAATTTTTACACCACCATGTAATACATTCTATATTTGTATATATCCATTTTAGGAAACTCTTCAACTAAACTCCTTAGAAACATATGTTAAATAATCTAGTTTGAATAATGCACAATTTTTTGAATCATATACCAAATGTTTAACTAATTGAACATATAATCAAACTCAATAACATCATGATATCCAATACTGCTATGTTAATAAAATCAATAGTATATATATAATTCATTATATATTGATCACGATCCTCATTCTTGGAACACATTCACCAAAATCATCACTAAAATATTTTGGTAGATAATATAACATTTAGTATTAATGCATGATTACCACATCCTATTTTTATAATATATAATGTGACATTAACATTATTAGGATATCTAAATTTAAAAATTTATGTTTTTCCTTACTAATATACCCTCAATTATATTATAATGTTACAATATTTTCCATTTAATTATTTTCTTGTGTAATCCCTTAATTTGTTTTTTACTTTTATATTTCCAAATATATTCTTATTTATTTTTCACTTCTCTTATGAATATCTTAATATGATAAAAAACCTCCATCATGCTCAATAAATAGCATTTATTTTAATTTAGTGACAATATTTAACAAATAATCTATTTATCCACATCATATATGGAAATCAATGAGTTTGGAATGATATTATATAAATATGATATTATTCATTAAAATATATCATCGATGGGTGTTGGGATAACGTGCCACATTTTTTAACAAATATCTAGATAAAATACTTTATCATGGATAATAATGTTTTTATCCTTAAATTAATTTCAATAATATTATAGAATCGAGTAAATTCTAAACCATTTGTACTGATACATTATCTTATATTATTCATATCAACTCGTTGTTAACAATGAACTTCTCTTATTAAATAATATGGATATTTGATTCCTCGATATAAACCATCCAATATTGATAATTATAATTTAATTTGAATCCTTTATTTATAATTCCATTATTTTATCATGAAATAATATATATTTGCTTCATTAATTGAATAAAGACGATTGGATTGATAAATTATTTAATTTTTAATTAACTCATTTATATTTATAACATTAAAAAATATACATCTACTATTATATATACATAAAATCAATTATTTTATTTTCATAAAATTGATACCTAACATGGAATTTTGATGGATTATATAAACCCATTCAGGATTATCATAAAAGATCATCATATATACAAAATTTCATTTCCAATATGCTAATTACTGGTTTTAATGGTAAGGATAACAAATATATAAATCCAATATTTTTCTAATAAATCATCCCTCCACCCAATTTCACTATAGACATAACACCAAAACCTATACATAAAATTTATAGCTCATTTATTCTACATAATTTTGGGAAAATAATGTACTCCATTATTAAATATAATCAGATTTCCACAGAATTTATAATAATGATCAAAAAATTAATTCCATAACAATATTAATCTTTAATGGTATCATATATTCTTACAATATCATTGGTATAGTAAATCATAATAACTATATGAGTTGATACTAGAGTTACTTTAGTCTACTTTCATCTTAATCCATTGAAACATCAAATAATTTTTGGCACTTGGAATAAGATTTGATGGAAAGGGAAAGATAAAAGGAAATAGAAATGAAATTTAGATTCCATTTATATTTTTTGTTATATCCTAAATAGGGAATAAAACCCATTTAAAAAAATGAAAATGAAATTAAAAGGTTTTCCATAGTTCACCCCTCTTCCAAATCATCTAATTCTAATTGTGGATGAAATGTGATACACTAACAACAGATTAAATGTCTATGTGAGGATGATCGAAGAAAAAAAGAAAAAATTAGGAATCATTCCAAAGTGAAACCTGTCATTTGTATAAGGCTGACGTCAATTAATATGACTTAGAGAGGAAGGTAAGATAATGGTTGAATTGTTTATAGAAATCCGGATAGCAATAAATTCATAACATATGGTGTTGTATGGTGATGATTACGTTGAGTCTTACTGTAAGGACAATGTCAATTCTAATATTTTTGGGTAATGGAAATGTCAAATTGTGTATATATAGTATATTACTAGGAAAGGATGGTAGGATAGTAAAAAGTGATGTAAGGATAAATATATTCCATCGTTTATTAGAAATGTTGATTCGCCTTAAGTTTGGTACGAATAACATACTTCATGATTTATGTAAATATTGGTTCATTTGCCTTGTATTTCAGGTATAGAAAACAATTTTTTCCATGATTCCACTCTCATTTACCATTTTGTGTCTCTATTTTAGGCATAAATAATATGGTCTAGGTGAACCATTTTATGTTTTTCATAGGCATATATATTTATTAAATTATAATTAATATATGTTTTTGATGATGATTTCAGTTTATGAGGATTTTATTACTTGAGTATCATATTGTTTTTGAATTGAAAAGGGATTTTTATTTTATATGCTCCCACTAAAATGATAATCCCTTTATAATAAATCATATCCATTAGTGGAACAAGATATATATTTATCAAATAATATATTTTAATTAATAATTAATCCCACCCTATAAATATTTATGTAAGCCATTATACCAATAATATCATATATGACACTTGGATGGTTAAATAGATAACTCATTTCTCAATCCATCAAATAGATTCACTTGACATTATTCTATTGGTAACCTAATTCAAGTTGTTCAATCTACAACGTGGGACACCTAAATCCTCAAAAAATAGTGTTCTTAAACCAATTAGTGTATTAAATTACTTATCAATCATGTATAAGACATTCCGAGGGAACCTGACTTTATCATGGATAACGCTGTTAATTAATAGTGATATCAGAATGCTTTTTCATTGAATGGGATCTAAAAATTAGTAATTTATAAGGGGATTTAAACTAAATTTATTATGTCATGTTATTCCCTTATCATGTGTGCATTATTTTATGGAATTATTTTAGAGGCTTATTCCATCAAACAAATCAATATGTTCAATACATATTAATGTCTATATTCTCACACAAATTATAGGTTTTGTTACTAAACTAAATTAAAATAAATCTATATTTATATATATTTATAATTCCATATCAGGAATTAAGTATATGAAATAATTTATTTACAATTTTTTAACTCTATAAATCAGCAATACCCATTAGTATATAGTTTGAGAGATATATATCCAATCCTCACATTTCATGAAAGGTCTTAGCCGCCAGGCAATTGAGCAACACAATCCAAAGTCCCTCCACCTATAGTAACATTAATCAATAGTTACCCCTAATATTTTATAATTAGAGCACCTAATATGTACAAAAAAATAAACCTTAAAATAAAATCAAATAACCAAATAAAGACTAAAGATATGGTTGAATAAAACTATAAAAGATATCATACCTGACGAGTAACTCCACAGATGCATGTATAAAAATGTATAGAATTAGTTTGAAACTTGAAACTAATTCATAGATCATAATTCAGAAAAAAATAATTAAATTCATGAAAATTAAATAAATGAAAAATTCATATACTTAAACATAAGATAAAACAGTATTTAATATTTAATAAACAATTAATTATCAACACAAAATGATTTAGCAATTGATTATTGACTAATAAATTAAAGAAATTTAAATTTTTTATTACTGTTTATAATTCTATCATTCCATCCTTTTATATATAATTCTACTTAAATTTATAATATTATATGAAAAGTAAACATTAAATATTCCAATTCTATTTTAAAACTAATTACATAATCTAAATATCACATATTTGATATTATTTAGTCATTATCAATATTAATTTTCAATAACCTTATTATCATAGTTTAAATAATTTCCAAAATAAAAACTTTTAGTTTCAATAATTATGATTAAATAATTTTAAAAAACATCATATTAAATAAAAACACCTTTATATATCACCTTATTTTGGAATTTATTAGCGCTTTATAAATTACCCTTATAATTTTAGTATAAATATTTTATATCCAACTCATATGACATGCCATATTATTATAAAAGTATTTTAATATTCACATTTAATAAAATAAATTATTTAATTATTAAATGTATAATAAAAATTAATTAATATATTTTTAAAAAATTAAAAATAATTAAATCATTTATATTTTTTGAATTAATCAAACCTCCCAAAATAACATGTTTCATTAATTATAAACAACTTTTAAATTATGAAATTTAATTCATTATTGAATGTTTTGACACTTTAAATTTTTCCCCTTGAAATAGTATTTTATAATATTCTGTATATTATAATCTATAACATACTTCTTCATATATCATATTCTAAGATAGGAAATTTGTAACTATTATATCATTCCTTGATATATGGGTTCTATATCATATGATATTTCTCTTATCATTAGGATCATACAATATTCACTTTTTAAAAAATTGTATTCGAATTATTGTATATAATGATCCATTATATCATACGTTATGATATATAAGTTATCATGTAATAACATTGTGTCATTTCCCACAATAATTAATATTGTTTGGGGAGACCATATTACAACATGTTTATAATTATTTCATATCTAATGGGACAATTTAAATTGTTTCATGTCTAACATGTCATGAACCAACCTAAATATCATAGTACACTAATACTTGAGATGAAACTAACAAGGATTAATTGGAATTCCCAATCCTAAAGGGCTTGAGACTATCACCGGGACATCAAAAAATGTACAGAGGGAACACTTTCACCCCAAAAAAATTATCATGATTGATAATAGTATAAGATTATAAAATGGAATATTTTATATTACAAACAGTCCTCTGGTATAAAAGTACCACAAGAAAACATAAAACGATAAAAAATGTACATTATCATGAATGGTGACACAATATCGATCATGAAAAAACATAGAATCTAAAATTAATAAGTGTATCATAGCTTCCCCTATCACCATCGTCTCCCAAGTTCTCATGCATCAAACACACTTGTTACAACCAAGTGGAGATTTCCCTTTTTCTAGACCTAGTATAACACTATCTATAAACACTTGAAAGAAAATGTATTATGTGTTAAGAAAAAACCATGATTTATTTGACTAATTAGTCCATAAAAAATATACTATTTACGATTCAATTTAAATAATCAGAAGTCCTAGAAAACTATACCATTTTTTCATTCAAAAAAAACTATCAAATATAGTATAGGAAAATTATATCAAAAATGGGTGTAAATTAATATTTTAACAAAATTTATGGTCATGAAATAAAATCATTCAACAAAAATGACATATAATAATAAAATAAAAACAATGCACTGTAATAATATGTAGTGGGGTAAATTTATTCTTAGATCTAGGATCCATACACTACTCAGTCAATCAAATATAGATCAGTGTGTGAAAATATCCCTACGACTATGCAAATCATGAATGAATCAATAAGTAACCCATTTGGGAAATTAAATAATAATGTGGTATAGTGAGAGTAATCATCTAAATATATTTATATGAATATGTATTCCATGAATTATTTACATAATCACCCACTAAAAAATCCAGATCACATGTGCATTTAATCAAACAATCCATCATGGGAAAATAAAATATTTTCACTATACATAGTTAAAATCAAAATTTCAATCTTCAACATTCCATTTCAAATTCAGAACCATGTCATTGGTTTTTATCATGTTCATTCCTTTAAAAATATTCTTAATGAAATATTTCTCAAGAATCAACATCATATCATTTTACCAAATCTATTCTTATTTCAAGGAATATTTTATCCACTTTACCCAATATATCTAAAACCATTAGATGGGATTTTTATTTAACCAATCAAAACCTTTTAAAAGAAAACATCAATTATTCCTAATTAATGGTTATAATAAAAGTTGAAAATACATTTTAAATTTGAAAAGAAATAATGGTTTCATGTTTATGAAAAAATACTTATAAAACAACCTACCATTAGTAACATGGTCAATCAATCACCTGAAGCAGAAAGAAAAAACAAAGATTCAAAATTGAGTAATATCAAAGAGAAATCTTTAAAATTAAAATCCATTAAATCAAGGATTAATTACATAAATATTATTATGATCTATCACTATCAAATACATGTATAATATATGAAAAGAGGAATCGAAATAAAAGAGAAAACACTTACCGAAGAGGAATTAGTTGCATCCACCAACACATCGATCTGAGAAGATAATGGTTAAAGGATCCAAGAAAACACACTGAAGAGCTTAAAAATACCAAAGGGTCCAATTGAGTTCCATTAATGGGTGAAAATCTTTTATAATTGGATCTTCAAGGACATAATTATGACTTTAAAAGAATAAACATTTCATTACATTGTTTTTTCTGATTAAGGTATACAGTTAGAGATAAATATTCACCTTATCATTCACTGATACATAGCTTTGGGGGATATTCGTATGGTTAAAAAAATGCATCAACCCTACCCTCCATCTTAGGATATTAGACAGGGGTTTTAAGGTGTATCAATATAAATTTGAAATAATTTACCAACCATGATCTCCCCACTTCCATAATTTTCAGTCTTTTAGGGGGATGTCACATGTTGTGTTCTAATCGTTCACCTCTCCAGAATCTAAAGACACGAAAAATAGTTTCATGGATGGACCCCATGGATTTTCATACCTGTTAATAGCCCCAAAAAATTAAAAAAATTTCATAAGAACAAAAAAATAACACATCAAATAGAGTCTAATAAAGAATGATAAAAACATTTAGTTAAAATTACATAGAAGATGGAAGTGAGATGATACAATATCCCAACTACAAACCATTTCATCCACTGGATTGATTATAAGTGATGACTCCTAATTAGATAGATGAATTCAATACAATCTAAATAATACATTACACTCCCAATTTTCATTTACCTCAAAAACATTATACTAAATCACTAGAGTAAGAGATATGTAAATTCCATGAACAATGTTCCTCATAGAATCAAAAATAATAACTAGATACTCTTTTATGAAAAAATAAAGTTCCACATCAAGGTCCTCCTAGCTTAATACATGAGATAGGTTAGAGAGATATATTCTGAGATGTGATATGTAATTTATTTTATGAATCGATGTTAACTGATGTGGAAATTAAATAAATTAGGCCACCTTAACGATTCTCTCAACAAACTCAAATAGTCATACATTTCTTGGAGATAACATTACCATTTTCCAATTTCAATAGTGAACTAACCACGGTGAAACTATAAAAAACACACATTGACCACCTACAAGCTACAAATGGCGTTGATGGTATTTTACTTCAAAAATATACAATCTTTGATACATGAAAATTATATGATGAATCAACTAAATTATATCAGTCTTATCTTGAACCAAACTATGTCTAACCATGTATGTTTAACTAATAACTTTCCAATACAATGAATATTTACATGTATGGCCATATAAGTCCATAAAGGGCTCCATATTGATGGGGGAATCATAATTATTGTTATGGGAAAATTAAACCAGTTCCAAATGGCTATTCAAATCTCCACTAATGGAAAGAATGAAAGAATTATGTTTGACTTCACCAAATATTATATATCATTATGTTTGGATATCCATCTATATGATACATTGTGCTCAAACTAACATGGGATCACATAACCTCACATAGGCCTCTCAAAAAAAGATGAAGTAAAATGGGGATCAATAGAAAAAATTATAACTAATGGAACCCCATTAAATCTAATGATCTCTTATATATTTATACATCCCAAATCCTAACTAGTTTACATATTGTGAATGGGAATAATGTGATATAATTTTTTTAGTTGATTGATCACTACCCATATTTAATTCTTCAATTTAGGGGTAAGTGGAAACCTGAAAAAAAGTATTTACAAATATAATATATATTAAAACTCATCATAAGAAGTCTTTGGAGAAAACCTAAAGGTTTATAGTGATTAGATATGACCTAATAACAAGTATGAAAATGATATAAAAAATGAATAATATATTGTATCATATATGACCACAAGAATCATTATAGAATATCATAAAACATTTTTATGGTTCTTGGGTTTACCTCCCACTAATAAATATGGTAGTCCCCCATCACAACATTTACTATAGGAATGGGAATTTACGAACTGGTTCCAGAAACATAATATTCTTAGATAGGATAATGAACTATAACTTATATTCTCCCCACCATAAATAGAGTCCATAATTCCAATGAACTCATACTTGAGATACTACTATTGAAGAATAATCTCAAAAAGAGATTAGGTAAATTGGATTCTTTCAAGAATAATATCAGTCTCATCATCTTGATCCCCGAAATGAATCAATGAAAAGAGAGCTAATAGGTTCCACTATTTTAAGGATTCTTAATAATCATTTGTATGATATTTCCAAATCAAGGAAATGATAGTTAAATTTCCCATTCTATGGATGTTGGTGATGTCAAAATCAAAAGATTGAAGGTACTACACTCATCATCTTAGATGGAGATTCAAATATTTTATAGATATGATATCACTCAATTATATTGTATCTGAATAAAGGGTAAATATTTATCTTTAAAGACAATTGTTTTAAATATTATGAAAATTACTCGCAAATATGAGTTCAATTACAAGCGTAGTATAGTTCTTTTCAGATGGCCTATGTTGTTTTAAACTATATCCGAGTACATTTATCACAGTATATGAGAGCATAACCGTAACCCAAACCTGATGGGTTAAAAAATAAGACATACCACTAGCTATATTTTATAAGACTAATAATAACTCAAAATTTATAAATAACCTTAACGCATCAAAGATAATTCAGATATTTTTAATCCCATAATAACAATACAATTTTATGAGTGGGATTTGTCATCAAAGAAGCCATATTTGAGAAATATTTAACTATCCCATGGTAATACACCACTACTAATATGAATATATAAATCTAAAAAACATTCTATGACTATTTTTATGTCATAAAAAACATCACCATCTAATTATCAACTGAAATAACATGTTCTGAGACAATATTTCCTATGAAATTCACTTCCCAAATCATGAAATAACATTATTATTGGTTGGATTATTTTCATATATCTCTAAATACTCATAGAACTCCCCACATTAGATGAATGTAATCATCCATGATTATTAAATAAATGTAGATTAAATCCAAAAACTCTACCAAGAATGAATCTAGAAAATATTGTAATTTTTGTATCATCAACAGCATAAAAACTGTTGGTGAATTGGTTATACCTCAATGAATAAAATGATAATTGTAATGTCCATACCTACTATGGAATGTAGTATTCTGGAAATCAGATTATATTATTTGTATATGCTGAAAATAAGAAACAAGTTAAATATTAGAAAACCAATTATCCCCATTTAATAGTTCCAATAAATCAATAATTTAAAGAAACATATAATTTTTTAACCATGAAATGATAGATTATTCAATCTGGAATTAAAATTCAATGTGTTCCATAAGCTTTCTCTAGAAAAGGATTGGGCCCCACCTAACAAAAAACACATGGAAAAATGAATAAATTATCCAACATAAAATGAAATTTAATCATCTACTTCTTAAATTAATATGATGTTATAATATAAGAGGGAATATAGATATTCTAGGTACCAAATAATAATTCAAAAGTGTACTCAAAACCGTTACTGGTGGAAATCAAGAAAAATCATATGAAAAATAGTTAGTAAACATGATGACCAATGATTAATGATCACCACTCTCTAATTCATACTCTAGGTAAAAATTATTCATTGATTCATTAATTACCAACTCTTGAATAGAGTTTCTATCTCCACTCAATATCGTGTCTCATTCTCATTGGAAAATAAGTCACCCCCCATTCGAGGTAGTAAAGGTGTCCTACGAAAGATAAAATTAAATCAATGATTTATGTCAAATCAGTCATTCAATATCAATAATGACATCTAGTGAATTTATATTGAGATCTATAAAATCCCATGTAATCTTGATCTCCAATAATGAGAGGGTGTAATAATTTTATTGCTGACCCTTTCCCCTTCGTTTTGAGGGGCATTGAAATATCCATCACATTGGGTATAAAATCCATATAATGGTCTAACATATTCACAATAAAAGTCGATAATAATGAATTATATGAATCCATATCAAATAGAGTAGTAACTAAAGATGAATTTATAGTGATGATACCTCTCACTATCACTGGAATCACATTATCTTTTTCTGGTGACCCATCCACTACATGAAGAAGCATCATTCTAGAGATCTGTGGTATGAATCTCTTAGTTGTTAAATAATATTACTAAACTATAGTACCTTTAGCTCCTAATTATCTTGTTCCAATACACATGAAATAAAATCCCTGAAAAAATATCAATTGGATTCATGAGAAACCATATGAACAATAGATATTGGGTTATTTAGTACAATATTTATTTGAGTGATCATCCTTTCTACATTGTAAGAATGCAACTGGGCCTCTTACATACACTGAAAACAATTTATATGATACATGTTATCATTGCCTACCAAGAGACTCATAACCCATACTATTCCCTTTAATAGAATTAATATTAATTTCCATTGGGAGTAGGTGGAACCCTCATCAACCTAATCATACTATCTAGATAGAGGTCATCCATCATTTATCTATATAGTTAGACCATATAAGAGGGTGATATTCAAGATGAAAACATAAAATCAAATATGATATCGTGCACCCATCTCCAATCATTGTTCCTTCATATTATCATTCATCGCTACTATAGTAGAAATATATGCAACTTTAATACTATTATTTTCAACCTGAGTAACCATTTTATGATTGTGCTGAAAGATGATAAACTATATATACATCACCAAAACCATAAACTCTAAATAGAAAAATTCTATTAAAATATCTATAAATTCATTACACTAGAAGCCCTTATAGTTTTTCTATAATGATCGAATCCCATGACATCTTATCCATCCCCTCTAGCTTGATAGTATCATATTTGAAATTATTTTAATATGTTGTCTCTGTGAACTCAAATAGATTTTTAATTTCATTCAATATGTCATTTTTCTCTTAAGGATCACTCAATCTTATAATGTCTAGTGTTTTTTGGTGGAGAAATACATAGTGATAATCCCTTGATTCTTCCCTTTAAGGTTACAATATTTGATCATGAAAGGGAAAGAGTTTAGTTTCATATACCACATATTGGGTCACACACACCATTATCTCAATAATGTTCTGATCAACCGGATGTTTTTTGTTCAATGGTTCATCAGAAGCTCCTTCATGAGATCTTTTCAACAATCTTCTTGTGGTCATGGTACTAGACAATATCAATTGGAGCCACAAAACCATCAATAAATATACTCAGATCATCAACTCACTCAATAGATATAGTCATAGAAATTTTATCCATTACAATTCAAATTTTCATGGATTTCAGAGCACTAAAAAATATTTTGGAAAAAATACTAGAATTAGATCAATTAATGAATCATGAATTATTTTCCCAAACATCCATGATGACTTATGGATTTCCACAATGATATATGGCCATGTAGTTTTATGTAAGGTACCCCTTAGAGACATAAAATCCCACATCCATTTTAATTGGACAACCAAAATACATACCAACACGAAGGAAGGATTCTCAAATCTGTTGATACCATTTTATCAAAATTTAACCCAAATACATTGGTACACCGATACATGATCTTGAACACACATTAACCAAAGGAAATTCCATATCCCCCTTAGCGACTAACAAGTAGTAGAGAATTAAGAAATAGTTATAGGGAACAATTTCACCCCATGAATAAAAAATTAATAAATATGATAGTGGAAGTTAAACTAATGAATTTTCAGTATTCCAAACACTCATCGGGGAGAATTTCACTAATAATATCAAAATAATTATTAAATTTTACATCAACCAATAATAATAATAAATATATGTATATATATAACATATAATATAAGTCTAACGGGTGGAACCGAGGTCCACCACTCACCCCCATCGCCTATGGTCCCATGTATCAAGCACACCTTCCACCTCTAAGTGTTCTCTCCCCTTTTTATATAACTGTTATAACATACTCTACAAACACAATATAAAAATGGTACTGCGTGAGAAAATATATTCCAAGAAGGATTTCACCAAAAAATCCATAAATGTTTTCCAAAAATATAAAAAAATTAATTCTTCAATTAAAATAAAGATAGGGCACAAAAAACATTTAAATATTTCAGTCAAAAAAAATATTTCAAATCAAGTTGAGGGAATGTATATCAAAAAGAGGTTTAAAATAACATATTAATAAAATATAAAGACATGATATAAAAACATTTTATAAATGTGGTAATTCAACAATCAAATAAAAAATAACAATGACCAAATTCCTTAAGATTAGTTGCTTCCTAGATTTAGGATCCTCAGCCTAATAAATTAATGAAACATTATATATAGTGTGAACATGTACCTAATTATAAGGATATCATTATAGAATCAATCAATACCCCATATAGGAAAGTTATATAAATCATTGTTTTTCTGGATTTTTCATTTTCAATAAACTATTCAGAAGTCAAATTCATAGCATCTTAGTCCAAGTCCCCCAACAACTTCTTTAGATCAAATGGCCTCTCAATAAATCAATCATTCAATCATGGGAATATTATTTTAATTCATTATAATAAGATTAAATGATCAATTTCATTTTTAATAAGCTATTTCAATTCAAAAACTAAGTGATAGGTTTCTATCAAGTCTATGCCTATCAAAAATATCATTTAAATTATGAATTGTTTTCTCAATAATCAACATAATATTATTTCATCATATATATTCAAAATTCAAGACAACATTTATCAAATTTACCCAATATTTTCAAAGTCTTTGGAAGATGGTATTACTATAAAAATACAAAAAAATTAAATAAAATGTCAAATTTTAAAAAATCAAGGATTAGAAATCAATTGAAAATAATTTTAAAATTTCATAAACAATTTTGGTTTCTTGTGTATGGAAAATCATTGCAGGACCACCTACCATTATTCACATGATTAAGAAATTTCAAGTCAATGGAAATGATGATCGAAGAGGAATGAATATAATTATTATCAATAAAATCAATGTTCTGATCTATCTATAACATTTGGATTAAAAAATATAAGAGAATGCGATAAGATACAAAATGAGGAATCCAAATCGATGTGAAAACACATACTAGAGAAGAATTAGTCACATCCACAGACAACATGATATTAGAAGAAATGGTTTGAAGAATCCAAAATCCTACATAGTGAAAAATTAAAAGTGTTAAATTAAAATTTATTTGGAGGTGATGATAATTTATAATGGGATGGGGGTTGGAACTTAAATTTTGTTTTTTGGGAATTATTAATTTTGTTACCTAGTTTCGTAGATTAAGACTCATAGTTAAGGCTAACTGTGTGCCCAACTGTGCACCCTCTCTGGAATTATAGAGTGCGATGAATGGTTATACTTCATGGCTATAAAAAACAATTCACCACCCACGTGATTCCTCATATAATAATGTAAAACGGACGTATGTTTTCTTTTTCATAGTTTGGAGACCATGTGCCAACCATACTCTCCCCACTATCCCATGAGGCATGGTTTTTAAAGGATGGACCATTTTTTATAATTATGTTCCCCCTAAAGAGACTCTAGGTATGGATGATTGTTTCTTGGGAATATATGTACGATTTTACTTAATCATTTTCTAACCACATACAACCCTAAAAAGTTTCATAAAATTCAAAATCCCCCAAAACAACCATAAACATTATCCAAACAAAGGAACATATAAACATGGGGTTATGATTAAAAGAAAAATATTAATGATATCCTACATAATATTACTCATCATACTCTCAAATCTGGGAATCCACTTGATCACATGTGTTAGTGATGATAACACATGTTGTTAGACTAAAGGATGTTGGGTTAGCTCATAACATAAGTGGTCTTATTGCTTAGTTTCAGATTCTATTAATGATTTCACACATGTTCATAAAATCATTCAAAATAACTATATAAGATACCCTTTAGTGAAATTTGTTGAAGAACATCATGATTTTTTGTATAAACTAACAATTTAGATTATATTTTCTCTCATTTGATCAATGTATTTGGTGAATCTATAGTTTAAATCCAAATAGAATGGCAATCTAAAATTTATAATTATTCATTAAGGCATTGAGATACTATGAAATAATTTTGAATGTGTTGTGAATTTTTTATTAGGGCTATGAGAAGGTGTTATTATGAATCCCTATAAGGTGAATCATAACCCACAGTGTTTGATGACACAAAACATAACAAATAATTCCTTCTATGTGCATGGGATAGAATCCATAATGATTCATTTTATGGACATGAATTCATCACCACTTTCCTCCATTTATAGTGGAATAAAATGATAATGTTTTCTAATAATTAGTGAGTATGGGGCTTATGGATAAGCATCCCCCTATATGTAAACCTAAAATATGAGTCTAGTGAATGTATTTAACAACCCATGATGACTATCTCGACCCTAGAAATATGACAAACCCAAGAGGAGAATCTCGATTAATGAAGTTCGAGGAATCCGTGATGGAGATATTGAGAAAAGGTGTTTTGGAAAAAATATAGGAGAATATGAACTCTGTGGATATAAAGAAACTATGATGAGGATCACAACACAATTGTTTTTTGAATTAGGGGTCTGATTGTGGGGATCACAGCTGAAATTGTGTCTGACTTCATCCAATACATTCAGAGCCCAAAATTTAGTTTTTTATAATATCCATTGGGGAATACAAAGGTATTGTACTGAAGGACCTTGATCGTAGCCTATCACTGATCCTTGCTAAGATTTCATGGGAATAACCCCCACAATATGGGATAATGGGCACCAAGATATGTGACATGGGTGAATATATTTCCTTGAATTTGACCTATGAAAATGTTTGGCCATGTATTTAACCATATTGAATGGTTTTACTTATAAGTGAACTGGGTAATGGTTTTCCAATGTAGGATACAAGGGTGATGGGGTGTCTAAGTGGGGGAAATAGGAAAGGGGATCCTAGCTAGCTTAACAAGGTGATTGTGAAATCTAGTAGTTAGTTACAATGTTTTCTATTGAATAAGTGACACAACAACCATGGTTTTGGCTCTAAGGAGGTAGGTACATTTTTAGTTGAGAACCCATAAATGTGAATGACAACTCACGTGTTTGAGTACCTAGGTGATCTTGTGTAATACCACCAACCCACACACCCTAATCCAACTCTATAATCACATACTTTTTATACTATATTTGATACAAACTATAGATTCATATAATTAACTATCCCATAATTACATTACATAATGTGAACATTTAGTTTAACACATTCTCAAGAACATTTTGGTTTAGACATTTAGATAATTAAAACCAACATAAACTAACAAAATATATATTTTTCTCAACTGATGTATACTTATTTTCATTATTTATAAATATATTTAACATATATTATTTTCTCAAAATCTAACACAAATTATTCAAAAATGGTATACTATTAGAAATATCATGACTTGTACCTTTCTTCATAACATGGGGAAATGGAAACATGAAATGGCATGAGCCCTATTTCTAAATGAAGAAAAGCATCTAGATTATGAAATGAGGACATAGACATGTCATAAATATAATTATATTATTACATTATAAAATATTCATAATATAATTAAATTGAAATTAAATTATATATATGGATAAAAATGGAAATAAATAGATCATATTGATATTAATAACTAATTCTTTATCGATAAAATTCATAATGTCAAACAAATAATTTCATACCATACTCCAATACATCATGATCTCTAATAAAGAAAATTACTTTTTTTTTCAAAAATGTATACACAAATATACAAAAACATGTTTTCTCCATGAGACCAATACTTCCACCGAGGGGCTCTATAATGTTCGGTTATATCTATCAGTTGTTTAAAAATAATACATTCATCACCTCAGATATTGAGTAAATAATACATAATCTACTATTCTAATAATCATGTGTATTTGAATAAAAATATACATAATTCTAATAATTTTCCCCATGTAAATAAATGGTATTATAGGATTACAACCAATCTGATGGAAGGATGTGAATGATTAAAAAATAAATAATCAACATGTTAATAATCATCTATAAATGGAAAACAACATAGGGAACATCCATAATTTTCCCAATTTTAAAAAATGTTTCAACATAACCATAAAACACCTATGGAAATAATGTGGAAAATAAAACAATACATAGTCAACATTACGATAATCATCTATATTAGTATAACAATTATCATAAGACCCATAGTTTTCTACATTTCAATGGAAGGGATAGCATGATAATAACTTATTATAAGAAATAAGGTGGTTTTATTCGGAGTAAAAATGGAAAGAGGGGGTGAATTTTGATTTTCAAAATATTTTATAAATTAAAAACGAACAAAATAAAATTTAAAAAAATAGTAATGAAACAAGTTAACCAATAGAATAATATTTATTGGAGGAATATATTAATTAAATAATTTCAATGTAATGGAAATATAAATAATATAAAATGAAAAAAAAATATATTATTTTTTAAATAATCCATTATGTGGTCCCTATGTCTTCCTACCTTAAATATCATTTTCCATCAAAATTTATTTTTAACTAATGTAGATATGAAATATGAACCCTTTTTTGTAGTGGATTGGTAATGATACTCATTACAAGAAGTAAGACGATGTTTTTTTTAGTAATTAGCCCCAAAAATCCCAAATAAGTAGTTATACATTTAGTGGTTGTGGCTAGAAATATATTTTAAATTTATTTTTAGATGTTTTATGGATAAAAATTCTAGTCTTTTAATGGTTGTGGCTAGACACCCAATCTCCCTCATTTTTATGGTACTGATCACATATCCCCCTCACATCAAGGGTAATGACAAACCAATCTGTCACATTAGAGGTAGCACACTCAATGTTACTGATCACATGTTTAAAAAATGATATAATTTATATATATAAAACCAGTAACGCACACACCAAATCCTCTAGTAATAATACAAAAATAAGAGATGAGAGGAAGAGAAGAAATTCTGATAGAAATAATGAGAAGGATGAAAAGGAAGTACAAATAACTTAAAAATGACCTTTATGGTATCAACGTGAATCTAAGAACCCTTGGGGTACAAATATATCATCCATTAAATGGATTTAATGGGGGGTTTATAGTTCTTTTGGGGGTTCAATTATGGAAATAAAATCTCACTCAAAAGTCTATTTTTTATCTTCAGGATTTACACTAGCACAATAGTGTGACCTACCAGCTAGCTGATGGTATTTAGACAGAACCAGTATATTGTACACTTCCCACCAGCTATTCGATGTGGTCCACCATGTATCTGTTATAACATGAAGGAATAGGGATATAAAAGTGTCTTTAATACAAATATTTATGCCTCTAATTGGTTCAAAAATTCTTTGATACATTATCTAAAATAAAATCACTAAAATCCATGAATTGATAACATCAAAAACAAAAATTAGATTTTATGGTCATTCAAAACTACCATAGAGACTATGGTGTATAATAACTGGATAGACAAACAATACATACTAAACATGCATATGTAGTAAAATAAAATTAATATTATAATAACAAATATTTTGATATTAAACAGTACTTTGATCAGTAAATGGAAGTGCTTTTTATGTAATAATCCCTCAAGTTAAAATCACATGGAGTTGTAGGATAAAGATAATTACATTATATAAAATATGATTGTTTTCTATCTATATTAATATTTTGGATGGTGTTTAATATAAAAAAACCAATTGTAACCAAGGTAACATAAAAGGATGTTCACAATGATGAAAAATATCCTTTCAAAATAAATAAAAAATTATTCTACTAAATAAGAGACTAGGTATTAGTTTGTTTGGTACTGTGAGTTCATTCCTCCAAGAGATAAATATTTATCTAATAATAAATGGTGAATCATAAATTTTATTAGGGTAAATCTAATAAAACTGAAAATAAAATGGATGTGAAAACAACAAATAGAATTTATAAAACAATTTAAACATTGACGAAAAAGAAAATGTTATGGTTAACATTCAATATTTTATTTAAAAGGGTAAGAAAATAATATTATAAAATAATTAATTTAAAAAATCCTAAATAATAGTTCCCTGATAAGTTATATTGTATATCATTCACAAATGAGTAGACGAAGTCCAAACTTATGTGAGTGAAACGAAAAACCTTTTATTATTTTTGAAATAAATATTTTCAAAACTCACATAATAAGAAGAGTAAAAGGGCACTTTTTTATAAAAATATATATCTCCCCATAGTGTAATCTAAATTACCATTCAAAAAAATATTAGGGTGGGATAACCCAATAATGCATGAAATATGTCCATGATGAAACAATATTACTCAAGGAAGGAAGTATTGGGCATGTGGATATTTCAAAAATGTGTATTATGTTATAAAAATGTAAATTAATTTAAAAAATAGAAGAAAACATAATATAATAAATTGGTTGAATTTTCCCAGCTTTTAATTCTAATAGGATGACAATAACTCATTGGATGGAAATTGGGTAACCAAAAGCTTTATAATAGGGATAACGATTAGTTAAAATATATTTCATGAAAAGGACCCGATTTTGATTTTTATTTACCATAAATAAAAACATATATGAGATAGATTCAATCATGGGATGTGAATACACCATCAAATTGAAAACATGATTCCTAATATAAAGACGTATCAAAGAATTAATGGTTAAGACAAATAACACTTACAACTTGATAAACATTTCAATTAAAATCCCCTGAAATTGTGGGCCTAAAATTGTACATTAAATAAAATTATTATTGGATAATTCATGATATGATATCTCAAATAAGTTTTATATATTCAATACAAATTAAATATGGTTCATAATACAAAATATGGCACAAAGAGAGGAATTGGACACGATAAAACATACCTTGTTCCAAATAAATTCTTCAGATCTTCATAACATTCAAAATAATCAAATTTAGTTTATTAGATACATTATTTTGAACCTTATTCTTCTATATGAAATATAATATGGACCATTTTTTATCATACAAGAATTATTTATTATATAGTTTTCTTTCATATGTAGGTTACTTTTGGTTGTGTAACAAATTTTTTAGTTACTTTTTTTATATGATGACCATAGTAGGAAGTGACATAAAAAAGTCTCATAGTGTAAATAATATTAAATATATTATGTAAATAATTATCATATATTAAATATATTTTTATATCCATCCAATATTTGTGGTAATTGAAAACGAAACTGATATCTTGTGGACCCAGTAGTCTGCACGTACAAATTATTATTGTTTTCATTTCTAAAAAATTCAATGGAAATAAAGTATATGATAATTTTAAATTTTAGAACAATATTAAAATTTTATATATCCTTTTTCTTCATAAACATCATCATAAAAATCAACAATTATATGAGGTTACTAAAAACAGGAGATGCGACTTCATGAAGGTGGTGGTCCACACACTCACTATGAACACTCTCAGTTTCCTTTGTGCGTGTAGCAAAAAAACTAATTATTGTTCCATTCATAAAACAATATCTCAGTGTAATTAATTTACTTATAAAATTATAAATTTATGTATATAAGTGTATTGGAAGAGGAAAATTAATAAGAAAATATTTAAATTTTTGTAATTATTACGTTAGAAACATGATCATCTATTAGAGACCTCATTGGAAATAGAGGCCATTGCATAATTTCTAGTGATCAAGTTCAAAATTATAAAAAAATAAAGAACAATTTAGTTATTTTTGGTATATTTTGAATGGTAATTACATTGGGGTGTGTTACATCAAATGGGTGCAAGTGATCTCATTTTATAAGTTAATAAATAGGATCTATTATGAACAACTTTTAATTTTCAATTACAGCATTACTCTATTCAAAGGATAGAGTCTCCAGATATTAGATTAAATGTAGTGTTTGGTTTATATTTTGTTTATAATGTGACAAAAATGTATTCACACACATTTTTTATATAGGTTGGATGTCATTTTTCTTAGGTTTTTTACTTTAACTATGTTTTACCGTGTTAACTAGTTTTTAATATGTAATTTAGGTTTTCATAAAAATATAAAATGACACCACCAAAAAAATTTGAATGTTAAGAGCCTAAATGAAATCTATATTTAATATAATTCAATTTCAAGATATAATAAAAGTTACTTTTAAATAAAAACATTATATATATAGAAAAAACTATTTTTATTGTGAATTGTTTTTTTATGTTTTATGTTTTATCAATATTACTTAGCATATGTAAAAGTTTAAATGTGAGTAAATGTAATTACATATTTTTTTAAACATAATATTAGAATCAAAACAATACATATTTTAATTTAATTTATTATAAATAAAATAAAATATATTATTTATTTATTTATTTGAAAATAACCGTTTTACTATTATTGTGGTCAATAACATAAATCATATTAATAATACTATTATGCCCAAAATTAAAATTAAACTCACAAATTAATATGATAATTTTTATCTAAAATATAAACTAAATTTTTATATATTTAATTTCAATAAGTGATGAAAATTATTTATCTAGGATAATAAAAAGATATTGAGAATAAAATAATACTTTATTTTTTCAAATAATATACATAGGTTTAACAAAAAATAATAATAATTCAATTTCTATTATTTACATAAAAGTATTATATATATATATATATATTTGTTTCAAAATATTAATTAATTATTGTTTTATGATAATGAAATAAAATTGATATTTTTTTTGAAAAGTCAATATTTTTTCACTTTTCACAAAAAAAGTAATTATTTCAGAAAAATAAAAAAATGCATCTTAAGATAGAATTTTTACCCAAAATCAAAAACTGAATTGTATTTTTTTTGAATCCAAATTATAAAATATATAAATTAAATCTTATAATAAATACATAAATTATAATTAATATATGTTGTTAATGGAATATGAAATTTTAAAATTTTAATTGTTATTATTATTGTTTTATATCATTTATCAACTAAATGTTTAGTAACCAATTATTAATATAAAACATAATTTATTATTACTATTATTCATGAACCATCCCATTGGGCTCGGTCCATGACTAACCCAAAACCACCTTCAATTGGGTAGGGCTTGGCGACTAGCACCCGAAAGGCATTTCCCTAAAATTAGGAAGTCATTTCCTTTAAGCATAAAAACACACAAACTACGAACATGAAAATATGAAAACCATGTAGTAAAACTAAATTAGTAAAAGTTTGTAATAAATTTAAATGGGACGGGAATACAAGAACAACTGAATGATACAACTTCAATTTAAAATAACTCATGAGATCGTCCACTAAGGATCTTACCTGAAGGGTAGGTATATCTCATCCTTGTAGCTCTCTAAATCAACCATTCACGTCTATGTAATGCCTGGTCCCGGATCCCTAATGTCTCATCCAAGTTACTCGTCATCTACAAAATAGACAACAATGTGTGGGAGATGCCCGTGCAGGGGTGGGTATAACAATACCCAATAGGCACCCAGAGACCCCTAAAGGACATGGAGAATTCCACAAAACAAAATCCAGAAAGCATGATATCAAACACAAATCATGAAAAAATTCAACATAAACATGATATACAACTCATAGATCAGGAATAAAGATTATTAGTCTTAGGATATATCATTTCATTCTTTTATGAAGTTCTAAAACTGAACCACAAAGAAGTTATTCCATTTTCGATCCACACTTGTTTGAATGTTGATGATCCATAACAGGCCTTTTTAAGGCTGATCCTCGTTGGGTCACACACTGCTAATCTATAGAGTGTCACTAGGATATCGATCCACACATGGTTGTTATGTTGTTGATCCACACATGGTCTCTATGGTGCCAATTCACACCAGGAATCTATGATTGTAATCTAAAAAGGGTAATTATGTTTTTGATACACATAGGGTCACTATGATACTGATCTACAAAGGGTTGCGCTTCAATTGACAGCCAGCTATAGAATTCCACAGTCTCGGTGTTCGTGAGTTTCATACAAACTACCTATCAAGAAATTAATCATGCATCTACTACCAAAATGTTCCAAAATGTAGTAAGCCAAAGGAACTCCATGTCATATGTGTCCCAAAGAGAAGGATGTCATGTAAGTCGGATGCCCGTTCAGTGAGTTATAAAAATGTTTGTATTGAAGAAGCGATTTGATTTGGATTTGATCCAACCCAGCAACACTCTATCGTTCTAAAAAAACCCAATTTTAGTATTTTAAAAGGATCACCTTGTTCCAATGATTCCATTGTCGTTGTCTATTTTTCAAATGGACGTCCAGTTTGTGAGATACAACCTTTTTAGGGAATCTATGAAGAAAAGGATCAGGGTCCGGCCTAGTCTGGCCTGAACCGGCAAGGACAGATCAAGTGGCTCCCAAGAAAGTATTGCCTTTATCTTTTCCAGATCCAATGCAACTCCAGCCTCTGATATAACATGCCACATGAAGTGGAAATCCTGTATCTAAAACTAGAACATCAATAGATTTTCATAAATATGGTTCTCTCAGAGTGTATCCAAAACTATCTATAGTTATGTTCCATTATCCTTATCAAATGATAATTTCCCCAAGATGTCATCAATTAATACTACCATGAAATAATCAAGGTAAGGCTGGAAGATCATGTTATTGCACCCCAAGAACATTGTCGGAGCATTGGTCATGCCGAATGGTATCACTAAGAACTCATAATGTCCATACCAACAACTGGAGTCTATCATGAATATGTCCTCATATTGTACAATGAGATAAGGATATCCTGATTGGAGGTCTATCTTATAATGCCACCATGCTCTCATCAGCTAGTCGATAATATCATCGATCCTCTATAGAGGATACTTGTTCTTCACTGTCACCTAGTTCAGGCCCTTATAGTCAACATAAATCCTCAGACTCCCTTCTTCCTTATTGGAGAACAAAATCGTGGCATACCATGTAGAAACATTGGGCCTTATGAACCCCTTCCATTGTAAGTCTTCCAAGTAAACACCCCACTAACAAATTTCTATGGGAGACATCTCATATGCTGGTGTAGATATCAGTGTCTTCCCAAGGTTCTGGTCAATGTAGATGTATAACTATCTATGAATTGGTATTCCTATAACATTCTTAGGAAAGACAGAAACATACTCATCCACCACTACATGATAACTGAGACTCCTATAGTAAACTGCTTCGAGAGTAAGGCTTGACACTTGATGTGTGATCTTTTTCACCCTCCTCTATAAAAGACCATCATGTGCTGCAGAGGTTCCCTTCTCGCAAGTGAAGGAATATATGGCCCCATCCTCCTGGACTCACCACACATTGATCCTAAAATAGTAAATCTGGGAATAGATAGTGGATAACTAGTCCATACACAAGATGACATCATACATCATCAATGCTGCAACATGGATATCCCAGCCAATGATCTCATTTCATAGAGTATTCTCCCACTTCAGAAACTAGTGTGAAATCATTGAATCCTCTCCCGTAAGGGCCTCCAATTATAAGGATCGAGCTAATGGATCTACTAGAATCTCCTACCTCTGAGTGGGAGATATGGAAAAAAATAGTGACTGACACATTTGTCTATAATTAATTCATCATGGGGTGTATTAGACACATATCATACCTCGAATCATTTCTAGAGCACCGTGGTCAAAGGCCTCAACTGCCTGATGCTTTTCTCATCCTTGTCTGCATTCTCTCTATTGTCAGGGTGGACAACATAACAATGGTGGCTATAGAGCATCAAATCATTTCCCACCAGCTGTTGCACTACTTACTCTTCTACCACATCTACCATCCTATAGACCTGCTCGATCGAGCCTATGCCTATGCCTCGGCAGTCTTTCAACCATTTTATAATCATCAATATGGAAGGTTGATTAGTCGTAATACATGTGGACCTACCTGCCATACGTTTAGCACAATCTTCTCCTCTGTTGGTCTACTCTTCCTCGTGAGATCCACAAATCTGTCCCTACATCATTGGGTCAGAAATTGAATGGTCTAGCCTACTTGGTCCTCTATATCATCTACCTACTATATTCTTCATATGAGGCAGCTACCTGACATTCAATGGTGTCTCTCACTATTTTTTCCCTCTCAGCTAATAAGCTATCCAATAATAATTCTAACTTGGGTACTCCAGCCAGTTTCAGGATATTGAGTGATGTCATCAAAACTATGATCTCCCACCAAATACCATACTCAAAGGTCTAGGCCCTACATAATGAGTCGTGTACAATCACGGTGGACTGGAAAGAGAAGTATGTTAATCATGGTGAGTACTGGTCCACTATTAGGCTTCCCTGCTATAAGTGTATGAGCTCATGAATACGCATAGAGTTTATTGTTATTGGAATAAACTCTTACCTAAATAGGCTCTCTATGTTTGTCTATGTGTGGTTCGCCTCATTGTGTATCTTGAGCTTCAGGATCTACTATCTCCCTATTGTGCCTCGGAAAATACTAGTATCTCGGATCACCACCTATTTTCCTGTTGTCCCAACTAGGTGGAAAACTATTGCAACAACCTCCATCCTGTCCTCAGCTACCTGTCCATCTGTCTCACATCAAAATCTTGGAGGCCTCTACCACTGGAACTTGTGCAATACTATAAGTCAGCATGAACCGTCTGATAGTGGTGATGGTGGAAACTACTTCCCAATAGGTAGTGGTGTTGCTGGTGCACCACCCGTAGGTTCTATCGCTGTAAGAGATCCATGAACCAAAAACTAATCACTCTGTGGACCATAATCATGATGTCCCTCTAGAATCACGGATGATTGTCCACATGGAGGCCCCCTGAATAGAAACTTGTGATCTGTGGTCAACATGATATACCATGTGTGATTACTCAAAAGAGATCAAATGTAAAAACAATTAAATGCACCAAATCCTTTTTTTGTGTGCCCTGAGTTGAAAATTAGAATTTCAGGTCCTAGTGTATAGATATGTCGGCTACCGCTCCAACACTGGACTCCCTAAACTGAAAACCATACTCTAAACACTGAACAATATTTTCTCTATTGGAAATATCAGAGTTATATTTCATTGTTTTTTTCGAATCCTCTGATACCACATTGTCACTAACCATCCTCGTGTTCCATTCCATGACTACCACAAGCCCTCTATCCATAGGCTAGGGGTTAGAGACTAGCATGAGAAATGAATCTCCCTAAAATAGGGATGGAATTTCTATTAATCCTCCAAACAATCAAACTATGAAAAAGTCAATATGAAAACCATGTAATAAAAATGCATTAGTAAAAGTGTGTTCCAAAAGTAAAGGGTTATAGAATACAAGTCCAACAGAAAGATACAACTATAATAGAAAATATCTCATGAAATCATCAGCCTGGGATGCTACCTGAAGGGAAGGTACAACTTTTCTCTGCAGCTCTCCACATCATCCAGTCTCCTCCATGTACTCCATGGTTCTGGTTCCCAAATGTCTAATCCAAGATGCTCCCCATCGGAACAAGACACCACAAGGTGTGGCTGAAACCCGTGTGGGGTAGAGTATATAAATACCTAGTAGGGAACACGAGACCCCAAAAGGACTTCCAGAATTCAACAAAGGAGAAACCACAATGCATGACCTCAATCCCAAATCACAAAATAAATTCATCTTACACCTAGTATACATCTAATGGATTATGAAAAAATTATTATTACTCTTAAGTTATTTCATTTAGTTCGGTTAGGATGTCACAAAACTGAACCATGAATATGTTTCTCCATTATCAATCCACCTAGGGTCGTATAACTCTGAGCCATGACACGCCTCTCTAAGGATGTTCCTCATTGGGTTGTGTACAACTAATCCACATAGGGTTGCTAGGATGTGGATCCACACTGAGTTTCTATGATGTTGATCCACAAAGGTTCTCTTGGATGATGATCCAAACAGGGTCCCTATGATTTTGACCGCACAAGGACTCTATGATGCTGATTCACAAAGGGTATCTATGATGCTGATCCACACATGGTCACTCACCAATTGAAAGCCATCCACAGGATTCCTCACACTAGGTGTTCTTTATTTCCATTGAAACTACTCCTAAAAATATAAGTCATTACTCTATTGACACGATGTCTCACAAAAAAGTAATCCAAAGGCACTCCAAGACATAAGCATCCCAACACGATAGACGGAGCGTCATTCAGACACCCATCGTGTGAGTTATAAACATTTTAGTATCGAGGGCCCGGTTGGATTTGGGTTCGATCCAACCCAGTCATTCCCCAATTTCTCCAAAACTCATGTGGATTATTTGAAGTTAAATTTCTTGTTCAAATGATTCCAGGGATGTAGACGGTTCGTCAAGCATATGTCTGGTTTGTGAGATATGACCATTGTAGAGAAACTAGGCCGAAAAGGGTTAGGGTCCGGACCAACCTGGTCTGGCAAGAAACGGCTAGCTTAAGGACCAGCCTGGCCCGGCCCACTGGCTAGGTGAGACCTACGTGGGGGTCAAATACCCTCCCCAATGGATATTTTTTTAGTTCGGTTTTCAATGGGGGTGTCGGGTAGCACCACCACCCCATATTAGCTGGACTTGTGGGTGTGGGTCCCCCTCTGCCGTGGCACAAAGATGTGACCTCTCTCGATGGTGTGAGATGGTGTACTGACCACTAACAACACAGTTAGCCAAGGGTTGGCCCCACTGTAATCTACCATGGCACCTTCAGGCACGTCCTGCCTCTACGGCCGGACTAGTGCCACACCAGCGAGGCATCAATGGGCCACTCGGGGAGCTCCAGTGGTCCATTTTCCCTTTTGATCACGGGTATAAGCCTCCTGGGATGCTTCCAACACTGTGTGGCTCCCAAGATCATATGTCATCCATATTTTTCAGTTCCCAATATAAACATAATAAAATAATCAAATGTGGAGTGTATGGGCCCTGTTATATTGACCCACACCATCTGTATTAAAAAAATAACAAGGGTGAGAGTTCAAACATCATCGAGAAAAGAATAATCCTCGTTCAAAACTCCCTCAAAAATCTACCACAATTTTATATGATTCACAGATTATCTTATATTTTTTAATCCACATTTGATACATTTTTCAAAGATGATAGATTGAAAAAAAATCACATAATTTAAACAAAAACCCTTTCCTAAGAATCCTTGGAGATGTCATGGTTGTAGGATAAGAATCCATGTTAGTTGGAGACAATAATATTCATCGATCAAGGATCATTTCCCCAAACGATGTCATCCAATTCTTCATTATTCATTGGAAGGTTTAGTCATTGGATCTTTTTCAGGGTTCTCCCACAATATCCCACTAACCTCTCCCTTTGGTAATGTTTTTCTAAAATCCAAATGATTTGATAAGAGATTAATATTTTTTTCAATTAATGGTTAATTTATTGGTGTAACTAATGATCCTTATTAATTTTATGAGGGGTGGTGTAAGAACCTGGTTGTTGTTGTGAAATACTTTGGAATATTCTTGATGATATTCCAGAGCACCACCTTCAGACGACGTGCGATTACGAACCCGAAGTGGTTGGAATTAAATTTTCAGTGCGTTCACACTGGAAACCCCAAATAAATGGGATAACTCCTAAACAGTGCTCCATATCAGAGATCTGAGTGTACAGATGGGTCCAGAATGGGGTTTCTACCCTAGGAACAACATAAAATATGTCAGTGCGGGATGTTTGGACCCCTCGCTCACTTTCAGAAGGATAAACAGATAAATTAATTAATTAATTTATTCGTTTGATGTTGAAACTCAAGAATATTATAAATAGTGGCTCAGATTGGAATACCGATGGCACCGTTGAGTTCGGAATATTCTGTTTACCCTAGGAGGGGTTTAAGTTTTTCGGGCGCGGGACGTTTGTGAAAAATGGCCCCAGGGGCATTTTTGTAATTTAGTGGCTTCAGACATTATATTTTATAACTTTTGAACGGGGTCTCAGATTAAAATTCAGAGACCACAGTTTTTCTCGGGAGGTGGTGTTTACCTTAGGGGAGGCTAAACCTCGACCCTGCTGAGGGTTCGGGTTCGAGCCGATGGGTGGGTGGTTAAGTGTTTTCAATATAGACGCTTAACTCACCCATACCTCTTCTACTTTCCCACCCGGACAGCCACAGGAGGCAGCCTTCCCACTCCTCCTCCACTCCGGAGAGACAGCTCTGTCAAGGCGACGGCGTGGCGGCGGATCGCCTGTGATGCTTCGGGCAACGCCCCTGCAGGTAGGGTCTTGTTGTGTTTTGTCTTCCTGAACATACTTTGAGCATGTTTAATACTATCGATTTGCTATTGGATTTTCGAACGAAGACCATGAATGCGTAGTTGAGATTATTCCCTTTCCAATGCTTCTTTTGGATTCGAATTCTGAGCCCTGTGGCGTCCGCAATCATCCGCCGAAGTTGGCGGGTTTTCGGTTTCGGGCTGGATCGGGCGGTGGTGCGGCTAGGGCAGACGGCGTGGCAGCGGGGTGCTCGGTCGGCGTCGCGGGTGTCCGGTGGAGCGACCAAGCGAGGCCAGGGCGTGGCGTGCCTTCATACTAGGGCAAGAGGGAGCGGCGTCCGGAGGTGGTCGGGGCTCGGGCGGAGCGCCCGGCGAGGTGGCGGTCGCCAAGGAGCGGCGACCGTGGGGTCGTGGCGCGCAACCCCCGTGCGGTGACAAAGACCCTGGCCACCCGGGTCTACACGCGGCTGCTGCGACCGGGCCTCGTGGCCGGTCTACGCGCGGACCGCGAATCCATGGTTGGCCCACACAGCTAAGCTGCGGGCCGGCCCAGGCCGAACGGACCGCCCGGTCCAGGCTGGTCCAGCCCCAGGGTCCTTGCCCCCTCGTTGTTCGGACACCCGTATTTTCTTCCACGGGTGTCCGTTTTGAGGGAAGTCTATGGTGGCATGGACCTAATAGCGAGGCGGTATTTTTGAGATGGTTTTGGGAATTTTTAGTTCCCGAAACGAGGGGCCTCGGTGGTGCGAAACATACGTCGAGGGGTTTGTCTTTTTCTGGGGGAACTTGTTCTGGACGGCGCAGATGCGTCCGATGTCCAATTTAAGTTCCGTCAGTTGTGTTGGGACCCCGGCGTTGGGGCGAGGCTTCCCAGGGGGGTTTTAGGCCTTGTGGACGAAGTTGAGGCGTCGGCCCCATGACCCGTCTTTTGAGCTGCGTGCAGCGTTTCATCAACTTTTTCCTCGATCGTCCGTTCGGGGTGCGCGAGTAGTCGTTTTTGGGCGTTTTTACGAGGGCATTGCATTTGTTCAATCCACATGCTCTAATTCCGCACACTGGTGCGTGCCCCGTGGGGGCCGTTTCTAGAGTTGTCAGTAATTTTCCTTCTTTATCACCGGGTTTCCATTTTGGACAAATGAATAGTCCATCTTGTGTTCTTTTTCGAGAGGATCGCAACGGTGCGATCCGTTCGTTGTGTTTCGGGACCGAGTTGTGGGTCCCACAAAGCATCGCTCATGTGCGGTGCACCGGAATGCACCTTTTTGTCCGGATATCTATTGTACTCATGTGAGTAGTGCTTTGGACGTGTTTTCCCGAGGGGATCTCATTGGTGCGATGCGCCCGACTGTTTTCAGGGCAGAGTCTCGTGTTCACGGGATGTCGTTTGGGCGTGAGGCGGTGTTGGCGACATTTCCTTCGGATATCCATTGGAAGCGAGTAAGTAGTCGATCTCGCCTGTTTTTTCACGAGGATCACAACAGTATGATCCGTTTCTTTGTACAGAGCCTCTTACGTGGTCTTATTAAATTTTGAAATGTGAAGGTGCCCCGGGGGCGGTTCTTCAACTGTGTTCGTAGAGGACCCTTGGAGTGTGATCGTGTGCACTCTCGTGTGAGTGAAGTAATTATTTTATAGATGTGGTTGGTCATGCCCTAGTCATTGAGGCGGCAAGTTAAGGATGTTAATTCATGCCTTCGCTTTGACGTTGGGTGCCGAGTGCACTATAGCCCTTGGGCTGGAAGTGAGGTATACTCTGGGAGTATATGGAGCGCTTGGAGGTACGTGTGGTTTGTGCCTGAGTTGTTTGTGCGCAGGGTTGGGGTTAACTTGGGGCCACATGTCGTGTGGGCCCCAGGTGCGTGCCGAGCTCTGCTTTGCGTACATTGACCTCTCGCGATGTAGAGGGACCCCTGTGTTTTTGTTTGACCAGCGGGGTTGAGTGATCTTCCCATGGTTTCGTTCTCAATGGATTGGCCGGTAGCAGTTCTAGTGACACCCAGTGATGGAACAGGTGCAGAACCTCTTTTGGGTGAGTTCATCTGGAGTTGGGTGGTTGTGTGATACCCACTACATGTTCGGTTGGCCAGTGGTGTACCCTCCAGTAGAGATGGATAGAGCAGTTCTGATTTCTACCCTCCAATGGGGCTGAGTAGTGGGTTACTCATCGACTCCTTCAGGGTTACCCTCCAGCAGGGCTGGGCAGTGGGTTGATCACTGACTTCTATGGTTTACCCTCTAGCAGAGACTGGGCAGTGGGTCACCCGACGCTCTTAGTGTCTACCCTCCAGCAAAGGCTGGGCAGTGGGTCGCCTGATGCACTTAAGGTCTACCCTCCAGCAGGGACTGGGCAGTGGGTCACCCGATGACCTCTTAGGGTCTACCCTCCAGCAAGGCTGGGCAGTGGGTCGCCCGTCGTCTAGTTTCAGGTCTACCCTCTAGCAAGGCAGGGTAGTGGGTCGCCTGTTGACTTATTCTAGGTCTCCCTTCCAACGGGGCTGGGCAGTGGGTCGCCTGATGATGTATTAAGGTATACCCTCCAGCGGGGCTGGGAAGTGGATTGCCTGATGATGTATTAAGTTCTACCCTCCATCGGGGCTGGGCAGTGGGTCGCCGGATGATGTATTATGGTTTGCCCTCCAGCAGGGCTTGGCAGTGGGTCACCCGATATGCAATTGTTAATTACCCTCCAGCAGGGCTGGGTAGTGGGACACCTGTTGGCATTCCAGGCTAAGAACATTCTATTAGGCTTGTCTGTGGCTTTCCTTCGTGATTACCGAAGCGGGACCCTTGATCATACGGGTCAGTGTTGTGACGACTTGACTTTGAGAAGACCTCTTGAATGCAGGGCAGTGACGAGGTGTGGTTCAACTTTCCCTAGAACTCTCAAGTACAAGGGGCACTTTCCACACTGAGATGCGTTCTTCTGAAACGATCTAGAACTGTGCTGGTGAGTCAGTGCCTCCCAAAGTGGATAGTGTCGAGGTGCGGTGATTGAACCCTTTGGCTTGCGGTTCGGGGCAGACGTGCGGGATGCTGGGCATCAATGGTGTAACTTCTGGGATTGTTGGCTACTCACTTTCTTGGGCTAAGCTACGGGATGGAGATCCGCTTATGACCTTGTTAGGGTTTTTTGACAGAGCATATATATATGAATACCTTTTTCCAACACCCACTTCTTGGGTTTGGTTTCTCTCCTTCCAGGAGAGGCGAAGACACGCGGGGTACGCCATGTGCTTTCCCCGTCTAGCTTCTCATGGTTGGATAAATCAACTCTCCTGCTATAGGAAGCGAAAGCTCGACAAGAAGTTCATCTTCTCACTGTTCCTAGATCCTTGTGTTAGGATGAGTCTTCTAGCATTCTCTAGTTTGGTTGAGTTGTTACTCTTTACTGCATCTTTGGTTGTAATCCTTTACTATTCCTTGTTCGCTCTACTGCTCTCCCTTCGGTTCCTCCTATGTTCTCCCTCGAGCCTTCAGGGTATCCTACTGAGTATTCTTATACTCACCCCTACATGGGCTTTGCCCGCACTTGGTGTGCCTTTGAAGACGATGGACAGGTTGGCTGTGACTTCAATAGAGCTTAGGAGTTCAGGAGCTTGGACCGCGTGTGGTGGCCGTAGTCAGGTTCCATGAGGGGGACGCTTCTGGCTGTTAGTTTTGTTTACCTATTGCGGGTTGTGTAACCTTTCTAGTTGGGCACGTGTTTTTCCCCTTTTTCCTTTTCATCACTTTACTTGTACTGTTTAGAGGTCGATACACATTTGCAGTATATATATAGCAGTTGCTCTTTTACTCTTCTTTTCTTTTCTTTTATTCTGCACTTTTTCATTGAGTGTGCTGTGTGTGTGAGTACATGTACTTAGGAAAAGGCCTCCCCGATTTTTTGTGCCTTCGGTGCAGGTCGCCAGCCCCTGGCCTATGGAGGCGAGCTTGGGGTAGTTGTGGCTCGAGCCCGGGTACGGTCGGGTCGTGACAAAGTGGTATCAGAGGTGGTTCATTCCTTGGGACGTTGTGCGGACATACCTACAAGTGGAACTATTTGGGATATAGGGAAACATTGTTGATGTGTCTCTAGAGCGGCTCTCAGGCCAGGGAGTCCAGTAATGGTGCGGCGGCCGACGTATCCATTCACCAGGACCTTGATAACCCGCTTGTCGACTCGGCATGATAAGACACTTATTACAGGGAAATTGGATTGTGAATCACATAGGATTGAGTCTTTGACAGTCCTTCTTGAGTCATCTCCCCATAGTTTCCATTGGTATATATATATATATGCCTATCTGACCACGGCACTCCTTGAAAATTTTCAAGATGACTTCCCGAGGATAGTCACCCAGGATATCAGCTTTGGTTCGTGACGATGACCCTATGAGCTACAAGGCCACACTCCAGGACCCATCAGGAGATCCCCTTTCTCCGAGTGGGCCGGTAGCAGCACCCCCATTTGATGAGCAGCAGGCTGTTTCAGCAGAGCAGGCTGAGTTTGAGCGTGGGTTGAGCGCTCTCCGTGACTTCCGGCGGAGAGACCGCTGAGGTTCAATGGTGAGCCAGACCCTCAGGAAACATAGGTTTGGCTCGAGGCAGTGGTTGGCCTTTTTAGGCTTGTTTAGACACCGACAGATTAGAGATTGGGTTTGGCTGCCACCCTTTTTCATGGAGCATCTCGGCGTTGGTGGATTCTGGTGACTCAGCTTCTTGACGAGTC
This sequence comes from Viscum album, assembly GCA_963277665.1. Classification (NCBI taxonomy): domain Eukaryota; kingdom Viridiplantae; phylum Streptophyta; class Magnoliopsida; order Santalales; family Viscaceae; genus Viscum; species Viscum album. The sequence goes on from OY728125.1 coordinate 1,033,121,217, forward strand.
ATCGCTTTCATGGGACGACTTTTAGTTGTTGTTTAGAGATTAGTTTTCCCCCCTGCTTGCGCTCCATTCGGATTCATGAGCTCTTGCAGTTTCAGCAGGGAGGGATGACGGTGGCCGAGTACGTGGCTAGCTTTGCAGACCGTGCACGCTTTTACTCGGACTTGGTCTATGACGACAATCTCCGAGCGCGAATGTTTGAGCAGGGTCTCCGCCGAGAGATTCATGTTGTCATAGTACCATTGGGAATTTCCACATATGACGGGGTGCTTGAGCAGGCGCTGGTGACGGAGGGCTTCCAATCGCATTCTAGTGTTGGTGACGGCAGCAGGCACGTTGGAGCCTAGATGTCTGCCGCAGCATATGGGAATCAGCAAGCATAACCTCGACGCAGGTGGCTTAGTGACAACCGGACTCAGGGGCATGGTCGTACACCACAGTGGCGCCGTAGGGCACCAGTGCAGCCTAGAGAGATTCAGTTCTATGCTTGTGATGGGCGAGGTCACTTGGCACGAGACTGCCCGACCTGAGTTGCTGAGCGCTTCAAGCAGGCAGTAGGCGCACCACCACGACAGAGGCAGCGCCGTGATCGGAGTAGTGCCCAGAGAGGTGGTGCTAGAAGAGGAGTGGGAGGATCTGGAGGTGGGGGGTGATTTTACGAGGTCTTCCCATCACCACTAGGATGTCCACCTCAGGCTCCAGGAGCAGACAGTTGGGACCGCAGACAGCCACGAGCTTTGGATGTCTACGATCCTGCAGAGCATGAGGTGATAAGAGGTATGCTATACATCTCTTCTACCTTTTTACAGTAGAATTCTTAGACTCAGTGTGTGAATTGATTTCCTCCCTGCTCTTTGATTGAGGTGTTTCCGGGGTGATGCAAGGCATTGGTGTAACCCAGTGTTGGTAATGTAAAAGGCATGGAACCTATTTCTTTAGTCGATGGTGTCGACTCCTTCACCTTTTGAGCGTGTAATAGAGCCTCGACTGTGAAATCTTGGATGACCAGATATCCTTGGGTGCTTCACCATATAGATATTCTGAAGGAGGGAATCACCGGGCCTTATTCCATGCCCAAGAGGTGATTCCTGTCACAGCGTGTGACGTAGAGGTTTTACCAGGGAGGTGAGCTACCCACGAGAGCCTTCGGGCCGTTTGAGACCGTGCAAAGGGATGGAGAGGTTCCCTACCCCCTTGACCAAACCCCAAATTCTTGAGTGGGTGCACGACGTCTCCCACATGACTCACCCGAGGAGTGTTTGTGCTCCTATGCACGAAATCGGCAAGGGCCGACCTCGCATGGACGGATCAATCCTTTGGTCTGTGTACGGTGACGCAGAGCTGTGCGTGGGTTCTTCTAGGTATGGGAAAGCCAAGAGTGGGCTTAGTACCCTGTGTAGCTCCTTAGTTTTTCTTTTCGGGGATGAAAAGCTTGAAGGAAGGAATGATGTAAGAACTTAGTTTTTGTGGTGAAAGACTTTGGAATATTCTTGATGATATTGCAGAGTAGCGCCTTCAGACGGCGTGCGATATCGAGCCCTAGAGTGGCCGGAATTAAATTTTCAGTGCGTTCACACTGGAAACGCCAAATAAATGTGATAACTCCTAAACGATGCTTCAGATCGGAGATCTGAGTGTACGGATGGGTCCAGAATGGGGTGTTTACCCTAGGAATGACATAAAATATGTCGGCGCGGGATGTTTGGATCTCTCGCTCGCTTTCGAATGGTTAAACAGATAAATTAATTAATTAATTTTTTTGTTTGATGTTGAAACTCATGTATCTTCTAAACAGTGGCTCAGATTGGAATACTGATGGTACCGTTGAGTTCGGAATGTGCCGTTTACCCTAGGAGGGGTATAAGTATTGCGGGTGCGGGCCGTTTGTGAAAAATGGCCCCAGGGGCGTTTTCGTAATTTAGTTGCTTCAGACGCTAAATTTTATAATGATTGAACGGGGTAACAGATTCAAATTCTGAGACCACCGTTGTGCTCGAGAGGTGGTGTTTACCCCAGGGGAGGCTTAACCTCGACCCTGCTGAGGGTTCGGGTTCGGGCCGACAGGCAGTTGGTTAAGCGTTTTCTATTTAAACGCTTAACTCACCCCTCCCTCTTCTTCTTCCCCACCTAGACAGCCGCAGGAGGTAGCCTCCCCTCTCCTCCTCCACTCCGATGAGGCAGCTCTGGAAAGGCGACGGTGCGGCGGCAGATCACCCATGAAGCTTTAGGCAACGCCCCTGCAGGTAGGGTCTTGTTGCGTTTTGTCTTCCCACACCTAATTTGACCATGTTTAATACTATCTATTTGTTGTTGCATTTTTGAACGAATCCCATGAATGCATAGTATAGATTAATCCCTTTCCAACGCATCTTTCGGATTATAATTCCGAGCCCCGTGGTGTCCGCAATCATCCTCCGAAGTTGGCGGGTGTTCGGTTTCCGGCGGGATCGGGCAGTGGCGCGGCTAGGGCGGATGACATGGTAGCGGGGTGCTCAGTTAGCGTTGCGGGTGTCTGGTGGAGCGGCTGGGCGAGGCCGGGGTGCGGCGCGCCTTCAGTCGAGGGCGAGAGGGAGCGGCATCCAGAGGTGGTCGGGGCTCAGGCGGAGCGCCCGGTGAGGCGGCGGTCGCCAGGGTGCGGCGATCGCGGGGTTGCAGCGTGTGACCCCCATGCGGTGACAAATACCCGCCCCGCGTGGGTCTTCCTGTGGCTGTTTCGACCGGCCCTTGTGGCCGGTCGGTGCACAGACCGCGAGTCCGCGGCCGACCCACGCGGCTAAGCCGCGGGGCGGCCCAGGCCGGTCCAGCCCCAGGGCCATGCCCCCTCGGTGTTCGGACACCCGTATTTTCCGCAACGGGTGTCCGTTTTGAGTGTCCTCTATGGAGAGGCTGACTTAATAGCGAGATGGACTTTTTTAGATGGTTTTGGGAATTTTTTGTTCCCGAAACGAGGGGCCTCGGTGGTGGGACACGTACGTCGAGGGGTTTGTCTTTTTCTAGGGGAACTTGTTCTGGACGGCGCAGACGCTTCCGATGTCCGATTTAAGTGTTGTTAGTTGAGTTGGGACCCTAGCATCGGAGCAAGGCTTCCCAGGGTTGTTTCAGGCATTGTGGACGAAGTTGAGGAATGGGCCCCACGGCCCGTCTTTTGATGTGTGTGCAGCGTTTCAATGACCTTTTCCTGGGACGTCCATTCGGGGGGAGCGAGTAGTCATTTCTGGGCGTTTTTACGAGGGCATTGCATTGGTGCAATCCACACGCTCTAATTCTGCACGCTAGTGCGGGCCCCGTGAGGGCCGTTTCGGGAGTTGTCGATAATTTTCCAGGTTTATCATTGGGTGTCCGTTTTGGGAAGGTGAATAGTCAATCTTGTGTGCTTTTTCGAGAGGATCGCAACGGTGCGATCCGTTCGTTGTGTTTCGGGACCGGGATGCGGGTCCCACGAATCACCGCTCGTGTGCGGTGCGCCGGATTGCACCTTTTTATCCGGATATCCGTTTCACTCATGTGAGTAGTGATTTTGACGTGTTTTACCGAGGGGATCGCATTGGTGCGATGCACTCGACTGTTTTGGGGGCCAATTCTTGGGTTCACGGGACACTGTTCGGGCGTGAGGCGGTGTTGGCGACATTTCTGTCGGATATCCGTTGGAGGCGAGTAAGTAGGCGATCTCGCGTGTTTTTCTGCGTGGATCACAACGGTATGATTCCTTTGGTTGTGCAGAGCCTCATACATGATATTATAAAATGTGGAAATGTGTAGGTGCCCCGGGGGCGGTTCTTCTACAGTGTTCGTAGCGGACCCTTGGCATGTGATCGCGTGCACTCCCGTGTGAGTGACGTAATTCTTGAATATATGTGCTTGGTTGTGCCCCAATCGTTGAGGTGGAATGTTGGAGATGTTATGTCACACCTTCGCGTTGACGTTGGGTGTCGGGTGCACGATAGCCCTTGGGCTGGAAGTGAGGTATACTCTGGGAGTATAGGGGAGTTCTTGGAGGTATGTGTGGTTTGTACATGAGACTTTCAAGCGCTTGGTTGGGGTTATCTTGGGGACACACGTCATGTGGGACCTAGGTGCGTGCAGAGCTCTGCTTTGCATACTTCGACCTCTCACGACATAGAGGGGCCCCTGTGTGTTTGTTTGACCAGCTGAGTTGAGTGGTCTCCCCTTGGTTTCGTTCTCAATGGATTGGCCGGTTGCGGTGCTAGTGACCCCGAGTGATGGAACATGAACAGAACTGCTTTTGGGGGAGTTGTTCTAGAGTTGGGTGGTTGCGTGATACCCACTATGTGTTCGGTTGGCAAGTGGTATACCCTCTAGTATAGATGGCTAGAGCAGTTATAAGTTCTACACTCTTGTGGGGCTGGGCCATGGGTTACTCATCGAATCCTTCGGGTTTACCCTCCAGTAAGGCTGGGCAGTGGCTTACTCGCTGACTTCTAGGGTTTACCCTCTAGCAGAGACTGGGCAGTGGGTCACCTGACGCTCTTAGGGTCTACCATGCAGCAGAGTCTGAGCAGTGGGTCGCCCGATGCACTTAGGGTCTACCCTCCAGTAGAGACTGGGAAGTGGGTCACCCGACGACCTCTTAGGGTCTACCCTCCAGCAGGGCTGGGCAGTGGGTTGCCTTTCGTCTAGTTCCAGGTCTACCCTCCAGCAGGGCTGGGCAGTGGGTCGCATGTCGACTTATTCTAAGTTTACCCTCTAGCGGGGTTGGGCTGTGGGACGCCTGATGATGTATTAAGGTCTACCCTCCAGTGGGGCTGGGCAGTGGGTCGCCAGATGTTGTATTAAGGTCTACCCTCCAGCGGGGCTGGGCAGTGGGTCACAGATGATGTATTACGGTTTATCCTCCAGTAGGGCTGGGAAGTGGGTCACCCAATATCCTATTGTGAATTACCCTTCAGTAGGGCTGGGTAGTGGGACACCCGTTGGCATTCCAGACTCAGTCCTTTCTACTAGGCTTGTCTGTGGCTTTCCTTCATGATTACCGGAGTGAGACCCTTGATCATACGGGTCAGTGTTCTGACGACTTCACTTTGAGAAGACCTCTCAACTGTAGAGTAGTGACGAGGTGTGGTTCGCCTTTCCCTAGAACTCTCAAGTACGAGGGGCACTTCCGCCCCCCCCCCCCCCCCCGAGACACGTTCTTGTGACGTGATCTAAAACTGTGCGGGTGATTTAGTGCCTCCCAAAGCGGATAGTGTCGAGGTGCGGTGATTGAGCCCCTTGGCTCGTGGTTCAGGGCAGACGTGCGGGATTCTAGTCATCGATGGTGTTAATTCTGGGACTATTGGCTACTCACTTTCATGGGCTGAGCTACGGGACTGAGATCCCCTTACAACCTTGTTAGGGTTTCTTGATAGAGCATATATATATGTATACCTTGTTCCAGTACCCACTTCTTGGGTTTGGTTTCTCTCCTTCCATGAGAGGTGAAAACGCGTGGGGTATGCCACGTGCTTTCCGCGTCTAGCTTCTCGTGGTTGGATGAGTCTACTCTCCTTCTATAGCTAGCGAAATCTCAACGAGAAGTGCATATTCTCACCGTTCTGAGATCCTCGGGTTAGGACGAGTCTTCTAACTTTCTCTTGTTGGGTTGAGCTATTACTCTTTACTGCACCCTTGGTTGTACTCCTTTACTATTCCATGTTCGCTCTACTGCTCACCCTTCGGTACCTCCTTTGTTGCTCCCTCGAGCCTTCGGTGTATCTTACTGAGTATTCATACAATCACATCTGCTTGGGTTTTTCCCGCACTTGGTTTTCCCTTCCAAACGACAGACAGGATGGTCGTGAATTCAGTGGAGCACAGGAGTTCAATAGCTTGGACCGCGTGCGGTGGTGGTAGTCGGGTTCCAGGTGGGGGACCCTTCTGGATGTTTGTTTTGTTTACCTATTGCCGGGTTATGGAACATTTCTAGTTGGGCGCCTGTTTTGCCCATTTTTCCTTTTCAACACTTTACATGTACTATTTAGAGGTTGATGCACATTTTCGGTATATATATAGCAGTTGCTCTTTTACTCTGCTTGTTTTTTCTTTTACTCTGCTCTTTTTTATTGAGTGTGTTGTGTGTGTGTATACATGAACTTAGGCAAGGGCCTCCCTAAGTTGTTGTGCCTTCGGCGCTGGTTGCGAGCCCCTGGCCTATGGAGGCAGGCTTGGGGTAGTTGCGACTCGTGCTCGGGTAGGGTCGGGTCGTGACAAGTGGCTAAACAACCAATGTGTAACTTGGAATTTAATGTCCCCATTTAAATACCCAATCACTTCTGTGGTCCCTATCAACGTCACCCAAGAGGTGGTAGAAAATAAAAAAAAACTCATTCAAAAATATTGAAAAATTATATTTTTGACATATTCTTCTATGATCAAAGTTAAACTTCCCTTAACCAAATTTAGTGCTGGGAATTGAATGGAACCATTGGATTTCAATTCCAAGCATTTGTTCAAAAATTATAAAACCCTACATGGACATTTACTGAACGTATATTAAAAAAAGATTAAAAATCTGTTCTGGGCACACTAGCCCTCTAAATCATGTACTGTCAATTTCAACAAAATTGTAATAATCCCAAATAATTTAAATAGAAAATTATAAAGAATTTCTATATCATTAAATAAATAAAAAATTTCTTGAAATAAAAATACATATCATATAAAAACGTAATCATTAGAAAAATATATTTCTATACATTATTCACTATTTTTGATTAATAATTGAATTTCATTGTTATTTAAAATTGATATTATTTTATTAAAATAATCATTTTACAAAGATATAATTCTTATTCATTCCCACTAATTAAATTTTATGGTTTTAAATATCAAACTAAATATTTATATTTTTATTTAAATACATTTTTGTTTTTTCTTGAATTCAATGTTGCATTTGAACCCAGCAGTCACACACATTTTGATCATTTATAGGAATTCATATATTAAAATATGTGGGTGGCACATTCTCCTCCCGATTAAAAACATTCATCCTTACAATTTTCATTATTACTCATTGTGTAAATTAGATGACGGTATTCTTGACATATTTATCATTTAGGTAATAACCTCTAATAATCCATATACCATATTCTCTTAGAAAATATCATGTTACTTATCTTTCATAAAAAAATTCTATCCATTCATAAAATCATATTCCGAAGTATTTATATATGCTAATTATATATTATCTATAACATATATTTCAAAAAATATAAATTACATAATTCATAGAATAGTTTAATTATCTTAAAAAAATCCATCTTTAACCCTCGAATTTTGTTAACCACTAGTTCATAGTGTCCCACTATAGTAAATATATATCACGATCCCAATAATGTGATGAAAATCACAAAATATTTAATGAATTAATTATTAATATCATGGTTACAAATACTATATAATATACATTATCAAAATAAAACCACCATTTTTTCATAATCAAGAATACATAAAAAAATGAGTTATCCATAAAATAATAATATGTTATTCAATATATTTACCCAAAAATATAAACATTTCATTAAATAACATTTCCAGGTTATTGGTTCTATTTAATTTATGAATCTATAACATTAAAATAAACCACTTAATCCTAATCACTACATGTTTCACATAATCCTCATTACTTTCATAATATAAAATAATATCATCAATAAATATTACCCATTAATGAAAATATATATGATTATAAGGAATAAATCTCTATTATGATATCCACATCACTACTTTAGGGTAGAGTTGGAAAATCTCCTTTCCAATCATCATAAAATACAAGGATTCCTTACTAATTAAGAATTCTCTCTTATTAGTTTATAATATGTGGTGGTTTATAAATGCATACATTTTTCAGCTTTATAAAATTGATATTATTTTAACCAAATACTAATAATTGGTTATCAATAATACTGATTATGATATTATAATAATATGAAATCACAATTCAAATATGTCTTCTCAAATGTTACCTTCCCTGAATCCTTTGCTACATTCAATTCAATAAACATTAATTTATGTTAGGATATCTTTTAATAAAAAATATAATTACTTAAAGAATAAAGGAAATAAATTCATTAATTTAGTGTGAAAAGAGAATATGATCAACCAATTCATATCTCATGGGATTTTCCATCTATTTTTATAGTCTTATGTCCACTAATTATGAATTAATGTGATGATCATGTCAATTATCAACCAATTCATTTTGAGGTGATTACACCATGGTGATTCTGTACAAAAACTAAACATGATTTCCAGTATCTAGATTGGAATGTATTTATATAAAGCCACCTACTGTAGAATTTACCAATATGTTAGCATATAATCCTATACTTATAATCATATCTATGGGTTTAAATAAGGTTATCCCCCTAATCCAAAAATAAAATTTTTATTATTTCCTTAACACTATATCATATAATTATATCAAAGGGAAACCTATAACTTTGAAATTAATATCAACCTTAATTTATCAACCATTAAACTAGCCTCAACAAACATCCAAATCTCCCATGTTATTTAAACCCTGGTTTGATACCAACTATGATGCCATAGACCAACAGTCCTAATTTCGACACCATATTTTCAAAACATACATTCATACATCGATAGAAACAATATAATAAAAGAAATAACATTCCATAATAAAATTAATTCAAGGATAAATTCCATTACATAAATCCCCAATTACTTTTAGGTTAAGATATCTAAAATATTTATAAAAACCTAAATAAACAAAACTGATGACTTTCTCAAATGATGAATAATTTTTCACTACATAATGATCTAAATAATCAATATTAACACCTTGTAATATCCCACCAATTCTTCACACATTTTATCCTATTAAAAATATCATGTCAAATTATTTTCTGTAAAATAATGGAAAAAACATTATATCTGATGAGCTCAAACACTCAGTAAGTTTTGGAAATCATCAAATAAATATGACATAAATATTATGATTGTATTAAATAGTAAAACATATTTCTAAAATATAATTAAACTAGAATCATAATTTTCAATGTATAACAGTTGAATTAAACAGATATCCTGGATATTAATAACTGCCTCAATTGTAATGAAATTCATAATGTCATGTTACTAATTACCTAAAATAAGACAATAAATCATGATCATATAAATAATGAAATTTCAATGAAGTAAATATTTTGTTATGATAAGGGATATTCCAAAATATCCAAACATGTTTTTCTCATGATACCAACTGATGCATCAAGGGGTTATAAAATTGAATTTACAACCCATCACTTTTTTTGTCTAATGAATTATTTATTTTAAAAATTCAGTAACTAATAAATAATTAGATTTTACACTAATAATACATATTGTAATAATGACATAAATAATGATATTACCTTATCCCATATTAATAAAAGGCATAACATAATCATAACCAATCTAGATAAAGGATGTGGAAGGTTAAACAATACATATTCAAAATGTTAATAATCAATTTTATTTAAACATCAACCTAAAAAATATAATAATATTCCTCATGTTAAAAATGTTATAACATTATCATAAACCATTTGGAGAATACATGAGGATGTTGGAACAATACATATTCAACTTGTTAATAATACTAGTTATTGTAAAAACTATAAAGAGAACACCAATATTTTCCCCTTTATTAACAAAAAGTATAACATGATCAAAAACCATAGGGAGAATAAATGTGGATAATAAAACAATAAATAGTCATTATTTCTGACTTATCTATAGAAATTTATATCAATGTAACAAATATATATAAATTTAATATTTGTCTAATCAATTAATTGAATATATTACTATATAAGCATCCCTTAAGCTAAAATCGTAGGGTAGTGGTATATAGGTAAGTCAATAATGAAATAACATGATAAAATAAAATACATTGGAGGATTATATATGGTTGAAAAATATTATAACCCATGTATAACAAAGAAAACATGGAAGGAATTTGAAATAGATATAAACATCCTTATAAAAGAATTCATGATTGAGTCCTACTATGAAAGGGACCTGGATTTGGTTTGTTTGGTATTATGAGTTCCTTCCCCAAAAATATACATATATATTAGATTATAGATACAGAATATTATCATATATTAGATAAAATTTATTTTAATATTAAAATTTAAATATAATTGAATGTTTAAAAGGGATTTTAGAAAACATTTTAATCATTGACGTAAAAGACAATGTAACAGGTCACTCACATAATTTTTTTTAAATGGTTTAGTGAAAACTCTATGAATCCAATTAATTTTAAAAAATAATCTTCAATAATTTTCCATGAAAATAAATAATTTTTATCTTGGATAAATGATGAGAGGAAGAAAAACAATGTAACTGTAAATCAAAAAACTATTATTATTATTTTCAATGTACCAATGTTCAAAACTCACATTTAAAACTAAAAAAAAGATATTAAATATAAAAATATCTTTATATAAATTGTCGTATATAAAATACCATAAAATTTATATGAGGTTTGGAGAACCAAATCATGGAAGAAATAATTTCCCGATTAAAAAATATCACTCGAGGAAAAGAGACTCGAATTATTAATATTCCTTACAAGAACCAAAATCCATGGAGTAATAAATATATAAAAAAGGTATATTCTTTTATCTAAATTTAAATTAATTTAAAAAAAAGGAATAAAACATAATATGATAAATTATTTGAATATTCAAAATTTTTTATCCCAAGAGGATGATCATAACTCAATGAATTAATATAGAGGTACCAAAAGCTTTATAACAGGGCTATTAATTAGCTAAAAACCATTTGATGAAAAATAAGATATTTTCATTTCTATTTACCATTAATAAAATAACATTAAACTAGTACATCCATTTAATTTCAGTACGTCATTAAATAGAAACCCTGGAGAAAAACAGAAACATGACCAAAGGAATTAATGTTTTTGGGAAATAACCCATACATCTTGAGAATTATTTTAGTATAAACCTAATCAATCAGAAAGGTTTTATATAAAATTAAAAAACCATGCTTAAAATATATTTAATTAAATTATATCTATAAGAGTAATTATTTACACCATATAAATGAAATTTGGTGGATAATATTAAACAACCCTCAAAGAGAGTAATTTTATATAATAACCAAAATATTTTTCCTCCTTTATAATGTTAATGTTCTTAATTTCATGAATAATAAAAATAAATTTAAATAATACTATATTCCGAAAATTATTATTATATATTAAATTTAATATATATATATTTAATTATCATATTATATTCATTTATAATATATTTTTTCTATCACTGGTTATTTGAGGTTGTTTCATCAATTTTTCTATAACGCATTATGTATATTGGACATGGTATAATGAATGGTAAAATAGTTTAATAGTATAAACAATATAATAAATATTATGGAGAAAATATTTATTTATCAAATATATATTCCAATCCGTCCATGAAGGGTGGTGTTAAAAAATGCAACTCATTGCTCAAGGAGGAAGTGGTCCGCACATACGTACAATCAATGTTTCCAATTCTCTATGAATCAAAGGGGGAAAAGTATATATCAATTTAATGATTTATAATAATCAATAAACATATTATATATTATATTTATTAGTCTATAACATTATAAAAAAATCAATTATATACCTTAATGAAAAATAGAAGATATTGCTTTCTGGAGGTGGTAGTCCGAACACACTCAATAACAACACTTTTGTTCTACATAGAAGAGAGAGATGACGAACTAATGGTTGTTAAATTGATGTAATAAAATATTAATATAATAAATATACTTATTTAATTATATGGTTATGGATATAATATTGCTGGAAGATAATATTTAAAAATAATAAATCAAAATAGAAGGTAATGCTTATATTGGAGACTTCATATTCTATTAGATATCCAATTGGAAATGAATGCATTATGGAAAATTATAGAGATAATAAAATAAAGGTTGAAAAATGAAATATATAATAGGTATTTTTGGATTATCATTTAGGAAAATTTAATTTGGCGTTTTAACATTAATATTGTCGAAGTGATTCACTTTTACAAGATAATAAAATGTTTCTTTTGTGAACACCCTTGAATATTAATTAACATAATTACTCTATTCAATGGAAAAATGAATCCAAAAGTTAGAAATAATATATTTTGGGAAAATTTTTGTTCCATAAATCCATACGAATGTATTCCCACATAGGTTTTAATCTTTATAGATGTCATTTTCCTTAGGTTTATACTTTTACCTTTTTTGACATTTTCCTTTTTTGACATTTTCCTTAGTATAATGTTGTTAAGTAAGTAACTCATGTTATAAAAAATGTATTTCAACCCTTCTGAAAACAATATTGTGTACTAAAAGTAAATTTAATTATTATATATTATAATTATTTTTATACATATTATAAAATTTTATTTAAATGAAAAAATTTGACACATAGAAAAATTATTTATTATGAAAAATATCATTTTAACCATTATGTGTCTTTAATAATATTTATAATTCAATAGAATTAAAATGTGTATTAATGTAATTATATAAAAGTTCTAAAAAATATTATATTCACCATTAAAAAGAAATTAATTCATTTTATTATATATTATTACATGATATTAGTAAAACAATTACATGAAATTAATGGTTTTACTGTATTTATTGACATTAACTTCAACCATAGTAATCGTAATTTTATTCCAAAAAGTTGAAATTGATCTTACTAAATAATGTGATAATAAAAATATAAAATATAAAACTTATTTTCATATATTTAATTTAAAAAATTCATGAAAGTTTATTATTTAATATATTTAAATAAATAATGTTTTTCGAATAAAATAATAATTATGTTTTAGAAATGATACACATAGGTTTTATTTAAATATTATAATAATGTTAAATGATTTATTTCACTTATATATATAAATATAATATATTAAAATATTATGAAAATTTTAATTCTCTCTTTGATTGTGATAATTTTATAATAGTGACACTTTTAGCAAAAATTTTACCATATTCAAAATTCAACTAACAAAAAAAATTTAGGAAACATACAAAAAATTAACATTAAGATATTATTTATATTATAAATAAAATGTTTTCATTTTAAATAATTCATATACTAATATTAATAAATTCTATTTTTAATATAATCACAATATAAAATAAAACCGTTTTTTAATGGAAAATGTTATTTTCCAAAATGAAATGTTATTATTATAATTTCATATTATTACCAACTAAATTAGAGTTTAAAAATTATTTATATCAATCATTATTTATCTTCATTGATCATATATTACTTGGAATATTAATTCATATAACATAAAAGAAAATTTTTAGAAAAAAATACTTTTCTAAAAAATTGATGAACACATTAATAATTTTAGGATTATTAAGTTATAATAATTATTATTAAATGTAGAATACCTTTATTAAATAAATATTTTATAATGTTGTTACTTCTATTCATTCTTAGTAATAAAATGACTTGGTTATAACAGTCAAACTTTAAATTTTCACTTTTATCAAAATATATTGCAGTTTTATTTTGGTATAAAATTTCTTATAGAGTAAATATCAAACACATTTGGATAATTTAAATGAATTCAAATATTTATATATGAGGGTGTTATATATGGTGCGTAGGAAAATCTCTATTTTCTAGATAGTGGTCATTTATTAACATTGGAGGAGACTTATTAATGTTATATTTTGATCTAGCATATACTTTCGATAGAGATGAATGAATCATTGGTAATTTTTTACATATTAATACATCTCATTCCCTTAGGTTTTTTATTAAAAAATCACATATATTATTTTATAGAGTATTTAGTTCCTAGAAAGGTGATTTTTGTGCTCAGGTTCTCTCAATGTACATTCGATTGTGAGTTTGGAGGTCATGGGTCCTCTCATAGGTGAACACCATCATGAGAATACATATATTTTTGTAATCCAAGATTAAAAAAATTGGTGCCCATGTAAGGGTCTGTAAAAACAAGAAAGGGTGTAAGGTAAGGAGTACAAGGATGGGTAAGTAATGTTAGGCACATGGATGGCTGCAAGCTATCTGGGTACACAGAGAGTGGGGCATAAGGTCTGGCGATGTCCATCAAGGTTTTTGAAAAGCTACAAACAAAAAAATGAATTTAAGAAAACACCACAATATAATTACAATATCAAACTATCTATAGTATTCATTAATTATGAACTATATTTTAATCATTACTTATTTCACCTAAGTAATTATCATATTATGATCATCATGGTATCGTGAATTTCACATAATTTTTATGGGCCAATAAATTACCACTGTTATAATTTAATATCTTCAAAATTAAATGAAACTGATTTTGTGGTATGATGGGTCAATTTTCTATACTCATTAGCCAACAGGTAGGTTCCTAGTGTTTGAAAATCAAAAGGATGTTAACTATTAGTGGGATATGAAATAAAATTTGTTTAGAACTAAGGTGATAATATCAAATCAAGGTGCCTAAGACACCAATATGAGGATACTGACCAAAATATTTTTTATTGTCTAGATAATAACATCTACTTTAGTATTTTATTTTTTATTAGATTTTGTTCTCAAATATGGAATTTTTTATTCCCATTAGGAGTATTTCCACAAAAGAATTAAGATTAACTAAGAGGGATAGTTAGAAAAATGTATTTGATGTTCTAATAGGAATAATCACCTTAATGAATTTGAATCATGTAGTGGAATAATCAACTCAATAAATTTTGTATCCTAGCACATGGTTATTATATGGAAACCCAACTAAAATCTTTGAACCAAAATTCTATACTAGTATGGAAGGTACAATGAAAATGAAATTAATTAGTGAATCCAATATAAGAGATATAGATTCCAATTTTTATACATTGAATACATGAATCAATGAAAAATTATTTTTTAATCGAGATCTTTTTCAATCTGGTATTGGATCGGGTGTAGATGAATCACTTTTTTTAACTGTGATAGAATATATTGTTTTCATTATTATGTGTTTTGGGTTATGATAAATCTATAAAAAATTACATAAACTGGTAATTGTCTCAACATTAGGAATATGGAAAAAATTAAGTATTTTGGATAGGCCTCAGACCTGTGGCCTGATCATAAATACATGTCTTGTAAGAGAAATATTCAATCTGTATATAGTTCTTTATAAAGATTTAACTATATTAATATAGATCATGAATATAATACAATATAATGGTTTCATATTAAAGTATGGATATATATATATTTATAATTATAAACTATTAAAACCATTAACTATGTACTCTTATATAGATTTAGATCGCATAAAATGGAACTATGTCACATTAAATTGACATTACCAAGTAGTTTAATGTTCTATAGGATTAACCATTACGTTATAGGCATTAAGTTAATTAAATTATGTGAAACTAACCTATATGAAATTTTTATGTGTAGAATTTATACTCAAGTCAGTATAATTTCTACGTGGAGCATCTGGACTTCGTGAATTTAGGCTACCAATAGGAGGATCTTGATTCATGTAATTTTTTAATCACTGAAAATTCATTCCCATACAATAATGAGAACAAAGGTATGATTCCAAAATAATATATTATGAATGGTTATAATTGATAAATGTGTAATTTTAATGTTACTTAAAGATAATATAATAGTTTTGTTATGGAATATGTTAATAAAATTATAATAAAATCTAGGTCAACAGGAAAGGGATTTGGGAGGGAAAAAGTTAACCATTAGTAATGGAGGGTCCAACAATGCACCATCAATTGAAAAAACATGGGTGTTAAGATATATCATTCTTATATGGAAATAAAAATTCTCTAGGGGTCACTTAGATACACTAAGAAAACACTAATGTTTAATATTTATTCCTAGTCAGTCCATTGAGTTCAATTGACCACCATATTTGCAACTTCTTGTTAATGGGGGAACTAAAAGGAAGTGATCAACGATTTCATAATCCAATGAGTAGAATCTAATCTCATTTTGTGGTTGGTTTCGATTTATATTCCAATGTTTTTTATTAGGTTTCCTAGAGAAAATTATATTCAATAAGTGTTTGGGTATCCTAATGGTTACTCCTCCCATTATTAGACACATACTCTGAGTTGAGGGATATAACATGACATTTAATGAGTACATGATTATCTAAAAACATGTCCTTCTCAATGTAATTAAGGTTCCATATAATGATTTTGGAAATATCAATGACCCACTTTAGATCATGTTGATAGATCAAGAACAATTGTATCTATCACTTTCCTACATAAATGGTTTTAGTGCGTATATTTATAATTTTTAATGGACTATGTGTTAGTCCTAAGAAGCATTTCATTTTATTATTCATTCCATAAAATTTTCCCAATCCCTGAAATAAAATTATTAGTGGATAAATAAATTTATTTTTAGGAATAAAATTATAGTTTTCAATATAATTTTATTTCGTTTCTTATTTTTTCTACTCCTATTTTTATTTAACACTCCATTTTTCCTAATATATAACAATGTATTTCTTAAATAGAAGAGAACTGATTTTTTTCAAGAGAGCCTTTTTGGGTTTTCAACCTAAAAATCCTTTATGTATCTTTAATTTATAATTCATATAGTAATAATTTTTAATAGAATTTGGTAATGAAGGTTTATAATGTTGTATATTAGAACGAATTTGGTTGAGATTTATATTTATATATATGTAAACAAAAGTAGATGATATTTAAGTTGCTACATTTTTGGCTGAATGGTAGATGATTTTTATGGTCATGCAGATTTTAAAAAATTCCAGATCACATATTGAGAGATATGAAAGCAATTAAACCAACGTGAATAATTAAACAATCGCAGTAGATGAAACCCATAAAAATGAGAATAGATAACACCATCTAAATGATAAATCACACACCAATGTTAGAAACCTCAATGGGGGGATGAGATTTTAATTTTAGTTTATCATACTAGGACCATAGTTGTTCGATGTCTAAGTCCATACATCATTGAATAAAATATTTTTCTCATGATTGGTGATAATACAATAATTAACCCCATGTGAATAACATGAATATATTTTGGGAGGGGTTATGATTGCGATGTAATTATTTTTAGGTGAAAAATAAGAAATATAGGTTTCATATATATCTTGTGGTAACTAGAATAAATCCATGAATAGTTCATGAAAAGTAATCATTCAAATGTATATATATAATTTATATGAAATGATGGGTGAAATATATCAATTCACTTATGAGATAATGGAGTATAAAACATGACATTAATTGGTAAAGGTATAATCAATATTGTAGAATAAGTTCTAGAAATAAAATCTATGGTTTTGACTAGGATAGGATATCAAGGAATCACTATGATTCCCATGTTAATGAGAATTAATCAAAACATTATTTCTGTAAAGGATCATTATTTTTATATGTTGGGTGAACTATGACATTAGGGTCATAAAATGTAGTTGTACAAATCAAATATACTAAGAAATATTAATATCATATATATTGAACTAGTATGGAATGTGGGTCACACTTTTGTTAATAAGTGTTCAATGGACAACTCTAATAAGTTTAGAATTTTCTTGGATGAATGTTTAATTCTAGTGTCTTATGTTTGTAAAGATTCTTCCAATGTGCACTTAATTCATTATGATTCAACATAGAGCCACATAAATAGATCCTTTAATTAAAAAGAGTATTAAATGTAGATTTATTTATGATATACTTTAACAAGGTGGAATTAATGAGGTAAATCACGTTTCTAAATTTCTAAATTAATGATAATGAAATGTTTTCATGTGGGAATATT
Source organism: Viscum album (assembly GCA_963277665.1). Classification (NCBI taxonomy): domain Eukaryota; kingdom Viridiplantae; phylum Streptophyta; class Magnoliopsida; order Santalales; family Viscaceae; genus Viscum; species Viscum album. The sequence continues at coordinate 1,033,139,038 of OY728125.1, forward strand.
TTTAACATTATTAATTGAGAAAAACCACCAAACCATTGAAAAAGTGGCCATCTATTTTTGGTTACTCTCATTTGGGATTGAAAATTTTCCCTTGGGGTTAATCAGTTACTCAGTGAAAACAATGATGGTTCCATTTATTCATAGTAGGTCCATTAATATATTTTAGTTAACTAATTACCAATTTCAATGAGATTATAAACAAACCGTAAAATATAAAAATTTTGGTTACTTATAATAGGAGAATAACAGCTATATGATATAGGTTTCCAAAATAAAAACATTAACACATGTATTTTGACTTCATGAATAAAATAATTTTAGCAACCATATTTTTAGTTTATGGTGATTAGAACATTAATGGTATGAGGTATTATATATCAAAAAAGATATTTCCAAGGGTTTAGAATACTATTCGGTTACACCATTATGTTCTAGGAATTTTATTTTAGATAAAGGAATATACAATAATATTAGAGGATGGTAAATTAAACCACATTAGAAATGATATTTGGTCTTACGATGTAAAATAATCATCATGGTATTTATTTATGAAAACCAACATTTTAAATTTGGAAATAGTATTTAAACAAGGAATTCAATTCTAAAAAATAAATTAAGAGGTTTTTATAATGATAGGCCCCTCACAAAAAATGAGTAACACATTTAAGAATCATCTATGACATTCCACTCTAGGAAATTGATGATCGTATAGGATGGACCAAAAAATGCTTATTATATGTTCATTTTTTAAAAACCTAATTTCATATAGTTTAGGGTTTAGTAAATAAGACATTATTTCAAGTAGTTTAAATTCATACAACAAGGTCCTTGCATTGTAAATTTATAGTCATGAAACATGTATTTAATTCACTGGACAAGGTATTTCATGCATGAAACTTTTTATTCACCATGTTAATGGACTTCATACATGTCACATGCCTCTAAAAATTATCTAACACTATAAAAATTTAATTTATCTTCTAATTATTCCAATATTTTGATTTAAAATATTTCTCTAACTATATGTTTCAATAATTGGTTATAATGAAATTAATTGGGATGTTCATTCAAAACAACCTCCTTATGAATTTTGATTATTAGTATCTTAAGAAAATTATACACAAATTATTATATGGAGTATATTTATAATTGATTAGTACTAAGAAAATAGAACATATCTCATTTATCAATGTGTGATAAATTTATAGTTTTTTTAATATTTTGTGTGATCTACTCATGGTGTCTATATATATAAAGAAAATATGCAGGTCTCAGTAGAACAAGTGTCCCATATTCTCTATACATTTGAATCATATCCATAAAAATGATTCCCCTATCTATTAGATTCCATAACATCTGATTTTTTGGTCCATTATTTATATATCCACTCAAATCTACAACTTTAATTCACTTATTTCATTGGGAGATTTATTAAATAATTCTCCTAGTAAATGGTGATATCATGATCCAAGATGGGTCATCATCCGAACTGTCCTATGACCCAGTTTATGGCATAGCCCAAAGGGAATTCCTGATCCTAAAGGGTAGGAAGCATTCATTAGAATCATACAAAATTATTTGGAACAATTTACTCAAATGTACAAGAATTAAAAATTCTAAAACGTTTAATAAACCAGATGAGAAAAATTCAACCAAACAAGACATAATTTTTTTTAGATTTTAGATACATAGTTTAGACCAGCACCAAAAGGGTTACAACAAAATGGGGAAAGAATTTTACCCCATAAACCACTACAATTCATTTGTAATGACCCTCATGACACCTACACAACAACACACTATGAAAATAACTACCAACTCGATCCGTCAACACCAAAATTGTTTCCCTTCCCTATGTCAAACATTACCACATATACTTACACCAAAAGGTGTAAATTGGGTATGAGTATTATCCAATTATTATGATAACAAATAAATTATTCAATAAAGTACACATTGTATTGAAAAATAATATGAAATATTTTACAGAAAGGATATTCTTGTAAAAAGTTTAATAAATACATCTTTCAAATTAAAAAAAAATAATGAAATTTGTGAAAGAGATCAAACATATTCTGAATGTTTATTTCCAAAAACAACCATATGATTAATGTAAGTGAACTATATCCAATTAATACTAAACATGGGAACTACTCCCTAGGAATAGATAGTAGTAGGGCCCTCGGTACCTTGAATCTCAGTGAAATGTGGTATTGAAGCCACGACCAAATCATTCTTATGGAGGAGCCACTAGAGTGTAGAAATATCCAATGTTCTAGTGGCTTCAAATGATATTCAATATATATTTATTATTTTCATGATAAATCCCTCTAGGTGAATACGGGCCATAGTTCATTCAAATCACTAGCATACTAGTCCTTGTCTGCCCACCTAAATACCTAGTCTTCCATTTTTGTTCTAAATCCATTTTCTCATATCACATATCACCAATTACACATCTAAATTCCATTTTAAATCCATACACACACAAAAGTTTTTACCAAAAATAATTCATTCCGATTATACAATTCAATAAACCATTTTTACAATTTTTAAAAGAATTTTAAATAACTCCCTATGGCTTTTCCACCCAACAAGACATTCAAAGACCTCTATTGAAATCAAAATCACATAGATTGCATACCAAAATATAATTTTCATCTCGTACATTATTTAATAAACTTATTTTATAATTTATTTAATCATTCCACGGAAAAAAATATTTTCCACATAAAAAAACCAATCCCATGTTATATGGACACTTGGAAATAAAACAATCACTTAATTCCTTTGAAAACCACTTTCATAGCACACACAATGAACAATGAATGAGATAAATTATACACTCCAGAAAAACAAATTCACCAAATAATTTTTACATAGGTAACCACCAAGATTTTATTAAAAATCACCCAAGAATATGTGAGAATATCCAACCTCACTATAGTTAGAAAAAATGAGCCCCAATACAAGATATCAAACCCAAGACCCAAGATTAAACCTTGGGATGAAAACCTATCTGCTGAAAAATAAAACCTCTAAAAAGAGTGAAGAAACCAGAATAAGAAAGATGATAGAAGGGGGATATAAAGATAATTGATGATTCTTCACGTTTCTCCCACAAAAACCCTTCAAAAAATGGCGACAAGTGAGATTGAGGGATCATGGATGCCTTCAATGGCTTAAAATCCCAATTATTGAAGTAAATGGGATAACTAGGATTAATTATGGAAGGAAAATCATTAATAAAATTTTATTAATGACCTATACTCTGTGCTTGGTTTTTCAACATGATTAGATAAACTATGTGGTAACCAATCTCATGGTCTGTCCAGACCACAAACACAGCTAGGCTGGGGTGCACGATCGTGTGGTGGCCATGCGGTATGTTCTATCTCCTATCACACAATTACAAGGGTTGGGTTCACAATTACACATAAAGTCCACCAATCTTGTGCCTAGGTCTGTCTACCCAAAACCACCCATTTTCTCCAAATTTACAATGGATCCATGGGGAAAAGATTAGCCAAAAATAAAAGAGAAACATCATGAAAATGAAGACACAAATTTGAGAATTCTTCCCAATATGAAAACTTTTCAACCTATAAAATTCAACATGAATGTTGATTTGAAAACCGGAATGGATAGTCTTGCCCAACCCACAACATCCCGTCCCATTATTCATCAACATCCTTCCCATTCAACCTAAGGACACGGAAAATGGGAATAGACTTCCCACATGTCCCTTTATCTTACAAATACACTATCTGCATCAGACGTTCAATCACTAATAAATCAGGCTCTATCTCCAACTCCTCCCAATTCAGCACATGGTAAGAATTTGGGTTATATTACTTCAGTCGGGAAACATGAAAATTTTCATACATATATATCGAATGAGAATTCAATCCTAACATATATTCCATCTTTCCAATCTTCTTGGTGATTTTAAAATGGATTTCATACCTCAGTGTTAGCATTCCATTCTTTCCCAAATGTCGATAACCCAATAGATGGGACACCACCAAGAATACCAGATTACCAAAAGAATACTCAATATCCCAACACTTGTTATCCACCTAATATTTTTGGAGACTCTAATCTATCAACAACCACTGAATAGTCAACATGACATTTCAAACAACTTTTATACAGTGCTCAGTCCCAAAAGTGAGCTCTCACACACCTCAACCCATCATGGTGAGAAAGGCAAGGCCGACTATAAATTTACTCAAATGGATCTATTGAAATATAATATTGATAACTTTTATTAAATAAATCATGAAAAATCCTAGATTTCTATCTCACCATCCTCCAATATCTAAATAACAAGTGTGAATCATGTCCCCCAAAATATTATTTCCCCTCCTTATGTTACCATTCATTTGAAGATGGTAATTCGTACTCATCATAATATGTGACCCCAATTCCATTTGACGTCCTTCCCAGAATTGAGTTAAAAAATTGGTATCTTTATATTAAAAAACTACTAACCTAACACCATGAAGTTGTACCACATCCTGAATAAAAAATTAACTTAGATCATATACTTTAGTTATATCTTTGATTTGTATAAAATTGGCTTATTGTGTCAAATGTTCAATCACCGCCCAAATAGCATTCATTCAGAGAAGTTTATGATAAAATACAGTAATAAAATTAAGGGAAATCAAATCCCACTTCAATGTAGGAATGGTTAGTGGATGATGAAAATCGTAGGGCCTTTTTTGCTCTATCATTACAAGATGTCATGAATAACACCTCGATACAAAATCAGCTATATCTGGCCTGATTAATTTCCACCAATACAATTTAAGAAAATTATAGTACATATTAGTATCCCATGGATGAATAGAACATTGAGTTTGGTGGATATCAAGAATCGCCACATTCCCTAGGGACACCAAAACCACTGAACATCCCTTAAGGCAGATAATTCCCTCTTGAGATAGATACCACCTAGAAATTTTTTCCCACCGTGAAGAAACTACCTAGAGCACAAACAGTACTCATCACCAATTTGTTACCACTGAATTAACTCCAAAAAAAGTATTCAACTAAAAAAATTACAAGAAAACACTTCTACTATGCTCCTTGTTTTCGATGTTCATATGGGAAAAGATCATAATTAGTGTCCACTTGTAACTTGACATCCTAGAAGAATACACTGGAACTTTTATACTCATGGTGTCATCCACAAAATTACCCTTTCCCAAGATATAGATAATATCCAGGTCGAATACCTAAAAATAATCGATCAAATGGTTCTTCCACATGTTCTAGTACTTATGGTAGAAACCATAAGATAAAAATTTATAATAAAAATAGACCACAAATTTCTCACAAAAAACGTAATGGTTTCAAGTCATCAGGGCATGCATAACCAATACCAATTCTAATTCATGGGCAGGTTAATTATTTTAATGTTTTCATAGTTATCAGGAGTCATATGACACTACATGATCATCTTATATAAACAAAAACCTGATACCCATACCTAATGTGTCACAATACACCAAATTTCCCATCCTAGACCCTGGCGTGATCAATACAGGTGTAGAAATTAAACCCCACTTTTACTTTGCATAGGGTGCCCGGAACTCTATGTTCCACACAAAAGTCACCCCATTTAATGGGATTGTAGTCATAGAGGAGGATAGCTGAGAGAAATAACAAAGAAAACATCTATAATAACATGCTAGGTTGTGAAAAATCCTGATCTCAAACACATTCAACACATTCCCTCATGACATAACTACAAAAAAATACTTGACATCCACTAAATCACATTGATCTGAAATCACAATAAATTGTATCATCACCTCCCTTATCTAGAATATTTACTATTATATCATTTATATTAGGCGGTGATCTCAAAGAGTTTCCAAAATGATATGTAGGTGATTCTAATGCTCCTCCTCAGATCCAAAATAATTTTGGATATCATCCATCTATACCACAATGAATGAGTTGAGATACTAGTGGAACACCATATTCATGAGTTATATACATATAGATAGAGCAATGGACATCAAAAAAGGCAAGACCAATTTCTCAATGTGGCCATATCTGCTTCGTAATTCCATCATCAGGATGTTCTCCTCTCTCACCCTAACGTGGTGATAACCCAAATGAAACATTGTCTTGGAAAACCACATTCCCCCTAGTTGATCAAACAAGACATAAAATTGGGTAAAGAGGTATTTATTATTAATAGTTAATTTATTCATCATCTGTAAGTCAATTAAAAACTAAAGGGATCCATCATCCTCTTTTTCAAATAAGATAAGAGTGACACAAAGAAAACGATCGAGTGAATGATCACTTTTAATTTCAAATCATACAATTTTATAATTAATTTCCTCAATTTGGTGGGTTCCATGAGAAATGAGGTAAGAGACATAAAATATTTTCCCAATACCATATAAATCGAGAACACCAGGTCACAGTCTAAGGGTAACCCCAAATATTCTTTCGGATGTACCTTGTGGAACTCATACAGTACTTGAGGTGGACATCCCTCAAGAGAAAAACCATTGTCTTCTATTGTGAGTGATGATAACAAATATATACGGCTTCCCAGCACTAGGAGTTGAGGTCCTGCCTGACCCGACCAAGGATCACATTCTCTAATCAATACTCAAGGACTCCTATTAGGTTCCCTGAAACTAACCTACACCTATAACAATAGATATGTGCTTCAGAGTTTACCATCTAATCCATTACAAGGATCATGTAATATAGACCCATGTATATGACTAATAAATCACACACAATACAATCCCCTAACATGGAGATAGTTTAATATAGACACTTAAGACCCCACAATTTCTTGTTACCCAATAAGTTTACTAAATCCATTGAAAAACACGCTAGCTTAGTTAGAAAGATCAATAGATCAAAAATATGGTCAGAGATAAAATAAATAGATGCATAGTGTCCAATAAAATAGCTCCTATTGTATATACAATCAAAATTGTTCCTTGAACTATTGAGGGTACTGTATAATATCCCATTGGTACCTGATCAACAACATGGAGATGCTTGGTCGCTTCCAAAGAACCATCACTCGCCTATAGCTCTACCCTAAACTAGAACTACCTTGAAGATGTTATAGTCCTACCTCCTTGACACCCAAACTGAGATCCCGCATTTAGTGGATGTTTATTCAAAATAGACACTCACATTGAAGCCATAGTTCCTTCCCAACTATATTATGGGCGGATCACCCAACTGAAACACTATATGTACCCCATAATTCTACACTGATGTCAAGGACTGAAAGGATGTGTACAATATGTTCAGGTGTTCCCTGCCCTCATACACTGATGGAACACGACATATCTATCATTAAAATCTATAGCAAAAAACTTCCTGGAAGGATTCCCTGTACTTCCACCACCCTTATTCCCATGCCCGTATTGCTTCTTCATTTTCTCAAAAGAGATATCACTACCCACTACTGACACCACTCTAGAAAACATAGATATAAGAACCCATCCATAAAAATTGCATATTTTTTAAATAAGTTTATAATTCACATTGAGCATATTTTCAGGTTTAGATCTTTATAGAATTAGTTCATAAAATATACATAACTACTTGAATATTACATACATCTACCCAATTTTTATTTTTTTTCTCAAAATAAAAATTCTTGAAAAAATATTTCATGTCTAGTTCCATGTTTTAGATAGCATGAATTTTCCTTGATCTCTTCCATAACCCTATTCCACTTTATTTCCTATTAAAAACATTTCAAAAACATGGGATGAGCATAAAAATATCAGTTAAGGATACAAAAAGAAAGAAAATAGTTAGTTTTTCAAAAAAAACAATTAAATCATGAATAATTTATCAAATGTAATATTTTTCACCATTATGATGTAGTAAATGCACTTCACTGAAAAAAATATCATTGATTAACCTTTTGTATCCAAAATATTACCATAAAACACATATAAAGAACACATAACATATTATGGAAACTTGGGACATAAACATACTTAAATAGAATAACCAAACTGTTGACTTCCACACATATCACCAAATGGAATAGCGATACGACCAACATTCATACCCAATGCATTGGAGGTTATAACCTAACTTCCCATCTTGGTTTATCACAGAACCACCTATCATTTGTTTTATCGCATAACCACACATAAAATTTCCAATTACCATTATAAAATCATAACACATTCAAAAAAGATAAAGGAATGAATACAATACCACATTTAAATCACAATATTTCACATAAATATATTGAAATAAAAAATAAACTATAAAAACAAGGTTCAATACCAACTTACATAAAAGATTATATGGTATTACATTTCCTTTGAAAAACATTATGGCTTGTTAATGAATCCAAAGATCAAATAATACTCACAGCGGTGGAATGGTCTTTGTCAATGCTTAAATTAAAGGAGGAATTCCTTTTCTCCATATAGTAAAACACATGATCAAAAATTATTCCCTATGAATTAAATGAAATGTAAAATTTGTTTGTACAGTGTATAAAATAACATTGTGTATTAAAACAAAATATGCATCAATGAAATGATATTCAGATGATGTCCCTTACCTCATGTCTGACTTGACCCGTTCGTTCGTTAATCTCTTGAATAATAAATTAAACTTAATTTATACTTTATTAATAACAATTTTCATTTTTACAATTTCTTTTATATCAATAATTACCATGTTTTAATGATTATGTAATCACTAATGTTAATAATGCCCATTTTGTTGATATTTGGACTTGATTCCGAAATAGACTTCTTATAATTTCAAGTTGTTAATGTTGTCAAAAAATCAATATATCTATAATGATATTCATGATTTATATATCATATATATCATATATATCAAGTATATACATGTAATTATAATATTACATAGAATTTGGAGATAATAAATGAAATGCATCGTTCATGAAGATGGTAAGTTGTGTGTATGCATGAATGGTACTTACATTTCAATTTAGTATTATAAGGTAATGGGAACCTAATTATAAATTAGTATATTATTATTATAGTATAATTTAAAATATAATTTCATTAACTATACCATTTATACATTCAACATATGTCAGGAATGAGTGATATCACTTTGAGTGGGTGGTAGTCCTCACTTCCTTAAATGAGTTTATCGTATTTACCCACTTTGGAAACCATAAATGTATTATATAAATGAATAATACAGAATAATATAAACAAAATAAATATAATATATATCATATGTAAATATAGTTCCATAATAATGTCCACCATGAGAGGAGGATTGAGATATTTGAACAATCATCATTTCATGATGCAGTAGTTCGCTGTCTACAGAAACAATATGTTCTTTACCTGTTAGATGAAGGTGTGTGTATGTGTAGTTTGAATACTTCTCATAAAAACAACATAGTGTATTAGGGATACTGTTTGTTTAGAAAATATATGAATTTAAAGAGTTTAGGGGGTTTGATAAGTAATATATATCAAAATAAAACAAATGAATTTAAGGGAAACTGTTACCTTCAATTCCGGTAACTCCATCAAGTTTGAACCAAAAGGTCTTCTTGAAGTGACTTCTGCCAAAGGTAATTCATCTAGGTAGAACAGAGGGATATATAGATATTATTTGGTTAGGGTTTGGATGAGTCAATGAGCTTGAGAGGTGTGAGGTATGAGGTATGGGTTAGTAGTGGGGTCATTTTATAAGGGAGGTGAGTTTATTTTTAGTAATTTTTGAACCAATTATTTTATTATGAACACTTATTAAGTATCAAAACCTCAAAAAATAATTATTGACGAAGATAATATGACTCATGTTCAATAAAAATCATCCAATAAGAATTTGACAGGTTTTGGATTTTATTTTAATCTTTATAATCATATTTATTTAAATCATTATTCATGAGGTAAACACTGCATCGTTATTGTGTCATTAATAATTTAATTTAATTGATGTCTAAAAATTATAAAAAATACCATAATTTAGGAAATAATTTTACCTTTTTAATAAATACTTTGTGTAGAAAATATATCTTATATAACCCATGTAAAAACTTATTTACTAAAAGTGATTAGTTTATTTCATTTTTGTCTTTACGTTAAGTTAATTAATATAAAGTTTCATTATCACTCTTAATTGGATCCATGGGGTCCTTAAATCTACCCAAGGATGACCATAGTCTAATATGTGTCAAAAAATAGTATTAGGACACATGTTATGGTCATTTAATATTATTATAATAATATTTGTTTGACCTTATTTACGATATTTAATAAATTTTTTACTGAAATATATATTCATAATGTCTATAAATAAAAGTTACATTTTTATTCAATTTGAACTTTTGATTCCAAATATAAAATCCATTTTTTCAAATTCATAATATAGAAGTGGTAGGAATTAATTTAAAATTAATTCCAGTTGTCAAAACAAATAGTGTTTTATCAAAAATAATAACTATCAACAGATTAACACTTTTTTATGTCCAATTTGATAGTGGATTTAATTCCAATGACCGAACATGGAGTAAATGGTAAAAATATATTCTAATTATACTTCAAAACCAATTATAAATTGTAAAGACCGTTAAATTTCAAGGAAAATTGTTTCTTAAATTTTTTGTGACTTTACAAGTACGTAGTTTCTAACGGCACATGATTCCGAGGCCCGGTGTGCCCAGAATAATTTTTTGAAGTTTAGCCCGGGTATGTTCAGTGAAAGAACAAGTGGGTTTTTCTAACGTTTGATCTGGTGCTCGGAATTGAAATCTAAGGGCACTGATGAAACCACAACGACGCTTTTTTCTTATGAGGACCTTTTCCAAAGGTGTGTTTTCTCAGGAGGAGTTGTTAAAATAAAATGGTATAATTGAAGAGTGAAATAAAAAATGTGTTACATTTTTTATTTGTTTTATAAGTGGTTATAACCTATGTGTGGAAGTTGGGATGGGACCCACTAGGTTGATAACTTCTCTTGAGAGGTTAAAGGAATGGTGGGGCCAACACAAGCCCCCATGTTTTCACTTTCCCCATAACCCCTTAAAATCCATTTAAACCACCCTTGTTTTTAAAGATGTAGCTTCTCCTCTTCCACATTAATTATTCCAACACAACACCCCATTTTATTTGACAACTGAAGCACATTTAATTAAATGGTTTACTTTTTTTGAAATTTTATTTTTTGAAAAGGTATGGAAAACATAATAAAATAAGGGGGGCCTTATTTTATTTGGTTTGCTTGTTGTGTGAGGAGATTGGGTGAATGAGAGCTCTTGTCACTTGGAAGAACATCATATTCTTCAGCGAAGAACACCAACACCTCAATGAAGAACGCTGTTTCTTCGAGGAAGAGAAATGACTCGGTGACCTGGTTTCATCTGTTCTCTTCTTCCAACATGAAAATAAGGTGGAACACACGCGGAAACTCGCCAACGACATCACACAATTAAATATTCTATCTACGTTAAAAGAAGGGAGACGACGCTTCCTCCTTAGATGTTATTAGTCGACGTATACGAAGCTTCACCCCGCGACACCATTTCCCACGACGCTCATCATTCTACAACTCCTGTTATGGTTAGGGTTAATGTTCAATTTTAATAAATTTAAATTGTGAGTGTACTATCGTTGAACATGTCATTTTTTGGCCTCGTGTTATCGACGTAACGCGAGGAGATTGGACCGTACAAACAAGGCCGAGTTTTCCTCCCCTTTTTTCGTGTTGATGATCATTGGTGAAAGTGGTGAAGGCGATGCAATGTCATTGCACCACATAGGAAAGAGGAGGTCGCGGCCAGTAGCGGGCCATGGTGGAGGGGCGCGGAACCATCGCGCCACGCCGGAGCACCGAGGGGTCGTGCTTGAGGTAGGCCGCGGTGGAGAGGCATGGCATCGTCGTGCCATGCCGGTCGGACAGGAGCTGCGGCATGAGGCCGCAGCGGTTTAGTATGAGGCGGTCGGGCTCGGCCGGCCGTCGGCGCCACATGGTGGTGGGACTCCCTCGAGTCCCATAGTTATACAAGGCCGGCCTTAATGGCTGGCTATTAAATAAAAGTCGGGGGTGAAACCGCCAACCAGCTCATGGGGTGGCGCCCCCTTTGCGCCCCTCTCGGCAAGTGCCGAGCTGCCCGCGCTGGGCTGGACCTCCCTCGCATGGCCGGACCGCCCGTTCCGGGCCAGACCGCCCACGCGGGGCCAGATATCCCATGCCGGGCTAGACCACCAGGGTCGGGCCAGACCGTGTCAGCCGGAACTGGACACGGGATGGTTCGAACCGGTTCGGGCTGACCCAGGGGTTATTAGGGCGGGTTGGACCGGGCCCAAACCCCCTATTTTCAGAAAAATCCATTCAAACGCCCATAACATGGGCTACATACCTCCAATCAATGCACCATCAGTTGCATTGGAATACATGGACTAAGACGGTCGTTTCTGTATATTACACTCAAGGTTTCAGAGAACTTTGGGTAAGGCTGGGTTGGTTCGATCATGAAACCAATCAGGCCCTCGGAGAGGAAATGCTTATAACTTGAGCTCTGGATGTCCGATTGAAGTGTCGCCAACTTTGTTGGATTCCACTTAGTGAGACAGTTCTCATGGATTAATCCACTTGAGGATTGGGTGTAGCTGGAGTACAGTCCGATTGGTTTTAGTTTAAAAGCCAACTGGGCCCCTGGGACGAAAAGGACAATAACTCTCAGACCGAGCATCTGATTGATGCGCCGTCTGTCGCATTGAGTTCCTATTTATGTGATGGAACATTGTGATAAATCAACTCTGGACATCGTGACAGTTGATGTATCGACCTCTTGGCTCATGGAATGGACCCTCCTAGAATCAAGCGTGCTATGTTTGGGAACCCTAGAGCTGGCTGCGACTGCGACGATGACGACGACTGTACTTGGATCCTACGTGGGTTCGGCAGCGAGGACAATTGTACTTGGATCCTCCGTGGGTTCGGCAGCTTTGATGACTGTTCAGGGATGCTACATTGGTTTGGAAGTGATGGTTACTATACTTTGATCCTACGTGGGTCCAACAGTGATGTCTTTTGTTCTTAGATCCTATGTGGGTTCGGTAGGGGAGATGATTGAGAGACTACATCTATCATCTCCACCACTCTTCGTGAGTAGTATACATGTGTGAGTTGAGTCTTGAATATCAATCATTATCTTCAATATGATTGAATTTCTATTCTATGTGGATTGGGTTGTGCTTTCCTATGTGGATTGGGTTGTACTTTCCTGTGTGGAATAGGTTGTACTTGGGCTCGTGACTTGGGGCAGTACTAGAATTGATGACTTAGGTATATGTATGGGAATATACCTTGGTAGAGTTGGTTGTTACTTCTTGATTTTATCTTTCCTTTGTGGTTTATCCTTTGTGGATTCTGGTAGACCTTTGGGGGTCTCGAGGTCTCTACTAAGTATCGTATAATCACCCCAACACGAGCTATACCCGCACTACGTTCTATTGGATGCAGATGACGGACAACGTTGATCGAGGTGGAGGCTTGTCAAGCTGGACGGTAACTGGAGGTGGATCACTAGATGGGATGTACACAGAGCAGACGGCTGGACCCGAGGAGCTGAGGAGACTATCTATACCCACCCTTTAGGTGGGATTTCCAGTGGATGGCTCGGAGTTACTACATTACTTTTTTTCTGTTGAACTCTCTTTTCAGTTGTACTTTACTTTCAGTTGGGTTTGTATTCTGGCCCCTTTACTTTATAGCACTTACTTTTGAACTCAGTTTACGTATTGTTTACTTAATCTTGCATACTCTATGGTGTTTGTTTACTCTATAAAGGCAATTACATCCCATTTTATCAGGATTTACGCCTTTGGTGCTAGTCGCCCACCCCTAGCCTATGGATGGCGGGCTTGGGGTAGTGGAGGCACGGGCCCCGAGGACGGGTCGTGACAAATTGGCATCAGAGGAGTAAGTTCTACCACAGAACTCATGACTCTGATAATTTCATCAGTTTGAAGGAATAGTGTTTAGGGTATTGAGTGTGGTTATCCGTCCAGGGAGTCCAGTGTTGTTGCGGAGGCCGACGTATCCACACACCAGGACCTTGACTTCTGATTTCTGACTCTGTGCACGAAAACATTGATTGCATATGTGTTTCAATGTTAATATTGTAATTACTCTGTGTCAGCTCACCAATTATATTGTATTAACCATGGAATACCTGTTTCTTTTCAGGATGTACCCACGATGGTAGGCAGCTAGGGTTCAGAGTTTTGTACGAGATGACATCCCACTGAGTGACGAGGCCTCGGTGTAGGTCCCCATTACAGAGGAGGCACCAGCGGTACCTCTTCAGGTTGGTAGAGACAAAAACAGACCTCATGATGATCCTTACAGCGAGTCTCCTACACATGGAAGTAGGTAGATGGTGGAGCCTTATGATCAAGGTGAACAAAAGGGCATCCCTCCTTTGGTTGGACTTCGAGAGCCTTTTCTGCTCGGAGTTCATTCCAGCCACCCTCAGTGCGGTGCACATCCAGGAGTTACTACAGTTGCGGAAGGGTAGCATGTCAGTAGCCCAGTACTCAGCGAGATTTACTGATCTCTCACGCTACTCCACGAACATGATATGGGACCCATTCTTCTGGGCTTGGACCCTCGAGCGGGGACTAAGGCATGAGATCAGGGCATCAATCATCTCCCTCAGCATTCTGACACAGGCAAGAGTACTAGAGGGAGACCTTATTGTAGAGAGATTTCTTGTTGAGCCTACACCAGCAGCGAGACCTACCGCGGGGTAGCACATAGCATAGTCTTCTATAGCTGGTAGTCAACGGATGTCATAGGGTCCAATCATACCATACAATCAGCTGGACGACCTCAGGGAACTAGTCCAGATGTGCGGGGCACATGTAGTAGGTTCGGTCATACGAGAGGTAGACAGTGCTATGCATGCGGTGGACAGGGCCACATGGCTCGGGACTGTCTAACCCACCATGCAGTGGAGCATCAGACTGTTCAGGGACGAACTAGGAAGAGGCAGAGGTTCGACCGTGGCTGTCCACAGGGAGTAGGCGGATGAGGTAGAGGAGTTGGTCGAGCAACAGGTTGTGGAGGATGCTTCAGGGCTCTACCACCACCACCACCAGACGGTCTACCCTGACCACAGGGAGCTGGCGGAAAGAGGCAGGCTCAGCTTTAGGTAGTGGAGGCCTACGACCACGGTTCACCTAAGATAATTTGAGGTACTATCTGTGTCTACTCCTCCCTTTAGGCAGTTCATATAGACATAGGAACGAGTCATTATTTCATTGTCGCTACCCTTGTTTTTATCATGGAGATTCTGAGAGAGCCATTGGCTCAATCCTTACGGATAGAGACTCCAACGGGAGCAGAATAGATGATTACACACTGGTTCTGGCGCTGTGAGCTTAATCTAGGAGGTGAGAGCTTTGGGTGGGATCTTCTTGTAGAGGCATCGAGGCCTTACGACGTCATCTTGGGCATGGATTGGTTATTTATGGTCCATGCTCAGATCGAGTTTATTAGGTGTAAGGTGCAATGTGTTCACACCAATGGGAGCAGGTTTACCTTCATTAGTGATAAGGGAGCCTTTACAACGCAGGATAGACTCACGCAGAGGAGTGGACAACCGATCACCCATTAGTTGGCTAGTCTCATCCTAGGAGCAGTTGATGTTCAGAGTCCGAGTATTCCTATTGTGGTGGATCAGTATGTGGACGTTTTTTCGAACAAAGTTATCGAACTACATCCTCGAAGAGAGGTATACTTCAATATAGACATGTACCATGAGACAGCCGTGATATCTACTACATCATATCAGCTTTCTCCTACTAAGCTTCGAGAGCAACGGGTATAGTTGGTGGACTTGCAGGGAAAGGGATTCATCAGACCCAGTGTTTCACCCTCGGCTTCCCCGATATTGTTCTCCAAGAAGGTGGACATGAGATTGTGACTATGTGTTGATTACCATCTCCTAAACTAGGTTACTGTCAAGTACAAGTATCCACTTCCGAGGATCGAAGAACTCTTCGATCAGCTCAAGGGAGAATGATGGTTCTCGATGATAGACCTCAGGTCAGACTATCATCAACTCAGAGTTCAGTACGAGGATATACAGAAGATGACCTTCGGGTGTCGGTATGGCCACTATGAGTTCTTGGTAATGCCTTTCAGCATAACCAACGCTCCAGTAGTGTTCATGAGTCTCATGAATAGGATCTTCCATCCTTACCTCGATCGATTTTTTGTAGTCTTCATCAACCACATATTGAAATACTTGACTACTGAGGAGGAGCATGCCTACCACTTGCGTGTTATACTGGACACACTCTAAGAGAACCAGATTTATGGAAATCTTTAGAAGTTTCAGTTATGGACTTGAGAGGTCCACTCATTGGGACATGTCATCTCTTAGGCTAGAGTTGCAGTGGATCCTGCGAAGATCGAGGTAGTGCTAGCATGGTAACCACCCTGGAGCATGATGGAGGTGCAGAGTTTCCTAGGTTTAGTAGGGTACTATCAGAGATTTGTGCTAGACTTATCCAAATTTTTAACACCACTCTCAACTTTGATGATGAAGGGAAAACCCTTCGTGTGGTCGGATAGATGTCAGTAGAGCTTCTAGGAGAAGAGGCAGAGATTGACCAGTGCACCCATCATGAGGGTACCAGAGGAGGGAGTAGGGTATGTAGTTTACTGTGATGCATTAGGGACCAGACTCGGGTGTGTCCTGATTAAGGAGCGGGCAATGATTGCCTATGGATCACGACAGTTGAGGCCACATGTGCAGAAATATGCTACCCATGACCTGGAGTAAGTAGCAGTGGTATTCGCCCTGATGATGTGGCAGCACTATCTGATGGGAGAGTGATTTGCAGTCTATTATGACCACCAGAGACTCAGGTGCATCTTCTCACAGAAGGACCTTAACCTGAGACAATGACGATGGATTGAGTTCCTCCATGACTATTACTTTGAGATAGTCTATACTAATGGGAAGGAGAACATAATAGTTGATTCTCTCAATAGGTGGATAGGCATCCAACTACTTGGAGAGGCGACAGATCAGCTAGCTGCGTTGCAGATATCCTTTGTGGGTAGAGATGGTGTAGCCTTTCTACAGTTGCTCACAGTCACTCCACCACTTCTTCAGCCGGGTTAGAGAGGCACAACGTGGGGACGTTGACTGTGAGACGCAACATGCACAGATATCCTCAGGAGAGGCACCTGATGGATTCTATGTAGGGGGGAGCATTTCATCCTTTTAGAGGATGTACCATGGTACCTGTTTCATTACACGAGGAGGTGCTGAGAGTATTTCACACTTCCCCATTAGTGTTATATACAGGATTGGTGAAGATATTTCATGATCTCATACGATAGCACTGGTGGCCGGGTATGAAGAAGGTTGTGGTAGAGTTCATTTCACAATGCCTCACCTGCCAATAGGTGAAGGCGGAGCACCAGGTTCCAGCAGGCTTGGTACAGCCCTTGGAGGTCCCAGACTGGATGTGGGATGACATATCAGTGGATTTTGTGACTGGGCTTCCACGTACTTCCAGAGGTCACAACTCCATTTGGGTGATTGTCGACTGACTCACAAAGTCAGCCCACTTTTTACCTATCTGGGAGCAAGGCTTAGTGAGGAGATTGGGATGACTCTAAGTTCAAGAGATTGTATGACTTCACTATGTGCCATCGTCTATCGTCTCCGATTGAGATGCTCACTTTACTTCCCGGATTTTGAAGGGGTTGTAGGAGGCGTTTGGGACGAAGATATTCTGGAGAACAACCTTTCACCCTTAGAATGATGGCCAGACGGAGAGGACCATCCAAACACTCGAGGACATGCTCCAAGCATGTGTCCTCGACTTTGGTCGTAGCTGGGAGGATCACCTACCCTTGGTTGAGTTTGCGTACAACAACATCTACCAAACCACCATCAGGATGGCACCGTACGAGGAATTGTACGGCCGGCCTTTCATATCACCCCTATGCTGGACATACCCTGGGGAGTCAGCACTTGTAGGACCAGAGATAGTCCAGGCCCTTCCAGAGAAGGTGCAGATCATCCAGGAGTGGATAAGGACTGCACAGAGCCGACATAAGTCCTATGATGATAGGAGGCGGAGACCAATGGAGTTAGAGGATGGAGACCTCGTCTTATTACGGGTCTCACCTCGACGTGGATTACAGAGATTTGGCCATGGTGGAAAGATATCTCCGCGTTTCATCGGACCATTCCAGGTTCTCAGCAGGATAGGTGAGGTGTCTTATCACCTGTCTCTTCCACCTCAGTTGCACCGGGTGCACGACATCTTCCACGTATCTCAACAGAGGAGGTATGTGCACGACCTGACGCATATCATCGATCATGGGGAGATGGACATCGAGGAAGGGGCTATATTTACGGATGTTCCGGTGGAGATAGAGGATCGATAAAATCAGGTCCTACGTGGATGGTCGATTCCTCTAGTGTGCATCAGATGGCATCATGGGAGCCTTCAAGAGAGCACATGGGAGCTTGAGGCTCAGATGCATGCATATTTCCCCCATTTGTTTCCCTAGTTTATGATATAACATTACAGGGATGTAAATCCTTGAGTAGGGAGTAATGTAAAGACCCGTAAATTTCAAGAAAATTTTTTTCTTAAATTATTTGGGATTTTAAGAGTATATAGTTTCTGACGGCACCTGATTCCGAGCCCCGGTGTACCCTGAGTAATTTTCCGATGTTTAGCTTGGCTAGGTTTAGACAACGAATGAGCGGGTTTTTCTAACTTTTGATTTGGTGCTCGGAATTGAAATCTGAGGGCACTGATGAAACCACATCGCTGTTTTTTCTTAAGAGGACCTTTTCCAATGGTGTGTTTTCTCGGAAGGAGTTGTTAAAAAAAAGTGGATTAATTGAAGAGTGAAATAAAATATGGGTTACATGTTTTATTTCTTTTCGAAGTGGTTAAAACCTATGTGTGGAAGTTGGGATGGGACCCACTAGGTTGATAACTTCTCATGAGAGGTTAAAGGAAAGGTGGGGCCCACACGATCCCCCATCATTTCACTTTCCCCCTTACCCCTTAATCTTCCTTTAAACCTCCCTTGTTTTTAACTATGTGGCTTCTCCTCTTCCAACTTAATTTTTTCCAACATAACACCCCATTTAATTTGACAACTAAACCTCATTTAATTAAATGTATTTGTTTTTTTTGAAATTTGAGTTTTTGAAAAGGCATAGAAAACATAATAAAATAAGGGGGGGTTATTTTATTAGGTTGGATAGTTGTGTGAGGATATTGGGTGAAGGAGAGCTCTTGTCCCTTGGAAAAACATCAACTTCTTTGGCGAAGAACGGCCCCACCTCAATGAAGAACGCTATTTATCCGAGGAAGAGCAACGACTCAGGGACCTGGTTTCTTCCGTTAAAATCTACCTCCATGACAAAGGAGGAGGCACCAATGCAGAAACTCGCCAACGACGTCAGGACATTCAATCTTCTCTCCCCGTCAAAGGAAGTGAGACGTTGCTTCCTCCTAGGACGTTCTCCGTCAACGTATATGTAGCCTTACCCCACGACGTCGTTTCCCACGAAGCTCATCATTGACAACTTGTGTTAAGGTACGGGTTAAGTTCAATTTTAATCAATTAAAATTGTTCTTGTACAATCGTTGAGCATGTCATTTTTTGGCCGCTTGTTATTGACATAACTGGAGATAGGGCTGCACAAACATGACCGATTTCTCCTCCCGTTTTCCTTGTTGATGATCGTTGGATAAAATAGAAAAGGCGGCACGGTGCCGTTGCACCGCATGGGAATGAGGAGGTCGTATCCAGGAGAGGGCCACAGCGAAGGGGCGCGGCACTGTCACGCGGCGCCGGTCAGGTAGAAGCCGCGACCTTAGGCTGGGGCGGTTCAGCAGGAGGAGGCTGGGCTCAGCCGGTCACCGGTGCCACATGGAGGCGGGACCCCCTTGGGTCCCACAGTTACACAAGGTCGACCATAATGGCTGGCCATTCCAGGAAAGCTAGGGGTTGAATCCTCTAGCCAGTGCAAGGGGCGGTTCCCCCTTTACACCCTGTTCAACCTGCGACGAGTGGCCCCGCTCGGCCAGTGCTGAGCCCCCTGTGCTGGGCCAGACCGCCCGCGATGGGCTGGACCGCCCGAGCTGGGCCGGACCACCCGCACGGAGCCAGAGAGCCCACGTCGGCCCGATCCACCAGCGCTGAGCTGGTCCGTGCCCATGTGTGAGGGACCCATACCCGGGATGGGTCGACCCAGTTCAGGCAGACCCATGGGGTATTGGGCCGGGTCGGACCAGGCCCACACCCCCAATTTTTGGACAGATCTGTTCAGATGCCCATAATATGATCTACAGACCTCCGACCGACGCACCGTTAGATATATTGGGATCCTTGGATCGAGATGGTCATTTTTGTATATTACACTCGTGGTTTAGGAGAACTTTGTCTATTTCTGGATTGGTTCATGCATGAAACCAACCGGGCCCTCAGAGTGAAATCACATATAACATTAGCTCCGGACGTCCGATTGACGTGTCGTCGACTTTGTTGGATTCCTCTTAGTGAGACGGTTCTTTTGGAATACTTTTATCGAGGTTTGGATGCAGCTAGATTTTGGTTGGGTTGGTTTTAGCTTAAAAACCAACCGGGCCCCTTGGACGAAAAAGCCCATAACTCTCAGACCGAGCGTCCGATTGACGCGCCGTTTGTCACGATGAGTTCCTATTGACGAGACAAAACATTTTGATACATCAACTTTGGACTTCGTGACAGTTGATGTATCGACCCCTTGGCTCATGGAGTAGACCCTCCCAGAATCGAGCATGTTGTGTGTGAGAACCCTAGAGCTGGCTGCGACTGCGACAACGATGATGACTGTACTTGGATCCTACGTTGGTTTGGCAGCGAGGATGACTGTACATGGATCCTCCATGGGTCGGCAGGGTTGACGATTGTACTAGGATCCTACATGGGTTTGGGATCGATGGTTACTGTACTTGGATCCTACATGGGTCTGGCAGCGGCGACTTTTGTACTTGGATCCTACGTGGGTTTGGCAGGGGAGATGATTCAGAGGCCACATTTATCATCTCCTACCCTCTTCGTGAGACGTATACCTATGTGATCTGAGTGTTGATTTTCAATCATTATCTTCGATATGATTGACCTACTATCCTGTGTAGATTGGGTTGTGCTTTCTTGTGTGGATTGTATTTTACTTTCCTGTGTGGACTGGGTTGAACTTGGTCTAATGAGTGGGAGAAGTACTGGAATTGATGACTTAGGTATATGTATGGGAATATACTTAATAAGAGTTGGTTGTTACATCGTGATCATGTCTTTACTTTGTTCTGTTTCCTTAGTGGATTCCGGGAGTCCTTCGGGGGTCTTGAGGTCCCCACTATGTTTCGTGTACTCACTCCTACACGGTCTATGCCCGCACTACGTTGTGTTGGATGCAGATGACATACAACGCTGATCGAGGTGGAGGCTGATGGAGCTGGACGGTACCTGGAGGTGGATCACTGGACGGGACGTACACAGAGCGGACGGCTGGACCCAAGGAGCTGAGGAGACTATCTGTACCCACCCAAATAGTGGTATATCCAGTGGATGGCTTGGTGTTTCTGCTTTACTTTTATGCTGCTGTACTTTCTTTTTTGTTGTACTTTACATTCAGTTGGGTTTGTATACCGACCCATTTACTCTCCTGCACTTACTTTGGTACTCAGTTTACTTAGTGTTACTTCATCTTGTGTACTCTGTGGTGTTTTTTTACTCTATAAAGGCAATTCCTTCCCTTTTTATTAGGATTTACGCCTTTGGTGCTAGTCGCCAGCCCCTGGCCTAAGGAAGGCGGGCTTGGGGTATTTACGGCACGGGCCCCAAGGATGGGTCGTGACATAAATATAAAATATCTATATAAATAAATAAGATTAAAAGGTGGTTTTGAATAAAAATATATTATTTTTCACTATTAATTAAAAATTGAACTTTAAAAGAAAAATCCCAAAAATTTATCCAATGTAAATTTCGACGTATCGAATCAAAATAAAAATTTTATATTGTCAAATATAAAATATGAAAGTGATCAAAACTATATTTAATTTGTGTTCTCTATCAAAAGGTGGTAAATCTACTTTTTAATGAATATTTGAGTATTTATGCTTAAAATCGGATTATTTCTTATTTTAGGCCTCTAATATTAATTAGATAAATGTAAAAAAAATTAAAAAACATGTATAATAATTTTTTAGTTAGTTCTATTCATTCCAACCAATACAACAGCTAGGCATTAACTACCACTTAAAATAATAGTATTATATTATTAGTGTGCAACGTAAGATTTCAATGAAACCCGTTGTTTCGTATCGAGTATTCCATCGAACATGGAAATCCACATTTAATTAAATATAATATTTAATTAAAATATATTAATAAATATGTAAATATCATATTTCTTTAACTACCCAGGATGTTACATCCTTCCACCTTTTGGAAATTGCTTCCTCACAATTTTATTCACATATCAAATAGATGGAGGTCTTTATCCCTTATAGAATTTTCATATTCCCACATTGCCTCTTAAACCATATGGTTTATCCCCAAAACCATTATCTATTTAATTACCATATTATGCAAATAAAGTCTCTATTAGGTCAAGAATCTGGGCTTGTTGTTCCTAATAAGAGATATTTTCTTCCAACTGAACTACCTCTGGGCTCAAAACATGGGAGGGATCTAGAATACACTATCTCATCATTGAAGCATGAAAAACATGGTGTAACTTGGACAAACATGGAGGTAAATCCACTCTGTAGGAAATGAATCCCACTTTCTCAAGGATTTAATAAGGTCCAATAAACATCAGACTCAACTTCTCATTCATACCAAAATGCATCAAACTTTTCCATGAAGAAACATTGACAAAGACATGATCAACTACCATGAAAGAGAGATACTTCATCTCGTTATCTGCATAACTTTTCTGCCTACATTGAGTTTTTCTCATGGGATTCTAAATCAGCTGAACTTTCTATGCAATCAATTCTACTGATTCTGGTCCTGTCAGCTTCCTTTCACCTACTTCATCCAAAAACACTAGATTTCAAAAACTCTTTCCATTTAATTCTTCAAATAGAGCCATATGTACAACAGAGTGAAATCTATTATTATATGAATATTCAACCAAAGAAATATGTTTGTCCCAATATCCCTGGTAATCTAGTGAAAAAGCATGTAACATATCCTCCATGGTCTCAATTATTTGTTATGACTGCCCATCCGATTGTGGATGATATGTTGTACTAATATTTAATTCAATACCGAATAATTTTTTATGGCCCTTCCAAAAGTTAGAAGTAATCCTAGGATCACAATCAGATAAACTAGGGAGGGGAAGAAAATGTAATCTGACTATATCTTTAACATACAACTTAGAATGTTGATCAAGAGACAATGTAACTCAAATAGGAAAGAATTGTGTAGATATAGTCAATTAATCAACAATAACCCATATTTAATTGTTACCTCAAGATGTATTTGGTAATCCCATAACAAACTCCAAAGATATATTTTTCCATTTCCACTTGGGCGCTGGTAATGACTGAAACATCCCTTTAGGTAACTGTCGATTTGCTTTAACCTGCTGACTAGTCAAACACTTCACAATAAAATCAACAATATCTCTATTCATTCAATCCTACCTGTAAAAATCCAGAAGGTCTTTTTACATCTTAGTACTTTCAGGATGAACTGAAATCAGGAAACTATGAGATTCACATAATAACTCATTATTCAACTGTGAATTATAAGGAATACATAATCTCTTTATAAATATCAAAACACAATCATTATCAAAGATAAAATTACTCAATTTACCCTTCTGAACGAACTCTAATTTTTTCTGCAACTCACTCTCTTCCTTTTTTGATTTCATATTTCCATTTGAAACACATGATCTCACTGACACCTGAAACAATATAGAATTATTTTCTGCACAACCAATATATATTCCAAATAACATCAAATAAAAAGAGGATCTCATTCCAAACATAGAATGGTTAATAAAGAAATACATTTTCTTCTCAAAGAAACAACAACATTGTTTTTTCTGGATAGTAAATGATCATGTAATAATAATAATTGATTAATTACTACCATCTCCTCTGTCTCATTTTAAATTATTTTTGAGTGAATATATACTTTAAAATTTTGTGATCGGTATTTATTTCTCATTTTACACCATACAAATGATGCCTTTGAATTTTTAAAGCAAAAAACAATAGTATCTAATTCCAAATCATATTTAGAGTAGTTTAACTCATGAGGTTTTAACTAACATGAAGCACATACAATTACCTAATCAGACTGTATAAGGACACATCCATGTCCTTTCAATGAATCATCACTATAGATATCAAACTTACCATTTCAGGAAAGCAGTGAAAAAAACTGGAGCATTCACCAATCATCTTTTCAATTCCTGAAAACAAACATCACATTAATTTTTTAAAATGTACATAACACCTTTTCTAGTTAACTTTGTCAATGGTCTATATAACCGTGAAAACTTCTGAAAAAAATCAGGTAATAACATTTAAAAATAAGAAAACTATGGATATAGATTAAATTTGTGTGTCTTGTCCATTCTTCAACAACATTTGTTTTAGTTGGATCAACAGTTATGCAATTTTTTGAAACAATGTCACCATGGAAAGAAATTTTTTTTAACCAAAACACACACTTGTTGAGTTTCCCAAACTATTTTTTTCTTTTATGGTTTGCAATAAAACACTTAAATAACATTCATGTTTCTATTTAATTTTAGAATAAATATAAATTTCATCAATGAAACCAACGACAATCTTATCCAAGAACTCATAGAACATTCTATTTATAAGATCCATGAATACATCTGCTTCATTGGTTAACCCAAGTGGCTTAACTACACATTTATAATGTCTATATCTAGTATGAAACATGGTATTCAGAATTCATACTTCTTTTAAATTCAACTGATGGTACCCTGAACCCAAGTCAATATTCGAAAAATAATGTGCTCTCTAGAGCTATTCAAACAAATAATCAATTATAAGCAAATGATACTTGTTCAAAATAGTGATGTTATTGAATTTTCTATAATAAATGAAAAGTATTATTGACCAATCATTATTTTTTCTAAAAAAGACAAGTGCACTTCATGGTGATGTGCTAGGTCGAATGAAACCTTTATTTAATAGATCCTTCAAATGATCATTTAACTCTAAATGTTAAATTTGAGCGATTTTATAAGGGGATTTTGAAATTGTCTTAGCACCAGGAACTAAGTCAACAGTAAACTCAACTTTCTGATCAGTTATAATACTAGGAAACTCATCATAAAAAACATCAAGATACTAATTTAGAACTAGCACATCATTAATATGAATAGTTCCATTTTTTTAATAATATGTGTAAGGTAACATTCGTTTCCATCTTTTACTAGTTTATCAGCATCCTAATATGTTATCAAAAGTAAGGGTTCATTTTTTTACACTAACTAAAAATCATTATCAAAAGAAACCTCTTTAGCTCTATAGTTAATCGTAGCATGATAAATTGACATCCAATCTATTCCCAAAATAACATCTCACACTACTAGAGGCCAAACAATATGGTTTTCGGGTAGACTATTTCCATAGACAAGGACAATAAGGTTCATATAATTTTTTTCTGGTCTAAAAATATCCTCCATGGGTTTTTACCATATGCTCAGGATTCATATCCTAATATGGAATTCCCATTTTTCTAGAAAACATCTCAGAAATGAATGAATGTGTAGACCTAGAATGAAACAAAATAGTGATATAATCTGAAAAAAAATTGTATACCTAATACTACATCATTTAAAGGCCCATTATCTACTGAAGTAGTTTCAAAGAACTTCACCAACCCTTTCTTCTTGTTGTCTGGTTTCTTTGTCTTAGTTGAGTACTTTTCTGGAAACTTATTAGCATAATGACCCATTTCCTTACACTTAAAACATCTTTCCACTAGCTTTTCATTGCATGCATGATCATCTTCCTTACAATTATGTGCAATATGACCATACTTACCACATTGGAAGAACTTTCCATACTTTGATAAAAATTATGCAGGATTCTTTTTAACACAATTCTCACAAGATGAATATTTAGTTTTCCTACCTCAAGGATACTTTGATGATATATCCTCTCCCTTTTCCTGCCAACTGGACCTCTTATTCTATTGTTTTTCAAAGAACACATGATCATTAAAAATCTCAATTTCCATATTCTTCCCATATCGAACAAGTTTTACCTATTGTTTGAACTCAAGAAAGGATAATGATATTTTATGTCGTGGCTTTATTCCTGAGTAAAATTGATTTATATTACTATCAAGATCTTGGATGAAATTTGATGCGTAATTTACCAGTCTAGTGAACTTTCCTTCATAAACAACAACATATTCATTCTTTTTCTTCTATTCCAAATTTTTTTTCCATCATATATTGAACCACCTTTGGAAAATATTTCTCATGTAACATGCCTTTGAATTAATCCCAATAAAGATAATCAATCTCCTCACTATCCATGATATTTTTCACCATCGACAACCACTGTTCATCTCTACTGTCAATAAGGTAAATAGAGAGACTAACCTTTTGATGTTAGGAACACCCCATGACATAAAATATTTTCCCAAATCCTTTAATCTATCATTCACCTAGAACAATGTTGGATGATCCACTGAATGATGGGGGATGTTGCCTCATGAAATGATCCACTACTGACATGTTCCTTTTTGGTTGATCTAACTGATCTCATGCATGTATTCCACCACAATTTATACCATGATTCAACTATGCCATCACTACAAGAAACTGTTTAGTTCTGATTATGACCATCTTAGGTTGCAGATTTTGATGGTTGTCTTCCTCCTTATGTCGTCCCTACATAGCTACCATGTTTCCTCTGTAGAAAACCATTCTGAACACAAAAATATTTTATTCAAGAAGAATGGTATTCTATAAATGCTACCATTTCAATATGACCATAAATTAGTTTATTAATATTAATTTAACAATACCATAACTCCTAAAGTTATCATAACAGACATCTAATTCCCACTATAAGGACCAGACCTTAAACATTGCATATTCCTGAATTAAGTTAATAATTCACATTGAGGATCATTTTAGGATTATATATTTATAAAATTATGTCATAAAATATATATAAAAACATAAATATTACATACATCTACCGAGTTTCAATTTTTTTCCCAAATATAAATTCCTGAAAAAAAGAGTCATGTCTAGTTCCATGTTTTAAAAAACATGAATTTTTCATGATCTCATCCTTAACCCTATTCCACATTATTCCCTCTGAAAGACATTACAAAAACATGGGATGATCATAAAAGTTTTAGTAATGGATACACAAAAAATAAAAATTATTGTTTATCAAAACAACAAGTAAACCTTGAATAATTTATCATCAGTAGTACATTTCACCTTTATGATGTAGTAAATAATATTCATTGAATAAAATATCATTCCATACCCTTTTAAAACAAAAATATTTCCTTAAAACCCATATAAAGAACATATAACATAATTTGGTAACTTGGTACATAAACATATATAAATGGTATAACCATACTTTCGACTTCCAGACATATCACTAAATGGAATATCCATACAACCGACATCCATACCAAATGCACCGGAGGTAATTATGTAATCACCCATCCTGGTTTATCATGAATCTTCCCGTTATATGGTGTATCACATAACCACCCATCAAATTTCTAAGTACCATTATAAAATCATAACACATACAACAAATATAAAGGAAAGAAAAGATTTACACATTTCATTAACAAAATATAAAATAAATATAATCACATAACAAATCCATTTTAAAACCCAGTTTAATTACAAAAATACATAAAAGATTATATGAAAATCATTTTCTTATTAAAAACATTATGTCTTGTTAAGGAAGCCAAATATCAAATAATACTCATTGTGGTGGAAAGGTCGTTTTCACAACATACATTAAAAAACATTCATTTTAGTCATATAATAAAATGCTTCAAAAGAAAAATATTCTCTTTGAAGGAAACGAATAGTGAAATGTGTTTATACTGATTATAAAAGAATGTTGTGCATTGAAACAAAATATGCCTCAATGAAAGGAGATTGAGAAGAAGTCCCTTACCTTGTGTCTGAATTGACCTGTTCATTATTTAATCTCCTGAATAATAAACTAATGTTAATTTCTACATCCTTAAGATCATTTTTCAAGTTTATTTTTCATTTTATATCTATTATTACCATGTTATAAACATTATGTAATTATTTAAGTTAATAATGGTCATTTTGTCGATATTTGGTGCTTGAGTAAAAAATTGACTTCTTATAATTACAAGTTGATCGTGTGGTCAAAAGATCATTATATAAATAATGATATTCATTATTTATATATCATATATATCATACATATATATATATAGTATATAAATTTATTTATAACAGTACTTAACATTTTGAGATAAGAAATGAAATGCACTGTTCATAAAGTCGGTAAGTCGTATGTACACATGAATGCTACTTCCATTTATATTTATTATTGTAATGGAATGGGATGTTAATGAAACATTAGTATATTATAATTATAGTATAATATAATATTTAATTTCATTAAATATACCCTATTTACATTTCACATAAGTCATGAATGAGTCATATCACATTAAGAGGGCCATAGACCGCACTTCCTCAAATGAGATTATCATATTTACCCACTATAGAAACCATAATGGTATTCTATAAATTAAAAATAATGAAGAATAAAAACAATATAAATATAATATATATCATATATAAATATAGTTACATCATAATTTCCACAATGAGAGGCGTTTGTAGATATTTGATCAATCATTGTTTCATGTGGCAATAGTTCGTCGTCCATAAGAAACACTATGTTCTTTATCCTTTAGACGATGGTCTGTGCAAGTGTAGTTCAAATCCATTCTATACCAATAACCTATTATATATATGATACTGGTTTTTTATAAAATATAGTAATAAAAAGATTTTATGGGGTTGGTGATGTAAAATAGTAAAAAAGAATTTAAGAGAAAGTATTACCTTTACTTCAGGTAACTCTCTTTGGTTTGAACCAAAAAGACTTTTTGAAGTGCCTTCTGTCTAATATTTGGATATTAGGTGAATGAAATGGATATTTAGAGATTATTTGAGTTGGTTTTTATGTTATAATGGGGTTTATAGGTGTGAGGAATTGGTTAGAAGTGGTGTTTATTTATAAGGGGTGAGGTGATTTTTAGGAAATTTTGAAAAAATTATTTAATTATAAAATTTTTATTGGTTCAAAAGGTCCAAAAATAATTAAAGTATAATATAAGAGTACTCATAATTGAAATAAAATCATCCAATAAAAATTGGAAAGGTTTTTCATATTATTTTTATCATTATAATGTTATTTATTTAAATCATTTATTAATGAGAAAAACATTGCATCATTATTGTGTCATTAATTAATTAATTAATTTGATGTTTAAAAATTATAAAAAAATACTATAAATTAGGAAAGATTTTTATATTTCTAATTAATATTTATATTCTAAATTATAACATATATAACCCTATAAAAAAATTAAATTTACTAAATGATATTTGTTTTTGTCATTTTTGTCTTTACTTTCAGTTAATTAAAATAAAGTGTCATTATCACTCTTATATGGCTCTATGGGGTCCCCAAATTGACCCAAAGATACCCATGGTATGATATTTATCAAAAAATATGATTAAGACACATATTTGGGTAATTTTATCTTATTATAATAAAATTTGTTTACACTTATATACATGATTTACCATTTAATTAGGGTAAATAAAATTTTTACTGATTTAAATATTCATAATATCTATTAGTAAAAGTTAACTATTTATAAAATTTATACCTCATGATTGCAAATATGGAATGAATTTTTCCAAATTCAAAACAAATAAGTGGCAGAAAATAATTTAAAATTATGTCATGTTGTCAAAAAAATAACGTAATTTTAAGAAAAAATAACTATCAACATATTGACACTTGTTTATGCCCTATTATAATGTGAAATTAATTCCAATACCCAAAATTATATTAATTTATAAAAATATATTCTAATTAAATTATAAATACAATTAAAAAGATAAATTATCCATATAAATAAGTTTCATTAAAAGGAAATTTTGAATTTAAAAAAAGTATTTTTCTCTATTCATTAAAAAAATTAACTTTATCTAAAAAATACAAAAAATTTACGCAAAGTAAATTTTGTTGTCCCGAATCTAAAGAAGAATATTATTTTTTCAATTAGAACATATGAAAGAGACCAAAACATGATTTAATGAGGGTTCACAATCAAAAGGCGATAAATCGACCTTTTAATAAATATTTGAGTATTTAAGCATAAAATCAGATTCTTTCTTATTTTAAGCCTCTAATATTTATTTTATAGTTTTAAAAACAATTAACAAACTTGTATAATCAGAGTTTATTTAGTTCTATTCATTCCTTCCAATACACCGGCAATGTGTTAACTACAATTTAAAATAATAATATTATATTACTAGTGTGAAACGTTAGATTTCAACGAATCTTGTTGTTTCATATTGGATACGTCATCAAACATAGATATATAAATTAAAGTAAAATCAATATTTAATTCAAAAATATTAATAAATATAAAAATGTCATATTTCTTTATTTACTTGGGATATTACATCAGACATTACATTATGATCAATCTCTACCATGCATGCAATATCAATTTTGTGAACATAGGTTGTTGGATTGAACAAGAAGAACTAAGAGTACATTTTTGGCCAAATATACTTCTCAAACATTCGGTAATTTATAAATTCATTAGAAATAATATCAGGTTTGTACCACACTAGATCACTAAAATGTTTATCATATACCATCAATGAACGATCTCTCTATGAACGATTCATGAACTCCCGGGATCTGGCATAGGCCAAGACCTCGAGATAGTAATGCACATTGAAGAAGGTCTTAAAATATTTCCATCTCATCCTCTCATGATTACCAATTGAAGCGCCGAGTCCCACCACCTTTTACTAGGGGCCTCTAGGATGAACAAAGCACATTTCACCCACACTTCCTCAGGGGTGTCAAGAAACTCAAACATCCTCTCGAAATTATGGATCCACTCCCCTACATCATATGGATCGTCAATCCCAGAAATCTGTAGGATTCTTGTCCTTGAAAATCTCTTATGATTTTTTCCTTTCTAAGATTAGATATATCCTCTCTAATTGGGGCGGTGTAAAAAGCCACTCCCTGTCCCAGATCCTGCATTCCATCGCCACTGCTTTCACAAACCTTTGATCAAGATGTGCGGGAGAACTCCCAACAGCATCCCCCTACTTGTGTAAGGGATATTGGAAGGGAGGAAATTTTTTATAATATAACGAATCACAAGATAAAATATTAGTAAAAGTGTTCTGAATAATTTTAGTAATAGAATGAAATTAAAATAACTTAAAAATTCGACTAAAATAAAATTATCAAACTACTTTACCCCCACCCACCATCCATGTTTGGTAAGTATCCTACTTGTACCACCTTGAATAGAATCCTAACAAAGATCCCAGAATCACATGGTGACTCGAGTTCAGTCATGAGGGGTGCAGGCCAGACACCCTAATCACAACCCAAACTCGGAGCCCCAAAATTCCTAGATCCATCAAACCCAACTCATCCAAAATAAAATTATCCAACAATATAAAAACCCTATGATACCATTTTTCCATGAACCATGATTGGATTAAAATCCAAACTAGTGCCCAACCCAATTTTTGGCATGGCCCGAAGGGCATTCCCAATCTACACTGCATGGGATAACTCCTCTTTTATCATAAACAAATCGTGGGAATGATTTACCCAAAAGTTCAATCATAAAATAGCCTTAAAAACATAATAAAATAAATCTGAAAAATACACCCAATAAAGAAATAAACAATATTTAATAATTGAGATACATTTTTAAATCAACACCCAAAAGGAATTAAATAAAAATAATCTTTAATTTTATGTCAAAACCCACCACATGGAAAGGGGGTTCCACCCTCAAGGTAGGTCCAAAGCACCGCACCAAGAAAACTTCTAACAACCTTATCATCCATCAAAAAATCATTTCATTTACAGATATAAAATATTACCACCTCTACATACACACAAATTTGTTTGTAGGTTTTCATCCATTGCCACATAGAATGTCTTACAAGAAAATATTCCATGCACTAGAAATAGTAATGTAAAATAACATACATTATTTTAAAAAAATAAAATACTTGAATCAAATTTATGAAAATTTGTTTTAAATGATTTTTTTCGATAAAACAATTTTAAATAGAATTCTCCTATTATGGAAATTTATGATGAATCACTACCATGTGATTATGGATTATGAAATATGTCCTATGAGCACTAACAATGGGAACTTCCCCTAGGCACTAGCTATCATTCGGACCCATGGAACCTCGTTTCTCGGTGAAATGTGGTATATGAACTAGGAAAAATATCCTCCTGATGCACGAGAAATATACAAAGTTATAGGTGTTTCAAATCATATTACATATATTGATTTTGTTTTCATCACCAATCCCACTAAGTGAAATTGGGTCATATCAACATACGAATCATTAGAATACTAAACCTAGTCCAACCACCAAAATACTTGGTCTTCCCTTTTTGTGATAATTTTTTCACATATGACATATCTCCACTTTAACATCCAATTACCATTTAAAATAATATACACACCCGAAAAATTCCCAATCATGGTTCAAACATCTTATACAATTCAATAAACAATTTAGACAATTTGCTAAATAATATTCAGGAACACCGAAAGTATTTTACACCAAAAAATGAATCCAAAGAACTATTTTAAAATCAAACACACATAAATTTAATACCAAATTATTATTTTCAGACCTTAAATAATATAATCAACCAATTTAATAATTTATAAAATCATTCCATTTGACACAACAAGCATTTTCACATAAAAAACCACCTATCCTAGGAAAAAGTGCCACTTGAAAATCAAACACAAACTTAATGCTTTTGAACACCACTTTCCCACCACACACAATGAACAAGAAACATTCTAACTAAAACATTACTGAAAAATAAATTCACCAAATAATGATTACATAGGGAGCCACATAGAATTTATGTAATAACTATACAATTTTTGTGAATCTTAAACAACAACTCAAACACAGCACAATCAAGAAAAATGAGTCATAATCCCAGAGTCTGAACCCAAAACCCAAATATTTAACAATAGGTACAAAACCATAGATGTGTAAAAAATATAACTTCATGATGGAAAAATCTATATATAGGAGGATGAAATAATGGGTAAATCTAGTTAATTAAAAATTCAATGAATTTCTCCCACCAAAACCCCTTCATAAATGGGTTCCAAGGGTGATTTAGAATGTTTAGAGGCCTTATATGGATGAAAACCCCTTGTGGGGAAGAAAAGGGTCAGACTATAATATATTACATAGGGAAAATATAGTAAATTGGTTTTTAATTGTTTTGGACTCTTAATACGGTTTGTACGCGCAGTTTGATAAACGATGTAGTAATCGGGCAGAAGGTCTATCCAGACCACCTGAACACTTATGCTAGGGTAAAAATTATAATGGTTCACATGTGGTAGGTTCTATCTCCTACAGATACATTACCATAATTGGGTTGGGAGTTACTACTAACCATGTACAATACATGTCCATGTGTCAATCCCCCCAAAATGTATATTTTAAATATGATTTACATAGAAGTCCTGGGAGAAATGAGTGATCAAAAATAAAATATAAATTTCCAGTAATGAAAGAAACATATTTGAATGTTTATGTACTAAAAAACATTATATTTTCAAAAGTAATATAAATTTTCATTGGTATATTTTCTATGTTGAAAACATTGTGTCACTTGAATTCCATATATTACATAATATGTATGATCAAATAGATAAATTTGATAAATGGGTGATAGTTTTATAATCGCAATAATTTTGGGGATACAAATTCATATTTCTATTATTGGTACATCAATAGTGTCACTCTTAAGAGGGAGAACTCTATATGTATTGATGATTGTATGGTGATCATAGAGAGATTGATGTTTATAATTCACTCAATTAGTGGGGTCAATAATTTGACAATTCACACATCCCACTAATCTAGATACATTCACTACAAAGAGGAGAACAATGGTGAGATGTTGAAATTTTTATATATTGAAAACAACCCTAATGACCCACATGGGTGGTGCCTAATTAAATAAGGTGAAGTTTTATGGGTCCAACCCATGAAAGGGGGGATTTTCTTAAAAATAATCAGGATGGAGATTTATTTCCTTTAGTAACTATATAATTATTTTACTAAGATTTTTGTTTTCTTATTTTTGTTGACTGATCTAGTTTTCATCATAGGTTTCGTAGACATAATTTTTGGGTTCCATGAAGATATAAAGGTTACATAATTTTCTTTATAATGGCATGATTAGAGGTTGATAATTAAAGCCTGAGCTAGGACCATAATGATTGGATATTCTTTTGACATTGAACACATTCCCCTTCTTCATATAATATATTATAGGTGATGTTATCGACATATTTCATATCACAATCCATTTCAATATAGGAATCACATTAGCAAGTATTTTCAAGAGTGGTAATACATTTTTCGAGGTAGGCATGGAATCTTTGTGCTCCTATCTAGATGATACCATTTGGATAGTGGTAAAGGTCCGTATTTCATAATGCTTTTATAAAATAATGTACTAGCCTAATAATTGAATAATATTATTATAGGAAAACTATGTCCACACTTGAGAATAATTTCTCATTTAGTGGGATGGTACATGTGGTCTCATTTGTAAGGATGGTTCCCATGATCTCACCTCATAGGTTACACGTATCTTATATTTCCATATTTTTTAATATTTATTTCATTGATCTATTGACATTTATATTATCATTTTATGGGTAATTACAAAACATATAGTTTTTAGGGAATGTTTGTATTTCTTTTTAAGAATATTAATTAATTATTAATATTTAAGTATTTTAATTTATGTATTTTTTATTTTTAAAATTTATTCTTTATTTTGTTCCATTTTAAATTCTTTTAGGTAACAAGATTTCATATAAGTCATTTCATCAATATGTAAAGGAAATATTTTTAAATATTTGAATAATTTTGAAAAATAACTAGGATAGTTTTCTATGCATAATGGTCATTCTAAAACTAATGTTAGGAAACAAAAAAATGGACAACCTGTATAAAAGTAACTCACACCACAATTTAAAATATAGTTGTACAGTAGTTGTGATAAAAACATGGAAACATATTTCAAAACATAAAACTCATTTCCGTATACATAAGATTTGTTAATAATAATTTACATGGATGCGTGAAATATGGTAAATTAATTTTGATCGATTCCTAGAAGTATCATTATTTAACATGTATATCTAACTAATATAGTGAAGATATATTTAGATGTTAATGAATTTTTCTCTAAAGAAAAAATATCTTGATAGTACTAGCATATTAGGAACTTTTTCATGTTCCCTATAATGTGTGAAAGTAATTGGATTATATTTCGACATAAAACCCATTTCCTAAGATGATATGTAATGTTTAATGACATTAATATAGGTATCAACAACTAATGCCTAAGTGTCTTCCAAATAATGTATAAATGTCCCATTATTTTTATAATTATTAAAACAAAAGCCTCATTCTAGGGAAGGTGGAGTCACACTACATAGTATCCCAGGCCAAATATTAAGAATAGTGCTTACATAAAACCACATCAAGGAATATCATAATTTTTCATGGTTTTTTTATCCAACTATGATGGTTGAACTCATAAGTATCACATCATAACTAACACCCCATTGACAATGAAATATGGGTATAATCCAACATGAGAATAATTTCTTGTATCCAAATAAATTCATACATTAAGATATTTATATATTTTAATTGATCTTGTAAATTTAATCTGGGGGTTAAAATTCATATAATTATTTAAATAGATTAAAAAGTTTTAAATATTAATTTATTTCTTATACCATGATAAATACAATAGTAGAATATTTCTTATGTCCGAGCATCCCAATACTAATCGAATATATTAGAGCCAAGTATTAAAGTTATATTGGTATAATGAAAATAATTTTCTTTTTAATGAAATAAAATTATCCCCCCAATATCAATCTCACTAAAATAAAATCCTATTATTTTAGCATTTATATTTCTATAATATTATTATTTTTATTTTAATATATAATAATTTATTTATTTTTAACTAATATCATTTCCCTTATTATATTTCTTACACAATACATATATTCTCAA
Organism: Viscum album; assembly: GCA_963277665.1. Classification (NCBI taxonomy): domain Eukaryota; kingdom Viridiplantae; phylum Streptophyta; class Magnoliopsida; order Santalales; family Viscaceae; genus Viscum; species Viscum album. Next base: position 1,033,175,546 of record OY728125.1, read on the forward strand.
TTGTATTGATATCCTATGGACGAAGCAATGATTCCTTGATTTTTTCTGTTATTTAATTATTTATGTAATTTTGAATGTGAAATTTAATAATGGTTAAATTTATTGATTGTGTGGTTTCCTTCCCCTCTCAACTATTGTATTTATTCTTCTTATTTATTTATTTTAAATTCATTTAACATTATAATTCTTAATACAATGGATTAAAATTATGATGATGTATTTTGAGGACAATATTTTAAATCCATTGTATTAGGGATATTATCCGGCATAATGAGGTCATAGTATAAGAAAAAAATTAAACCATGAGGATTTAGAGTGATAATTCATTTTCATTATATTGAATAGTATAATAAGATTAATTAATTTTATGAAAAATAATATATATTACTATAAATTCATGTGAATAATAGTTCTCGACACACTAATATTATTTTTTTCATCCTTCATTTTCATTTGAAATAATTTTAATTATTATTATGAAGAAACAAAATTCATAGAAAAAAGGTTAATAAGGATAAAAATAGTAGGGGATGAGGTAATCCCAATGAAATATTTAAAAAAAACCTAGTTTTTGGGAACCAATATTCAAAAATATTTTTTAAATCATAGATTGGTCACCATAATAAAATTGAAAACATTATTCCCTTCACACCAAGTGTGTACATTTTCCACATTCAATTGGATAAAATACATTTAGGTCCTAATAATATAAGATGTGATCCATTTTATAGAAGAGTTCCCTAAATGATATTAGAAAAATATGGATGAATCATAATCAATAGTTTAAAAGATTATATAATTGGTCCTATAGATTATTCAAACATTTAACATTAAATAAGATTTATCTTAGAGGGAACTCCCCTCTCCACAAAATACCTAGATTTACATTCTATCAGAACCTCTATGGTCACATACAAGATCCCAACCTCACAGATCCCTAATGCACATGAATCATCCAAATTTAATTTGAAGCACAGTATTGAAGCCTTCCGGTACTACCATACACCATTATTCTGAAATTTTATGAAGATCCATTAGTCATCACCTAAGACACTGATCCCTTAAGGGTTAGAGGTTGATGCATATCCATGAATAACAATATTAGAGGTGCAACATTAAATAGAATGCTAGATTTAATGTAAGAACGATTAAGAATCATTCCTTCATTATGCATTATGAGTGGCATTAATCACTTAATAACCTATTGATATTATAATGTATTAGCCTTTGACATTAATTTGATTATTCAAAAGACTATGAAAGAATAAAAGAATGATGTGATCCACAGAATTGGAACCCCTATTAGTCCCTAAAATTATTTTTGGAATAAATCGCATAAAACATAAAAAATCTTCTTCATCCAATTGGTACAACATATATTATATGTTCTCATTCACACATAAAATACATCTTCATGAGATCAAAACATATAGATTCTATAACAATGCATTTTTGGGGAGATTATGATTCCAAATCCTCCAAATCAAGATTCCCATATTTATTGGAAATAAATCATAAAAAAGGATACTAGTTGGACCATTGAATTGTTGTTGAGAAGGAATACATTTCCCTAAGGAAGAGAAATCTATGTTCCCTGAATTGGAGAGTGTGAAGACACACTAATCTGGGTTATCCTACAAATTTATATATTTATTTATTACTTTCTAATCCTAATTAAGAGCCACATATTAAAATAAAGGGTATTGGATGTCATTATTGAAACTGAAGTTAGGAAATTGAAACCTAGAAAATTATTTGGAGAACTCACAAAGTTATCTGACTAAAATGAAATATACACACTACCAATAATCTAGAATGTCATGTTCATAATAATGAAATTATTTTCATGAAGACATCACTAAATTTGAGATATTATGTTTCAGTCGATCCAGTGCAAAGGGGTTCTCCTATATTACCATCAAATTAATTTATACATATGTTAGTTCCATGAAATCACCTCCCATAAAATCATGAGCTACATGGAATTAATGTTCTTATTTAATGATTTGAGATTAATTCCACCTTAAAATATTAGTTTGGTCAATCAGGACTAGCTAGACCAGTGAAATAGGGATTCTTGATAGGAATCCCACATAAATATATTAATTTATTTTTAAATGTTTCTATAGAATAAACTACAGTCCCTATAGGATGATAATAAATTTTTTGAATTTGATTCCAACAAACTATTTACATGTTTGATCATACCTCCAAAATAAATGAAGAGAAACTTTAATTTTTTGTTACAAACATGATTTTAGATGTAAATTTATCAATATATTGGATCCATACTATTTTGGTTTAGAAAGGATCCCCTATATAATCCATTTGAAATTTACTTTTGATAATTCCCAGCCTATCCTCATTGTTCGTGGAATGTCTATTAGTTAAAAAATTATAGATACAGAAACTAATTATATTAATGAAAATTTGTTGATAATTCATAATACATGACTCATCCATGATCATCTTGAATTGTGAATATAGATACTTATACCAGTAATGAAGAAAACCATTTCTTCCAAAAAGAAGATACATTGACCATTTTATTCTTCACATAACTCTTACACCATTTTAAAAATATCAATGTAAAATCATTACACAACCAGGATATTAAGGTTTAGTGTCTTCAAATAATTAGTAATAGAAATTATATTTAATAAATAAAACATAATCAACTATTTATTTATTTATTCTCTAATTTCTTATTGGCCCCCATTTTCTTCTTATTATAAGTAATCACATGAGGATATACATCGAATAAAGGGGTAATATAAAAGCCCAATAATAAAAAAATATAATAACATGAATCAATATATCATAGTGTGGGAATAATAATCATTGTTATAACATGAAAATATGATCATAATCATGAGAGATAGTATTACGAAATTGTGTGGAATCTGGAAATGCAAAAAGAAATCATCGTGTCTTAGTGGTAAACTACCACACATAGTTGTAAAAGAATAATGCATCATTTTCATGAATCATTCACTTTTTCTCATGTGAGACAACATATAACCTAGATCATTAGAAATCTAAATACTTCTGGGCGCACCCAAAATAGAATAACATTTACATTGCGCTATATAATGTTGGGAGAACCTGTCACATCATAACATTAATTATCAAACATGAAACAATAAACGTATATCAACCACACACATAAAAAATAACCCATGGAAAGGAATGTGTTTCATTTAATAAAGCATACAGTCATAAAAATTTTAGTTCCAAATATAAAAAGGAAATACAATTCTTATTATCAATCTTGATTGAAGAATAAATAATCACATGAGAAGTGAATGATGTATTTTTTTAAAATTGTACTTTCAGAAAATTATTTTCATTTTTTATAAAACAAGATTTGTAACATGTATATCCCATAAAATATATGAAAATTTGGAATAAAATTTATATAATTAACAATAAATTAATTTCCATAATGTATATGGGATGAAAGAGGGAAACCCCAATGAAAGATAGTTAGGTTTTAGAATTCCCCTAAACTTATTTCTTAATGACTTATTCAGTTTAAAATCATATATAACAACATTAAAATAATTAATAAACAGATCCTGAACATTTTATACATGTATTTTATTAATTAATATTTTATTATTTTCATTTATGGGATTTTATATGAGTTATAGAGTTTAATTTCTTTGATTGAGAGTGTTCATTATCAAACTTGTCTTGACCATCTCACTTGTATATATGAATTAAAGTTTGTTTAAAATGAGGCTAAATATCCATAATTTTTATTGTATATTATTAATGATAATAATTAACATTAATTAATTTTATAAAAAACTTTTTTATAATCTATTAGGATGAATATTTACATTATATTTAATGATGTTTGTTTTAGGTGAATTTTGGTCTTTTTTCGATCCCAATGAACCTTTTTTTATTTTATCATTTTGTGTTATGTTTAAATGTTATTTTCATAACCTCTATAGAGAATTAAAATAACTATTAAAATATTTTTCAATGTTTATAATGGTATTATTAACATCATTGATGGTGTTAATGTAAAATGAATTTGCATCGCCCATGATGTTGGTAAATTGACACAACACGGGCGAAAATTTTATTTTTAGAATAATTTAGAGAGAGAGGGAGGATTTTATTGATGGATCCAAAATTAAAATGACAAAATTCTAGTATGTGTATTATACTAGATTTATCATTCCATTTTTATGAGGGGTGGTGAGGAGATAACAAAAATAGAATAGAACATGAAAATAAATTTAAAGAAATGAAAGAGGAATTTACCTTTTGAATTTATTGTCCTTGAGAACCTATTTAGGGTAAATTTTTTTGTTATTGTGATAATTCCATGAACTCATAGACATGGGTTAGGGTCTTGAGATGATGTCTGGTAATAACTTGGTCAACGAACAACCCTTGAGATATGTAATGAAAAGAGGAGGTGATGGGTGGTAATTATATTTAATGGGATGGGTGTTTTCTCATTATTATATTTACAAGATTATTATTTTCGACCACAAATTTGAATCAGTTGGGAATAATCTATAAATATAATAAAATAATAAATTATATTTCTATATTTTTCACTTAGATAAGCCATACATAATCTATGAATCCATTATTCATGTATTTTTTCTTTTAACATAAATTATTTTATGTTACTAATAAAAAATTAAGGTATTTTGGAAAAAACCAAGACATTCAACCAAATATATTTTCAAAATTTATTATTAATAAAATAATTTCATTATTGAAATTAATTTTCTGAAATTTAGTAATATAGATTTTTATTTAAATAATCATTTACTTAGGAATAAAAAAGTTTAATTAAAAACTAATTTTATAACACATTGAAAAAATACGTATTGACTCATTAAATTATAATAAAATCATAAGAAATAAAATTCTTATTTCATAGATATATTTTATAAATATAATTTTTCTATTCAATTATATAAATAATCATAAAATAATATTTAAATATTTATGATTTACAAAAATTCCAACACATAATTAATAATTTTTACAACATTTATTCACATAGACTATGATATAATTATACCATAATTTCATTTATAATATGGATAAATTTTATTTACACATTCATGGGTGATTTTACTATTCATTTGGCTAGTTCACTATTCATAATGATGACATTACTATTCTTGAGGCTATGTTACTATTTCATCGGTATTGGATCCTTAACTTCTTGAATTACATCATATTTTATAAATTTTATCTTATAAAAGTTTTTATTATCAAATATATGTAATTTTATGGAATTTATACTATATGAAATTTCTACAATAAGGGAAAAATTCAATTGATAAAACATTGGGTCATTACATTCTTCCATCCTTTTGAAATATCACACTTGAAATTTTATTTTACATAAACCGGTGAGGGTACTTATCCATCATCACGTCCTCTAGTTCCCAAGTTTCTTCTCCATACTTATGGTTCCTCCAAAACACTATAACACGGTGGTTTGTCTTGATACGTATAACATTATTTCTCTAGTCCATAATATTTATTTTCTTCTCATTATAAGAGATATCATATATATGTTGAAAATATGTGGTGGATCTGGAACATACATCCATAGGTGTGATATGTGGAGCACATCATGAACATGAGCCATATTCAATATACATGAATGTTGATAGGTTGTAGATCCTATCTGATCAAGGATACTAAAGGGTCAAATGTACCTTAGTTTTATCTTCCACCTCTTTCCAAAATGATTCAATCTCTTCCATGGTGATCATCGAAGGAAGACATTATCTCCAATATCAAAATCCAAGTCCCTTTGACGGTTGTTAGAATAACACTATTTATAAATTTGAGAAGCATTGATATATTGTTAGATTTATTAAGACTTCTTTGTCATCTCTTTCACATGATCAAGTCTGTGGAGAGTAATTTCACCAACTTCGTCCCAATATATTGGAGTTCTACCTCACGTTCTATAGAGAAATTCATGTAGATCCATCTGAATACTTGATTATTATCTATTTTTCTATTAGAAATCAACCAAAGAGTGATACTCAAACCATTAACCTTTGAATTATAATGATTAGTATCCTAGAATATCATCATGAGTATGAATATTGAATTCCTTTTTGGATATTATTTAGGGGGGATAGGCTTTAAAATATTTAATTCGGTACTCAAATCATGTTTAAGACTCCTCTAAAATTTAGATGAGAGCATGGGATCCTAATAAAAAACAATCAACAGTGGAACCCCATTCAATCATACCTATTCCTTTACATATATATTTTCATGTTGTTCAAGAAAGATATCTTCCTAAATAGAGATATAGTGGGATGTCTTGGTTAGTTAGTCCACCATATCCCATATCACATTATTTCCTTTAGATCTCTTCGGGATACCTATGATAATGTTAGTTGTATCATTACTCCATTTCCATAGGGGTATAGGAAATGGTTGCATCATCCCATATAACAACATTCAATCTACGTTAACATGATTAAATATCATGCACCTTGAGATAAAAACATGAATATACATCTTTATGTTGTCCCACCTGAAGTGATCTAATTGATCATTTTACATATTGGTATGTCCAAGATGAACAGAGAATGGTGAGAAATGGGAATTATCCAGTAACTCCTTCTTTATCCCAGGTGAGGATGGTAAGAAAAGATTTGTTTCCAACTAAATCATACCATCATTTTCAAATTGGAACACTTATTGCTTTCCTTCCTTTAATTAATTCATCATCTTTTATAACATCATATCATACCTTTGATCCTCCTTAATATTATCTTTGGTTGATGGTTGGGGAACCATTTCGGAATGATATGATGTATTCCCTATCATTATGATATCCATATCCATCTTTTTTCATGTCCAAGAATACATGGTATATTTCAATCTGCCTCCTAGAGAGAGTAGTAGATTCATTTCTTCTAATAGAATCAGTTACCTTGTTAGATTTATCAAGATGATAGTGAGTAGAGAAATAATAGTCTTTGGTTATCTATAATAATCCCCTTTGATTCATTTCTGGAATTTTTTTTGAATATATACATTAGGATCATTTGACCAGTATATATATTACACTTCTCACAATATATGTAGGGAGAAAATGTTTTGAAGAAACCAATCACAGCTGCTAGCTCTAGACAATGTGTTAAGTAGTTATGCTAATTAAGCATCAACTCTCATGAGGCATAGGATATAACATTATCCATTTTCTTGAGTAACCAAGACAATAATGTCATGGAATCCTCATTCAAAATCAAAAAACATTGTACACTTTTTAGTATTTTGAGTATAGTTTTACTGATCCACATTCTCTTTACCTCCCTGAAACTTTCATCACATTCTACCATCCAGACTTAATTTACCCATTTCCTTATTATCATAATTGACAAGAATGAAGATCATGATAATTTTCTTGAAAAACATTTATATTATCCTTTAAATCCACAAAACCACATAATTTTATGAAACAATATGGTTTGAACCATTCCCCAATTTCCATAGATTTCTAATGATCCGCAGAAATTCCTACACTTGTGATTACATGTCGTAATAATGTAACTTTCTACCTCCAAAATTTAAAATTTATTAACCAGGTGTAAAAATTCTCATTCCTCACTGTCACCAACATAAGCCTTATATTTTATTCATGTTCCTTCTTTCCCTATGAGTATATATGAATATCATTTATAAAAACTGCCACAAATTTGTTAATGTAATTTATAAATACTTTATTCATCAAATCCAAGTAGATTGAATGGTAATTGGTAATTAATAAGGGAATAAAAAAACACATAGTTCCCATACCTTGAATAGAAGTTAGTCTTTTGAATTTCATCCCTATCCACCATTAACTAATGATATCTAGAATGATGATATTCCTTTGAGATGTATTAATCTCATCACAACTTATCCAAAAAGTCACCAATCCTTGAAAATGGAAATTTTTTATTTATGGTGATATTGTTGTGTTCTCGATAATCAATACAAAAACATATTCACCCATCATACTTCATGAAAAAAGAGCACTATCACACCCCATGGTGATGCAATAGGGTGTATGAACCCTTTGTCAAAATTTTGTTTCACCTGCTTATTTAACGCATCCAGTTTTATAGGGTCCATCCAATAGGGATATTTTGAGATAGGAATAGGTACATGTATGACTTATATTGATAGATATACCATATAGTCTAGAAGATGTTTAAGTAACTCATGAAATACATCACTATATTCCCTCAAAAGGGGAATTTCCCCATGGTTGATACCAACATTTGACTCAACCATCTGTCTGAGGTATGCTTCTTAATATGGAATTAACACCCACATCATTGAAGGAATTTTCAATGAAAAATCATGATCTTCCATTAATTTGTATTGGATCATGGGATAGATCAGAATAATAAATTATCTTTTAATTTCTTGGTATTTAATTTTTCCACTATATAATGATAGTCATTCAATTCCCATTATAGAATGGAACTTTACCAATGGAAGTATCACATGATTAACTAAATTTTAATACCCTAAATATTCCAATAAGATAAGATTCCAACACCTATATTGCAATGATTTGAACAGTTAATGATTTTATAGATATATCTACATGAATGTTTTGAGGATTTGATTAAATATTTCAAGAAAACATTCATGATATAAATAAATGTGTAGAACTTTAATAAAATAATATTTTTTCCATTCATGATTGAATAGTAAGTTTTACCTTGTAAGAAATTGTCTTCCTTTTTTACATCTACAGTATTGTTTGGGTAATTGTTCCCTTTATCAATTTGCATTGGTGGATTCTGACACTTATTACCCTCAATTACGGGGGTTATATTACACTAGCTTCCATATATACCTTGATCACTACAATTTCAGCATTAGACCATGGGTGGTGCTATCTTTTCCTCCACCACATATTCCTACATTCTCGTGAATTTTAGACATTCCTAATCCTGGTGGAATTCTCTACTACACTGGAAGAATTTCCCCATTAATTTGAGGCAGATCCCATGATTAATCTTCCCAAAATTTTGACATTTATGTGGTTGATTTTTCTCTCCTCCTTTCCCAATAGATTCTCTATCATGAAACTTGATATTTTTTTCATATCACAATAGCCAGTGGATAATTCTCTAAACTAAATATCCACTTTTAGATCACATCAAAAAAATTCTACATAACTCCAAATTTTTTTAAATTAATACAGCCTTTAGAAGGCGTGGTTTTAATCTACTAAATAATTTATCAATATTTCTATCAATGTTAATAAAAAATCATGAAGTTTATATTGTAATTTGCCCAAAATATTTCCTTTAGGCAATTAAATATTGTCCTTCCTTTTAAATCAGTTCTATAAATTCCATTTACATCTTTTAAACAGCATTTCAAGGGAAATACTTGTTAATAAACATTATTTAAATGTCTTCCCACTCCATCTCTTCAATTTTCTCCTTCATATTGGTGTTCATATCCAACTCCGTCCATTGGTTGGCTTCCATAACTAGATGATAAATGATAAGAGTCATTGTTTTCATATCAGAATAGTGAAGTATAGAAATGTTATTTTCCAATGGTTGGTCACTCTTTTTCATGACTAGTGGATTGAAGGATCCACTAAATTTTGGTGGTTGTTGCAACATATATGACATGATAGCCTGTTTCTCCGTTTTTTGTGAAGGTGAAAATTTCAAATTATTTAGGTTATTTTTTATAACATGAGACAAGTGTGTAGGAATCACCATGCAATTTTGAAATCCACTCCCATGGCATTGGGGATTTAATTTGGTAAATCCCTGTATTGTCACATAGATGGGTTATTGGCCTTAATTCTCCTTGTTCCCGCCATTTTTAAATTACGAAAGGATAAAACACAAGATAAGTAAAAAAAGTTATGAATAAATAATATATTATTTTGTGTAATTATTTATGAAGGCATATCTATTGGGAACCCTATCTCTATAATTTTTAAATAGAATGATTCTTGGTATCTTACTAATACATAGTCTCAGACTATGTGTTTTCACTATGGTTCTTTAATCCTAATTACTTAATTAACTAAATCGTGATATGATACCAACTATAATGACCGTGTAATTCTTTAAACTACTCTTAAATCATTTTAATGATAAAAACATGAAATAATTACACAACCCGGATCCAATAGTTTAGTGTCTTGGAAAAAATAAGACCACAGAAAACATTTATAGACTAAAACATATTTTTCTTAAAATTTCATCTTATATAGAATCTTCTTGGTCCTCGTGTTATCTTTAGTACAAGTAATCATTTGAGCATATACATCAAGGAAATGTGTGAGATAAAATACCAATAAGAGGATAGATAAGATCATGAGGCAATTTTACTCGTGGATTGTGTATTCATCATCAAAATAACATGATTATATTATCTTAATCATGATAGGAATCAATTATAAAATTCATGTAATTTGGAATGGCATAAAAATAAAACATATTTTCATAGCATTCAACTACCATAAATATTTATGAACAAATATAGAATCATGTTCATGCATATTATCCTTTTTTTCATGAGATAAATCACATTACACAATTCGTGGGACCCAATATTATTCCATCTGTACCTGTCACATCATATCAATTCATGTCATTTTATAATTTTGGGCATACCCATCACATCATAACATATATTTTCATGCATTCCTTGTAAAAATTATATCCACCTTCATATTAAAAAGATAATCCATTAAAAATAATGTGGTTAATTTCATAAATCATACTTTCATAAACATAAGAATTACTAATATACAATTGTAATAATATTCTTGGTATAAATATTTATTGAAAAAGAGACAATCATATTATATGTAAAATATGTATTTTTTTAAGAAGTGTTATTAGGTGAAAATAGTTGGTGCTTCATAAAAAAGATTGGTAACATGTAATTTCATAGAAATTAAAAGATAATGGTGAATAAATTATCTAAAAGTAACAATAAATGAATATCCTGAGTTAAAATGGGGTGAAAGAGGGAAAACCCAAAAAAGAGAGTTGGGTTAGGGAATTCACCTTACCCTATGTCGGGATAATTTATTCACGTTAATTTCTAATATAATCAAATTAAAATAATTAATTAATAAATAAAAAATTATTTTTACAATAATTGTATTTATTTAGGATTTATTAAGTTTATTTAAGGTATTCTTAGTGAGTTATAGAGTTTAATTTCATCATTTTAATGTGTTCATTTTCTGAGTTTCCATGATCGGTTCACGTGTATACACGAGTAGATGATTGTGTAAAATGCAGATAAACATCCAGATTTATTATTATATGTTATTAATGATCATACATTCTTTTAAACGTCTCAAAATAATTTTGGTCATATGGTATGCGGATGAATCATTAGATAAATGTTAATCGTGATCATTTGATGATAATTTTGGTGGTTTTTCGATCAGAAAAACTCATTTTGTTTCCTCAGTTATTTTTATGTATAAATGTTAGTTCTAAAAAATATATTGGATTGTATCATAAATTGTAAAATATGTTTCATTCATTATAATGGTTATAATTAAAAACAATTAAGACCTTAAAAGAAAATTAATATGTGTCTCAAATGATGAATTAAATTGAAACATCATTGGCGATGATTTAATTTTTAGAATAAAAGAGAGATAAAGAAGATTTTATTGTTGGATATCAATTAAACATATATAATTACAGTATATGTAATGTATGGCTATTACCATGAAATTTATAATAGGGATTTTTATGAGGGAATAAATATAGAAAAGTACATGAAAATAAATTAAAAGAAAATAAAGATGAATTTACCTCTTGAATTTCCACTCCTTGAGAACTTCCTCGGGGATAATCTTTTGGTCATTTGATGTGAAAAAACACCTAGACCTGGGGGAGGGGCATGCGAATAATTTACATTGCTAAAATCATGGTAGGCATTGCAAAAATAGGTGGTAAATATATTTGATGACAAGAGTTTTTTCTATTTATTATATTTATTAGTTTATTATTTTGGCTCATGTCTGTTTATTGATTATTAATTGTCTCCAAAAATATTAAAATTTATTTTATATAGTTCTAAATCTTTTTATTACATCAGCCATACAAAGTCAATGACTCCATAATTCATGTATTGAGCTTTTATCATAAATTATCATTTTTTTTAATTCATATAAAATTCAATTTTTTAAGAAAAATCCAAAAAAAATCACGATAAACATTTTTTGATAAATATAATTAAACAATTAACACCTTTTTAGGGAAAATATTTTTTATATATGAACAATTTTATTTTTAAATAAAATTATCATTTACTTGTAAAATACATATTTTAAAATTAAAACTGCTTTTATAAAACATTAAAATATTTCATTAGGTCTCATTAAATTATAATAAAATCATAAGACATCAAAATATTAATTTATGAATACATTTTTTGAAAATAAAATTTATTTTCATTATTTGAATTAATCATATATTTGTAATTAAATATTTATGACATACATAAACATCTACATTTAATTAATTTTTTAAAAAACAATTATTTTCATAGATTATGATATAATTGTACCATACTTGTATTTAAATTATACATAAATTTTATAATTACTTTCATGGGTGATGTTACTATTCATTTGTTTGTTTTACAATTCCTTTGGGTCACATTACTATTCCTATGGTCAAGTTGTTATTTAATCGGTATCAGATTTTTATCTTCTAGAAATATGCCTTATTTAAAAAAATTCATTTATAAATTTTTTATTATGACATATAAGTGAGTTCATGTGTTTTTTACTATATTAATTAATTGAATGTGTGAATACATTTCGTTGATTAAATACTGGGTCATTATATAAGATGTATGAAATTCCTCTAAAACCATATTTTCCTCTAAATGGATAAACCATCTCACTGGAAATTCCCTTTTTGAGTTTTATGTTGAGAAAATTTGTCGATAGAATAAAGAAACTCTATGATAGGGGACCAACCAGATAAATAAATCTAATTAATTTTATTAAAACTAATACCATTTCCTTTAGAGAGATAATAAACCTTGGTGTGGGTAATTAATTTTAGTGAAGTTCATAAATGTATTCAAAAAAACACACATCCTTAAAACTGTAATAATTAATACCCACTAAATCCTTTAATAATCCCATTTAATTTCAATATTATTTTTTAAGCTGAATCCAATTACTTTACTATATAGATCAAAAATCATTCCTGGGATTGGAAAATGGTTCCTTGAATAATCCCACCTTGGATGAAAATTTCTTTCATAGTATATTATAGTTTATAAATAGTGTAAATATAATAATAGTGTTTGTACATGGAATCCTTAAGAGATATTACATATGTATAATACTATACATCATGGTTAGGTAAATAAGAATTTTAATTTTAGGGATCCACCATTAAATCCCTATAATTAATAATTCTACATATTCTTCCAATAATGGGGATTCAATGATCTTGAGAGTTAGGGTTTTTCATGGAATCCTTGGGGAATAATCTTGTATCATATCCTGATGTACCAACTATTTCAGATATTAAGAGGATGATATATATAAAGATATTCAATTAAAGATGAAAGGGGAGTAGGTGTTTAGACTGGTTGAATTAGTATGGACATAACGATTGCATGCATGTTACAAACTATGTTATAGATCATTTAATCATCAAACCATTATGCATTCTTAAATAAGAATATTCACATAATTATCTTTCACTATAGAGAATGGTAACAAATATTCCATTGTTTTTTGAGATTTTATAATGGATCTAGAATATGTTTACCATAATTTGAAAAAAATATTTTATTATATATAATTCATTGAAAATGTGACTAACCATACGATGGTGAGGGAAATAATTAAATTGAAAATTATACATCACATTATCTGGATTATTTATTTAAATCAATGTATTTGGGAAATTCTACCTGAAATAGATAATGTAATCAAGAACCAAATAATTATAAAGGGAATAAAAATTGTTTATCCTATCTTCATATCCATATCACCTTAATATTATTTTATTTAGGCTGATACGATCTTTTTCTACATTCTATGAATTTGATATTTTTTATTCTGGGTCTTGATTAAATATTTCTTCGATAATCTAAATAACATGCTCTAAATATTACATTATAGTCAAAAACTATTGTAACCCACCAGGTGACTTCAAGAGGATAAGAATAGTTGATATCTCATATTATTGGTTCTTTACATAGATTTAAAAGAATTGTTCTTTGTGAATCCTTATTTATATAGATTATGTACAACCCTTAAATAATGTAATTAATTATATCTCACACTCATCCCCTAATTAATTTCAACTAGAGTAGTTAAGGAGTGTTTTATTCCCTGACGTAGATATTATTTTTTTTTGAATAATTTTGGGTTGAGATTTTACCAACTATAAATAAAAATAGCTACCTAGATAATACACCAAATTATTTTGGACCTTATAAGATCAATAAGATATATTTTAGTTTTTTCTTCTTCTTATGAATATGGGGTTCCTAGCATTAGGTTTGTCCAGGAAGAAAAATGGGGGAGAATCTACACAATATATCCCATAAAATTTCTAGGATTTATGAATCCCAATTTCATATGGATGAGTTAGTTCTTACCCCTCATGATATGTATTCCTTTATAGTTTTAATTATACAAATTTACCTCCTATGGAATCCATCTATTATGTTAACTTATAAAGTAATTCATTTGAAACCACTACCTAACATACTCTGAAGTGAATTTCCAGAAAAAATTATTACAGTTTCTCTAATGATTGGAAAATATTTATAATTTATTTGTTTTTTCTATAAAGTGGATTAGATGAAGTGATCTCTAAAATATGGTGGATCATGATCATTAATTTTTGGGATAAGAACCCTTTTCTAATTGAAGAGGGTGATCTAAAGGTAGAATGTCAAATTAGGAATAAATATCAAAATTTGTGGGTACATTTGTCATAATATGTTAAACATTCATATACTCAATATTATATATTCTATCATTGACCTAATTAATCTTCCCTTTTTCTAACATAGTCTCACCATATTCTGGTATTTGGTGGGTTTTGGATGTGTTCATAGTGTTTCCTTTTTCATTTTCACAATCCCACTAATTGGGTAGTAATAATTTATTAAAAGGGGATACAAAATAATGGGAATTCAATTGATGATTATTATATAAAACTTCCCATCATACAACTATGGGAGTGTAATTCTCTATATATTCCTCAAATTATAATTTTTTATGAGAGTAATGTGTTCTAAAACATAATTTAGATTAATTGTGATGAAATTTACTATTGTAAATACATTAGTATAAAATATATATTTCTTTAGAGGAGTTATATCCATAATATGTTCATGTATATTCATAATTTATGATACTGATGATGGTTGTGTGGGTTAAAATGGATCTTACCTAGTCGGATTAGGTTGGGATTGGTAGGTTGTTACTACAACTACAGAAATCATTTATTTATAGGACTATATGATTCTATGTACAATATTTGGAGGGATTCCACAAGAAAGTTTTTCAATACAGGTAAATTCTCTCCCTCGTTGGTGAGGGGTCTATTAAAATACCACCAAGGCCAGATTTGATGAATTATGATGTTTCTGACTTATGATAATTTATAATTTCCCATGAAACACTATTAGGATATGCATGAGGCTAAAGTGATTTAATTGGATGCATGAATATTGTAATTATCTTATGTTACCATGTTTCGGTACCCTTGATTTTCTCTCCTTATGGGTGCCCAAGTTTGGATTACTATGGTTTAAGTGCTTACTATATAACATTTTGTAGAGTTCGGGTCAGACATCAGTGATGGTGACCATTTGGAATAGAATAACTCCTCGGTAACTCCTAGTAAATTTCCTGGACATAATGTAGATCCACCACCACCTCTATAAGGCCCAAAAGGTATGAACATTCATTCTTTTGGGAGCAGATCCCAATGAAATTTCATGTTGAAATGGATTCCACCGCCCACTACTAATTGTTTCTCATAGTTCTGAAATTCCTCAATTCATTCCCATTAAATTACCTTGGTTTGTTTCTGTGTTTATAAATATCTCTCTATGGATGTACCCTTGCACCATTTCCTTCACTATCTGGGTTATAGTTACTGTGTGGGTGACTGTGAATATTTTTACTAGGATTTAATGTGGTTAGAAGATTCATGATCTATCAGATAGTGAGTTAACCACCCCAATTGTAATGTGACTTCTCAACGATTTGATAGGTATCCTAAACCATCATTGTATGTTCATTATCAATGAAATTTGGATTCTGTGGGTGAAAAAATAAACTCATCAATGAAGTTTCTCAAATGATAATGCATGGAAATTCGACGTTTTTCTTATGTAAAGGATTTGATGTTAGGTATACCATTTAATTTTTTCCAGGTTCCTTTCTCACATGCCTATTTTTTATTACAAGTATCATATGAATTTCTTAATTTCCAAATGTGCAAAACATATTAATAACATAGGGTTTTCATGAGTTTATCATTTATTAGGTGAGAGGATGAGAGGTCAGATCATCCCAAAAGGGATCATGTTTCCTATTCCAATACTATCTTATCCATTTCAATCATTTTTATTAAATACATCTTATTAAAAATAAAATGTTTAATTTAGTGAAACTTTTTAATCTAAAAACAAGAATTTATGATGAAAATACACATAGGTATTTTTTTCTCCTTTGATCCATGTATTTTGTCAATAAATTGTTTATATACATATTGGTAGTTAATTTAAAATCACACATCATACATTGATGATTTGAAAAAATTTAAAAGCAGATATTAGGTGTGGTGGGGTGGGGTTTATATTGAACCCATGATAAGGGATTCCTTTATATTATTGTTGGGTGATTTAGTACCCATGTAGTTTATATCCACATAATGGGACATGTCATATGTTTTAAAGTCATGTTACAAGGACCATAGTGGTTCATTATAAGGTGATGAATCTATGAATTGTTTTATTTCATTTAATAAAATGAAGAGTAAACTGCTATATTAATTGTACATTGTAAATAGTTAGTATGAGGGGTTTACTAATGAATCCATCCCCCTCTTATGGATAAATTTTATTTACACATTCATGGGTGATTTTACTATTCATTTGGCTAGTTCACTATTCATAATGATGACATTACTATTCTTGAGGCTACGTTACTATTTCATCGGTATTGGATTCTTAACTTCTTGAATTACATCATATTTTATAAATTTTATCTTATAAAAGTTTTTATTATCAAATATATGTAATTTTATGGAATTTATACTATATGAAATTTCTACAATAAGGGAAAAATTCAATTGATAAAACATTGGGTCATTACATTCTTCCATCCTTTTGAAATATCACACTTGAAATTTTATTTTACATAAACCGGTGAGGGTACTTATCCATCATCACATCCTCTAGTTCCCAAGTTTCTTCTCCATACTTATGGTTCCACCAAAACACTATAACACGGTGGTTTGTCTTGATACGTATAACATTATTTCTCTAGTCCATAATATTTATTTTCTTTTCCTTATAAGAGATATCATATATATGTTGAGAATATGTGGTGGATCTGGAACATACATCCATAGGTGTGATATGTGGAGCACATCATGAACATGAGCCATATTCAATATACATGAAAGTTGATAGGTTGTAGATCCTATCTGATCAAGGATACTAAAGGGTCAAATGTACCTTAGTTTTATCTTCCACCTCTTTCCAAAATGCTTCAATCTCTTCCATGGTGATCATCGAAGGAAGACATTATCTCCAATATCAAAATCCAAGTCCCTTTGACGGTTGTTAGAATAACACTATTTATAAATTTGAGAAGCATTGATATATTGATAGATTTATTAAGACTTCTTTGTCATCTCTTTCACATGATCAAGTCTGTGGAGAGTAATTTCACCAACTTCGTCCCAATATATTGGAGTTCTACCTCACGTTCTATAGAGAAATTCATGTAGATCCATCTGAATACTTGATTATTATCTATTTTTCTATTAGAAATCAACCAAAGAGTGATACTCAAACCATTAACCTTTGAATTATAATGATTAGTATCCTAGAATATCATCATGAGTATGAATATTGAATTCCTTTTTGGATATTATTTAGGGGGGATAGGCTTTAAAATATTTAATTCGGTACTCAAATCATGTTTAAGACTCCTCTAAAATTTAGATGAGAGCATGGGATCCTAATAAAAAACAATCAACAGTGGAACCCCATTCAATCATACCTATTCCTTTACATATATATTTTCATGTTGTTCAAGAAAGATATCTTCCTAAATAGAGATATAGTGGGATGTCTTGGTTAGTTAGTCCACCATATCCCATATCACATTATTTCCTTTAGATCTCTTCGGGATACCTATGATAATGTTAGTTGTATCATTACTCCATTTCCATAGGGGTATAGGAAATGGTTGCATCATCCCATATAACAGCATTTAATCTACGTTAACATGATTAAATATCATTCACCTTGAGATAAAAACATGAATATACATCTTTATGTTGTCCCACCAGAAGTGATCTAATAGATCATTTTACATATTGGTATGTCCAAGATGAACAGAGAATGGTGAGAAATGGGAATTATCCAATAACTCCTTCTTTATCCCAGGTGAGGATGGTAAGAAAAGATTTGTTTCCAACTAAATCATACCATCATTTTCAAATTGGAACACTTGTTGCTTTCCTTCCTTTAATTAATTCATCATCTTTTATAACATCAGATCATACCTTTGATCCTCCTTAATATTATCTTTGGTTGATGGTTGGGGAACCATTTTGGAATGATATGATGTATTCCCTATCATTATGATATCCATATCCATCTTTTTTCATGTCCAAGAATACATGGTATATTTCAATCTGCCTCCTAGAGAGAGTAGTAGATTCATTTCTTCTAAGAGAATCAGTTACCTTGTTAGATTTATCAAGATGATAGTGAGTAGAGAAATAATAGTCTTTGGTTATCTATAATCATCCCCTTTGATTCATTTCTGGAATTTTTTTTGAATATATACATTAGGATCATTTGATCAGTATATATATTACACTTCTCACAATATATGTAGAGAGAAAATGTTTTGAAGAAACCAATCACAGCTGCTACCTCTAGACAATGTGTCAAGTAGTTATGCTAATTAAGCATCAACTCTCATGAGGCATAGGATATAACATTATCCATTTTCTTGAGTAACCAAGACAATAATGTCATGGAATCCTCATTATATATCAAAAAACATTGTACACTTTTTAGTATTTTGAGTATAGTTTTACTGATCCACATTCTCTTTACCTCCCTGAAAATTTCATCACATTCTACCATCTAGACTTAATTTACCCATTTCCTAATTATCATAATTGACAAGAATGAAGATCATGATAATTTTCTTGAAAAACATTTATATTATCCTTTAAATCCACAAAAACCACATAATTTTATGAAACAATATGGTTTGAACCATTCCCCAATTTCCATAGATTTCTAATGATCCACAGAAATTCCTACACTTGTGATTACATGTCGTAATAATGTATCTTTCTACCTCCAAAATTTAAAATTTATTAACCAGGTGTAAAAATTATCATTCCTCATTGTCACCAACATAAGCCTTATATTTTATTCATGTTCCTTCTTTCCCTATGAGTATATATGAATATCATTTATAAAAACTGCCACAAATTTGTTAATGTAATTTATAAATACTTTATTCATCAAATCCAAGTAGATTGAATGGTAATTGGTAATTAATAAGGGAATAAAAAACACATAGTTCCCATACCTTGAATAGAAGTTAGTCTTTTGAATTTCATCCCTATCCACCATTAACTAATGATATCTAGAATGATGATATTCCTTTGAGATGTATTAATCTCATCACAACTTATCCAAAAAGTCACCAATCCTTGAAAATGGAAATTTTTTATTTATGGTGATATTGTTGTGTTCTCGATAATCAATACAAAAACATATTCACCCATCATACTTCATGAAAAAAGAGCACTATCACACCCCATGGTGATGCAATAGGGTGTATGAACCCTTTGTCAAAATTTTGTTTCACCTGCTTATTTAACGCATCCAGTTTTATGGGGTCCAGCCAATAGGGATATTTTGAGATAGGAATAGGTCCATGTATGACTTATATTGATAGATATACCATATAGTCTAGAGGATGATTAAGTAACTCATGAAATACATCAATATATTCCCTCAAAAGGGGAATTTCCCCATGGTTGATACCAACATTTGACTCAACCATCTGTCTGAGGTATGCTTCTTAATATGGAATTAACACCCACATCATTGAAGGAATTTTCAATGAAAAATCATGATCTTCCATTCATTTGTATTGGATCATGGGATAGATCAGAATAATAAATTATCTTTTAATTTCTTGGTATTTAATTTTTCTACTATATAATGATAGTCATTCAATTCCCATTATAGAATGGAACTTTACCAATGGAATTATCACATGATTAACTAAATTTTAATACCCTAAATATTCCAATAAGATAAGATTACAACACCTATATTGCAATGATTTGAACAGTTAATGATTTTATAGATATATCTACATGAATGTTTTGAGGATTTGATTAAATATTTCAAGAAAACATGCATGATATAATTAAATGTGTAGAACTTTAATAAAATAATATTTTTTCCATTCATGATTGAATAGTAAGTTTTACCTTGTAAGAAATTGTCTTCCTTTTTTACATCTACAGTATTGTTGGGGTAATTGTTCCCTTTATCAATTTGCATTGGTGGATTCTGACACTTATTACCCTCAATTACAGGGGTTATATTACACTAGCTTCCATATATACCTTGATCACTACAATTTCAGCATTAGACCATGGGTGGTGCTATCTTTTCCTCCACCACATATTCCTACATTCTCGTGAATTTTAGACATTCCTAATCCTGGTGGAATTCTCTACTACACTGGAAGAATTTCCCCATTAATTTGAGGCAGATCCCATGATTAATCTTCCCAAAATTTTGACATTTATGTGGTTGATTTTTCTCTCCTCCTTTCCCAATAGATTCTCTATCATGAAACTTGATATTTTTTTCATATCACAATAGCCAGTGGATAATTCTCTAAACTAAATATCCACTTTTAGATCACATCAAAAAAATTCTACATAACTCCAAATTTTTTTAAATTAATACAGCCTTTAGAAGGCGTGGTTTTAATCCACTAAATAATTTATCAATATTTCTATCAATGTTAATAAAAAATCATGAAGTTTATATTGTAATTTGCCCAAAATATTCCCTTTAGGCAATTAAATATTGTCCTTCCTTTTAATTCAGTTCTATAAATTCCATTTACATCTTTTAAACAGCATTTCAAGGGAAATACTTGTTAATAAACATTATTTAAATGTCTTCACACTCCATCTCTTCAATTTTCTCCTTCATATTGGTGTTCATATCCAACTCCGTCCATTGGTTGGCTTCTTTAACTAGATGATAAATGATAAGAGTCATTGTTTTCATATCAGAATAGTGAAGTATAGAAATGTTATTTTCCAATGGTTGGTCACTCTTTTTCATGACTAGTGGATTGAAGGATCCACTAAATTTTGGTGGTTGTTGCAACATATATGACATGATAGCCTGTTTCTCCCTTTTTTGTGAAGGTGAAAATTTCAAATTATTTAGGTTATTTTTTATAACATGAGACAAGTGTGTAGGAATCACCATGCAATTTTGAACTCCACTCCCATGGCATTGGGGATTTAATTTGGTAAATCCTTGTATTGTCACATAGATGGGTTATTGGCCTTAATTCTCCTTGTTCCTGCCATTTTTAAATTACGAAAGGATAAAACACAAGATAAGTAAAAAAAGTTATGAATAAATAATATATTATTTTGTGTAATTATTTATGAAGGCATATCTATTGGGAACCCTATCTCTATAATTTTTAAATAGAATGATTCTTGGTATCTTACTAATACATAGTCTCAGACTATGTGTTTTCACTATGGTTCTTTAATCCTAATTACTTAATTAACTAAATCGTGATATGATACCAACTATAATGACCGTGTAATTCTTTAAACTACTCTTAAATCATTTTAATGATAAAAACATGAAATAATTACACAACCCGGATCCAATAGTTTAGTATCTTGGAAAAAATAAGACCACAGAAAACATTTATAGACTAAAACATATTTTTCTTAAAATTTCATCTTATATAGAATCTTCTTGGTCCTCGTGTTATCTTTAGTACAAGTAATCATTTGAGCATATACATCAAGGAAATGTGTCAGATAAAATACCAATAAGAGGATAGATAAGATCATGAGGCAATATTACTCGTGGATTGTGTATTCATCATCAAAATAACATGATTATATTATCTTAATCATGATAGGAATCAATTATAAAATTCATGTAATTTGGAATGGCATAAAAATAAAACATATTTTCATAGCATTCAACTACCATAAATATTTATGAACAAATATAGAATCCTGTTCATGCATATTATCCTTTTTTTCATGAGATAAATCACATTACACAATTCGTGGGACCCAATATTATTCCATCTGTACCTGTCACAACATATCATTTACATGTCATTTTATAATTTTGGGCATACCCATCACATCATAACATATATTTTCATGCATTACTAGTAAAAATTATATCCACCTTCATATTAAAAAGATAATCCATTAAAAAGAATGTTGTTAATTTCATAAATCATACTTTCATAAACATAAGAATTACTAATATACAATTGTAATAATATTCTTGGTATAAATATTTATTGAAAAAGAGACAATCATATTATATGTAAAATATGTATTTTTTTTAAGAAGTGTTATTAGGTGAAAATAGTTGGTGCTTCATAAAAAAGATTGGTAACATGTAATTTCATAGAAATTAAAAGATAATGGTGAATAAATTATCTAAAAGTAACAATAAATGAATATCCTGAGTTAAAATGGGGTGAAAGAGGGAAAACCCAAAAAAAGAGAGTTGGGTTAGGGAATTCACCTTACCCTATGTCGGGATAATTTATTCACGTTAATTTCTAATATAATCAAATTAAAATAATTAATTAATAAATAAAAAATCATTTTTACAATAATTGTATTTATTTTGGATTTATTAAGTTTATTTAAGGGATTCTTAGTGAGTTATAGAGTTTAATTTCATCATTTTAATGTGTTCATTTTCTGAGTTTCCATGATCGGTTCACGTGTATACACGAGTAGATGATTGTGTAAAATGCAGATAAACATCCAGATTTATTATTATATGTTATTAATGATCATACATTCTTTTAAACGTCTCAAAATAATTTTGGTCATATGGTATGCGGATGAATCATTAGATAAATGTTAATCGTGATCATTTGATGATAATTTTGGTGGTTTTTCGATCAGAAAAACTCATTTTGTTTCATCAGTTATTTTTATGTATAAATGTTAGTTCTAAAAAATATATTGGATTGTATCATAAATTGTAAAATATGTTTCATTCATTATAATGGTTATAATTAAGAACAATTAAGACCTTAAAAGAAAATTAATATGTGTCTCAAATGATGAATTAAATTGAAACATCATTGGCGATGATTTAATTTTTAGAATAAAAGAGAGATAAAGAAGATTTTATTGTTGGATATCAATTAAACATATATAATTGTAGTATATGTAATGTATGGTTATTACCATGAAATTTAGAATAGGGATTTTTATGAGGGAATAAATATAGAAAAGTACATGAAAATAAATTAAAAGAAAATAAAGATGAATTTACCTATTGAATTTCCACTCCTTGAGAACTTCCTCGGGGATAATCTTTTGGTCATTTGATGTGAAAAAACACCTAGACCTGGGGGAGGGGCATGCGAATATTTTACATTGCTAAAATCATGGTAGGCATTGCAAAAACAGGTGGTAAATATATTTGATGACAAGAGTGTTTTCTATTTATTATATTTATTAGTTTATTATTTTGGCTCATGTCTGTTTATTGATTATTAATTGTCTCCAAAAATATTAAAATTTATTTTATATAGTTCTAAATATTTTTATTACATCAGCCATACAAAGTCAATGACTCCATAATTCATGTATTGAGCTTTTATCATAAATTATCATTTTTTTAAATTCATATAAAATTCAATTTTTTAAGAAAAATCCAAAAAAAATCACGATAAACATTTTTTGATAAATATAATTAAACAATTAACACCTTTTTAGGGAAAATATTTTTTATATATGAAAAATTTTATTTTTAAATAAAATTATCATTTACTTGTAAAATACATATTTTAAAATTAAAACTGATTTTATAAAACATTAAAATATTTCTTTAGGTCTCATTAAATTATAATAAAATCATAAGACATCAAAATATTAATTTATGAATACATTTTTTGAAAATAAAATTTATTTTCATTATTTGAATTAATCATATATTTGTAATTAAATATTTATGACATACATAAACATCTACATTTAATTAATTTTTTAAAAAACAATTATTTTCATAGATTATGATATAATTGTACCATACTTGTATTTAAATTATACCTAAATTTTATAATTACTTTCATGGGTGATGTTACTATTCATTTGTTTGTTTTACAATTCCTTTGGGTCACATTACTATTCCTATGGTCAAGTTGCTATTTAATCGGTATCAGATTTTTATCTTCTAGAAATATGCCTTATTTAAAAAAATTCATTTATAAATTTTTTATTATGACATATAAGTGAGTTCATGTGTTTTTTACTATATTAATTAATTGAATGTGTGAATACATTTCGTTGATTAAATACTGGGTCATTATATAAGATGTATGAAATTCCTCTTAAACCATATTTTCCTCTAAATGGATAAACCATCTCACTGGAAATGCCCTTTTTGAGTTTTTTGTTGAGAAAATTTGTGGATAGAATGAAGAAACTCTATGATAGGGGACCAACCAGATAAATAAATCTAATTAATTTTATTAAAACTAATACCATTTCCATTAGAGAGATAATAAACCTTGGTGTGGGTAATTAATTTTAGTGAAGTTTATAAATGTATTCAAAAAAACACACATCCTTAAAACTGTAATAATTAATACCCACTAAATCCTTTAATAATCCCATTTAATTTCAATATTATTTTTTAAGCTGAATCCAATTACTTTACTATATAGATCAAAAATCATTCCTGGGATTGGAAAATGGTTCCTTGAATATTCCCACCTTGGATGAAAATTTCTTTCATAGTATATTATAGTTTATAAATATTGTAAATATAATAATAGTGTTTGTACATGGAATCCTTAAGAGATATTCCATATGTATAATACTATACATCATGGTTAGGTAAATAAGAATTTTAATTTTAGGGATCCACCATTAAATCCCTATAATTAATAATTCTACATATTCTTCCAATAATGGGGATTCAATGATCTTGAGAGTTAGGGTTTTTCATGGAATCCTTGGGGAATAATCTTGTATCATATCCTAATGTACCAACTATTTCAGATATTAAGAGGATGATATATATAAAGATATTCAATTAAAGATGAAAGGGGAGTAGGTGTTTAGACTGGTTGATTTAGTATGGACATAACGATTGCATGCATGTTACTAATTATGTTCTAGATCATTTAATCATCAAACCATTATGCATTCTTAAATAAGAATATTCACATAATTATCTTTCACTATAGAGAATGGTAACAAATATTCCATTGTTTTTTGAGATTTTATAATGGATCTAGAATATGTTTACCATAATTTGAAAAAAATATTTTATTATATATAATTCATTGAAAATGTGACTTACCATACGATGGTGAGGGAAATAATTAAATTGAAAATTATACATCACATTATCTGGATTATTTATTTAAATCAATGTATTTGGGAAATTCTACCTGAAATAGATAATGTAATCAAGAACCAAATAATTATAAAGGGAATAAAAATTGTTTATCCTATCTTCATATCCATATCACCTTAATATTATTTTATTTAGGCTGATACGATCTTTTTCTACATTCTATGAATTTGATATTTTTTATTCTAGGTATTGATTAAATATTTCATCGATAATCTAAATAACATGCTCTAAATATTACATTATAGTCAAAAACTATTGTAACCCACCAGGTGACTTCAAGAGGATAAGAATAGTTGATATCTCATATTATTGGTTCTTCACATAGATTTAAAAGAATTGTTCATTGTGAATCCTTATTTATATAGATTATGTACAACCCTTAAATAATGTAATTAATTATATCTCCCACTCATCCCCTAATTAATTTCAACTAGAGTAGTTAAGGAGTGTTTTATTCCCTGATGTATATATAATTGTTTTGAATAATTTTGGGTTGAGATTTTACCAACTATAAATAAAAATAGCTACCTAGATAATACACCAAATTATTTTGGACCTTATAAGATCAATAAGATATATTTTAGTTTTTTCTTCTTCTTATGAATATGGTGTTCCTAGCATTAGGTTTGTCCAGGAAGAAAAATGGGGGAGAATCTACACAATATTTCCCATAAAATTTCTAGGATTTATGAATCCCAATTTCATATGGATGAGTTAGTTCTTACCCCTCATGATATGTATTCCTTTATAGTTTTAATTATACAAATTTACCTCCTATGGAATCCATTTATTATGTTAACTTATAAAGTAATTCATTTGAAACCACTACCTAACATACTCTGAAGTGAATTTCCCGAAAAAATTATTACAGTTTCTCTAATGATTGGAAAATATTTATAATTTATTTGTTTTTTCTATAAAGTGGATTAGATGAAGTGATCTCTAAAATATCGTGGATCATGATCATTAATTTTTGGGATAAGAACCCTTTTCTAATTGAAGAGGGTGATCTAAAGGTAGAATGTCAAATTAGGAATAAATATCAAAATTTGTGGGTACATTTGTCATAATATGTTAAACATTCATATACTCAATATTATATATTCTATCATTGACCTAATAAATCTTCCCTTTTTCTAACATAGTCTCACCATATTCTGGTATTTGGTGGGTTATGGATGTGTTCATAGTGTTTCCTTTTTCATTTTCACAGTCCCACTAATTGGGTAGTAATAATTTATTAAAAGGGGATTCAAAATAATGGGAATTCAATTGATGATTATTATATAAAACTTCCCATCATACAACTATGGGAGTGTAATTCTCTATATATTCCTCAAATTATAATTTTTTATGAGAGTAATGTGTTCTAAAACATAATTTAGATTAATTGTGATGAAATTTACTATTGTAAATACATTAGTATAAAATATATATTTCTTTAGAGGAGTTATATCCATAATATGTTCATGTATATTCATAATTTATGATACTGATGATGGTTGTGTGGGTTAAAATGGATCTTACCTAGTCGGATTAGGTTGGCATTGGTAGGTTGTTACTACAACTACTGAAATCATTTATTTATAGGACTATATGATTCTATGTACAATATTTGGAGGGATTCCACAAGAAAGTTTTTCAATACAGGTAAATTCTCTCCCTCGTTGGTGAGGGGTCTATTAAAATATCACCAAGGCCAGATTTGATGAATTATGATGTTTCTGACTTATGATAATTTATAATTTCCCATGAAACACTATTAGGATATGCATGAGGCTAAAGTGATTTAATTGGATGCATGAATATTGTAATTATCTTATGTTACCATGTTTCGGTACCCTTGATTTTCTCTCCTTATGGGTGCCCAAGTTTGGATTACTATGGTTGAAGTGCTTACTATATAACATTTTGTAGAGTTCGGGTCAGACATCAGTGATGGTGACCATTTGGAATAGAATAACTCCTCGGTAACTCCTAGTAAATTTCCTGGACATAATGTAGATCCACAACCACCTCTATAAGGCCCAAAAGGTATGAACATTCATTATTTTGGGAGCAGATCCCAATGAAATTTCATGTTGAAATGGATTCCACCGCCCACTACTAATTGTTTCTCATAGTTCTGAAATTCCTCAATTCATTCCCATTAAATTACCTTGGTTTGTTTCTGTGTTTATAAATATCTCTCTATGGATGTACCCTTGCACCATTTCCTTCACTATCTGGGTTATAGTTACTGTGTGGGTGACTGTGAATATTTTTACTAGGATTTAATGTGGTTAGAAGATTCATGATCTATCAGATAGTGAGTTAACCACCCCAATTGTAATGTGACTTCTCAACGATTTGATAGGTATCCTAAACCATCATTGTATGTTCATTATCAATGAAATTTGGATTCTGTGGGTGAAAAAATAAACTCATCAATGAAGTTTCTCAAATGATAATGCATGGAAATTCGACGTTTTTCTTATGTAAAGGATTTGATGTTAGGTATACCATTTAATTTTTTCCAGGTTCCTTTCTCACATGCCTATTTTTTATTACAAGTATCATATGAATTTCTTAATTTCCAAATGTGCAAAACATATTAATAACATAGGGTTTTCATGAGTTTATCATTTATTAGGTGAGAGGATGAGAGGTCAGATCATCCCAAAAGGGATCCTGTTTCATATTCCAATACTATCTTATCCATTTCAATCATTTTTATTAAATACATCTTATTAAAAATAAAATGTTTAATTTAGTGAAACTTTTTAATCTAAAAACAAGAATTTATGATGAAAATACACATAAGTATTTTTTTCTCCTTTGATCCATGTATTTTGTCAATAAATTGTTTATATCCATATTGGTAGTTAATTTAAAATCACACATCATACATTGATGATTTGAAAAAATTTAAAAGCAGATATTAGGTGTGGTGGGGTGGGGTTTATATTGAACCCATGATAAGGGATTCCTTTATATTATTGTTGGGTGATTTAGTACCCATGTAGTTTATATCCACATAATGGGACATGTCATATGTTTTAAAGTCATGTTACAAGGACCATAGTGGTTCATTATAAGGCGATGAATCTATGAATTGTTTTATTTCATTTAATAAAATGAAGAGTAAACTGCTATATTAATTGTACATTGTAAATAGTTAGTATGAGGGGTTTACTAATGAATCCATTCCCCTCTTATCCTCACATACCAGTAAGTTGAATGAATTTTAGGATCCAATAACGATTTCTTTAATCTAAGAATACAAATAATCCAAGATAAGAATATCAATTCAATGAATATGAGGAAACTAGTATGATAATCTCAAGACAAGGTGATTTGGGATTCCAAAAATACAATCTCTAATATTTTCATATGATAAATCGGGAGGTGGATTTCGAGATAAGTTATTTCTTGATCAGAGTTAAGGATATAAGTATAATGACACAAATAATGTTTGAATCATCCCAAAAGTTTAATAGTGTGATTCATTATTTTCAAGGGGTTTAGTGATATATACAATTGTATTAGTCCTAATGGATTAAGACCTAAATCCTTCATTGAGTATAACAGGGGGTGTAAGAGGATATATCCCCATGGTTTTAACCAATGGGTTCCTAGTTAGGAATCCTAGGTTTCCAAGTGGTTTACATATGAATATGGGAACCTAGGTGGGTGAATTATGTGAATTGGTTTGAGTATCTAATGTGGGTAAAGGGATGTCAAATTTGGTAATCTAGGTGAATGGGATCCAATGTTATTATACAATTAGGTGCTTTAGCAACTAGTTTGTTCATTCATAAGTGGATGGAACCTCAATGATCTGGTGTTTAGGTCACAAATTCAATTACAATAGATTGGGCATGGATAAAAATAATGGATTTAATACACCCTGATACCTCACCCAAGTAAGGACAATAGTATATAGGTTGTGGATACATGAAATTACATGGTCACACTATATAATTTGCACTATGGTTTCTTTATAATCCAATTTTGTATCAGTGAATTAAAATTTGTAGCATTCGTTTTTAATGCTTGAAAAAGGGTTTATTGATTGTAATTATTTGTACTAATGTGAGGATATTTTGGAATAATCTATGTGTATGTCCGGAAGGGGAGATGGAGAGATATTATTGTAATATGGTGTTTTACCAACCCGAAAATTGAAACAATATGAATAAAGGTCACACAATAATGGGGGTTCTATTATAATTTATGTTTACTACCTGATTCATGTATTATTGAAACATTAATGGTCATCCTATGAAGTAAAGATTCATATTTTCTATAATTGTAATAAAAACATATTTTAATGGTTATCATTATTTCATAAGGATTATTTTCACGATAACTCCATTGTTTTCACTATGAAATTTTTTCTTAGAATGTTTGATGGAATTATATAAGGATAACATGGTTTTTTTACAATTTTTGTATTTTACTAAATACAAATGATATATATTTATGCTACATATATTGAGGATATTCTATGAAGAAATAAGTGGCTAGATTCTTGTACCACTATTTGAATGTGATCAAAAATGGAGAAGTTTGACCACTTCATGATTTATATGGAAGTGAAAATTGTTGTAATGGATTGGAAAAATGAAAGTGTGTTTTCCTAGTCATAAGGGTGTAGACCCTTTTCTTATCTGGAGAATGTTATAGGCTACATAATGGATCACATTAGCTTGTATCCAATGTATCTGGAAGGTTGGGAGGCATATGTGGTTGCACCTGGAAAATGTGGCTCCAATTGAAATGGGATTTTGAATGAATTTTATTGGTTTCAGATGTTTAAGGGTCTCCAAGAGACAATTTAATAGTTTCATCACAACATTCTATGTGAAAAAATGATTTCACCATGAAGAATATGGATATTATACTACTAGATTAATGTATAATTAATTATATCTATCTAGGTATGTTACACGCCATGAAGTTGGTAATCACATCATTAGTGGATCTGGGTGATTATTTGTGGAATTATCTTGATTGGCCTCATGATATGAATATTAGAGTCATACCACAATATGTTCATGAATAAATATAGTTTTTAGGATCTAGGCCACGTTTTTTATGAAATTTGATAGAACATGTCATGAAATAATGGGGAGTCACATGGATGAAAATTGATGATTTGAGTATTCACACCACGAAGGATTATGACACATCATAAAGTACTATAAAACCGAAGGATTCATGTTACTTAGAAGGGTGTCACATCACGAAGTAGAACTTTATATCCTACTTATCAGATGTTATAATTTAATATGCTCAGTTACGGATCTAGATTGAGTAATTAACTCAAATTTAATGGAACTAAAAGGCCACAATAAATAAAAATAACACATGGGGAAATATTTATAAATGCATATGAAGGTGGAATAATTTTAACCATTAGATTCAGACAAAAAGACTAATAAAAACATCAAAGAGCAGTTCTGGAAAGCAAATCTGAACATATAGCACGTTGATATATTTTAAATATATAGTTGGAGGAATTCCATAAGAAAAGTGATGAAGGATACTAGAACTCATTAAAGTGTTTGTACATGGTTAAGGATAATAATTTCCATTAAATATCATAGAAATTAGGTATTTTTTTTCTTGATAACCTTTATAATAGTCCTATGAAATACATAGATAGAAGATAAAAAACACACATATATATCAGGTTAATCAATAAACTATAGGTTTCATTATCAATGGCATATGATCCAACCTGAATAACTTTATAAAAAATATGAAAAAGAACATAATTTTAGGAGGTGATACTTGTTATGTAGTGGGTTATCCATAAACCATTTTAAGGGGGTAACCATAGGTGGGAGTGACCCATCCTAAACTCATAAGTTATTTTAGAAAGACCTCACGTTAATGATCATATGATCGATTTATTGGTTAATTTTTGGTAAAACATGTAAAAATATTTATGTACCTAGTGATTTGTTGTTTATATTCTTCAAAAAAAATTTAGTAAAGGTTGGTTAAGTAATCAAAATAACGTATAAAATAAGAGAAAAAAGGTGTACTAAATAATTATAAGGTCCTGATCATATAGTGGCATGATAATTTAACAATAATGTGTTAAATTGGATATAAATTTACACACATTGATTCACCAATGCCTCTCTCCATGTATTTATCCACTAAGCCCCTTTTTATCTTAATATTTGGTATTATATCATATGAAATTTTCAATTAAATATTTCCTTACATAAATGTAAACTAATGTTTTTAAAGCTATTTAATATATATTGAATGAAATATTGTTTAATGGTAAACAATTATCTAATTTGAAGAAGATGTTCATAACATATATATATATATATGACCATGTTTTGTTTCTTTATAAAGTAATGAAGAATGTAATTTTTCTTCTAATTTGACGTGGATTAATTTTAGAGGAAAATAAATGATATATGAAAATTTATCCCAATATAAAGAAATCATTAAAGGATGTTATAAATGATGAAATGATTAAGAAAATATATCAATACTTGTTTTCTATGGATATGAGGATTAAATTGGAAGATTCAAATGTAAATATTAATTTAATAACACTACAATTATAGATACCCCATATGCTAATTACCATATCTATAAAATCAGGAAAGAAGAAATATAATAATGGATTTATAATAAACAGTACCACTCTAATTCAATTGATATTCAAAAATAAATCATTTATTTACAATGTGTATGGAAAAAAATCTATATTTTTTTATGGTTTTTGAATAGAGTAATGATCGAATAAAAACAACGTTGTATTGGTAATCTGAATGCTACCAAGGTATCACATGACGATATATACAAGTATTACAAGATAATGTGAATTAACGGGAGATAATGAATATAGTAACATGTGCTATTCTAGATGATTTTTTGTTGGAAAATAAATCGATAAATATATAGAAGGTGGAATTGATGTTAGCCATGATGAAAATGAGGCATAATATAAAAGTTAAAAGTTCCATTATTAAAGAGATCTCATAGGACATCATAAATAATATGGAATAATGACTTCAAGGTTATTTTCATTCCAATATGATCATCAGTTGATGAAAAATGGAAATTCTATAATTGATATACCATTAAAATTTAAAACATGTTCCCCTAATTAAAAAATTTGTATGATAATTTTAATGAACTTGTGACAATGTTCAATTACATAATGTCAAAAGAGAATAAGGACGTTCCATTCATAGAAGTCTCTTCAAACAAAAAAAATAGTTATTCTAAATAAAAATTATATAATAAAATGAATTTTCTTAGAGAATATAAGGTAGATAAATCCCCAAAAAAGTTAGTTATAAATTGGTAATTACATTGTATATTATGATACATTATGAGTCAATTTGAGAGACTCATGGGCACTATATATGGAAACAACATATTATGAAAACATATCACTTGGAATAAGACTCAAAGAGATGTATTTTCTATGGAAAATTATTTATATTTTATAACCTTGATCATATGGTAAGTCACAATTTCTGAATGAAATCAAAGATAGAAGTATAATTCATAAGGATGTTCTAAACTCATGTAACCTACCATGAAATAATTTATCTTCAAATAATTCATGTTATTCTGGAAAATAATTCAACTATTTTATAAAATAATAACGGGATATAATAAAAGCTTCACCAACCACCAAAATTAATTCTTTATAAAATTCTTCATGAAAAGAATTATGATATATCATAAAAAATTTGACTATCCCCACTATAAGAAAAGCGTATAATCAAATAAAAAACGGTAATCCTATATTGGAACCAATGGAAATCATGAAAAAGGCATGGATAACTTGAATCCTAATAACCAAAATAGTTCTAAGAGAAATTGTTGTAAGTTCCATCCTATATAGGAGGAAGTGTGATGTAAGGTTTTTTGATGAAGAAGAAATGTAAGAAAAGACCAATCAAATAAAGTATAATACTAATCAAAACATATAAATTGAGGTTTATGTAAGTGGAGTCACTAAATGGAGATCCACATAAAAATGAATAAAGAATTTTTCCACATATAATGATTTTGAATAGTAGGAGATTCATGTGGTGATTGGATAAATTTACTCAAATATAAAATAATGAAAAATATATATTGAATTAATATTTCTAGTCTTCCAAGGACCACCATATTCACCAACATTATGAATGTGGAAGGCCCCAACACACAATGTAATTATATTATTTTTATAATTGATGTTGAATTTATTATGTTTTTTGGGGGATATATAATCAATGGAGAAGTTTAATTAAGGGATGAAATTGATGTTGAGACATGATTTGAATCTCTAATTGAGGATTGAAAATTTTGTAAATGGAATCCAGAAAAATCTATAATCAAATAAGAGGTGGTAGAGAGAATTATATATTTTAATTAAAATTAGTATCATACAGATGTTACGTAATGAGTGTAAAGGTTTGATTGAAGAGTTGTTTTCAAAATCACATGTCAACATCTGGGGTTAGTCCTTAGGATGTAATAATACAAGAAAATTTGATGAAAATTGATACTCATGATTTATTTTCTATTAATATAACAATAGTTTTTATGTTTAGTATAATCTGATAGTTTTTTAAATATATGAAGTCATTAAAAATGGGTGATTAAAATGTTAAAATTCAATTTTATATTTGTTTATCTATCTGGGATATTTTGAGCTAACAATTCCTTCAACCACAATTAGAAACCTAGAGAATAAAGTGTATAATTATTTTCCAAAGATTTGGTATCACTTGGAATTTTACATTTGGTATATATTATAATCATTTTATAATATTTGGTATCAAGAACCGATTTTCAATAAATAAATCACGCATGAATTAGACACTATTTTACTTATGGTTACTAACTAATGGTTTAGTGAATAATTGTTAGAAATAAAAAGACAAATTGATTTCTTGTAGCTATAAATTTGGACAATATGTGATTTAGGAGAGTAGGTGAAGTACAATGGATAACACAAATGATTTTGGATTTATCTCTAGTTTCATATAATAATTTCTAAATCAGTAGAATTTGAGATATTGTTAATGGATCATTTAAATGTGATAAAACCACTAACCAAAATTATTTTATTTGACAACCATTATTTGAAGGTAATTCCTGATTTCAAAGACAAAAATGTATTTATCAGATAAAGATATTATGTTTTTTGCATCCATGAAAAATATTGAAAAAGGTGTATATTTGTATTTCATTGTTTGATGAAATAATTATACTAAAAATGTGGGATAATAAATTACTAAATGAATGAAAATATAACCCCCAAAATAGGTGAACTACCTGGTTAATTGAATTTTCTAACATTGGGTATCGAAAAAATAATATGTAATGAATGGTTATTATATTCAATGGAATTTTCCCAAACCATCCCCTGAGTTCCATTTTGTTACGACTCCAAGCCCACCTCCCATTGGCCAAGGTTTGGAGACTAGTACCGAGTAGTAATATCACTCAAGTGTGTTAAATTTTACCAAGTACATGTACACATGCACTCATCTCTTGGAAAATGTTTAGAAATCCAAAAAAACAAAGTAGGCATATATGTATTCTAAAATGAAAACCCTCATAGAGTAAATACTACAAACTAAATTTAAAAGGGGGCCAGTATAAAATCCTAATATAATAAAATTACAATATCCTATAATCTATCAATTGAAACCCCTACCTAAAAACAATGTATAGATGATTTCAAAAGCTGTTTAAGGGAGCCTCATCGATCCGGACACATTCTAAGAACAACATTTATTTGGAACCCCAAGGATCCCATAAACTATTTTAGTCATCTGCATATGACATCTGTGGGTGAATCCCATGCTTGGGATAGTAAAACCATACTTAGTAGGGACTCAAAACCATAATGGTATACCATAAAAAAATAAAAAATGTAGAACTCCAAAGAGGTACATGAAGTGTAGCTTCTAAGAAGTATTGTCAAAAGATTTACTAAATACATCTCACTCTAGTATATATAGATGACTTACATATATGAAAAGTTATGAAAATATTTAAATCCTTGGAGACACAATATAGATATTTATAAGAGACACACTCCACAGAGGTGTAGGTGACCCACTCCGTGTATGCGCATGATTCACACTTCATTACAGACGCACTCTGTGTAGGAAGAGGAGACAAATTCCATTAGATAAAAAATACATTGGGCATAAGAGATAAACTCCCTATAATACACACTCTATAAGAGAAAAAATATGTGTAGTTCACAACCACAAACATGATTCTTCTCTTAGAGAACTCATTCCGGTATCACCAACTGCTCAAGCCAACACTGTAAGATTCCAAACTACATTAAAAAACACATAGAATATTTCAAGAGGAAAAGCTTGTCACAAGGTTCCTAACACTACCAATGTATCATAAAATGGTCATTCAATTTGAATACTAGATGAATTTTAGGGAAAAATTGATGGTGGGGTCCGGGTCTGGGTCTGATTCATCCCAAACGGACCGATGCGAACCAACTTGAACCACTAGATCTGACTAGCCCACCTTGGCTAGCCTGAACCCATTCTATTGGTTTGGCACACCTACTCCAGCACGGATCGCTCAAGTTGTCCATTTTTTTACACATGGACATGACTGCTGCCCTGTCACTGCTTGGTCAACAAAGTTGAACGCCACATGATACGACATCCTAGAACCTCTCAGTTGTGGTCACCGCCAATGTACATGGTCTCCATGAGTTACCATACACCATGGGCACCTTCTTCCAGAATGGTCTTGATGGACCACACCCATTACCACCACCCTTCCATTCAGCTATGTCACCAGGCAGCGCCATACGCTACCACTAGTTCCCATCACTGGGGGGCTATACTCATTGGACTGCCTCATCTCCTCTGGTGCTTCATTATCAAAAATGGGGACACCCTTGTGATGAATAAGACATTTTCTTCACTAAATCATGAGCCAAATTATCTTTTTGTCTTATTGGGGGTCCAACATGTTTGGAACCTCCATTCAAAGGCCTGCGCGGCCACATGGGTCCATCTTCGAAGAAAAAAAGAGGATGATTAGAGAAAACAAAAAGAACACTCAAAGAAGAATGATGGATTTTTTATTTTGGCCTTCATTAGTATATTTAGAAAAGTGGGAAAAACATTGTAAATGACTAATATTTAATCACTTTAATGCCTGCAGTCTACAAATCCACCAAGAACGATCAAACAATAGATTAACATGTTCATTAGTTGTTCTTGGTTAATCATTGAAAACAAGAATGGTGAAAGAATAAAAAATACAACCCTAAATAGTTTTGGATCACTTGATGACGATAATTTATCATTGTTTTATCCTCATTGGGGAGATCCTTCTAAGAGGAGGGCTTATTTTTGTTGGCGATCCGTTGTTAATCGACATTTTTTATCTACCAATGGGAGGGTTATGCTAGAATATTTTCAATAGAGGATCAGAGGGAATTCTAGGGTTAAAAATTAATCCTGATTTATTGATTAATCAGTGATAATGGAAAACACTTTACATCGTTATTTTGTTATAGTGTTGCCATAATATTACATTATAAAATGAAATGGGTTGCCTTATCACTACATTACATCGTCACTACAAAACATTAAATGAAATAAAATTAACCATTTAATTTTATATTTTATTCTACATTAGAAATTTCCAAAAATAATTCGGTATTTATGCTGCACCTGTCAATGATAGTCCTTTCCTAAGGAAAACGTGATGTTCAAAAATCAATAGTGCTCTCCGGTTTATGATATGTGAATCCATTTAGAAGTTACTAAAACTGCTCATGCTTTCTATTTTTAATAATCATAGAAATTACTCAAAAGATTATTCTGGGAACACTATGCCTCATAATCATGTCCAATCTCAGCACCTGTTCCTGATATAAAACCATATAATTTGAAAAAAAATTTACATGGATTTTTTAAGGCATTACATTCTCCCCACCTTAGGAATTTATGTCCCCGAAATCCAAAACACGTGAAAAATAATAAAATAGGTATACTACGCACGGATATGAGCCTCCATCTCCCATTACTTGTTATAGATATTTTCATGTCACAACCAAATGCTCCCTAGATCAATCGATCATCCATGAAGGATCCTATCATATAAATCCTCAATCTCTACTAGGTACTCTGTGAAAGTATCCTCATCGTCGATATCTAGCTCACCCTAGTTAATGACGTGTGATGGTTTGTTCACCTATATCCCCAGTTGTGATAATTGTAGGACATTTTGAACTCTCTTGAACTATGTAGGTAGAACCACGATGTAATCAACCAGACTGACTCTACTCAAAATCAAAAAGCATTGATGTACTGTAGATATAACTTATAGACCCGACCAATTCTCCACAATCCTTGTCAAGGTGAGAACTGAAGGAAAATATGGTCTCCCTCCATGAACTACAAAGAGCATTGTCTCTTATCAACATAGGATTTATATCTACTTTATCCAGTCCTCATCCACTCCTACATGATATTCATGTGCTCGGTGGCAGATTGCACCACACTGGGCCCCATGAGTGCTGACTCCCCTAGGTTTGTAAAAAAACGGTGACATGCATTGTCACATATACAGTGCCTTGAATGGTTATATAACAATGGTGGGGTGGTATTTTCTGTTTTACACAAACTTCACTAGATTTATATGATCATCCATACTGCAGTGAAATTCTATGATACAAGCATGTATCATTTCCTCTATAACCAAGATGGTCCTCTCCATCTGGCTATCTGTGTAAAAGTGGAAATATGTGCTCAAGAACAGCTGATCCCTTAATTCCACACTCAATCCCTTCCACTATTAGTATGTAATGTGGACATCATGATTTGAAACTATCATATATGGGACTCCATGGAGTCAAACTATCTCTTACATGTAGAGGCATCCCAGGCTTTCAATTGAACTCTGCTCTCAAATAGTAAGGATGTGGGCAGACTGGGTGAGTCATTTGTTGATTTTTGAGATGGTATCATTTACCCTATAAGTTCATGGTAAACTCATCATGAATTCCATCTTTATGCCATCCCACTTCCACTTTAGTTCCATAAGTGGATGAGTCTAGCCAATAAGAACTAGGTGCCCTAAATTTACTAGATGAATATTATTTCACCGAGAAACAACCTCTCCCAGTTTCTTTTCCTTCCCCATTGACCAAAACTGACATCGAGGGTCCTAGTACATATTTAGAAAACCCAGATGTACTGCAAAATGGGATGTGTAGAAAACCATTAGTACCTCCTCCTGAGACACAATTGGTACCACAGTGCACCCTAGGTAAAGGATGACGTGATCCCACCCTTAAAATATCTATTAGGGGCCTACCCTGTAGAAATATTATCACGTTGATACTCATAGTCAATATCAGCTAGCTATCCCTCCCTAAATCACTATAAGAATGGATGGGTGACAACTATCAACTAAATATTATATTCTCTGTCATAATACAGAAAGGGTATTTATAGCATGACCAAATTCTCTGATTCCTCCGTCAATAACTGTAAACTGGATCTCCTATTGAGTGAATCTACATCAACATTCCCCATCCTAATTGAAATAGATGATCTAAAATTCATTATACTAAATTAAACACATCCATCACATCTTCCACATTTTTAGATCTATATGGGAGAACACATACATGAGGTTTTTTTGTTAGAGTAAATGACAAAACACTCACCCAACAAGTTTTGTGACCACATCTTCAACATGAAGACTATTACTACTAGATAAAGGTCATGAGTCATGTAGTTTTGCTTATGATTCCTAAGTTATCTTGTTCCACATGCAATCAATGCTTGTCTCTACATCAGGACACCACCCAGCATAGTCTGTGATACATCTAAAAAAACTATATACCCAACACCCACCGCCAGTTGTCCCATGATAGGATTAGTCATACACATCTTCCGTAGATATAGAAAACACTACTATCATTTATTTTTCCACAAGAAGTGTCACCCCTTACATGTCAATGCTATCAAGAGTGATGCTACCCAAGAACAGTTGGTAAAATCCTCTCATATTACTAGACCAAAACTAAGAAACTCCTTACCTAAATTAATGCTACTTGGTGGCTCCCAAGAAAATACCACCTCTAGCATTGTTGGATCCACAAAAACACTAGCATCAGATATGACGTGTCCCATAATATGGCCCTCCCGCATCAAGAACTAACGCATCGAGAGCTTCCCATATTTCTAGTTCTCCCATTTTATGTCTAAGACCTACCTCAAGTGTATCGCATGGTCCTCCTTAAATTCCATGTACACAAAAATGACATCAATGAAGACCTCGAAGAATCGGTCTTTGGTAATCCTAGACAATAATTTTCATGAGTCCCATTAATAATTTTTGGGTAGTGGTAATGCTTAATGGAATAACTAAATATATGTAATGTCTATATCGACATCTGAATGTTGACTTTGATATATCCCCATATTTTACATGAAGCTGATGATTACCAAATCTGAGTTCTATCTTTGAGAACCACCTCTCTCCCTTAATCTAATCAAAGTGGTCTTGAATTATCTACAGTGGTTATATTTTCATTGTAGTCACCTGATTCAAGCATCGGAAGTCCACAAATGGCCTCATACTCCCACATTTTTTCTTGGAATATAATACTGGGGTTGACCGTGTTGAAACATTACGTCTCATGAAGCCCTTCCTCTAAAAGTCTTCCAACATTACCCTCATATCTCGATGCACAGTGAGATACAAAAGATATTTTTATGCTGATATCGGTGATTTACAATGGTATAGGGAAATATAGGAATATACCTCCCAATGGGGAGGTAATCCAAGACATCAACATGTGTTACTTACTCATGCACCTCCAGAACTCTACGAAACCAATGTGTATTATCATCTACATCCCTGAGGATGAGGCAGGTCAACTATGGAGTAATTTGTTTCATCCTCCTCTAATAAAGTCCATCATGGGCTGTGTGCATTTCATTTTTGCAGGTAATGGATGAACATATCCCATCATCATGGACACACAACACTCCATGCCCAAAATAGTTAATCTGATCATTGACTGTGGATAACCAGTCCATACATAAAATAATGTTTTAAGGCCTCGATGCAACTACTAAGAGATATCAGCCTTTGATCTCACCTCTAATAGTATTCTCACACTATCATTACCATTGTGGGATCATTGAATCCCCTACCGTAGAAGTCCCTAAATTTAAGGATGAAGCCACTGGTTCCACAGAAATCATTGAGCTCTAAAAAAGGAATGTGGGATTGAATGAGTGGCTAGAACCTATGTTAATATGAACTGCACCAGGGGTATAAAAGATTCATACCATACCTCTAACCATATCTGGATTATCGGGTTCATAAGAATAAATTTTCTGGAGTTTACCTCACCCCTATCCACCCGATCCTAGATCATAGGGTCGAAGGCATGGGGGTGGTTGTGGTAGTACCTCAAATCTCTTCTCACCTCCTACTGCTCATCCTACTCCAATTACTCATCAATCACCCAGTGGAATGACATGTTAGTTCCACCTCCATTACCATGGTGGTATCTCGATAGTCTTATGATTGGTCCTACGGGAGGTCGTACAATCACTTGAAATATATCCTCATCCACCGCATGAGTATAACATCCTCACATTTAGCTACCCTATTATACCATGGATTCATTTTACTAATAAACATAAATCATGGGGTCAAACCTTGTACTATCTAGTCCTTTAGGATCCCTACTTCTATTTTCTTCTACCTAATGTTGATGAATATGCTACAGGAAACATGGTTGTAACCCCCATCGTTGGTGCCTACACTATTAGAAACCTTTATTCATGCTAAGCTCACTCCAAAACCCTAGTATTTGTCGAGATAATAAGGGATATATTTGATCCCCTAATCTCACTGCATACCCCTACTCGATTTTCTCGGCCTTAAAAAATAGGGCTCGCACCATGTTTATGAAGTAGTGAGAATGATCCTTGAATCTCATTGAGTACTCTACTATAGTCTGACTACCCTAATGTTAGTGTAGTGGCTGCAGTATACGCATAGAGTGTAACTTCACTAAAATTAACACCTCCCTAAAAGGGTTCTCCATTTCTATCAAAGATAGGGTCATCTACACATGCATCTAGATCATCAAGATCCACCATGTCTTCATAAAGTAGTGAAGAAGGATTAATTTATGACCACCATCTTGTCAAGAGGAATCATCAATAGGTGGAAAACATTTTTAACCATCTGCATCCCATCCTCAGAAACCTATGGATTTATATCACCTTCGAAATAAGTGGGCCATTATATCTAAAATACCATCAATGTACTGAGCCTTTGTGCATCCTATACCATTAATGGCGATAGGAACTGAAGCCCTCTGAGTTTTTGAATCATTAGTACAACACCATGAGGTTCTATCCATGAAAATTCTCCCAATACCA
Organism: Viscum album; assembly: GCA_963277665.1. Taxonomy (NCBI): domain Eukaryota; kingdom Viridiplantae; phylum Streptophyta; class Magnoliopsida; order Santalales; family Viscaceae; genus Viscum; species Viscum album. Next base: position 1,033,217,947 of record OY728125.1, read on the forward strand.
ATGCCTCATTTATCAAAAGGCCATCACCATGGTCACACCCTAGAATCCTATTTGGATTCCTCTGTTGAAGCATCCTGAAATATAACAACATATAGCACAATCAATTGGGAATACCGGGTGAGCTAACTCTATCTCAAGAAGGAAAAGAGAACACACTCAAATCCTATATTATCTATGAAACTAGTGTTTTTATATACCATGTAGAAAAATAAATACATGGTCCTTGTGTATAAATTTCTCTGCCACCACAACAACACTAGACTCTCTGGCCTAAAATCTGAACTCGAAACACATATAATTATTACCCCAAAACAAATTCACATAATGTTGGTCTTTAAACTATAACAATCATATGATTTGATTCCACTATATCACAACCCGTCCACTAGGGACTTTGTAATGACTACCGTAGACTACCTCCAATAGTCTAGGGGATGGTGACTACCGTAGAGTAGGCATATCCCACAAGTGGGAGCCTTTTTCCATGTATCTATACACACGCATCCATGTTCCTATAAATTACTGAAACCAAAAACACTAAGTAGACATGCTTTTACACAATAAAGAAAACTCGCACATTATAAATAGTAAAAATTGAATGTATGTAGGGGCCTGTATACAATATTAACAAAAAAGTACAATCTCTTGGAATCCAACTACAAAAAACCCTACCAATAATGTAGGTACATAAGATATAGGAAGTCACTAAAGTTCACTGCATCTATAGGGCCTCCCTTAAAGTAGAACTTTTTTATATCCCACCAATGCTCCCATAAAAAATATTTCTCATATTCACAAGACACGACATGTGCGGGTGAAGCCTATGAAGGGGTGAGTAAAACCATACTCAGTATGGACCCCAAATCTCAAAGGTATACCACAAATCAATGCACAAAGCATATTACCAAAGAGGTACATGAATTGTGTCCTCTATGAAATATAGTCAAGATATTCACTACAGTAAGCTCACACCAGCATATGTATATAAATTACATATACGAATAATGCTCCATAATATTCCAATCTAAGTCGATAGACTCTAAAACATTGCAGGAGACACACTCCACATTGGAGCAAGAAACATACTTATTAAGATACACTCTCCGTATAGGCGTAAAAGACACACTCTATGTGGTCTTAGGTGACACACTCTATGTGGGTGCAGGTGATGAACTCTATAGGATACATAGTTTGTAAGATACACACTCCATGTAGGTCACATCCAGCCATGGGATTTCATTCTTAACTCTACCGTTATGAGAATAAGTAGTCCTAGAGAATAAATTCATATGAAAACTACATGAATTCTCTTTTAGAGTATCTGTAATGGGATACATCATCATAGGGGTCCCAATTCCACAAACGGCTCAATAAACAAACATACGGTTTGAATGTTAAGGGCAATATAGTAGGAATCAGTTGGATGGTTCTGGGTGTAGTCCGATACTAGGCTCGCTGAACTGACCCATGAGTGAGGAATTTTTTTTGGACTAAACCATTATGTCAGCCCATCCAATCATCCTCTAGGACCACCAGATCGAAAGAGGCCCACTCAAGAGGTCCGGTTTGGTCCCCTAAAAAGTGGCTGCTACTGCATCCCCATCGGGTCAATAAAATCGGTTGTTGAGAGACCCAACCAGTGGTCCTGGTGGAATGTGACTTCTTACCTCCTGATGCAGCCTCCTACATCCTCTTGGTCATGTAAACCACTAGCGACCCTTGTCGCCACCCATGGCCATGAACTGGGGGGTCCATCAGCCGGTAATACCCCACTAGACTGAGGAATCAACACAACCATACAGGTGAGAAGTGTCACCGTGCACCACAGGCTGCCGGTGGGCACTAATCTGCAAACTACCAAATATTTTTTTGTTCCATTTTATTTTGAAATGGGGACACCGCTACGATCATCGGGTTGTCATCATCACTAATGTGGACTCCAAATCATCGTGTCATCACTTTGGGGGCCCGACCACATTGAAAACCTCTTGGAAAATCCTGAGGTGAACATGTGGCTCCCTCGGCCATGAACAAAAGTATGGGGTATAAAAAAAACCAAGAAAAACCAAATAATGAACATATCCCTTGTTTATTTCTTCTTTATTACTTCCCGTTAAAAAAGGGGGATGAAAAATAATGATAGTCTCTATGTTTTAATCCCATTAGAACATGTAGTCTAACCATCCTATAAGAATTATTGAACTACAGATCAACCAGTTTGTTGGATGGTCCACTTTTTTCATTGAATACACGAATTGGGAAACCATTCATTAGACATATCCTACCTTAGTTTGGATCACCCATTGATAGAGATCTGTTAATATTTCTTTCTCATTGGAGAGATCCTTCAAAGAAGAAGGATTTTTGTTGATGGTGATCAATTTTTCTTTATCGTTCATCATCCACCAATGGGAGGTGGGGGTTCCACAAATTTTTTATCTCTACATGTTACTAGGAATTCGAGGGTTAAGAATTAATAGTAAATTCTTTTGAAATAATTTAGAATACAAAATACGTCATATAGTCACTATGTTGCTAGGTCACCACTCTATTCAACTATGAAATGAAACATAAATCCTTATAGTTGCATTTCTATTAAATGTTAAAACAAAACAAAACAATAATTTATATTTTATTTTTTTAATCACCCTTAAAAATTTCCAAAAAATTCCCTCAGTCGACCTAAGCTTGTCCATGATCAGCCCTATGTAGCGTAAAATAGATTTCATAAACTCAATGGTGCTCTCAGATTTTTTTATCCAGACACTCATATAGAAGTTACTAAATCCCCTCACGCCCACTATTTTTAATAAACATAAAATTAGTTCATTAATTTATTCATGATAAACCATGCCTCGGAATCACATGATGTTTGAGTGCCTAGTCTCAAAATAATCCAATATAATTTTCAAAAAAATTACATCTAAATTTTATGACAATATAGGCATAAGTTATAAATGACATACTGGATGATGAAAGATGAAAATGTATACCTTTATATGTAATGCTAAAGATATTTCCTAATTTTGAATTATTTTATTGTTGACATGACATTGTATTAAATTATTAGCTAATTGGATTGATGTTAAACCATGTTTTCACCCCTATAAGAAGATAATATGATGAATATACCCACAAAGGGGGAGAATGTTTACATGGTCTCACTGGAGAAGTAGAATACAGGTGAAGTGGAAGAATTTTCCTTATATGAAGAAGAAATATTATATTCATGATGGGAAGTATTCCTAATTAATCCAAATGGGGGTATTGTTTTCATCCAATTGAGGATTTTGGGAATTGGATGGTTGTCTATTTTTTTCAATGATTCTAATGTGTTTTTAGTGCTGTAATTATTTGAATAAAAATGGTTATCTTGTGGAAGATGTTTTGTGAAAGTCCAAAAGTGGATTAGAAGATAGTTATCTTCATGATGAGGTTTATCTACTAGAAGTTAGTGACACTATTAATATGTAGGTAACATCATGAAGAGGGTTATAGTAGATTTTTGGTTAATTTATTGATTGAAATAATGTTTTTATAGAATGATCAATGTTATGTTATGAATACGTAGATTTTCATAGATTCAATAAAACCAAAACTTTAAGGGTTGTTATTATTGTCAAAGGTTTTTTCATGTTTCCTCTATGCATTTATCCTTGAAATATTATCCCAAATTATTTAGATGAAAAACATAAGGATTATGGAGAATTATTAAGGTAAAAATAGATAGCTAAATTAATTGTATGGATATTCATTCCACAAATATAGATATTTCACAATATAAATATTGGGTTACAGATTCTATTATTGTTTTCTAAAGCCTCTCGCACTATGATTATAATGTACCATGAAATGATATATTCATGAATTATAATTATGGAAAATTAATATAAAGTAATTAATAGTATTTTCATGTTTATAATGGTGTTTCCCTTTTTCAATGTTTGAAGAATGTTTTAAGATATATTGTGAAACTCATTACCATGCCACAAGGATATATGAATGATTTGATATTATAGGGGGTCACACTGTGAAAAGGGTTTTGAATTAATGATAGTATGTTGAAAGCATTCTAGGGGGTTATTATATTTTAGGGTCTCTATATCATGAAGGTATTTTTATGACAAAATATTCCTAGTGAAATCGGGGATTGTGTTATGAAGAAGAGAGACACACAAACTAGATATGGGTAGAATTAAGTGTATATTTTTATTTGAGGTTCACAAGATGATATATTGATTAAAAATATTAGTGAATTTTGGTGAATATTGGTAGAAAATTCTACATGAACATCATTTTATTAAGCTTAGAGTCATTCCATGACTAGTTTGATGATAAAGAGTTGTCTAAATAACAAATATATGATTTTCAATATAGTTAAAGAGAATTTAGTTTAATATAATGGGATGTTACTCCACAAAAAATAGTTTATCTATGAATCTTACTATGATGGATGGTCTCACTCCATGAATTACCATGTATTAGAAGCAATCACACCATGATAAATATTGTCACACTATAACGGAGTAGTTTCTAGCCTACCTGTTAGAAATTAGATTTCAAAAGAGAGCATAATAAGATAGACAATTTTTATAATAAGAATTACATAAAAATAAGATAAATGGTATTTTGTTTATTATTTTTCCATAGGTGAAGCAGAAGTTTCCATGGTATCTCATGGAATGGTGATAGAGTTATCCATGTTATAATTCACAATATACCTGTGAAGTATAGTGAGTGAAGATTTACAAAACCAATATCTTAAATAATTTCACTTTGAATATAAATATTTTTATCCCGCCAATGTTTCGTTTAATGATAAAAAGTAACAATTTCTAGATTGAGAAGTATTTCATGATTTATATTCAAATTTTGGCCACAACCAATTTTAAAATTATTCAAATAAAAAATTAATTTTTGAGGTATTATTTGTTAGTAAATATTCATATCATTAAATAGAAAAATGTTATAAATATATCATTTTTAGGTCCAAAATAAGGTAACAATATTGACCGTTAAATCCGTGTGAAAATATGAAAATTTATATGATTAAACCATATTCAACGACATTTAGGCCTAATTGATCATTTATTCATCATGGGGAGAGATTTAATCTTTAGGAAAATTTTTATTGATGTAAAAACATGTGATTTGTAATCATTAAAGGTGACAATTTCATGGGGACTCAGTATATGTGAATACAAATTTCCATCAAGTTGTATAACATTATTTCCAGTAAATAAGTCGTAAATTAATTAACAATTGTATAAATGAGAAGAAATCTTATTGTCAGACATAGGAGACATAGATGAAAAAACATTGAGAATTTTGTTTCCATATTAGGTAATTTATTGTATATATCATGTGAAAAACAATAAGAGACATATTTAGCGCCAAATGTTTTGACTCTTTATCCTATAAAAGATTACATAACCTTATTTTGAAAGAGTTCAAATATATAGTTGGAAAGATTTTATACTTTTGTAGTTTCTTTTATTTTTTAATAATATTTTACATTTTTTAAATATATTTTTTTGTTCTTCCTCTTATACTCTAAATTCTGTATTCATTTTTTTCTCTCTTATTCTTCTCTATTGTGATATTTTATAATCATGGTCATGAGTAGCTAACCAAAGTAACATCCCCTAGTTGTAATATGGTGATGAACCCAATATATCTGTATTAATATATCATATTTGGTTAGATTAAGTGTGTTAAATTACTTTGTGTTTTCACATTTCACAGAAGGTTTAGATTTCTCTTCATCAAAATTCTCCCTTGACCAATGAGGTGGATGTGGAGTATAAATGATTATTTCTATGTGAAAAGATATTAAAAACATGGGTATAAGATGATGTTTTTGAATATAATGGAGTGATTTTGTTAGTGATAGTATATTCTTAATATTACATAGTGAAGGTTCCCTATGGATTTTCTATTAGAAGTATATCATTTATATCTAACAAAATTCATTTTTTTCTACATAAGATATTAAATGATTACCCTTTTTAAAATTTAATTGATTTAGTTTTTTTAAAATAATCAAAATAAACCTATTTGTATTATTTAGTTTTATATTAGTTATAATAAAAATAATGATAATATAAATTTTGTGTTGTGTGAGATACATCCTCAAGACCGACCCTAGGGTGTGAACTAAACTTCATGATTAGATAACTAAAAACATTATCCATGGATCCATAAAAAATCCATTCATTAATTATTATTCTTTTCATTGATTCAAAAATCATGCACACGCTTTTTAATTATAAAATTTAAAAATAATCATTAATAAAAATAGTTGAACACAATATCATTAAATAGGTTTTTTCCATTTAAATTATTTTACATGGACTTATTTCTCATTTTTATATCAATTTGAGAAATTTATTCATTAAATCCTATAATTATTATTTTAAAGGATTAGTGACATATTTAAAAACATTGTGAGAAATATAGAGTGGATATCTAAATTTTTACATGCATCCCAGGGGAACTAGCTGGAGAAAGAACAAGAACATGTGGTTGAATATGTTTTCCCAATTTTTTCATGTTGAATAATATAATGATGCATATAGGAAATTCTATATAGATACATTGGACTTGTTATTCCATATCCTTATGTGGTTTCAAAAAATATTCCAATTGATTTACATATGGGATATGTAAGATCATTAGATTAGTAATTTTAAAATTTCATAGAAGATGAAAAATTAATTGACTCTCTAATATTTGACAATTAAAAAATAAGTGCCTCTCTACCTCAATCATTCTTTCGAAGATTATTTTTTAAAAAAAATATTATTGATAAATATTTTTAAATAGGCATTTCATAAATGTTCAATTTTCCAGAGTAATTACTTGAATGGTATAATTTATTTATTTATTTATCTTGTTTTATTCTTATTCAAGATTAAATATTTTTTGACATCCCCTTTTATAAAATTTTTGACAAAAATCATATTGTTCAGGTCTTGTTTGTTAAGGAATGAATCACAAAAGGGTTGGAGATTTCTAAATTAGAAGTGTTGGATGACCTGTGATTATGTGAATACCTCCTCTGTAACAACATGCATACAATGTAGAGGAGAACACCACAAATTTTATTAGGGATTACACCTATCTTCTTTTTCATCCCACTGTGGACCTCAAATTATCAATGTATTATTTCTTTTTGGATGATAATTTTAATCTATTATTTGGTGGTCTCTAAATTTATTTTCTAATTATGGACACCAAAAAATCACATGTTATTTTCCATCTCAAAGAAACCCTTTCCACCACATGATTAGAGATAGTCCACTAAAACTGCATGACTAAGGTTAGTTAAAAAACTAACACATATTTGCTGGGGGGGTCTAAACCAATATTTATCCATTTTATTTCCCCTCAATCATTCAATTTCATTATTTTTTTAAGATTAACTTTTTCATTTGATTTATTTTAGATTTACCAAGGTATAATATAAGATATTTACTCAAGATTTCCACATAAAAATAAATTAATTTGTATATGTCCATTAATTTAATATATTTTTACCTAGTTATTTTTAAATATGATATAATTTCGTGACATGATTTGAACTAAAAATTTGGTATTAAATTAAATAAGTGTGTGAATGTGATATAAAATTTTATATTAGTTTCTGTGTGATTCAATTTTATCAGGTTTTCTATAAAATTTTTATTTTTTATTTTTTATTTTTAGTGTGTTTATAATATTCTTTAGATTAAATAGAATACATTGAAAAATCCTAAGAATATAGGTATTATTGAATAATTTATTGATTTTAAAATTCTATCATTTAAATGGTTTTTACTTTTTTTTCTTGATTTTGAATCTATTAAATCATGTACTTTTGATTGATTATGAAACTCGTGTAAACTAGTGCTATCCAAATTTCAAATAAAACACAATATGAGAGGTTTATAATCCTTTTTAACATTTTATTCACATTTTTATTTTTATTTTGAATCTTCAAACCTGTTTTGTTATCAATTACATGTTTTTATCCTTTTCAGTGCATGTAGATTAATGAAATTTATAATTTATGACTATGACACCACATTAAATGTTCTTTTTTGCATTTAACTCTTAAATTGGTATACAATTACATATGTTCTATATTTATCCCATATTATAGATGAAATTATTTTTAATGAAGATGAATTAAAATCCAATTATCTCATTCCAACCTTGTCAATAATATAAATCCATTATTATTTTTTAACTAAAGTTTGTGGGGGGGCCTTATTTTTATTATGGATATTTGAATAATTTTTTTATGTGAATTGAAATTGAGGTCATATTTATTATTTTTTATCTGTAATATCATTATGATGTAAATAAAGATGGATGGTTAAAAATTTTCTTATAAATATTTTTTATTAGTTCACCAATACTGGATGATCCAAATCTTCATCTCATTTACTAAAAAATATGATTCTATAGATAAATTATATATATGAATTCAATCTGATAAAATACAATAAATTAGTGTAATGTGGGAAGGAATTTACCATTGATGGTAAAATTATAAAGTGTGAAATTAATAATAAGATCAAGATTCAGTTTAGGTGATTAATTTTTTATTTAATTTAGGAGCCCATCATTCATTAGAAAAATCATTCTTGTTCTTTTATTTATCCATAGACCGTAACTCCCCTAATTATGCTTCTAATGTTTTTACATTTAAAACCTTCCATATGTCGTCCTAAAAAACCCCATGTACAAAACCGTAGGATTAGAAAAAACATTTAAATTAGGAGGTGGATATAATAGGATTATAAAAACATTATAGATATCCCACACTTTCTTTAGAATAAAAAATATATAAATTATAAATACTTGTGTGAGGATAGAAATATTATCATTGGAGGTATGTATGACATGAATATGAGAAGTAACATAATATGGAATATAATTATAGAATTTTTAAATATTATGTTAATTTTTATTAATTTAAGATTCATGATAATTTTTTAGATGTTATAATTAATTATTATTGTCATTTAATCATTTGGTTGTATGTTTTCACCTTGGTATTATAGTATTTCATTGGAGTGAAATATATTTCATTGGGGGGATTTTTAGATCCAATATTTTCAATAACTTTAATTTTAATTTTAATTTTATAATCTGAGGGATATGTCATTTAATTAGACATTTTCATATTTTATCTTCTTAGATATATTTTTTAGAACAATTGAGAAAATGGCTGAATTTTGGAATTTTAAATACTTTTTGTTATTTTAATTTTTTGATCAAATCATTTTCTATATTGATTAAAATTGAAAAATTCATTTTTTATGATTATATGTTCATTTGGATTCATTTCATTCAATAGAACCATTATTTCAATCCAACTTTTTTATGCCCCCATGGATACTCACAATCCAAACTATGGAATCTATGCCAATATATGGAGAATTTTCAAGATTGAATCATATCTCTAAAAATAATAGACCAATTGGGATAAAATTTAATGATAATAAAGAGGAAATCTAGTGGAAATTTTTTCATTTTTGTGATCACATGTATTTCATACTTATTTATTGTAATAACGGTATATTAACACTGTTTAAGGGAATATGAATAGTCAATCAGGCAAAAAAAGTTTTTTACAGTAAATTGGACATAACGCCTTCATTACCTGTAAAAATGAGATGGATTCTTTAGATTTATAGTGGAAATATAGGTGGTAAACATTAAATTTGAAAAATCTTTTAAATTATGTCACATAATTTGGATACCACATTAAAACATATAGTGGGCAGAAATGGAAGAATTTTTTTTTTGTCTTTGGTCTAAAAAATATACCCACCCCCTTTTCAAAGAGTTGAAAATTCTAGATAGACAAGTTTTGTTGTTTCAAATTATATTTGATTTTTTAATAGTTTTTTAATTTTTTAATATATATTATTTTTATTATTCATATTATTATATCATTTCTACACACTATCATTCTACCCCATTCATCCCAACTTTGATATCATATTCTCATGATTACGATTAGCTAACCTAAGCAGTTTCTCTAAGGAGTAATCACGAGTTTAACCTTAGTAATTGAAATATAATTCATAATAATTCATATTTTCTTTAAGTTATCCCGATGAGGATCTTAGTGGGTAAGGACCCACTATTTCTGTATTTTCAACCGAAGGTTTAGATTTCTCTTCTTCAATATTCTCCCTTGATCGAGGATGTTTACGTGCGATGTATTTGGAAATTTTTATGTTCATAAATATTCACAAAATGGGTAGGATAGGATGTTCACACATATGATGGAGTGTTTCTATATGATAAATTTCAAACAAATAATTATATGAAGAAGGTTTAATCCATGTATTCTCCTAGGAGGATCTCTTTTCCATCAAATATCATTCATTATATATGCATTCTAAAATTCATGTTTACTATTTTAACATATTATATAAATTTACTTCTTTGTGTGTTGCGTTTATATTTATATGTTTTTAATTCTTCTATTTATATATTAATAACATATGAATTATGAACCCTAACCCCATGTATAAGAATTAAAATTAGTAGTATATTTTAGTTATATATAGTTTTAATAAGAAATTTATTCTGTCTAAGTGGAATCATCACGATTGAACCAAGGGTGATTACTATGATACATTCTTAGGAAAATTAGAAATAAATTTAAGTGTGTTTGGTGAAAAAATATCATACAATAGTGATCCATAGTAAAAATATATATTAGGTGAATAAATAAACAATAACTAAAATTTTCCATGGAATTTGGTATAACTTGTATTCCTTTATATGATTAGTGACAAAAAATAAACAAATTTATATTAGGTAATACTTAGGAAACAATGATTTATCCCTAAACCATTTTAAAGGGAAATATCCTAGACATAACTCACACAGACTAATCTGATTAGTGAATCTGGTGCACCATCACATTGACAATTTCATGTTCCATAGCATGGAAGAATATGGGTATACCAAGTAAAAATACATGAGTCCGCTATGATTACTTATTAGTATTCTACACAACACCTATTCAAAGAGGCACATCATGTAATCATATCAAAATATAAAATAAGTAGAAAAGAGACCTTAATTATCATGGGGTTATTATAACACATTAGTATTACACTTTATGGATAATGTGATCAATTAGAAAAGAAGTATAGTATTATGATTCGCCCAACTAGTAACTCACGATATCTCTCACCCAAGCTCATAATGGGGCTAATTGTTTTTTTATATTGTATCCCTTGTAAGATTTGATAGAATCCTAATCAAGTAGGAAGGATCCTCATGTACTACATTCCTCTTTGTAAATCATGCATTATTTGATTTGATTTTAAGGGTGATTTAATATGAAATCCCAAACATTGGAAACCATTTATTGGTATTAACAACCTATAACCACTTTAGGTGACCAATAATATGTTTGGATTCATACAACAAGCTTCATGATGTTGATTTTGAGGGTGATCATAGGTCATCTGGGCATACATAGAGATTGTTTCAATGTTGTGCGTGGTCTATTTGGGTGCACAAAGAGTAAATCACAATCATATAAATCAATAAAACTCCATCATAAAATTCAAAATTCACATAGTTATAAATTTTAGTTAGTATTCCCATTCTAGATCCAGGAGATATCAAATTTAAACTTATTAAATAAATTATTCAATAAAACATAGATATTACTCATAGTAAATGTTTCCCATGGACAATGTTTTTTATAAACGTACATCTAGATTTTTTATAATCCATTTCTATAATAAGATATGAAATCCTAGGCCTATACATAGTGGTAGGATAACCTAAATACATTACTAGAATGAGAAATGTTTGGAATGGGTCTATCCACTATAGATATTTTAGTTGTTATGTGCCACATAGAGATCCTATATTCATATTATTAATATAATCATACACTCTTTCATCTTGTAATAAACTTATTCCATCTGAGAGATGCTAATATTAATTTTATCATGGAAAAGTGAATGATGTGTGGTTTTAGTGTTCTGACACAACCTATGATATTTTAAGGCATATAGTAATCCAAAGAAAAAAATTATAATCTTGTAAAATTAGAAACATTAATTAAAAAATAGTAAAAATTTATTTTCATGAATATATATTGTTGAGAATCATGAAGCAAATATGGCCTCTAATACCAAAAATGGATTTCTAATAATTAAACAATACTGGTTCTATGCTGTGAAATTTAATAAAAACCTCATATCCAAAGATCAAGAAGCTATATAAACCTAAACCACATAGTTATAAAATGAATAAAAACACTACACATCCCAATATATGTTTAATTCCCCTATATTAAAATTATTTATTGAATAAGAACACTTCGAATTACTGAATTATATATTACATATAAGATGTATACATGGGATAATCGAAACCACCCAATCAATTTAACAATTCCCAAATCCCATATATAGTATTACAGTAAATTGGGTGGAATATGATTTGATAAAGAAGAGTATTTTTTTAGAATTGGTAAGATGCATTGTTATTAGTCAAAGACCATCTCAATTGTATTATACCCCTTTATAGCCTTCTAGAATTATTCTTGATTATTCATTCAATTAGTCATATCTCAAAAATCTATGTATGAATGTCTTTCCCTTTATAATACTGGAAACCCATCAACTGAATTATTTTTTTCAATATGTATTCATAAAAATTTTCAAGATGTTGATTGTCTTAAGTGGAAGATTCCAAAACCTTAGCATTTAATGTTGAAATAATTTAATAAATAATATTTTAATAATAGAATACCAATTATCCATATCTTGAAATCGTGATTTGATTTAATATTATTATATAAGGAATATGATAATTACTTATGGAATTCCTTATCCCAAGGCATACAAAAAGGCTCGACATTATAGATTCGATACTTTATGAAATGAAGTTATCATAAAATAAAATATATCAAAAACATTATCTCTATATAAAATTGTATTTATAGATTATCTCTATTATTACTAACTAAAGGAATTAATTTGGAGGGTGTTATCAAATGATAGAATAGATACGTGGTATAAATTATATAGATATGTAATATGTTTTACCAAAACACTAAAAGCTAAATAATGATAATGCCCATTTGATGACTATTCATATATGATATAAAGAGTTAAAAAGAAAAGTGCATTTTTTTATTATTAATTAAGGATTTTATGAATATATATTGGCTAATTTAATATAAAATTAAGTCACTTATTTATCATTATTTTATAATGGTTTCAAATTTATTATTTGATGAAAAATTATATTTAACCTCTCAAATAAATATTTTCAGTTATCCCTTACCAATTTTTCTCTTGGAGTAAAATATTATGGAAATTTACATTCATAAGCGGGTGTAATGAGGTGGGATAAAGATAATGTTATGATAAAATTTTAACTCAACTCCCACCACTAAACTCATGGGTATCCTAGGTGTCTTGCTGATATATAAATATATGATAACAATCTAGTGACAATAAGACAATCTCGATCCCCCTATTATGGGAATGGTTTTGGCCATGGATGCTTTTCCCTAGAAATGCTAGGATATAATAGTGGGAAGGATATAAACATCAAATGCATCTATTAAGCTAAAAGAAAATTCCACCAGAGTATGTTTAGGATCATCTCAAAGGATTTCTAGGATATTACCATAATCATATATATTATTATTTCTATTTTCCAACTAAATTCTAGTTTATAGACATATATATTTATACACGTGATTTTTTATTCACTCATCATCCATGGAATCTGTTTTTATTCTATTTTCCAATTTTAATTTTTTCTTTATTCCATTATGATCATATTTTTCATTATTATTGATAATATACTTAAATTATTCCACTATATAGAATATTTTCATTTTTTTATGGATGAGAATATTTATTAATACATATTTTGTCATTATTTAGTTTTAAGTTTCATAGAAATTTATTAAGTTATCTAGTTTTAAAATGTAATTGGGAAATTATGTATTAATTGAACATTTAAAGGAATTTTTAATGTTCATTATGATCTTATTTTGGGTTTTAAAGTGGTTTTGAAAAATTCTATATATTTATACTTTTCTTTAACTGAAAAAAATTATTCTACTAGTATTTTATTTCATACTGGAATGTATATTATGATATGTTAAAGTAAATACATAGAATCTTCAGTTATATCCATCTTAGATTTTAAACCTCACATCAAATTTATTCAAATAAGAATCATTACTACCATTTTTTCTATAAGATGATGTCTTGATCATGTAATCTATGGATTGTTTATGTTTAAATTGAGGGATGGTGACATCATAGATGAATGGTGGTCATTTTTTGGAATCATTACTACCATTTTTTCTATAATATGATGTCTTGATCATGTAATCTATGGATTGTTTATGTTTAAATTGAGGGATGGTGACATCATGGATGAATGGTGGTCATTTTTTGGAATTTTAGGGTTTACGTTTTATTTTAGCTGTATCATAAAAAAAACATCCTTATTTCTTTTTATTAATTTAGGTCATTATCTATAATATAGTATTTTGAGGATGATTATTTTAATTTTTTCACTATTTTGGTTTTCTATATATTGAAAATATTTTTCCATTATGCATAGCTTTATGACATATAGAGTGGTCGTGCATGACATCTAAGAGGAAACACAAATTTGATTAGGAAAAATAAATCATATATATTATAATTTTATTTCATAGATGTATATTATATACATTGAGTAAAAAAATGTCTCAATGGGCCTTGACGAAGGCGTGATTAGTTGTCTCTTTGATACATGACCCAAGATGGTTTATAAAAATATTGTATGTGGGAATACTTTTTTTAACATCCCTAGATCATCTCTACCTAACAATACTAAATCGATTAGTTATGATACCTTAGGAATGCCTCCTTGTACACCAGAGGATGTCAAAAAGAAACTAATGTCTAAGTAATTTAGTAGGGATTCTATTACCTCTACTTCATAATTTCTATAAAAGTGGAAGTTATATAAATAATTAACATAAAATCAAAGAAAAATAAAGGAAAACATGAATTATCAAAATAGTATAAAAACCATTTAATAATATATCGAATATATTTAAATGACATGTTGAATTAAAAATAATTAAAATGATATATAAAATTTATAAATGAATCAAAAATCTCCACTCCTGAACCTCGGCCTTGTCCAGTCTCCAAGCTCCAACCTATCCATCAAGAAATAATCAATTTTAGGGTCCCTTGAACATGTCTATACCTACATCCATGATGTCTTACTGGTACCAAATTATTCCTAAATGTGGTGTGATGATAAAAAAATTAAACACATATAATGTATAAAAAATCCAACATGAATATATAATGCATGTAAATTTTAACAAAAATATAAGTATTAGTTCCTATATTAATAAAGAGAATGAAATAAAATTGCTAACCCTTGAGCATCAGTCTGACAATTGGGACCTTCAAAACCAACTAAAAAACGATGAAAAATATCTAAATCTACTGGTGGAATCTCTTATAAATGATATATCAGCCATAAAATTGGATAATTCTATTTCCTAGGATGAGACTGCCATATCATGTATCATGCAACCACACCACACTAGTATCTATGTCAATTACCCATGCTATAGCCACATAGATATTCATGGGATACAAGACCATTCTAAGGGAAAACTAATCATATCAGGGTCCTTGAAAATTAACATTGATTTAGTAACATACAAGTTACCGTGGGAAAAAACATAATATGAAAATGTAACCATACTGGGATCCAAGATAATTTCACATGATATAGTGGCTTATGTTTTCCCATGAAATAATATATTACCAAAAAAAGTAACAATATTGGGATATATGTGAATTACCAATGATAGAGTCACTTATGTGACCCCATTGATCAATATCGTATTATAGAAATGTATCCATATCAATTAGTGAATTCTCATTCCATGGGAAAATACATGATTACATGAATCAAGTAACTAATCATTAAATATGTGTAAAAATTTCTTATCACTACTAATTAGTGGATTCTCTAACATATGATTAATGAGTTATTATTTATATCATTCATGCCACGCATGTTACTAAATTTATATTTTTTTAATTCACAACATTACCATTTATCATTATATTTATTCTTAATGAGTTGATTACCTTACATAAGATGAATCACTATAGTTACCTCATAACATGTTACCAATTATCACATTTCACATGTACTCCAATTTCACCAGGTTTGGTGAATTATCAAAAATTTCTATACCATCTATGTGTTTCTTGGTTCAAATAAGCATGTTTCATTCTAGGTTAAATGGTTGGTACATATCTTAGGTGGACAAATGATCTAGGAAAAATGCTAACGGACACAATTAGGTCTATAATATTTTAATATATGAGGTTTTTATCTAAATATTTGATTACTTATTTTTTTCGTCCATGCGTAAGGCTTGCCGACATGATCACAACTAATTCACAAACTAGAGAAAAAATAGAAATTTTGGACTTATTCTAGATCCCCCAACACAAATCCAGAGTAGAAATATAAAAATATTATCATCCATTGTTGTGTTATGGTTCCTATATCCATACATTAAATGATTAAAGAGAACTCTTCTAACATAAGATAGGACATGAAGGTATTTTCTGGATATCACAATCAAGGGTTATTCTAATGAAAAAACTAACATAACAAGATGTAGAAGAAGAAAAAAAGGATTAACTTCGATCTTGAGGTATGGAACTCCAAGATCTAAGGGGGTCTTAATTCTGGTTTTGAAGTGGATTCCCAATGGTGTTTGATGTATGGGTTGAATTTTGATAAAATGGATGTGAGATCACTAAATGTAGGTCACTAAAATTTAAATAGAGTTCTAGTAACACCACATTCATAATGGGAGTAGGGGATTCATGTTGTCAATGAATTTATTGTCTACATACGCAAAAGAGTTTTTCTCCTATGATTTAAAACCTATAAAATCCATTTCACATCATGAATCTATCTCATTACATGAGTTTATGTTACCCATCTATATATTTTTTTGTTCCATAAATGTAGTTTAGGGTTTTTCCCAGATTAATTCAATTCAAGAATTGACAATTCATGTTATGAATAAATTCTATTTCCATTATTCATCTCTAATTATCATATCCTATGATCATACAATGAAACTAGTATTTGGGATCAGCTGACAAGGTTTAATATAATAAAAAAATGAACTATATGATGTTTAAACAAAAACATAAATAGGGATGTACCTTGAAAATATTAGATCCTAATACCTCCAAACCATATAACCGCTTCTCCTCAGTTTTGGTACCAAAGTGTCATTGTGGGTATTAAAAAACAAGTCTGGACACTGAGTTTTCCAATATTAATTCCTCTCCCAGGTCTCATCTTACACACTCTCTTTCTACCACTGTAGTAACATTAGTTCCACAAATGTCCCCTATAGATTTTAATCACTAGGTTCTATAATTTGATTCTGATTCTCCTCAAAGGACTCACTGATATCTATATTTAAACCATCAACATCTATCAAATACAATTTTAATGATGATATATCTGAAGCTGTGAAACATTAAATATGTTGGTCATGGTGTTTTCATGCTATCCATGGGAAAAATAATGTACTATTAGTCCAAACCTATTCACTTTAACAAATGGAATTATAAACCTAAGTGTTATATACCTTTATTCCTAGTACAAAATTTCCCTAGACTAGGTTACACCCAAGAAAACAATATGAAAATCCTCAAAACACATATTCCATCTCAGGTGGTCAACATATGATTTCTATCATATCCTCACAGTTTCCAACTGCTTCCTAATAAAAAAATATATACTAATACATATCCTATATGAGAGTAGCCCCAATGGGAACTAAGATACCAACCTTTAACGAAAAAATGGTTGAAAAAAATAAATATCCATAAAAATAATGAAAATGATCCATTTGGATCATTTCCTAAAATATGTTTTTATACATTAACACTAAAAGTTCATAATGTTTCTCCAAAGGACCACCCAACATTAAAAAATATGCTTGTAAAATATCATCTAGAATTTGAATATACCATTTATATTGGCCATCAGTATAAGGATGACAGTTTTAATTTAGAAGAAACATCCATCCCAAATAGTTTTGAAATACATTCCAGATCCATGATATGAATCACGGATCTTGATTGAAAATGATACTCCCCATAAAACCATGCAGTCGAACTATCACTCACATGTAATAACTACCCATATCATTAATTGTGATGGTGTTCTAAATTGGAGATTATTGTGATATCATTGTTTTTCAATCCATAATCTCTCATATTATATAATTATTGCATGTTGCCTTTAGTAATAATATCCTGAAATAAATAAATACATAATTCCACTTCCATTATAGGACGTGAAAATGGATACTCTAACCCAACAGGATTCTAATTCTCAACCTTTACTTTCTGAAAGGAATAAACATCTTATTATAACACCAACTATATACTTATATATCAATGGAAACTAGTACTAGTTATGGAGATCATAATAAAATTTTTAGTCCTGTATGTTCCACCAATTTAAATGTATGAAACTCCCTCATCAGTTTCTAGCATAAGCCTGTATGAACTCATATGTGGATATGTAGAAGAAGGATATTTTCATGACCATGAGATAATAACAAGGGTGTCTCTCCACCATATATGTTTCCCCTAAGTGATTTTTCCATTAGATCAGATAATGGATATATCTTGATCTGATCTAAAAGAAAAGGAATAATAGATGTATAAGTCTTTTCTAGTAATCCATGGGACTCCAGAACATCCATGTGCATGTCCAAAAAGTGTTCCATCAACCACCACTCATCATTATAATCAATCAATACCAGTGTCTACATATTTCAGATCAAGTAATCAGAAACAACAATGTATTTTATTTACATTCAATCAATCTCTATGAGAAATATTTCAAATGCTTGACCCAACTTCTTTATCAATTGTTTAGGTAGTATAGGGAAATGTTTTGTGTAATTACATTGTTGTAAGTGGATATCAAAAACATCTCACCCAATAAAAATTTTCTCTAGCACAATATGAAATATACCACCACATTCCACTCCATACTGAGAGTAGGATAATTCCTCTCATGTTGTCATAAAATTCTTGATCCATACACAAATATTACGTCATCCTGTATTAGAACATATCGGGGTCCAAATATGGATGCATTATAGTACATAGTACATTCCATTCTCAATGAAGGAAGGCTATTGATTGGTGGAAATTTCATCCCTTTCTAAATCCCTTTGAAATTTCATTCACTTGAATTTGACAAAAAAATCTTCATCCCTTTCTTGGTTATCTCTGTCATCAGTGCTTTTAGATTGGAGAAGTCAAAGATAAAACTCTATTAATATCCTATTGAACCCAGAATGTTTTAAATCTCAAATATAATCATAGGTCACTTCTATGATATAATCTCTTAAACTATATCTGAATCCACTGACCCTATATCCTCTAAGATAACTTGGCCACAGATGTACATTCTATATATGCATAAATCTCTTTGGGATGTCATTGTGTAAGGTCTATTATTTATTAGTATAATCATGATGATATCCAGATACCAAGAATGTTCATATATAGACTAGGATTATGATAATATGTCATCAATAAAAACACCACAAAATATTCTAGGAATGAATTAGATATAAGTATCATCATGGATATTAATATCATTGGTGCATTGGTCAGAACAAACGAAATCAATATGAAGTCACACAAGCCACACCTACTCCTAAAAGATGTCTGGTGTATATCATATGGTCCCAACCACAGCCGATGGTACCCAACCATAATGTTAATATTAGAGAAAATTGGAGCACCACTTAACTAATTTAAAATATCATTTATGCAATAAAGGGGATACTAGTTCATGAACATAATTTTTTTCATTCTCCTATAATCCACACATAAGTGAAATGTTCCATAAGCCTTAATGGTGAAAAAAATGAGAGATCCCCATAGTGATGTACTGGGTTGTATGATTTGATTTAAATTTAGATATTCCAAATAATCTTTAAAATCATAAATCTCACAGGTTCCATCTTATAAAGTGTATATAAACTAGATCAACTCTCTGTAATATCTCAACTATGAACTCAATATCCCATTCAAGGGTTATTCCATAGAATTATTCAGGAATAATATCCTTAAAATACTCCCCCACTTGAGAAAAAACACACCAACATAACTACCCTCATATAGAATGGAGGATTTTATCTTGTCCATGATACAATCTAATCCACCTTAAATTGGTCATGTATGACTATACTGAATATCCCATTCACCCTGGTAATATATGTACCCCTTATGGATATATGAAGGTAAATCCCCTCTAATAAAAGATGACACGATTCAGGTATAAAACATTCCAATCCATACATATAATAAAATAAAATCCTATCATTTCCAGAATGAATATCTCTAAAATAAAATAGTAACCACCTGCCTTAAAAAAGAACATTCCTTATAGTGTTTGATACCTTCCAATCACACACACAGAGGCATGTCAATGATCTTAATTCCATCAATGTACATAATAACCAAAACAAATCAATTTAAATATTGATCAGATAAAAAGGAATTTGATTCGACTCTATCAAATAAATCACAGGTAAGGTATATGATATGCGAATCATACATGTGATAGTAGAATGTACTAAATCAAGACTAGTCAGAGTTTATTGTATAATAAATAGATGAATAGACTCTCTGCCAAGGGATCTAGTATTAATCCGATGTCCTACTCCCTATGGTCTTACCACTTATCCTGACATTGGGTACCACATCTCCTACCACATCTAGAACATTCGGGGAATTCAACTACCGTTCTATTGAGGGGTAGTTGATATATTCCCAGCCACTGGTTCTAATTATAATCTCATTCCACGTATCAATAGTAGGAGGTTCCTTAGAAATTTATATATATAACCCATATAATTATAATCATAGTAATGCATAAAACGTTATAGATACTAAGGGTGTTTGTGGATAGCCCTGCTAGACTAAAATTTAACCAATGGGCTACAATCCTAAGACAGATGTCCACTCTCTTGGAAGCTTTTTCCACTACTTCCATAGTGGAAAATATCATAAAAACACTTATTTCTTCTATAATAATAACATAATGACCATTTTCATGAGAAAACATGTAACATCCAATGTAAATGAAGAATTATATATTTTCATATTTATTAATATTTATTAATATTTATGAAATAAATATTAATTTTACATTGAAAGGGTTTCTATTGCGATAGTGTACATGATACGCAACAACGAGTTTTTTTGAAATCTTATGTAGCACACTAATAATATAATATTATTTTTTTAAATGGAATTTAACTCCTAGATGTTTTATTGGTAGAAATGAAAAAAAATAACTACAATATAATGATACATCTTTGGTAAATGTATTTACTTTTATCCAAGAAATGTTAGGGGATTAAAATTTGAATGAATCTAAATTTAAGCATAATTTACTTTAAAATGTCGATTTACCACATTTTAATAGTGAACCCTCTTTAAATATAGTTATTTTCACTTTAATACATTCTAATTGACCAAATAAAATCCTTTTTTAGAATGGGGTCATCAAAATTTACTTTGGGTAAATTTTTTGAATTTTTCTGATAAAGTTCATTTTTTTAATGAATAGTGAAAATTTTGATGTTTAATTCAAAACTGCCTTTTAATATAATTTATTTATATAGTTAGATTATATTTTTAATTTGATTTAAATTGTAATTAAAATATATTTTTACCATTTAATCCAATTTTGGTCATTAGAATTAATTTAACTCTGAAATTGGACATAAACAAGTATCAATCTTTTTATAGTTACTATTTCATTAAAACATGTTATTTGTTTTAAAAACGGGAATAAATTTTAAATAAATTAATTATAGTTCTATGTTTTTATTTTTTTAAAATAAACATAATTTATTAATTCAGAATATCATATATAGATTATGCTGAATTTGTAGTATTTTTCTGAAAAAAATTATTTTTTTATGAATAGTGAAACCACTTAGTAGTAGATAAAAAAACTGCCTGTTTCATTTAAATGAAATTTTACCACTTTTGTGAATTGAATTTAAAAAATCATCCATACATGGTTGTCATCACGAACTAAAATGTGGTTCAATAAGATGAAAATTATTTTTGGTGAATAGTAACTTTTGACAATTAGTTAAGGTGGTTAAAGCTAAATTGGGTAATTCAAGGTAAAAAGAATAGTATAATAATTCAATATTTATCATAAAACATGACCTAACCATATTGGATGAGTAATTCCTGACCATTATCATCTTTGGGTCTATTTTGGGACCCCATGGGGCCACATATGAAAGATAATGACACATTAGATTAATTTATTAAATGTAATGGAAAAAATAACTTAAACAAAAATCTCTTAGTAAATTAATTTTTATATGGTGTTATATAAATTAAATTTTAGACTATAAATATTCATTGGAAATATAAAACTATTTCCTACATCATGGTATTTTTTTGTAATTTTTAGACAACAAGTTAATTTAATTATTTATGACATAATAATGATGTAGTTTTTACCTCATTAATAAATCATTTAAATAAATAAGATTATAATGATTAAAATATTATAAGAAACCTATCTAATTCCTATTTTATGATTTTATTTAGACCATGAGTCTTCTTAACATCGACTTTAATGATTTTTTGAACTTTAGAAACTGGATATCATTATATAATAAAATGTTGTTTTCATACTTTCCTAAAGAGCCCTCCTCTCCCTTATAAAAGAAGACCATTTCTAACCAATTAATCAAACCTCTCAAGCCCTTTGTTTCATCCAAACTCTACCCAATAAAGCTCCATATATCCCTATCATACACCTAAAAGCCTTACCTTTAGCAAAAGGTACTTCAAGAAGTCCTTTTTGTTCAAACCAAAGGAAGTTAACCAATTTAAAGGTAACGGTTTATCTTAACATGTTTTCTTTTATTTTACTTATCCACCCCCTAAAATATTTTTATTATATTATTTTGTAATAACACCAGTATCCTAAATATACTAGGATGTTTTTATGAGAAGTAATCTAACTACACTTACACACACCTCCATCTAATGCGTGAAAAACATAATATTTATGTGGATGGAAAACTAATACCTCACGAAATTATGATTGTTCGATTATCTCCTACCGCCTCTCATGGTGTCTATTATGATGATATTTTATTTATATATGATATATATTATGATTATTTTTTCTTTATTGTTCTCTATTTTCCATTTATATCATACCTTTTCAGTTTCCATTATGGGTAAATGCGATAATTTCATTTGAGGAAGTGCGGACTACACCCCCCCCCCCCTCAAAGTGATATGACTCATTAATTCCATATGTGGGACATATAAAGGATGTATTTAATGATATAATATATGATATTATAAATGAATTATAATATACTAGTGTATCACTATGTTTTAATTCCATTAAAATATGAAATAGAAATGAATGTAGTGTTCATGCGTACGTATGGCTTACCATCTCCATGAACAGTGCATTTCTTTTCTTACCTTAAAATATTATGTACAATTATAAATTAATGAATATACTGAATATATATGATATTTATGATATATATATCATGAATATCATTCAGGATATAATGTACAATTCAACACATGGACAACTTGTAAATATAAAGTGTTCATTTTTTACTCAAGTACCAAATATCGACAAAACAAACATCATTAACTTAAATGATTACATAACATTTATAACACGCTAATAAGTGATAAAAAATGAATAATAAACTTGAAAAGGGTTCTTTAGAAATTATAAATTAACTTTAGTTTTTTATTTATGAGATTAAAGAATGAACGAGTCAAGTTGGACATGAGTTAAGGGAACTCTTTAACCGAATTCCCATTCATTGGGTTGATCTTATATTTCATATTTATGTTGTTATATGATTATGTGTGAAATGAATTTTTATAAATTATCATGTATTTGTATTTTCTTTATTTCATCTTATAGTCAATACACATAAGTGATCTCTTTTATTTACAAAATGGCCTTTGAAAGGGACTTCATCTCAATCTGTTTTCATTGATTTATATTTTGTTTTAATACACGACATTATTTTATAAACTTTATAAACACCATTGACTTTTAAAAGACAATCCTTTTCTACGAAGACTTTTACTAAAGAAAAAAATGGAAAATTTCTTTTAACGTAAGTGGTGACAATGACCTTTCTGCTGTTGTGAATATTATTTGTTATTTGGCTTCCTTAAAAAATTTTAATGTTTTAAAAGGAAAATAAATACCATATATACTTTTATGTAGTTTTTATATTGAATTTTTTTTAGATAATGGAATTTTTATGTCAATATATTTAAATGATATATTGTGATTTAAATGTGGAAATGTTTTCTTTCTTTTATATTTGTTTTATGTCTAATGATTTTATAATGGAACTTATACATTTGACGGGTGGTTACGTGATAAAAAAATTGACGGGTGGTGCCATGAATACTAGGACTAGTGGTTACATTATAACCTCCAATTCATTGGATATGTAAGTCTATCGTATGGATATTCTATTTAGTGATATGTGCGGAAGTCAACAGTATGGTTATTCCATTTATGTATATTTATGTCCCAAGTTACTATTATATGTTATGTGATCATTATATGGGTTTTATGGTAATATTTTGGTTACTAAAGGGTATGTAGTGATCGTTTTTTCAGGGAAGAATATTTATTACATCAAAAAGGTGAAAATTATTACTTATGTTAAAGTATTCATGATTTACATGTTGTTTTGAAAAACTATATGTTTTCCTTCATTGTGTATTCCATAATGAGCTATTTATTCTCATCCCATGTTTTTGAAATTTTTGCCACATGACATAATGTGGAATAGGGTCAAGGATGGGATCATGGAAAAGTCATGTTGTCTTAGACATGGAACTAGGCATGACACTTTTTTTAAGATTTCATGTTTTGTAAAAAAAATGGAAACTGGGTAGAAGTGTCTCCGTTGTAATCTTGTGAGATATAATAGTTAAGTCCTAATTCTCTAAAACTCTAAAGCTGAAAATATCCTCAATGTGACTTATTCATTTAATTCAACATTATGTATGGTTTATGGCCATGTCCTTATATTTGGTATCATAGGTCGGTTTAGATAACATAAGGAGATTAGGTTATTGTTAAATTAATGACCCTAAATTAATTTATAGTAATATTAAAATGATATAGAATTTACAGAGTTCCATGTTACTTCCACTAAGATATTTCTGTGTTTAGAATAGTTTTTCACAGAGGAAACAAGGCATCTATGTTGGACGACAATAGGAGGAAGACTTCCTTCCAAATAAACAACCTTAGATGGTCGGAATCAGAATTGAGTAGATTACTACAGTGATGGATCAGTTGAATTAGGTGGTAACTAGTGGTTGTTGTTATTGATGTTATTTTGGATTATTAGTAAAGTAAATAAGATCATGAAAGTCATTTAAGGGTTGTCCGTCAAACCTTAAAAGAATAGAAATTGATTGGGAAATTTAGCATGTGTGAGTTTTGGTTACAACAAATTTCTTTCCTTGGTCACATTATTTCAAAAAATGGCATAATTATTGATCCTACTAAAACAAAAATTGTTGAAGAATGGAAAAGACCCACAAATATAACTGATATACAATGTCTTATTGGTTTGGAAGGTTATTATTGGGGGTTTGTTGAGAATTTCTCATGGTTATCTAGTCCAATGACTATGTTAACTCGAAAAGGTGTTAAGTTCCTTTGAAAAAAATAATGTGATGATTGTTTTCTGGAATTGGAAATGATATTGGTGAATGCTCTAGTTTTGGAACTGCCATCAATAAATGGTGAGCTTTTTATCTACAGTGATGCTTTGTTGAAAGGAAATCATTGCGTCCTAATGTTGAATGATCAACTATTTGCTTATACATCACGTCAGTTGAAAACACGAGTTAAATTAACTACAAATGATTTGGAATTAGCTACTGTTTTTTTTCTCTACTAGAAAATAAATCTATACCAATGGTTCAAAACCGTTGGTAAAGGTTGGATAACCATTGGTTAATATATACCAACAGTTATCAAAACTGTGGGGAAGTAAGGTGTAAGGAAAGAGCTTTTCCAATGGTTTGTGGAAAACCGTTGGCATATCTTCGGATATCCACCTTATACCAATAGTTGTTCATAACTATTGATAAAAATGTTTTGCCAAAAATTTAAAATTTTTGTCAAAGTGTTCGTATAAAACTCCCTATGTCAATAGTTTTAAACCATTGGAATCGGCCATGCTCGTATAAAAATCCCAATGCCAATGGTTTACCACCATTAGCATAGGGTATGCCGAGAAATTACACCATCAAGTTTCTCTGAGCTGCTGATGTGACTGGTGAGGTGCTATTGTCCAGGCCACTTTGAGTGATTTCCTGGCCAGCATTTCCAAGCCTGAATTGAATACATACATATAATGAAAACATATACAATAAAATAAATAATTCCAAACAAATTAGTTTTCACCTTCGGGAAACTAGACACATATAGAATGAAAACATTACTCATAAGGAAATTATAACCATACATAATTGATTTAGAATTCAATTCTAAGAGACAATTACATGTGAAATCCAAAATTCAATTCATAATTGAATTCTGAATTGAATACATACATAATTTAGTTATCAATTATGAATACAATACATAAAAAACTGAATACGTAATTATATGTTTTATACATAATTATCAATACATACAAAATTGAATTTTGTATGGCCAATACATTTTTGAACAAAGAAATTAGAAGCTAATATCCACAAAATAATGAAATGGATAAATGACTTCTACCGAACACAAATATAATGTCTCATGGTTTGGGGTGGGTGTCTTTGAACATAGTGATAATGATAATGGGTGTGCATCAATGAGATTGTGTGACTTAGGGAATATGGTTTTCCTTGGTGTAATAAATGAAATGTGTTTTAGAATAGGGGTAGGAGTTCCTCACATGAGAAGTGGATTGTTTAAGGCTGGATCATGGATCATTGTGCTCAAGTATCAACAAAATCCAAATGTTTTTGTCGGTTTTCCATATGCCAATTGTATTTACTTAAAATGATGTCCATTTTGAAATCATGATAGACATTTTGAGTGATATGGGCCACACCATGCCTTATATTGAGGCGGGGTTGACTCGTACACGTCACAAATGAATCATGGATAGTTGTCCTGAAGTATCAACAGAATCCGAATACGGTCGTTTTACAATATTCCATTTGTTGTTTTCACTTAAAATGTTGTCCATTTCAAACAAAAGTGAGATACGTTGAGTGGTACCGGCCACACCATGCCTCATATTGAGTCGTGGTTGGCTCGTATACGTCCCAAATGACCCATGTATCCTTATGCGAAAGTATCAACAGAATCTGAATACATTTGGTCAGTTTTCCATATGCTAGTTGTTGTTTTCATTTAAAATTTTGTCCATTTCAAATAAAAGTGAGACTCTTTGAGTGGTACCGGCCAAACCATGCCTTGTATTGAGGTGATATTGAATCTCACATGTCACAAATGACTTATGGATTGTTTTGCTAAAGTTTCACAATAATATGAATATGTTTGGTTGGTTTTCAATATGTATGTTGTTTTTACTTAAAACAACGTCCATTTTAAACCAAAGACAGACACTTCGAGGGATAACCACCACACCATGCCTCAGGTTGAGTCTGGGATGACTCGTACACATCACAAATTACCCCTGGATTGTTGTCCTAAAATATCAATAGAATGTGAATGTGTTTGGTCAGTTTTCCGTATGCTAGTTATTGTTTTCACTTAAAATGTGGTCCATTTCCAATAAAAGTTAGACACTTTAAGTGTTATTGGAAAAACCATTCCTCAGATTGAGGGTAGGTTGACTCGTACACGTCAAAAATGACCTATGAATATTTCTTCTAATGTATCAACACAATTAGAATACATTTGGTCAGTTTTTCATATGGATGTTGTTTTTACTTAAAACAGTGTCCATTTTAAAGAAAAGCAAGACACTTTAAGTGATACCCACTACACGGTGCCTCAGATTGACTCTGGGTTGACTCTTATATATCACAAATGACCCATAGATCATTGTCTTGAATTATCAATAGAATCCAAATGTGTGTTATTGGTTTTCTATATACCAGTTGTTGTTTTCACATAAAATGTTGTCCATTTCAAATAAAAGTAAGACACTTTGAGTGGTACCGACAAAACCGTTCATCGGATTAAGGTGTGGTCGACTCATACATGTCACAAATGACTCGTGTATCATTGTGATAATATATAAACACAATCCGAATATGTTTGGTTGGTTTTCTATATGGTTATTTTTTTACATAAAATAGTGTCCATTTCAATCATAAGTTCGACACTTTGAGTGGTACCGGCCACACCATACATCAAATTAAGGAGGGGTTTACTGGTACACATCACAAGTGACATGTGGATCGTTTTCTTGATGTATCAATAGAATCTGAATGTGTTTGGATGGTTTTTCATGTGTCAGTTGTTGTTTTCACTTAAAATGTTGTCCATTTCAAACAAAAGTGAGAAACTTTGAGTGGTAGCAGCCATATTGTGCCTCAGATTAAGGTGTTGTTTACTTGTACAAGTCCCAAATGACCCATGGATCGTTGTGATAAAGTATCCATGCAATTGTAATATTTTTGGTCAGTTTTCCATATGGTTGTTGTTTTTACATAAAATTGTGCACATTTCAAACAAAAGTGAGACACTTTGAGTGTTACCAGACACACCATGCCTCAGGTTGAGTCGATGTTGACTCATACACGTTACAAATGACCAATGGATTGTTTTCCTAATGTATCAACAGAATCTAAATGGGTTTTGTCAGTTTTTTGTATGCCAGTTGTTGTTTTCACTAAAAATGTTGTCCATTTCAAATAAAAGTGAGACACTTTGAGTGGTACCGGCCAAATCAAGACTCATATTGAGAGGCAGTTGACTTGTACATGTCATAAATGGCCCATGGATCGTTGTGCTAATGTATCAACCCAATCAGAATATGTTTTCCTAGTTTTCCATATGGCTGTTGTTTTTAAATAATACAGTGTCCATTTCAAACAAAAGTGCGACACTTTGAGTGGTATTGGCCACACTATGCCTCGAATTGATGTGGGGTTGACTCGTACACATCACAAATGACCCATGGATCGTTTTCATTAAGTATAAATAGAATCCAAATGTGTTTGATCTATTTTCTGTATTCCAGTTATTGTTTTCACTTAAAATTTTGTCCATTTCAAATAAAAGTGAGACACTTTAAGTGGTACCGGCCAAACTGTGCCTCATATTGAGGCGCAGTTGACTCGTACACGCCACAAATGACCCATGGATTCTTGTGCTAATGTATCAACAAAATCAGAATAGGTTTAGCCAGTTTTCCATATGGTTGTTGTGTTTACTTAAAACAGTGTCCATTTCGAACAAAAAGGTGACACTTTTAGTGTTACCGGCCACACCATGACTCAGATTGAGTCAGGGTTGACTCATACATGTTACAAATGACACATGGATCATCCTACTAATGTATCAATAGAATCTGAATGCATTTGGTCGGTTTTTCATATGCCAGTTGTTTTTCTAAGATAAAATGTTGTTCATTTCAAATAAAGGTGTGTCACTTTGAGTGGTATCGGCCAAATCGTGTCTCAGATTGAGGCACATTTGACTTGTACAAGTCAAAAATGACATATGGATTATTTTGCTAAAGTATCAACACAATCAGAGTATGTTTGTTTGGTTTTCTATATGGTTTTTGTTTTTACATAAAATAGTTTCCATTAAAAAACAAAGGCTGACTCTTTAAGTGATACCTGGAACACCGTGCTTCGGTTTGAGTCAGGGTTGCCTCACACATGTCACAATTGACCAATGGATTTTTTTTCTGGAAGTACAAATAGAATATGAATGTGTTTGTTCATTTTTTCAAAGGCCATTTGATATTTTATCTTAAAATGGTGTCCCTTTCAAATAAAAATGAGACACTTTGAGTGGTACCTGCCAAACCGTGACTCATATAGAGGTGATGATGACTTGTACACATCGTAAATGACCTATGGATTATTGCGCTAAAGTATCAACACAATCAGAAAATGTTTTGTCTGTTTTCCGAATGGTTGTTTTTTTGCTTAATACAATGTCCATTTTAAACAAAAGACAGACACATCGAGTGATACTCACCACAACATCCATCAGATTGAGTCGGGGTTGACTCGTACAGATCAAAAATGACCCATGTATCTTTTTACAAAGGTATCAACAGAATCCAAATGCATTTGTTTGGACATCCATTTACTAGTTGTGGTTTTCACTTAAAATTTTGTCAATTTCAAATAAAAGTGAGACACTTTGAGTGGTACCGGCCAAACCATGCCTCATATTGAGGAAATATTGACTCATAAACGTCAAAAATGACCCATGGATCGTTGTGATAATGTATCATCACAATCAGAATATGTTTGGTTGGTTTTTCCATATGGATGTTTTTTTACATGAAATAGTGTCCATTTTAAACAAACGAAAGACACTTCTAGTGATACCTACGACACCGTGCCACAGATTAATTCGGGGATTAATCTTACACGTCACAAATGACCCAGGGATCGTTGTACTGATGTATCAATAGAATCTGAATTCACTTGGTCAGTTTTCCATATTTCAGTATTTGTTTTCACATAAAATGTTATCCATTTCAAATAAAAGTGATACAATTTGAGTGGTACTGGCCAAACTATGTCTCAGATTGATGCATGGTTGACTCATACAAGTCAAAATGACCCATGGATGGTGGTTCTAAAGTATCAACACAATCAGAATACGTTTGATCTGTTTTCCATATGGTTGTTGTTTTTACATAAAACAGTGTCCATTTCAAACAAAAGTGTGACACTTTGAGTGTTATCGGCCACACCGTGCCTCTAATTGAGTTGAGGTTGACTCGTACACATCACAAATGGCCCATGGATAGTCTTCTTAATGTATCAATATATTACAAATGATTTTTTCCGGTTTTCCATATGCTATTTGATGTGTTAACTTAAAATATTGCCCATTTCAAATAAAAGTGAGACACTTTGAGTGGTACTGGCCAATATGTGCCACGGATTGAGGCGCGGTTGACTCGAGCACATCAAAAATGACCAATGGATCGTTGATATAATGTATGAACACAATCAAAATACGTTTGGTCTGTTTTTTGTAAGGATGTTGTTTTTACATATAATAATATACATTTAAACAAAAACCAGACACTTTGAGTGATGCTTTCCACACTGTGCCTCGAATTGAGGAGTGGTTGACTCGTACACATCACAAATGACCCATGGATCATTTTTCTGATGTATCAAATGAATCTGAATGTGTTTGGTTTGTTTTCTGTATTCCAGTTATTCTTTTTACTTAAAATGTTGTCCATTTAAAATAAAAGTGAGATACATTGAGTGGTACCGGCCAATCTGGGCCTCATATTGAGGCGCGGTTGTCTCGTACATGTCACAAATGACCCATTGATCATTGTACTAAACATTATACAGAATCCGAATGCATTTTTCGTTTTTCTGTATTGCTGTAGTTGTTACTAAAAATAGTATCCATTTCAAACAAAAGTGATACAATTTGAGTGTTACCAACCACATCGTTCCTCACATTGAGTCGGGTTTGAATCGTACATGCCAAAAATGATTACATTAAATTTTTTAGGTTTTACATGGGACTACGGGTTGATGTTTGGTTGATGAAAGTTCTTTTTATCCTACCAACCTTCTGGTCGTATTGAATAATGTTTATTTTGCTATAGAAGACATATTTGGAAGTATAAACATGGGAGGATCATTAGTGGATATAATAATTATTCAAAGATCATATATTGGTTATAAAAGGAAGTATAAAATTTTCCAATATTTGGTCAAAAATAATGAGTTATACTGAATTAAAAAATATCCATACCAGAGTGAAAACCCATGTTCAAAAATAAAGAGTTATACATAATTAAAAAATGTAACGGATCAATCTGCCTTTGATCACCTTCACCATCACCACTGTCTTTATCAGCCTCATCCTCACATCCTTATCTATCCTCGTCATTATCCTCATCATCATTCCCATTCTCATCCATGGACATATCCTCGACCTCGGCCCCATCCTCACCCTCAGCCCCATCCTCACCGTCATCCTCATCCTCATCCTCACCCTCGTCCTCTTCAGCATCCTCGTCATCACCAAGAATTTCATCATCTCGACAGCCACTAGAATTGCTGCCTAGTGCATTTTATAATGCACCCATCATTGACATATATGTTTGACAAGCCATGCTGGCCTCTGGTGAATGTGATGAAGATAAAGCTTTGATTTGTTTCCTGAATTTTTTCTCCCACGTTTGAACCAATTCTTCCAACTCTGTGACCCTTTAATCTTAATTTCTTGCATGCCCCATTGACTTGTTCCAACACTTTTGTACTAGGATGGATACCTAGAGATGAAAAATACTTCGTCAGGGACTATATTCTTATCAGGTTAGCAGTGTACTCGACCAGAGTGCTCATCTCCCAAAGCATGATATAAATGATCTTGTGGCCCTAAATTGTCAGGATCCTGGGAATCAAGGGCCCCTAAAGAAGCATGTTAAAAATATTAATAGATTACTAAATTTAAAAATAGATATTAATATTTGAAATAAAAAATTATAACTTACAATCTTTTCTTGTGTAGGTTCATTAACCATAGTTCCATATTTTTTCCTTCTACTCAAGAAAAACAATTTTTCTCAAGGGATACATCCTTTAATATTCAATCTGTTCTTATGTAATGACATTGGAACAATATAATGTGCAAGTATAATCATATATTAAATATTCGATAAATCACATAATTTATGTATGAAAAAATAAAAAGGGAAAGTCCTAAAGAAAAATTATAAACAACTATATCGTACCAGCTGCCTATCATGATCTGACATAGTAGTGCTTCCCAATGTGGTGAGGAATTGCTTTGAATAAATGTTTTTTTTTTCATAAGATTCCTAAATAATTTTTGATAATAAATAATATAATATTAATGCAAAATATTAAAACTGTCATTTAAATACCTCAAATTAGATTAATACATTAAATTTGGCAGTCGCCCAGTGGGTAATCATTTGGCGACATTGCACTATCTGGTAGCCATCAAGGACAGGTAATGTCTCCAACTCTTTGCCCACTCTATCACACCATCCAACATAAATCTCATGCTTGTAAGCTCTCAAAAACACTATGAGCTCCTTTAAATGTGCTGGTCATTCACCTTCACCGTCAGGGAAGTTAAACTGAAGCTGACACCCAATAGACTAACTAATATAAACACCAAAAAGTACCATATTAAATCCATTATATTTTTTACCCATATTTGTGCCCACGCATTATCCTTGACTTCATGTGACAGATGTCTCCATGAAAGAGGGCTGACCAAAATGATGTCAGAGTATTTGGCTACCATCACCATAAAATGCTGACATCCCTGTCCAGATTTATCAATAATTTGTTCATCATCATTGTATTCAACTATCAACTTTGTCTGGTGGTTTCGTAATTCATGCAAGCGCGTACGCCCCCTCCCCCACCTCCAATCCGTAGATGAATCTGTTGTTAATTGAAAAAATATTTATACAAGTTATAACAAAAATAAATTTTGGTATAAAAAATTGTTAGGGTTATATAACTATACCTGTGGCAGTTGGATCAATGAGTGTCACTAGATGTGTAGAAGATGAAGTAATATCTTGTAAAAGTTGAGTGTCCCTCAGTGTATTCTCCTCAGCCACATACTATATTAGATCAAGAGTCGAAGAAGGTGGAATATAATAGATCAGAGATAATGAACCAGAAGCAAAAGTTGATGGCACAGATATCTGGCCAACTGGTATTGTAATCATCGAAGGCCTAAATACCCCATTTTTTCCTAAAGACACACCTGGATCAATATGGGGCATAGAAGATACATATGTGGTAGGGGCATAGTCTTTTATGGAATGACTAGTGGATCGTCTAACTCTCACACCACGAGACCTCATACCACCGGCCTCAGTACCAGGACATCCCGATGATCATCTAACTATGACACCACCCCCTCCTACCACCTGCCTCTGTATTGGGAGCAATATCCAACTCCTTGTAGGATATCTCTCATCTAGGGGGTGGATCCTGCCAAAATTTCAACACAAAAGTAAACAGATGATATTATAAGTTATTGAAATATATATTTGAAATAAAATACTCACAATAGGTATGAGTGTAGGACTGCCCATATGTGTCATGAAACGATTAATTTATGTCTTATTTTTTCACTGCCTCTCTTCAATGGGTGTCAATTCTTACAATGAAAACAAATATGGAAGTAATTATAAAATGTTAACTAATGTATAACCAAAAAAATATAGAAAATTCATTCTGATAAAAAAACATTAAAAACAGAATATTTATGGTGGTTTGAAGGTAAGTTCTAGGATACACAAATGGAATGGTGTAGTTGAAACATGTAGGTGAGAAAACTACAGTATGATTCTATTTATTTCTCACCACAACATCGGGTTCATAATAAACTCTGACAATTGAGCTATTGGATTCATCATAAGTAATAAACATATTGCTTCCAATTGTAGTATGTATTGTGTCAAAATCATTATCACCATCATTAAAAACTTTTCTGGGATTAAATTCAATAAGTACGCCGAATTTAGGATGACGATGATCTTTGACCTAAAAAACATGTTTCACCATTGATGCCAATACATATGGTTCATCGGTTTCAAGAGTGTCAGTCATT
The DNA here is from genome assembly GCA_963277665.1 of Viscum album. Classification (NCBI taxonomy): domain Eukaryota; kingdom Viridiplantae; phylum Streptophyta; class Magnoliopsida; order Santalales; family Viscaceae; genus Viscum; species Viscum album. The sequence continues at coordinate 1,033,252,900 of OY728125.1, forward strand.
TTAATTACTCTAAATTCACAATCATCAAAAAGGTTCCTTGCCTCGTCATTGAATCAAACCCTTGATATTTCATTCGTGTGACTCGACCATGTGTGTAATAATCCAAAATTATTATTTTCTCCACGAATCCATAATATTCTACATTTTTTAACGAGGTATATTATCCGATGAACTGGCATAACAGTCTGTTGTGGCAGTTGTCATAACACCATCATGTCGTGTCCTCATGTTTCTTGCTCATTAAGTGATAAAAAATTTGTATCCATTGATCACAAGTGATTTACAAGCACAAACCATTTTATTAGGAACAAACTCCAAAGATCTTATTTCCTAAAAAACATAGTCTACAGGAAAACTCAATACATGAAATATAAAAAAATAGTAAACTTAATTAAATATTATTTTTATTTATTTATTACAAAAATATTTTTACATTCAATTTCAACCAAGCATAAAACCCTTTACTATTAAAAGTCTCATTCCTTCTCAAAGATAAATAGTGATGCTTTTTAAATATCAATTATTCATATTCCCAATAGATAAAAACAATTATAGTTTAACAAATATTTAAAATTACAAGAGATAAAATATGATATACATGTACAATTTACTTACTTGATATACTCGTCAATCAAATCACAACTGAAAAACATTGTGTGATGGGCCATCTCTCAGTCTTCAATGCTTAATTTTGTCAATGTATATGATCCCGGAATTCCTCATGTCTGAGGAAGTGATGGAAAATTGAGTTTAATTTTCCCATATTGTTCAACTTCATTTCTCATTGAACTGTTTATTCTCATAGTAAGATCAATAAAATACATTGAGCAAAAATCCATACATTCTGGAGCCATGTAACCATTCACAATTGAACCTTCGGGATAATATCTATTAAAAACATATGACTTCAATGTGTACATGTTTCTTTCAATCAGATACATCCAACGGAAAGCAATGGTTCCTCCAAGAAGTATTTGTGTCGGAATATGGACATTCAAATGCAACATCCATTTAAAAAATGATGGTGTGAATATTTTATATTACTCACACAAAATTAATGGTGTCTCTACCAACAATTTTTGAAAGAAGGATTTGGACAACTTTTTAGCAAATGATCTCCAAAAAAATAGCCCAACCAAAAAATGAGACTCTTATATTATTGGACAAGAGAAGACAGATTGCTATTGGAATCAACTCATGCAAAAAGGACAAGATAATAATGATTCTTCAAATATTTCAGCTTCAACTTTTTTATATTGACCCATTTTGATATATTTCATGAATCGCCATAAAGAACGTTAATAGTCTCTAGAACTTCAGGAAATTTATTTTTTTTGCAGCAAGTGTCATCACATAAAAAGCACATGGAACTTTCCATTTATTTTCACTGATACAGATAGGATGCAATTATGGTCTAATCCCCCAATCTACCAAGTCACACTGAGATCATAAGTTATCTTTTATCTACCCCTTTGACATTTAGATGAATCAAAAGGAATATTTCACATATATTCTTTTCAATAAGCATTACATCTATGAAATGACGTAATAAGTTCGTTGTACAATATGACAACTCAAAGAATATACTCTTTTTCTTTCAATTTAATAGGTATCATTGGAAACAATTTTCCTCTTTCTAGATTTCATTACACCCTTACCAAATGAAAAACTAAATTCTTTCAATTTATTTAGCACATCAGTTCCAAACATATGCTGAGGTGGATCGTCAGTCTCCTTGGTCTTTTCAAATAGTCGATGGTTGTTTCAATATGGATAGTTCATTGGTATGAATTGTCGATGTCCCATAAAACTAAAACTACAATTATATTCCAGCCTTCTCGGTCGAGTTTTCTTCATTCAAACAGGACCTGGCAATTTTCCTTTTGTTCTCCATCCAGAAATCATTGAATAAGCATGAAAATCATTGATCAACAACATAAGCGCAACACGCATTTGAAATATGTCATTCGAACATGAATCGTATTTGGGAACAACAACCTCCCAAAGAAGATTCAACTCTTTTACTTAAGGTTTCACGTATACATAAATATCATTTCCAGGATCTGATGGGACAGATATCAGTATACTCAATAATGTGTAAGGCTTTTCATACAAAACCATGGGGAAATGATATAAATGTGTATAAAAACTTCCCATTTGTTGTGAGAAGTAAGCATCTACCCAAATGGATTAAACCGTCACATGTTAGACCAAGTCTCACATTATGCATGTAGGCGGAAAATTCAGGATTTCTAGCATCAATTCTCTGCCATGAAAATCCATCTCTAAGGTGAACCTACTCTTCATTATTCTTTTGTCTCTCGTTGTCATGCCATCACATTTTTACTTATATTTCATCAAACATGAAAAGGTTACTTAATCATGGGATCAATGGAAAGTGCCACATTACTTTTTGTGGCATACGAGTTGGTGTTCCAAAAACTTTTGGCTTCCATCAGGATGTTCCACATTTTATACTATCATTTCTTTCAATAGTTTCTTCCAAAAATTAGTTGCAATCATTCGGGCAGGCATGAATTTTTTTTGAGAATCCAAGTTCATCAACAAACTTCCATGCCATATAATGGTTTGAGGGAATATCAGCATAATATGCAAGTAATTCCATCATGAATGTATGAATTTAATCAATTGAAGAATTTCAAATCCCATACATTGTTTTCCCATGAAACAATCAGATTGAAAATTCCATCTTTTTCATTTTACCTAATTGTCGATATATTGGAGTAATCACAGCATCATTAAATTTTTTCACCCTATCAACATCATAATTTTCATTGGACGCATCATGTCTGCTTGTATAAAATCTTGTTGGATGGACATCCTTTCCTTCTCATGATGACGAATAATTGGAAACTGATCACATATCAAACACTCCAATTCAGTCCTATCATTTGGATCATAAACATTTTGATATTCCATTCTCTCTCCATTGTGATAACAAAAAAATAGTTTTTTTGGAAACCAAATTTGGTTATATGATATCTAGGTTCTTCACGACACAACCAAGGTCATTCCACATAATTAGAACATGGGAAGTAATTTCGACCACTATCTGAAGCCTTGTCAAAAGCATTATCTAAAAATCTGTTCAAATTATTTTGAAATCAGTTGAATTCCAATCAGTTTCATACATCCAACTTCTATACATTCTTTAAAAAATTCAATAAGTCATTTCAAAGCAATTAAATAATATTGAAGTTAAATAAAAAAAATATTTAGGTAAATGAAAATTGTTTACTTTAAATAAAATCTTAACTGACACATTACTCTATATGAGAATCATATTAAGTAATAAAACAAAATATAATGTATATAAGAATATAAGATACAGAATTTATAATGCATATATTCATGCATTGCACAATAATATATTGGAACTGGGTCAATGAATACATAATCCATAAGGGACTTGTTGGGAGTACATGAGCTTTATACATTAACATCTTCTGGGAGATCTGGATGAGGATTAGGATAAGGATCACATCAAAAGTAGTTATGGCCTCATCATGTTTCAACATAACCATGGATTAAAGGATCCTAGGTTTGGGGCCATAGATCATAGGTTGAAGGGTGTATTCATTAAATCACGTACCAATTGATTTTGGAGAAGGACCATCAATAGTTATATGTACGGATTTGATTATAAAAACCAATAAAAAGGATAACAAAGAATTGTGATGTCCCAAACCTGGATGCCACTCATCAGTGTCTCAACCCCAAATGGCCCCTCATTGGAGAGGGACCTTCATGTTCTATTGTGTATTATCTCATATACGAATAATGATTTTTGGGCTGTCCGAAGTCTACAGAGGAAGGTGGTGGGCTGTTCGGGATCCAGGGAAAAGGGTGGCGGGGCTGTCCAGGTTCCAGGAAGGGGGGGTTGTCCTGGGTCTAAAAAGGTGGGTGGGGGATGTATGGGGTCCAAGGAGAAGGGGGGATATCCAGGGTCAAGGAAGGAGGTTTTGGGGCTGTCTAGGGTCTAGGGAGGAGGGTGTGGGGGGTTGTCCAGGGCCCACGAAGGAGGGGGATTTTCCAGGGTCCAGGAAGGAGGGGGTTGTCCTGAGTGGACCACAAAACACCGAATGGGGTTCCACTCAATAGTTCTGAGAATATATTTTCCAAAGCTACATAGTATCCACCTGTAAACATGACAACATTAAATCAGTTCCTAATGTAATTTCATGCCATTTAAGGGATTTATATTTTATGAAAATACAATAAATTATATTGATGTTCGTGAATGATGGGTTTTCCCAAAATGTGTATGGAATTCAATAACGAGGATGATTTCTTCCATTAAACAAATGTTGTAGTGTACGTTTAGGATGCATTCATGCATTTAACCAGAGTTATTATTTATTTTTTGGTTAGGTGAGTTAGAAACCATGTTAGGAATGTCATTCGAACATGGGTTCATTCCTTTAACCATATAGTCTTGAATTTCAGGCATGAAAGTGTTTTGACTGAGCTAATTACTGCCTACTCTATAGTATGGCCAACACATTATGTGGGCATACCCATGAAACAAAGACACGGGTAAATGGGACGTTTTCAGAACCCCATTTTTCTAAACATACTTTTCACCATAAGGGATTGGCTAGGTATAGTTACATGGATAACCAAGTCATGTACTCTGTGTACATTCCCATGTACATTCCCAGGACACTAGATTATTGTAGACACCATGTCAACCATTATACACACCATATGAACACATATACCATATCATCATTATTAAAACCATTAAAAACAACTTATTAGACAACATCACTTGTCAATGAATATCAAATTGAACAGAAGCCAATAATAATATTTGATATTCCATGTAAAATGATGTCATACTATCTTATATCCTAAATGGCCACCGAAAACCATGATTAATGACCAAAAATCTCCCCTTTCGGCCAAATAAAAAGTGAAAATAAAAACACATAGTTGTAGAAAAAAACTTCATTTGTGTGAAGAATAATAATCCCATGGTCCTCTTGAAACTTGAACCATGCAGTCATGATTTTTGAGATGAACGTGTATCCATGAAACCATATGAGAATCATGATTCAATACATGTGTTTTTCTGATTTTCCCAATCATTTTGAGGAACCCCAAATCAGTAAAAATGATCATTGTGTTTTAAAAAGGTGATTGAATAACCCATTTATGATGTTGAAGGAAGAATGATTAATGGTTATATTAGGATAACTAATATTCATTAATATTGAAAATTTGTCATTTTGTGAATTAGTTTCCTGAATAAGGAAGAAGTACTAAATGGGAAAAGGATAGGTCCCACAGAGAGTTCCCTTTGTAGATATTTTATTCGTAAAGAACATTGGATTGAACAGTTACGTCTTTCCTTTTTCATATGTGAAGAAAAATTAGGGACCAATTACTATTTTTCAATGTTCAAGAAGATACTCCAAATGTTCTATTGTGTAACGGAACAGTGAATAGTGTGTCATTTTACATATATATAGATTTTGAGAGAAACGTGATACATACTTGTTATGTAATACACATAGTGTACAAAAATTTAGATGAATATGATCTTCATGTTTGAAATGATCTTAATTAAATGAGTGATTTTCATGAAATACTATGAATAAATATTAAAAACAATATCTTATGAGTTCATATACATGAAGATATAATATTTGAAGCATTGATATTAAAAAATAAACAATGAATCTTTAAAATTAGAACACATGAAAGAGACACCATGCCCATAAAAATATATATGTGTAATGAAAACATTAATTGTATAATGTTTACACGGATTTAGTGATTTGAGTACACAATTCGTGGAGTAGTGAATCATAAAATTTTCCAAAATCCCTAGAAATAGCGAATAATGATATCCTTGAGAATAGAAGGATATATTGGATAAGAGGTGGAAGGTTATCCTTGAGAAGAAGTTGAAGGAGTCTAACCTTCCAGCTAAACAGATGGTAGAGGTGATCCTATGTTGGGGCTTCTCAAGGGCTTCTGGGAGTCAAGCAGTGATTCTGGAGTCATGCAATCTACTTCTGCAATCTGCTTCTGGAATCGGGGGGGGGGGGTCACCTTCCATAGCCAAAATTGGGGGTTTTTTCAACAGTTATTAAAAACCATTGGTAAAACGACGTTTTCCCAACAGTTTGATGAAACCATTAGGGAAGACATGTCTAAACTCTATCTTTACCAATAGTTCTCATTATCTGTTGGTAAAGAAAAATGCATTCCCAACAGTTTCATCAAAACATTGGGAAGCCTCATCTAAATTCGATCTTAATCAACTGTTCATGTAAACTTTTGGTAAAGAACCCCTATACTAATGGTTTAAAACAACTATCGGTATACAAGTGTTGGGAAAATTATAATTTCCAGTAGCGTTTGCATTAAAAATTTGGAAGAATCAGTTGTATAGAGTGAAGTGTGATATATATATATATACTGATCACAAAAGTTTAATGTACATATTCATTTAGAGAGAATTTTACATGAGACTGACAAGATGGTTGGAATTAATCACGGATTATGATTTCACAATCCATTACCATCCGGGAAAATCAAATAAATTGGTTGCTGTTTGGATTTGAAAAAGTAATTTCTCATTATCCATTCTACATTTGGAATGATATTATTTGGTTTTTTATTTGAAAAACATTGGAATAATAAGTTTTTGGTGTAGGAAATTCTCTTATTTTGTATCAGGTTCCAGTGAGATCATCTTTATCAGACCGAATAAAGAAAGTAGAGAACGAAGATAGTGAGTAGAAAAAAAAGGCCGAGTTGGTACAGAAGGGTATGTTTCTTGAATTTATCATTAAAAAGGATTGTGTTTTGATGTTTGGAAAGATATTATGTGTTCCATATGATTCACTGTAGAAAAATGAGTTTTTATGCGAAGCTTATAGTTCTCTTTTTTCAGTTTATCCTAGTAGTACTATGATGTATAGAGAACATTGAGAGTATTACGGGTGGGGTAGAATGAAAATAATTATTTCTGATTTTACAATGATGTGTTTGACTTGTCAGTAGTTTAAAGCATAGCCATCGTTACCAAAATTAATTCATTAACCATTACTAGTTCCAGAGTCAAAATGAGAAAATATATCCATGGACTTTGTTGTGGGATTACCAAAGACATCTTCAGTAAATAATGAAATTTGTGTTATTGTTGATCGATTGACAATATATGCTCATTTCATTCTTATTCGAGATACTTTTTCTCTAGATCAACTTGCTCGGTTGTATGTTAAAGATACAGTCAGATTTCATGGAGTTCCCCTCTCTATTGTATCTGATCAGAATCCCAGGTTTACATCTATCTTTCGTAATGGCCTTCCGAAGTCATTGGGTACTGAATTAAATTTTAGTACAACTTTTCATCCACAAACAAATAGGCAGTCAGAACAAACAATTCACATCTTGGAGGATATGATACATGATTTTTCACTGAATTATCAGGGAAGTTAGGACCAATATCTTTCTTTGGTTGAATTTTTATATAGTAACAGTTTTCATTCCAGTATATAGATGGATCTATCTGAGTAATTATATGGAAAGTGTTATCAAACTCCAACTTTTTGGGAAGACGTAGGTGAACAGATGGTGATGGGACCATAATTGGTAGATATGATGGCAGAGAAAGATCAGTTGATTCCGAAACACATGAGAACAGATAAGAGCAGACAGAAAAGTTATGCGGATAAATGAAAGAAGGATCCTTCTTTTGAGGAAGGTGATAATGTCTTTCTGAAAGTTTCTCCATGGAAAAGTGGGATTTGTTTTGGTAAGAAGGGAAATATGAGACTAAGGTTCATTGAACCTTTGGAAGTACTTGATAAATTTGGATCAATTGTGTACCGAGTAGAAGTACCTCCAAGATTATCCCAGGTACACAATGTTTTTATGTTTCTGTGTATAGAAATTATATGACAGATACATCTCATGATTTAATCCCAGAGGTATTTCAGTTAGAAGAGAATCTCTCTTGTGAATAACAACCAGTTAAGATTCATAGAAGTAGAGAGAAAGTGTTGTGGAATAAAGTAATTCACCAGGTAAAGGATTTGTGGAAAATCTATATGGATGAAGACGCAATTTAGGAATATTATAATGCTATAAGGGATAAATACCCCCCACCCCACTTATTTTAATATGTGTATAAAAATTTTGAGGATTCAATTTCCAAAGAAGGGGAAGGATGTAACATCCTACGTAAATGAAGAATAGTAGATTTTCATATTTATTAATATTTGTGAATTAAATATTAATTTTACTTTAAAAGGGATGCTATGTTCAATAGCGTACCTGATATGCAACATCAGGTTTCGTTGAAATCATACAAAGAACACTAATAATATAATATTATAATTTTAAATAGTAGTTAACTTTTAGTAATTGTATTGGTGGGAATGAAAAATACTAACTACTATATGATTGTACATGTTTTTTAATTTTTTTTACTTTTATCCAATAAAATTTAGAGGCTTGAAACATGAATGAATCTAATTTTATGCATAATTTACATTAAAAGGTCAATTTACCACCTTTTAATGGAGAACCCTATTTTAATATAGTTTTGTTCACATTAATACATTATAATATAGAAAATAAAATTTTTCTTTATAATTGGGACATCAATATTTATATTGTGTAATTTTTTGGAATTTTTCCGAAAAAGTTCATTTTTTTAATGAATAATGAAAATATTGAATTTTATATCAAAACTGTGTTTTAATCTGATTTATTTATATAGATAGATTATTATTTTAATTTTTTTAAGGTGTAATTAAAATATATTTTTACCATTTAATTCAATGATGGTCATTGGAATTATTTTCTCATTGAAATTGGACATAAACAAGTATCAATCTTTTGATAGTTATTATTTCTTAAAAACACGGTATTTGTTTTAACAAGAATAATTAATTTTAAATAAATTAATAACACTTATATGTTTTGAATTTTTAAAAATAGACAGCATTTTTGAATTCGGAATATCAAATATATCTTATGCTGAATTTTTTGTATTTTTCTGAAAAACTTCAATTTTTGATGAATAGTGAAACCACTTAGTAGTAGTTAAAAAACTGACTTTTTCATTTAAATGAAATTTTACCCCTTCTATGAATTTAATTTCAAAAATCAAGCATACATGGTTGTTATCAAGAAGTAAAATTTTGTTCAATAAGATGAAAACAATTTTTGGTGAATAGTAACTTTACACTTTTATTTACCGCGGTTAAAGGTAAATAGGGTAATTCAAGGTAAAAATAATATTATAATAATTCAAAACATACCATAACACTTACCCTAAACATATTGGATGACTAATATCCGACCATGGTCATCTTTGAGTCTATTTTGGGACCCCATGGATCCACTTATGAAAAATAATGACACATTAGATTAATTAATTTAATGTAATGGCAAAAATGACATAAACCAAAATATTTTAGTAAATAGATTTTTATATGGTGTTATTTAAATTCTATTTGGGACTATAAATATTAATTGGAAAGATAAAATGATTTCCTATATCATGGTGTTTTATATATAATTTCAAGAAAAAAAATAAAATAAATTATTTATGACATAATAATGATACAGTGTTTACCTTATTAATAAATCATTAAAATTAATAAGAATATAATGATAAAAATATTATCCAGAAACCTGTTCAATTCCTATTGGATGATTTTAATTCGACCATGAGTCATCTTATTTTCAACGTTAATGATATTTGGACATTTAAAAATCGAATATAATTATATAATAAAATAATATGTTAACACTTTCCTAATGAACCTGTCCTCCCCCTTATAAAAAAACATCTAACCAATTCCTCACACCTCTAAAGCATTTTGGTTTGACCAAACAATACCCAATGAAGCTCCCTACATCCCTATCCTCCACCTAGATGCCTTAACTTTGCCAGATTTCACTTTAAGAAGTCCTTTTGGTTCAAACCAAAGGAAGTTACCCAAATTAAAGGTAATAGTTTCTCTTAACTTATTTCCTTTTATTTTACTTATCCAACCCCTAAAATCTTTTTATTCCTTTCATTTTTAACAACAAAAGTATCCACAATATACTACTATGTTTTTATGAGATGGATTCAAACTAAACTTACACACCCCTCCATCTAATAGGTGAAGGACATAATGTTTCTGTGGATGGAAAACTAACATCTCACGAAACGATGATTGTTCGATTATCTCTTACCGCCTATCATGGTGGCCATTATGATGGCACTATATTTATGTATGATATATATTATGTTTAGGTTTTCTTTATACTTATATACTTTCCATTTATATCATACCTTTATGGTTTCCATTATGGGTAAATGGGATAATTTCATTTGAGGAAGTGCATACTACCGCCCCCTCAATGTGATATGACTCGCTAATGCCATATGTTGTACGTATAAAGGATGGATTTAAAGATATTATATATGATATTATACTGGAATTATTATATAATTTTTTATCATTATGTTTTAATTCCATTAAAATAAGAAATAGAAATGAAAGTAGCATTAATGCGTACAAATGGGTTACCGTCTCCATGAACCGTGCATTTCATTTCTTACCTTAAAATTTTATATACTATTATAAATACATTAATATACTAGATATATATGATATCTAAATCATGAATATCATTCTGGATATAATGTTCTATTGAAAACATGGACAAATTGTAAATATAAGGTTTTTATTTTTTGACTCAAGTACCAAATATCGACAAAATGAACATCATTAACTTAAATGATTACATAATTATTATAAAACAATAATAAGTAATATAAAAGAAATAATAAACATGAAAAATGTTATTAAGAAAGTCGAAATTACCATTAATTTATTATTCATGAGATTAAACAATGATCGTGTCAAGTCAAACATGAGTTAAGGGAACTTCTTAACCAAATTCACATTCTTTGGGTTGAACTTATCTTTCGTATTTATGTCATCATTTGATTATGTGATAAATTAATTTTTATATCTTATAATGTGTTTATACTTTTTTATGTGAGCTTATATTGAATACATATAAGAGATCTATTTAACATACAAAATGATATTTATAAGGAACTTCGTCTCAATCTCCTTTCACTGGGGGCATATTTTGTTTTAATACACAACTTTCTTTTATACGTTGTGTAAACACCCTTGAATTTTATAATGGAATCTTTTTCTACGTAGCGTTTTACTAAACGATAAAAAGTATTGGTTCTTTAACATAAGTGGTGAAAAATAACTTTCTTCCATTGAGAGTATTATTTGTTCTTCTCCTTTCTTAACAAGACGTAATGTTTTTTAATGAAAATAAGCACCATATATTCATTTATTTAATTTGTTATTGAAAATGGTTTTGATAATGGATTTGTTATGTCAATATATTTAAGTGAGATATTGGGATTAAAATGAGGAAAATTTTTCTTTTCTTTATATTTGTTTTGTGTCTTATGATTTTATAAAGGTACTTTGACATTTTTTGGGTGGTTACGTGATAAACCAAATGACGGTTTTTGCTGTGAATACTAGGATGGGTGGTTATGTCATAACCTCTATTGCATTGCATATAGATGGTGGACATATGGATATTCCTTTTATGGATATGTGTTGAAGTAGACCGTATGGTTATTCAATTTAAATATATTTATGTCCAATGTTACCTTTATATTTTATTTGATCTTTAATGGGTTTAATGGTAATCTTCTGGTTTCAGAAGTGTAAGTAGTGATCTTTTATTTAGTAAAGAGTATTAACTACTTTCTAAAGGTAAAAAGTATTAATTATGTTAATGTATTCATTGTTTACATGTTGTTTTTAAAAACTAACAATTTTCCTTCTTTTTTTATCCCTTACAGAGATATTTTTTCTCATCCCATGTTTTTGAAATGATTTTCACAGGACATAATGTGGAATAGGGTCATGGATGGGATCAAGGAAAAGTTATGTTGTCTTAGACATGGAACAAGACATCATTATTTTTTTTAACTATTAATGTTTTCTAAAAAATGGAAATTGTGTAGATGTGTCTACTTTGTAAACTTTTGATATGTAATATTTATGTCCTAATTCTCTTAACCTCTATACCTGAAATGATCCTCAATATGAATTATTCATTTAATTCATCATTATGTAAGGTTTAAGTTCGGGTCCTTATAAAACAATTTCCCCACATGGCACCTTTTTTAGATTACATTCATTGATGAGATACCAATTCATCATGTTTGTGAAGTGTCTTAGGATAAATACCGTCACCTATGACTTTATCTCACAGTAAATACATAGTAGAATAATATATCCCTTTCTACCTTATTAGCTACCAAGGACATGGCAATCATTTATAGATCTGTGAAGTCTCTATCATAATCTATCACTGGAATGCTCTATTGTTTCATGTGAATGATATCATAATCTCTCTTATACCTCAACAAATCCTAATCGTAGTGGATATGGAATATAACATCGATGTCCTTTCGGGTTATATCATCTTGTTGACCAGATTTCTCCATGATGTCCCACCAAGACGTGGATAATCCTTATAATATGTCAATAGAATGATCCAACCTTATATATTTTGGTGAATAAATGTTCTTAACGATCATATATACTCAATAAAACATGATTTTTCTTGTATGAGGGCCTTCAATTATAGTGAACATATGCGAATACTACTATTGGAACTCCCTATTTATATGAAACATCGATGGTATGTCTTGAGAGTTTTCCATCTCAATGGATCACATGGACATTGAGAAGCTATCACAGAGCTAATAATATATCTAGTTCCATATATATGTTCTATATTCTAGATGAAATACATTAGTATTGTGTTGATTACCATTAATCAGACCCTTAATATCAAGTTGGGGTGGATGAATTTTCTCTACAAAGTTCAATGAAATCCTTATATAATAGAATGCCCAAAAATATCAACCATAAAAGTAATAAAATTGGAGAACTAATGACACAATGATAGTATTCTCTTATCCTAAAATGTAAAATGGAATATATTAACTATTTTTTATATTCCTTTTTATTTGGTGTTTTAATGTAATATATTTCATAGATTATATGGGATGATTTGTCAACTGTAGTAGATATGTCCCTAACATGGATAATGAATGTAAAAATATACTCATATGTGCCTATCATGATGCATGAATACATATCTCTTTCCATAAATACCTTTACATAAAATATCATTAAGCAGTAATATCACACAACAAATGAATCACCCAATGTGAGGTAACATAAAAATTATTACACGTGAGCAACATGGACAACAATCTCATCAATGAGATCATGAGTTTTTCCTTCCATAGGGGTTAACTACTCCCATGAATTAGCTCATCACCAATCTATGTCACGTCATATTATAATGTCTCAATTTAATAAATATTAATGTAACATAAAATACCTCCTCTTATACGACTTTGTATCATCCTCAACCTGTTTGTCACTCCCATGACCGGGTTAGATTGTTAAATGTCCTCAGGTGTGCCTCCATATGTGGTAGAGGTAGCCGAATCGTAGAGATGACATATGGAATATGGTGGGGAGACAATACCTCGGGTATTGAGTTGCAATTAAAAATAATCTATATAAATAATTGATATAAAACCAATAAAAATAAATTAAAAATCAAACTATACAAATAATAATAGAATTCCTATAATGATAGACTAAATGTTACTGAATGAATTATTAAAGGTCATATAGATAATATACTAAATTAAAACAATAAAATACACTAATCTCCCTTATACCAAACCCCATGATGGTCCCATATCCATGTTGTAATCCATCTATAAAAAAATAAAATACAAGATACCTTACAGTTGTCCATACCAACATCCATGGAGTTTTCATGGGTACAAACAATGACTATGTAGGGTGTGAGTACATCTCAGTGTGATGATACATAAAATATTAAAATAGTCAATTAGAAATATAAAATGCATAAAAAAGTTTAATAAATAGGCTTATTAATTTATAAATTAAAATATGTTGTGAAATAAACCTGCCTACACTGATCATCTGATTGACACTTAGGTTTAGCCAAACCTATATAGACATGTTGTTGAAAATATATATATGTGATAGAACCTCCATTATAGTAAGGATCACTCCTAAGATTAGGTATTTTTCCAATATAGGACGAATCTCCATAGTATTTTCTTAAATAACCAAACCACACCAGGCTCAATGCTAATTACCCATGCCATATTCATTTATGTCATCCCACGGTGAAAGACCATGGCCGGGAGAATGCCACCATACTTTTATCCATTGGAATTACCCATTGATGAAGTCTCTTATAGGTTCTCACAGTGAAAATAACATACTAATGAATAGTATCTATACTAGAATACATGTGAATTAATCATACTAGAGTTACAAACGTGTTCCTATGTTATAATACTATACTATGGAAAATTAAAGATATAACACTATATGATTTCACAGTACGTCATATCTTTAATGTAGTACAATTGCTTGTGTTTTATGCAACATTGAGTTCCAGCACACCACGTCCAATTAATTAAGCTATTATGAATAGTAATACCGATTTTTTAAAATTTTATAAATTATATTTTCAAAAATGTACTTCATTTTTGGATTTAGAATATCGAAATTATCTTAGGGTTAAATATTGGTATTTTCTTAAAAGCATTCATTTTTTTATGAATAGTGAAAAGCACCGCGTTATTGTTTAAAATAGACCAATATAAAAAAAACATTGTTATTTAAATTTATTTTAAAGAAAAAATAGATGCATAATAGCTAAATTAGATCAATGTAATTCATCAGAGTCATTTTATAATAATACTAGATGTATAATGTTTTATTTAACATTTAAATTTCTTTTACCCACCTTTTGGAACATTTGTAAATTAGTATAAAACGTAATTTTACAACTTATAGGAATTTAATTTCAAAAATATGAGAGACATGGAAGACATCAGCAATAAAAATTTTGTTCAATAAGATGAAAATAATTTTTGGTGAATAGTTAATTTTGAATTATATTTACCATGGTTAAAAGTAAAATGAGAAAATTAAAGGAACAATTATATTAAATTTACCTAACACATGCACGAATTTTATTCTTCAAATGTGGTTAGAACAATAATAACCTTTTGGAATAAAATATGATCCTCTTTGATCCAGTTTTATTAGATTATAACATTTATTATTATCTAATTATAAGAACTGTTAAAAGTGTAAAATTCAATGTTTAATAAATAAACCATTTTTAAGATAGGGTTATACAAAAGATAAATTCCACTATAAATATTCATTAGAAATTTTAAATGATTCCTATATAATGGTATTTTATTTATAAATTTTTGACCTTAAATAATTAAATTTATTTATGAAAAAATAATGATTCAGTAATTACCTTATCAATGAATGATTAAAATAATTGATATTATAAATATCCAAATAAATGTAAATTGATACTTTTGATGCATTAGAATAATTTTATATCTTAATATGACATATTTTCATAGATTTAATTTACTTTGTTCGAGGTAATAATGTTTTTTTGACATTCACAAAATCCAGATACTAAATACTATCAAAGTTGACATAAATGAGTTTAAAAAAAAATATTATTATGAAAAGATATAATATTTCGAAAAATATATGGATATTCCAAATGACATATATAATGATATATATTTCATTAATGAACCTCCATATGTTCTATTGGAATTCTATTGTATGTTTATTAACCATGTAATATAGAAATACAAGAAGACATTGTAAATGTTAAACTATTTAACTAAGAATTAAATCTACAAGATAAGGTTAATATGGTTACCTAAAAATTTCTAAAACCTATTGTATTAGATTATTGAGACTCATAAACACATTATTAATTAAATAAATCAATTTTTATCCATTATAAACAGAAAATTATTTTGTAATAAAATAATATTTCAAGATTTTCCTAAAGTGACCCTCACCTATGTTATAAAAGGGTACCTCTTCTTCTATCAAAATCACACCTCCAATGCAATTTTTATTGGCCAAAACTTACTCCAATATCTACGCAACTAACTTAAATTCAACCTATATGCCTTAAATTGATCTGAATGATGACCTATGGAGTACTATTGATCAAATCAAAAGAAAGCACCTGAAAAAGATGTAATAATTTCATCAACTCTTTCAACGTTATTTTCTTGTTCCACATTTTTATTATTCATTTTTTACAAACCAAAATAATCCCCCCAGTACATTATAGATACTATGATGTAATTATTAATATTATACAACCATATTCATTATTCTATACATCTTATAAATTAAAAAGACATCATACATGTATACGTATGACTTACTGTCTCCACATCATGGTGTAGTATGTTATTCAACAATTAGTTATTTTTATGGGGATAATAATTTGTATAATTGATGTTAATATTAAATATTATATGTTAATGATTCTGTATATATGATATTCCGTCCAATTACATTCGATTTTACTATCAATTGAATGATATTGCCCCTATGCATACGTTCATATTATTGTCTCTATGAACAAAATGAGATTCATTTTCCATTATAACCATTCAAGAATAATTAAAATTTTATTTTTAAAAATAATGATTAAGAACTTAATATAATTCTGGATATGATTAAAATACATCATATCCATACCAAACATGAATTATGTAACAAAACATATAATGGAAAACGAATCAGTTAACACCTACAACAATGATACTATAGAATTATTATTAAAATATATATTAAAAGATCATATACAATATAATATTTTTTATATGGTACTTTTATAATTTAATAAAAATGATTTAACTATTTTAAATGAGGTTATTGTACCCTATACAATGGAAAAGTATATGTTAATGTTTAATTTCACAATCTCTTTATTATCTGAGGTTATTTATACATAAGTATATTTTGGGAGTTCATTATCATCCACATTGTGTTTCCATAATAATATATTCCAAAACATTTTTACTATTTCCTAAAATATTTGTTAATGTCCTTTATACCATTTTTTTACTTTTTATAAAAAATTTGGAAAAGCATTTTTCAGTCATTTCCCAAAAAGGTACTTTATGACGTTTTCGACATATTAAATTATGAATATTGATTAATATATATGGCATGTGCGCCTATTTTCCACTATTACAACACCTTATACGCATCCCTTAAAAGCTTATAAAAATATTTTTAAAATAAAGTTTTTCTTTTTTAATTATGAATCTATTAAATTATTTCAAAATAGAAAAAGATATTTCTCTCAAATAATTTTGATTTCATCGATCAACATCCTTTGATGGATTTTACAATTGATTGAATTTGATTTATTATAATACAATATTCCATATTGTGTTGAAGTTTTTTTGATATGTTTGACTGGAGATGTGTATTTCTATACCATTCATGGAATATGGTTAAAGTATTATGTTTTCATTTGGTAGTTTTAATATGAATTATTGTGTTAGGTTTCCTATTTTTCATATGAGGAATGCATTTGACTCATTATTTGATAGGTGGAGCCTCTATAACACCTCGATTCATCGATAGGTCTGATGAGACAAAGTAGTGTCTTGGCATATGACCATGAAAGAATCTTATTTTATGTCTTGGAAGGATTCCTTGACTATGATTTAATGATGTCTGGAATTAGGCATTAGAACACTATAAACGTAGTTATTGATATTAAATGTGATTATTAAACTATTAGAATAACCATGTGAATAAGTAAATGGAATTATTTGATTTATCTTTTCCATATTATGCGAAAGATTTTTTTTAAAAGGCTTGTGCTTTAGTCACATTCATTTTCCTTCAATGTTTATGATTATTTATGAATGTGTCTGCTATATTGTGTTCCTTACTGAGCATTTGAGCTTTCCCCTTTCCTAAGTTTTATTTTTCCCATGATGTGAAGATGTATATTATGATTGACCTATAGGGAACAGATTTGGTATATGGGTGTGTTCAAAGGATACATAATGTTTTTTTTATTTCATAATGAAATATAAAACTTATTTATGTATCTAGTGCTGCCAATTGTGCTAAACTAACCGGCCTCTCAAGATTTGATATCATTTGATAATGAAAATGATATGTAATAATGCACTGACTCTCAGAAAATATGTCGGAGAATTTTAGTTGGTATCAGAAGAAGTTTAGTACAATAAACAGAAACTAGATTTAGATAACATATGAAATAGAGAACTTTACCCGAAGTTATACTTTGAGGATTCATATAGAAGAACATCAAAAAAATTTGGTAGTGTAAATACTATATGGGTTTTCTAGGAAAATACATCCCTGTCTAGATACAAAGAGGCAGTGGTGGCTCTAGCACAGATGTACCTTGGAGTGAATACTCGGAAAAAGTTTTTTTGGCTTAACTTGGGCTATCCTTGTCCATAACAACGGGCATTGTTACACTCACGATATTAACACTACCAATTGATATGATAAAATTAATACAAAATTTCATCACAAAAACTTACGAAGTATTTGTGTGTAAATAATTCCAAAATGAAAACATTTTTATGATTATTTATTATATGAATAAAATTTTCATTTTACCATCAGTATTTTAGATGTTTGAAATTTTGAATTGTGATTCATAAACTAACCATGTGTATGACAATGTTTAGAAATGGTTCCCTGGATAATACATGAGAACTCCAAAAATACGCATGATCCAAAGAGTAAAAAGTATAATATATTTCATGATTATAAGACAAATTTTTTAATGTAAATAGTCTCCCACATATTCTAATCATATGGAGAAATATTATCTTGTGTTAATAGGATAAGTAAAGATTTATCTGAGTTCTATGGATTTTAAGGGATGCTAGAGAAAAAAAGGATGGAAGAGAGAAACATGGATAATGAATTGATGGGAAAGAAGGATTTTCACATAGGTGATAATAGTTGAATGAATCACTTTGGAAAATTCTTGAAGTGAAGTGGAGTTTGTTATAAGTGTTGAGAAAAAGGACACCAAGTATGTGATTGAAAAGGTAAGAAAATGGTTTCAAATGTACAATTCATTATATTCAATCATTTAGGACACTATGCTAAGCGATGTCTGAATCATCAATGTATACCAAAAATGAAGCTATTGGATAATAATCATGTTCTGATACTACTACAGATGAAGAGGAATAAATAGAATTATTAATTTTTTTCTTAATGAAATATGTGATTTTAGTGTTGTATCAACGATGTACTGGATATATAAACTATGAAAATAACTAAGTAATGTACTATAGTACTATTTAATTGAGGATTCAGGATTATACGGTACTATGAAAACGGACTCAACAACAAGTAATTTTAAAAAAAAATACATGGTTGAAGGAAGATAAACCTTAATATGCTCCAGATACCGAGGTTGTGATTTTGGAATAAGATATGGTTGATTTGGATAAATTATATTGGATATTCTTGAATACTTTAGAATACATTAATGGTTAGTTTATTCCATCATTATGGGAGTATTCAAAAAAAATATAAGAAATATATCTAGTATTCAATTTAGAATAAGGGAGAATGAATATAATCAATAATGATATATCATAATTATGGGTGTTACCATGTTTTAAGAGAATACAAGTTAAAGTTACTCACATGTTATTATGTGGAAAATATATCTCCATTATGTTATGTTTAACTTCCTTATACATTTTTGGACTTTGAGTTTCATCACAAGTATTTTGGATAAGCCTCAATGTTGGAAAGAATTAATTGGGAAATTTGATACAATGGATTGAGGTTAAATCATTTCTTAATAATTTTTAGTTTTAATATTTTCTAAAGGACAACCCGATGGTCGGGCGACAATACATCGTGTCGATCAAGGCCGCGAAACTTGAACCTGCAACCGAAGGGCGACAAGGGTACATAACCTATAATAGACCTTAATGATTTCATGGATGTAAAAATTTATTTTTTTCAAATGATATAATAGATTAATTATGAATTATTTTTTTTTAAACCCTATATGTTTTGGATAAATATAATATTTCTGAGTTCTATTATATTTTGGAGTGAAAGATGAGTTTGTTATAGAAATTGGTTAAATGGTGGAATTCTACTAATCAAGTATTTAATTTTATTATTCTATGAAGAAATTAATTCATAAAAAGTAGGTAAATGATCTTGAAACTAAAAAATGACTTATCTTGATACCTAATGATTTTTTGAACCAATAATAATTTATGTCATCATAGAAATATGGTTTTGAGGTCATCAATTTTCTATTTATTTTTCACATGTTTGAGATTGTTGACCTAAATCACTCCCTATAAATATTTATGTTTTTCCACCAATTAAGTGTCTCAGATTTCTACCAATGTTCTCCCATTCTAAATCCTAATTTGGGGGTGACTTTTTCATTTCCCTTTTCCTTTTATTAAGACTATATTTTGTTAACCCTATTTACTATGTGGGTTTTCCACAAAGGTGTTTTCTAAAATTAAATTTCTTTTTTCCGAGAAAAATTTGAAATTTTGGGGACAGAATTTATTGAAGTATGGGATAATTTAACACCCTAGGATTTCATAGTACATTATATCTATAATGTATGACAAAAGCTTGTGTTGTACGAAACATCGAGTTCTAGCACACCACGACCAATCAAACTAGTTGTTTTGAATAGTATTGCCGAATTTTTAAAATTTTAAAATTGTTGTTTTTCAAAATGGTCATCATTTTTGGATTCAAAATATAAAAATTTACTTAGGGCAATTTTTTGGTATTTTTCCAAAATCATTCAATTTTTTATGAATACTGAAAAACACTATGTTATTGTTTAAAATCAACTTTTATTTCAATATTATTTATATTTATTTAAAATTATTATAAAGTATAAATACATACAAAATAATTATATCAGTTAAATTTAATTCAATGAAATCAATTTATAATAAGATTAGATGTAAAAAAATATTGAACTTTTTAACATATTTTACCCACCATCATGGAACATTTGCACATTTGTATAAAACATAATTTTACAACATCTATGAATTGAGTTTTAAAATCTGAGAGACATGGTTGACATTAGTATGTAAAATTTTGTTCAGTAAGATGAAAATAATATTTTTTGAATAGTAACATTTGAATTTTATATAACGCGGTTAAAATTAAATAAGGTAATAAAAGGTAAAAATGATATTTTAATTTCCCAAACACATGTGTTAATTCTATAGGATAACTTTTTTTAGAACCAAATAAAACATAGTAATAAAATATTATCCTCTTTGATTCATATGGATTAGATTAGAAAATTTAATATTATTTTATTTAAAGAAAAATTAAAATTGTTAAATTCATATTTTTAATAATAAAACCATTTTTAATATTATGTTATAAATAAGATAAACTCATATTTAAATTTAAATTCGAAAAATAAAAAAATTTCTTACATAATTGTATTTTATTTATAAATTTTTTATGATAAATACGTAAATTTATTTATGACACAATGATGATGTAGTAATTACTTTTTTTATTTATGATTAAAATAATTGATATTATTTTTATCTAAATAATTGTAAATTGGGACTTTTGATGAATTACAAAAATTTAATAGGTTAATATAACATTTTTGGATTGATTCAATTTTTTTTCTATGTAATCGAGTTATGATGACTTTCACAAAAACTGTATACTAAATAGAATCAAAATTTGATTTAAATGAGTTTTTTTAAATAATATTATATTATTAATTGATATAATTTTTCAAATAGTATAATGTTCATATAAAGGACATATATTATTATTTATATGTAACTGAGGATCCTCTTTAGGTTCTTTAGTCATTTCATAGTATTTTTATTAACCTTGTAATACAAATATAAAACAAGACATTGTAAAAGTTAAACTATTTACCTAAGAGTTAAATCTAAAATATAACGTTCATATGGTGACCTAATATTGTCTAAAACGTATTGGTTGAAGGGATAGAGACCCATACCCACATTATACTCTAAATAAATCAATATAGAGGCATCATGAACCGAAAATGATCATATAGTAAAATAATATTTCAAGATTTTCGTAAAGTGACCCTCACCACACTTATTAAGGGGTACATCCCCTTATCTCAAAATCACACCTCAAAATCCATTTAGATTGGCTAAACCCTACTAAAATATCCTTACAACTATCCTCAAATCAACTTAGAGGCCTTACATTGTTCATAAAGAAGACCTATGGAGCCCTTTTGATCAAATCAAAAGGTAGCTCTCAAAGAAGAAGTAATAATTTCATCACCTCTTTCAAAGTTCTTTTTTTCTTCCACTTATTCATTATTTTTATTTTCCATACCAAAATAATACATCATGTACCTTATTAATTCTATGATGTTATTATAAATATGGTATATCCATATTCATTATTTGATCCATCCTATAAATGGAAAAGTCACTATACGTGCGTATGTACGGCTTACCATCTCCATGGTGTGGTGTAGTTTATTATTCAACACTTCATTATTTGGATGGGGGAAAATAATGAGTATAATTGATGTTAATAAAAAATATAACAAGTTAATTATTTAGTATATATGATATTCCATCCAAATACATACCATTTTACCATCAATATAATGATTTGGTCTCTGGTCTATACGTACGGATTACCATATCCACAAAAGCGATGAGATTCATTTCCCATCACAATAATTAAAGAATAATTTTTATTTTATGATTTAAAATAATTTTTAATAAATTAATATCATCCAGGATATAAGTTAAATACATCCTATCCATAAAAAACATGACTTATGTAAAAAAACATATAAAGTAATGATAATCAGTTACCACCCTAAACAATGATACTACTGAAGTATTATTATCAAAACATTTTTAAAAGATCATATATAATATAATATTTTTTATAATAGGTCATTCCTAGGTCAAAGACCATAGAACAATTTATTGACCGCAAAAAATAAAGGGTTACATTAGAATGAAATACGTAATCTTATTACAATATTTATCATAAAGAGGAATCAAGTCACTAATAACGTCATCATACCAAGTAATACCACGATTTACTCCATTGTTTGTAAAACAGTCAGCTTACATGTTTGCTTCATGAAATCCATGAGTGGAAAATGTAATTGAGATCCATAAGAAAATTATGAAAATTCATCTAATTTGTAGTAAGAGTCTAGGAAAGATGAATCACTCCATTACAAATAGCATGTACTATAGTGGTTGAATCAAAATCAATCCAAATATTTATCCAACATTTTGTCTTAGAATAATATAATTCATGGATCACCCCCATAATTTCCACTTCTAGAGATGAGTTCATACCACAACTAACAAAGAAGTATCCATGTCATTGCCCCAAATATACTTTGAAAATATGCCACATCCTGTTGGACCCAGGTTTCTTTTAGAATAACCATAGATATTCACCTTGATCCATTATGGAAGCAGAGCTTGATAGAATACCTCAAAAGTGAATCTCAGTTTTTTGTATACACCATCAATCTGAAGATGGTGCTGGATCACAAAGTCATCATCAACATTGTCATGACAATCTTTTTTAATTGAGGCTGCAACATGAATTGTAATGGGAATCCTTATCCAACCCTCATTAAGCCTGAATGATCCATTAATATGAATAATATCAATTCTCGCATACCTGATCACCTAGAGAAGCTTAGCAATAGATGTCCATAAAATATTCTTGATTTGTTGAGACCATTCATACTCTACACAACGCTATAGTTTTGAGAAAATTGAATCAAAGAGTAACCATATATAATTAAAAAATGTCAAAAATATAATTCCAAAGTGAAAAAGTAGTAACATAAGATATAAATAAATGGTTGGCATCTTCCATATGTTGATTGCACAAGATTCCTTAAGAGAAAAGTTGTATACATGAATATTGAAGACAAACATCATTGGGAACTATGTTATGTGCAAGATTCCAAACAATTATGACACTTTAAGGTTTAATCAATTGTATTTTTTAAAATAAAACATCCAAAAAAAAAGGAATAATAAGTATTTGTGAAATTATAATTATAAATACATTTGGAGTCAATAACTAAATTATGTGTAGGCTCCCAGATAATGAAATCATCATAGATGGAGTAAGGATAATTGTCAATAACATGTTGGATGTTATCATGATGAGTTCTTGTTTGATAATTTAGTATATCTTTTATGGTTGAGTTAGTGGTAACTAGTGGAGAATTAGATGGAAACATGGATATTAGAGCCACACCAGTCTAGTTATCAAACCAAGAATTCATGATGGAATCGGTACTAAAAATCCATCTAAAATAGTTCAGGATGTATTTAAAAGACTGTCTAATGGATGGCCAGATGGAGAAGTGAAATAATTCTAATTAGCATTATTTAGTTTTCAAAGGAATAATATTTTGAGAAAAACAACAGAATCAGAGTTCCTATGTAGTAACCTTCTGATGCGCCTACCATGGAAAGCTTCATTAAAAAGTATATGATTTTTAATGCCACTACCATCATTCTCTAATGTAGAACAACAATTATCCCAAGGAATGTTCAAAAGATTTCATTCAATATATCTTCATGTCTGGAAAATGATCTTTATAAAAACATTTATTTTCTTAGGAAGACCAGCATGCCATTTTAAAATCATCAGTGATTATAGAATTTTTGAGAAAGTTGTTGATTTTACAAGACTAATTCAGCCAGCCATAAAGGGGTATTTACCCATACAATGTGAATGATGAGTGGTGATTTGATCAAAAATTTGGAGAAATAATTGGATTTAAGTTGTCCCAAAAAAATGGGAACACCATGATAGGTGAAAGGGAAGAATCCTTCCATGATTCCTAGATTATTGACGATATCACCTTCTCAGTTTGAAGATAAAATTCTCCCAACGAAAACAACGGATTTGTTCCATCTTATAGTTTTACATGAGATTTCTTCATAATGAGAGAATTCATTTTTATGATTCTTGATATTCCCTTTTTCCCTTGTAAGAACATAATGTTATCATAAACATATAAAAGATGAGTGGGCACATTTATGTTTCAAGAGGCTTTAATAGGTTTAATTTTATTTTGTTCAACAAGGAGAGAGAGTAATCTATTTTAGTAATCTTATTCAATAGATAAAATAATGGCATAAAGGGGATCTCCTTGCCTAACACCCTTGGGTAAATTGAATAATCCCTTAGGTGCACCAATTACAAGGTTGGATATGGAGGCTAAATTGCATAAAGTTGATATTGTACCGATAAACTTCTAATTAAAGACAAATATCTTTAAAACATTAATGGTAAAACTTCAATCATTGGTATTAAAGGATGTCATAATATAATGTTTGATGTAATTAATACCTCCTCTAGGGGCTTTATTTAAAATATTAGTACAATCATAAGCAAGGAAGATGAAATCTTATATAGACATACCCTTGATAAAAGAAAATCGATTCCAAAAAACATTTCTATTCCATATAAGATTAAGTCAACTTGAAAAAATCATCACAATAATTTTTCAAAGGGTATTAATGAGAGAAATGGTATGAAAAAGATGAATCTCAAAGACATTGTCATCTTTAAGAATTAAGGTATGAAATTGATCATTTAGTCCATGCGAGAGGAAACCATTAGAAAATAAGTATTTGATAAGTTTGGAAAAATCCATTGGAAATTCCTCCATGTAGTGTTGAAAGAAGCCATTATTAAATTCATCATGACCCTGGGGCACTATCAGATGCTTAACATACCCTCAGGTAAGAAAAATTACAAGGTAAGGGTTAATTTAACAATTTCATTATTATATGTGGTTGTTTATATGTAAATATATAATGTGAATTATTTATCACCCTCATATATGTTCCTAAAAAATGTATTCCAAATCATTTTTACTATTTCCTAAAATATAGTTTAATTTCATTTATACTCTTGTTTGACTTTTTATTTTTTTTTTAAAAATGTATATTTCCGTCATTTTCCAAACAAGGTACTATATGACCTTTTCGACATATTAAGGTTAGAATGTTTTTTTACTTATATGGAGGGTGCATCTATTTTCCATCATTATAACACCATCTAAGAATCTTTTACATTATTATAAGAATATTTTAAAAATAAATGTTTTCTTTTATAATTTTGTGACTTTTAAATCATTTCAAAATATAAAGTGATATTTCTCTCAAATAGATTTTATATCATCAATATCATCATCGTTAGATTGATTTTACACTTGTTTGATGTTGATTAATTATGATACAATCTCGCATATTGTATGGAAGGTTTTGTGATATGTTTTATTGTGTATGTTTATTTCTATATCATTCATGGTTTATAGTTAAATAATTAACATTTCATATGCAAGTTTAAAAAAATTATTATGGTATGTTTCAACATTTTCATATGAGGAATGCATTAGATATAGTAAGTGACATGGGGAGCCTTCTATAGCTCCTCAATTCATCGATAGATCTCATGAAAAAATCTAGTGTCTTGGCTTAAAGCCTTGAAAAATTCTTATTTGTAGTCCTGGCATGAGGCCTTAAAAATATGGTTATAATGTCCGGCATTATGAATTCCATCATTATGAAATTATATATTTATATTACAAGGTATTATTCGACTAGTAGAATATCCATGTTAATTTGTAAATGAAATTATTTGATTTATCTTTTTCATATTATGCTAATTTTTATATTTAACATACTTGTGTTTTACTGTTATACATTTTCTTCAATGATTATGCTCATTAATGAATGTTTCAGCTATGTTGTTATCCTTAATGAGAATCTAATCTCTCCCCTTTTTTATGGTTTATTTTTTCTAAGATGTGAATCCGAGTTTTATGATTGTCCTTCATGGATATGCTATGGGATATGATGGTGTTCAAAGAAGACAAAATGTTGGGTTTCTATTTCATAATGTAATGTAAGACTTCTATATGTTTCTTGAACATCCTAGGATACTAAACCAATCGGTCATTCAATATTTTATCTCTTATGATCATGCCAATGTTATGTAATAATGAAAATTATTTGGGTAACTAGGGTCAGAGCATTACAAAAGATACTAAGAACCATATGAAATAACCCAGCTAGAGTTTCTTATGTTCTCCCATGGGAAAATACCATTATAGGTATAATTAACCATATTATGTTATAGACTCTCCTACTATAGATGAATCACTGATTCCATGCTATGTAAACAAATGTCAAATATAAGGAAAAAATTAATTATCTTTATCAATTGTTGATTTCTCCTACATATGATGAATCACCAATGGTATACAACAATCAAGTCACACATGCTATCAGAAGTTATGTTGTTAAATTCATCCCATTACCATTTAATAATAAACTTATTATAAATTGGATGATTCTCCTGCCTAGGAATAATCCATAATGTTACATCCTAACTAGTTACCTATTATCAAATTTAAAATGCATGCCAATTTCATAATGTTAATATAATTATCAACATTTTCAATTTCATATAATGGGTTCAAGTTTCAACCAACCAATATTAAATCTATAATTGATCGTTGCAACACCTCTCATGTGGTTTTATATTGTTATCTCAATATTATAAATCCTAATGAGGGCTATGGGATTTCTATGGATGAGTTTTTTATCAAAAGAATTTATTATAGAGTTTGTTTGGTCACACATATAGTGTGTCAGGGTGATATTACTTTTTGAAAATACATCAACATCCATGGTAATGATTTTGTTCTGGAATCCTTCCCTTAAAAAAATACAAGTCACCCAACCAACGTAAGACATCATATCAAGGTATGGCTTGTCTATCCTATAATAGTTTCATTACAAAGGAAAAACTAACTGAAAAATATGGAAAAGAATAACTGGATGACTTACGTTGGATCTCTAGGTTCAGAAAACCATGATCCAATGGGGTCATATATATAATTTGACGTAGACTACCTTTTTTGTCGATGTGAGGGATATAGTATAAGATAAGGGGTGAGTAATCTAAAGAATATAGTGTCACGACCTGCTTTCACCAAAAGGAGTGAAGGGTCAGCAGATTGCCAAGCCCTTCCTTCTCCAAGTTGATGGAGAGATAATGACCCCTGAAACCCGCATTCAATAGGTCCCGGAGTGGCGACTAGTGCCATGGGTATAGAATCACTCACTAAATTAAATGCATTACCCTTTTTCATTTAATAGGATCGGGAGGTAAGATGGTAAATACCAACAACACGAAAAGCGGAAAGTAAAAGTAAATCCAAGAACAGACATTCCCATATGCATGTTCTAAAAGTAAATACCACAAGTACAAATTATGACTACAAGGGTAAAGTACCAAAGAAAAAAAATAGAAACTGCAACTGCCCCAATGGTCCGAGATAGTATGGTCCAGCAAGATCCCCGAAGACCTCCTGGAAACCTGAAAGTAATTTTTATACGTAGGGAGAGCATACAAGTATAATCAGTAGGGAAAACCAAACACTCTCATGCACAAGTTGGGGACCGTACTAAAGTCCCGTGAGAAAAAGAATAAATCAAACACCTAAAAAGGTAAACTATCCACCCAAGCCACACCAAGGCACACTCCCCAAATAATGTATGTCAAGTAATGTATAGTAATAGAACATCGATGTTTGGGTACCCTGTGCCACATTCCCAGTGGTTATTGAAGACATCCTACTCATCAGACCAATCCTGCCATTCTTACTACAGTCCCACTACCACACCCCGCCCGCACACACCTGGGCCACAACCTCATGCAGTCCCACTGCCAAACCCTACCCATAAACACCTGGGCCACAACTATCACATGTAACCATGCCTTCAAACACCTATGCCAGAGCAACCACCACCACGCTAGAAGACACCTGGGCTAGAAGATCCACTACCAGGCCCGAAGACACCTAGGCCTCATCCCGAAGACACATGGGAAAACCACCTACCCACACACACCTGGGCCTTAACCACCACACTACCCAGCCCGAAGGTTCTTTGTCTAATAATGGACTTCAGGCCATCACAGCATACCCGACGATACCTGGGCTATCTTGGAAAGGGAGCAGAAAAGGAGCTAAGAACCAGCCACTAATAGTAGTATTGGGAAAAACACTCTCCCCCAAGAAATGGGCATGTTCGGAACTAAGTTCTCAGCTTGGATGGTGTGTGAATAAGAAACACAAAACTACAAGTATAATTATAGGTAACAATCACTCACCCAAAGTTTGGATATTTCTTCAGTCTGCCTAAATAACACAATCAGTACCATGTCCAAGTCACAACTCACACCAAGCCAAAACCCATTTGTACCATCCTTGTTTACATGTTCAATAATAATGTTTAAATACGTTTCTGCACCTACTTGGGAAACTACTAATCGTAAGCACAAGTCAAGGGAAATCAAACAGTCATGCATCAACCATATCACCCTCACCTGATTCTCTTGTAAAGCCACAACAACCGAAGAAAACCCCAAGATACATCCCCATGTCAAATATCTAGGTTCCAAAAGGATTCTCAACAACAGAGGATCCCACCCCAATTTGTGATATAATAGAGGATCCCATCCTCAATTTGGCAACCACACCGAGCATAATAACAGGGGATCCCATCCCCATCCCGATCACCCAGCAATCGGCCCATGAATGAAAAGAAAAGAACAACCCACTACCACAAAAGAAAAGCAAGACCATGATAGTATTTTCAGATTTAAATGATTTAACACACTCCATGATTCCAATTCCACTGCACTTTAACCAGTATTATCATAGAAAAGGATTGATCCTGGGGCTTCCAATTTATTTAGCTGGATATACGTAATAAACCAATTTCCTTTACACAAAGGGTTCACAACCACAATATAATTCATTTAAACATCACTAGATGCAAGGTTTTGTTAGTTCACAGAGAAAGACCTCCAACGACCATGACTATCAGTAGGCGTAAGCCCGCAAATTCAGAAAAACAAAATCATTAAACAAAGCAGCATCATCGATCACAGCCCCCCCCCCCCTTCGTTCTTTAGAGTCCATTCATTATCTTCATTAAAGTTCGGGTTTATCCAATTCTACAGAATCTAGATCATTCCCACCACACATGATACACCAAAGGGAGAGACAAATGAGAAATTTCCCTACTTTCTATCAATGATCGATGCTATGCCCGGGTGTCGAAATTCACGTATAGCGATGCAGCTCGTCCGAATGAAAAGTTTCTTGCCTGAACGAAGGGTACACCTAGCACAGGGTGATCGAGAAAATAAACCTATGGAGAACCCTTTAGTTTATACAGGTTGGGGATGATTGAGATAAGAACACGAAACCACGTAAAGAGCGGGGTCGTGGGTTGACTACGTGGTTGAGACACCCCACACATCATTAATTGTTGGCTGGTTTAAACCGATGAGGTTAATTCATTATGTATTTAAGTAAACCACATTTATGGGTGTTACTGGGCTTTAAAACAAGCCTAAAAGGGTCAAAATAGGGTTTAAAATCCAATTTGCGCAAAAAGGAGGCACTACTGGAAAACCCATGGGGGTAGGATGGAGCTACCTGTTGCCTACAGCGACAGGTAGCCGAGCTACCTGTAGGCCGCAGCAACCGGTAGACCGACCTACCAGTAGATTGCGGCTACCGGTAGACCGAGCTACCTATAGGCTGCGGCTACTGGTAGAACGAGTTACCGGTAGCCCAAGCTACTGGTAGGCTGCCGCTACCGGTAGACCGAGCTAACGGTAGGCCTACTACCGATATGAAAAGGCTACCAGTAGGCCTACCGTTGGTCAATCTTCATCAAGAAGTTGGTATGGCCTTCCAGACCACCTATAACACCTCAAGCATAATATTTTTACTATGTAATGGACCTCCCACAATTCGGGCCAATACATCAGATACCTCTC
The DNA here is from genome assembly GCA_963277665.1 of Viscum album. Lineage (NCBI taxonomy): Eukaryota > Viridiplantae > Streptophyta > Magnoliopsida > Santalales > Viscaceae > Viscum > Viscum album. The sequence goes on from OY728125.1 coordinate 1,033,283,811, forward strand.
AAACTATTCTCGCCCTCAAGAATCAAAAACAACCCTCAAGGAAAGTGAGGGACCGAACAATAACCTCAAATGATACCTCTCAGGACTGAACCCCATTTTTAACTAAAAACACCATTCTCTTATGAACCAAGCAACATACCATGTCAGACTGCCCATTCTATGGGTTGGGGAGTCTCTTCCCCCAAGGAAAGATACTATCCGCTTTGGGCGGCACTGACTCACCCACGTGGGTTTAATCGCATCCACAATAATGCATCTTGATTAGGGGTTCTATTGTCCCCTCCCCATAGCTAGGAAGTTTCACACACATTCATAGAGGAATGAAAAACCCACATATTTTATAGCCAACATGGTAAAATGATCCACCACAACAAGTATAAACAGAACAGCATAAAACTCAAAACAACACTGGGTTCTGGGCACGCATCTATGCTTCCCTCTCCCACGTACTCTCCTCATGCCCACCATGTCTCCCTAACATACTAACCAAGGTTATGGTTCTCCCATGAAGCACCTTCTCCTTGCGATCTTCGATAATCACTGGTCTTTCGACAAAGGTCATGTCGTCCCTGATGTCTAGCTCTCCCCAGTCATGGACGTGTGAATCGTCTTGCAGATATCGATGAAGCTGGGACACATGGAGGGTGTCATGTATCCTCAGTAGCGGTGGTGGTAACTCTAGCTGATAATCAACATCTCCTACCCCTGCAACACTTTGAAGGGCCCGATGAACCTGGTAGAAAGCTTACTCCACTTTCCAAACCACCGTTGTCCACGCCGAGGGTAGACCTTCAAGAACACATGGTCTCTAACCTCAAACTCGAAGGGCCTCCACCTGGTATCAGCATACGACTTATGTCATTCATGGGCCGCCTTCATCCTTTCCCGTATAAGCTGAACCTTCTCCGTCGGCCTCTACACCACCTCCGGGCCAAGGATGCAGGCCTCTCCGACATCGGTCCAACACACAGGTGAGCAGCATGGCCTCCCGTACAAGGCTGCAAACGGGGCCATACCAATGGTAGAGTGATATCTATTATTGTAGGTGAACTCTACCAGAGGAAAGTGTCACACCCATGATCCTCCGGAGTCTAGAATGCATGCCCATAGCATATCCTCCAACGTCTGGATGGTGTGCTCTGTCTGCCCATCTTTCTGGGGGTTGAAAGTAGTTCTAAGGTGTAGCTGGGTGCCAAAATCATGCTACAAACCCCTCTAGACTCGTGAGTTTAAATGTGCATCGCTTCCCAAGACTATGGAACTCAGGACTCCATGAAACCGCACTACCTCGTCCACATACTTTCGTGCTAGAGTGTCCACTACACTTGACTCCTTAATCAAAAGTAAGTGAGCCGACTTCGTCAAGTGGTCCACTATTACCCAGTTAGCGTCGTACCCCCCTTTCATTTTGGGTAGTCCAATGACGAAATCCATCAAGATGTTGCCCCACTTCTACTGAGGAACATCTAAAGGTTGTAATAACCCCCTGGAACCCGGTGGTTAGCCTTCACATGCTGACACACAAGGCACTTGGCCACAAACTCTACCACTTCTTGCTTTACTCCTGGCCACTAATGCTATATCCTCAAACTCTGGTACATCTGGGAAACTCTTGGGTGTATCTCTAGAGGTGAGTTGTAAAACTCACTGATAACCTAGCCATGCATTGCCTCTGGAACAAACATCTTCCCCCGGAAGTGCATCTGGTTCTAACCATCCTCCATCCATCCATCCTGAGCATTCATCTTGTCAACTAGGTCATGCATCTCATCGCACTCTGGGTCTCCCCACTGAGACTCCTCCAATTTCTGAAACAGAGATTACTGTACTACCATCTGACACAGGAAACCTCTACTGTTATCCATCCTCGCATCTAGGTGAAAGGCAGCCAACTCCACCATTGCCTTCTAGGCGTTTGCTAACTCTTGGACCACATCCTTCTGTATCATCCTTCTCAAGGCATCGGCCACTACATTCCCCTTCCCAAAATTTTAGGAGATCCCGTTGTCCTAATCCTGGAGGAACTCCATCCACCTTTGCTACCGAAAGTTTAGGTCCCACTGGGAGATGATATACGTCATGATTTTGTGATCTGTGAAGACCAAAAATAATTCTCCGATGAGGTAATGTTGCCATAACATTAGCGCAAAAACAAACACTGCATGCTCCAGGTCGTGGGTGGCATAATTACGCTCATGAGGGCATAGCTGCCTAGACCCATAAGTTATCACCCCTTGTTGCTGCATCAACACACATCCGAGGCCTTGACCTGAAGCATCACAAAACAACTCATACGCTGCCCCTTCTTCTGGTAATCTCAGTACTGAGGAACTAACAAACTTCTCCTTCAGATAGCTGAAGGATGCCTTGCACTTCTCACTCTACATGAGAACTTCGTCTTTCTTAGTCAAGGCTATCAAAGGTGACACAACTCGAGAGAAGTAGGGTATGAACCTTCGGTAGTAACCCGCCAGCCCGAGGAAACTACGAACCTCTGCCACGTTCTTGGGTGCTACACAAGAAACAACTGCCTCAACCTTTGATGGGTCCACAGCCACCCCCCGCTCGGATACCATGTTCTCGAGGAAGTGAACTTCCCATGTCAAGAACCTGCATTTTGACAATTTAACATAGAGCTAATGATGTTTTAGGACCTCTAAAACCGTCCTCAGATGCTCCGTGTGGTCCTCCCCTGACCTTGAATAGAACATGATATCGTCGATGAACACTACTACGAACCGATTCTGGTACTCCCGGAAGATGGAGTTCATAAGCCCCATGAACACAGTCGGGTTGTTCGTAACCCTGAAGTTCATTACTATGATCTCGAAGTGTCTATATCTTCACCTGAAATCCATCTTTGAGATGCCACTCTCCTTCACCCTCAACTGGTGATACCCAGACCACTGATCAATCTTTGAGAACCACCATACCCCTTTCAGCTGGTCGAAAAGATCTTCTATCCTCAGAAGAGGGTTTCCATTCTTGATCGTTACTTGATTCAGCCTCCTATAATCTATACACAACCTGAGACCACCATCTGCCTTCTTGGCGAACAAGACTGGGGCACTCCACGGTGATGCACTTGGTCGAACATAACCCCTATTCATCAGATCGTCAATCTAAATCTGCAACTCTTGTAGCTCTGAAGGTTCCATCCGGTATGGAGCCATTGAAATCGGATGAGCACCAGGCTGAAGGCCTATCTCGAACTCGATATCACGTCGAGGGGGTTGAGTCGTCACATCCTCAGGGAATATTCCCATAAACTCGCTGACGATCCCTGGCACCTCCACTATCTCAGCATCCACTGACTCCACTGAAGGCTCGGATAACAAGAAGAGGTGGGTTTCCTCTCGTCTACTACCCTTTTGAGTGCTCTGCTCGCCGGTGTATACAACATGCCGGCCTACCGTGTCTGAGAACACAACCCTTTCTCAGAAGCAGTCGATGATGACACACACATAGAACAGCCAGTCGATGCCTAGGATGATGTCGTATGGCTGTATCTATAGCAGAAGAAGATCCCTGACCAACTGATGTGGTCCTATAATCAGTCTGCATCCTTGCCAAAAATATAACAAGTCGGCCTGACCTCCGACTAGTTTGCTCATCACCAAGGGAAAATGATGTCTCTCGGCATCTAGGCCCAATGAATGGGCTAGACTGGGTGCAATGAAGGATTTCAAAGCACCGGTATCGAAAAATTAATAAGAAAGAGTGAAAAACAAACTGATCGTACATCGAACGACCATCGACCCTGCTGGAACTATTACCTCCATGGTGTGTAACTGTCCATTCCTAGATCCTCTTCCCCTCAACTATAGGCCACCTTCTTGACCACACCCTAGTCGAGGTCCCTGAGGAGCACCCTGAGGTCGGCCTCCTCCTACAACGTCTGCCCTCGAGGAGCGGGAGTTCACTTCCCCTGCTGCTGCTGCTGCTGGAAAGCCCTCGCTGGAAGCTGCTGCTGGGGCAGGTGCTGGGGCTGTCTGCCAATGCCATACTGTACTCGGTCTGGGAACTTACTCTGAAGATATCCATAGCTCCCACAACCAAAGAACTGTGGTCCTGGGCCTGATGGAAAAGGGTGAGGACCAGGGGGTCGGAACTGAAACTGCTGCGACCTGCTCCCTTCTGGTCAAAACCTGGAGGGTACTAAAGCAAGAGGCCTTGTGTTGGGGGCCTTCCCCTTTGATGATCCCAACTAGATGCCCTATTATGTCACATCTCCTGGAGCATGAATCCACTCTACCACTTCGGCCTTCTTCTAAACCTCCAAGTTCGTCGGCCGTTTAATGGGGGTAACAACATACTGGAGGAAGGATCAGAGAACCTCCTTTAAACGTCTCGCACGAGACTCCTCTTCGGGAATGTGGTCCTGAGAAAAATGTAGGAGGTCTTTCAACATGATTCCCAGCTCCCTTACTAACATACCCCCTGCTGGATGGAGAGTAAGTCCTACCTATTCTCCGCCTTCATCGAAGAAGAGAGAAATTGTGCCCAGAACTCCTTCTCGATATCAGCCCATACCACCTCAGCCTCTCTCTTTTTCCCTAGGTAAAGCATCCACCATTGACGTGCTGCTCCCCGCATATAGTTGATGTCCATAGGAACCCAGTACTCTGTCAGAGCCTGGATCATGTCGAAGGCTATCACTAGCTCCTCTAGCCAGCCATCCATCTTCATGTCATAGGTGATGCCCTCATACGTCTCGAGGGTCTGACACTGGAAAGCCTGAAGTGTCTTCTGCCACTGGTCGTCCTCCTCCTCTCGATCAGCTCTCTGCTGATCGGCCAAGGTAGTCTCCAGGTCATCGATCACGCGAACCACACGTTGTCGTCTCCCAGGTGCCATAACTACAAGGTGAACATGGAATGCCTAAGCCCAAGTAGTGCATTATATTATTCATAAAATTTCATTAACTCCTTATTTATTTCAAAATACCAAAACATACCAATAACACGAGAACACAAGTCATTATGACACGTGTACCTTTCCTGGGGTCTCTCTGCCCTGTGATCAGCATGGCCAAACTTTGTCATTCGGTAGGTACAGAGTCCTTGCATCAGATCACGGGGGGCCCTAAAATCCCGCGTCTTATCTAGTCATTGCTGGCCTAATTCTCGTACCAAGGTCACCCAACACTGTTGACCTACAATCCCATGAAATCCTCACTATGCCTAACACCAGACTTCATCCTAACTATCAACCATACCTCTGATTCCATTCTATCATGACCCGCCTTCAAAAAAAGGAGGAAGGGTCAGTAGATTGCCAGACCCTTCTTTCATCAAACTGAAGGTGAGATAATGACCCCCGAAACCCGCCTTCAATAGGTCTCAGAGTGGCAACCAGTGCCAAGGGTATAGAATCAATCACTAAATGGAAAGCATTAACCTTTTTATTTTAATAGGATCAAGAGGTAAGATGGTAACTCCCAACAACACCAAAAGCGGAATGTAAAAGTAAATCCAAGAACAACCATTCCCATATGCATGTTCAAATGAAAATACCACAAGTAAAAAAATGACTAAAAGGGTAAAGTACCAAAGAAAGAAAATAGCAACTGCAACTACACCAAAGGTCCAAGCTAGTATGGTCCAGCACGATCCCTGAAGTCCTCCTAGAAACATGAATGTTGTTTTTATACGTAGGGTGAGCATACAAGTATACTAAGTAGGGAAAACCAAAGACTCTCATGCACATGTGGGGGAACATACTAATGTCCCATGAGAAAAAGAATAAACCAACCACATAACAAGGTAAACTATCCACCCAAGCCTCACCAAGGAACACTCCCCAAATAACACAAGTCATGTAATGTATAGTAATATATCTTCAATGTTTGGGTACCTCGAGCCACTTTCCACTAGTTATTGCAGACAGCCTACGCATCGTACCAATCCCACCATTCTCACTATAGTCCCACTGCCACACACCACCCGCACACACCTGGGCCACGACTGTCAGACGTAACCATGCCTTCAAACACCTAGGCCAGAGCAAACACCCGAAGACACGTGGTCTAGAAGATCCACTTCCACGCCCGAAGACACCTGGGCCCCTTCTCGAAGACACTTGGGAAAACAACATGACCGCACACACCTGGGCCGTAACCACCACACTAAGCCGCCTGAAGTATCTTGGGATAATAATGGACTTTAGTCCATCACAGCCTACCCGAAGATACTTGGGCTATCTAGGAAAGGGAGCAGAAAAGGAGCTAATAACCAGACACTAATAGTAGTGTTGGGAAAAACACCCTCCCCCATGAAATGGGGGTGTTCGGCACTAAGTGCTCCACATGGGTGGGGAATGAATGAGAAACAAAAAAAAACAAAAAATATAAGTATATGTAACAAGAACTCACCCAAAGTTTAGGTTTTTCTTCAACATGCCTAAATAACACAATCAGCACCATGTCCAAGTCACAACACACACCAATCCAAAAACCCATTTGTCCCATCCTTGTTTACATGTTCAATAATAATGTTTAAATACATTTCTACACCTACTTGGGAAACTAGTAATCATAAGCACAAGTAAATGGAAAGAAAACAGTCAAGAATTAACCACATCACCCAGACCCGGTTCACTTGTAAAGCCACAACAACCAATGAAAACCTCAAGATACAACCCCATGTCCAATATCCAGGAGCCAAAAGGTTTCTCAACAACAGAGGATCCCACCCCAATTCACGATATAACAGAAGATCCCATCCTCAATTGTGCAACCACCCAGTGTGTAATAACAGGGGATCCCATCCCCATCAACATCACCCAGCAATCGGCCAGTGAATGAAAAGAAAAGAACAACCCACTACCACCAAAGAGAAGTAGGCCCATGCATGTATTTTCATATTTAAATGATTTAACACAGTCCATGATTCCAATTCCACTAAACGTTAACCAGGGTTATCAAAGAAAAGTATTTATCCTAGTGCTTCCAATTTATTTGTCGGATATACATATTTAACCAATTTCCTTTACACAGAGGGTTCACAACCACAATACAATTCATTTTCACATCACTAGAGGCAAGGGATTGTTAGTGAAAAGAGAAAGACCAACCACGACAATGATTTTCAGTAGGCATAAGCCCGCAAATTTAGAAAAACAAGATCATAAAAAAGCAGCATCATCAATCAGAGCCCCCACCCCCATCATTCTTTAGAGTCCGCTCATTATCTTAATTGAGGTTTGGTTTTATCCAATTCTACGGAATCAAGGGCATGCCCACCCCACATGATACACAAAAGCGAGAGAGAAAAGGAGAAATTACCCTACTTTCTATCAATGATTGATGCTATGTCTGGGCGTGGAACTTCACAGATAGTGATGCGGCTCGTCCGAACGAAATGTTTGTCATCTGAACAAAGGTACTCCTAGAACAGGGTGATCGAGAAAAGAAACCTATGGAGAACCCTTTAGTTTATAAATGTCGGGGACGGTTGAGATAAGAACATGAAACCACGTAAGGAGCAGGGTCGTGGGTTGACCACACGGTTGAGACACCCCACATGTCATCAATGGTTGGGAGGTTTAAACCGATGAGGTTAATTCATTAAATAATTATTTAAACGACATTTATGGGTGTTACTGGGCTTTAAAACAAGCCTAAAGGGGTCAAAATAGGGTTTAAAACCCAATTTTTTCCAAAAGGATGTGCTAATGGAAAACCCGTGGGGGTAGGCTGGAGCTACCGGTGGGCGGCGGCTATCGGTAGATCGAGCTACAGGTAGGCCTCGGCTTCCAGTAGGTTGCGACTACCAGTAGACCGAGCTACAGGTAGGCTGCGGCTACCGGTAGAACACGCTACAAGTAGGCCGAGCTACCGATAGGCTGCGGCTACCGAAAGACCAAGATACCGGTAGACCGATCTACATGTAGGCCTGCTACCGTTAGGCTTAGGCTATCGGTAGGCCTACCATGGGTCCAGCTTCACCAAGAAGTTGGGATGGCCTCCTAGACCACCCAGAACACCTCAAGCATCAGATTGTTACTATGTAATGGACCTCACACAATCCAATCCCTTACTTATAGGGCCCTAGAAATTAACAAGGAGCAATGGGAATCCACATTCATGTAGTGAATAGGGGAATCACAATGTTAATTTCAATTTTTTTACCTATATCGAAGAATATGTTGCCTCAAATTTAATATCCATAAAAGTTGTTTCATGTAATGAATAAATCTCATGATGTGGGTTTATGTTTTGAAGTATACCTATACCCATTCACATTATGAATGCAGTTCATGGGGTCTACCGAGGACTACTACTTTATTATATGAAATTTCAGGTGGTTTCCCCAGATTAAGACAAATTGTGAATTGACAATTCATGACGTGAATAAATTCTGTTGATATAATTCATCCCCCCTTTTTTATCATTCGAATAGATAACAAATCTTATATAAGGTATTTGTTACCAAATTCTAAACAAATTAAAATTGAACTCATGGGAGTTTATAAAATATTTTAAAGAGGTTGGTACCTAGAAATGATGGGATATTACACTTTCTATTTAGTGAGTAATGTTAGATTAGAGATAAGACATTTAGAACATGAGAGGTAGGTGTGGGAATATCCAATCATGCTATTACTCTTGATGACCCTATTGTTACCATAGGATATCTTGTTTTCAATCATGAATTTTGATCTTTCTCATCATTTAATAATATATTATTATTACGATTAGTAATATTAGGAATTTTATTACTTTTTGTGTATTTAATATAGGAGTTTTCTATGTATTCGAATAAAATGGGAGTAAAATAAAGGTTTAATTGTTAGCAATTAGGGAATGAAAACCATATAGAGCCCTTGTACGTGGCTTTTTTATCTTCCAATGGTGGTTTACACGATTGGTTCATGGTCTTCCAAAAATAGTGAAAACACTATGCATAACCACTTGCGCCAAGATATTTTTTTAAATTTTTTTTATTTAAATTATTTGGGTTTAGCTATAAATAGTAATTGAGATAATTTTTTGAGGATTTCATTGTATTTCAGTATTATTTTGTCAGATTTTGGTATGATTGAAATATGATATCTCTATTTAAGATGATTTTTCTTAGGTATTAGTTATATTTTGTTATGTTTTTTGGTTTTGTAATGGATTATAGTGTTTTTAATTTAGAATGGATGATATTTTAGTATTTTTTATAGATGGATTTTTTCATAGATTTGGTTATTTACAATATGATTCCAATGAAATTACCACGGGAATGTAGAATATTTTCTTCCTCTTTTCCAATATTAATATCTTCATTGACTCTATGTAGAATGGTGTAACTAAATCCGAAATCATTCTTTCCCATATTGTGAGGTAATCATAATTTTTATAAGGATGTGTAATGGCTACAGGGTGTTGATAAATTCTACAAGTCTCTATGTACAAAATAAATATTGAGATTGATAGAAATATTGAATCTATTTTAGAATCTGTGTTATGAGTAGGTGAACACTGTGATTCAATCAAAACATTGTGATAATATGAGAGGAGAGTTATTTTAGACCACTTTTATTCAATGGGTTTTTTATAATGATGTGAAATAGAATAAGATAGAGAAATTGATGGGTGTCCATCAAAGTCAATATATGATGAATAGATACACTAACCATTTCAATATGTTGACACTATTTCCGCCTTATATTACATCTGGGGATTATTTGAAATATATTATATTTTTGAAGGCCCTCCACCCAAACATTAAATCACTAGTTATCTCATCAATTATTGTTTCATTTAGGGTTCTATTCAATGAAACTTAAGAGGATAAATTAGATTTTGGTAGAAAAACTAGGGTGGGTGGTTATATATCGATTATTGATGTGGTTGAATGCTCCCAATCATGGATAAAAAAATTGTGAGAGGATCTCCCACATAGAAATTAAGATCACATAAAAAAATATTTTAGTCATATTATTATTTCCCCTGGAGATATGCAACCCCTTCAATATTATTTATGTGGCTGATTCTAACATTCTAGTCCCTCTTTCATATGATTACACTCAAATATGTATCATATCATATCATTATAGTTATAATAACTTTCCATGGTCATATATATTAATATTTAAATATTCATACCTCATGCTAGTTTTTAGACTTGTTTATTTATAACCATGATTATTTAATCCCATCAGGTTTCATGGACATTTTTTTATATAATATTCTTATTTAACATTGACATATTATATCATTATGATAATATATTGTATTATTTAATTTATAATACCAGACATATTCTATTGTTTGATTATGTTCCATTCTATTTTGGTTTATTCATTTATTTATTCATTTTTTCAATCGTTATTCAATATTCATTTTCATGGTTAGTTTTGAAAGAAAAATTTTAAAGGTTAATTCATAATGTATGTATAAATTTAACATTAAAAGGGGGTTATAATGATTCCTATGGATGATTTTTTTTCTATGTGGTTTTGGGAAATTCTAGTGAGTTTCCAATTTCATTAAATGATAATAAAACTTAAGTATCTTGCAGGGTATATCAAACTATTCATTATGGTCTGTTTAGTTAATGAAAATTCATGGACTAACTAGTGACATTATATTGGGATTTGATATCACACCACACCTATGAAACTCTACATCGGTAACCCCATGATGTTTTATAGCTTTAGGTTCATTTTTTTCCATTATAGAGAAATTGTGTTTGGAAGGATGGATGGTGTGTGAAAGATCAAAAAGACATTGTTGATTGGTATTTTGGTTGTAATTTTGCATCTCGACTGTATGAGATTAAATGTACTTTCCATTTATTGTTTATTGCATCAAAAATATATTGTGATTATATTTTTCAAAGGATTCTTATTTTTATTTATTCCTTTTTTGGTCTATATATACATTGAAACTATAGGTTCCTCTTGTCTTTGGGACTATGACATATCAAACTAAGATATCTAAAATTCGATGAGAGGATCTGTGTTTATTATTTTTATTTGAAGAAATAAATCCTAATTGTCATAAATTTATATCTATAACTAGTTTCCACCCAGTGAATATTTGGGTCACCATTTGATCCATACACTAAGCTGGATTAGGTGTTTAGTGGATGGATATACTAAGTTATTTTGGGACAAAATTTCATCAAATTCCCCTTACTATTTAGGGTGTAAAGGTAAATCAGATATAGGACTATTGGAAATAATGTATTAGGGGTGGGAAGTGTCCAACTAGATCATTCTCATGTTAATAATCATGTTACAATGGTATTTCACATTATGATTATAGAAATTTATTTTTTATTATTATTATATGATGTATTTTAATTTTTATTAGGGATATTTTGATCATTTTTAAGATTTCGTATGTAATATATTAATATAAAATATATTAGTGTTAAAATGGGAGTAGAATTGGGGATTTGTAATTAGCATATATAGTCTATAAAACAATATAGTGATCTTGCATGTTAGACTGTGTGGATTCTAGGGAAGGTTTTCATTTTCCTTGACTGAACACACCAAGGCCTACTTGGACATTGGCAAGCCAAGTGTGAAAACCCCAAAAAATCTCATATTTTCATGTGGATAGAGATAATCATTAAGAAGGAATAAACTCAAATGGGAGGAAAAATCCTAATGTACTTATACAGACACCATAACCCATTCCCATGAAAAAGTGTATAGGATTAAACAAAGATTACAATATCTAGAGTATAACAATTTATGAAATAACCTCTAGAAAATACGTTAGGTTTTGAAAAGATAAAACCAATGTATTATAGGGGAAAAAATAAAACTAACAAGAAATGAGGTATCAACATGAATGAATCTAGAAAAATGTGTAATTGAAGAAATCATAGCTCTTTATGTCCATTTTTGGCCAAATAATACAATTAATGAACATAGGGTACCATTTTTCTTCACTGAATTCATTGTCGATCATTCTATCCTTTTCATAGGACACGAAATGTGTGATAGAATATGATATAAGGGGTAACATATGCATACATAGTAGGATTACACAAAAAACCATGAAGGTGGAAACATAAACATACAATATATTGTTAACTAATCCCACAAATATATGCAAATAAGAACCCAATATATATATATGTTAGAAAAAACACAATTGAGATAGAATGGGGATCCACATATCTATATCCTAGCTAAGAATTATGATTCCTCCTATAGCAAAAAAGTCATATTTATAATTCCTAGTTTTAGGAATAACCTCATAAGAATCAGCGTGGATGGGTCCGCTCCTTCCCATTATGCCTCACAGCTGAGGGAGAACTCACTCTCATGGAGGAATTTGTAGAGACCCAAATCCTGACGTACATTGACATTACATTACATGTGCGGAATACTTAGTACATAACAAAAACACACACACAAGGACCGTAATAGTTTAGTGTCTTTGGAAACTCGAAATATAATCTTCTAATCGTGGTGAAAGATCTTCAAAATCTCCCATAAAGATATTCCTTTTTTTTACCTAAAACCATTCTTTATATCCTGGGGAAAAGAATACATAAAAGGGTGAGCACAAATGCTCAGTAAGGGTAAACAAAAGAAATATCAATCACATCATTTACATAAGCACATAACTTTTGGAAATCTTAACCTGCAAAAGAGTTCCTAATTTCATAACATGGGGTAAATCATGGCAGTGAAATGTAATCACAATAATCATAACATAAAACATGAAACTTTTTGGCATTCACACATAATCATAGAGAATCATTTCATGTTAGTCAAGACTCATTGCCAAGACTATCTTAGTGGACAAAGTCCCATTCTGAACCGAGTCACCCTCGTTTCAGTCTTGTTTCACTGAACCAGTATAACCTACCATTCTTGCCTTGTCTATATCATGAGATATAAAATCTTTACCCAATTCATTGGAGGGAGATATAGGTCCCACCCATCTCATAATGATACCATTCTTATGTGTGCCAAAAAATCATATATCATATATCATTGCATAACCCATGTAATAAAATGGGATTCTTAAACATCATGCCATCATAATCCATAAACAATTGATATCATTTCATTATAAGAAAATTGAAACCATTTAAATCATAGAGACATTTTACTTGAAACATACATATCAAATAACGTCATCTTAGATGGAAAATAGTTTTGAAAAAACACTTGAAATGAATTCTTGAGGAAAATATCCTTCATTCTTTAAAAACATTTTTCCTTTCTTAACATGTCATAAAACATTAAACTAAAAGAAGTTGATTAAAAATAAACTTGAAAACTTGTAAAGGAAGCTTCTTGGAAATAATGTTTTAAAAATCCATTCATGCCGTATAAGTTAAAAAAACATTCTTCTCGTACTTTTTTCAGAAAAGTCAAAAAAGTACCTCGTACGAAAAATGACAAAAGATTCCTTTCATATCTTTTACTAAAAACACACCGAAGTGTAAAATTGGATTTAAACCATTGTAGGTGGATGTAAATAATATTTCATATCTAGGAAACATGAATGTGGATGATAAAATTCACCCCAGTAAATGCCAATGTATAAACAATCTCGGATAAAAATGAGATTGTGATATTTCCCTTACCTTAAGTCCGATTTGCTTCGTAAGTGTCTGAACCTCCTGTATAATGATTTAAATAATGTCATTAACTTATTACAGAATCATATTCATTGTTATTATATCATATATGGTTCACTTATGACTTTATATTACACGTTCTTTTGTAAATTCCATGTTAAAGAAGCGTTTTTTGTAAAATTGTTTCATTTATCGTAGGTGTTTGGACTTGTTGTTCTTGACATTATTATTACTTATATAATTATTTACATACTTCCAGAATATAAAAAATTATTTATATATCATATATATTCAGTATATATATATATAATAGATAGATAAATGAAATGAAACACACCGTTCATGGAGACGGTAGTCCGTACGTACGCATGAACGTTGTTTTCCTTTCCTTATTGTCTTGAATGGAAGTAAGTAGAGGAAATACATATATACATAAATACAGTAGCCTTATAATGTCATATATTTCATTAATATTTCTTATATATACTTTATAATCATTCTTAAATGGTTAACATGGAGAATTAATCTCATCGCGTCGTGGAGATGGTAGTCCGTACGTACGCACGAGCGATGATATCATTCTCATGATCGTGAACTTGTGTTGAAGTGTATATATACTATTTCAGTATCAATATCACTTTATAATAATCATATATAGTTACTCATTACACCATTATACCCATCCAATTAAGGTGGTGGCAGAAAATAGATTACACCACGACGTGGAGACGGTATTTCATACGTACGCACGTGCGGTGATTTCCTTTTTCCGTAGGATGGATAGAAGGTTAATTAGAGTTGTTTCATATTTATAATAACATATCAGTATATAAGAAATACTTATGTAATTACTTTATCATTAAAAAACTAAATAAGAAGATGTTGAAGAAGAATTAAATTGAAAAAGATCGGTAATGGATATTAGCACTTTTTGACGATCCTTCACTTAACCTCCACTTAATGAACTAAGGATAGTCTTTGAAGAATACCAGGACCTCTAAGATGATACTAGGGAAGGGGAGAAGTGATTTTGGCAGGGTTTTTCCAAGCTTTAATGCTCAAATTGGTGTGAGGAGTAGAGGGAGGAGGTGCCCTTTTATAAGGGAGGAGAGGGGTACCTTTGGAATAACTAAAAATATTATTTTATTATAAAGTCATGTTCGGTTTTAAATAGCTCAAATTTGATATATTTAGAAGCTAAGGTCGGGATGGGTCGAAAGCCTCTCATCCAATAGAATTTATACAAGTTTAGGTTCCTATTTTAACCTTATCATTTAGATTTAACATTAAGTTAAATAATTGTACTTTTATCGTGTCTTCTTGTGTTCTTACACTAAAAGGTTAATAAACTTACTATAAGAAGCCAAACGAACCCCAAGTTGTTTATTATTAATATTTATAACCTTATCTAAGTCATTTGGCCGAACCTTAGATTTTTAGGAATAAAATAACAATTAATAATATAATATTTGTTTTAAAAACTATTTTATGTCAATTTTGACACTATTTAGTAATTGTTTTTTTTGAAAATCATAACAGAATGATAATTTCACAAAGAGTTAATTAAATCAATAATAACATGTCATATTAACCTAGAAAATTAGTGGAATTCATAAAAAGTCTCAAATTATATTTATTTGGGTATTTATAACCTCAATTATGACAATATTTCATTAATAATATAATTACTGCATCATCTTTGTGTCATAAATAAATTAACTTATTTAATGTCTAAAAATTAAAAATAAAATACCATTATGTAGGAAATCTCTTTATATTTATATGAAATATTTATAGTAGAATTTATCCTATGTATAACCCCATATTAAAAATGTTTTAGTAAATAAACTTTGATTTTACCTCTTTTAACCCTTCTTAAAATAAATTAATAATAAATGTCCTAATCTAATCCAAGTGGGGCTAAATGGTCATATTTTATTCCTATGTTTTTTTGGTCTAATTACACTTGTCCAATAGAATTAGTACATGTGTTATGGTAATAATAATATCATTTCTACCCTCAATTACCCTATTTACTTTTTACTGTGGAAAAAAAAGTAAAAAGTTACTATTCATCAAAAATTATTTTCATCTCATTGAACCAAATTTTAGTCCTTGATATTAACCGTGTGTCTCGGATTTTTGAAATTCCACTCACAGAAGCGGTAAAATTAAGTTTTATGAAAAATTCAGTTTTTTAACTACCACTTAGTGGTTTCACTATTCATCAATAATTGAAAGTTTTCAGAAAAATACCAAAATTTCACCCTAGGCTAATTTCGATATTCCGAATCCAAAAATGCATTTCATTTTGAAAAATAAAATTTACAAAATTTCAAAAATTGGTTATTACTATTCAAAATGGCTAGTTTTATTAATATTTTAATAGCATATTGTTGTTTAGTGAAACTCGTTATTGCGTACTACACACGCTATCGAGGAAGGTCGCGATTGCGTGTAATGCAAGCCAAGTCAGGGTTTCATGTTGTGAAAGAATACTTTGTTGTTTTGTATAACATAATCCAACCATATTTCATTTATACATTGAATATATATATATATATACTCAATGTTGCGTAGAATAACTATTATCAAAATTGTGTGTAACATGATCCAAGAATAGTGTTGCGTATACTGCAAGCTAATACGGTTTCGTATAGCGCAAGGTAATCTTGGTGTAGAATACAACACAATACATTAATGAAATTAAATGAATATTTTTCGTAAAATCTCAGGGTGTTACATTCTACCCCTCTTAAAATGAATTTCACCCTCGAAATTCATCGGGGTTATAAATGGTTTACTATTCGAAAGTTTCTTTAATAGAAACCCACATCGTAAAAAGGAATACCAAAACCAATCTTCAAAAACGAAAGTATAAGACGTAACGGTTACCCAAATAAACTAATCACCGGGTTTCCACATAGGTGAAAATATGGATATGGAAGAAAAATCTAACCATCATGTTCTGATGGAGAGTGGTAGAGAACACGGCTATGGAAAAGCCAACAATCACAAATCCATAAATTTGTGACGATCTAAGGTACCATCCGATTAATCAGATATAAGAGCAGTAGGACAACATTTTTGGTTTTCAAGATCGTTTCCCTAAAGTTGAAGAGTTTGAATTAGAATAAATACTTACTTTATTTTGGTACAATCTCACTGTTGTTCATGCCTTGAACAATTTCTACTTCATCTCTTAAATAAATGAAGTTGAATTTGTTATTCGTGATGTGTTAGCAGATCATGTGATAGAATGACGGGTCATTCCATCTGTCTCAAATAAAAGGTTAGCAAAAGTTATTAAATATACATAAGTCATTCTATAGTGAGATTAATCAAATATGGTTCCTAAAATGGACTTATACTTCATATATCATACTTCTTAATATAATAAAACTAGTTTCTACTAAACAGGGACTTCCTGTAGGCCAGTGGTAGGCGATAAAGGCCAGTCGCACTTCGGTTGTGGGTTCGATTACCACAGCCTTGTCTGACGCGATGGGATGTCGCTCGTCCTGCAGGTTTTCCTTTTTCTAAAGCTATATTACTATAACATCCCTTCAATAATATCGAAAAATGTTTTATCCTAACTTATGTCAAACATAATCCATTCTAATCTTTAGGCTTATCTAAAATACTTCAGTCCAAGATCATAGTATAAAGAAAATGTTTACTTGAAATGTCACAGAACAATCACGTGAATTACATCATTTATCCCCCATATATCATAAGATATATCTTGTTGGTCAAATGTGAATACCTTAATCATGTATTCTCTTGAAGAATGAATACCCATTGAACCTTAGTGAAAACATGAATGCAGTTAAAAGTTAACACTTTCCACATACCAAAATCCAAAAATTCTATATACTCAAACCATGATATAACCTTCTCCTTATATCATTCATGAGCTCATGAATACTGTCAAAAATTTAATTTTCTCCTTATCCCTTCATTATGCGCATATCATATACATTCCAAAAATATCTGAATAACCTTTTATGGATACTGGTAACATTAATCATACACTTTCAAAACTCAAGGAAAGGAAACAGTCTAACAATCTTTAAATGTATCTTTATTCCATAGTACCATGAGATTACTTATACAACATTACAAATGATAAACATGTAATCATTACACTAAATTCATAAACCTATTGACCGAGCTTCAACAATCCTTTCATCTCACATATCATTTGTAGTCTCTTCATCATCATCCACATAAATACTACCCATACGACCATAATGATTCTCTTCATGAGACTTTCCCTTAGGGAATTGGTTTGCATAATGCCCGTACATTCCACATTTAAAACATTTAACCATTGTTGATGTCGTAGCAATACCATTATCCTCATCCCTGGTGTTAACTGATCCTTTTACTTTTCACTTACTGGCTTTGTGTCCTTCTTTTCCACACCCAAAGCATCTTCCAATTCCTTTGAAACATTCTCCTTGATGCCTCTTCCCACAAGATTTACATAGGGGATATTGAACTTTCTTTCCTCTATGATCATCATGAAACTCCATCATTCTCTTATTATCCGAGTCAATAAACTTGCCAAATTTTACTTTATTGATCATATTATGAGATTTCTGATTCGGCATAATAATACTGTTTGGACTTCCAAATCCCATTTCATTTGGTTGCTCATGAAGAATATCATTCCATTTTCCATCATATCTTCAATTATCGTGAATCATCTTGTTTCCAGCCATTTTCTAAAACCCAAAAAGAATAGTGTGAGAGGAAAAAATCATAATAAAGGGGGAGTAACTTCAATATCTAACATTTTTTGTTTAATTCTATGATCGTTAGCGTAATTCTAGTACTATAACCTATACCTATACTTAACCTTAGGGACATCCCTAGACATACCTTAGAAATATCTCTAGGGATCTCACTAACGTTTTCGCATCCTAGTTTCCAAAGGTTGACTAAACCTATCCTCTGATACCAACTATAGAGACCCAAAGCCTGACGTACATTGACATTACATTACATGTGCGGAATACTTAGTACATAACAAAAACACACACACAAGGACCGTAATAGTTTAGTGTCTTTGGAAACTCGGAATATAATCTTCTAATCGTGGTGAAAGATCTTCAAAATCTCCCATAAAGATCTTCCTTTTTTTCCTAAAACCTTTCTTTATATCCTGGGGAAAAGAAAACATAAAAGGGTGAGCTCAAATGCTCAGTAAGGGTAAACAAAAGAAATATCAATCACATCATATACATAAGCACATAACTTTTGGAAATCATAACCTGAAAAAGAGATCATAATTTCATAACATGGGGTAAATCATGGCAGTGAAATGTAATCACAATAATCATAACATAAAACATGAAACTTTGTGTCATTCACACATAATCATAGAGAATCATTTCTTGTTAGTCAAGACTCATTTCCAAGACTATCTTAGTGGACAAAGTCCCATTCTTAACCGAGTCTCCCTCGTTTCAGTCTTGTTTCACTGAACCAGTATAACCTACCGTTCCAGCCTTGTCTATCTCATGAGATATAAAATCTTTACCCAATGCATTGGAGGGAGAAATAGGTCCCACCCATCTCATAATGATACTATTCTTATGTGTGCCACAAAATCATAAATCATACATCATTGCATAACCCATGTAATAAAATGGGGTTCTTAAACATCATGCCATCATAATACATAAACAATTGATATCATTTCATTATAAGAAAATTGAAACCATTTAAATCATAGAGACATTTTACTTGAAACATACATATCAAATAACTTCATCTTATATGGAAAATAGTTTTGAAAAAACACTTGAAATGAATTCTTGAGGAAAATATCTTTTCTTCTTTAAAAACATTTTTCCTTTCTTAACATGTCATAAAACATTAAACTAAAATAAGTTGATTAAAAATAAACTTGAAAAGTTGTAAAGGAAGCTTCATGGAAATAATGTTTTAAAAATCCATTCATTCCGTATAAGTTAAAAAAACATTCTTCTCGTACTTTTGACAGAAAAGTCAAAAAAGTACCAAGTACGAAAAACGACAAATGATTCCTTTAATATCTTTTATTAAAAACACATCGAAGGGTAAAATTGGATTTAAACCATTTTAGGTGGATGTAAATAATATTTCATATATAGGAAACATTAATGTGGATGATAAAATGCACCCCAGTAAATGCCAATGTATAAACAATCTCGGATAAAAATGAGATTGTGATATTTCCCTTACCTTAAGTCCGATTTTCTTTATAAGTGTATGAACCTCCTGTATAATGATTTAAATAATGTCATTAACTTATTACAGAATCATATTCATTGTTATGATATCATATATGGTTCACTTATGACTTTATATTACCCGTTGTTTTGTAAATTCCATGTCAAAGAAGCGTTTTGGGTAAAATTGTTTCATTTATCGTAGGTTTTTGGACTTGTTGTTCTTGACATTATTATTACTTATATCATTATTTAAATACTTCCAGAATATAAAAAATGTTTTATATATCATATATATTCAGTATATATATATAATAGATAGATAAAGGAAATGAAACACACCGTTCATGGAGACGGTAGTCTGTACGTACGCATGAACGTTGTTTTCCTTTCCTTATTGACTTGAATGGAAGTAAGGGGAGGAAATACATATATACATAAATCCAGTAGATTTATAATGTCATATATTTCATTATTATTGCTTATATATACTTTATAATCATTCTTAAATGGTTAACATGGAGAATGAATCTCATCGCGTCGTGGAGACGGTAGTCCGTACGTACGCACGAGCGATGATATCATTCTCATGATCGTGAACATGTGTTGAAGTGTATGTATAATATTTCATTATCAATATCACTTTATAATAATCATATATAGTTACTCATTACACCATTATACCCATCCAATTAAGGTGGTGGCAGAAAATAGAGTACACCACGGCGTGGAGACGGTATTTCGTACGTACGCACGCGCGGTGATTTCCTTTTTCCGTAGGATGGATAGAAGGTTAATTAGAGTTGTTTCATATGTATAATAACATATCAATAAATAAGAAATACTTATGTTATTACTTTATCATGAAACAACAAAAGAAGAAGAAGTTGAAGAAGAACGAAATTGAAAAAGATCGGTAATGGATATTACCTCTTTTTGACGTTCCTTCAATTAACCTCCACTTAAAGAACTAAGGATGGTCTTTGAAGAAGACCAGGACCTCTAGGATGATACTAGGGAAGTGGAGAAGTTATTTTGTCAGGGTTTGGCCGAGGTTGAATGCTCTAATTGGTGTGAGGAGGAGAGGGAGGAGGTGCCCTTTTTTAAGGGAGGAGAGGGGTACCTTTGGAATAACTAAAAATATTATTTTATTATAAAGTCAAGTTCGGTTTTAAATAGCTCCAATTTGATATATATAGAAGCTAAGGTGGGGATGGGTCGAAATCCTCTTATCCAATAGAATTTATACAAGTTTAGGTTCCTATTTTAACCTTATCATTTAGATTTAACATTAAGTTAAAGAATTGTACTTTTACCGTGTCTTCTTGTGTTCTTACACTAAATGGTTAATAAACTTACTATAAGAAGCCAAACGAACCCCAAAATGTTTATTATTAATATATATAACCTTATATAAGTCATTTGGCCGAACCTTAGATTTTTAGGAATAAAATAACAATTAATAATATAATATTTGTTTTAAAAACTATTTAATGACAATTTTGACACTATTTAGTAATTGATTTTTTGTGAATTTCATAACAGAATGATAAGTTTGAACAAAGTAAATTAAATAAATACTAACATGTCATATTAACCTATAAAATTAGTGTAATTCATTAAAAATCTCAAATTATATTTATTTGGATATTTATAACCTCAATTATGACAATATTTCATTAATAATATAATTACCGCATCATCTTTGTGCCATAAATAAATTAACTTATTTAATGTCTAAAAATTACAAATAAAATACCATTATGTAGGAAATCTCTTTATCTTTCTATGAATATTTATAGTCTAATTTATCCTATGTATAACCCTATATTAAAAATGTTTTAGTAAATAAACTTTGATTTTACCTCTTTTAACCCTTCTTTAAATAAATTAATAATAAATGTCCTAATCTAATCCAAGTGGGCCTAAATGGTCATATGTTATTCCTATGTTTTTTTTTGGTCGAATTACACTATTCCAATAGAATTAGGACATGTGTTAGGGTAATAATAATATCATTTATACCCTTAATTTCCCTATACTATGGTAAAAAAAAGTAAAAAGTTACTATTCACCAAAAATTATTTTCATCTCATTGAGCCACATTTTAGTCCTTGATATTAACTGTGTCTCTCAGATTTTTGAAATTCCACTCACAGAAGCGGTAAAATTATGTTTTATGAAAAATTCAGTTTTTTAACTACCACTTTGTGGTTTCACTATTCATCAATAATTGAATGTTTTCAGAAAAATACCAAAATTTCACCCTAGGCTAATTTCGATATTCCGAATCCAAAAATGAATTCCATTTTGAAAAATAAAATTTTCAAAATTTCAAAAAGTGGTTATTACTATTAATAACGGCTAGTTTTATTAATATTTTAATAGAATATTGTTGTTTAGTGAAACTTGTTATTGCGTACTACACACGCTATCGAGGAAGGTCGTGATTGCGTGTAATGGAATCCAAGTCAGGGTTTCATGTTGTGAAAAAATCCTTTGTTGTTTCGTATAACATAATCCAACCATATTTCATTTATACATTGAATATATATATATATATATATATACTCAATGTTGCGTAGAATAACTATTATCAAAATTGTGTGTAACACGATCCAAGAATAGTGTTGCGTATACTGCAAGCTAATACGGTTCCGTATAGCATAAGGTAATCTTGGTGTAGAATACAACACAAGACATTAATGAAATTAAAAGAATATTTTTCATAAAATCTCGGGGTGTTACATTCTACCCCCCTTAAAATGAATTTCGCCCTCGAAATTCATCGAGGTTATAAATGGTTTACTATTCGAAAGTTTATTTAATAGAAACCCACATCGTAAAAAGGAATACCAAAACCAATCTTTAAAAACGAAAGTATGAAACGTAACGGTTACCCAAATAAACTAATCACTGGGTTTCCACATAGGTGAAAATATGGATATGGAAGAAAAATCTAACCATCATGTTCTGATGGATAGTGGTAGAGAACATGGCTATGGAAAAGCCAACAATCACAAATCCATAAATTTGTGATGATCTAAGGTACCATCTGATTAATCAGATATAAGAGCACTAGGACAACATTTTTTTTTTCAAGATCGTTTCCCTAAAGTTGAAGAGTTTAAATTAGAATAAATACTTACTTTATATTGGTACTATCTCACTATTTTTCGTGCCTTGAACGATTTCTACATCATCTCTTAAATAAATGAAGTTGAATTTGTTATTCGTGAAGTGGTAGCAGATCATGTGATAGAATGACGGGTCATTCCATCTGTCTCAAACAAAAGGTTAGGAAAAGTTAATAAATATACATAAGTCATTCTATAGTGAGATTAATCATATATGGTTTCTAAAATGGACTTATACTTCATATATCATACTTCTTAATATAATAAAACAAGTTTCTATTAATCAGGGAAATCCTGTAGGCCAGTGGTAGGCGATAAAGGCCAGTCGCACTTCAGTTGTGGGTTCGATTCCCACAGCCTTGTCCGACGCGATGGGCTGTCGCACATCCTGCAGGTTGTCCTTTTTCTAAAGCTATATTACTATAACATCCCATCAATAATATCGAAAAATGTTTTATCCTAACTTATGTACAACATAATCTATTCTAATCTTTAGGCTTATCTAAAATACTTTGGTCTAAGATCATAGTATAAAGAAAATGATTACTTGAAATGTCACAGAACAATCACGTGAATTCCATCATTTATCCCCCATATATCATAAGATATATCTTGTTGGTCAAATTTGAATACCTTAATCATGTATTTTCTTGAAGAATGAATACCCATTGAACCTTAGTGAAAACATGAATGCAGTTAAAAGTTAACACATTCCACATACCAAAATCCAAAAATTCTATATACTCAAACCATGATATAACCTTCTCCTTATATCATTCATGAGCTCATGAATACTATCAATCATTTAATTTTCTCCTTAACCATTCATTATGGGCATATCATCTAAATTCCAAAAATATCTGAATAACCTTTTATGGATACTGGTAGCATTAATCATACACTTTCAAAACTCAAGGAAAGGAAACAGTCTAACAATCCTTAGATGTCTCTTTATTCCATAGTACCATGAGATTACTTATACAACATTACACATGATAAACATGTAATCATTCCACTAAATTCTTAAACCTATTGACCAAGCATCAACAATCCTTTCATCTCACATATCATTTGTAGTCTCTTCATCATCATCCACATAAATACTACCCATACGACCATACTGATTCTCTTCATGAGACTTTCCCTTAGGGAATTGGTTTGTATAATTCCTGTACATTCCACATTTAAAACATTTAACCATTGTTGATGTCGTAGCAATACCATTATCCTCATCCCTTGTGTTAACTGAACCGTTTACTTTTCACTTATTGGCTTTGTGTCCTTCTTTTCCACACCCAAAGCATCTTCCAGTTCCTTTGAAACATTCTCCTTGATGCCTCTTCCCACATGATTTACATAGGGGAAATTTAACTTTAATTCCTCTATGATCATCATGAAAATCCATCATTCTCTTATTAGCCGAGTCAGGAAACTTACCAAATTTTACTTTATTGATCATATTATGAGATTTCTGATTCGGCATAATAATGATGTTTGGAATTCCAAATCCCATTTCATTTGGTTGCTCATGAAGAATATAATTCCATTGTCCATCATATCCTAAATTATCGTGAATCATCTTGTTTCCAGCCATTTTCTAAAACCCAAAAAGAATAGTGTGAGAGGAAAAAATCATAATAAAGGGGGGGTAACTTCAATATCTAACATCTTTTGTTTAATTCTATGATCGTTAGCATAATTCTAGTACTATAACCTATACCTATACTTAACCTTAGGGACATCCCTAGACATACCTTAGAAATATCTCTAGGGATCTCACTAACGTTTTCGCATCCTAGTTTCCAAAGTTTGACTAAACCTATCCTCTGATACCAACTGTCGAGACCCAAAGCCTGACATACATTGACATTACATTACATGTGTGGAATACTTATTACATAACAAAAACACACACACAAGGACCGTAATAGTTTAGTGTCTTTGGAAACTCGGAATATAATCTTCTAATCGTGGTGAAAGATCTTCAAAATCTCCCATAAAGATCGTCATTTTTTCCCCTAAAAACTTTTTTTATATCCTGGGGAAAAGAAAAAATAAAAGGGTGAGCTCAAATTCTCAATAAGGGTAAACAAAATAAATATCAATCACATCATATACATAAGTACATAACTGTTGGAAATCTTAACCTGCAAAAGAGATCATAATTTCATAACATGGGGTAAATCATGGCAGTGAAATGTAATCACAATAATCATAACATAAAACATGAAACTTTGTGGAATTCACACATATTCATAGAGAATCATTTCTTGTTAGTCAAGAATCATTGCCAAGACTATCTTAGTGGACAAAGTCCCATTCTGAACCGAGTCACCCTCGTTTCAGTCTTGTTTCACTGAACCAGTATAACCTACCATTCCAGCCTTGTCTATCTTATGAGATATTAAATCATTACCCAATGCATTGGAGGGAGATATAGGTCCCACCCATCTCATAATGATACCATTCTTATGTGTGCCACAAAATCCTAAATCATACATCATTGCATAACCCATGTAATAAAATGGGATTCTTAAACATCATGCCATCATAATCCATAAACAATTGATATCATTTCATTATAAGAAAATTGAAACCATTTAAATCATAGAGAAATTTTACTTGAAACATACATATCAATTAACGTCATCTTAGATGGAAAATAGTTTTGAAAAAACACTTGAAATGAATTCTTGAGGAAAATATCCTTTCTTCTTTAAAAACATTTTTCCTTTCTTAACATGTCATAAAACTTTAAACTAAAAGAAGTTGATTAAAAATAAACTTGAAAACTTGTAAAGGAATCTTCTTGGAAATAATGTTTTAAAAATCCATTCATGCCATATAAGTTAAAAAAACATTCTTCTCGTACTTTTGTCAGAAAAGTCAAAAAAAGTACCTCGTACGAAAAACGACAAAAGATTCCTTTCATATCTTTTACTAAAAACACACCGAAGGGTAAAATTGGATTTAAACCATTGTAGGTGGATGTAAATAATATTTCATATCTAGGAAACATGAATGTGGATGATAAAATGCACCCCATTAAATGCCAATGTATAAACAGACTCGGATAAAAATGAGATTGTGATATTTCCCTTACCTTAAGTCCGATTTTCTTTGTAAGTGTATGAACCTCCTGTATAATGAGTTAAATAATGTCATTAACTTATTAGAGAATCATATTAATTGTTATTATATCATATATGGTTCACTTATGACTTTATATTACCTGTTCTTTTGTAAATTCCATTTTAAAGAAGCGTTTTGGGTAAAATTGTTTCATTTATCGTAGGTGTTTGGACTTGTTGTTCTTGACATTATTATTACTTATATAATTATTTACATACTTCCAGAATATAAAACTTGATTTATATATCATATATATTCAGTATATATATATAATAGATAGATAAATGAAAAGAAACACACCGTTCATGGAGACGGTAGTCCGTACGTACGCATGAACGTTGTTTTCCTTTCATTATTGTCTTGAATGGAAGTAAGTAGAGGAAATAAATATATACATAAATCCAGTAGCTTTATAATGTCATATATTTTATTATTATTTCTTATATATACTTTATAATAATTCTTAAATGGTTAACATGGAGAATGAATCTCATCGCGTCATGGAGACGGTAGTCCGTACGTACGCACGAGCGATGATATCATTCTCATGATCGTGAACATGTGTTGAAGTGTATGTATACTATTTCAGTATCAATATCATTTTATAATAATCATATATAGTTACTCATTACACCATTATACCCATCCAATTAAGGTGGTGGCAGAAAATAGATTACACCACGGCGTGGAGACGGTATTTCGTACGTACGCACGCGCGGTGATTTCCTTTTTTCCGTAGGATGGATAGAAAGTTAATTAGATTTGTTTCATATTTATAATAACATATCAGTATATAAGAAATACTTATGTTATTACTTTATCATGAAACAACTCTAGAAGAAGAAGTTGAATAAGAATGAAATTGAAAAAGATCGGTAATGGACATTACCTCTTTTTGACGTTCCTTCACTTAACCTCCACTTAAAGAACTAAGGATGGTCTTTGTAGAAGACCAGGACCTCTTGGATGATACTAGGGAAGTGGAGAAGTGATTTTGGCATGTTTTTCCGAGCTTGAATGCTCAAATTTGTGTGAGGAGGAGAGGGAGGAGGTTTCCTTTTATAAGGGAGGAGAGGGGTACCTTTGGAATAACTAAAAATATTATTTTATTATAAAGTCAAGTTAGGTTTTAAATAGCTCCAATTTGATATAGTTTTAAGCTAAGGTGGGAAGGGGTCGAAATACTCTCATCCAATAGAATTTCGACAAGTTTAGGTTCCTATTTTAACCTTATCATTTAGATTTAACATTATGTTAAATAATTGTACTTTTACCGTGTCTTCTTGTGTTCTTACACTAAAAGGTTAATAAACTTACTATAAGAAGCCCAAAGAACCCCAAGTTGTTTATTATTAATATATATAACCTTATCTAAGTAATGTGGCCGAACCTTAGATTTTTAGGAATAAAATAACAATTAATAATATAATATGTGTTTTAAAAACTATTTTATGTCAATTTTGACACTATTTAGTAATTGATTTTTTTGAAACTCATAACAGAATGATAAGTTCAAAAAAAGTTAATTAAATCAATACTAACATGTCATAGTAACCTAGAAAATTATTTTAATTGATAAAAAGTCTCAAATTATATTTATTTGGGTATTTATAACCTCAATTATGACAATATTTCATTAACAATATAATTACTACATCATCTTTGTATCATAAATAAATTAACTTATTTAATGTCTAAAAATTATAACTAAAATACCATTATGTAGGAATTCTATTTAGCTTTCTAAGGAATATTTATAGTCGAATTTATCCTATGTATAGCCCCATATTAAAAATGTTTTAGTAAATAAACTTTGATTTTACCTCTTTTAACCCTTCTGTAAATAAATTAATAATAAATGTCCTAATCTAATCCAAGTGGGCCTAAATGGTCATATTTTATTCCTTTGTTTTTTTGGTCAAATTACACTTGTCCAATAGAATTAGGACATGTGTTAGGGTTATAATAATATCATTTCTACCCTTAATTACCCTATTTACTTTTTACTGTGGTAAAAAAAAGTAAAAAGTTACTATTCACCAAAAATTATTTTCATCTCATTGAACCACATTTTAGTCCTTGATATTAACTGTGTCTCTCGGAATTTTGAAATTCCACTCACAAAAGCGGTAAAATTACGTTTTATGAAAAATTCAGTTTTTTAACTACCACTTAGTGGTTTCACTATTCATCAATAATTGAAAGTTTTCAGAAAAATACAAAAATTTCTCCCTAGGGTAATTTCGTTATTCTGAATCCAAAAATGAATTCCATTTTGAAAATTAAAATATACAAAATTTCAAAAAGTGGTTATTACTATTCATAACGGCTAGTTTTATTAATATTTTAATAGCATATTGTTGTTTAGTGAAACTCGTTATTGCGTACTACACACGCTATCGAGGAAGGTCGCGATTGCGTGTAATGCAAGCCAAGTCAGGGTTGCATGTTGTGAAAGAATCCTTTGTTGTTTCGTATAACATAATCCAACCATATTTCATTTATACATTGAATATATATTTATATGTATATATATACTCAATGTTGCGTAGAATAACTATTATCAAAATTGTGTGTAACACGATCCAAGAATAGTGTTGCGTATACTGCAAGCTAATACGGTTTCGTATAGCACAAGGTAATCTTGGTGTAGAATACAACACAAGACATTAATGAAATTAAAAAAATATTTTTCATAAAATCTCGGGGTGTTACATTCTACCCCCCTTAAAATTAATTTCTACCTCGAAATTAATCGGGGTTATAAATGGTTTACTATTCGAAAGTTTCTTTAATAGAACCCCACATCGTAAAAAGGAATACCAAAACCAATCTTTAAAAACAAAAGTATGAAACGTAATGGTTACCCAAATAAACTAATCACTGGGTTTCCACATAGGTGAAAATATGGATATGGAAGAAAAATCTAACCATCATGTTCTGATGGAGAGTGGTAGAGAACATGGCTATACAAAATCCAACAATCACAAATCCATAAATTTGTGACGATCTAAGGTACCATCTGATTAATCAGATATAAGAGCACTAGGACAACATTTTTGGTTTTCAAGATCGTTTCCCTAAAGTTGAAGAGTTTGAATTACAATAAATACTTACTTTATTTTGGTACAATCTCACTGTTGTTCGTGCCTTGAACAATTTCTACTTCATCTCTTAAATAATTGAAGTTGAATTTGTTATTCGTGAAGTGTTAGCAGATCATGTGATAGAATGACAGGTCATTCCATCTGTCTCAAACAAAAGGTTAGCAAAAGTTATTAAATATACATAAGTCATTCTATAGTGAGATTAATCATATATGGTTCCTAAAATGGGCTTATACTTCATATATCATACTGCTAAATATAATAAAACTAGTTTCTACTAAACAGGGACTTCTTGTAGTCCAGTGGTAGGCGATAAAGGCCAGTCGCACTTCGGTTGTGGGTTCGATTCCCATAGCCTTGTCCAACGCGATGGGCTGTCGCTCGTCCTGCAGGTTGTCCTTTTTCTAAAGCTATATTACTATAACATCCCATCAATAATATCGAAAAATGTTTTATCCTAACTTATGTCCAACATAATCCATTCTAATCTTTAGGCTTATCTAAAATACTTCGGTCCAAGATCATAGTATAAAGAAAATGATAACTTGAAATGTCACAGAACAATCACGTGAATGCCATCATTTATCCCCCATATATCATAAGATATATCTTGTTGGTCAAATGTGAATACCTTAATCATGTATTCTCTTGAAGAATGAATACCCATTGAACCTTAGTGAAAACATGAATGCAGTTAAAAGTTAACACATTCCACATACCAAAATCCAAAAATTCTTTATACTCAAACCATGATATAACCTTCTCCTTATATCAGTCATGAGCTCATGAATACTATCAAACATTTAATTTTCTCCTTATCCCTTCATTATGCGCATATCATCTACATTCCAAAAATATCTGAATAACCTTTTATGGATAGTGGTAACATTAATCATACACTTTCAAAACTCAAGGAAAGGAAACAGTCTAACAATCCTTAGATGTCTCTTTATTCCATGGTACCATGAGATTACTTATACAACATTACACATGATAAACATGTAATCATTCCACTAAATTCTTAAACCTATTGACCGAGCTTCAATAGTCCTTTCATCTCCCATATCATTTGTAGTCTCTTCATCATCATCCACATAAATACTACCCATACGACCATACTGATTCTCTTCATGAGACGTTCCCTTAGGGAATTGGTTTGCATAATGCCCGTACATTCCACATTTAAAACATTTAACCATTGTTGATGTCGTAGCAATACCATTATCCTTATCCCTGGTGTTAACTGAACCTTTTACTTTGCACTTACTGGATTTGTGTCCTTCTTTTCCACACCCAAAGCATCTTCCAGTTCCTTTGATACATTCTCCTTTATGCCTCTTCCCACATGATTTACATAGGGGAAATTGAACTTTCTTTCCTCTATGATCATCATGAAACTCCATCATTCTCTTATTACCCGAGTCAGGAAACTTACCAAATGTTACTTTATTGATCATATTATGAGATTTCTGATTCGGAATAATAATGATGTTTGGACTTCCAAATCCCATTTCATTTGGATGCTCATGAAGAATATCATTCCATTGTCCATCATATCCTCAATTATCGTGAATCATCTTGTTTCCAGCCATTTTCTAAAACCCAAAAAAAATAGTGTGAGAGGAAAAAATCATAATAAAGGGGGAGTAACTTCAATATCTGACATCATTTGTTTAATTCTATGATCGTTAGTGTAATTCTAGTACTATAACCTATACCTATACTTAACCTTAGGGACATCCCTAGACATACCTTAGAAATATCTCTAGAGATCTCACTATGGTTTTCGCATCCTAGTTTCCAAAGGTAGACTAAACCTATCCTCTGATACCAACTGTAGAGACCCAAAGCCTGACATACATTGACATTACATTACATGTGCGGAATACTTAGTACATAAAAAAACACACACACAAGGACTGTAATAGTTTAGTGTCTTTGGAAACTCTGAATATAATCTTCTAATCATGGTGAAAGATCTCCAAAATCTCCCATAAAGATCTTCCTTTTTTTCCTAAAACCTTTCTTTATATCCTGGGGAAAAGAAAACATAAAAGGGTGAGCTCAAATGCTCAGTAAGGGTAAACAAAAGAAATATCAATCACATCATATACATAAGCACATAACTTTTGGAAATATTAACCTTCAAAAGAGATCATAATTTCATAACATGGGGTAAATCATGGCAGTGAAATTTAATCACAATAATCATAACTTAAAACATGAAACTTTGTGGCATTCACACATAATCATAGAGAATCATTTCTTGTTAGTCAAGACTCATTTCCAAGACTATTTTAGTGGACAAAGTCCCATTCTGAACCGAGTCTCCCTCATTTCAGTCTTGTTTCACTGAACCAGTATAACCTACCGATCCAGCCTTGTCTATCTCATGAGATATAAAATCTTTAACCAATGCATTGGAGGGAGATATAGGTCCCAACCATCTCATAATGATATCAATCTTATGTGTTCCACAAAATCATAAATCATACATCATTGCATAACCCATGTAATAAAATGGGATTCTTAAACATCATGCTATAATAATCCATAAACAATTGATATCATTTCATTATAAGAAAATTGAAACCATTTAAATCATAGATACATTTTACTTGAAACATACATATCAAATAACGTCATCTTATATGGAAAATAGTTTTGAAAAAACACTTGAAATGAATTCTTGAGGAAAATATCCTTTCTTCTTTAAAAACATTTTTCCTTTCTTAACATGTCATAAAACTTTAAACTAAAAGAATTTGATTAAAAATAAACTTTAAAAGTTGTAAATTAAGCTTCTTTGAAATAATTTTTTAAAAATACATTCATGCCGTATAAGGTAAAAAAAATTCTTCTCATACTTTTGTCAGAAAAGTCAAAAAAGTACCTCGTACGAAAAACGACAAAAGATTCCTTTCATATCTTTTACTAAAAACACACAGAAGGGTAAAATTGGATTTAAACCATTGTATGAGGATGTAAATAATATTTAATATTGAGGATACATTAATGGGGATGATAAAATGCACCCCAGTAAATTTCAATGTATAAACAATCTCGGATAAAAATGAGATTGTGATATTTCCCTTACCGTAAGTCCGATTTGCTTCGTAAGTGACTGAACCTCCAGTATAATGATTTAAATAATGTCATTAACTTATTACAGAATCATATTCATTGTTATAATATCATATATGGTTCACTTATGACTTTATATTACCCGTTCTTTTGAAAATTCCATGTTAAAGAAGCGTTTTGGGTAAAATTGTTTCATTTATCGTAGGTGTTTGGACTTGTTGTTCTTGACATTATTATTACTTATATCATGATTTACATACATCCAGAATATAAAACATGATTTATATATCATCTATATTCAGTATATATATATATAATAGATAGATAAATGAAATGAAACACACCGTTCATGGAGACGGTAGTCCGTACGTACGCATGAACGTTGTTTTCCTTTCCTTATTGTCTTGAATGGAAGTAAGTAGATGAAATAAATATATACATAAATCCAGTAGCTTTATAATGTCATATATTTCATTATTATTTCTTATATATACTTTATAATCATTCTTAAATGGTTAACATGGAGAATGAATCTCATCGCGTCGTGGAGACGGTAGTCCGTACGTACGCACGAGCGATGATATCGTTCTCATGATCGTGAACTTGTGTTGAAGTGTATGTATACTATTTAAGTATCAATATCACTTTATAATAATCATATATAGTTACTAATTAAACCATTATACCCATCCAATTAAGGTGGTGGCAGAAAATAGATTACACCACGGCGTGGAGACGATATTTCGTACGTACGCACGCGCGGTGATTTCCTTTTTCCGTAGGATGGATAGAAGGTTAATTAGAGTTGTTTCATATTTATAGTAACATATCATTATATAAGAAATACTTATGTTATTACTTTATCATGAAACAACTAAAGAAGAAGAAGTTGAAGAAGAATGAAATTGAAAAAGATCGATAATGGATATTAACTCTTTTTGACACGCCTTCACTTATCCTCCACTTAAAGAACTAAGGATGGTCTTTGAAGAAGTCCAGGACCTCTAGGATGATACTAGGGAAGTAGAGAAGTGATTTTGGCAGGGGTTGGCCGAGCTTGAATGCTCAAATTGGTGTGAGGAGGAGAGGGAGGAGGTTCCCTTTTATAAGGGAGGAGAGGGGTACCTTTGGAATAACTAAAAATATTATTTTATTATAAAGTCATGTTCGGTTTTAAATAGCTCCAATTTGATATATTTATAATCTAAGGTGGGGATGGGTCGCAATCCTCTCATCCAATATAATTTAGACAAGTTTAGGTTCCTATTTTAACCTTATCATTTAGATTTAACATTAAGTTAAATAATTGTACTTTTACCGTGTCTTCTTGTGTTCTTACACTAAAAGGTTAATAAACATACTATAAGAAGCCAAACGAACCCCAAGTTGTTTATTATTAATATATATAACCTTATCTATGTCATTTGGCCGAACCATATATTTTTAGGAATAAAATAACAATTAATAATATAATATTTGTTTTAAAATCTATTTTATGTCAATTTTGACACTATTTAGTAATTGATTTTTGTGAAAATAATAACAAAATGACAAGTTCTAAAAAAGTTAATTAAATCAATACTAACATGTCATATTAATCTAGAAAATTAGTGGAATTCATAAAAAGTCTCAAATTATATTTATTTGGGTATTTATAACCTCAATTATGTCAATATTTCATTAATAATATAATTACTGCATCATCATTGTGTTATAAAATATTAAATTATTTAATGTCTAAAAATTACAAATAAACTACCATTATGTATGAAATATCTTTATATTTCTAAGGAATATTTATTGTCGAATTTATACTATGTATAACACCATATTAAAAATGTTTTAGTAAATAAACATTGATTTTACCTCTTTTAACCCTTCTTTAAATAAATTAATAATAAATGTCCTAATCTAATCCAAGTGGGCCTAAATGGTCATATTTTATTCCTATGTTTTTTTTGGTTGAATTACACTTGACCAATAGAATTAGGACATGTGTTAGGGTAATAATAATATCAATTCTACCCTTAATTACCCTATTTACTTTTTACTGTGCTAAACGAAAGTAAAAAGTTACTATTCACTAAAAATTATTTTCATCTCATTGAACAACATTTTAGCCCTTGATATTAACCGTGTCTCTCAGATTTTCGAAATTCCACTCACAGAAACGGTAAAATTATGTTTTATGAAAAATTCAGTTTTTTAACTACCACTTAGTGGTTTCACTACTCATCAATAATTGAAAGTTTTCAGAAAAATACCAAAATTTCACCCTAGGCTAATTTCGATATTCCGAATCCAAAAATGAATTCCATTTTGAAAAATAAAATTTACAAAATTTCAAAAAGTGGTTATTACTATTCATAATGGCTAGTTTTATTAATATTTTAATAGCATATTGTTGTTTAGTGAAACTGGTTATTGCGTACTACACACGCTATCGAGGAAGGTCGCGATTGCGTGTAATGCAAGCCAAGTCAGGGTTGCATGCTGTGAAAGAATCCTTTGTTGTTTCGTATAACATAATCCAACCATATTTCATTTATACATTGAATATATATATATATATATATATACTCAATGTTGCATAGAATAACTATTATCAAAATTGTGTGTAACACGATCCAAGAATAGTGTTGCCTATACTGAAAGCTAATACGGTTTCGTATAGCGCAAGGTAATCTTGGTGTAGAATACAACACAAGACATTAATGAAATTAAAAGAATATTTTTATTAAATCTCGGGGTGTTACATTCTACCCCCCTTAAAATGAATTTCGCCCTCGAAATTCATCGGGGTTATAAATGGTTTACTATTCGAAAGTTTCTTTAATAGAAACCCACATCGTAAAAAGGAATACCAAAACCAATCTTTAAAAACGAAAGTATGAAACGTAATGGTTACCCAAATAAATTAATCATTGGGTTTCCACATAGGTGAAAATATGGATATGGAAGAAAAATCTAACCATCATGTTCTGATGCAGAGTGGTAGAGAAGATGGCTATGGAAAAGCCAACAATCACAAATCCATAAATTTGTGACGATCTAAGGTACCATCTGATTAATCAGATATAAGAGCACTAGGACAACATTTTTGGTTTTCAGGATCGTTTCCCTAAAGTTGAAGAGTTTGAATTAGAATAAATACATACTTTATTTTGTTACAATCTCACTGTTGTTCGTGCCTTGAACAATTTCTACTTCATCTCTTAAATAAATGAAGTAGAATTTGTTATTCGTGAAGTGTTAGCAGATCATGTGATAGAATGACGGGTCATTCCGTCTGTCTCAAACAAAAGGTTAGAAAAAGTTATTAAATATACATATGTCATTCTATATTGAGATTAATCATATATGGTTCCTAAAATGGACTTATACTTCATATATCATACTGCTTAATATAATAAAACTAGTTTCTACTAAACATGGACTTCTTGTAGGCCAGTGGTAGGCGATAAAGGCCAGTCTCACTTCGGTTGTGGGTTCGATTCCCACAGCCTTGTCCGACGCGATGGGCTGTCGGTCGTCCTGCAGGTTGTCCTTTTTCTAAAGCTATATTACGATAACATCCCATCAATAATATCGAAAAACGTTTTATCCTAACTTATGTCCAACATAATCCATTCTAATCATTAGGATTATCTAAAATACTTCGGTCCAAGATCATAGTATAAAGAAAATGATTACTTGAAATGTCACAGAACAATCACGTGAATTCCACCATTTATCCCCCATATATCATAAGATATATATTTTTGGTCAAATGTGAATACCTTAATCATGTATTCTCTTGAAGAATGATTACCCATTGAACCTTAGTGAAAACATGAATGTAGTTAAAAGTTAACACTTTCCACATACCAAAATCCAAAAATTCTATATACTCAAACCATGATATAACCTTCTCCTTATATCAGTCATGAGCTCATGAATACTATCAAACATTTAATTTTCTCCTTATCCCTTCATTATGCGCATATCATCTACATTCCAAAAATATCTGAATAACCTTTTATGGATTCTGGTAACATTAATCATACACATTCAAAACTCAAAGAAAGGAAACAGTGTAACAATCCTTAGATGTCTCTTTATTCCATAGTACCATGAGATTACTTATACAACATTACACATGATAAACATTTAATCATTCCACTAAATTCTTAAACCTATTGACCGAGCATCAACAATCCTTTCATCTCACATATCATTTGTAGTCTCTTCATCATCATACACATAAATTCTACCCATACGACCATACTGATTCTCTTCATGAGACTTTCCCTTAGGGAATTGGTTTGCATAATGCCCGTACATTCCACATTTAAAACATTTAAGAATTGTTGATGTCGTAGCAATACCATTATCCTCATCCCTGGTGTTAACTTAACCTTTTACTTTTCACTTACTGTCTTTGTGTCCTTCTTTTCCACACCCAAAGCATCTTCCAGTTCCTTTGAAACATTCTCCTTGATGCCTCTTCCCACATGATTTACATAGGGGAAATTGAACTTTCTTTCCTCTATGATCATCATGAAACTCCATCTTTCTCTTATTAGTCGAGTCAGGAAACTTACCAAATTTTACTTTATTGATCATATTATGAGATTGTTGATTCGGCATATTAATGATGTTTGGACTTCCAAATCCAATTTCATTTGGTTTCTCAGGAAGAATATCATTCCATTGTCCATCATATCCTCAATTATCGTGAATCATCTTGTTTCCAGCCATTTTCTAAAAACCAAAAAGAATAGTGTGAGAGGAAAAAATCATAATAAAGGGGGAGTAACTTCAATATCTAACATCTTTTGTTTAATTCTATGATCGTTAGCGTAATTCAAGTACTATAACCTATACCTATACTTATCCTTAGGGGCATCCCTAGACATACCTTAGAAATATCTCTAGGGATCTCACTAACGTTTTCGCATCCTAGTTTCCAAAGGTTGACTAAACCTATCCTCTGATACCAACTGTAGAGACCCAAAGCCGGACGTACATTGACATTACATTACATGTGCGTAATACTTAGTACATAACAAAAACACACACACAAGGACTGTAATAGTTTAGTGTCTTTGGAAACTCGGAATATAATCTTCTAATCGTGGTGAAAGATCTTCAAAATCTCCCATAAAGATCTTCCATTTTTTTACCTAAAACCTTTCTTTATGTCATGGGGAAAAGAAAACATAAAAGGGTGAGCTCAAATGCTCAGTAAGGGTAAACAAAATAAATATCAATCACATCATATACATAAGAACATAACTTTTGGAAATCTTAACCTGCAAAAGAGATCATAATTTCATAACATTGGGTAAATCATGGCAGTGAAATGTAATCACAATAATCCTAACATAAAACATGAAACTTTGTGGCATTCACACATAATCATAGAGAATCATTTCTTGTTAGTCAAGACTCATTGACAAGACTATCTTAGTGGACAAAGTCCCATTCTGAACCGAGTCACCCTCGTTTCAGTCATGTTTCACTGAACTAGTATAACCTACCGTTCCAGCCGTGTCTATCTCATGAGATATAAAATCTTTACCCAATTCATTAGAGGGAGATATAGGTCCCACCCATCTCATAATGATACCATTCTTATGTGTGCCCAAAAATCATAAATCATGCATCATTGCATAACCCATGTAATAAAATGGGATTCTTAAACATCATGCCATCATAATCCATAAACAATTGATATCATTTCATTATAGGAAAATTGAAAACATTTAAATCATAGAGACATTTTACTTGAAACATACATATCAAATAACGTCATCTTAGATGGAAAATAGTTTTGAAAAAACACTTGAAATGAATTCTTGAGGGAAATATCCTTTCTTCTTTAAAAACATTTTTCCTTTCTTAAAATGTCATAAAACTTTAAACTAAAAGAAGTTTATTAAAAATAAACTTGAAAACTTGTAAAGGAAGCTTCTTGGAAATAATGTTTTAAAAATCCATTCATGTCTTATCGGTTAAAAAAACATTCTTCTCGTACTTTTGTAAGAAAAGTAAAAAAAAGTACCTCGTACGAAAAACGACAAAAGATTCCTTTCATATCTTTTACTGAAAACACACCGAAGGGTAAAATTGTATTTAAAACATTGTAGGTGGATGTAAATAATATTTCATATCGAGGAAACATGAATGTGGATGATAAAATGCACCCCAGTAAATGCCAATGTATAAACAATCTCGGATAAAAATGAGATTGTGATATTTCCCTTACCTTAAGTCTGATTTGCATCGTAAGTGTCTGAACCTCCTGTATAATGATTTAAATAATGTCATTAACTTATTACAGAATCATATTCATTGTTATGATATCATGTATGGTTCACTTATGACTTTATATTACCCGTTCTTTTGTAAATTCCATGTTAAAGAAGCGTTTTGGGTAAAATTGTTTCATTTATCATAGGTGTTTGGACTTGTTGTTCTTGACATTATTATTACTTATATCATGATTTACATACTTCCAGAATATAAAACATGATTTATATATCACATATATTCAGTATATATATATAATAGATAGATAAATGAAATGAAACACACTGTTCATGGAGATGGTAGTCCGTACGTACGCATGAACGTTGTTTTCCTTTCCTTATTGTCTTGAATGGAAGTAAGTAGATGAAATACATATATACCTAAATCCAGTAGCATTATATTTCATATATTTCATTATTATTGCTTATATATACTTTATAATCATTCTTAATTGGTTAACATGGAGAATGAATCTCATCGCGTCGTGGAGACGGTTGTCTGTACATACGAATGAGCGATGATATCGTTCTCATGATCGTGAACATGTGTTTAATTGTATGTATACTATTTCAATATCAATATCACTTTATAATAATCATATATAGTTACTCATTACACCATTATACCCATCCAATTAAGGTGGTGGCAGAAAATAGATTACACCACGGCGTGGAGACGGTATTTCGTACGTACGCACGCGCGGTGATTTCCTTTTTCCATAGGATGGATAGAAGGTTAATTAGAGTTGTCTAATATTTATAATAACATATCAGTATATATGAAATACTTATGTTATTACTTTATCATGAAACAACTAAAGAAGAAGAAGTTGAAGAAGAATGAAATTGAAAAAGATCGGTAATGGATATTACCTCTTTTTGACGCGCCTTCACTTAACCTCTACTTAAAGAACTATGTATGGTCTTTGAAGAAG
Source organism: Viscum album (assembly GCA_963277665.1). Taxonomy (NCBI): domain Eukaryota; kingdom Viridiplantae; phylum Streptophyta; class Magnoliopsida; order Santalales; family Viscaceae; genus Viscum; species Viscum album. The sequence continues at coordinate 1,033,323,267 of OY728125.1, forward strand.
ACCAGGACCTCTATGATGATACTAGGGAAGTGGAGAAGTGATTTTGGCAGGGGTTGGCCGAGCTTTAATGCTCAAATTGGTGTGAGTAGGAGAGGGAGGAGGTTCCCTTTTATAAGGGCGGAGAGAGGTACCTTTGGAATAACAAAAAAAATTATTTTATTATAAAGTCAACTTCAGTTTTAAATAGATCCAATTTGATATATTTCGAAGCTACGGTGGGGATGTGTCGAAATACTCTCATCCAATAGAATTTACACAAGTTCAGGTTCCTATTTTAACCTTATCATTTAGATTTAACATAAAGTTAAATAATTGTACTTTTACCGTGTCTTCTTGTGTTCTTACACTAAAAGGTTAATAAACTTGCTATAAGAAGCCAAAAGAACCCCAAGTTGTTTATTATTAATATATATAACCTTATCTAAGTCATTTGGCCGAAACATAGATTTTTAAGAATAAAATAACAATTAATAATATAATACTTGTTTTAAAAACTATTTTATGTCAATTTTGACACTATTTAGTAATTGATTTTTGTGAAAATCATAACAGAATGATAAGTTCAGAAAAAGTTAATTAAATAAATAATAACATGACATATTAACCTATTAAATTAGTGTAATTCATAAAAAGTCTCAAATTATATTTATTTGGGTATTTATAACATCAATTATGTAAATATTTCATTAATAAGATAATTAATGCATCATCTTTGTGTCATAAATAAATTAAATTATTTAATGTCTAAAAATTACAAATAAAATACCATTAGGTATGAAATATCTTTAGCTTTCTAAGTAATATTTATAGTCGAATTTATCCTATGTATTACCCCATATAAAAAATGGTTTAGTAAATAAACATTGATTTTACCTCTTTTAACCCTTCTTTAAATAAATTAATAATAAATGTCCTAATCTAATCCAAGTGGGCCTAAATGGTCATATTTTATTCCTATGTTTTTTTGGTCGAATTACACTTGTCCAATAGAATTAGGACATGTTTTAGGGTAATAATAATATCATTTCTACCCTTAATTACCCTATTTACTTTTTACTGTGGTAAAAAAAGTAAAAAGTTACTATTCACCAAAAATTATTTTCATCTCATTGAACCACATTTTAGTCCTTGATATTAACCATGTCTCTCGGATTTTCGAAATTCCACTCACAGAAGCGGTAAAATTATGTTTTATGAAAAATTCAGTTTTTTAACTACCACTTAGTGGTTTCACTATTCATCAATAATTGAAAGTTTTCAGAAAAATACCAAAATTTCCCCCTAGGCTAATTTCGATATTCCGAATCCAAAAATGAATTCCATTTTGAAAAATAAAATTTAAAAAATTTCAAAAAGTGGTTATTACTATTCATAAGGGCTAGTTTTATTAATATTTTAATAGCATATTGTTGTTTAGTGAAACTCGTTATTGCGTACTACACACGCTATCGAGGATGGTCGCGATTGCGTGTAATGCAAGCCAAGTCAGGGTTGCATGTTGTGAAAGAATCCTTTGTTGCTTCGTATAACATAATCCAACCATATTTCATTTATATATTGAATATATATATATATATATACTCAATGTTGCGTAGAATAACTATTATCAAAATTGTGTGTAACACGATCCAAGAATAGTGTTGCGTATACTGCAAGCTAATACGGTTTCGTATAGCGCAAGGTAATCTTGGTGTAGAATACAACACAAGACATTAATGAAATTAAAAGAATATTTTTCATAAAATCTCGGGGTGTTACAGAATTGCTTACCACAAGAGAATAAAGATTTGGGAGTTCCGCTTTGTTGATAGAGTACATGTTCCCTAAATTAGTATGAAATAGAGTCAATTGTACCAATGTAAGGGGTATTGGGGACATGTTCTCTAGTGAGATAGTGGAGTAATGACCCTTTATTCTCTCTAGTGATCCTTTCTCATCATGACCATTAGTTAATAATCACCTAAAGAAACCTCATTATTAGAACCCCTCACATAATATATCATATTCGAGAATTAAAAATACCATCACATCCAACATGTAAAACCACTCATCAAAGAATACTTATAATCCGAAATCCATGTCTTGGTGAAGTAGATATAAAAGGTAAAAGTAAATAAAAGAAGTATATATCGTGTAAGTGAGGTCACACTGTGTGTGGACACACCTTAATACATGAGAATTTTATCTCATAGAAACGAATTGTAAATTCATGTGATACCACATGGAATCTTCACTATGAAATAAAATTCAGATGTAAACCCAGGGTCCAATGGTTTTCACTTAGCAAACAGCTCGACTGGCCATGTACAGTCCCATGAAATACCCATCAGGTGACACAGTATGTCCGACCACACAAGGTCATGATGCATGTGTATATAGAACATGTCTTATCCATCCGTAAAGGGAATCATGGTCATTGGAACTAGAAACACATCATTTGACCCTTAACATAGCCAAAACAATAGTCGTCATGTGGATCAGAACAACACAATGTTTGTTCATCTGCACTACATGGTGAGTAATCCGGTTATTTGTGATACTAAATCCCAGTCATAAAATAGATTATCGGTAGGATATTTCCTTCAAAATTTTAAACTTATTTTACTACTCAAACTCTAAAAAAATAATTTGAAAAAATCGTACAATAAATTACCAGACTTCGGTGCGCAGAAACTATAAATTTGATCACCATTGTGGTAATTCGTTTCATGTCTACCACATTTTTGGTCTCTAAAGATTGTATCCATTTTTACTCATAAATCCATCGTGATATACATAAAACAATAATAAGTAGGTCATTAATTTATCTGACACACATTCAAGGGGATCAATCAAACTCAAATCTGACATAACAATGTTGAATTACTGACCCAGTGGTCTAGTGATGTAAAAAAAGAAGAACAGTGGGTAAAATATCATGAATGAAGTTAATATTCATCATTAGCTAATAAAATAAATGAAAATTATCATAATTTGTGTACCCATGGGTGATATAAATTCCTATAAGTATAAAATAAGTTCAATACTAAATTCATATTAGGTCTCATATAAAGAATGGGTAATAATAGATCAATTAACGAAGCTCTAAAATTCTTCCTTAATAAATTAAATTTAGAGTATTTCAATTAATTAACATGACCTACCATAGTAACGGATTGATCATCATTGACTATTGTGTCCTATAGTGATGAATTGCATGGTCTTGTTTTATTTTTCCACTATCTCATGATTCACCTCGATCCATTCACCATTGATACTCAATCCAAAAACATTAACAAGGAACACTCTGTACTACGATAATTCACCATTGGTTATGAGGATAACCCTACAAATACATCATAAATATTTATTTATTTAGTATAAATAGGTTTATGGTTCATAAATAAATAAATTAAATTAATCAATTAATTCCCTCAATGCACACTCCCATAGAGGATTAAACTGAATTCCCAATGTTGGATATCTTTATGTCATGCCATTTGTAAATCCCATGTTCAATATTTGATTATGGTATTAGATTTCCCATATGATGTCAAAAAAATAAGAAATCCAATTATTCCAAAAATGTGCGTATTTGTTCTTTAATAAATTTTATATTTTTAAAATATCAATACTGAGACTCTTTGGGTCCTTGAATCTCAAGTAGACTCTGCAACTAGCTTTGAAAATATTACATAAAATAATCCAAAATATTTATGGGAAAAAATAGATTCCTTACCTTTTGCCCACTTTCAAGGATTTTCTCCTTAAAATACTGATGCAACATAAAATGTTTTGGGGTAATGAGCATGTATCTGGCTCTCATACACTCAGGAGGTCACCTACACATTCACATGCTTCCAAATCACACAAACCAAAGGGATGGTTCATTCACATTGGAAACTATGATTCTGATCATCAATCACCCCTGGTATTATCAGAATTTGGATACATCGTTAATTTTCTTCTCACACATTTAAAAACATTCAACTATTCAGGTCTGTGTCTCCTCATTTGTGATGCATGGATGACTTCATGCACTCATTTCAACAATATGAAAATTCCAAGTTATATGAATCCATGAAAACCCTTCAAAGGATCTCGAATGTCCCAATGAAACCTATGGACATATTAAATTCCTAGAAAAACCACTACAATCATCTTCTTGAGGTGACACTCAAAAAAATTCAATCTCTCTTCTCTAACTAAAACATACCACGACATCAGTTTGTGTAATACATCCATCTTCCATAAGTTTTATTCTTATGCTCACGGAACACATATACTAACTTAGTAATTCCTAGAACCTTCTCTATCCCTATAAGAGATGTCTCTCAAATCCCAGTCCAACATAAGGTTGACCTTTAGGGTCTCCTCTACAGGTACATGAAATTTTACATGCTGATATTGGAGTGCCAATTAATGAAAAGTGATCCTCCCAACTCTTAGCGATTTCCAACATGAAGGAGCTCCACATTTACTCCAACATCATGATGTTTTCCTCATTCTACCCATTAATCTAAAGGGAAAACCATTTTATTCCTCAAATGTGCCCTAAAGGCCTATTTCTAGCCTCTCCAGAACCACTAAATTAACCAAGCATCGTAGTTAATGATAATTTTTCTTAGTACACTATGATTGCTGATAATATCTTACACATAAAAATTCTCAAAACTTTTGATAGATCTCTTCTATCTGATGGAAAGAAAGTTCTCATACATTGTAATTCAGTTAAATATTACTCAGATAAAATTAGGCACTCTTTATTTCCATAACACCCCCTTCAAAAATTACATTGGTTTTTCAAACCAATTCTAATACATTATCTCAATATGTTGAGTTAAACATAATGTAACTTGTTATTTAGACTTTTCTTGATGATATCTGAGACACCATGAGGAAAACTCAGATGCACTCCACTTCCTTCCATCCCACCAAATCTACCATATAATGTACCTTTACATCTTCACCACACTAGGATTTAAAATTAAGGGGGGAGTGTTAGACTACCTCATCACCACCTCACATAATGTTATAGAAACCATTGTTCGTCCCAAGAAAAGGATGATATGATCCATTCCTTTAGAAAATATATCTACTGTATCTCTTATGGATATATGGTCACACATTACTTCATAGTTTATCTATCCAAATATAGGATCTCTCATACAATAAAGAAGTGGGGGTGTAAACATCGTCTACTAAAAAAAATTCTCCCCTCTTCTTCATCGGGGTCAGTTTAAATAAATCGATGTTTTCAGAAGCCTAATCTAATAAGTTATTACAGGACATCCAACTCAAGATATATTACACCATGTATCCTTTCCCAAATGTATATACTATCTTAATTTCATAGTCCTATAGAAACTCCAACAAATAACTATTGCTTATGTTAATATCTATCTTGGTGGTGATTTATTCGAGACTACAATGGTTTGAATAAACAAAATAATTCTCACACATAATATAGTGTCTACAAATATCTAGAGAAAAGAACATCACTTCCAAATCCATGTCTGGATTTGTCAATTTCTTCTCATGGAATATCAATAGTCTCAACTGATTATTCATATCCTCATTCCTACACATCAACACCCAACTGAACCCAGCTCCAGAGGCATTACAAAATAGAACATATATAATTCCACCTTTCAATAGTATAAACTTATGAGATCATTTTAATCTAATATTATTCTCTTAAAATGATCCTTAACAGTTATGTGGCACAGTAAACATATACCTTTTCTGTAACAATTATGTCAATGTGGATGCAATCCTAGAAATTAACACCACATACATCTCATGTCACATCTCCATGAAACAAAAACATAGCGCCTTATTTATACACTTCGATGGATCTCAAATAAGAACCACATAAATATTCCTGAGTTAAAAAACTAAACCATTATCAGAAATGAAAATTCTCTAGAAATTAAACCTCACATATCAAAATTTTGAACTTCATTATCATACCATGAAGTTGGTTATCCCATATTAAGTCAAGTACCATCGTCAAATTCACATCATTCTTATCCTTTAATGAAGAGTAAATTATAACTTCATCGATGAAGATAACTATGAATTATTACATGTGTGGTATAAAGATGTAGTTCATAAGATCGATGACCTGAATTGAGATATTCATCACATGAAAAGGCCTTTATAATAACTCATGGAGTTTGTAGCAACCCAAAAATTTCATATTCTGAATATCATCTCCAGGACCACTCAATTGGTGGTTTCCAAACATGAGATATATCTTTGAGAAACAAATAAAACCATTAAACTTGTTGATGAAGTAATCAATAATCATAAATGGGTACACATTAATTATCATTTCCCGACTTACGTGACGATAATGAACATATAGTATCAAACTCTCAATGATCAATTTCCTAAAAAAGGAGCTGAAGAGGGGGAAACACATGGTCTAATGAAAACCCTATCTTGAAGGACTTCCAACAATACTTTTATCTACCTGATACCAGTATGGGAAATCTCATAATCCAAAGAATATATCAGTGTTGTTTCATAGTGAAATTTAAAGAACAAGTCTATTTGACATCTTTAAATTAGTCTAATGAAATATTTTTGAAATACATCCATATTATTGTATACTATCATTATATTGGATATTCCTAAAGAGTCCATTTTATCATGTACTATTCTCACCAACTGATGGGTGATGGGATTCCATTTCTTACTCATAATTTCTACTTGCTCATTCATGTGATATCTCTAACTCAAGAACAAGTGTCTCATCCCATAAATCTGAAGGAATCTAAGTCACCTGTGATGGCATTAAATCATAGAATCGACCATTGAAAACCAATCCATTACCAAGATGATGTCACATGTTTTCATCATGAGGAACAAAAGGTACCACAATAAACACAGTCAATAGAATGACATCATGCATTTTAGGAAGATATGAGATATTAAAGAATTGATCCTAAAAAGAAACTCATGAAATATATTATAGAATAAGGCATCAATAGTGTGTTATACCTCCCATAAAAATGGGTATAGATACTAAGGAATTACATTAACCTATGTCTTTTATAACATGATCATGAGGATAAAAGTAAAATAATATACCTTGATTATTTTATTGAGAATACTAGTACTATACCTTCATGTCTTGTAGTGGCCCATGACCATGATCATCAGCTCTTGGAGACTAGTTTGGGTCACCTGGTGATGTTGGTGTATGCATCTCATCACATCACCCTCTACCAGAAGCACCTCCCTCTAAATTTCCATCTTATAATCTATTAGACCCACCTCTTTGAGAGTCTCTATTATCATGCATGATAGATCCCTAATCATGAAACTGCCTCCAGTATAGTGTTCTCTAAATTGTCTTACTACCCTCTTCAACTTGTTTGGTTGATCAATATTCATCCATGTGACTTCTCCCTTCACTAGCATCACATCATCCCTCTCCTAGATGACTGGATCCTATTTACGATCCTTAATCCATTTAACTGCATGTCTGATTATTTTTATGAGTATGTATCCTAAACTTATACCTAAAATCTATAACCTTATACTATTCATGGAGGAATTAAATGCATGTGGTAGAATACCAACTCCCACTTGCCAATTAAACTCATCTAGGAATCTCTTTGTAAGAAGATCTCACTCTATCACTCTAGATCAAGTAGGAACACATAAAGAGACTAATATAGAATGGTTGTTTCTAAGATGGATCGGCTAAATCTTATGTTCATGAAATATTCCATCTGTCACCATATGAAGTGTGTAATTTGTGAGGTTTGTGAAATTATTGGAGTACTTAGTGACTTTCATATCACCCTACTATAGCTCAAGAAGCTCCTAAATCAGTAAAAAGAAAAATAATGTTGTGTTATATAAATCCTGAAATCGTATTTGGAAGTCTGATGTTGAGAGAATCTTCACATCATGTGTCTATATAATCCAAATCCACTATCACCATAACTCTATAAGAAAAATACTCAATGCATGTAAAAACACATGATAGGTTGAGGTTCAAATATTCCTGAAAACATGTATCATAGAATCGATCCAATAATTCACTACTAGAGGGTTTCACATACCATTAATCCTCAATGGTCTCTAATATTATAACTCACATAGTGTTCTAAGCATATGAAAATCATAATCCTAGACTTGTAGAAATATCTACTCCTCGAGAGGTGATGGAACTATTCTCTTCTAACTTAGAGTAAATACCTCATTAAAAGATCCCTAAACCAAGGCCTCATCAATCAAATGATTATCATTATGATCCCATGTCGGCATCCTAATTGAATCTATTTAAAAAGGCTTACAAAATTTATTAATAATTAACATGGTTATATTAGCATATATGCGGAGAAAATTCCAGAACATAAATAATTTAAAAATACACATTATTATATGATGTGTGGACCATTTGTTTCCCTAGAAACAGGGTCTAATTATGTAGCATTGAAATGCAAATAGTCAGAGTTATAGTTTATGAATACATAAAATGCTACACGAACACTAGGTTCTCTAACTTGAAGGACAGACTTAAGAAACACTAAAAATATTAACCTGAATTCAAAAACCAAACCACAATATGGTATTACTCAAAACAGTAACCTACGAGAATCAACTCCTTCAATACCAATATTTTATAACCTAACCACCAAAGCCATGCTTGGTCTGAAAAATGTTGAGTATGATAACCCCAAACCCTGCACTAATAGGATCTGATCTAGTGACAATCATAAAGAAGGCATAATCTAAAATGGGTGTCCTTAGCCTAATGTACCTATACACCTGCAAACAATTATATCAATAAAAAATAAGAAATGTTGAAATTAAAATACTTAAAATTTAATTATAAACATACATAGAATAACCTGTATGGAATGCGTCAGATTATGAAAATTTAAAACCAATGAATAAATGGGATAAATACACACTGAAAAAGAAATGATGTTATAACCTAACATCTTCTAGATTAATGGAAAACCCAAGAAATCACATCTCTTCATCCCTATGCCCAACCACTGAACATGGTTAATGCACCCAATGTACTTCAATATTTAACCAAATTTACTTTTAATCTACCTATAATCTACATAAGACATGTCACATGTTGGAAAATCCTAGGAAGGTTTGAGGATATAATTACCCAATACTATACACAAAAACAAATAATGGTATAATTTAAAGATACAAAATGAATTCATCTCATTTAATATCAAGAGTAAAATGAAATCCCAACATATATGCATGCATAAAAACAAACCGAGATGAGTGATAAAGGGTATATCCATATACACATCCATATAAGATTGATGAGTCATCCAAAATCTCCAAAAGATCATCTTAGATACAAAATGTTACCTCAAACTGAATAAGAATATGAGTGAATGGGCTAGCTCCATTCCACCAAAATCAAAAACAAATGGATCACTCACTCTCTTGGACTACTCTCTCATTTCCATATCTAGAATATGGGGTGTTCAACACTATTTAAAGAGGACATATACCATAAAATTTTATGTTATGTACTGATTATATCCATGTAAATAGAATGGGGGCCCATTCCCTGGTGCGACAGTAGATTATTGACCCCATCATATCTCTAATGATCTTATCAAATCATTTTCATTTGTCAAGAATATATTAAATAAGAATCATTATTTGAGCACCTCACTTGGTATCACTCTTCTTACAAAAAATGATATCGTAAGATCCTATGAGTAAAACCAATCATAATAAGATGATCATTGGCCAGAATCCATATCCTGAAGGGACTGAAACAAAAAAATCAATTAAAGCATTATTTAAAACCATTATTTTCAAATAAAATGTGGTGGAATTACATTAAATAATGTCCCCAATCATTATTAGTTTTCAAAAAATGTGTCCAAATGGAATTAAGTGGATGACCTCACCATGTTTTATACCTTCCTCATGATTCACCATGATCTATTCATCATTTACCCCTAATATAACAATTGTAATGATGAAAGCTCTCTCACGCTCTAATTATCACATGGTTATGAATATAACCCTATAAAAACATCCTAATGATTTATTAATATATTATTAATATGTTTAGTAATAGTACACATAAAATAAAACTCATTAATTACGTCACATAACACAGCTTCTAATGGTCGCCTCAACCGAATGTACAATGCCTACAAATATTATGTTGTATCTAGGGTAAAGCCCATATTTTGGAGAAAATGTGGTCTCATATTTCCCATTCATGTTTCCAAACAATATAAAACGAAATTATTCCAAAAATATATATTTTTGGGTGTCATTTTTTATATTTAATATTTTTAATATATCATCATCAATTCCTTAAATGCACTAAACTACAGTGCTGACTCAGCACATGAATTTGAAAATATTATTGAAAAACATATAATGTCATTCAATGAAAACAAATTCATCATATCATTTTTAATTTGTTCTAGTTAATAATTTTTTGTTGTTTTAATTGGGTTCCTAGATTTTATTAAGCATGGTTATGTGTTTTTATTATTTAATTATGCTGTTCTTTTTTAGTTTTAAATCTATTGTATAGCTATCACAAAAACCCATCGGGATTGAAGAATGTTTGGTGTTTCTATTCAATAGGATTACTTTTCCAATAATATAATTATAGTGATGTAATCAAATCCTTCTTCATTCCATCTCATCTTCTATGGTGATTGACATCCTCAAGATTTTGTGGAGTGGTTAGAGAATTTTGAGGGATTCTTAGGTATCTTAGTACTCTTGAAACCTTGATAATGAGAGTTATCTTGAATATAAATGAGGCTATAAAACAATACTGGTGGAAGGTTGTCCTTTCATCTCAATTGTGTGACAACATGCCTTATTATTTCTAAGTTAGAACTTTTATTGACTTGTACTTATCGAGAGAGGTGAAAGGGAACAAGGTGAAATAATATATGGTTCTCTAGTATGGTCAAAAAATATTGATGGTATACATTAATTATTTTAATAATTTGGTGTCCTTTTTATTGAGATAAAATTTGGGGATTATATGAAATCACATATCATTATGAATTTTCTCCTCCTAGACATCACACCTAAATATCCCTCAAATAGTTTAGATTCATTTTAGGATATAGTTATGAAATCCATGGTGGAAGAAATATATTTTGTAAGAAACCCTAGGATAGGTGGTAAAATTTTCCTTCTTGGTGAGAGTGAAGCTTATCCATATATATAAAAAATAAAATAAAATGGATCCCACACATTGAAATTTGTATTTCCTAAGATATTCCTCTATTATTATTATTATTTTTATTATAGATAAGATATCTAGTGAATGTTATCAGTATGGATAGTTTGGTAAATCTTGACCTCTTGATCAAAGTTTCTCAATACCGTTTGTTGATATAGTTATCCAGGACATCATAAAAAGATATGAAATTTGAAGCATCAAAAAAGGATGTGTGTTCCATAATTTATGTCTTACTAAGAATTTACAAATGTTTTTTATGTATTTTTTTGTTTTCCTATAAATAATATTTTGACATATAAACTCTAATTTATAGTAATCTATGTCCATGATATTTATAATGTTAATGATTCATTATTTAAAAATTTATTGATTCACCTTTAATTTGACCACTCTAATTGAGTATTTTCACAGTGATCAATATTGATATCCCCATTGATAAAATATGATTCCATGGACCAGTACTCCCGAATTTAGTTCCATAAACACATACATTATATAATTTCTCTAAATGCAGTAATAAAATCATATATATAACCATATGAAATTAAAAAATCATAAAAAATATTGAATCATATATATCTTAAGGATCATTTCATATTTAGTGCTTCTGAGAATTATGAAGTTTCAAAACTAACCAATAGAATATTCCTTTGATCATCAACTCATTATTCTATGATATATATAAAATAATACATAATTCATAATGAGTATTCAACATATCCCATAATTTATTTCACATGTGGCATCCTTATAAACATTCCCTGTGTACTTATTTTCTTAATGATGTAGAGAAATATAAACATAAGAAGTGGTGAGCTACAACACTAAATAAGGTAAATATACAACTAAATAAATCATAGAAAAAACATGGATAAATATCATGGTGGAAATAGAGATAAAAAATGAATCCATAATCACTAGAGGACAAAGACCATGCAATATCTATGAAAAAAAAATTAAAACATGTATATCAATAATACTTATCTCATTCTGATGAAATTAATAATTAAGAATGTAAAAAACCTATTATCAAGCCCCCTTTCAAATATTCTTAAATTTTCATTTGGACCACAATCAAGAAATTTTGTTGAATCAGGTAGGCATACAATTAATACACAAACATATATTATCTCATAAGATATGTTGATGCATAGAGGGTCTATATAACTTCATGTTCCACTGGTTAGCTGATTAAGCCCATATCCTTCACCATAGTTTTAAACATGATGTTTTATAATATTAACTAAGGAACCTATGGATGAATAAAAACCTAGATATCTATATAGATATGAATATAGAATATCAATACATCATCAAATTATGTTAGAAGATAATAATAATAAAGAATGTTGATAAATTTCCCCATGTCAGTAAAGAGACAAACTTTTCATAAACCATCTTGAGTAGAAGGTGGATGTCCAAAATATTACATAGTCATCATTCCAATAGTCATTAATATTGTAATAACAATACACAAATAACTCATACCTTCCCCATGGTAATAAAATTGAGGACATTAACATAACCCAAATTGAGTAAGGTGGTGGATGTTCAAAAATTACACAATCATCAGTCATGTAATCATATATATTGGAATAAAAACACCCAGAATGACAATTTTTACCACATATAAATATAATATCATTTTTTCTAGGTGAAAATCATTCAATCTGAATTATGGAAAATATGATGTTCATACCGCATATAGAAATTTCGATATATAAAAGAAAAAACATGAAAAATATTATACTAATATATCCATATGATGAAGGAATATGACTTCAAAAGAACATATCTATAGTGTAGCAATGAAAATATTGATGGATGTTAACCATGATGAAAAATATCCATGATATAAAGCATGTACGACACCAAAAAATAAGGGATCATGATTTTTTTTTTGATATCATGATTTAATTCCCCAATATATAAATATTATATATTTTAAAATGATTAAGATGAACCCATTTAGGAAAAATCCTTTTCAAAATGAAAAGGAAAATGGAAGTGATAACATTAAATTTCCATTAGAATGATTTTTCAATATTGGGATAAAAGAGGAGGTGATAAGTCATATAAAAAATTCATTATGTGAAGTGAAAATTCATTGAAAAATTTTAAATTTAAAATAATCTATAATAATTACTATTTGAAAATTAAATAAAATAATCTATTGTAAATGTGGATACAAAACATTTTCTTATGAAAGGACCATTTTTAATACTTGAAATTTCCATTATTTAACTATGACACTATAAAAAGGGTAACAAAAAATTATTTCCAATAAAAATTATATTTTAAGAAGATGTTTATAAAATATTATATATTAAAATTTTAGGCATGGATAACCCATGCATGGAATATCATTGTTCAATATAAAACATTATAACTCAAAGAGGTCGATTTGGGGTATGAAAATCATTACAACTGAAGAAACAAATGTATTAATAGACACATTAATAAGGTAACATGATTTGGATTGAAATTACTATTAAATATAATTATTGATATATAAACATATCAATGGAAGTGAATACAACATACAATCTAAAAATAGTTATTAACATCTAACATGTCTTAATGAATCAAATTCAATACAAAAAAATATTATCGCTTGAGTACCAAATAAATCCAAACCCCTTGAAATATATTACATTTAATTTAACATAAATTCCCATGATTAAAATATAATTTATGATATTATATCTCAATTAGGAATTATGTAGACAATATAAATTAAATTTGGTTTTTAATAGAATGTGTGTCTCAAAGAAGGAAAATATCAGACGAACCTTATACCGTGATTTCATGTTTATTTGACCACAATATACTCTCCTTCCAAAATAATAGAAATAAATTAAGATTATATTTCAAAACATTAATCATAATTGTTATCATTTTATAAATATTATTATAATATTTCATCATGAACACATTAATTAGTTACAACATATTATGACCATTTAATATTAATAAATTTAACGATTAAGCTTATGTTTAATAATTTTGATTCAATGCAGCATCATTTATACAATTTTCATTATTTATAAATAAAATTTTATTATTTTATCTCATATGTGGTTTGGTTGCGTTATGTAACAACTAAATAAAAATAAGATTATTTCAGTTGTTTTGGTGGAAGAAAATAATTTTATAAGAATAAATTATATACCTTATATATTTTATCCAAAACCATAATATTATAATAATTTTATTTTTAAACTACAATAATATCACAAATCAGTTACTCATAGTCAATATATGATTGTATTTTAAATTATTTTTCATGTAGATAGATAAACCAATCAAAAATTGAATACTCTTTAACTTGACAGGTGACTATGATTAGGAGGTGTATATTATGAGATAATAAAATTTTAATAGAAATATAATGATATTTTAATAATATTTTTTTATTATGGTGAACCATATTTTAAATTTTTTGGAAATATAATAAAAAAGTAGATTAATAATGATAAAAATTGATTCTTTGTTGAGAAGATTGTAGGTGTACAAGCGCAAATTGACATTGGTTTGTTTTTTACATGTAGATGGAAATAACTAAATAAGGGTTTTTAATTTATATAACAACACATAATTACAATAATGAAACTCAAATAATCATATCATTATGGTGATATAATTTCTAAACGATTAATTTTATAAAGAAAATTTTAAAGGGAGATAATATATACACTATGAAATTGAATTTTTTATGGAAGAATCCATGAATTTGAATCTATTATGATAATGTGATTGATAATGAGATTATGTTCATAGTATAGGTTTCTAAATATAGTATGTTTTTATATTTTTAAGGAAAAATTTGATGGTGGGGTTTGTCTTTGTAGGATAGAAGTAGTATATTTTTTTGTAAGAGAAACTAAAGAAACACTTGAAAACAACAGTAGATGTTTCTATAATTCCATGAAATTATCCATTGTTCAATGGATGAAAATTGAATAATGTGAAGTTGAAACATTTAATGGTTGATAAAATCATCAACCAATCAGTTAAAGGAAGTTTATATAAATGTTTTAGGACTTTTACTCTAGGTTAATCAAAATATAACAATTTTATTTTTACTATAATAAATAATTTTTAAATATAGAAATTATTTTCAAATACAAAAAAATAAAAATAAACAAACAACCCTATTAAAGTTTTCAATTTTTTATTTTTAAAAACTATTTTTTCAAATAATATTTCTATAATAATGAAAATATAATTTTCAAATAAAAACACTTAAAAAGATAAAATATTGTTTATTGAAAAATAATTTTATAGAGATTTTAAATTTATATATATGATAAAATTTTCATGGTTACATATTTTAATATAGTAAATTTATTTATTTAGAATGTAATAAAATTTATTAATCTTCAAACAAAAAATAAAATTGAACCTCACCTGAAAAATAGTTTATTTAATGAAAAGTCCAAAACAATTTTTCTATTAATGTAACATTTAACTTTAGTTGTAAAAATTATTTGGAAAATATTTTATCTATACAAATACAATTAAAAAATAAATAATTTTATTCAATAATTTCATATTCAAATTCATTAATGTTTTCTAATGTTCTATCGTAATCATACATAGTGATAAAATCATGGATATAATATTTTAAATAGTTTTTTTCAAAAAAAATGATCATATAATTTTATGGAATCCAAATGTAATTTTTACAAGGTTAGAAAAACTGTTTTTGTTAAAAAACCTATCCTTTCTTATGAAATATTTATTTTATTTTGAAAGTTAATGTTCTCATATTTATAAAATTATATAGATAAAATATATATTATTTTTGGAATCAAACACTAAAATCTATACAATGGTAACTTTTTCTTAATTTATTTGAGATAGTAAAATTTTTTGGTAAAAAATATATACTATATAAATATGTGGTCTGTATTATGACAACATAAAGATCAGTAGTGATTTAATAATTTCTATAAATTGTATCCATAGTCAAATATTTATTTTAAAATTAATGTAATTTGATTTAAAATTTATTTTATTTATTTTATAAAGCAATTATTAATCCTCCAAAAAATATACTATATTTTAAAGTATTTTAATCAATTATCGAAGAGACTTTATAACCTCCACCTATGAAGTGGAATTAATTTAATAAGTCTTGACAATGGAATTATAAAATAATAAAAAACACTAGAATATTTTTGGATAATTTATTATATATAGTCCAAAACCTAACTAACAATGAAATACCGAAATTTTTTATATAAACCCACTCAAGATCCAATTTCTCTTCAATAAAACTACTTGTTTCATTACCATCCAATGAAATCCACTATCAGTAGTCTTCCAAATTGACCCTTAATATCTGAAGAATCCCCTCCTAATAAATAGGAATCACACACTCACATAAGGGACCTTACTCCTCTCCTTTCAATTCAAGTAAATTAATTTAAAATTGTTATTTTAATTTCAAATGGTTATATTATAATTAATTTATAATCATTTTATTTCTATAAAATTTATGTTAACTAATTCAGGGGTCATTTATCATTCCTCATTTGGACCCTTTCATATTTTGTTACTATGCTTAATTTCCATAAGGGATCCTCATCTTATCTTCATTATTCTAGTTCATTAATATAATTATGCCGTATATTTCCATTTCATAAAGTTGGGAAATGTATTTACATAACCCTATTACTACCCATGTTATGACTTAATTATTATATACCAATTTCTCAAACATCTACCATTTTTATGAATGTTTACTTAATGTTGTTATAAAAGAGAATATCACTATGATTTTCCATGCCAACACAATTGTATAGTGAGAACAAATCCCATTTTTCTATCAAGGATATTAAAATTTATTCACATATAATTATTAAATACGTAGAAAATTTCATGTATTCATCATTCCTTGATCATGGAAAAAATCGCAATGATGAATGAATCCATTTTTTTCTGATCTATATTGCACACATAAGAATTATAATAAAATGAATATGTTGGCTGCCCCTAGATAGCACTCCAATGAATTGGGAAATATTTAGTTTCATGATACATTACATTAGGACCTAGATCAAACCAAATTACTTTATGAACCTTTTTCAACAATGATTCTTCTAGGGTTTGGCCAAGACACATGCTTATGACTTAGTAATTTATGTTGTTTCCACACATTCCATGTTATAATTATCAATCTATATTATTCCTTATTATTCATGTCCCATTTCTTCCCCTTTAATATACCAATTTTCTATCATGTATAACTTAATACATGTTTCATCTCTTTCTATGATTTATATATATAAGGCCCCAACCTTAAACCTTACTTAATATTGAATTAAATGAATAATTCACATTGCAGACCTTTTCAGGTTTAGAGTTTTAAAGAATTAGAGCATAACTATTACATCTCAAAAGATTACAAAGTAGACACTTCTACTAAGTTACCATAAAAAAACTCTTAAAAAGAAACATGTCTACTTCCATGTCTTATATAGAATGACATTCCCTTAATACTATCCTTGAACTTATTCCACTTAATGTCCTGTGAAAACATTTCAAAAAAAACTTGGGGTGAGCATAAAAAGCTCAGTAAGGGATACACAAAGAATGAAAACTGTTACTTTTTCAAACATCAAGTAAACCATGTATACTCAAACAAAGTAATACCTTCACCATCATGAAGTAGTAAAAACTCTACACTGAATAAAGTATCATTACTTACCCTTTTTAACCAAAGGATCACCATAAAATGCATATAAAGAACACATAGCATATATAAAGCTAACTTGGGACATAAACATACATATGTGGAATAACCATACGGTCGACTTCCACACATATCACTTAATGGAATAGCCATATAGCCAATTTACATACATACATAAATGGAATAGCCATACTGCCGACTTCCATACCCAATGTATTGGAGGTTATAACGTAACCACCCGTCCTCGTATTCACGGCACGAACCGTCATATGGTTTATAACGTAACCACCCATTAAAATGTCCAAGTACCAATATAAAATCATAAAACATAAAACCAATATAACGGAATGATAACATTTCCACATCACAATATATCATAATATAATCCTTTATCAAAACCATTTTCAATACCAAAATACATAAAATAGTATATGGTATTTATTTTATTTTAAAAACATTACGGCTTGTTGAGGAATACAAAGGCCAAATAATACTCGCGGCGGCGGAAAAGGTCGTTGTCACCGCGTACGTTAAAAAACATTACTTTTTGTCGTTTAGTAAAATGCTTCGTAGAAAAAGATTCCTTTTGTATAAAAGTAAAATTAAAAGGGTTTTATACACCATATAAAAGAAAGTTCTGTATAAAATGAAATATGCCTCAATGAAAGGAGATTGAGACGAAGTCCCTTACCTTGGGTCCGATATGACTCGATCGTTCGTTAACGTCCTGAATAATAAACTTGAGTTAATTTATACTTTATTAAGAACCTTTTTAAAGTTCATTATTCCTTTTATATCACTTATTGTCATGTTATAAACATTATGTAACCATTTATGTTAATAATGTTTGTTTTGTCGATATTTGGTTCTTATGTCGAAAGTGGACTTCTTAAAATTACATGTTGTTCATGTGGTCAATGGTTCTTTATATACAGAATAAAATTCCTGATATGGATATCATATATATCCAGCATATACATGTATTTATAATTTTACATAATTATTTAGAGGTAAGAAATGAAATGCACCGTTCATGGAGACTGTAAGCTGTACGTACACATGAACGCTACATTCATTTCTTTGTCATATTAATGGAATTAAAACTAAATGAGAGGTATGTATATTTTAATTCCAGAATTATAATCATCATTTAGAAATATCATTCATTATATATATCCATTATATACATGTACTTTTAATAGTACATTACATTTGGTGATAAAAAATGAAATGCACCGTTCATGGAGACGGTAAGCCGTACGTACGCATGAACACTACTTTCATTTCTATCTCATACTTTAATGGAAAGAAATAATAATTATATAGAGGTATATTATAATTCCAGTATAAAATCATATATAATAACTTTAAACCCATCCTTTACATGTCCCACATATGGCATTAACGAATCACATCACTTTGAGGGGGCGGTAGTCCACACTTCCTTAAATGAAGATATCGTGTTTACCCATAATGGAAACCATAAAGGTATGAAAAAATGAAAAATACAGAAGCTTAAACAAAACATAAACATATTATATATCATATATAAATATAGTGACATCTTTATGGCCACATTTGAAGGTGTTAAAGGAATGTTGAACAATCATCGTTTCGGGAGGCATAAATTCACCATCCAGGGAAACAGTATGTTCTTTAACCATTAGATGAAGGGGTGTATAAGTGTAGCTCGAATCCTTATTATAACAACATCCTAGTATAATGAAGATACTGGAGTTGTTAGAAAATAAATAAATAAAAAGAGTTTAGGGGGTTGTAGAAGCAAAATAATACAAAAGGTCTCAAATGAAGACATTACCTCAAAATCGGGTAACTCCCTTTGGTTTGAGCTCAAAGGATTCCTTGGGAATACCTCTGCCCAAAGTGAGGCTTCAAGGAGTAAGAAAAGTAAGTGGAGAGACAATATTGGCAGGGGTTGTCCGAGCCAAAGGCTTTGGGAGTGTGGGTAAGGTGGTAGAGGTGGGGGCCTTTTATAAGTGGAGAGGAGGGGCACTTTTGGAATGTAAAGAAATATTACTTTATTTAAAATGTGTTTCGGTTTTAAAAGGTCCCACATTGATATAATTCGTGGATAAAGTGATAAGGGTTCTAAATCCACCCATCCAATAAGTTTTGGACATGTTTAGTTCACAGATTTTACATTATCATTCCATTTTATTTAAATCGTCAAATAATGATGTCATCACTGCATCATTATTATGTCATAAATAATTTAATTTATTTAATATCTAAAAATTATAAAAAAACTACTATGATGTAGGAAATCTTTTTATATTTCCAATGACTATTTATAGTCAAAAATAATACTTGTATAACCCCATTTAAAAACTGTTTTAGTAAAACATATCATGTTTGTGCTATTTTTTTACATTAACATTAAATAAAAGGTATTTATGTCATTTTCCAACCAAAGTGCCTCCATGGGATCCCAAAGTTGACCCATGGATTTTCTTGGTCGGCCATGACACATCCAATGAGGGAAGGACATGTGTCTAGGTCATCTCATATTATCAACACTTTATTTTTACCTTAAACTACACTAATTACCACTAATCGCGATTAAAAACTTAATAAGTTACAATTCACCAAAAAAGATATTTTAATCACATTGAACCACATTTTACTTCATAGTGAAAACCATGTATATCGGATTTTTTAAATTCAATACACAAAGGTGGAAAATTTTTATTTAAATGGAAAATCAGATTTTATAAGTACCACTTAGTGATTTCACTATTCATCAAAAATTGAAGTTTTTCAGAAAAATTCCAAAAATTCACCCTAAGCTATATTTGATATTCCGAATTCAAAAATGAAGTCCATTTTACAAAATTCAAAACATATAAGTTAAATTAATTAATTTAATAATTAATTTCTGATGTCATGACAAATAGCGTGTTTTTGTGAAACAATAAGTATCAAAAGATTGACACTAGTTTAAGTCTGATTTCAAAGTGAAATTAATTCCAACGACCACTATTTGATTTAATGGTAAAAATATTTTCTAATTTCACTCTAAAACAAATTCAAATAATAATCTAATCATATAAATAATTTAGAACAAAAAGATGTTTTGAATTAAAATACTACATTTACAATATTCATTAAAAAAATGAACTTTATCGGAAAGATACCAAAAATTTACACAAAGTAAATTTTGATGTCCCGATTCTAAATAAGAGTTATATTTGGTCCTATATAATTTATATGATTGATCAAAACAATATTTAATGATGGTTCTCCGTCAAAAGGTGATAAGTGAACCCTTAGGGAAAGGTAGGGTATAAATGCCGAAAATTGAATTCTTTATGTATTTTAGGCCTTTATCTTTTATGGGGTAAATATAAAAACATTTAAAAACATATATAATCATATTTTAGTTATTTCTATCCATTCCCGCCAGTACAATGGCTACATGTTAACTACCATTTAAAATAATATTATTATATTACTAGTGTGCAACGTAAGATTTCAATGAAACTCAACGTTGCGTATCGAGTACGCTATCAAATGTAGAAACCCCTTTTAATTAAAATTAATATTTAATTCGTAAATATTAATTAATATGAAAATTCTTTATTCTTTATTTACCTGGGATGTTAAATCCTTCCCCCCTTTTGGGAATTGCGTCCTCGCAATTTTATTCACTTATCAAAATAAGTGGGGGTATTTATCCCTCATAGCATTTTCAGATTCCCACGTTGCCTCTTCAATCACATGGTTTTTCCACAAAACCTTTACCTGATGAATCACATTATTCCGTAACACCTTCTCCATGTGGTCAAGAATCTGGACTGGTTATTCTTCATAAGATTGGTTCTCTTCCAGCTGAACTGCCTCTGGACTCAAAACATGAGATGGATCTGGCATATACTTCCTCAACATTGAAACATGAAAAACATTGTGTACCTAAGATAAACTCGGAGGTAAAGCCACTCGATAAGCAACTGATCCATCTTTCTCCAGAATTTCATATGGTCCAATGAACCTTGGACTCAGCTGTCCTTTCTTACCAAATCTCATCACACTTTTCCATGGAGAAACCTTGCGAAAAACATGATCTCCTACCTCGAAAGATAGATCCTTACTCCAGTTATCCGCATAACTCTTCTTCCTGCTCTGAGCTATTATCATGTGTTTCTGAATCAACTGAACCTTTTCTGCCATCTCTTCTACCAATTCTGGTCCCATCATCTTCCTTTCACCCACTTCATCCCAGAAAGCTGGAGTTCGACACCGCTTCCCTTATAATGCCTGAAATGGTGCCATCTGTATACTATAATGAAAATTGTTATTATATGAAAATTCATCCAAAGAAATATGTTGGTCCCAACTTCCCTGATAATCCATCGAACAAGCTCGTAGCATATCCTCCAATGTCTGAATTGTTCATTCTGACTGCCCATCTGATTGAGGATGAAAATCTGTACTAAAATTTAATTCAGTACCCAATGACTTCTGAAGGCCTTTCCAAAAGTTAGAAGTGAACCTGGGATCACGGTCAGATACAATGGAGATAGTAACTCCATGTAACCTGACTATCTCTTTAAGATACCAACGAGAAAGTTGATCTAGAGAGAATGTATCTCGTATAGAAAGGAAATGAGCAAATTTGGTCAAGCGATCAACAATAACCCAGATTGCATTATTACCTCGAGATGTCCTCGGTAATCCCACAACAAAGTCCATTGATATGTTTTCCCATTTCCACTATGGCACTGGTAAAGGCTGAAGCATCCCTTTAGGTAACTGCCGCTCTGCTTTAACCTGCTTACAAGTCAAACACTTCACAGTAAAATCAGCAATATCTCTTTTCATTCCATCCCACCAGTAATACTCTCGCAGATCTCTGTACATCTTAGTACTGCCAGGATGAACTGAAAACGGGGAACTATGAGCTTCACATAACAACTCTCTCTTCAATTGTGAATCACATGGCACACATAATCTCTTCCCAAACCTCAAAACACAATCACTATCAATGTTGAATTCAGTCAACTTACCTTTCTGAACCAGCTCTACCTTTTTCTGCAACTCACTATCTTGTTTTTATGCTTGCTTGATTCTGTCTGATAGGAAAGATGTCACCGATACCTGAAACAAAACAGAAGAACATCCTGCACCAACAACTTTTATGCCAAAGTTCATCAAATAAAAAACTAAAGGATCTCGTTCCAAACGCAGCATGGTTAATGAAGCATTACTTTTTCGACTCAAAGCATCATCCACTTTATTTACTTTTCTCGGATGGTAGTGAATTGTTCAATCATAATCCTTGATTAATTCCAGCCATCTCCTCTGTCTCATGTTCAATTTTTATGAGTGAATATATACTTTAAACTTTTGTGATCAGTATATATTTCACACTTTACTCCATACAAATAATGCCTCCAAATTTTTAAAGCAAAGACAACATAAGCTAATTCCAAATCATGTGTAGGGTAATTTACCTCATGAGTTTTCAATTGACGTGAAACATAAGCAATTACCTGATCATTCTGCATTAGGACACAACCAAGTCCTTTCAATGAAGCATCACTGTATATAACAAACTCACCATTCCTGGAAGGAAGTGCCAAAACCGGAGCATTCACCAATCTTCTTTTCAACTCCTGAAGACAATCATCACATTCTTTTGTCCAGATGAACTTAACACTCTTACGAGTTTGCTTAGTCATTGGACTAGATAACCGTGAAAACTTTTCAATAAACCTTCGGTAGTAACCTGCCAAACCAAGAAAACTACGGATCTCGGTTACATTTGTGGGTCTCGGCCATTCTTCAACAACTTTTGTTTTAGTAGGATCAACAGTTATGCCATCTTTTGAAATAATGTGACCCAGAAAAGAAATTTGTTGTTACCAAAACTCACACTTGCTGAATTTTCCATATAGTTTCTTTTCTTTTATGGTTTGCAAGAGAACCCTTAAATGACTTTCATGCTCCTCTTTACTTTTAGAAAACAGAAAAATATCATCAATAACACAACCACCATATATCACCTGATTCAACTGAGCCATCACTATAGTAAACTGCTCAATTCTGATTCTGAACATCTCAGTATACTGATTTGGAAGGTTGTCTTCCTCCTGATGTCGTCCCAATATAGCTACTTTGTTTCCTCTGTGGAAAACCATTCTGAAGACAAAAATATCTTAGGCGAAGAAACATGGAAATCTGTAAATGCTATATCATTTCAATCATATCATAAATTAACTTATAATTTAACAATTTTCTAACTCCTAAAGTTGTCTAAACCGACCTCTGATACCAACTATAAGGCCCCAGGCTTAAACCTTACTTAATATTGAATTAAATGAATAATTAACATTGAGGATCTTTTCAGGTTTAGAGTTTTAGAGAATTAGAACATAACTATTACATCTCAAAAGATTACAAAGTATACACTTTTACTAAGTTTCCATAAAAAACTCTTAAAAAGAAACATGTCTAGTTCCATGTATTATATAGCATGACATTCCCTTGATCCCATCCTTGATCTTATTCAACTTAAAGTCCTGTGAAAAACATTTCAGAAAAAAAACTTGGGGTGAGCATAAAAAGCTCAGTAAGGGATACACAAAGAATGAAAACTGTTACTTTTTCAAACATCAAGTAAACCATGTATACTGTAACAAAGTAATACCTTCACCATCATGAAGTAGTAAAAACTCTTCACTGAATAAAGTATCATTACTTACCTTTTTGTAACCAAAGGATCACCATAATTCCCATATAAAGAACACATAGCATATATAAAGGTAACTTGGGACATAGACATACTTCAGTGGAATAACCATACGGTCGAATTCCACACATATCACTTAATGGAATAGCCATAAGGCCAATTTCCATACATACATAAATGGAATATCCATACGGCCGACTTCCATACCCAATTCATTGAAGGTTATAACGTAAACACCCGTCCTGGTATTCACGGCGCCACCCTTCATATGGTTTATAACGTAACCACCCATTAAAATGTCCAAGTACCAATATAAAATCATAAAACATAAAACCAATATAGAGGAATGATAACATTTCCACATCACAATATATCAGAATAGAATCCATTATCAAAACCATTTTCAATACCAAAATACATAAAAGAGTATATGATATTTATTTTATTTTAAAAACATTACGGCTTGTGGAGGAAGCCAAAGACCAAATAATACTCACGGCGGCGGAAAAGGTCGTTGTCACCGCGTACGTTAAATAAACATTCCTTTTTGTCCTTTAGTAAAACTCTTCGTAGAAAAAGATTCCTTTTGTATAAAAGTAAAATTCAAAGGGTTTTATACACCATATAAAAGAAAGTTGTGTATAAAATGAAATATGCCTCAACGAAAGGAGATTGAGATGAAGTCCCTTACCTTGGGTCCGACTTGACTCGATCGTTCTTTAACATCCTGAATAACAGACATGAGTTAATTTCTACATGATTAAGAACCTTTTTAAAGATCATTATTCCTTTTATATCACTTATTACCATTTTATAAACATTATGTAACCATTTATGTGAATAATGATTGTTTTGTCGATATTTGGTTCTTAAGTCGAAAGTGGACTTCTTACAATTACATGTTGTTTGTGTGGTCAAAGGTTCTTTATATCCAGAATGACATTCCTGATTTGGATATCATATATATCATATATATCCAGAATATACATGTATTTATAATATTACATAATCATTTAGAGGTAAGAAATGAAATGCACCGTTCATGGAGACGATAAGCCGTACGTACGCATGAACGCTACTTTCATTTCATTGTCATATTAATGGAATTAAAACTAAATGAGAGGTATGTATATTTTAATTCCAGAATTATATTCATCATTTAGATATATAATTCATTATATATATCCATTATATACATGTACTTTTGATAGTACATTACATTTGGGGATAAGAAATTAAATGCACCGTTCATGGAGATGGTAAGCCGTACGTACTCATGAATGCTACTTTCATTTCTATCTCATACTTTAATGGAAAGAAATAATAATGATATAGAGGTATATTATAATTCCAGTATAACATCATATATAATATCTTTAAATCCATCCTTAACACATCCCATATATGGCATTAACGAATCACATCACTTTGAGGGGGCGGTAGTCCACACTTCCTTAAATGAAGATATCGTGTTTACCCATAATGGAAACCATAAAGGTATGCCCAAAATAAAAAATACAGAAGCTTAAAGAAAACATAAACATATTATATATAATATATAAATATAGTGACATCATAATGGCTACCTTTTAAGTTGTTAAAGGAATGTTGAACAATCATCGTTTCAGGAGGCATAAATTCACCATCCACGGAAACAGTATGTTCTTTTACCATTAGATGAAGGTGTATGTAAGTGTAGCTAGAATACTTATTATAAAAACATCCTAGTATATTGAAGATACTGTAGTTGTTACAAAAGAAATAAATAAAAAGAGTTTAGGGGGTTGGAGAAGCAAAATAATACAAAAGGACTCAAGTGAAGACATTACCTCAAAATCGGGTAACTCCCTTTGGTTTGAGCTCAAAGGATTCCTTGGGAAGACTTATGCCCAAAGTGAGGATTAATGGAGTAATAGAAGGAAGTGTAGAGACAAAATGGGCAGGTTTTGGTCGAGCCAAAGGCTTTGGTAGTGTGGGTATGGTGGTAGAGGTGGAGGCCTTTTATAAGAGGAGAGGAGGGGCACTTTTTGAAAGTAAAGAAATATTACTTTATTTGAAAAAAAATTTCGGTTTTAAAAGGTCCCAAATTGATATAATTCGTGGATAAGGTGATAAGGGTTTGAAATACACCCATACAATAAGTTTTGGACATGTGTAGTTTATATAGTTTACATTATCTTTCCATTTTATTTTAATCGTCAAATAATGATGTCATCACTGCATCATTATTATGTCATAAATAATTTAATTTATTTTATATCTAAAAATTATAAAAAAACTACTATGATGTAGGAAATCTTTTTATCTTTCCAATGACTATTTATAGTCAAAAATAATACTTGTATAACCCCATTTAAAAACTGTTTTAGTAAAACATATCATGTTTGTGCTATTTTTTTACATTAACATTAAATAAAAGGTATTTATGTCATTTTCCAACCAAAGTGGCTAAATGGGGTCCCCAAGTTGACCCATGGCTAGTCATGGTCGGCCATGACACATCCAATGAGGGTAGGACATGTGTCTAGGTCATCTAATATTATTAAAACATTATTTTTACCTTAAACTACACTAATTACCACTAGTCGCGATTAAAAACTTAATAAGTTACAATTCACCAAAAAAGATATTTTAATCTCATTGAACCACATTTTAATTATTAGTGACAACCATGTATGTTGTATTTTTGAAATTAAATACACAAAGGTGGAAAATTTTCATTTAAATGGAAAATCAGTTTTTATAAGTACCACTTAGTGATTTCACTATTCATCAAAAATTTAAGTTTTTCAGAAAAATTCCAAAAATTCACCCTAAGATATATTTGATATTCGGAATTCAAAAATTAAGTCCATTTTAAAAAATTCAAAACATATAAGTAAAATTAATTAATTTAGTAATTAATTCCCACTGTCATGACAAATAGCGTGTTTTTGTGAAACAATAAGTATCAAAAGATTGACACTAGTTGAAGTCCGATTTCAAATTTAAATTAATTCCAATGACCACTATTGGATTTAATGGTAAAAATATTTTCTAATTTCACTCTAAAACCAATTCAAATAATAATCTAATCATATAAATAAATTAGATCAAAAAGAGGTTTTGAATTAAAATACAACATTTACAATATTCATTAAAAAAATGAACTTTATCGGAAAGATACCAAAAATTTACACAAAGTAAATTTTGATGTCCCGATTCTAAAGAAGAGTTATATTTGGTCCAATAGAATTTATAAGATTGATCAACACTATATTTAATGATGGTTCATCGTCAAAAGGTTATAAGTGAACCCTTAGTGAAAATTAGGGTATAAATGCCTAAAATTGAATTCTTTCTGTATTTTAAGCCTTTATCTTTTATTGGATAAATATAAAAACATTTAATAAACATATATAATCATATTTTAGTTATTTATATCCATTCTCGCCACTACAACGGCTACATGTTAACTACCATTTAAAATAATATTATTATATTACTAGTGTGCAACGTAAGAATTCAATGAAACTCATCGTTGCGTATCGAGTACGCTATCAAATGTAGAAACCACTTTTAATTAAAATTAATATTTAATTCGTAAATATTAATTAATATGAAAATTCTTTATTCTTTATTTACCTGGGATGTTACAATATATCTCCCCTTACATATTTATATACCCAGGATATCGCATGTAGTTTTATGTTTCAAGTAGTATTTTTGGAATGTTAGTTTTCAATAAAGTTGTTGTATTGCCGATTTTATGCTACTATGTAATGTACCTAATTCCCAAAGATAGGACATTTATCTATAAATCATGTTTTATTAAATTTAGTCTTATGTAGTAAATCATGTATTAATGTACAATGAAGATAAGGGTTATTATAGTTGGTATCATAGGAAAAGTTTAGTTAATCTAGGATTTGAAAAAAAACTCTAATTTAATCTTTATGCATGACACTATTTATTAGAAAACATACATAAATTTTGGTTATTATAGAGTTAGTGGTTTATAAAAAATTATATCATTTTACAGATTATATTATTTGGCACGTTTCTAGTATAGTTGTACCTAGTGTTCACAACTCTGAAAAGGTGTTCCGGGCTCGACTTGGGTCAGCCTGGTACATGAAAATGACACATACTAGGCACCTACATTGATACATCTAGGGGGAATACTTTGGTAAATTCATAATCTTCTTATGAAAATTTTTATTGTACAAAATATTAACATAAGAATATACTATAGGGAATATATCATAGATAACAAATATTGAATCCTAGTGATTCATAAGATAAGGAAATAAATGTAATTTATATACTGTCAAATTAATGTGATTGGCTTACCCATTATGAGTTTAATATTTTAAAATAATCATACATAATTTTCCCTCTAATCTATCCAATAGACAGAAATAGAAGGAATTGGTAAAACAATAGATGGGACAAGAAATGTGATGACTTCCCCAACAAGATTCCCGACCCTATGGGATTATGAATCAGTAACATTATGATTATATAATCTCATATGAATCAGGTATTAAATATAAAAATGTATCAACTGGGGTTCTAAAAATCACCCCTTATGTGTGAAAAAGCAGCAATCGAAAGCTTCATGCGGTCAATGCCTCCTACTTTCAATGGATCATCTCATCATCTAATTATAAAGTAGTGGATCAACTACATTGAGGAAATATTATCCATTCTCAAAATTATAAGAGAGATATTGTTCAGTTTTCTATATATAATATGATAGGAAAAACTAATCAGTGGTTGTTGTTTATTAATAATATCTATCTTATGTAAGAGAAAAGGAAATGGAGTGAATTGGAATTATAGAAAATGTTTGTTGATAAATATTTTCCCCGCACTATCTAACTTTAAATTTTTAGGGATTTAATTTACCTCATGAAATAATATGAAGAATCTACCCAGGCGTAGATGGAAAAATTCAGAATAATTCCATGATACACCTTCGAATTTGATGATACCCTTTAATTAAATGTTGAACGCTTCTTTGGTGTCTAAAATAATGTTTTCGAGAATCCATAGTGATACATGAGTTTTATAGATATGAGGATATTTGATGATGTTCCATCAAAGAAAAAATGGAGATCAGTGAATAGAAAGGGTATCATGGGTATAAAAATCATTAATTTGAATTAAATTTGTGCGTTCTAATGGGTAAATCAAATAGTGAAAATAAATTTGTAAATCCCACTTGTCAATGTTGTGGGAAAAAGTACGTCGTAAATTTTTTAAGGGGATTGAATAAATTATTTATGCGAGGGAAGGAAGGGCATGTAGCTATCAATTCTTGATCGAATAAACCTACTAATATGATAGATGAAAGGAATTATACTATTATCCGTTATCACAATTTTCACTACTTCAACTATATAGAACCCGGGGAATTTACAAACCAATTCCCCAGGACTGTGGTTTTCAAAGACAACCAACAACCTCCAATGTAGAAAGAGCTAGATTTTTCCATCACAACCATTAAGGAGGTTCTCGAAAATGTTGTGGTGATAGGTACAATGGTTAATCGTTTAATAAGAGTGAAAGTAATTTTAGATTAGATTTCATCACATTCCATCTTGTCACAAAAAATTAGTAGAACTATTAAAAACCCAAAAAACTAAATGGAATTATATATCTCTTTAAAAACTAAAAATGGGGAAATTATTGCATCACAAGTATATTAGTAATCATATATCAAATTATAGGTGTTGAATTTCCCAAGGAACCTTTTTATAATTCCTTTAGTGTAATTTTATTATATTATAGGAATGGATTGGATTTCCCACAATATATCAACAAAAACATCTATGAGAAGTAAATCACACTTCGTATTGAGAATCAACACGGGATCATTACAAGTTAATAGAGGTGGATGAATATTAATTATCACCATAATCTCAAGGATCTATATTATTTCCCAATGAGCAATAAAATATCTCTGAAATTATTTATTCTATGCAATGAATCATCTTTAAAAGACATTCCTATTGGGAGGGAATATGTGGATGTATTTCGATAGGATTTTTATGGTCTTATTCATTGCTGAGAAGAATAATTTTCAATATAACATATACCTGAAGAATTTTTATCATCCAAGACCACAAATAGAATGGATTTTGTTGAACTTGAGGATCTGACGAAACGCTCAAAGTATAATATGTATAAAGGTTTCATATGCTCATGTGTTTAACCAGTGGGCTTATGATTCCTCTTTATCAAGAAGTTGGAAGGATCGATGTTCCATTGAACTGGTTATCATGAATTCTATAATATCATGATAAATAACAAGTATCCTATGTTTTAGATTGATGAAATTTTAGGTCATCTATGTGTAGTAAAATACATCCCCATGGTTGATATTTTGTCAGCATATTATCTAGTAAGAGTGATGAAGGATGATATCCCTAGTATCACTTTTCATATAATGTATGAGATCAATGAGTTCATAAGTATTCCATTATGACTCACTAATTCTCAAGTAATCTTTATGGACTTGAAGAATATAGTATTTAGATAATACCTAAAAAATCATGGTAGTATTTATAGATGTCATTCTAATGTACTCCAAAAGTAAAGAGAAACATGAAGATCATCTATGCACTATGAAAAAGATCCTACAAAAGGAGAAGCTATAAACCATGTATAACAAATGCGAGTTCTCATTAATGAAGCATTGTTTTTGGGGAAAATAATCACAGCAATGGGATATATGTGGAACCTTCAATGTCAAAAGAGATCTGTGGCAATCAAATAAAACTCCCGCCGAAAATATCTAATGTACCTGATGTATTAATTGTAACCCTCTCGAGTAAGTACTTTACAGAACACTCACAGTTACATATGATAGAGGGGGTATCATTGTAGAATGATCTTTCCTATTTGGAGTACTTGGTGAGGACTATAGATCATAGAGAAAATGATTCTATTAATTAAGAAAATACCAAGTCAAAGTGTTATGGATAAATCGAAATTATGAATAAATAACATGGGAACTGGAAGAGGTGATGAATTAGAGTTACCTTAATATATTTTTTGTGTGGGAAATGAAAATTTCTAGGAAATATTTTTATAAGAGGGAAGATTGTAATCACGATACATCTTATAAATAAAAGTACACTTTAATATTTCTTTAAATATCTCATCATTTAATATGGATATAGAAAACAACTGAAATTATTTTGTATGATTATATACTATTTAATTTAAAATCCCATTAATTATAGTTACCATTAATAATATAGTAATTGAACTACTATTACATGTATAGTATAAATATAATATTTAAACAAATCAAAATGACAAAGAAAAATTAATTAATGGCCACAAATATTATGATCATACCCTATATTTCCCACTTATCAGATCTTCCGATGGATATAGAATTTCTAGCATTTTCCCTTAACCAATACCAATCTATGATCCCACAACATAATCATTATCAAAAATATTTATTGATGAAGTTGAATCTCATTGAGATAAAAACCTAAACCATGTCGGGCAAACCAGCACATAAAACTACCTCTACCATGAAACATAATCTTAGTGTGTTTAATAGTGTACTATTGGGATATGTATCAATAAATAGCAATATGAACATGTACTTTTTTATAATAATTAATATATTTTCATCCTCTTACTATTACTTTTAAATGAATTTTATTTTGATTTGACAAAGAAAAATTATATTTTTAATCAACATTAAAATTCAATTAGTTAATTTATTAATAAATTTATTTTTTAAATAAATAATAGTTTAAATAATTTTTACCATATATAAATGGGCATATAAACATTATAAAGTCAAAAATATGTTTTTATAAGTTTTCAAAAATTGTTATTGTAAAAAAAAGAAAGCATTTTCTACGAAATGTTGATTTTATTATTAATGTGGAAATACACCTATTCAAAAAAATAATTATAATAAATGAATATTATTTTTGAAATCATACTATTGAAATTATCCAATAGTGAATTTTTTATAATTTTAAGAGATAACTAATTTTTTGGGAAAAAATTAAATACCGTATAAATATACTTTGTGTATTATGGCATCATAATGAACCAAAATTTATATTGTAATTACTAAAAATGGGATCTAATAATAAATAAATAATTCCATTTCAAATAAATGGTTTTAATTTAATTTTATTTATTTTCTAAATCGATTATGAATCCTCCAAAACATATAATATATTTTTGGGGTTTAAAATCATTTTTAAGAGTGAGAATCTCCTCTACATAAGAAATGTAGTTATTAAAATAATTTTTTCCCTCTAAAATATAATATTATAATAAGCACTCCTATTTTTTAAAAAAAATTGGGCCAAATCTATTGTTTGTTTTGTGTATTTGGATATTTAATTATGTCGAGTCCAAAGCAATAAGAATAAGGAAATAATATTCTTTTCCTATATAGTCCCACCCAATATACAATTTCACATCAATAAAACTCTATAGAGCATAACCATACTCTACTCTACAGTCTCTAGAATCCTACTAAGGCTCCCCTACGCTATTAAGATGCCCTTCCCAAGCATTTTGAGTCACACACTCAAGTAAAGGACCTATATCTTGTCCTTTCAATTCATGAAGTTTTATTGAAATTTATTCCCATAATTTCTATTTATAATATTTTAATTAATTTTTAATCATTCCATATGTGTCCAATAGATGTTATTTTAATGATTCTTCATTTATACTCCGTCTTTTGGACTTATTCCTAAGCCTTTACTATGCCAACAATTCTATAATGGATCATCACATTCTCTTCTATACTAAAGTGTTTTTAGGAACATATTTATTATATTTCCATTAATAAATGTTTATAAATTTATGTACATATAAATTTTGTTACCCATTTGAATTTAGAATATTGAGAGTACCATTTCTCTCCCATGAATCATTTTTATGAATTTTTATGTAACACCGTTATGCTACCGAAATTTCACCATGATTTTCCATGCCAAAAAAATTGGTCATTAAATACCATAACCATTTTCCTATTGAGGGTAATAAACATTTCTCACATATACTTATTGATTTGGTACTTAAATGAATGTATTCCACATTCCATGATCATGTAACAAGTTATTATCAGGAATTAATCCTTGTTTTAAGATCTATGTCGTAATGTTATGTTTGATAATGAAATGAATATGATGGGTGCACCGATATTTCACTCTAATGAATTGGGTAATATTTAGTGTCATGAAACATCAATTTTTAAAATGGTGAACACAAAAATACATTTAAGATATTTTTCAACCATGATTTCGTTCTGGTTTTATCCTGTACATATGTTTATTATTCAGTATTTTGGGACATTTACATATTTCCCTTGTTATCATTATAATTATATTTCCTTATTTATTATTAATTTTCCTTTTATTCATCATTTATACACCAATAGTCTATCATGAATCATTTATTCCAAGATTATTCTAATTATGGGATTCGTATCTCACCACTTTGTAATGTATTCCCCTTGTTATCTCGTGCAGTTTTTTGTCTTAAGTAGTATTGTGAGCATGTTTAAAAAAATTTCAATAATGTTTCTCTATTCCAATTTTTATGTTATTATGTAATAAAAATAATTCCCAAATAAAATATACTTTTCGATCATCCAGGTTGTATAAATTGTGGTCTTGGGTAATAAATTAAGTATTAATGTGTATTGAATAGTTGTGTTGTTATACATTCTTCCCTTAGTGTTTTGTAAACCCCCAAAATGTGTTATGAAAAATTTTCAATTTCATAAAAAATATTATATGTGGTGAAGAAATATCCCCCAATTGTGTATCTCACCAAAAAGAACATAAAACTCCATCTATGTTTTCAAATTCATGGCTATAGAGAAAGGTAATAAAAAGGATCCAATGAATACTCACTTATGAGGTTAAAAAAATTATTTATATATGTGTGATAACACACAGATACCCAAGCCTTATATTTTTATTATTAAAGGGAATATTTTGAAATTATTCAGTAATTAATTTGTGTTACAACTACATATTTTCAATTTCAACACATTTGGACCCTAAATATTTACTTCAAAAAAGATTTTCAATGTTATATAAATATAATTGACACTCTTCCGTTCAATAATCCATCAAGTGTTTCTTAAAGTATATATATATATGAAAATTATTACTAGGGAAACATGATGAGGAAGACGAAATACCTTGGATATCTAAATTAATCAATATTCGTTCAATGGTGTTAAATATAGTTGTTACTAATATATATAAATGTATATATATAACTCCCTATAATTTTTTTTTCATGTGTCCCCAATAAGAATTCTTTGAACATGATGAAATTTAAATATTCCCCTCACGAATCCCCAATAAGCATTCCTAGATCCCAAAAAACCCCACTAACACTTTTGGATGTCATAAATATTGTTAAGAAACTGATTTCAATGTCTTGATAGAATCCCCCCAATATTTCAACATAAATATAGTATTGATTTCATCGTTTTAAACCTAGAAAAAGAAGTGAGGGAGACATTAAAAACCACATGTCAGCTAAGATATCCTCATGGATTCCAATCCCAATGCATAGTAGTTTAAGGGAAATGGTTATGTCATCAGAAGAAGACAGTAACCTGATTGCACTATGATATAATAATATATGGATGAATATGATTATTTATGATATTGAATGAGAACAATATAAGGAAAGAATATGTTTTATGTACAATATTTAAGATGATGGTTGGTTGATCAGAAAACTCACATGTATTTGATAGGATTGTGTGTTATAAATGTATGCATTAATGTGATGCTACAGTTCCCACACAACATTATCCCATATCAAAAAACTGCTCGGTCAAGTCCTTGTTTATATTTCTTTGTCATCTAATAGAACATCAACACGAGTTACCCAAGGTCTGCTCTAGGAATCACATATACACACGGCCCACATAGGCCTCTACTCTATGCATTATCCAATCTACATAGTTTTGGGCCATGTTGTGTTCTAATAGTATTTTTTTCAATAGAATAATATGTTTACTATGTTGAAAAAATAATGTATGTTTATGAAATGATGGGTGAATATCCATATTGAATAATGTTTTCAGTCCGATCTAAACAAGGATGAGATATTGAAAATCTAAATGAGAATCAGATCTAGAACATCTAGTTGAATCAATATGATCAGAAGTTAGTGGAATTCATATTCACCATCGTAATCAGGAAGAAGATTTTAGTGCTAGGATTTTCTTCTAAAGAGTAAATAGACCACATCACACTATAAAATATGGTGATCAAACTGAAAAGTCATATTCCAGTATTCATCATATTCAAGACATCATAAAATTAAATAATTCTATGTCCTATTACTTAATAATGTCAATCATATTATGATGTTGTTTTCTAGAAGAAAATGATCATTAGGTCCATCTTAGTATCAATAATTTAATAGATATTCAAAATAAGTTTTGGAGTATTTATGGAACTATTGAAAATATTTTAATTATATATTTATTTATATTTAATAATATCATTCCAGAAAATCATAGAAAGAGACAAAGTCTCTGACCATTTATTAAAATAAATGAAATGTTCAGCAGGCAAGCATTACAAACTAGAGCATACAATTTCATGTCATAGAAACCATACCTGTCGCCATACCCATCTCCATATCCATGATTGATTACCTCATTTGCGGTAGCCGACTCCCATTACGAATTTCCAAACTACTTTAAAATCATCATATACTTTTTTCTGAGATTTAATTTCTCCAAATACAAAAACTCCTTATAAGAATTCATCCCTTTTCCTTTTCTGGTAGATGATATGGTAAACATCGACTTTGTCATAGAAGAGTAATATTTCTACTCCCTTTTTTATGGTGGGGTGGTCATATCACCCTCATTAACTACCACAACCTTCATTCCATACTAAACAAAATCACTAAAAGAGGTTCAGACTCGACCCTAATTCTATTTAGAACTATCAGATATTCCCATCCATTCCCCAGGTATAAGCACCTTGTGGTAGCTTCTATTCAAACCCTGCTCCGGATCAACGCGACTGTTAATGTTAAACCATGCTAAACACTATGGTTTCACCACAGGCTCATGATCTTCAGGTTCCCCTATCTGCAAAAGATGTTCTCCAGATACAAAACTCTGATAATTCAAGCCAACCTACATATTACCACCTTCAATCCTTGGAAAATCCTCACCAGCATGAGAGATTCCCCGATGGTCCAATTATTTAGCACTATTTCAAGATCCCTGCCCCTGAACCTATTCATTCTTGCTAAGATTCTGATCACAAATCAGTCCCAGACCCATCACCCCACTGTCACGTAACTCAACAGCTTCAGCAGACATCCAACCAGGAGACAAATCTGGAGAAATCTGGTCCTGGCCCACATCCAGTTCATCATTCACCAAACTAGCAAAGCAATTACTTACTTCAATATAATCCACCTATTGCACATGATCTGTTTTCAGACTAGGTGATTCCCCCACCCAATCAACAGCTTCATCCGTAGAATCCTCTGCATGTAGGTTCAAAATAGATCCATCCACTGCCTCCTTAACCCCCGTTGGTACTAGTTCTTGGCAACTAGTCACCCCAGCAGATTGTACTGCCTCCTTCATAGCAATCATCAAACCTTCTACATGAGTCACCCAATGATCACTCTGTAGTCTTCCAAATACCCCATCTACCCTCAAATATAGAGGCTCATTAACTTCCCCCATTTGTCTTCCATTCAGTGTATTGGTACTCACAGGAAAAGTTTCTATCTTAATTCCATTACCCAGGTCCTACTTCCCTTGCTGGGGTTTTAATGCCCCCACCTCTACAACCTTTGGAGCCAAAACCACCTGCGGAACCACCCTCTTACCTCTGCAATCCTCCCTCAAATTACCAACATTAAGACAGCAAGAGCCATTGTAAAACCAGGACTCAAAAATAACAAATAGTTTACATCTGAATTCCTCACTCATAGAAATGATGATTGATTTAAACGACGGTTTCAATAGTTCTAATTCAACACAAATTCTCAGTGAAATCAGGTGGCAAAAAGTCCTATTTATACTATCTATGAATAAATAAAAACCTACTGGATTTCCCAGCATGCGGATGATGGAAGCATTACGAAATAGAAGTTGTAATTCTGGAAATATTACATAAATTTCCATGGTCGAGGAGTCATGTTTAATATAATGGTCATAGGACCATTAGAAGAGAAGGAAGTGATTGTCATCCCAGGTACGCGGGGCAGAGGACTAGGCTAGGATAAAATTTTACTCCAACTCAAAGAGAACCATTATGTATTTCAAATCAATAATACCCACAGTGGTACACTCTTGTATATTCCACAAACCAATGATAAATCAATCAAAGAAATCCACAGGAGAATGTCGTTGCTTGAAGAGAGATATCAATGTTCGACATAACAGGGACGAAGCATCATTGAACTCTCGAGCCATGAACGAGATTTTTGGAATCCATTCATGTAACTAAGGAAAGTTTGGGGAGAGAAAACTTTCTAGGAATGAAGTCATGAGGTTATGTTTTGAGAAGGGGAGAAATCGTCGATCGCTAAAGGGCTGCGGAAATCCCTTCTCCACCAAAGGGGGAGGGATCTGCTCGGAGGCCATCACTGCCTATGGTGGTAATCGCCATTCCCAAACCCTATATCCTTCAACGATCACCTTCCATCCTCCAATGTTAATCTTTAAAAATATCATAAATTGAAATAGTTGTGATTCTTTTTGGGTGAAAGAAAGGGGGAGAAAAGTTGTTGCTGAACATATTCTGATTTGTTATATATTTTTGGAAATAAAGAATGTTTTCTATGTATAGGAAGATGTAATACTTCCTATGTGAAAAAATAGTGTTGGATATGATGGGATATTGAAATACTTTTCATTATATGTCTGATGATGTTTATGTTTATCTTAACGTAATCAATGTCATGACGTAAGTCATTGTTCAAGTAAAAGATTTTGAAAAAATAATATTGAAGAATCCATTGATTCTCAATCTCTAGATCATCATAATAATATTAACAGATGTATTATTGTTTAAATGAAAAGGTGGATGATCATAATAAAGGTATCATTTTTCAGTTACACTAAAATCTAAATGATTTAAATCGTTGGATGGAGATGTTTATGAGCATTGTATTCAGAATAGAATGAATGAAAAAAAATCAGTACAAAAAATTTAGTATTCATTGTATTCATTAGAGAAAAACCGTTGTGTAGAATAATCATTAGAATTATATTTCCAAGAGAAAGAAACTGTTGAAGTTGATGCCTTGGATACCATCTATCACACTCAGTATGCAATAGTAATTATTGAAGGAAGAACATTTTGTCATGAATGAATGAAAAGAAAATGAAAAGTATATGGTGTACAATAATAATAAGAATTTTATACGTCATCAATAATGTGGTCAAACATTTTCAAAAGTTTTGCCTCATTTTTTATCATTCAAACAGTTCAATTGAAATGAAATATTATAATATATTGTTATTCATTTGTCTTAATCCTAATGAGATAGATTGTAATGGAAATTAGAATGGACAATTAGAATCAGATTATTATACTTCAAGAAATTTGAAGAAAAAACAAATTTAATTAATGATTTGTGAAGGATATATAATAGATGAGAAGATATAAAATGAATTGATGAAGTGAAGACTCAAATAAAATTCTAAAAATTTAATAATTCTAGAAATTAGGTTGAGTGAAACAAAATATCATGAATCCCACCCAAACCATTTTTAGAGTGGGTATAAATGTAAAAGTACCTCTAAATTCTCACAGATGTACTATTCTCAAAAGGGGGAGAGAATGTGGAGATCAAAAGAATATTTAGAGAAAATAAGATGTTTTTTAATATCATTCTTGAATAATTAATGTCGAATAGAAGAGAAATGATAAGAGACGTGACTAAAACTTATAAAACCAATAATTTCATTTTTTTTATATGCATATTTAGTTGTTAATTGTATTGAGCTAAATAATCACATATAGGAAAACTATTTTTGATTTTCTGGATTGAAAAAGAAGTGGTCAAGAATTGTATTTGTTGTATTCTGAATGAGCTATATATTTTCTGTAAAGATAAATCGGACTGGGATTTCAATAATTTGAATATGGGGGTCTAATCTATCTCATACTTTTTCTGGTAGATTTATATTTTCATATTTAGAAAATTGGTCTTGAGAATCGGAATATGAAATCATTATGTGTTTTATAACAATTTTTAGGAATTTTATTACAACATTGGGGATTGAAATTGAAGAATTTTTTTCAATTATAATATTATCAATGTTGGTAATGAAGAATCATAAAATGTTGTGTTAAAAAAATATGATATCTTTTTTCAAGGAAGAGAACACACACAGTTGTATTTTTTAAATAATTATATATGAATGTTACGGTGTATCCTACTCATTATAATCCTAACAAAGGATTTTTTTTCAAGTGTATTTTTTGGTTTTGGATCATTTTCACCCCATACTAAGGAATTAGCTATTATTATTGAATATTGAACCTTGAAAATACATATATACCAATAGAAAAACAAATGATTTGTTTTTAGAAGAGAATGTAATATTTTACAAGATGTGGAGGTCATTTAATATGAAATTAACTTCACAGTAAAATATATCAATTATCCACCCCTCCCAGATATAACTATAACAACTGGGCACTTGCAACTAGTACCAAAGAAGGAGGTTCCCTTTGATTATTCATTATTGATTTTTTGAAGAATTTTTTTTGATTTATAAAATTCATTGATTGAATATTATGAGGACTCTAATATTAGATGATATAAATTATCATATATGGAAAGGAATAATTCTTCAATATCTTATGTCTCTTGGGAATGATATATCAAAATTTATTAAAAATGGTATCCCTCCTTGTATTGATAATTCTCCTCAATATAATCCTGATAAGGTAAACATTGAGAATTATGGATGAGATAATAATGAGTTACTCTAATCGCATTATGGATGTGAGTTTATATGATTAAAATGAATTGCAAATTCCAATGATTAATAGGATAAGATGAACACCATATATAAAGGAAATAAAAATGTGAAAAAAGAAAAATTTACAAAAAATATATATTGAAAGTATGAAAATCTAAATATGGGTGAGTATAAATCCTTTAGTAACTTATTTACCAAGGAAAATAACATTCTTAAAAACATAAAACGTCTTAGTGAAGTGTTACAAGAAAATAGTATTTTTGAAATGATCTTGATAATTATTCCTAAAAAATTGGATGATAATTTTTCATCATTGGAAGGTAGTGATCCTGATGCATTATCCTGAGATAATTTGTATTGTACTCTCATAACATATGAGAAGATAAGGGAAAATGTTATGAAGGAAAATACAAGAGATTATAAATAATTTTTTCCAAAAGTAAGTAAGAAAGAATAAATTAATAAGGAATCTAATGAATATAATGTATCTAATTTTGAATATAAAAATGAGGTATGTAAAAGTGTTAACAATTTTTTTTCCTTTTTTCAAAAAATATAAAAAAGGTAAAGGATGGTATAATGGGATACATATATTAAAAATTTTGGTTTGTAGAGCCATTGGGGACTTTGTTTCTAATTTTCTCCCATGTGGTATTGAATAATAATGTAATGAATCTGAAAGTGATGAAAAATTAATTGTTAAAAGATAATATTGTAAGAAGAAAAGTGATAATGACATGTCCTATTCCAAAATGAATGATAAGAAGATATCAAATTTGAAAAAGAGACTCTTTTTATCTAAGGATGATGGTAGTGAATAATTTTGAAATGATGATAAATAAATGCACTTTTATTGCAATAGTTAATAAGGAAAGTCTTTTAAATAGTCAATGTATCGATTTTGTAAAAGAAGATAGTGAAGCTGAATCCAAAAAATCATCTTAAAATGCTGATGAATATAATCTCATTGAAATAGTTGAAAATGATGATTATGAAAGTTACAAATATAAATAATAATAATCTCAATTAGAATCTCATCTTAAATGATAATTGAAATAATCTATATGGAAGATTTGGATAATTTAAATATATATTAGAGAGATGAAAAGTGAAAAATAATCAAAAACAATAAATTATGTATTCCTTATGAGATAGCTCAGATGATGGAATAGATTGATTATTTTATGAAACATCTTGAAGAAAAAATAATTTAATGATAATTTTTATGTGAAGATGAAGGAAAATATAATAAGAGTTATATCTTTTTATAGAAAAAACAATCTCAAAGCCAATAGAAAGGTATAAGTTACCAAATATTTATATCTGATAATGTTGAAATATCTCATTAGGGGAAACCTGAGAAATATTAATAAATTTTACCATTAATGTTTCAAAAGAAATATTTAATTTTTTTAACATGAAGAATGCTAAGAAGTTTATATTTGTGGACAAGATTAATAAAGTGTAGAATTCATAATTTGTTAAAAATATTGAGTCTAAAAACGTTTCTATACATTATGAATATATAAATGTTTTTATTATGTATGGTTCCAATAATTCTAAATTTGATCAAACCTGATAAAAAATGTTCAAATTGAAAAAAGAATATTTTCAGATCAATAATTTTCTATTATTATGTTTTTTAAGAAATGTATCGACAACTAATGTTAGTAGGGACATTGTAGAAGTAAATAATCATCCTATTAATACAACTATAATTGTGGTGGATTTCAACATAACTTTAACATGTGTTGGTTAAACTAAAAAAATTACTACTATTACACAAGTTATATGAGGAAATGTTTGAGCGGGATATAATCCCCTCAATTTAAGATATACGAGAAGGATGTTCAGATGAATCCTTATATGGTTGGTGTAAAAATTTAAAATAGGTTATGACCTCTAGAAAATATTTTTAAATGATGTGATAGACATAGAAATTTTTTAAATGTATGTATTGTTTTTTTACGGGAAAAAAAAAATGTTTCTGACCAATTCTCAAAATCATGATGTTTTGGATGTTATGAAAAATAAATATATTGACTCTAAAAAGAAAGATTACATAGTTATATATCCAGAGCATGTTGACTTTCACAATATGTTAAAGGAATCACAAAAATTAGAGAAATAATAGGGGAAGAGACTTAACAATAAAGATATCATAGCTATAGAAAAAAAGGTATCAGCAGATTTTTGATATTTTTAATAATGTCATCCAATAAAAAGTTGTTCAACTATATTTCTAGAAAAAAAATACCATGGAAAAAAATACTAAATAATTGATACACAAATGATAATAATGTTGAATAAAATAATACTCTATCATTATAAGAGTTTACATTTTAAAATAAAC
Organism: Viscum album; assembly: GCA_963277665.1. Classification (NCBI taxonomy): domain Eukaryota; kingdom Viridiplantae; phylum Streptophyta; class Magnoliopsida; order Santalales; family Viscaceae; genus Viscum; species Viscum album. The sequence goes on from OY728125.1 coordinate 1,033,366,223, forward strand.
TTCTTTTAAAATCTAATAATGATAAAAAATGGAAGAAAATACATCCAATTCAAAATCTATAAGTATAAAAAACCATACCGGAGAGAGGATTCTCAGATTATTTTTTACTTCTAAGAAATAATTAAGGTTCTACCTTATTTCCAATTTTCATTATACTTATTCTAATATGTATGGAATTATAGGAGTGGATATAAGAATTATAGTTCTTATGAGTCTCATAATATTCTTGTAAAAGAAAATAATGAGGTTAGAGTTTATATGTTTATTAAATTTGTGTTTATACACCTGATATTTCTAGTCTATTCTTTCTGATGGGTGTATGAAAATTTTATCATAAAAACATTCATTCAAGTATTTCACCAATCATGATTATTTTTAATGAAACATAAAAATGGTATTACATGAATGATTTCATATCGGAAACATTGATCACATTGATAATACACTCTTCTTATCTACACTGGATTCTCCCACATTGTATTTGATTTATTGAGTTAATTGTTATTTGTTATGAAACCCATGTGATACCTATAATGAAAAATAGTTTCAATATTCAGAGATGAAAATTTCTGACCCCTGGATGTGATATCATTTGTCAAAAGGGGAGAAAATGCCATAATGGGACCATTGAATTTGATTGTAAATAAGGTAGATAGATAATAGATTGCGTAAGAGAAAAGAAATATGGGGGTCAAGAAAATAATGGGGATAATAAAACGTGATAAAATAAAACAATACCACTCATTGTTTTCAAGTGGTAGAAATTGTTATTGACGAGATATTGTTAGGCCTTTGTTGTGTTTTGGTTGTATTTGTTTTCAATAGACTATTATGTTGATTATAGTGAATAACGAATGTATCTTTAGATGAATATGGATAGAAATATGGATTGAGTAAAATTTATAATCAGATCCAGATGAGAATAAGATCCAATCTATTTGCATGAGAATAATATCAAAACCATATGGATGAATGAATATCATCATAAGATAGTAGAAATTGGATTCACAATCATAATCACGGTGATGTTTTTTGGTGGTTGAATTTGGTACCAAATAATAATGGGATGACATATTTTTATAAAAGATGGTTATTGAACTCAAAAATAATATTCATGATTTCATCGTATTTAGGAATTAATCATATTTAAGAACATTGACTCATTGTACTTAATAAAGTATGTCATATTCAGATATTGTTTTCCTGAATAAAAAGATCATTAGACTAATTTTGGTTTTTATCATGTTAAATATGATCATTATATGTTCTGGAGTCTACATGGATCTACTAAAAAATTGACGATACATTTCTTATATGTATTTCAAAAATGTCATAATTTTTAGTACTTTGGATACTAGATTAATGCAATAATGGGGAGTAGAGGTATTTTATATAATATTTAGAATATTCATATATTATTGGAAAGAAATAAATGGTTTAATATAATATGAAGTTCTAATACTTCTTACTGAATGTAAGAATATCATGGAAAGAATGTGATGTTTCAATAATTTTCATTATAATTCAGATGATTAAAAATTTGATCTTTGACATAATCAAAGTCATTGAGGAATTCATTGACCCAATAGATGTCTGGGAATGATGAATTTTGATGAAGGTAAAGATTCATGGCCTCATGATCATCATAGTGATATTAACTGATGAATGTTTTTGTAATGTTTTGGGAGGATGATTGTAACAAATGTAGAGGTTATTAGTGAATCCAAAATCTGAAAGGTATAAATCATTAGTTAAAGAATTTTATGTTCACTGTATTCAAAAAATTAAAAACCCACTAATATCTTTCCATCTAACTTAGTAAATAATTATATTAATCAGATTAAAAATTGTTGTTGTAGAAAAATAAGAGGTATCATATTCAGAAGAGAAAGAAGATACTGAATTTGATGTTTCTGGTACCATTACATCTGATTCAGTGTGCCATTGTAATCATAGAATGTATAAACATTTATAACTGATTGTGGAAAAGGAAATATATGTATATAGTGAAAAATATGAAGAAGAATACTACTGTTTTTCAATAATTTAGTCAGCCATTTAAAAATGTTTTAACAACATTATTTTTTCATTCAAGGGGTAAAGATAAAAATAGAAGAAGAATTTATTATTTTACAATTTTATTCATCTTACTAATACATATCATAATGACAATAAAAATCGATAATAAAAATTTGATTGATTTTTTACATAAATATAGTGGAAATCTATAGTTGTTTGATTATTCAAGAAGAATCAAGATGAGATGAGAAGAGTTGATAAATTTTGATGAAGTCTAGATGCACATGAAATTTAAAATAAATATATAGTTCATGTAATTTTTTTAGTGGGAAAAATATTTAAGAATCCCACCGAAACCATTATTTAGATGAGTATAAAATGGAAAGCACATTGTACTCTCAGAAAAATGTAATATACTTGAAAAAGTGGAGAGAAGACATGGCTCTAAAAAAATTATAAAGAGAATAATATTTTTATGGGTTATCTTTCTTGAATAATCTGTGTCAAATATAAGTGAAATGTGAAGAGACAATATGAACCATATTCAGATGGTCATCATTTTCAATTGAATATCATAATACATTGGTCATCATATTGTGATGAATCATCAAGTCCAGAAAATAAATTTTATTTTCCTATATTGATGATGAAGTGGCCTCGAATGGTTTCTTTGGTATTCTGAAAGAGCTATATATTTTCTGTATTAAGCAATAAAACTATGAAAATTGAACTGGGATTTCAATAATCAGAAGATTTGGTTAAGAATTTTCTCAATCATATTCCAGAAGATATTTATTATTGTATTGAGAAAATTGGGCCTGGTAATCAGACTTGAAAATTAAACTGAGTTTCATTACAACATCTTGGAAGTTATTACTATCTTCCAGGTAAAAATGGAATGAATTTTTTTGAATGGTTGTATTTTTGAATGTTGATAAAGAAGTACTGTAACATTTTGCGGTACAAAAATATTATATTAATCATTTTTTCTAGAAATAGAACACTCGTTGTTATATTGTTTACATAGTGATACAAATGTGTAAGGGAATACACTACTTAGTGTATTCCACACAAAAGGGTTTTAATCTAGAGGATTGTGCGGCATGGATATTTTTTATAAAATTCCTAGGATGTAGCCATTATTTTTTAATAGTAAAAGTTTTAAATAATTATGTATTTGTGGAAGTGTGTTTCATTTTCATTCAATGGGGAAACAAATCTTTAATAGGTGGTGAAGTTTTATTCTTAAACAAAGAAATTTAAAAGATAATGATGTCCTAGATTTACCAACTCCCTCTCTCAATGATACAATTGTCCAGATTGGGTAGTTAATCCTACCTCAATCATGTGATCACTTGTCCGCACACCCACCCACCTATACAAAATCTCAGTTTGTCCTTATTCTTGGAGATATCATAGGTTTGATCACCCTTTTGGTTAAAATTTCTTCCTCAATTGGTTAGATGAGATGAAACTTTTCGTTTAATTGGCATAAATTTTTTTATTACCCACTTATTTTATATAAATGATTTGAAAAATCCACTTAACATATCTAAAATGATATTTTTAAATATTAAAATATTTATAGAAATAGTGTGTACATTAATGTAGTCCTTAAATATTTTTATTTCAAATTAATTTATTATTATGTTCACATAGCATTTTATAATACGATGTTTATATTAATCATAACATTAAAATTATAATAATCTTGTATAACAATTTTAATAAAAATTATTTTTATATTATTTCACTTATTATGAAATATTTATTTATTTTTTTAAAAATAAAAATCTATTATCTAACACATTAATAATAAACTAGTATAAATTTTGTTATAAAAGTTTAATTAAATATATCTTTACAACCAAAAAACATTAAAATTAGTCACTCATATTAAATTTTAAAATGAAACTATAATTTATGTATTAATAAAGTAATTATTATTATTAGTTAATTAAAAGATATAGTTTCAGTATAATTCATTAATTAAAATTTTTTAATTTATTATTATAACTATTTTTGTCACTGTCATTGTAATTTTTACCATTGAGTAATTTATAAATTAAGCTACTCATGATAGTATTCATATGAAAATTAAAACATAGGATGTTATACAGTACCCCCTTAATTGAATTGTGTCCTTAAAATTATATTTCTATATTGAATGAAATGTTTGGTCACACTTATGAGAATTAGAAAAACTATGATCACATGATATATCCTTAATATAAAATATCCAAAACATTTAATCTCAAAACAAATATCATAATATAATAACTTATAGTCTTATAATATATATTTATAAATCATCCTCAAATGAAATTTTCTTAATATCCAATGTTTTTTAAACATTTCCAATGGATACCAAATGAAATAACTCAAACAAACCATCCTGAATCCAATGATGACTCATTCTAAAAATTTCTTTTATAAAAATATTACTAAAACATTTATACATACCAATGACAGTTTATGTGAAGATATCATGAGGATTAATAAAACCTTGTTATATTAAATTCATTATTTGAAATAATCAATAAAACTATCATAGTATATAGAACCTATATATTTAATTGAAACTAAACACCAACATCCATCTACTCACCACTAAACCTATAAAGAAATAGTTTTAAAATATATGCTAAGAATCAAATTTTATAGAATAGTTTTTAAAACTAGATGAGGAACCAAGTATTATATTATAAAAAAACATTGAAGAATGATCAATTTTATTTCAAACATAAATCATTTGATAACCAAAATATGAAAATAGTTTATGTTTTTTATCAAAATTCCAAATAAGCGTTTCATTTCAAATCCTCAAAGTATATCTTATTATGAAAACAAATTTCATATGTAAAAAATAATATCATTAGTAATAAACTCATATTACCCCTCAAAAATAAACTCATATTATATCAAAAATATGTTCCCTCTAAGAGATTTCAAATCAATACATTACTTAAGTAAAAAAGTTCCTTTTAGTACTCTGGTTCACTCCCCATTACTCATCTTTATATCCAGTATTCATCTTCCAAAAATTTAAATAAAACATTTTGGAAATATATTCATCCTCATTATAATGTAATCAAAAACCACCTATCAAAATAATCATATATATAAATTATTTTCCAGAAGGAATGAAAATAAATAATTAATAATTATTGACAATGTTTACGTAAAAGAGTGTGCATAATTTTAAAATAATCTAAACAATCATAATCCATATTAAAAATTATTTCTTAATAATTAGAACTATAAAATATTAATTAATAATAATGAAAAATAAATATCCATAGTTCAAAATGGTTTTAAAAAAAAATTTAATAAAATATATATTATTTCCATATAATAAGGCACTTAGAAAATAGAATTTATCCAATATTAAATTACTGTATAATAAATGGAATTCATATAAAATAGGACTATGAAAATCAATTTACCTTATAATAATATTAAATGAAAAATAAAATGAAAATGAAATTAAAATTAAATATAAATTATTTTATTTCATTAAATATGGTTTTATGTCCCATAAAACAAGTGTTCAAAATAATTTTACCTTAACATGTGTTGAATAGATTAGTTTAAAATATTTCCCATATGATGTTACATTTCCACAACGATATTATGTTTCCTTAAATGATTTGCGATGTGCGGTAATGGGTAATGGTAACAAATAAGTCCCACGGAATACCCTCCGTGGATGAGATAAGATTCGTTAATAAAGTTGTGATAACCCAATGAGAATCAAGCCATAACTTGTTTTTTATGTAATAGAATATTTTTTAGGGATCCATTATTTAATTGAAAAAATAACTATATATTCTCCAACATCAACACATTCATCTACCAAATATTGTATTTAAATATGATTACTACAGTTTTATAAATATAATTGAAATTATTCCAATTGAGCATCTTTATAGTGATATCAGATATGATCCCCCCCCCCATAGGGACATGAGTTGATGGTTGGTTCATTATATACATTGATGTAGTATATATATATATATACAAATATCATTTTTATAGATGATATTTTACAAAAGAGAAGAATGATTAATATGGGTGGTATAATTCAACCTACAAATGATTTTAATAAAGGTTCTAATATGATATATGTATATATATATATATATGTCTATGTCTATGTGTATATTAATATAGAATATATATATATATAATCATTTCTACTGGTATAACCGAAAAAATATGACATACCTAGGAATTATAAACAGATTCACTATGGATATATGGTTTTACAAATGATTGTTTTTTATGTTCGTACTTACAGATATATATATGTGTGTGTGTGTGTGTGTATTTGTGTGTGTGTGTGTATCTTATTCTAGTCAGTAATGTCAATCATAACCTTGAATGTTTCTTTTAATATGAAAACACACGGAGGTTTTTATTAACATCACAACCATCGATAAAAAATAGATTTCAGTGGTTTGATAGAATCACATTATTATTTCAAGGTTAATGGAGTATGGATTTCACCATTTTAGAATGAGGTGAATCTATGAGGCGTACATTGATAATGGGGTGTAGGCCAAGAGATCTACATAGGGTCTAGTCCCATTGTTTTGTTGATTGATTGTTCCACGATTATCGCAAAAACAACATGGTAATTCCATTGTGATAGGTCATCAAATTTCTAGGAACAAAGTGATTCCTTTCATTAGAAGAAGTTGAAAAGATGATGATGTATTAGGTTTTTTGTGCGAGGTTTAAGAAGATGTTTAGTTGATAAAATTGATTAAGGGCATTTTATATATTGTTGGTTTAATGACCAAAGGTTTTTATGGTTCACCTACATTGACTGCATATCAGGATTTCACGTCAAAAAAAATCTCAATCGAGTTCACATATATATTTCATTGGTTTCCAATAAAATCCTAGTTCTTGTAACCTATGTTCCACTCCTTGAACGATATTGAACATGTTGGACATATGGTCAATGCATCCCCAAATTTTCCCACTTACCAACCTCAAGAATGTCGTCACCCTTACAAACACCTGACTCTATATATAGGTGCTTGTTTCCTCCAACCACCATACAAGTTCCAATGTTGGATTTCCCCTATGATAGAGTGTTCTACCACAATAGGGTAAATGGCATGGCCCTTTTGGTTCTATTAGTTAGCCAATTTTTTATACCATGTTATTTTATTTAATCATTTTAAAAAATACACATAATATATATATAAAATAAACTTATTTTTATTTATTACAATATTAATATAAATATTTTACACACGTATGTATACATTAAATATTTCTTTCCAAATATAATTATAATTGTGTTCACTTATCATTTTGTAATGTCAAATTTATATGAAAGACAACATTTATATTTTAATATACATTCACTAATATATTTCTAATAGAAAATTTTAGATTATTTCACTTATTATATATTTTAATTTTTATCATAAAAATAGAAATATATTACATACATATTAATAAAAAAATAATATACAGTTTTTTCACAAATATTATTTAATATAACTTTACAAAGAATAATCATTAGAATTAATTTCTAATAATAACTTTTAAAAATCAACATTAATTTAATTATTTATATTATTATTATTTATATTATTAATTATAATAAAGAGTTTATTTATATTTTATTTATTTAAAATATATTAATTTTTATTTTAATTACTATTAATATAACCAAAATTGAATTATGAATAAAATAAACTGCTCATGATAGTATTTACATGAAATAAAAACAAAACATAAGATGTTGCACTCTACCCCCTTAAATGAATTGCACCCACATAATTATTTTTCTATAATTACAGAAATTCTAAGTATCACTTATCAACATTAGAAATATTGTGAACATGTGATATCTCAATAACTTATGACATCTAAAATACTAAAATCAATTAAAGATAATAATATTGTCCCCAAGACTCACATTGTATCTATTCATAATAGCCACGTAATGCCTTAGAAAAATACCACTAACTATTATAATTTCTTGAAATTAAATTTTAAAAATCTCTAAAATTTTCTAAACCATTCCCCTGATATCCAAGGAAATATGAGGAACCCTGTAATGAACCACCAATTCTCATTGGCTTGAGGGTACCACGAGTCATTACTTGTCCTTAAGAGACATCCCCAAGGCACCAAAGGCTAGCAATAAATGCCGAAGGGTTTCAAGTAAAAGTGGGGGATTATTTACCCATTAAGAAATAAACCCATAAACCAAACATTTAAAAACAATCACAATATGATTCATGAACAAATTAATGTCCAATAAACACTTCATTTATATCAAACTACATCAAAGTAAAAAAGAGCATAAGACCAAAAAGAGCATCAAGTTACACAACAGATGAACAACCCAAGACTCTCAAAAGACACTACAAATCTATGATCCACAAGCTAAAATCTCCACAATATTATAAAAGAATCACTACAAGACACTTGAAATATTATGATTTACCTTTACCTATGTCCCAGAATATGACATTAGCAAAAGCACCAACGTGCCAAAGTAGGGGTGAGTATAAAACTCAGTAGTTTTTCCCCAATGACTTACCTACTCATGCCACTAGGATAGAAGAGTAAGCCACATTTATATTAAAAAAATTTATATAAATTATTTTCTCAAAAGAAGTTTATAACTAAATAGAAACAAGTTTCCAAAACAATTCATAATCAAAGGCATTCCAAGAGCTATTAAAACCAATTTTCAAGAAAAATATTTTTGTAGAAAAATAACCGAAAAAGATTAAGACCCATTTCATAAACATTCCTTTTTGTCAAACTCATCCATTTACCAACCCATACTACAAACCATGCATTCTTCAATAGGACAGTTCCATACTAATCAGCGGTCACTCGTCGATCTACCATGTTCTAACAAGGTAATTATTTCCCATGTTCCATAAATCCTTTGGCACTGAGCACAAGGTAACATTTCAACCAAGACCCGTATATGTAATTCCCAAGTGCCATTAATCCTTTGGAATTGAGAAGAAGGTCATATTTCAACCAAGACACATATATACAATATGAACACAAAACAAATATTCCCAATGGTCAGGCCAAAATAAAACTTTTAATAAAAACACCTTTTTATTGAAAATTATTTCCATCAAAAACATTTCAATGCCAATCAATTTATACTCAAAACCATTTAAATAAAATTACATTTATATTGAATATCATTTCTATTGAAAACAACTTATTCATAAAACATTTAGCGATTCCAAAAAATCCATAATTTAAAATCATCATTTTAAATTAAACCCTTTTTGGCACAATTATTCAACAATATCACACTATTTCACAAAAACCATAAATCATCACAAATTAATATTTTTTCATGAATTTCACAATCAATAATACAATTTGAATCTAATACAATAAATTCTATCATGAGTATTTGAGAGAGAATCCACCTACCACGAAGGTCTTGATGAAACATTAACAATAGATGAAGAACGCAGAAGAAAGCGGGTCGATTCTCCAAGAGCGGCCTTAGATCTCTTATCCTAGCAAGATCACAAATAAAAATTGAAATAATTGGCATCCAAAAATGTATATCCTCCCACTATTGGTTCATATTTGAGAAGTAATGTAGATCATAGAAGTAGATCTAAGCAGATCTATGAAATCGTGACAAATTTGTAAAGAATGTTGGCATACCTCAAGAATCAGACTAGAAATCACTAAGGGAAGGCTCTAGAATGGCTTCAACTCATGTGGAAAGGGTTATAAATCCTTCTAGGGATATTAATATCTAATTATGGTAATTTTGAATCCAAAACGAAATAAATTGAGAAAAAACAAGCAAGATCCTAGAAAATAGGATCTAGATTTGACGTCTGCGTAAGATTTGACCACACAGTTTGAGCCAACCATGTATGGATCATCCAACCTTAATTATTGTAAAAACACTAATTATAAAACCCCAAAAATCTACCATAATTAACATTTACCATTTTTATGGAAACAAATTTTTATGGAAATATCACACTTTAAGAAAACACCCCAACATTCTGGAAACAACCAAATTTATGTAAACAACCAATATTATGGAGATATCGAAATTTATGGAATCAACCAATATTATGGAATTTTAAACCCACAATCCTGGTTATAGAGCTAAAAAATGTTTTATATTATTTCTAAATGAAATTTCAACTGAATAATATATACATATCAATGACCATTAAGGTATATTGTTTTGTAGGAATATAAAAACCCTATTAGACATCATAGTTTTTTCAAAATATTCCATGAAAAATTATCCAACATTAGTAAATATTTATACTTAATCAAAACCAAACACCAATGATCATCTACTCATCACTAAACCGGTAAAAAAATTGAAACATAGGGTGAGCCAAAAATTTCTCAGTAATGGGTTTTAAAACCAGATTATTAATTATTTATTATATTAAAAATATACATTCTACGAAATTTCACTTCAACATCAAAAATATAAAATTTTAATAAATAAATATCATTCCAAAATTTTTTAGGGATTTCATAAAAATCACTAAAAAGAGGCTCCTGTCAAATAATTAAATGATGTACTATTTTAAAAATAAATTTCACATTAACAACAAAATATCATAGGGAAATAAACTCTTATTTTCCCTTGAAATCTATAAAAATTTACATTGAAATTAATATTTATTTGTGAAAAAAAATATTCTTAATTGATATTATATAAAACATCTTTCCAGTAATAGTATTTATGTTCAACCATTACTTATGAACGAATTACAATTGAGTTCATGGGTTCACTCCCCATTCCACATCATCATAGACAATATTCAAAATCTAAAATTTTAAATAAACTATTTTTTAGATCATTCTTTTATCATTTCCATTCTCTTAATGAATGCTTTAAAAATCAACATATATATGTTATTTATTTTCAATGCAGAAAATAATGGAATATATAAAAAACAATAACATATATCTCACTAATAGAGACTCCTTAATATCAGAAATAATCTAAACTTCATAAGTACAATTTCAAAATAATAATTAAAAATTAAACATAAAAAAAATCGTTCATAATCATGTATGGAATTTAATAATAACTATAATGCATGGACATGACTATAATCAGGAATAACATCAATAAATTTTAAAAAAAATATGTCATTCATAAAATGAAAATTTATCCTATTAATAACCACAGGAAATTTTTTAAATAAAATTATTTAAATGAACCCTCGTATAAATTTTATATGAAAAGAGAATAAAACTATTCCCCCTACCACTAGGGTTTTGAAAATGGTTATGATTTTTTAATATAAAAATATGAGTTATCAAAAAATAATATTCCTTAGATGACAATGGGTTTCAAAAGAAATTTTAATTTAATAAAAAAATAAATACTTCATAATATGGGTTTTAGAAAATGGACCTCATCAAATATAATTTTCCCTTTACAAAATGGTTTAATATATTTTAAAATATAAGTTGAAAAATTATACTTCCATTACAAGAAAATGAGGTTCAAATGAAACTAACATTTAATTAAAATTATTTTATTCCCTTAAATTTTGTTTTATAGAAAATAAAATATGTGTTTAAAATATAATTTCCAAACCTAATTTTAAGAATATGAGTTGAAAAAACCTTCCCATAAGAGGTTACTTCACTACCAAGATCTTAAGACTCCTTCTATGTTTTTTAGTGTGATAATTTGGAGGTCAGTAATAAGAATGTCCAAAAAAATATCACCAATTGAGAGGAAAATATTCATTCTTTCTAGTGTGATATAACAAATTTATCCAAGACATATCATGTAATTATGTTAGGGAATATTTTGTAAGGATCCATTATTTAATTGACCTTATAAATGAATATTATCAAATATCGATACACTCAAATTCTGAAAATTTTAATTTAAAATTATTATTATAATTGTATAAATATAATATAAAATATTTCTATTATGAAGCTATAATGCTATCTCAAATATGATCATCCATGCATAGTGAATTCTTTGAACATGAGTACACCCACCGATATTTTTTGATGCCGCCACTATCGAGGAGAAACTAATTTCAGTAGATTTATTGAATCCTGCATTAATGTAAAACTAAATGGAGCATGGATTTCATCATTGTTTCTCAAGCATTAGTAGTGAGGGACACATCAACAATAGTATATTGGATGAGTGGTTTTTGTTATTTCCAGTTCCTTTATTTGGTAGGTAGAGAGTTACGATAATATCACCCAAAGTATATGCAGATGGAATTACATTAGGTATTGTGATTTTAGGGAATAGAATGATTCCCTATGTTAGAAGAAGAAAAATATGAAGAAAATGAATTAGTTTTTTCACATAAGGTGGAATATTAAATTAAGTTGATCGAATGAATCAGATGAATTGGATCTGATGATGGTGTTATAAATTTATGTTATTAAGGTAGAACTAAAATATCTAAATATCATTATTCCACATTATAAATACTCTTCATTGAGAACAAATATATATTTCTCCATGTCTTGCTAGATGCTCAGTGCATGTAGCTCGAGGTCATCTCTCAAAACCACACTACAAACACGTGTCATAGAAGTCATACCTCCTTGTAATGGACAACCTTCCCCCTTTAAGTGAATTATCAACCATGGTAACATGTTCCTACCTATGCATGGACTTGGTTCAACATACCATCATGTGATATCTTGTTAATTTTCTCAACTTTTGTATAGATTTCACCCAAAATATGATAGATAGGCTGGTCCTTGAGGTTCTAATGGTTGGCTAAAATTTTTATTACATGTTATTTTATATATAACATTTTAAAATTACACATAATATATCCAAAATATATACTATTTTAAATTAATAAATTATTTATATAAATATTTTTTACATTAATGTTGACATTAAATATTTCCTTTAAATATTTTTCAGAATTATGATCACATATAGCTTTATAATGACAATAATAAATAAAATAAAATATTAGAATTTTAATATGATTTCATTACTATTTTAGTAATCAAATTTTTATATTATTTAAATTATTGAATATAATATATTTATATACTTAAAATAGTATTGAATTATAATAAACCACACTAAAATAATAATATAAATTTTCTGAAAAATATTATTAAATATATCTTTATAAAATACTGGTAAAAATACATTCCAATATTATCTTATAAAAATAACCTGTAATTCAAGTATTTATAAGTTTATTGTTAATATTTGTATTATAATAAATAGTTTAATTATAATTTTTACATTTAAATTATTTTATTTATTTTATTTATTATTATTAATATTATTAACAATATTTTATTCATAAATCATGCTACACAAGAAAGTAATAGGGAAAAAAACCTATGTTGTACGAATAAACCTTTCTTAATATCACATAGAATTATTATAAGGCATGTTGATCTAGAACCATAATAAATAACTTCCCAAAAACCCTAAAAACGACTTATATGATAGTCATACCACTATTTTATTATTTTTAATTCAATAAACAGTAGTTTGTATAATATAAATGAAATAATACACTAGAAAATATGCATTGAAAACCCACTATCATATTCATTATTAGTAGTTTCATAGGATTTTCCATGTTCACGATATTTTTAATGACATCTCCCTTGATGGACATTGGATTAAAAAAATTTGAAACATAATTACAAACTTTATTGAAATGAGGAAATAGATTTTAAAGCTTCACTTTTTTCCCATAAACATGTAAATTTCATAAGATTCATCTGCATACTTATAAAATTTTCTTATAACATTATGGAAATTCCCCCCTGTTTCCTTCCACATTTTTAAATCTAGGAAATTTAATTTTATTTCCTTTATCTTTTTCATCACTAGATCTTTTATGATACTACATCATTATCTTACTTGGAATGTATAGGGACTTGAATATGTTACTTCATTAACCAGATTCTCTGAAAACTAGTTTGACATAATCATATAGTTTCTCACTACAACCCAATTTTAATAGATTGATCATTAAGGTAGTCTATAAATAATCTCTCACACCCACAGTTCCTTCTAGTTCCATCCATTACTAAAACCCAAAGAGCTAACATGATTGTTGATCATTAGATGTGAAATATCAAAAATATCCATAAGAAAAATTCAACTCATGAAATATCAATTTATTAAACTATCCAGTTTGAATATTTTTATTAAAACATAACTTATATTAGACTCGATTCGATATATATCACTCTTATTTTTTCATATATCATTATTAGTTAATAATTGGATACTTTTAGTTGGGATCTCACATTCATATCAAACCTATCGTTATAATATAGATCCCAAATTACCATGAAATTTCATAAAATATTCTAAACCAATTAATTTTATAAATCTACACCCTCAAAATCTAAATAACCCTTTCTCAAAAATGTTATTCATTCTTATAGTCATATACCCAAGTATATTTATACAATAATCATATACTATCAAATATTTACTGTTAAAAAGATATTTGAATCTATAAGAAATCAAACCCCAATGATATTGTATATTCCTCTAAAAAATAACTATATATTTAACCCTAAAATATAATTAACTTCTAGTTCATAAGGTCACACACTAGTCATTATATACCATAATCCCAGGATTGTGATGAACTTTTCTAAAAATATTATGAATCAATTTTCAATCCCATGGTTACCCATTATAATATAATTTTATTAAAAAAACTAGACCACCAATTATTATCTAGAAATTATATGTTTATTAAACATAAGAGTTATCCATACATTAATCATGTGTTCTTCAATAGATATTCACAAATATAATATCTTGTCAGAAAATCACATTTCAATGTTATTAATAATATTTAATACATGTCATAATAACATTAAGGTAAAACTATTAAAAAATTATCCTTATATGATTCACATAATACACATAATGTATAAAATATACTAATATATCATATATAATTATCACCTACTAATGTAAATAAAAAATAGTTTCAAGAAAATATCAATCTCTCAACATTATGTATGACTAAAAAATTAAACTTTTGCAACATTAAATGAAACTAATAAGGTTATCAAACATGTAATTATGTTACCTTAATTTTTTATAATACATAGTGGTTTATATGATGGTATATTTCTAAGAATCATTTTTTAAATCCAATTTTAACCATATACAAACACCAAAATTTTAATGATAATATAAAAAAACCTTAAACATTAATATTAATATTCATTCCTTTTAACCCCATTAATTTAATATATGATTATATCATATTAACCTATGGTTCTCATAGTTCAATCCATGGTTATCCAAAGTTATTTTTTTGTTAGGCTCTCAATCATAACTCTTTATCATCATACATAAATAGTTTTTAGTGGTTCATAAAAAGAATATGATTAAAAAAATAATAACCATCTTGACTGTCACTATCAGGTTGAAGTCTTAATAAAACTCATTGTTAATAAGAGTTATTATTGATTCAATGATAAAGTAAACCTTTTAGAGGTTATAATCTATAGGTACATCTGTCCCACAGTCTCACCCAATTTTTAAAATGAAGATTGTTATTTATTTCTAAAAAAACCCCATAATCTCTACTTAACCAAAAAATTAGGATGCTATCAAGTACTTGTACTTATTGATATGGGTTTTATTGATTTTTTATTATCTTAATCCACAAATAAAATGGGCATTATTTCCTAAACATTAAAACATATACTAATAGTGAATGATTATATTTTATTATTAAAAATAAATTATCAACTAAAAAATAATACTCCATAGACATTCCAATATATAAAATTATCCAAACCTATAATTTGATACCAAATATGACACCTTAGATCCTCACTTCCTAATTTGGTTCCATAAATACATACTTTACATACATTCTTTCATACTAGATAGAAAATCCAATATATAACAATTCATAACTAATAAATCTAAAAATATTATTGAATCTCTTATATCCAATGGATATTTTAATGCTTATCTATTTAGTTAATTAATATTCATTATAATATAACAAAGCACATCTTATTTGTATCAAATAAACACATTTATATATACATATATAGAAACAAAACTATATAATATATAGATAGTCTTCAACATCTCCCATTAATTATTTCACATTTTCAATCCTTTTAAAAATGTGACATGTAATAATTTTCATCATAACCAAGGTATATGGAATCATAAGATGGGGTGATATCAAATTCATATTTTAAGAATGATAAAACTAAATAAATCATCAATTAACAGAACATAAATATTTTGGATGGAAAAGATAGAAACATGATACCATAATAAAAATGTAACTAAGAGCAGACTATATCCATGAATATAAATGAAAGTGTCGATATCAGGAATTATATTATCATATTTATGAAATGAAAAATTATTTACTTTAAAAACATTTAATAAAGGATTTTTTCAAGGAACTTTACTGGTCATAGGGTCCATAGTTAATACATCGTACATAATTGGGTAGGCATACAACATATAACTAAACCTATTTCGTCCCATTAGACCAATATATGTGTAGACGAGATATGTTTTTATGGTCCCTGACCATCATGATATTATATTAGATGAATTAACTATAATATTCAACCATACCTATCATAGAATTCATTAAGGAACCATTGGAATAATAAAAACTTGTCCTTCTATATAATGAAGAAAATAAAATATCAATATTTGATCAACTACTATTAGTATCCAATAATCATAATGAATGTCAATAATTTTCCACATGTAAAAAAATTGATAACACGGTCATAAATCTTAATATGATAAATGGTGGATGGTAAAACATTACATATCTAACATTCCAATAATCATCTGTATTGGAATAAAAATATACAAAAAGCTAATAATTTTCCAATTATCAATAGATGATATCACATGATCCTAACATATCTAGAATGAAAATATGTTTTGTTAAACATTACATATTAAACATAATAATAATCATATATATTGGAATAAAAACAAAAAAAATATATACATTTCCAAATATTAATATAATAACATTAATTCAATGCAAATATCTACCAATCTAAATTATATAAAATTTGATGTCCAAATAAAATAGTTAAATGAGCATTCATATAATTTATTATATGATGAATATTATCATAATACATCCATAGTGATTAATGTTAATAGTATCAAAATTATATATCCATGGTGTAACAAAGGAATCTTATAAGTATATTGATATTGAAGAAAAAAATCCTTCTAAAAGAATGCTTTCATGATACCACCCAAGAATGGCTCATGAACTGTATTGTTATGTACAATGACTTCATTCCCCCAATAAATTAGTATATATTTATATATATATATTTTATAGAAAAAATAGTGAATCATAAAAACAAATAGGGAAAATACTTTTGAAAAAAAATGGTTGTGAATTCATAAAAGATATTTTTTAACAAAATTTACATTAACATAAAAGTTGAAGTTTCAAGTCACTTAAAAAAGTATTATTCAAAAAAATTGGAGGGAAAATTAATTGAAAAAAAAATACTTTTAAAAAAATCACATAATTAATCCATTAAATGGAAATATATTTTTCTATAGGAAATGTGGATTCAAAACATTTTATTACGATTAGGACATTTTTAATACTTGAAATTACCTATGTTAAAATCCAAAATTGTTAAAAATGTAATAAAACCTTATTCTTATTAAAATTTATTTTTCCAAAAATAAGATCATAAAATACCCTATAATTAATATATTTATTCATGAGAACCTAATTATTGAATATCAATGTTCGAAATATAACATCATAACTTAAAAAGAGGATTTGATTTAACAAAAATATTTACTACAATGGAAACAACTATATTAGTAACCATTGAATAAAGTAACATGATTTTGATTGTGAATACCAAGAAATAAAAATAGTATTATGGGAAAAAATTATTGGTATTTTATTACACCATAAAAATAAATCATGGTTCTTAATATGTAACATGTATCAACGTATCAGAGATAAGACCCATGAAAATATTATGGATTGAGAAATACATTAATAGAACTCCTTGGAATATAGGGAATTTAATTGAAAATAAAAATCCATAATAAAAATACAATTCATGATATTATATATCAAATATTTTTTATATAAACCAAATAATTGAAATTAGTCACATGATATAAAGTGTCTCAAATAAGGAATATTTAAAACAAAATCGTCATATTGTTTCTTTCCATAGTTAATCATACTACAATTTCATGTAAAAAAATATTATAAATAGGAACCTTAATAAAACAATATAACCCATTTAATAATCCTTATTATAATTGTTTTTAAATATTAAACAAATTACGTATAGAGTATTATGACTATCAGGTGTTAATAACTTTAACTGTTTTTCACATGATTTATAATTTTTATATCATTACCAATCATTTAATAATATTTTAGTTAATAATATATGATATAATTTTATTTAATATATAATTAATATTTTGTATAATGATCTTATTTGATTCTATATGTGTTTTTTTTTGTTATGATAATATTCAATTGATAACAACATATTTTGATAATTTTTGTGGTCAGAAATGATTTAATAATATCAAGTTATATACCTTATATAAAATTATAAAATGAATAAAATGATAATTATTTTTTATTTACTTATAAAAATATAAATATTTAGTTCCTCATGGTCATCCATGATAATATTTTAAAGAATTGTTCGTTTAGGTGGTCAAACTGACCCAAACATTAACACCCGTTAAATCATAGAGTGATTCTGGTTAAGGAGGTGCTTATTTTAACATAAAATAATTATAAAAATATTAATGATATTATTTTTATTTTTTATTATTGTGAATATGTGTTAGGGTTATTTGAATAAAAAATAAAAAATTATTAGAAAAAAATTGATTCTTCATCGAGGTGATAGTTTTTGCAAACGAATGATTATAATCCCTTTGTTTTTCCATGTGAAAAGAAAAGATTAAATATGATCTTTAATAATAATATAAAACATATTAGTATAATAATTATATGTAATTTATTATAACTTTATAGTGAAAACACATTTTGAATAGTATACTAAAGAATAAAACATAAGAGGGAGATAATTCTTACATCAGGGACATAAATTTTCATTGAATGTATGATTGAATTTGGATGGATTAGGATACCTATGACTAATAAGGGGATTATATTAATGGGATAATGATTGATGAATATTAAATTTTAATAGTATAAAATTTAGATTATATGTTGTCAAATATCTTAGGGATTAAGTGGTATGTTTTTATAAATGAAATTAATTGAAGTTAGAATTTACTTTAAATTGTTCAATAATATCATGACACGATTCAAGTTTCAATGGATAAAAAAAATAAAATAGAATAGGAGATAAATTTACTATTTTATCCAAATCTCAAACATTCAATTCATGGAATTTTTTTAAACATTTTTGTACTTTTAAATAATGTTAAAATCATTTTTCCAATTTTATTTTTTTACTCTGATAAATAATTTCTATGAGTTGTAACTTATTTTAATGAAAAAATATTAAATTGACCATATTTCTTAATTTTAATCTTCTAAATGAAAATTCTAAAACAATTTTATCAAATAAAATTTCTAAACGTATGAAAATTTAATTTAAAAATCAAATCACTTAAATGTGTAAATTAATTTTATTTTTAAAATACATTATAAATATTTTGAGATTATACAAATGATAAAACTATAATGGGAAATACTTTTATTAAAATAAATTTCATTATTATGAATTGAATAAAATTTAAAATGATTGTTAGGAAATCCAAAAAAACTCACCCAAAATAATTATTTAAATATAATGAAAATAATAATTCTTATATTAAAGTAACATTTAAATTAGTTCTAAAACTTTTGGCATAAGTTTTATATGTAAAATTAATATTAAAAATTTGAAAAATGTTATTATTTAATCAAATAATTTATTTCATTAATGGTTTTTGTGTTTTCTAGCTTATTCTCACAATATAATAAAATATTCAAAATTTTAATATATGTAAATCCCATATTTTTTGTCTAAAAATGTGCCACTTTAGAAAATGGTTAGAAAATATTAATAACTAAATATTTATCTTATGAATTCAAAACTGTGGTTTATTTTATCTAATTAAAATTTTAAACTATTAAAATATTTCATTTAATGAAAATGAAAAATTTAATGAAAGCCGCTTTAATTGAAACCACCCATTTACAAACATAACTAATATTATCTATTATTAATATAGTGAATATTATTTTTAACATATTAAATTAGTTGGTTAATTATAAATGTTCTTTAATATGTTTTTTCTCTTTCAAATCAGTTGTGGGGTGAAATTCATGTCATGATACACATTAGCTTGTTTAACAGTAATTATATTTTTGGGGTGTTATATCCACCATGTTATTATCAATTTTAAATAGTGGGGAGGCTCATAATAGTATCTTAGTTAGTGAAAACAAAATCAAGAAATTTCATATATTATCAGGTATGAATTATAGACATGGATATGTATTTGATGGTGATGTTTCATTTTTATTCAATTTGAGTTCAAATATTTTGTTTTGTGTGGTTGTTTAATTTTGAATGATTTCATATCCTTAACATGTCTTCTTAGAGAACTTGATAAATTTATAGGGGATCACTATGTTATGATGGGGATAATTCTCACACACAAAAACATAATTTTTTTATGGTTTTATATTTATTAATTTTGATTCTTAAACTATTATTCTATGATTAAATTCATTGAATTTTTGGTTTTTTTGTGTTTTTCGGTAGTAACATTGATTATGAATGGTCAGTTTAAACCATGAAAACTATTCATAGAAATTTTATAACAAATTGAAGGTGCGCTCACATGGATTTTTGAGTGTTCGATTTTTATGGATCTAAAAAATGATTCCCTGAATGGACCCAATGGTGGATAATCGTATCTTAGATTTTATTTTGTATTAAATGAATGAATTTGAATAATTGTAGGGATTAAACAGACGCGTTGATAGAAATAAATAGCCCCATGATGTTTTACTGCAAAGAGTGGCCCTAAAAATTAATTATGGATCAATGTTTTGGATTTTAAAAAAAAAATCCATGATCCTCAATATTTTATGAATATAGAAATACCCTTCAAAACATAGGGTTTCCCAAGTTATGGAACCCTCAGTGTAACATATGTCTCGCTGTGAAACTCAAATGTTATTGAAGGTGGAATACCTTTTTCATACTAAAACTATAATGAAATATGATAATTTTTCCAAAACATATCTTCTAATCGACCTGGGGACTATAAATACCCCCATCAATTTCTCATTTTTATGAGTAAATGCTAAGCCACAACCTCATTCTCTTAATTCACATAACTGTAAAGTGTTTCATAAATTTGTGTAACTCATTTCTGCATGGGTGACCTTTATTAAATTATCTAACACAATAACCTCTTTATATGGGTTATTGTTTGGGAATATTCATGAATAATCTAACCAGAATAAACAATATTCCTGTAAGATGTTCATGCCTTGTGAAACCCCATCTTTCAAAAAAAATTGTTTCTTCAAATAGTGTTTTCCATATCCATTTGGATCCGTCCATTTAGTTGAAATAATATTGTAATATTTCAGAATATTTATTGAAACCTTATCATTCAATAAACTCCAATTTGTTTTTCCCACTAGTCTATAACCAAGAGGTTGAATTCCCACAACCCTGCACCCCCGCTCAAGAATAGTGCTAAGTTTTAGTCCCGACATTCCATCTCGGAATTTTCAATACTGTCATTGATGCCCAGGAGAATTGGAGTTTCATGTCTTTAAAATTTCAGGATGGGTTAAGCATATTTTTTATTTAAAAATATTCATCCCCTACATCCACCCATTATATACCATGAGTTAAGATACTCCTCTACAGTCCTTGAAATCACCTCAACTCAATGTACTCCTCTTGGTTCCTTTCACATTACATTAGTTGGGATTATCCACTAGGATTCCCCAAATAGAATTACATAAGATTCTCGTTAAGAATATTCGTAAACCACATCACCATAATCCTATTTCTAGTAGAACTACAAAGAAATTCTACACAAAATATTTATATGAATAATATACTATATAGAACATAATACATTATATTAAACTATAGAATACAATATTATTCATGAATAGGATGAATCCCATGGGATGTATGATTTTCCATATGTGTCAAGAGTATTATGAAACATGTAATGATAATGAGAAGAACACCAAATATCCACCATGGTCCTCATCCTTAGGGATATGATCCAATTATATTCCATAACCCATCAGTTGGCTAATATTCCATTATCACCTATCATAAGGAAGAAGAGTGGTCAATCGTAGAGTGTAATACCAAATTATATCCAAAATAAATCCTAATCACCCCCATGGGAATCCTCCTTAGACATAGTCCTAAATCATACTCCATAACACATAACCAGGATGAGACTCCCTCTTAAACATACATGAAGATGAAATAATGGAATTTGAAATGCCAAATCCCCACACACAATGTCCATGAACATGATGTTAACCATGACCATGCCCTATGTAATGAACAAGGGATGACTTATGTAATAAGAGAAAGATGCCTAATGTGATGATCATGTGATAAATCATGTCATATACATGTGATGACACAACAAAATTTTGGAAACCTCCTTGTATAATCCCCAACCACTTCATTTCTACTCCTTGAGTCACCTAATAAGCTCCCATGTGTAATACATATTCATACTATCACTAATCCAACCACATCGTGGTAGCTTCCATGCTTAATCCTAAACTAAATCATTATTATTAAATTGTATCACCCATAAATCTTCAAAATTTAAGACCCATTAATTCCATCACTACTCCATTGAATCACCCAGGAAGACCACGTATATAAGCCATAGTCCTCCATTATTTTTTCTAACAACCCTTTGTTATCTCACATTCATAAGACCCATGCATAAAATCATTTCACATTGGAAAAACCAAGTATCTTCCACATATAATCCCATCCACATCATCAATTAAAAATTAAAACACTAGGGAATGAGCCACACATAAGCCAATTGGCACCATTTCTACTCTTATAACTACCAAGATAATTTCCACAATAAAACCTCATTCATACCATATTAACTCTTAGAATCACCTTACCATATCCCATGGGTAATCACCATTCATAAATTAATTAATCCTAAAATGACATGCTTAAATCCCATGTGTGAGGATCATTACTACCATCACTATATATAGAAGCTCCCAGGGTGATCCCATGCATAATCCTTATTTATAATATCAATACTCGGTTACATATCACGTGTATCCCACCTATGAAATCCCCAACCACATCCGAGCTTCATTACATAAAAATAAATATTGCAACATCTTAGCTATATGTTGTCAAAATACATAGAAACATCATTAGAAGATGATATTAAACAGTATCCTTACCATACACAGTTAGAGTAGGATGCCTCCTGCATGAATGGAATAGGATAACACCCAATACTCTTACCCCTTGTCAAAACATTGTTCTCCATTTGTGATCATTATGGGATGAAACATACATCCCAACCATGGGATGGGACCCCAAAATAATGGGAATATTATACACATAAAACCTGAAATATCCCTCATGGACACCCCTTTCGTGATATGATAATCCCTACCACATGATGTTAAATTGAATAGACCATTATTTTCATATTACCCTAAACAATGTCATTGGTCTATATGGGTTTTGATCATTACCTCTTAAATAGGGTACATAATGTCATTATGAGGTTCAATTCCATTATCACAAAAAATATGGGATACCACCCAGAAGTTCAATATTGACACCCCAACATTACGAAATAAATATGTTCTCTTAATGGGATAAAAATACTTCCTGTGTGATTATCTTCCGCACTAGGGACACACTTCACTAAATCCTCAAGTGTTATCATCTTCCCCATTCTAGACGAACATCACCAATCCTCAAGTGTGACTATCTTCCTCAATGGGGACACACATGACCAAACCCTAAAGTGTGATGATCTTCCCCCATGGTGACACACCTACCCACACACTTATCTCTACTAGATGTAAAACGATTGACCATACCAAAATCCCTTATCCATACAATGAACATGGGATTACTCGTTTAAAAAAATTGTATCTCATACACCGCTTTCATCAACCACCTCACGAAAAACATGATATTACACGAGTATTTAACCTATGATTCCTCACAAATGAGATTCCATCCAATAAAGGAAGACTTTATTGGTTCCCAATACACCCAATGTCTTGAAATGCTCAAACATTCCCAATGTTAACATATACTTCGATAGAATGTCTCTATCCTTATAATATAGGATCATACTAATTAACCAACGTCCACCTCTAGATTGTATCGGGAATGTGCCTTAAAAATGTTACTCATATCCATGATGGAGACTCAGACTATGAAATTAAATCCACTGATGAATTTTTGAAAGGAGGAATCTATATCTCATTAACTCATGTCGATGAAAGATCCAATATCACTAACGAAGGTGGTAGATGCTTAATTCCTTTTTAAATTAGTAATTTTGTACAAGAATAGTGTGGTACAAAGCCCCATATTGAAGGAGGCATAAATAGAATAGCCATGTGTCCCAAACCATATGATATTCCTAGGCACCACTTGTGAAAATTCTCATTGTTTGAATGTTTTTGGTAAACTGTGTGGTTAAACCTACAACTTAACATGATTTATAATTTTTTTATTATCACTAATCACCTCTCTATTTTAATGAATAATGGGGTCTCTCTTATTCCCCTTTTTTGTTGGGATCATTATAAAAAACTTTGGCAACTTCTCTCATACCCAATGATGATTTTTTTCATTTCCACTATGGTTTGATGTGGTTCTTCCAAAATTCGGCATCTTCCTATAACCTCTTGAACATGATTCGCAACAAAGTAACTGACCCTAGTTTGCTAAATGTACTCAATCATTTCTCTAAAAAAGCCATAGGATGCTGACTAACAGAAAATAACATGGTTGAATAGTGGGTAGAATGTACCAATAAGATCAGTGTGTACCATAGTGGTATAATCATATAAATCAATAGTTGTATCATAATAGATAAATAAAAATAGAAAACTAAAAATCCATCATAATAATTACCAATTAACCACATAAATAAATTTTTTATATAAAATTATATTCATATAATTCTATACAAATAAAAGAATTTAGAGATGGAAGTTGGTACATGTGCATATAGGTATATGATAAGAACCAAAAAGACCAAAAGTCTATATAAAGGAACCATGAAATATTGCACTTAATGGATGTAGTAATATAATCACATAATCGTATGAGCATGAAATAAAAATGTAAAAGTGCCTATGATGATGCATGATACAATATTTCTATTCCAAATCATCGAAGGTTGAAAATACATTGTCAAAAGGAATATAAAAAATCATGATCATCACTAATTGGTGAAATCAATGAAAACTATAATAAACAGAATTTAGAACAAAATTCCCCATAACAGGTTATTTGTATTTTAACTATACATAAGTTAACATTCCTAAAGTACATGTTCAAAAAAATATTGATATTTTATATTTCCCCTTTATTAAATCCCAATTAGTATGGTATGAAAAGAGAAAAATATAAACACTTCTAATACAAATTTGGGACATCTTAGACCTGGTTCACGCAATATGAAGTGATCTTGGTTGGATAGATGATGTCAAGTGCACCAACTCGTAGTCTTGAGGCTACTGACTAGCAGAAAAGATTCGGGGTGGAATAATGGGGATCCTATACCTTCATTATCACAGTGTATAACATATGTATAATCATATTAATCAATAGTGGAAACAAAATAGAAAACTGAATAGTAGAAAGTTTAAAATCCATCATATTAATTACCATGTAATCAAATCAATAAATTTCATATAAAAATTGATGATCATGGATCGCCATACAAAAGGATGTAGTCATAAAATGGAATTCGGTACACATGCATTCAAGTGTACAAAATGAACAAAAAAAGGATATCTCTAGGGAGAATGATCAGCCATGGCATGGTCCTGTGTTCCCCCACTTCCATGCTACAATTAATCAACTATTGAAACCTGGAACGTTACCCCATCCCTGCCTGTGTCCATGAAGTCTTTTTGGGTACCAAACAATTTTCTGAGTAGTATGTCAGATGAACTCAGTAGGTGACCAACAATGATGTCTAATTCCATCCAATACATTAATATATAATCACTTATTCAAAATAAAATTTTAATAATGTTGGCCTTTATCAGTGCTAGAAAAAATCAAAGATAATGGTTCTTTTATCACTACATTATTTTTAGTGCGTATAAAGGGTACCATTTATCTATTCATTATTTTTAGTTCCCTTAAATGGATCCTTTTTTATCACTTTTTCAGAATTGATAAAGGTACAGATGAAATGAAAAAATTAAATTAATTAAAAAATGGAAATGTCTTTATTAAAAAATATTAATAATTTATTAATTAAATATTTATTGATAAAAATGAATAAATTTGTTATACAATATAATAATTATAAAAACAAATAAATACTATATATTAAATATATTAATATATATAAAATGGAAATTAAACAATTAAAAAATTAAAAAATTTAATTCAGGAAAATATAAAATATATTAATTTAATACTTATTGATATTATTGATGAATATTTTATATTAAATATATATATGTATGTATTTAAATATGATTTATATAATATAAAATATTTATGCTTTACAATAAATAGTAATATATTTAGTGAATAATGATTTGTAATAAAAAAAATAACATGAACTATAAATACTCTCCAATTCCATTGAGTAATAGGCAACATTGAATGTCATTTGTTTTTTCACATTAAAAATATCTATCATCTGTTATATTTATTTGGCATATAAAAAATCAATGGATTTTTATACAAAATGCTTTCACACACCCAAATAGTTGTTCGGGAATTTATTCAATTTCTATTATTTATTTTCTTTATAATTATTTACTATGCATTAATATTTTCAATATGTATTCATCTTTATATCACTATATATCTATTTCTAATCATTTATATTTAATTAGTAAATATTATAAATTTTTTAGTATTGTTAAGGTGTACCCATTTTTAATTATTCAATTTCACTTATTTTTTACACGCATTCACTTAAAATTAAATATTCATTAATAATGTTAAATATATATAATAAATAATATTTTTAAATATATATTTACTATTCTTATACATTTCCATATTTATATTTATAAATAAATAAATTTTATTTTTTGAAAAATTATTTATGTAATTATAAATAAATAATTATAAATATTTAAATAATTATAAACTTATTAAATAATGAATATATTTAATATATATATATATTTAAATATATTTAAATATATATAATGAAATAAATTTTATTTTTTCAAAAATTATTTATATAATTTTAAATAAATAATTATAAAATTATATTATATTTATTTAATAAAACAATATATATAAAAATATATATATATATTATATATATTACATATATATAATATAAATCTAATTAAATTTTTTAATAATAATATTTAAAAATAATTTATCAATGCTTAATTAATTAGCATTAATTAAAGGTTTCTTAATCCGCATTTTTTGGGAAGTGGTAATAAAAAAGTCCTGATCTATTTAAATAACCCTAACCAGTCTTGAACACATTATGATTTCAATTATTCATGCATAAGCCACCCTCTGAAGGTGCTCCTCCTCAGTGAATCGAAGTTGGAATCAAGTCTCAAATCCATTGCTCGAATCATTACAAGGTTCAAATCCTAGGCTCAAATGATTTAAGGGTCTAACAAATCCAAGGCTCAAATGATTTTTAGGTTTTCTATATCTCTACTTTATGTCGGATGATTCAATGATTCAATCAAAGGTGTCTTATTTTCTCTTCACCCTCCTCACTCATTGATTGCTTTTTTAGTGATATATGTTTGGGTTTTATTTGTCATTATTCATTACCGTTGGAATATCCCTATGGTCAACAATGTTTATTTCATAATTTTATTTGAAATGATATTGGGTTATCGTTTCTTGGACTCCCACATCCTCAACAGTTTCCAATTATATACAACCCATGCACTCCAATGCCACATACTCCTACTTCATGAGATCACTGGTCGTTTAATGGTTTTCCAAATTTTAATATAGAATATGTATAATTAACACAATTCACTCCTTATGCACATGACCCCGCCCCCTCATCTGCAAGCTCCAGCAATGATAGACGACCAACACTACCCTTTTACACAGTGACACCACCAAACAAGAAATTAGCTTCCAATTATACTAGGTCATATGGTCTATGGAATGAAATCCAGGTGAATTACCACCTCTGAAGTGCATTGTGTTGCATTTGTTGTCAATGAGGCATGAAGTTGTCTTGAAATGAATGGAAGTCAAGGAATGTTAAGATGTGAATGACAAAGGTTGTGATGGTGTTGGTGATGAAGAGAGAATGGCCATAGTACTAAGATGCATGTCACTTAGGAGATTCACTAAGTGACATAGGAGATAATGGTTGAAACATTCTCTAAGAACATCTGACGATTGTTGAGCTGATCATTAAGTTCATAGAACTTGTATCCTGATGATACAATGTCACAACATTGTTTGAAGACCATGCATTGTAGTGACAATGCATGAGGAGTTGAAGAAGCAAGATGATCCATTCATTACTTCTAAGTGGATGAAGTGGTTTAATGAAGTCCATGTACTAACTCTTAGTGCATGTGAATTTGAAGTTGATCCAATTGATCTCTGATTAGGTCAATGAAGCACATTGAAGAATTTAAGTGATTTAGGAGCTAAGTTGAAGATGAAGACCCTTCGTGAATTCCATTACAAAGTGATGACTAAATGTTGAAGAAGAATGGAGGAATTCTAATGAAGGAGAAATAATTGAACAAGAGCTCGGTTGATGAAGAACCTTCGGGAATTCGATATCCTAAGTGAAGATCATATGAGAGGAGGATTGATGAATTCCTAAGAAGAAGAGAGAAGAAATGGCTTAGAGGAGAAGGCTTGGAGTGGCTCTTGGCATTTCAAATTATGTATGTGGTTACTTTGTTTTTAGACAAAGTACCCTATATTTACTTTGCCAAAAAATTAGGCCACCAAGGAGGCCAGCCTTAAGGGTTCAACCCAAGGCACATGTGGGACCAGGTCACCATGCCCAAGGGGATCCCATGGGGCCAGCCCCCGAGAGGCAGAGGGGGCCGTGTATAAGCCCCCGGAGGGCACGCGGTGGTGAAACCCGCGCACCCGGAGTGCATGGTGGGCGCTAGGAGCGCGCCCGCAGGGAGCAAGAGTGGGCGCAGAGCGCGCCCGCAGGGAGAACACGGTGCGGGGCGGCACCGTGGAGGGAGGAGATTCAATTGAGCTGAGGAAGGGAGCGGCATGTTAATAAGCCGCGAGAATTCCGCGGCCCGTTTCGATGTGGGACGCGGAAAAATTCCAGGGAGCGAATCTGAGCCGCTCGATTGATCGCGCGCTTGATCTGCGCCGCACGATCCATCCGCGGCGCCCCGATCTGATCCAAGCCGTCGAATCCTTTTTGATCACCGCATCCAACGGCCCAGCGCTCGTCTCCTTCGTCGATCCACCCCGAAGCCACCCGCGAGCCGCCGCATGAACCAGAGCCTCCCGAACGTTGATTTCGAGCTTCCGGCCACCTTTGAAGGATCTTAAGGCTCCATTGAGCTCGTCTCTCCACACCGAACCTAACCATGCAATAAAATAAGCATGCATGCAATGTTTAGGATATTTCGAACAAGGCCGAGGCAAAATGAAGATGCCGAGGCCATGAGGATTATTGTTTTGCATGGGATGAGCCTAAACGAAGGCCGTGCATGCGTTCTAAGTCGCATGCACGTGGAGGAAACCGAAGGAAAAGAAAAGGAAACCCGCGTTGAAACAGAGTATAAAAAATCAAGATTTGAAGATTTTAAAGATCCGAAGATCTCGGGTGTTTGAAGTTATTATCACGCGGACAATGCGAGGCAGTCTCTGCCTATAAAAATGAGGCCGAGCCCTCTGTGCTGCTTGCTGAAGTTTTGTTGAAGACCTGTCGTCCCGCGTGTGCCTCTGCCTCGCGAAGAAGAAGCCGCCGCGCAAAGTACTTGCACGGCTGAGGATCTCGGTGCCACCCGAGGCCCGAAAGAGTTCCCTGCGCGCCTATCTTGCGCGACAGGAAGATCCTGAGCCGCTTGAATTTGCGCGCTCAAGGATTGGCACCCTCACTGCCCGCATACTTGTGCGGCAGGAGGAAGTGCCCGCGGGTGCAGCACTTGCGCGCCCCGCGGCAGGAGGGTCTTGCGCGCCCCTGTGCCTTGCACCTTGCGCGCCTGGTTGACCAAGTGCACCTACTTGGCAGTGTTGGAGAAGAACACCAGAGGCAGTACCACCCTTGTGGCTTGCGCGACCCAAGGCCACCACACCTTGCCCCATTAGGGAGGCCGGATCTTTTGAGCCTTGTGTGCAAAAAGAAAAAGTGAAGGCCGAGCCTTAGTGCCTTGTGTGCCAAGTGAAGTGGAATACCACACATTGTGTGTGAAGTGAAAAAGGCCGAGAGGAAGTGTGTGCAAGTGGAAGAGGCCGTAGTCTTGTGTGTGCACACTATTGAAGAACAACTAAAAGAACACTAAAGTGTGTGTGTGCAACAAGAAGAGGAAGGTCACTACAAGTGTATGCTAAGTGAAGAATTTGTGTGTGCAAACTAAAGAAGTGGCCGAACCTAGGTGTGCACTAAAAGTGAACACACTTAGAAGAAGTTGAAAGGAGGACATCCACACTAAAGTAGAACACACTCTAAGTGTGTAAACAAATTGAACAAAGTGTGAAGTTCAAGTGAGAAGGTGTGTGCAATAATTGATTACACCCTTTGTGGGTCTACTGCACCAAGAAGAGGAAAGGAGGAGTGCATGCATGCATGCATGCACGTGCACACGTGAACAGTGCTAAATCAGTGGTGTGCAACTGAGACTGGACCAGACCGAAGATAAAGATATTATTTGTCTGAGCATTCAGTAATTGGAGAGAAGCCGGGGCATCCTTAGAAGAAGGTGATAAAGCCCGAGCAAGATGAGAAGTCCTGTTCACCACAAGTGATCAGAAGAAGAGCAAGGCCAGCAGTCTTTATCCCAGACTGCTGAAGATACTTGAAGAAGCTTAAAGTGAAGAAGAGCTACTCATGTGACTCGAGGAGCCAGGAGAAGACCCTATGGGACTCAGGGAGAAGAAGTCTTCAGTGGGATTCTGGAGCAGGCCAGTGGGACTCTGGTAACACTGTGGGACGCAGTATAAAGACCCTCCTGTGGGACTCAGGAGAGATACAGTGGGACTCTGTATCGACCATTGTAATTTTAACAGGTTATAATGGAGAATCCATGCTTGGAGAGCATGGCAAGGATGTAGGCCTTTGGTGCCGAACCTTGTAAATCCTTGTGTCCTGTGCCTTTTCATTACTGCATTATCCGGGAAAGGTTGAGAGATACAAGAAGAGTGGATCGAGGCTTTAACCAGCCATAGAGGTTTAATTGATTAAGAATCAATTAGTAAAAAGTTTTAAAGGATCACTGATTCACCCCCTCCCCCTCTCAGTGATTAACACTGATCTGGGCACTTCAATTGGTATCAGAGCGAGGTTACCTCTAAAAGATCCAAGGGAGTCTATATGGAGTGCAGATTTGAGGAAATGAAAGAACAGCCTCAAATGGAGATATCTGCCAAGACTCTGAAAAACAGAATGAAGAAACAGGCAAAGAAGATGAGGAAGAAGGTTGTTGCAATCAGAGAAACTCCTTCTATGGAAAGAAATGTGAAAGTCACATCAGATGACAATTCCTTTTATCATTCTTCTGATGAAGCCTGCTCTAGCTGTGATGAAGATGGAAGGAACAATGATCTTCTAAATGCAATCAAATATCTTCAGAAGAGAGTCCCCAAGGAAATTGCAATGTGTATAGCTACAGGCCTCCTTGATCTTCAAGAAGAAAAATTACAGCTAGAAGATGAAGCCAATTCTCTGGAAGTCCAATTGGCTAAAAGGGTTGGCATAACCAACACTCTCAGAAAGCTGGTAAATGCCAAAGATGAAACAGTATCTCTTTGCAATGAAAGATATGAAGACACTGCTGAAGAATTGCAAAGAAGCCTTTCTGAGAAAGAAATCTTTAAAGTATTGGTCAAAGAAGTTTTCCATGCACTGGAAAAGAGGCACAAAGTGTCAATGGTTGTCAGAGATGCTCAACTAGAAGACAAAGTCAAAAGGGTGAAGGAGCTGGACAACTCATTGCTTGAAATGAAGCAAGTGCATGAAGACCGGATGAAACAGCTGGAAGAGAAATGGGAAGGAAGGCTAAGAACAGTTAAGGATGAGAAGAACTCCCTTAACATGAAATGCCTAGAACTAGAGGTGATATTGAAAAATCTGCAATCACCCAAAGCTAAAGCCTCCCAGTCAGCTGAAAGGAGAAATGTTGCTACTCAAGTATGCCTTGAGAAGGATGATTCTAAAAGAAAGACATCCTCTAGTGAAAGTGCAACAACTTCTAGAAAGAAGGTACCATCCATACCATCTTGTACTGATGATTCTAATTGTGTTTCCACAAAAAGTGCAGGATGGAAAAATAATTCCAAACAAGTATGGATGAAGAAAATGAAGAAGCAGAGCTCTCCTGAAACAACACAGCAGCTCAAGAAAAGTACCCAACAATCAGAAGGACTGAAGAGGTCAAGATTTGTGGGTCAGTGTTGGTGTTGCAACAGGTATGGGCATTGTGCAAAGGATTGTTGGTACAATCCACTGAATGCCAAAGCACAGAGGAAGCCCATGCCAAGGGGGAGCAAGCCAGAAGGAAAGAAGCAACATCCACAGGTCCAGAGACATCTGTTTACTGCAAATAGATTTGGATTACTTGACAACATCTGGGATGATTGCAAAAGTGGTCAAATAGATACATGTCAATCTCCAACTGTATCCAGAGCTCAAAAGAAGAAAAGATCACAGAACCTGGCTAAGAGAGATTCCTTGGGAAGCAAGAAGAAAGTAGAAAATGCTCCCAAGAAGTGTTTGAGAAATGAAGAAAAGTCCTTGGAGTCTGAATCCAAGAAGGGTGATGCATCCAGAAGGACCACCAAGAAATGCTTCTACTGTGGAAAGAAAGGTCATATCATGGATCTTTGTAAAGAAGCCATGAAACTAAATAGAAGCAGACTGAACTCCAGAAGACAATCAATCAAGAAGCCGAAGGGATTGATTGAAAACAAGTTGCCTAAGAGAGGTAGCTTGACAGCATCAAAAGAACCATGTGGAACTTCCAGAACTGAGGCCACACTTCCAAATGACTTGTTAGTCATATGGCCAAATCAGTTGCAACTTGCCAAAGATCTACAAAGAGATGAAGATGAAGTTCTGGCAATGGCTAAAGCAAAAGGGAAGAAGAAGGTTTCACATGAAGATGTTTTGAGAACCACACCAGCACAATCATCAATAAAGATCAAATGTGCAAGTGTGAAGACTGGTGAAAATGGGACATCTCGGTTGAGAGAATCTTCTCAACCTTGTTGTTCACGTTGATGAACCAAGGAGGTTCCATCTTATTCCCTTATACTCTTGGTATATACATGTGCTAACATTGCAGGGAATTGAAGATGATGATCATTCTCAGCTGGAGGATGGTTTGAAAATAATGGAGTGCACCCCTTGAGGGGGAGCAAATCTGAAGAAGATGATGTTCTAAAAATTAATATCATCTTGAGAAAGTGAAGGTATTCCAATCATACTTTCATCCCTTGTTTCTTAATTGAGTTTATCTTGTCAATTAAGGGGGAGTATGGATTGAAGACAAATGGATGAAAGGGGGAGCTTTATCTTTGCACTGAACTTTCTAATGTGTTTGGTGAAGTATGTGCAGGATTTAGCAATTCATTGTTATATCTGAAAAATTTCAAACCCCTAAGCATGATCTCACATGTGTAGAGAATGTTGGACAGCATTGTGTACCTTGGTTACATCACTCTTGTTTTCTACACCGGGTTAGCCCAAGTAGACTTAGAGCTGATTTACTAAAGGTTCATTGCTCAAGTGAACATGTGACATCATCCCTCTCTTAGTGTTTTTCAAGAAGATACTTTTCAATGGGAGGAAGATATTTTTTTTAAAAAGTGACCCACACCACACCTTTGCATTTGATTGCCAATAAGGGGGAGAAAATATTGGCACACATATTGACCCATTCATATGTGCTGAAGGAGTGTATTGACAACAAATACAAAGGGGGAGATTGAAGTGCATTGTGTTGCATTTGTTGTCAATGAGGCATGAAGTTGTCTTGGAATGAATGGAAGTCAAGGAATGTTAAGATGTGAATGACAAAGGTTGTGATGGTGTTGGTGATGAAGAGAGAATGGCCATAGTACTAAGATGCATGTCACTTAGGAGATTCACTAAGTGACATAGGAGATGATGGTTGAAACATTCTCTAAGAACATCTGACGATTGTTGAGCTGATCATTAAGTTCATAGAACTTGTATCCTGATGATACAATGTCACAACATTGTTTGAAGACCATGCATTGTAGTGACAATGCATGAGGAGTTGAAGAAGCAAGATGATCCATTCACTACTTCTAAGTGGATGAAGTGGTTTAATGAAGTCCATGTACTAACTCTTAGTGCATGTGAATTTGAAGTTGATCCAATTGATCTCTGATTAGGTCAATGAAGCACATTGAAGAATTTAAGTGATTTAGGAGCTCAGTTGAAGATGAAGACCCTTCGTGAATTCCATTACAAAGTGATGACTAAATGTTGAAGAAGAATGGAGGAATTCTAATGAAGGAGAAATAATTGAACAAGAGCTCGGTTGATGAAGAACCTTCGGGAATTCAATATCCTAAGTGAAGATCATATGAGAGGAGGATTGATGAATTCCTAAGAAGAAGAGAGAAGAAATGGCTTAGAGGAGAAGGCTTGGAGTGGCTCTTGGCATTTCAAATTATGTATGTGGTTACTTTGTTTTTATACAAAGTACCCTATATTTACTTTGCCAAAAAATTAGGCCACCAAGGAGGCCAGCCTTAAGGGTTCAACCCAAGGCACATGTGGGACCAGGTCACCACGCCCAAGGGGATCCCATGGGGCCAGCCCCCGAGAGGCAGAGGGGGCCGTGTATAAGCCCCCGGAGGGCACGCGGTGGTGAAACCTGCGCACCCGGAGTGCATGGTGGGCGCTAGGAGCGCGCCCGCAGGGAGCAAGAGTGGGCGCAGAGCGCGCCCGCAGGGAGAACACGGTGCGGGGCGGCACCGTGGAGGGAGGAGATTCAATTGAGCTGAGGAAGGGAGCGGCATGTCAATAAGCCGCGAGAATTCCGCGGCCCGTTTCGATGTGGGACGCGGAAAAATTCCCGGGAGCGAATCTGAGCCGCTCAATTGATCGCGCGCTTGATCTGCGCCGCACGATCCATCCGCGGCGCCCCGATCTGATCCAAGCCATCGAATCCTTTTTGATCACCGCATCCAACGGCCCAGCGCTCGTCTCCTTCGTCGAGCCACCCCGAAGCCACCCGCGAGCCGCCGCATGAACCAGAGCCTCCCGAACGTTGATTTCGAGCTTCCGGCCACCTTTGAAGGATCTTAAGGCTCCATTGGGCTCGTCTCTCCACACCGAACCTAACCATGCAATAAAATAAGCATGCATGCAATGTTTAGGAGATTTCGAACAAGGCTGAGGCAAAACGAAGTTGCCGAGGCCATGAGGATTATTGTTTTGCATGGGATGAGCCTAAACGAAGGCCGTGCATGCGTTCTAAGTCGCATGCACGTGGAGGAAACCGAAGGAAAAGAAAAGGAAACCCGTGTTGAAACAGAGTATAAAAAATAAAGATTTGAAGATTTTAAAGATCCGAAGATCTCGGGTGTTTGAAGTTATTATCACGCGGACGATGCGAGGCAGTCTCTGCCTATAAAAATGAGGACGAGCCCTCTGTGCTGCTTGCTGAAGTTTTGTTGAAGACCTGTCGTCCCGCGTGTGCCTCTGCCTCGCGAAGAAGAAGCCGTCGCGCAAAGTACTTGCGCGGCTGAGGATCTCGGTGCCACTCGAGGCCCGAAAGAGTTCCCTGCGCGCCTATCTTGCACGACAGGAAGATCCTGAGCCGCTTGAATTTGCGCGCTCAAGGATTGGCACCCTCACTGCCCGCATACTTGTGCGGCAGGAGGAAGTGCCCGCGGGTGCAGCACTTGCGCGCCCCGCGGCAGGAGGGTCTTGCGCGCCCCTGTGCCTTGCACCTTGCGCGCCTGGTTACACCAAGTGCACCTACTTGGAAGTGTTGGAGAAGAACACCAGAGGCAGTACCACCCTTGTGGCTTGCGCGACCCAAGGCCACCACACCTTGCCCCATTAGGGAGGCCGAAGCTTTTGAGTCTTGTGTGCAAAAAGAAAAAGTGAAGGCCGAGCCTTAGTGCCTTGTGTGCCAAGTGAAGTGGAATACCACACATTGTGTGTGAAGTGAAAAAGGCCGAGAGGAAGTGTGTGCAAGTGGAAGAGGCCGTAGTCTTGTGTGTGCACACTATTGAAGAACAACTAAAAGAACACTAAAGTGTGTGTGTGCAACAAGAAGAGGAAGGTCACTACAAGTGTATGCTAAGTGAAGAATTTGTGTGTGCAAACTAAAGAAGTGGCCGAACCTAGGTGTGCACTAAAAGTGAACACACTTAGAAGAAGTTGAAAGGAGGACATCCACACTAAAGTAGAACACACTCTAAGTGTGTAAACAAATTGAACAAAGTGTGAAGTTCAAGTGAGAAGGTGTGTGCAATAATTGATTACACCCTTTGTGGGTCTACTGCACCAAGAAGAGGAAAGGAGGAGTGCATGCATGCATGCATGCACGTGCACACGTTAACAGTGCTAAATCAGTGGTGTGCAACTGAGACTGGACCAGACCGAAGATAAAGATATTATTTGTCTGAGCATTTAGTAATTGGAGAGAAGCCGGGGCATCCTTAGAAGAAGGTGATAAAGCCCGACCAAGATGAGAAGTCCTGTTCACCACAAGTGATCAGAAGAAGAGCAAGGCCAGCAGTCTTTATCCCAGACTGCTGAAGATACTTGAAGAAGCTTAAAGAGAAGAAGAGCTACTCGTGTGACTCGAGGAGCCAGGAGAAGACCCTGTGGGACTCAGGGAGAAGAAGTCTTCAGTGGGATTCTGGAGCAGGCCAGTGGGACTCTGGTAACACTGTGGGACGCAGTATAAAGACCCTCCTGTGGGACTCAGGAGAGATACAGTGGGACTCTGTATCGACCATTGTAATTTTAACAGGTTATAATGGAGAATCCATGCTTGGAGAGCATGGCAAGGATGTAGGCCTTTGGTGCCGAACCTTGTAAATCCTTGTGTCCTGTGCCTTTTCATTACTGCATTATCCGGGAAAGGTTGAGAGATACAAGAAGAGTGGATCGAGGCTTTAACCAGCCATAGAGGTTTAATTGATTAAGAATCAATTAGTAAAAAGTTTTAAAGGATCACTGATTCACCCCCTCCCCCTCTCAGTGATTCACACTGATCTGGGCACTTCAACCTCAATTGGCGCATATCAATATAATGATTTATATATATATATATTCGTAAATTTATTATATAAATAAATTTACATAAGCACAGTCCCAGACACAATTTTATAAATACATTTATATTTTTGTCAGTCAATATATATCTGTGTCTGTATATAATATATATATATAGTTTTATGTATATATATATATATATATTTATAATTATTTGTAACATGAATTTAACACAATACATTTATAAATATTTAAAATATTTATATACTTATATGATCACATTTGAAAAAATATAGATAAATATTTTTGTTATATATTATATATTTATATATTACACACACACATGTATATTTTTAAAATACAAATCCATATATTTTATAAAAATACATTATGAATCTATCTATTATAAAAATAAAAATATATATTACACTTTACAAATATTTTTTATATAATTATATTAAAAAAAATATATTATAGTAATAAATTAATCAAATAGACTATAGGAATATATTATACAATTGTATTGTAAAAATATATATATAAAAATATATTACACAAATTTATAAGTATACAATTAAAAAATACAATTTTTTAGGATTATTATAACTTCTAAACCATTTTATTAAGAGTGGGTCATCTACAATTAAAAATAAAACCTCTATATATTTCATAATTTCTAGTATTTATTTCATTATGATTAAATTTTATACTATGTTTCAAAAATTACTATAGAACCCATAATAGATATCAAAATGAAATTTATTTTATAAAGTATATTTTATATTTTTTTAGATAATTTTTGTTTTTAGAAAATATAAGAATATTTCATTTTTCAATTTATCAATGAATTGGAGATGTTTAAAAACATTATAGAATAGAGGTAATCGAAATCTAAATATTCTAAAATAATTAATTGAAATTATTTTTATATATTAATCATTTTTTGGATTACATATATTGGTTCCACCCCCAGGAATCCATTATTACCATCCCTGTATATGAAATATCTATTCGTCTAATAAAAAAATTTATCAGTAAATTATTATATCTTCTAGTGGATTCAATGATTGTAAATTATTCTTCTTTATCATATTTTGGTTTTATATTACTTCTAAATTTAATGTATTATATTTTTATTTGTTTACTGTATTTAGGAAAGACTTTATAGAAAAAATTAAAAGAGGTGGGCCTAGTATTAAAGTATTGAATGTATTAAAAGGGATATCTCTCTTATAAATTTATAATTTAGAGGACCAAAAAATTTATATATTAGAACATGTCTCTAATAAGACCCCATGAATCACATACAATAAATCTTATGACCCCCTAATATCAGATTCAATATTCTGTAAATGGATAACTAGTTTTAATGGTCAAATTACTACAAATGGGAGACACTTCCCCTTTTAGGGAACACAACACAGTACAATTTTCATCATTATCATATCGATCTACTGAATAGCTATTATTACATTTTCTTCCATTGAGTATCATCGCAAACCACTTTTATGTTACTTGTACTACTTTAAGCACTAGTAATTCAATGAATGACTATAGCATATAGTATTTTATGAAAATATGTGAATCTACAAAAGATATGGAGGATATATGTCAATCAAAAAATGAATGATAAATTTTCAATAGATGAGATAATGAGGATGGATATAAAATACACATAATCAACAGTTTAATATATTACCCTTTAATTGGGAGATCAATATAGGTCAATACATTTTCCAATGTAGAAAATTTATTCTGCATAAGATGGGACCACAATGTGGTGATTTGGATTCCTAATTGAAGATCAAAATCACTAACAATTTTAGAAAAAAATAAATAGAGTTTAATAAAAAGATAATTTTTTTAAAATAATATGTTTTTACTCATAATTTTATATGTTATTTACTACATTAAAATAATTTAAAATAAATATTTCACTACACATGTAGACAATGTATTCTACACATGATGATGTTGAAAATCCCTTATATGAACATACAATAATGATAGAAACCCTTTGGGAGGATTTTAAGGTTATTTTAAAATATTAATTCTCTATTTTAATAATAAAAATAAATATTGAAACATTGATTTAATTTAAAATATTTCTAATATTAGTCATTAATTTTATAAAATTTCATCTCAACATTTATGTCTTTCTTCCCCAAAACATCCATAGACATATTCTCACTCAAAACTATTTAACCCCTACAGTGTTGTAATTTATCACGTTATTTCAAGATCCCTCTACTGATAAATCACTAAAGTAATGTAGATGTTTTTACATTAAAATAATTTTCTATATAATTAATTTATTATTTCATTTTTATTTTTAATTTATTTTTTTCTAATATTACACAATTTATAATTTTTTTCATATACTGGTGTATTATTTTGTTGTATTTATGGTGTTATAGAAATCATTCATGCCTTTCATCACCATGAAATCCATTTAAATTTTATCCCATAACACTTTCTCACCCCTAGAGAGTTTTCATTTAGCACATTCATTAATGTTCCCTCCACTACCCAATAATTAAGATAATATTATATTTCTATAGTAAAATCAATGTCCATAGAATTAAATTCTTGATTCATATTTAGGTTTATTGTAATTATTTTTATTATTACTCATATAGTAAATGCTTTCAAATATTGGTGGATTATATTATTTGAGTTAGGTTTTTTAATTCAATGCTTCTTAGGCTCGTGATAGATTGGACTTCAAACAGGCAACTGAGATAATGAAAAAAAATAAATGTTTCAAGAATACTCACAACCATCATGAAAAGTAGATTTATTACTACTTATTTAATTAAATATTTAATAATATTAAAAAAAATATGAATATTTCCTTATCATATTTATCTAACACTTATGTAGTTTTTTTTATTTATATTTTGGGAAATCATATTTTCTTATCAAGTATCTACAATAAGACATAAAATAGAAAAAATGTTCATTCGACCAATGTTACTTGGATTTCCATATCCATTTATTTTCTTTTCCAAATTATAAACATATCATATTGATTCAATTATCTTAGACAAGAAACCATTCAAATAGATGAATTACATAAGTGTGTTGTAAACATGATATTTTCTTACTCTTCTAGTTTCCAACAACGAGAATAATTTTTTTGGCTAAGAACATCGAATCAATATAAAGTGATGGTATTTCAAAAATATGAAATAAAATTCATGGTAACATTGGTAGTTAGGATTGTTTTGATACATTGGGATGTGTAAGAATTGACCGTACATAAATCCGATACGCGGTTTGAATGGTTAGACTCCATATTCTTATTTTCATTTAAAATTGACATTAATTTTATTAAAAAAGACAATTGTAATAGGAAAAAAAGATAAAAAAATTTCATATTGTATTTATACATTAATAAAATGATATAAAAGATATTTTAATGTGTATGAATCAACCCCACCTCAATCCCATACAATATGTGAACAATATGAATCAAAGTGTCTATTACCAGTTTAAAATCGATATTTTAGTTCAAAAAGTGTTACTCAATGAAAATTGAGAAAACAAGATTGGATTTTCATGAGAATTTAGGACATCAATTTATAAATAATTTGCGATGTATATGAATTTTTTTCACATTAATTCAAAACACTATGTGACCTATTTGAGTCAAAGTTAATGTTTCTTATTTAAAATTAAATTAAATTAATAAATACAAGTGACGTACTCAAAACAAATCATACACATTCATATTATTATAATACTATAGATAATATATCCATAATTAATTTACTATGTTTAAAAATCAAATTCACATCAATCTGACACACAATGTG
The DNA here is from genome assembly GCA_963277665.1 of Viscum album. Classification (NCBI taxonomy): domain Eukaryota; kingdom Viridiplantae; phylum Streptophyta; class Magnoliopsida; order Santalales; family Viscaceae; genus Viscum; species Viscum album. The sequence goes on from OY728125.1 coordinate 1,033,407,716, forward strand.
ACCAGTATGTCTATATTTTCTTCTTTTTATTTAAAATTGGCATTTATTTTATTAAAAAGGACAACAAACATAATAAAAAATGAAAAAAAATATTCTGATTATTTTGATAGTTTAGTAAAATTATCCTAAGAATTTTTTTTAAAGTATAAGAATCATCTGAACCTCAATCTAACACACAGTGTGACAGAATGACCCGAAGATCATCTTTCTAATTAAAATTAACATCATTTTTTGAAAAAAGGATTATTGATCGACACAAAACGGAGAATAAAATTCTTATTGTATTGATACTTTTGGGAAATGGTCCATATGACATTCTCTACATGTAGGAATCATCCACACCTCAATCTATTACAAGATGTTCCCAGTATGACTCAATGTGTCTATTATGAGTTTAAAATTTTAAATTTTGTTCAAAAAGAATCACTCAATAAAAATATATCAATCATACATTAATTTATGGATAATTATTTTAAAGATATTCAAATTTAATTTTTGATGAATAGGAATTGTTCTCATTTCAAATTGATACACGATGTCATCTGTATAAGTCAAAGTGTGTGTTTCTAGTTTAAAATGACATTTTATTAACAAAATGAATGTGAGATACACAAAAATGAGTATATTGATTCCTATTATCTTGATACATTAAGGAATTTATCCATTAGAGATTTTAATCATGTAATAATAGTACTCCCCCAAATCTAATGAATGTTGTGACTAATATGACTCTATGTGTGTGTTTTTATTTAAATTTGACATCAATTTTTGTGAAAATTAATACTAACCTACTCAAAAATAAGAAAAAATCATATAATTGTTATTTTATGTTAATAAAATAATTCAAATGTTATTTTTTATTTGTATGAATCATCCTCATCTCAATTCAATAAATGATCTTCCCGGTATGACTCAAAGTGTCTGTTATGAGTTTAAAATCTATATATTAGTTAAAAAAATGTCAATCATTATAAACCAATAATTCACTATATATTTTCGAAAAAATTAATATATATATTCATAAATTATTTTTTATATTTAGGAAATTTCCACACATAAAACTAATAGACAATGTGATTTTTATGATTCAAAGTGAAATTATTTAGTTAAAAATTACATTTTAGCCAAATATATATGTGACAAACGCGAAATAATTAATATACATTTAGATTGTTTTGAAACATTATTAAAATGATCCATAAGACATTTGGGACATTTTGAATCATTCTCGCCACAATAAATACCACAATGTGACCGGTATGACAACAACTGTTTTTTAATTAAAATTGAAATTTATTTTAATGAAAAAGAAAAAAACATACTAATAACTAAGAAAAAATATTTCAAATTTTTTGATACATTAGTAAAATAATCTATATGCCATTTGGGATGTGTTGGAACAATCTGATCCACAATTTGACTCTCAATGTAAACTATATGACTCAAAGTATATCTTTTCATTTAAAATTAATATCAATTAGAGTAAAAGGACAATTGACCTACTCAAAACTAAAAAACACATTTAGATTGATTATATTGATTAGGTAAATGATTAATAAGTAACTTTATTATTAGTAGTAGTCAACCAAATATCAATCCAGCAGATGATGTTTTTGGTATGATTAAATGTGTCCATTCTCACATTAAAATAGATATATTTGTACAAAAATTGTCACTCATTAAAAACTAATAAAACATTCTCATATTTTATTGATAATTTAGGAAATAGAATCATAATTAATAAGTGAATCATAGGTATAATACTAAGGTAAAACAAATAAATTATTTGATTGGTATGAGTCGATGTGCATTTTTCGAGTATAAAATTTCAGTTTAGTAAAAAAAGTCAGGTGACATACTCAAAATAGAGTAAACTCATTCAGATTGTTTTGAAACATTAGGGAAATGTTCCATTAGTAATTTCAGACATGTATGAATAAGATGAACATCAATCTAAATCATTTTGTGATATACATGACTCCAAGTGAATCTTTTTTTTATAAATGATATCTTATTTACTAAAAAGGTCAACGGACCCACTGAATGCCGATAAAAACATTCATATTGTTTTGATAATTTATAAAAAGTATCCAAATGTCATTTTTGATGTGTAGGATTCCACCAACCCTCAATATGATATATGATGTTCATAGCATGACTCAATTATTCTGTTATCATTTTAAAATTTTCATTTTAGTTCAAAAAGATACATTCATTGAAATGTATAGGAAACATGCATGTATTTTCTTCATAATTTATGAAAAATTTTCATAATTAATTTTTGATGTGTAAGAATCAGTTTAATTTCTGAGTAACAGATGATGTGAATGGTATAATTCAAACTTCATGTTTCCAGTTTATAATCAAATTTTAGTAAAAAGATAAGTGATGTACTCAAAACTGAGAAAACACATTCATGTAGTTTTGATACATTAATTAAAAGAATAATAAGTTGTTTGATACATGTAGAAATCATCAACACCTCAATCTAAAAAATAGTGTGATCGGTATGACTTCAAGTGCATCTTTTCAATTTATAATTTTCATTTTATTATAAAATGTGCATCACATTTCCAAAAATAGAGAAAATCAGACAAGATTGATTTCTCATCATTATATATTTTATTAATTAATTATTTCTCTAATAATTTCAAAAATATAATTATTTAGTTCAATTTCATAGATATAATTATTTAAGGAATAAAACAAGAAAAGTTGTGATCTTAAGGAATCAACCGAAACTCATTCTTATACATTATATTCTGGGTATGAATCAAAGATTAGTTTTAAATTAACACTTTATTTTAATTTATTTCATTATATTATTAGTAATATAAGAATTCATTTCTTATAAGAGTTCATTTTTTAGAAGGGGTTTGGATCATAAGACAATGGAGAAATTATGCTTTTTTAATGTATATAATAATTTATACATATGTAATTTCATAAAACAATGTTTCAAATATCTATAATCACTAGTGCAGAAAACGTTTTTTATGTCGGTTATTTTTAATTTTTTACGTCAGTTTCTAGCCGACGTTAATACGTGCGACGTTATAAATAAGGTTTTTGACGTCGGTTATTTAAAAACCGACATCAAAAACATAAAATCGTGATGTTTATCACGTCGTTTATTTTCGAAACGACGTGATAAAGGGCCTGGAGAATGGTTTATCACGTCGGTTATTGAATAACCGATGTGATAAACGGCCTGGACAATGGTTTATCACGTCGGTTCTTAAACAACTGACGTGATAAACAGGGTAGAGGGGGTTTATCATGTCGGTTCATATTGAACTGACGTGATAAACTGGGGTGAGGGGGGTTTATCACGTCGGTTCTATAATAACTGACGTGATAAACCGGGGTGAGCGTGGTTTATCACGTTGGTTCATATAAATCCGACGTGAAAAACCGGGGGAGGGGGGCTTATCACATCGGTTATTATATAACCGCCATGATAAACCGAAGGGAGGCGGTTTATCACGTCAGTTATTGAATAACCGACATGATAAACCATTGTACAGGCTGTTTATCACATCGGTTATTCAATAACCGGTGTGATAAACCATTCTCCAGGCCATTTATCACGTCGGTTATTAAATAACCGACGTTATTAACCATTCTCTAGGACCTTTATCACGTCGTTTATTAAATAACCGACCTGATAAACCATTATCTAGGCCTTTTATCACGTCGATTATTAAATAACCTACGTGATAAACCATTCTGCAGGCCTTTTATCATGTCGGTTATTAAAAAACCGACGTGATAAACTATTTTCCAGGAATTTTATCACGTCGGTTCTTAAATAACCGATGTGATAAACCCATTTTTTTTAAAACAGAATGCAGTCATCTTCTCTCCACCAGAATCAACCAGAGAACAAATCACGAAATCGTATAACAAAAACATAAGTACATCAAAATTAAGCATGTACATAGATAACATATAAAACTTACCCCCTAGACAGCATCCACCCTCGTTTATACCCCATGGACAGCCCTCCCCCACCCCGTTGGAGCCCTCACCCACATTTATACCCCCTGGATAGCCCTCCCCCACCCCATTGGAGCTCCCACCCTCATGTATACCCTTGGACAACCCTCCCCCACCCCATTGGAGCCCCCACCACACTCCTGGACTGCCCCCCGACCCCCGGACACCCCCAAACACCCCTCGACAACCCCCACCCGCCTGAACAGCACCTCCCCACCCCCTCACCCCACTTGACAGCCCCCACCACACCCCTGTACAGCCCCAAACACCCCTGGATAACCCCCCCGCCCTGGACAGCACTCCCACACCCCTTGGACTGGCTACCCACACCCTTGGACATCCCTGCCACCCCCCAGGACTGTCCCCCCACCCTGCCGGACAGCCCTCCCAGACCGCTGGACACCCCCAACCCCACTGAACACACCCCCACACCCGTAGAACCCCTCCCCCACGGACCCAAATCCATACTAGAAAAATCATCAAAAGTAGACCAAAACAAGAAGTATAGCAAAATTAAACATTCACTTATATAACAATCAAAACTTACACTGTCAACTTCAAAAAAAAACTAAATCCAACCTAAACAACTACCAAATACACAATTAAAACGACAATATTCAAAATTACATTTTACATTAAAAACAACTAAAATTCAATCAAACCTGTAAAATAATTTGACCACTCCACTTTTACGTGTTTGATGTCTTCAGTAGTATAGGGTTGAGGGTCATCAAAAAGCTACAAATGAAAAAGAAGATAGGTAACGTGTATAATGAATAAATCAAATTGAAATATTGGGGCCATGTTTAAGAATAAATCGTACCAGGTAAAAATTCACAATTATCCCAGTTGTTATTATTTAATACATAAATCTTAACATATAATATCTGAATTCGATGAGGCCTTGTTGTTCATGAAAATTCTGTTTCGAATGAGTGTAAATTCAATATATTATGTTTATGTAATAAATAAAAAAGTACAAATTAAAAATGGAAATTTACCTTCGCATTTACATATTTGATCTTTGCGTTTCTTTTCTTTGTGTTTTTTCGAAAGTAGACCCATGCACTGTTAGAAAATAATATGAATGGGGTAAATTTAAAATTCATTATAATATATAAAACTATTGAGAAATTGAAACTTACTTTTCCAATATATTCTTAAAACTTCCCCGCACATCACTATGAACAGAGCATATCCAATAAAGTGCTTTCTCCCTTGGGAAAAAAATCCCTAACATCCAATGATCACTGATAAAAGGAAATTTAATGTTAGTGGTTTTTTATGTTAAAAGATAATTAACTCTTTGAGAGAAATGTGTTTCATACCTCTCACAAAAAGGCATCATCCAACATTGTCTGATTATATTATTTTCAAATATTTCAGCAATATAAACCATTCTTTGTTCCTCAGTCAATGGACATGCTTCAGGGGAAATCAATTGTGGGTCCATGAATCCATATACTTCTGTCAGTTCATTCCTCTCACAAATTTTATAAAGATACCTAATACAAAACATACATAAGTATACATTTTTAATAAATATAACGCAGGGAAAAGGTGTTAAGACTTACTTGCAAAAATTTGCACCACGTTGATGCCTAACTTATCTCCAGTAACAAGCTCCATGATATGAGATTTTGTAATCCCCACACTTAATTCACGTCCACAAACATGAGATTCCATTGGAAACTCATAAAAACCAAACAACAAATGTGAATATCTTGACAATATTTCAAGGCCACTGGAATCTGTAAATGATGTTATAGCCTATTGTCTTTGTTGTTGTCTATACAGTATTTATTTACCTTTGAAGTATTCCTGTGAAAAAAATTGAGAAATATAGTAGTTTTCAAATGATAAAACAACTTTAATAAAAAAAATAAAAAAAAATATATAACATTCATACCTCTATGGTAAATGAGTCGAAGAAGTCTGTATGGCCAAACTAAAAAATGGCTGATACTCTGTCCAACTGTCGCCACCTCATCTGTATGTATTGGTACCCTAGCTAATCTATCTATAATATCATGTACAGTGACCCTCTGATTCTCTACCTCTAATTGTTGATGATGAACTGTATCTCCTATACAATATACCAACCTGTATGCTACTATATGATGTTGAGAATCATCAACATACAACTCACAATATGTAGGTAACTGCAGCGGAGGCGTAGGATAAAAAATGGGGTCCACAGGCTGAGGTGGGGGAGTGGGAGCTACTGGCGGAGGTGGAGGATAAATAATGGGGTCTGCAGGGGGAGGTGGAGGAGTGGGAGCTGCCATCTGAAATTGTCTTTGCATTTCTGCAAACATAGACTACACCGACTCTCTAATCTTGTCTTCCATCGTCGCATTAATATTTTGAACTTCAGCATCCAAGGATTATATTTTTTTTATAAACCCCCTCAATGTTAGAAGTTGAAGAACGTGGAATCACTTTTCTTATCGATACACCTTCCTGATATCCTCTTACACGACCAGGATGTTCGGGCCTTCCCAATGCTGCAAATTAAATATCTTCCCTCCCAGTAGCTGTAAATGTCCCCTCTGAACTGTTCTCCTCAAGAGAGTCCTGTATGAATTAATTGAACATTTCTGTAATGATTGAAACTTATATGAAGAAAAAAGTTAACTTAAATAAATTAAATAGATATCTTACAATCCTCTCAGCTACGATTCTCGATTCTTCCAAAAGATATTCCCCTTTTTTCCCTTCCGATCTCTCTTCCATTTTTCATGTCTAGATGGAGGGGATGGAGGGGCCACCTCTCCAGATCTTGAAGACTCAGCTCTTAGTTGTTGAAAATTTTCCCCCATCATTTTTTCTTACAATAATGTATACCCTCCCTGAGATAAACTATAAGGGTATACATTTTTAGATTGGATCTCCTGATGAGCTTTCCTTGTTTCTTGTAATTTAAGAATAATAATTCATTAACAAAACATTAATAAAATCATTTATATAAAAAAGTTTATAAAAGTTTACATTGCCCTTACCAGAAATGACTCTTTTTTTCTACTTTCAAAAAACACTCTCCATGTTTCTTCATCTATAAAAGGATATATACGACATGGATTGTCATGACTCCTATGACCATAAATGAAATAGTATGAGAGTGTTGATTTGAAATCCCTCCATCTCCTGGCAGCCAACGATAAGAATTTATTCCTGACTCCTCCAGTGTCAAGAATATCAAATGTCATCTGATAAAGAAGAGGCTAAACATATTATATATACTAGAAACATTAAAAGAATGGTCAAACAATGACAAAAGATCCTACCAAAATCGTCTCCGACAACATAGAGATAATCTCTTTATCCACACCTCTCCAATCATCATACAGAATGCTTACTTTGGTCTTATCCTGAGTTGAAACAAAACTCTTAAAATCTTTGGCATTCGGACCTCTAGGAATATCATCATCATCAAACTCAACTACTATCCTCTGATCTTGCGTACGAGCAAGTGATAATTTTGGTAAACGTGTGCACCCACGTTTACCAACAATTGAACTCTTTGTCGTAATAGGAGCATGTGAATGTTCATCCCCAGAGGTGTGACCAGCAATATGCTCCTCTCCAGAATCATGTGGTTGATCATCTGAAGGATCTGTCATTATCCTTCAAATCAAAAAAATAAACGTCAATTCAAAAATATAAAAATTCAAATATTTTAATACTACTGTAATCAGAAAATAGAAAAGTGTACTAAGTTACATAATAGTAAACATTGGTAATATGGTAAGCATGTTAAACAATGGTAAAGATGGAAAAGATGGTCAAGATGGTCAAGATGGTAAAAATGGAAAAAATGGTAAACCTGGTAAACATTGTAAACATGGTAAAGTAATTGTCAGTGAACAAATATAAAAATTCAAATATTTTAATACTACTGTAATCAGAAAATAGAAAAGTGTACTAAGATACATAATAGTAAACATTGGTAATATGGTAAGCATGTTAAAAAATGGTAAAGATGACAAAGATGGTCAAGATGGTCAAGATGGTAAAAATGGTAAAAATGATAAACCTGGTAAACATTGTAAACATGGTAAAGTAACTGTCAGTGAACAAAAATAAGAATTTTAAAATTCATGTGATGGTTATAAACATGATAAAGTAAACTAAACAAACGTAAAACAAACAAAAACATATACTTATTTTATTTTAAAACATGTTTTAATAAATAAAAAACTTACAATATCTAACATTTATGGAAAAAATAAATGTAACTAAGAAATAAACATATGTTACCTGTAATTTTAGGAATGTAAAAATGGATTTTTTTCCCAAATTCCATCGTCATGATCATTCCTTATGGCACAAACTATGTCTTCAACATGATCGTCATTATGTTCTGTTAATATTTCCATGGAAGTAGGGATCTCACATAAATCAGCATATTCATCAAGTTCATCCTCACCAACATATTGTTTTTTCCCTTGTAAAACAACAGCCCACTGCATATCTGATGGATCTACTACATAAAATTTTTTTTTGCATGTGATGCCATTATAAAAGAATCAGTTGTGTCTTCCAATCTATTCAGATTAACAAGTGTCATTCCAAATTCATCGTGTCTGACGCTGTTGTTACCGTTAAACCATTTACAGTTAAAAACGGGAACTTTAATTTTAAAGTAATCAACCTCCCATATGTCTTCAATCACTCCATAATATGCATTTGATGTAGAAATTTGGTTTTTGTCCTTAGCACTCGAAAAATGCAATGCTTCTGCAAACACCAATACACCACTATTCTGAACTGCACTTCTGTTGTCCTGAGCATTTGTATGAAATGTATAACCATTAATGTCATAACCGGACCATGTTATCACATTTAAACATGGACCACCCACTATCCATTTTAATGTCTCTGATACATCTGATCAACCAAGAAAAGTCTTTTTAATCCATGAAAAAAAGTTTTGTTGTGCTCATTCAAAATCCACATTTCTTTCTTCTTTGGCGGACATTGTTTCAACTCATTAATATGCAATGTGTTATACGGTTGAGCATCAGCTATGTTATTAAAGATGTATGATTCTAACTTCTTCATCTGTTCAGCTGACAATGATTTGACTTTCCAGCCGCAAATCCCCTTTCCCTCATTATTAACTCGTTCATGGCGAAATGGAGGCAAACCTATGTGTTGCACTGTAGCCAAGTAGCTCGTACAAAACTCTGCTACCTCCTCAGAAATATACTTTTCAATAATGGAGGCTTCAGGTCGATATAGATTTTTAACATACCCCTTTAATATTTTCATATACCATTCAAAAGGATACATCCATCGAATATACACAGGTCCACAAAGCATTATTTCTCGAACCAGATGAATCACTAAATGCACCATTATATCAAAAAAAGTTGGAGGAAAATACATTTCCAATTGAAAAAGTATAAAAATTGCATCATTTTCCAAAATGTTCAAAGCATTCACATCAATCGCCTTGTTACAAATTGAATTGAAAAAATAACACAACTTCATTATAGTCTTTCTGACACGAATGGGAAATATTACATGCAATGAAACTAGTAGAATTTGTTGCATCATAACGTGACAATCATGTGATTTCATACCTATCAACTTAAAGTCCTTCAATGAGACAAAATTTTTTACATTAGATGTATAATCTTGAGGCACTTTGGTATCATGAAGACACTGACAGAAGCTAATTTTCTCCCTCTTCGATAATGTATGACAAGCCGAGGGAAGAAATGTTCGTCTTCCATTAAGAGTGGGAGCTAACTCCAAACGTATTCCCATTGATAGTAAGTCTAATCTTGCATTCAACCCATCTTTAGTCTTTCCTTTAATATCTAACAATGGTCCAATAAAAGAATCACAGATATTCTTCTCCACGTGCAAGACATCAATATTATGTTTAACATCATGATACCTCCAATATGGTAGCTCAAAAAAAATTGACCTTTTCTTCCAAATATGTATATCATTACCAGATTTCTGTGTCTTTCCCAATGCCACGTCAAGGTTTTTCACCCTCTCAAAATACATATCAGGGGATAAAGGTTTTGGAACAGTATAAATTCTTGTGAGCCATTGAATGCATTTTTTAGTCTTCTATAAGGGTGTTCCATAGGAAAAAACTTTCGATGAACCATGTACACTGTTTTCCTCTCATGATGCAATTGACAATAGGACGTCTGTTGTTCGGAAATTGGACATGCTTTATGCCCTTTAACACTATATCCAGACAAATTTCCATACGTTGGGAAGTCATTTATAGTGAACAGAAGCACTGCATGCAGTTGAAAATATTCCATTTTATAAGAATCATACACGCTAATACCATCATCCCATAACAGTTTCAAATCATCAATCAACGGTGACAAGTAAACATCAATATCATTACCGGGTTGCTTTGGACCAGAGATCATTGTACTCAACATGAAATATTTGTGATTTATAAAAACTTCGGGAGAGAGGTTGTAAATTACAAATAAAACAGGCCATGAACTATGTGTGCTACTGAGTGTTCAGTATGGATTAATTCCATCTGTGCACAACCGTAGTCTGAGATTTCTAATTTCATTTCCAAATGTAGAATACTGCGCATCAATTTTCTTCCACTGTAGAAAATCAGCTGGATGACATATTTTTCCATCACATACCCGCTCTTCATCATGCCATCTTAACCTTTTTTCATCATGTGAATTAGCAAAAAAACGTTTGAAACGATTAATTATAGGAAGATACCAAAATACCATTGAAGGGCGATTTGTAATCTCTACATCAGCCTGTGATTTTTCTTTCACCTTATACCGTGATGTCCCACATTTAGGAAACTCTGACAGAAATTCATATTCCTTCCTATATATAATGTAGTCATTCGGACAGGCATGTATTTTCTTGTATCCCAATCCCATCGGGCATAATATTTTCTTGGCTTTGTAATGTGAATCTGGAAGATCGTTGTCTTTTGGAAGAGTGTCTTTCATCAATTGTAGCAGCTCGTTAAACCTTTTTTCACTCCATCCATGCTTCGCCTTCAGGTTTAATCAATATTAACACCGCCGACAAAATAGTAAAATCTGTACAACCGGGATATAATGGTTTTTCAGCATCACTATATAGACGTGCAACTGTCAGTTCTATCTCAATTTGTTATGCTACAATATCGCGAATCATTTCTTCAATTCCATTAGAGTTACCATCTTGTGAATCATCATCATCAGTGACATTCCATCCAGTTTCACCATGCCAAATCCAAGGGCTGTAACTCGGATTAAAACCATGACAAATCAGATGATCTTTTATCTCTCTACTTTTCAACTTCTTCGTATTCAAACATTTTAGGCATGGACAGAAAAAAATGTCACTACTTAGAACATTTCGTTTTGAAAATTCCAAAAAGGCATCAACACCTTCCTCAAATTCATTGCTCATTCGATGTGTCGTAATCCAACTTCGACTCATTATTACCTATAAAAAATATCTACAAAAAATATATATTTTTAAGATAAGGCAAATACATGTTTATATGAAAAAAAGCATAATTTGAATGTAAAACAATTTAAAATATAAAACAAATATATAGGTATTTAAAAAAAATATACATGAATATTATTTTTAAAACAAAATATAGTTAGATATAACAGTTTTAAATTTCATTCAATCAAAGAAATCCATGACGCCTACATAGTTTAATATTGATTTCAGTTTTGATGTTTTAATATATTAGATAAACAACCTATTTTAAATGTCGTGCAGACCTTGATATTGGTCTTCATCACCCGTCGGTGTGACTGGAAAAAAAGAGGTCTACCAGCATGTTATTATTTTATCAGCAATTCACTCATTCTTGTTTCTGATGATCGTTAATTCCATTGGAAGGCTGAGAGGGCCGCCCACCGCGTCCAACACTAGTCTGCTCAGAATAACAATAGTCCCACTGATTCGGTTTAATCCATTATTTCTGCTTTTTAATCCCATGTAAAATATCTTGTGGGGATTTGATTTTGTACTTGGCCTTCAGCTTTAACGGTTATCAATCAAAATAAAACTCAACTAAAAACTCTATTTATTTTTGGTTTTCAAAATCCAAAAATGAAAACAAAACAACCATGGACAAAAACGGAATTCCAATTACAGGAAACATGTTCAAAAATTCTAAACACCAAGAATTAACAAATATCAACAACAATAGTGAACAGCCTGGAAATTACAAGACTAATCATTTATTGAAATGAAAACTGCTTATATTAATTCTCATAAAAATAGAAAACAAAAATCTGTAAAAAACTAATTCAACAAAAACAGAACCAAACAACATAAGAAATAATTTCCAGATTAAGCAACATTTATATCCAGAACCATAAGAATGTTCTAGCACATAAAGTAACCATAATAGTGAGCAATATTAAATAATGTCACCAACAATCAGCATCGATTTACATAAATGCAACATAGTCTGTTATATCAACAAAATACAAATAACCATTTGCAATAAAAAAAAATTCCACGAGATTCTCAACATGATTAAATAGAAAATCATATCTGATGCAAACAAATTACGTCAAGAATCGAAACAAAAACGAACGAAATAAATTTGTGGAAGGCTTACATGAATGTTGCGAGTTGAGATGATAAATCTGAGAGGAGTTAAGAAGATAAACAATGAAGCCAAAATGAGTTTAACTCAGGTCGATTGACGAGCCGATTAGGGTTTACCACGTGAGAGAGACGAGCCGGCGGACTGTCAATCGAAAAATCGTAAATGACAGTCCACGGGCATTAATTTCATTAAATATTTTATAACGTCGGTTATTATATAACCGACCTTATAAACTATTTTTTAAATTTATAATGTCGGTTATTTTAAAACCGACGTAAAAACGCTCCCGATATTTTGTTTTTTACGTCGGTTATTTTATAACCGACGTAAAAAACGAGATATGTACGGTTTTTTTACGTTGGTTATTTTATAAACGACGTAAAAAACCCCCTCGTGCTTTGGTTTTTTACGTTGTTTATAAAATAACCGACGTAAAAAACTCATAGATATATCATTTTTTACGTCGGTTATAAGATAACCGACGTAAAAAACCAATGCGCGGGGGGGTTTTTACGTCAATTATTTACAAACCGATGTAAAAAACCCGATATATACGTGTTTTTTACGTCGGTTATAAGATAACTGACGTAAAAAACCAATGCACGGGTGGTTTTTTACGTCTGTTATTTGGAAACTGACGTAAAAAACCCGATATCGACGCGCTTTTTATGTCGGTTATCAAATAACCGACGTAAAAAACCAAAGCCCGGGGGGGTTTTACGTAGGTTATTTGATAACCAACGAAAAAAACGCGTCGATATTAGTTTTTTTACGTCGGTTTCCAAATAACTGATATAAACCCCCCCCCCATTGGTTTTCAAAGTCGGTTATAAGATAACTGACGTAAAAAACCAACAGGCGTGATTTGTAACGTCGGTTATTAAAATAACCGACGTTAAAAATATACTCGCCGCATTTTTACGTCGGTTATATATAACCGACGTAAAAAAATGGTGACGTAAAAAAAATTTTCTGCACTAGTGAATATACTATTTTTTTATTATATATATTTTTTAAATTTTATTTCATTTAAATTTTATATTGGTACATGGATTTTTTGTTTTAATAGTGTTTTTGTCACTTCAGTGTTATATTACAGTACACTTATGTGTTTCCATTTATCAATGCATTCTTAGCACTGATAAAAGAATCAAATTTTAATATTTCTCTCATTGTTAGTGCATCTCTAGAGCTGATAAAGGCAATTTTAGAATTTTTAGTACCCTATTTTATTTTTTACTGAACAAACAACTCATGGAAAAAAAGTAAATGTTGGAAATAAAGTGTGGTATTAAAGAAACTGCATATGTATGAGATTCACTGGAACAACCATCATCTGATACCTTACTTGGACTAAGATAGCTTATCTCTACATAGTCATTCAATCATGATTTAATTTATAATGAAATCTCAAGACCTCCTTCGTAGACCAAGTTTCCCCAGTGAACCTATTTAATAAATACACGTGTAATAAAGCCATTATAATAATATGGGTATCTATACAAATCCATGATTCTGCTTTGTCTTGACATACTTATCATATAATTTATTCATTATCATTATAACAAGTATCAAACCATCCTTTTCTTTATAATTTGGATCATATGCATCACTCCAGGTATAACATGAACTTATCACCTTACAAGCCTATCCAAGGTATTCTTCATGGGAATACCGGTATTACTCTAGGTGTGGAATAATTTAACAACCCACTGAGTCTATAATTTGAGTCCTTAAAAGGGATACCAATTTCCACTTATGTATTATATAACAATATTCTATTTATGTCTATCCATTTTGTTTAAAATACGGATCACATGTATCACTTGTGGCCTAATGATAGCCTTCCCTTTTAGTACTTCGTTATTAATAAACAAAGTGAATACATGTATCAAACACAGCCTATATAAAATACTTTTCACGTGATTCCATCCATAGAGTTCAAATGAGAACCCATGTGTCACCAATTACACATAATAAATTCATTGCAATAATTTAATTAAATAATCATGACGAGTCTATTATTGGTGTCCTGAGTCAGAAACCTTGGATCACTCCTGGGGGGTAATATGAATATTTATGGGTCCAAATACAAACCATACCAATTATGATAACATTTAATTCATCTTTCCATTATATTTAAAAACAAATTAAATCACCATATAATGTCTCACAAACCATTTAATTGGATTAAGAAACCTATCATCACCTAAATACCACCATTTATCAAAAATGGGAATTTTTTATTTAAGATAATATCAAGCCTATACGATAGGGATAAATATGGGAAAATCCATAGAGATTTGGTTTTGAATTAAATCATCATTCAATTCAATTTACATTTTTAGAGTATCGTTTAACATCCCATAAGCAAGCGGTAAATGAACATACCTCAATATATATGTCAAAAAATAAGACACCCATGGTGGTTTTATGGATATATAAAATATATCCAAATGGGTTGTTCAATTCATGGTCCTTAACCTCAAATTATTTATAAACTAGTATTGGGTGTCATATAGGTCAATAATACCCATTTAATTTAATAATAATTCAATAAAATAAGAGACAATATGAAAATCCAGCACACAAAAAAATGAAATATATATATATATAAACACCAATAATTTGAGAGAAAATAAAAAAAACCACCTACCACAGTTCCCTTGTTTAATCCACATCCATTATCAGCCTCTAATATGAGATAGCATGGATTATTTTGAGAAAATTAAAAATTCCCAAAAAATGGTGCTTATGTGATCGCACATAAATATATCCATTAATAGATAGAGAAATGATGAAGTGTGAAATATGAATATAGAGATTACTAGTATGTAACCAAGAAGACCAAATATGGATTGATCAGAGTCTTGATGGATTGGATTTTACAAATCAGAGTTTTACACATAGATGATAGCTCTCAACATGAGGGCGAGGGGCTAATGCTTGGTGGATTAACGAAATAAGTCATGTGGTTATCTTATTTAAATAATAGAAGTTAAATAGTCCTTTTCTTTTTCTTAATGGCCTACATAGTTTGACCACATGGTTGGACATATCTTACACCAACTGTGAAACATGCACTATCCCAATACACCCCTCACATGGGATAAGAACATGGTATGACGAACTGTACACAACTCATGTGAAATATTTAGGCCTTAATTCCGAGCTAAGTCACAAGACCATTAATATTATGTCTCATGGTAAGGAAAAATCATGTCTCCCTATAGTGTTCACTAAAACATGCCACATAATTTAATTAAATATTGTGGGCATTGCCAAATAGATTCATCTAATCACATGACCCAATAGTTTTCACCAAAATCCAGGGCTCCATGATCCGTATAAGCCCTATAAACCCTCTCAATTCATGTGACCTATTTAGAAACACCCATATAGATAAAATTAAATAACATAAACTAATAAAAATAGCTACATATGGCAATGAAAACTTGGGTTATTACACATGGATTCCTTCTATTCTTATTTGTTCTCATTTTCCTCACATTCCCATACTGCATAACATATTAGATGAATCATATGGTGTTTTTTTTATGATTTCATTTACGATTCATGATTTTCAAGATGTGTTTGTTGTATTGGGAGTATTATTTATTCCATATTTGGAGTAACATTCAATCTGTGATTGATTCATGTATGGTCATTCCATTCCTTTGACCTTTACATGAAAAACCATTTTATAATAATTACTTATAAATGAATTCTCTCCAGAATTACCAACGTCATAGGTTAATAAAATTCCATGAATTTTATTATTAGTGAATTACTATTTTTAAAATGTAGTTTGTATAAATAGTTTATGTACAAAAGAATTATCATGATTTGATATTTTATTTAGACATACTTTTTTTGTGTAATTATATTTAATAAACAATTATAATGAGATTTTTTAATTAATTCCTTTTTTATATATTTTTATATTTAGTTTCTATCCTTCTTTATGATATCTAATTTTTTTAGTTGTGATTTTTATAAAGTAATAAACATTTTGGATGGAATTTTTTTGTGAACTCAAATTGGATTTTAAATTGATTTATAGTTTTACTCTGGGATTCAAAGATAATTTAAAAGTTCATCCAAAAAAATATCAACAGTCCACATTTAAAATTAATAAACAATGTAATATTTTATGATGACTTTAGGTAAAATTTATAATCAATGTTATAAAGTCCTACTTCACTCATTAAAGATATTATTTATTTATTGAAACAAGTTTTTAATTAATTTTTACAAAATGGTACTACTAGTTTAAATTTCAAGTCCATGTTTGTTTTTTTGGAATGATTCATCAAAAATTAGGTTTACCCTTATTATATCACATGAAATTTTATATTATTTTATTTAGTGAATTGATAGAAGTTATTGATTTTAATATATTTGTATTTATGTTGAAAACAGACTTCCATAAGGGGGTGTTGGGATAAAGGATAAGAATAGTGATATGATAAAATTTTATCTAACCTTTATCCACTAACTTCATTTGTATCTAACATATCTTAATAAGATTTTGATATATGGTCAATATCTATTAATATTAATATGGAGTAGATCCCCCTTGTGAGGGAATGTTTCTGACCACAGGGGAGTTCCACTAGTGAGGTTATGTTAGTGAAGTCATCAGGTTATAGACTGAGAATCAAGATATTACGTAGGATGATGATTCCAACAAATGTTTTCTGGTATAATATCAATGAAATTATTGAAATTTACCACAATCACATATATTTGTAATTATAATCATTTCTACTATTCAATATATTTAAGACCTGTTTATTTATACTCATTATTTCTGAATCCCATTTGGTTTCAAAGAATATATTTTTACAATAATGTATAATTTTAATTTTTTTATTCCATTATTAAAATCTGTTTTAAAAAAATTTAAATTCATGAATTCTTTGGTTATTTTTGTTGTATTACTTATATTTTGGTTTATTAATTTAATGATGATTCATTATATCATTAAACAGTTTTCATTTAACCGATTATTTTTTAAGAAAATTTATTTTAAAATAGAATTTTGAAGGAATATATTAAGGGAATATTGAAATGATGGTTTAATTTATCTTGAATCATTATTTTTATTTTTAAATAGGGTTTGGAAATTTCTACTGAGTTTTTAATTTTTTAAAATGAAATATACTTTATTTTTCTAATCATGTATTTCAAACTAGTTATTATCATCTATTTAAGTAATATATTGACCTTATGATGATATCATACATTTATTTTGAAACTTACACACTACCTATGACAGTGGGTGTTTGTATACCTGAGTTATTTTTCATGTTATAATATTATTATTGAAGACTATGATGTGGTTATGTTTGGATAGGTGGATAGTGAACTTAACATCAAACATATATAGAAAGTTTTTAATTTGGGTTTTAATTTATATCTCAATTGTATCATCTTAATCCCCTTCCAATTTTTTGGTCTGTTCTTTAATTTTATATTGGGATTCTAGTTTTTTGAGTATGTTGATTTTTTTTATTCATTTTTTGATATATGTATCTATTGAATCTATATTTCCATTATGTATGAATTTTCAACATATGAAGTTTCCATGATAGACTTTTGTGGGGATTATCTATCTTTATTATTGTTTATTGGTAAAAATAATTCCATATTCACTATAATTTGGTTCCATGGATGTATTTGATAGCCCATTGGGATCAAGGACACCCTTATGTCCTTAAAATGATCTGTATTAGGTTGATGGTGGATTAATGAACCATGTTAGTTTATTTTGAGTGATCAATTAATAGTAATTATATTTTATTAAGGATTAATTTTTATGGTGTGGTGATATTTTTTGGTTCTATTTGAATGATATTTCAATGTGAGAACTATATTTTAGTTGGTTCTCATTAGTAATTTGTTTCTTTTCATTATTTAGTGTTTTAAATTGGTTTCTGATTTTTATTAAACATGGTTTATGTTTTGAGATTATTTAATTATGGGTTATTATGATTTTTTTTATATATTTTTACACAAAGGAAACTTTCAAGGGATTGTAGAAGGTATACCACGTAATTTCTAAGAGTTTTCTCTACCCCAAAATCATGTTTGATTAGTGGAATTGAATCCTTTATTGTATCATCCCATCACACAATTTGATCTAGGTCCAAAAGATATTTAGATATGGGTAGATGGTATTGAGGGTGTCATTAGACATATGAGTACTCTTGAAATCTTTAGAATGAAATCCATCCTAAATCAATCTGATGTCTAATTCAAAAGTGTGGGAAGGTTTTGATTCCTTCTTAGTTTCATGATAGAAAAAAATGGTTGTTTTTTAATACCACTGTTATTTATTGGCATTTCATGAAATAGGTGTGAGGGTGGAATGTAGAAGAATTTATGGGACTCTAAAATGGGAAATAGACTATGAATAGATATTTTAATTATTTCAATTAATTCGTTATTTTTTCACATGAGATAAAATTTAGGGATTCTTTGAAATATCATATATTCATGAAGTAATTATACATAATCATAAAACCTCATGTTCTACCTTCAAGATTAATTTTATTAGAGTATTTGATTAAAGGACCCATAATGACGTCAATATATTTTGAAAGACAACGCTGGGTGGATGGTAACATGGCCTTTCCTAGTGTGGGTGAAGGATCCCTATCTAAAACATATAATTACACTAATGATAATGGAAATGGATATATGAATAATATTGGAGAACCTTATAGTCCCGATATTGTTTTCCATAAGAGAGGGGTCACTTTTATTCTATTATTAGAAATAGTTTAGACATTCAAGTCCCTATTTCACAAATTTTCTTAAGATCTATAACAATTGTGGTCATATAAGACATATTAAAATGTTTGATAATTAGAATACTTGGTATAATATTTCCATTCTATATTTTTCATCTTAAAAGTTATTCACTGAGGTTTGGGAGGTATCTTTACTTTTATACACTTCTTATTTTTCTATAACTAATCATTTAATTTGTGGTATCTATTTTGGATCAATTTTTGTCTCATAATTCTTTGGAAAGTGAATGATTGATCCTATAAAAAAAATTAATGAAATTATAATTGGATCATTCATCTTGAGTATTTTCCTGATGTGCATATTATATATCCATTTTTATCCACAATATTTCTAATATACATAAAATGTTATGGGACCAAACACATGTCTTAGTTTATAAAATATTTTTCAGATTTTCCATGGATAGTTGAGTTTTATGTGTAAATTTGGATATGAATTTAATGTGATAATCTAATTTTATTATATACTAGTTTGGATATTTTCGTCTAAATGGTTCTTTTATTTTGATTCATATTTTTTTCATGAAATTTATTCTCATAAAACATGGTTTCATTCAATGAGAATAAAGTTATATAGGGGTGATTTATTAAATATAGTCATTTATATTACTTATAATTATTTTAATTTATTATATTTTCTTCATTGTTTTTCGTTTTGGGTGGAACTTAATTGAATTTATGGTGGTTTAGTGTTTTTAATATAATTTAAGCATGGTTACTGAAATTACTGAGTGCTATAGATTTTATATTTTCAGTAAATCATATGTTCACACAAACAGTTCGTGAAAAGTTATACAAATGTATTTATTCAAACCATGCAATCTACAGAGGTTCTTCCAATGTTGATTTTCATTGTTGGGGTATGGTATAGTAGAATTTCCAACCAAACTATCCATATTACTAAAACATTTTCTTTTTGTATTTCCCCTAACGACCCCTCTAAAATTTATTCCCCAAAGTGATCTATCCTATTACCGATTTTCATGAGAAATATCAAGATAAACATTTGGATATTCCTCCATGATTCTAGTTCTAATTATGGATTTTATTCTTTAATTTCTAATTTATTTTCTAATATCAAGACTTTTCGCTGCCTTATATTCTAATTTATTTTTATTTTAATCAATTTCCTTAGTTGTATACAATATCAGTGGAACCCTAGACTGAGGGATTAATTATTTATTTTATGATTCTATATATTTAGGGTGTGTGGGTCATCTTCTATATTGTATTCATTAGATATAAATTTTTCTAGACCATTCATTATTGTATCAAGGTATTTTTTTCAAAGTCTTCTCAATTTAAAAGAAAATCAATTATATTTGTGAGTACTGTAATTTGATTTAATCTAAAATTATACATGGAAAACCTCAATGTCATTCCATGTGTGATTCAAATAAAAAATAATAGTTTTTAATATATGGAATGTATAAAATTTTTTGTCATAATAATTTTCATATGATTAGATTTTTGAGATTAAGTTATTGTCTTTTTGAAATTATATTCAATGGAGAATTATAATGGGATTTATTCATTAATTCCAATGTTATGTATGTGTAGAGTTATTTTCTGTATTTCATATATTTTTTAATTATTTTACTAATTTTTTACTATGCAAATGATATAATTAATGAAATTAGTTTTTTATGAACTCATTGTTGTTTGTGAAATGATATTGATTTTTCATGTTGATTTTAAATAAATTTTAAATGATATTTTGAAGTACCAAAACAATATGTCCAGAATAGAATTTTGAAATAAATAATAGTTTTTAATGGATACATTTAAGGATAAATTTCAATAATATTATAATGGAACACTTTTAAAAATAGATTTATGAATTTAAATGAGGTTGCAAATAATCATTTAAAATGATACTAATATTTTAATCCTCAAGGAAAAGTTGGTACCTTTTCCTAAAAGTTCTAATTAAATTAATAACTCCTTTATATTGAAACATGTGAATGGAATGTGTTGTAGTTTATTAATTAATGGAATTTTTTAATTTTAACGTGTGTCCATGTATGTTTTATTATTGATTTCATAATGGGGAATCAGGATAAAAGATAAGGTTGATGTTGTAAATTATTTACCTCTCCAGCCAAAAATAATATCATGGATATCACTGGAGATATATTTAGGGGTTGATAGATGGTTAATATCTATACAAGATATGACTGACTAGATCCCCAATTTTTTAGAGTGGACATGACCAATGAGGAGTGCCACCGATGAGTCTATGTTAAAATAGTCAAGAGATTATAAAATGGAAATGCTTTGGTATGTTCGATAGTATATTTCACCCAAGTACATTTAAGATCATCTCATGGGAAGAGAATGATTTTTCCATTAACAAAAATATTTTTATTTATATTTTCCTAATACACACTAGATATTTGACACATTTTTACTCATATTTTTCAATACCCTTCGATTTAATAGACTATATTTTATACTATATACTTGTTGTTATTTGGTTCCTTTTCATATTATGATCATCTATTGTATTATTAGTTCTAAAATACATAACATAATATAACATTATATGTTATTACATATTTTTTTGGTTCATTATTTTATTTATTCTTCTTTAAAATTTTATTCAATTTTCATTGCATATGTCAGTTTTTAGGGAATTCGTTTTGAAAAAAAAAATTTGATTATATGGTTTAATTGAATATTGAAAGGTGGCATTAATGTTTCATAATGCCTAATTTCAGTTTTTAAAGAGGTTTTTGAATGATCTATTGTATTTTCTCTTTCATCAAATAAAATAATATTTTTATAATAGTAGACATAAAATAACTGTTTTTGGTTTTATTTATTTAAATAAAACCATGTAATATTTAATTTTATCATACTAGTATTTTAGTTTACACCATACCATTTCCACTAGTTGTTAGTAGACTAATATTGTTTTTTTGTTCAGTTTCTATTCTGAAGCATGTGAAGATGTTTTTTTGGACAGATGGTTCTAGATCCTATGTATACTATGATATTATTGTTTATTATAATTTGT
This sequence comes from Viscum album, assembly GCA_963277665.1. Taxonomy (NCBI): domain Eukaryota; kingdom Viridiplantae; phylum Streptophyta; class Magnoliopsida; order Santalales; family Viscaceae; genus Viscum; species Viscum album. The sequence goes on from OY728125.1 coordinate 1,033,430,136, forward strand.
ATTTTATATCTTAGTTGATTCTACCTAAATGGACCTTCCTATTTTTATGGTTCTTGCAACAATTTTTAATGGTGAATCTAGTTCTTAGAGGTTACGTTTTTTTGAGTAATCCTTGTTTGTTATATCAAATATTGAAATTACTTTTTTGGTTCAAGGACCTACGATATATAAGGTGGTCATGATGGAATTGTGAGGGGATGATCTATGTATCATATTGAATATTGGAAAAAATCATTCCCACTTAGTATACTTTGATGCCATAGTATATATTTCTAGCCTTTGGGGATTAAGGTTGTCCATTAAACCCTACCACATGAATTTTTTGGTTTTTGTAGGATAGATGAATTCAGTTAGTTTGTGATAAAATGGAATGAATGTGCCCTTACTATTTAGGGATACAAGATAGATTTGATATAGGTTAATTATAACTTGAAAAGATGGAGTACAAACTGTCTTGCTAGAACATTGTAAATAATATCTGATATATTTCGATTGAGGTTAGTGATATTTTTTAATCGATTGATTTTTTTATATAGTTTAGTAGTTTCATTTAATTTTCTTGTTAATTGGGGAGTATAACTAGGGATGCATAGTTACTTTATCGTATTTTTTATACTATACAAATCTTGTACACTTAGTTATGTTTGGATATCCATCGTATTTTATATAGTATGTATATTGGTTTCCATACCATAAATCCAATCCAAGCATAGAAACTAGATTCTTTAATTTTTTCTATTTAATTCTTTATTAAATTTTAAAAAATAAGCCCTCAATAATGGTTAAATGATATTAATTGAGGAATGATTTTATGGGGAGTTTATTTTATTTCCACTAATTATTCTAAAATTTAAACTTGAGAACATCATTGTATATGCTTTTCCCAATGCAATTATCATTGTTCATTCTTTTCAGTTTTTATAATTCAGTTTCCAGTTTTGATTCAGTGCATTTTATGTTTTCTGATTTCATAATGATTGAATTCTATGGATTTTATTATTTATTTTATTAAACCTAGTAAAGTATTAATGGATTGAAGAAGGTTTTGTGTGCTCTTTCTAGTTGTTAGTTTACCCAAATTACACATAGAGTAGTGGAACCAAAACCCTCTTCCTTATAACTAATCTTAGGTTGTGATTGGTCTCCTCATAATTTTTTTATGTAAATTGTTAATTGTCTCATAATTATTGTTTTTTATACTTATGAAACCATGAGAATGATAGTTATCTTGAATCTAATTAAAGGCAAAAGTGGAGTCGTGTAATATTGTGATTCTATCAGAACAATGTGGTAATATGAAATGTGAATTATTTGGGCTGACTTTTATTCAATTATATTTCCCTGAATTGGTGAAATACAATATAGTGGTAGAATTTAGGTGCCTTTAGGAAGTTAAAAATATAGTGAAGGGATATATTGATCATTTCAATGAGTTGGGCCCCTTTTATCCTAACATCATGGGATTCATTGAAATTTAATATCTTTGTAATGGACCTACACCTAAAAAATAACTATTGAGTTCTCTAATCTAGTGTGATTTAATTTAACGACCTATTTAAGGAATACATGGTGAGTGAAATAGATTTTAGAGTTAAATCCATGAGGGTTGTAACATGTTTTTTTTTTGTTTGGGTGATCATTCCAAATTTTGAAAAACATAAAATTTAGGGAAGCGTAAACTAAAAAAGTCCATGACCTAGGAAAATAAAATAGTTCATTTATTATTTCCTTGGGAGAGAATATAATCGTTATATCCAATTAGTGCGGCCGGTTCAAGTATTACAAGACCTCTTGATCAAAATATTCTATGAAATTTAATTGATATTGTTTTCTGGGGAAAAACATTAGTTTTATAATTTTATAAATCATGTAAATAAATTTTTTCTATATTATGCATCTTAACAAAAATTTAGTGTGGTTTAAAAGGAATTTTCCATTTTCTAGAAATAATTATTTTCTATATATATTCGTTTAATATATGAATTTTGTTTTTGGTAAATCGTTTTATCATACTTATTTCGAATATGGATGATTGATCATATATTAATTTTTGGTTGTGCCTTCAATTGGATCATTCAACTTGGTCCTTTTTCTTTAATATCTTTTTATGTCTACTTTTTAATGAACCATGTTATTATCATTCTTAAATGGTGGGGATAAGCACCACAGGTTTAATTTTATGAAATATTTAGTAACCTTAAATGGATTATTGGTAGTGAATTTAAGTTTTATATAAGTATTTAAATGTGATGGTGTAATTTGATTATATTTTGGTATGAGGATTTTGGGTTGAGCTATTATTTCATTTTAAAATTTCTAGTATCCTTATATTGGATTCTAAAAGATCGAATTTAATTTTTAGGGTAAAAATTATAACAATGAGGAGAATTATCTTACCCTATAATATAATATATATATATTATTTTTATAATTTATTAATTTAGGTTCCATTAATTTTGTTGTGGGATGATTTTTTTGTATTTTTAATGTTTATAGGGTGGAGTGGAAAGCACACAATTATTGAAAACTATTTGACCAATCCTTAAGAAGTCTGCATTGAAATGTAAGAGTACTCAAATTGTTGGTAGATAGTTTTACATAGAATATGGCCTAAATAATGTAATGTGATTATGTTATTCCAAAAATAAATTTCATAAGTACATTATGGATAGGTAAATCATATGATGAAATGATAGAATCTGTATCCTTTTACACATATTATTAAATGAATTTAAAAATTAAAATTCTATGAATAAAAACCAATGATTGAGATACATTTTTTATTTTGGAGACTAGGAACACAAAATGTCAATATGAAACTGAAATATAAAGTATTTATTTTAATATTAACAATGGGATATAAAATATATTTTATCTTATGAAACATGATATGATTAACTAGATAATACATCAAAAATTGGTAAGCTACAAATCCAATTAGGGGAATAAACCTGAAAACGAAGCATGAAATATGTGTCAAAAGAAATAATAAGATATAATATAAGACACATATCACGAATAATCATATGAGAGAATATCCTAAATAACAATAAATCATAATATCATGTAATCATAAAATCATAGAAACAATATAAAACATTCTTAGACATTTATATATGAAAAATATTTGTGTTTCATGAAAAATTATTTCTATCAAAATCTAATATGTGAAAAAGAGTGGATAGGTATCTTTTGAAATAAACATCAGAATCTGGGTTTTATGGAAATTGGTAAAGTGGATTTATATAATAAATGCGAATATTGATATATAAAAAACCATAAATGAAATATAATAGGGTTTCCAATATCAAACTATAATTTATATAAACTAATCTTGGTTTGAAACTATTTATGGAGTGGTACATGAAATGGGTCAAGAGAAAGAGAAGTTCCCTATAATCTGGTTTTCTTAATGAATGAAATTTACAAGAGAAACATTAAAACATGTATATACCAATGAAATAAAGTTAACTAAACTAGGAATATATACAGGGTACATATATGTATAATATATATGAAATAAATAATAAAAGTAGAGAGATGATGGGGTAAAAAGAGATAAAGTATAAAAAAAATAGGGTGTTTCGGAGAGATATCTTAACTTATGTTCCATAACCATTCAACACATGATCCTAAGATCAGTAATAATCAAATTATCTTAATAAATAACATTATAACGCTATATTTTATTTAAAATAATACTTTTTCTTCATTTACTACCATTTTAATTAGATATAATAGTTATTTTCACTATTTTGATGGTGTTTGTTTGAAGGTTCCATATTTTGATTACATGAGGAATATTGTTGATGTTCATGTAAAATGGGATTACAAATATAGAAGTGAAAATAAATTTAATTCAATACCGTCTATAAATTTAAATGGTCTAATATAGACATATGTGCTTCCACATATGTGTTATTAATTTAGTAAAAATGTTAATATCATTTAGGGATTTTATTTAGGTGGTTTAACTGGATATCTGAAACTATTTTCATTTTATTTAATAATATAGATATATATTCATTATATAATACCAAAAATATATAATATAAATATTTAGGTCATTTTAACCAATTAATTTTTTTTAAACCTTCCTTGAAGGAGAAAATGTAATATGAAAATCATCATCCATATAAGCGGAAACCGATATAATACAAGCCATTGATTCTTTTTTAGAATAAGATAAGAGGAGAAGAGGATGAATGATAGATATTACACTATCATTAAAAAAATCGAGTGTATATATAGGATAGTAGAGTTATTTTAACTTATTAAATAAGGGACGTGAGAATAAGGTAGAAGAATAGAAGAATTTAAAAAGGTAGATTGATAATATTAATTCTTGAATATCATCTCCATGAAAAACTCCTTATAAACCTTTGGATTTTTTTACTGGTGAGACCTGTAGCTCTATGTTTTTGGGGATATGATCAACATGATAATTGGGTATAATTTTTTCATGATGCAATGCTTATAAGATGTAACGAGAGTGGGTGGTGAGGGGTGGTATTTATAATTGGGGAGAGGGGAGATTTTGAATTTTATATAAATTGTTTATTATTTTGGTTGAAGATTACCCTCATAGTTGATTATAATATTTATATAATGTAAATGGTCCATTTTAGATCTACCTAAAGTGGTATTATTTCATCCCTTCCACAATTAATCGTGTATTTAATTTATGTTGTTAAATAGTTTTATTTTATTTTATTTAACTATTAACAAATAATTCAACAATTTTAGAAAAATAACCAAAATGAACCATAACATTTTATGTAATTTTTATTACATAAATTTAATAAATTTTTTAAATAATTTTCTTATCCTAATAAATTTATTATTTAACATAATAATTTATTTATTTCAAAAAATACTAATTTTAATATTATGATCGATTTTTTTACACATTAAAAATTTTCTTCTATTGTTATAAATTTATATTATAATAATTTTACATATTAATAATAATTTATAAAAGCTTTTTATGAAAATAAAAATTATTTCAAATAAAAATATATATTATAAAAATTAAAATAAATTATTGTTGTTTAGGAAAAAATAATCTAATTTTTTCATTTGAAAACCTTGATTTACTCATTTCATAATATAAATTTGTAATATTATAATTTAAAAAGATAAATAAATATTTTTTTCATACCATAATTAAGGATAGTTTTATAATTTTTATGTAACAATTATTAATCGTTAAATTAATATTCCAACTATCAGATTTGTAAAATTCATATGGGTTCCCAAAATTTTATAAATACCACATATTTCATTAATTATTTATTCACTTATATTTTTTATTAAGGTCATATAAATATATCCATTTTCAATATAACTATTACATTAATAACATTTTACTTCATTTATATAGTGTTTTTCATGATTGTGATTATTCTGGTGGATCGAGTCGATCTAAATTTTCATATTGTAGTTATCTAAATATTTATTTTTTATACCATTATACTATTTTCTATTATTATGTTCATTCTTATTAATCAATTTTAATTTTTAAATTTAATATAATTTATTTAGTTTTCTCCTAACATGTGGTTCAATGGATTAATATAATACTACACTACTAAATATTATATAGTTGTAATCTTGGGAGATTCTCAACTAATAAATTTTGGGACGTTACATTTCCCCCCTTAATAAATTTCATCCTTGAAATATCATATTACAAAATATGATGAAAATTGATAATGATAATTTGGATTCATGGAATAATTGGATTCCCCTATCCCCCTCACACATATTGTTTCTCCATGGTATGTTGACTTGGTGAGTTTTCTTATTTATTATACTTCATTCTGTTGTCAAATATGTTCACCAACAACTCCTTGTAAGATTGACCATTTTACAACAGTAACACCTCTAAATATAATATGTGTGAGGGATCTGGGTTTTCACTCTCTTAATATGAATATGTGGAATATTTTATGTACATGAGATAGGGTAATTAGGTGTGCTAATAAATAATCCATGACTCTGATGTGAATAAAAATATCAAAGGTTCTAATGTACATGGGACATAAATTTTGTTTATTCCCTAATATCATGACACTCTTGGACATATGGGTTGGGATATTTTATCTCCAAACTCAATCTCCAGGTCTCATCAATGATTATTAGTATAGATCTTTTATTGACATTGAGGATCACATTTGTGGCGTCGAATATTCCTTACCTTTTTTACCATTTTCACAACAATTTCTTGTCCTAGTTAATTTTGTCATCTAAATCCATCTTATTATGTAGGTTTTCTACATCAATTCCCATAAAGGTAATAAAAGGATCCATTAGGTTTATTGAGTGAAGTTTATGATTTTAATAAACTCAATCACATGAAAATAATTATCTCATCCTCATTTAATGTCCATCAAGCATACTCTCATCATATACTTTATTGTCAATAATGATTACATATATAGTTCATTAGTTTAATGTGAAAATATATAGTGAAGTCTATCTTAGTTTTTATAAAATTTGGTTACACTTATAGAACATGGAGGTAATTATAATATCTTAATCAGATATGATCAATAATGGAATTTCGCGATGCTTCACTACTTCTTAAATATATATTAATGAATGTTGATCATGTGAGAAGTCCAATTGAATTGCAATATATTGAGTGGTATTCTTGAGATGTTTGACCACAACCCATATAGAAATATATCATTCAAATTCATTTAGAATACATTTGATAAAATACATATTGAGCTTCTCCCATTTTCATGTGGATATGTGTAATGACTGTAGCATCCCCTTGTAATTTTGAAATTTATCCATCAACTTCTAACAATATACTCAATTTGATGTATATTTTGTGATGTTGTTATTCATATTATCCAACAAATAGTGGCATCAATTGTCTCAATACAACTTCATGTTATCTTTGTGGATAGAGAAGTCCAATATATGTGAATTATTCAACAACTCATTATTTATCTTAAGATTTTATGGTATAGATTGATGTTACCCAAATCATAAAACCCATTCTTCCTAAATTATTAACTCCATGAATTTATCTTTTCTTACAAATTCCACCTTCTTATAAATTTCCACATCATCCCTTTGATCAGGCTGTATATTCTCCGAACAAGTTGGAAGATGAAACATTTTAGTATGTAATGATAATTTTCCTTTCATTATGTTTTCCGTATCTATCTTTTGAATGTCTGTAATGATAATATACCCCTCAATTCATTCAATTGACAATGATTCAGGATACAACATACATAGATAGTCATTTTCTTCTGTTTCATTCCATGTAAGGTTGTGGATTTTTCTGTTAGAGACATTGATCATCTTTAACCATTTTCAGTAGTGCATATTAATCACCTTAAGTGTCAATATATATTTGAGGCTCTTATAACACATATATATTTCATACTTCTCCCTAGAGAGATAATAAAGTAAAATATTAAATACGATTATTTCTATTGTTACAGTATATTTTGTGTTGGATAGTTATTCTCATGAAATTTAAACTACCTTGAGGTGTGGGCTATCAAATTATCATTTTACACAAGTACACAGCCCATGCCCCTATTTGAAGAATATTTTTATACTATGAAAAATTACCCAAAAATGGGTAGATTATGTTATAGTGTAGTGATTAGCCAATTTTTTAATTATGTGAATATTTTCTCACAATCAATCATCAAAAAAACATTACCCCCTTTTGAGTAACTTTGGTTTTTTAGTATATCAAATGTGATAATTTTCTTAAAAATCTTCTATAATAAAAAATTATTCTAATGAAACTATAAATCTCTATTATCATTATGGTACTAGGCCATTCACCAATTTACATTATCTTATAAGGGTCCATAAATATCCCGTTTTTTTATAATATGTTTCAATAATGTTACATTCTCCATCCATAATTCACATTTATTGTACTTTACATATAGATTTTTCTTTGAAAAGTCTTTAGTAGAGTATTCCAATTATTATATTACTCTTAATTTATTTTTGAGAACATAAAAATAGATTCAATAAATACTATTAAACATTCATGGTAATATCAAAAGTCTATGTATTATGTCTCTGAAAAATTTTGATGATTAGAGATTCTGAAGGGAATCTCTCTGAACTCCTAGTTTCCATACCTTGCTCAGAATTAAGTAGTTGAAATATCTTCTTTATTCACATTTAATTAGTGATATCCCAACCCAAGGTCCATTTTAGAGATTTATTTATCCCCACATTGTCTAACAAACAATTATCCAACCCTTGAAATAGGAAACATGTTCATTATCATGATTTTTGTTTGAGTTCATGATAATCAATGTAGAAGTGAATTGACTCATCCTTATTCCTCCAAAGTGAAGCACTCAGGTGTATAAAAATATTTTTCATATTATCATTCAAAAAATTCTTCAGTTCCTCTAACTCCATGGTAGATTTTATATATATAGTCTTGTATATGGTTAGAAATTCAGGTATAAGTTTAATTGATAACCCAAACTCTCAGATAGAAGGAAGTCCAAAACCCTTCATATAATACGTTAGAATATTCCCTCACAATTGGAATTTATTCAAGAATGATAATATCCTCTATATAAATCATTTTATCAAGAAATATTATCTCATAAGAAAATCATATCCATTATTGAGAAGAATATTCAAAAGTACTCTCATTCTCCTCCTTTTACATTTACAAAAATTGAGTTTTACATTGGATGTGAAGAGTGATCCCTTATCATAAAATATTATGTTGGATTTATATAATTATAATTAATATATTACCAGTATAAAATAAAAATAAAATAATGGAAGTAATAAAATATTTTTTTTGAATTTTTTTCCACAAACATTGATTGGGAGGAGTTATATACTTGGGAAGAAACAGTTTCTCTGTTTTCTATTCTCATATAATGATAAACCTCTTTTTATTTTTTATTTAAAATGTTATAACAATATTTCAAAATAAGATGTAATGTGTTGTATTATATTCATAGGGAACATTTTAATTTCACTAATGGATAATGATCACACCTTTCACCATTTTATTCTTTTTCGATTCATTTACTCTATCTTAACTAAAAATATGGAATTAACTAATGAAAATATAAAAGAGAATATATAAAAATATAAGGAATAACTTATGAATGGACCATAGATACAAAATTATGAGTTTCTATGATTTAATATTATTATTCCATGGTAATTTTCCCATTAGTTTGTCTAACCAAAAAATCTATTAAATTACTTCATAATTGTTTGTAAAGAGATTGTGAGTTTTTCCAATGCATATCCCCCACGAGTGTCAAACCAGGATTGTAGTGAGGCCTATTTTTTGCACTATGTGAAGATCAATTTAATACCATGTATCTCCTTTTAATGTTTATTATTCATAGGTAAAATTGTTCTATAGCCACATCCACTTGTAATACGAATAAAATGATGTAATTTCTTAAAAACCACTCACCCTATACTTCACCAAAATTTCATGATATTATCCTATACATAGAATTGTAAATAAGGGTGTTACTAATATATTATTTTCGTAATCAATGTGAATAATCTTGAATAAATTTTATACCAATAATAGCATCTCAATCCTTTTACACATATTATTACATGATTTAAAATATAAATATCCAATAAATAATAACCAATGATAGAGAGACCTAGTGTATTTTGGACACTACATTCATAAAACAACAAAATGAAACTAAAATTATTAATTTTTATTTTTAATATATATAATTTTCTCTCTAATTTCATTGATCTCATCAAACTGCATTGGATAACCAAGGGATTACATAAACAAAATCTTTTTGCTACAATGTTGATTATCACAATAAACATGATAAGGAAGCCTAACAAATGAGTCAAAAGGAATAGTAAGATATCATGAAATACAATAATTATAAATAATAATTTGATATAAGAACCTAAAAAATATGGAATCAAAAAATAATTTAAACATAGTAATGTGTAAACAATATAAAACATTACATAAGTATAATTCAAGGCTAACCTCTAAGACATCAACACATGGTGGATGTTGTCCAATCAGGTATCAGTTTTACTCTACTATCCCATAGATATAGTTTCATGATAAAAAAATTATCCAATGAATTATATAAATATATGACAAAAAACATCATAACATTTATATTCATATTTGTTCCACATGTGTAATTAAACATATGGCACAAACATAATGAGTACCCCCCTAAAGAAATTGGTTCCATAGTCATTTATTATAGCAATACTAGATGGAAAATCATAATGGTGTCTATGAAATCAGGGATCAAGACATTATTGGTAGTTAATAGATGAAAATTAGTAATGTTTTTTAAAAAAAATATTTCAATTTAAAGTGAACATGTGAAAAACTGTGGATTGGTAAATTTTGAATTGTACACTTAAGCATGGTTTTGTGGAAAATTGTAAAGTGAATTGAAAAATGGATAGAGAATATCAATGTATATAAAACCATAAATAAACTAACAATATTATTCCATTATCAAATAAACAAAATTAGAAACAAATTATGTTTTAAAATATTATATTGATTAGTACTAGAATAAGGGTAAGAGTCATGGATGTTCCATTTAATCGGGTTTTTTAACAAAACAAATTGTAAAGGGAAAATTATAAAAAAATTTATCCCCATAAAAATGAAAAATTAAACTATATATATAATGAAAACATATATAAAGAATGTATAAAAAATAAAATAATAACAATATAATGATTATGTTAGGTAAATAGAGGGAAATAATTTCCTAAAAAATTGTGTGGGTTGGAGAGAACCCTTACCTATTGTTCTAGAATTCTTCATGCACATACACTTAACACAGTAAATAAAAACATTTTCCGAATTATTTACATAGTTTAGAACATTTTACATCGATAATTTATCTACCATAAATATATTTTGTTCATTTAAAACCATTTTAATGAGGCTTAATGATTAACATTAATGTATTGGTGGTGTCTCCTCGATGGTTCCAAGGTCAGATCCGTTGAGGATAATTATTGATGTTCTTCTAAAATATAACTAAAACTCCAAATTTAAAATATAATTTTATTCAACACCTCCAAAAATTATATTTTCCAAAATATACATATGTGTTTTAATATAGTGATGACTAATTTAGTAAAAACATTAATGTTAATTGGTTAGTTTATTTTGGCGGCTTTACCAACCATTACAATCTAGTTTAATTTTAATTAATATAATGTCAATATATTTCTTATTAATATTAAAAAAACATCTAATATTAATATATATTCCATTTGAAACCACTATAATTTAATTTAAACCTCTCATTAATGTATTTATAGGGAACAAAATCACATTATCCTTATAGGAGATTTACCAAAATAATATGAACAATGAATTTTTTAGAATATAATGAGCAGAGAATATTATTTATGGATATAAATATTATATTACATAATAATTATGATAATAAAGTTATTATTCCTTGATGGATGATGGAGGTGAGGAGATTGAAGGATAAGAAATGAATATATAAGACATAGTTTTAGATTATTAACAGTTGAATGTCTTCCCCTTTAAAAACTTGTTAAGGAACATAAAATTGCCATTTTCATGAGAACCATAGCACTAATATTTGGGAAAGTTTATTGTGATAAAAATTAAATAGAAATTTATAAATATACAAGGCTTATAACATGTGAGGATATGGAATTAGTTTTATAAGTGGAATAGAGGGGTATTTTTGAGTATTATAATAATTTCATTATTATTTTCTATCAAAACAACAAATAATGTTTATTATAGTGAATATAAATAGTATGGTTCTTGTGATTTTGAAATAGTGTGTAATTATATCATCCATTATGTGAATAATCATGTATTGAACAAATAATGTTAAATACCATATTTTATTTTATGTCACTATACACAAAAATACAACTATATAAGAAAAATACCAAAACATCCTCATAATAATTTTTTAAATTTAGATTCAAAATAAATTTTATGACAATAAATTTATAACTATTGTAAATTAAATATTTAATTAAAAAGATATTTTATTTGTAAAAAATAATAATTTTAATATTATGAAACATTTTTAGACCCTTTGAAAAATTAATTATAGTATCATTATATTATATTATTATTAAAATAAATATTAATATTAATATCTAAATCCATTTATGAAAATAATTTTTCTTTGTAATAATTAAATTTATTCTATAAATTTAAAAAAACATTAATGTTTTACAATAACATAAACACTTATTTTTTCATTTATAAAACATTTATTTTTTTGTTCCATGACATAAAATTTAAATATTATCATTTTTTAAGATGGCTAAATATTAGTTTAAACTTCCATAAGTCAAAAAAAATATTCAAACAGTTAGGATACTATTACTAATGGGAAAATATCTATTCAACTGACCATATTAAAATTCTAATTAATATATCACTATTCCAACATTTAGATTGTTAGTGTTCATGCATATTCTCTACATTATATGAATAACTCATATTTCATTTATTATTAACTAAATTAAATTTTACCTTTGTGATAAATATATTTTCATTTTCAAAATGAATATTTCATTACAAATATTATACTTTAATTTTACTATTTTTTCATGAGTACATTTACTCTGATGGGTCCATCAAATCCCACATTTCATATTTTATTTATATTATTTCTTATTTGTATCCCATTGTTACATTTTCGGTTCATATAACCAGGATTATTATTTAAAGTTAATGTTAAAATTAATTTTATAAAATGATTTTCCTTCTCCCATGTGTAATATTCTCTTTATATATTAATAAATTATTAAATATGACAAAATTATATGAAGGGTAATTTTTTTGAAAAGAATTTTTGATCATTAAGTGAACATTATGGCATATAATGATGTTTAATTTATGGACATTCCATAGTTATCCCTTGAAATTTTAATCTTTATGGGATTACACTTTTTCATTATTCATGTGATAAATCCCAAAAAAACCCTTATGTGACTCTTATATGAAACTTATTTGATTTTTTTCATTATCAATATTGAATTAAAGTGGTTCTTCTAAGGCTAGTTCTATTTCATCACTTATCTAATTATTTGATGTTTTTTTCCTCATGCTTCTACACTATGTTCCTTCTCAAATAAACACTTGTGTGATGTTTTGATGATTGTATTTATTAATTTTGATGTTTAAGGAATATAGGTTGACTTTAAAGTCTTCTTCATTACATATTTGGGGTTATAGACTATTCACTCTTGAGTAAAGGTTGATATTTTCATTCCATTATACTTTTCAGGGAGAAAAATAAGATTCTTAAGTAGAGAAAAATATTTTTTATAGAATTATACAATGTATACATCAATATGATTCCATGAAAGAATTTATTAAATAATAATAATGTCTAAAATATGGTTTGGATAAATAGTTTGTGTATTGATGTGTTGTTATTTGATATTTCAGTTTGTGTTGTTGTTATTTATGAATTGTATTAAATATGAAATTTTAATGAGTTTTCTTCATTAATTACTATGTTATGTATGTCTGTAATATTTTTTTAACTCTATTTATATTTTTCCATGAACTCATGTTTTTTATTATGTTGTTAGGTTTTTAGATTAATTCTTCTATGAACTCAAATATGTTTCTAAAATAATTTTTTTCATAATATGGTTTCCCAGTAAAATTAAATTTAAATTTAAATACATTAATAATAAGGTTCGTATGAAATATTCAAATAATTAAGAGTGTTTAAATGTGGCCATTAATTAAATTTCTATATCATATTATAGTGGTTATCTTCACTCTTTGAATAATGTATTTTTGGATTTAAGTGTGATTTTAAAAAATATTTATCATATGTTACTAATGGATTAAATTTTATGGTTTGGATGGTAAATTTTTTGAAACATATTTCGTTAATGAATTATACCATTATAAATTCCCAAATTTTTTGATTGTGTGGTAGTTTGTAAATTGATTAATTCTATTTATTTTAAAATTTGAACATGTAAATTTGAAAGATGATTGCATTTTAAAGTTCTCGGTGGTGGGATAAATATGAATCTATAATAAAATTATACGTCACCTCTTACCATTAACATCATACATATCCTAGTAATTGTATGTGTTGGTTGGGTAATGGTTAATGTCAAGACACGATAATTGTGATGAGATCTTCCATGTGTGGGAATGGCCCTGAACATTGAGGAATTCCATCAGTGTGTATGTTTTAGAGAAACCAAAATGTTTTAGATTTTTAATGCATCAATTAGGCAAATATATAATTCCAATAGAGTATTTAAAGGACCATATCATGGAATGTATTGTAATTTCCCCTGATCTTATGTATTTTTATTTAACATTCAGTCAACTTGTTAGTTTTTTTACCAATTTATTTATACTCATGATAGTTTTATACCATAACATTTTATGGCTTTATTTTTATACCATTTTCCTATTTTAAATTATTTCCTTATACCATTTTAACAATTTATAATTCTATTAAAGAAAGAATACCTGAATTATTATGATATTTAGATTATTTTCCATATTATATTTTTTTTATCTTTTTGTTGTTTCCACATTTGATCATTATTTAGTTTTCATTGCATAAATTTCTCTTTAAAGAAAATTATTTAATGTAATTTTTTCCAAATAAACTTATAATGGAACATTTAAAATGGGTTTTATTATATAATGATGGAAAATTTGGTTTTTAGAATAGGTTTTGGATAATTCTATTGAGTAGTTTTTTCTTTAAATAAAAAAATCCAATTTTTCTAATGGAATGTTTCAAACAATCATGAATATTTTGTTTATTAATTTAAATCCATGGACTATATATATAAGTCCCCAGCCTTAAACCTTACTTAATCTTGAGTTTTTACAATATTACACATTGAGGATCTTTTCAGGTTTAGAGTTTTGGATAATTAGATCATAAAACTTTCATTACATTCCATATTTAAACAAAGTGGTTACATAAAGATAATATTCATTTTTTCAATCTATGGAAACATATTTAAAATAAAACATGGATTCTTTCTTGACACTTACTTGAAACTATTATCATATCATGTACCATTACCTTGACCTGTGAAAAACATTTCAAAAAAACATGGGATGAGCATAAAAAACCTCAGTAAGGGATATAAAAATATGGAAAGGAAACATGAGTACATGTATACAGAGGAATCAATGAAATCATACTTTACTCATAAAACATAGGAACTTTAGCATACCTCATCAAATAATGAATAAATCATAGAAATAATAAGACATAAAGGTAACTTGAGGCATTCATAAAATTCTTACGTAGGGAGTAACCCTCTTGGTTACGTTTGGAATACCCATCACAGTATATTCCATAAATCTCTTCAGAGAAAACATAACATTTCACTCCGTCGCGTTACCCAATGAATTGTAGAGCTCTATCAGGATCACCCGCCATTAGTTTATCATGGAACCACCCGTCTTCATAACAATGCCCAAGAACCATAACATAATCGTATGACATAAAACAATCATAAAGGAAACATAACATTTCCACATTTCAATCACAAGATATCAATAACACAGTGATATAATAAAAACATTATCAAAACCATTTTAAATACCAAAATAAAAGAAAAGTAAAACATGGTATTTCTTTTTCTTTTAAAAAGAAGGTATGGCTTGTAGAGGAAGCTTAAACTCAAATAATAGTCGCAGTGGCAGAGAAGTCATTTTCACCGCATACGTACGACAAAAACATTCCCTTTTTGTCATTTAGTAAACACTCCGTATAAAAAATATTCCTTTTGAATAAACATAAAAGTCAAAGGGGTTTATACACCGTATAAAATAAGGTTGTGTATAAAACAAAATATGCCTCAATGAAAGGAGATTGAGACGAAGTCCCATACCTCGGGTCCGACTTGACCCGATCATTCTTTAACATCCTGAATAATAAACTTGAGTTAATTTCTAATTGCTTAAGAATCATTTTCAATCTTACTATTACTTTTATATCACTTATTTCCATGTTATAAAAATTATGTAATCATTATGTGAATAATGTTTGTTTTGTTGAAATTTGGTTCTTAAGTCGAAAGTGGACTTCTTACAACTATATGTTGTTCATGTGGTCAAAGGTTCATTATATCCAAAATGACATTCCTAATTTGGATATCATATATATCATATATATCTATCATATTCATGTATTTATAATATCACATAATCATTTAGAGGTAATAAATGAAATTCACCGTTCATGGAGACAGTAAGCCGTACGTACGCATGAACAATACTTTAATTTCTATGTCATATTAATGGAATTAAAACTTAATGAGAGGTATTTATATTTTAATTCCAGAATTATATTAATCATTTATATGTAACATACATCATATATATCCATTAAATATATGTACTTATAATAGTTCATTACATTTGGGGATAAGAAATGAAATACACTGTTCATGGAGACGGTAAGCCGTACGTACGCATGGACGCTACTTTCAATTCAATATCATACATTAATGGAAAGAAATAATAATTATATAGATGTATATTAGAATTCCATTATAACATCATATATAATAACTTTAAATCCATCCTTTATACATCCCACATATGGCATTAACGAATCAAATCACTTTGAGGGGGTGGTAGTCCGCACTTCCTAAAGTGAAATTATTGTTTTTACCCACAATAGAAACCATAAAGTTATACTACAAATGAAAAATACAGAATCATAATGCAAACATAAACATAATATATATCATATATAAATAGAGTTACACCTTAATGTCCACCATTAAAGGTGTTTAAAATAATATTGAACAATCATCATTTCGTGAGGCAGAAATTCGCCAACCATAGAAACTGTATGTTCATTAACCATTAGATATAGATGTGTGTAAGTGTAGCTCGAATTATTCTTATAAAAATATCCTAGTATATTGAAGATACTGGAGTTGTTACAAAAGAAATGAATAAAAAGAGTTTAGGGGGTTGGAAAAGCAGAATAAATCAAAAGAACACAAGTGAAGACGTTACCTTAAAATCGGGTAACTCTCTTAGATTTGAGCTCAAAGGCTTCCTTGGGAAGCCTTCTGTCCAAAGTGAGGCTTCAAAGAGTAAGAGAGGGATGTGGAAAGACAAAATTGGCATTGGTTGGCCGAGCCAAAGGCTTTGGAAGTGTGGGTAAGGAGGTAGAGGTGGGGGCCTTTTATAATATGAGAGGAGGGGCACTCTTGGAAAGTAAGGAAATGTTACTTTATTTTAAAATGAGTATCGGATTTAAAAGGACACACATTGATATAATTCGAGGATAAGGTGATAAGGTTTCGAAATCCACCCATCCAATATGTTTTGGACATGTGTAGGTCTTATATTTTACTTTGCCTTTCCATTTTATTTAAATCGTCATATAATGAGGTATTCGTTGCATCATCATGGTGTCATAAATAATTTAATTTAGTTAATGTCTAAAAATTATGAAAAAAATACTATGATGAAGGAAATCTTTTTAGATTTCCAATGAATATTTATAGTCAAAAATATGACCAGTATAACCCCATTTAAATTTTGTTTAGTAAAACAACTCATGTTTGTGACATTTTTATTTAAACTGTAAATAAAAAGGTATTAATGTCATTTTCCAAGAATAGTGGCTCAATGGGGTCCCCAAGATGACCCATGGTTGTCTTGGTCAGCCATGACACATCCAATAAGGGTAGGACGTGTGTCATTTTCATTTCATATTATTAAAACATTATTTTTACCTTAAACAACACTAATTACCTCTAATCGCGATTAAAAACTTAAAAGTTACTATTCACCAAAAAAAATATTTTAATCCCATTGAACCACATTTTACTTCTTAATGACAACCATGTATGTCAGATTTTTGAAATTCAAAACACAGAAGTGGTAAAATTTCATTTAAATGAAAAATTAGTTTTTATAAGTACCACTTAGTGGTTCCACTATTCATCAAAAATTGAAGTTTTTCAGAAAAATACCAAAAATTCACCCTTAGCTATATTTGATTTTCTGAATTAAAAAATGAATTCTATTTTACAAAATTCAAAACATATATGTTGCATTAATTAATTTAATAATTAATTCCCGCTGTCAGAGCAAATAGCGTGTTTTCATGAAACAATAAGTATCAAAAGATGGACACTAGTTTAAGTCAGATTTCAAAGTGAAATTAATTCCAACGACCACTATTGGATTTAATGGTAAAATTATATTCTAATTTCACTTTGAAACCAATTAAAATGATAATATAATAATATAAATAAATTAGATTAAAAAGATGTTTTGAATTAAAAAACAACATTTTTCACTGTTCATTAAAAAAATGAACTTTATCAGAAAAATATCACAAAGTAAATTTTGATATCCCGATTCTAAAAAAGAGTTTTATTTGGTCCAATAGAATGTATAAAAGTGACCAAAACTATATTTAATGACGGTTCACCATCAAAAGGTGATAAGTGGACGTTTAGTGAAAATTAGGGTATAAAAGCCCAAAATTGAATTCTTTTCATATTTTAACACTACTACAAAAACATGTATTTGCGATGGATCAGTTGCGATGGGATCCCGTCGCAAATGGCTTTTTGCAACGGGGGCCCGTCACAAATGACCTGTTGCTGAAAACGGTGTCGCAACAACAATTATTTGCGACGGGCCCGTCGCTAAAGCCTTTTTCCGCAACGGGAAGAAT
Source organism: Viscum album (assembly GCA_963277665.1). NCBI lineage: Eukaryota > Viridiplantae > Streptophyta > Magnoliopsida > Santalales > Viscaceae > Viscum > Viscum album. The sequence continues at coordinate 1,033,448,855 of OY728125.1, forward strand.
CCCCGTCGCAAATAGTACTCTGTATATTTGTAAAAAACTTTTCAAAAACTATTTGCGACGGGCACCGTCGCAAATACCTGTTGCGACGGGCCCGCCACAAATAGTTTTTGCGACGGGACCCGTCGCAAAAAACTATTTAATAAAAAATTAAAAACTATTAATAATTTATTTAATGCATATAATGATAATACTATTTGCGACAAACATAGTATCTCGTCGCAAATACTATAAAAAAAATAAAAAAAATAAATTATTATAAATTATTTTAATTAATATAATAATAATCCAATTATATTTCAAAAATAAAAAATAATAAAATATTAATAAATGATTTTAATTAATATAATAATAGATTTATAATTCACAAATAAAAATAGTAAATTATTTTAATTAATATAATAATAATAGAATTATAATTCAAAAAAATAATAAAATATTAATAAATGATTTAAATAATATAATAATATTAGAATTATAATTCATAAATAAAAAAAATATTAATAAGTTATTTTAATTAATATAAAATTTATAGAATTATTTTACATTCAAATATTAAAATAATTCAAGTATTACAAAAAATATAATTAAATTATAATATTATAAAATTTTAATTTATATATATAATTTAATATTATAAAATATAAATAATATTATTATTCATATTAATATTTTTATTTAAAAATATATTATTATTAATATTTTATAATTAGACAGAAACTACGAATAGAAAAAAATCATATTTTGATTTCACAAATTTTATGACATAAAAACAAACACTAATCTGAAGGAGGGGGGGGGGATCTGTAGATGGTGGTAGAAGAAACTCCATCCCTAAAGCATGAGTGAGTCGGCGCATGTACTTCATCTGCTCCTGATGCTGCTGCTGCCACCGACTCGACTGCTCCTCGTACAGCAGCTGCTGGCATCGACGCTCCTTCTCATGCTGCTGACGCATCTGCTCCTGCTCCTGTCGAAGACTCTCTATCAGTGCAGTCTGAGATCGCAACTGATCCTCATACTGTGTAGTAGAAGATGATGCACGAGCTCCTCTCGAGCTGGACGCCGACATCGCAGCACTGCCATAATAATCTCCGGGAGTCAGTCGAGAGCTGATACCAACTACCCGGCCCTTCTCGAAGGCATAATGGGTGGCCTGCATCCATGTCGCCTCATCAAATTGACGGCCAGTGGTCTGATCTGATGACTCGGCCTGACTCTCAGGCCGGGCCTGTGACGCTGCGGCCTCATATGACTTCTGTAGTTGCAATTTAAAATTAAAATTGTGAATATATTATATGAAGTTAATTTTTAAACTTGAAAAAAAAAATACTAACCACGATGTGATGCTGACGATCACCTCTGAGCTCCCCAGTAGCAGGATAACTATACATCCTCCGATATTCTCCGTACTCCGTAATATCGGGGTTCTCGACATCTTATAAGAATAAAAAATAAAACTGTTAATATTTATAGTCATATAAAATATTTATAAATAATGTATGTACCAGATGCTCTCTATGAGTACTAAAAGAACGACTCCCAGCTCGATGAGTCACCTCCTGTCTGCCCCGATTCTGCCTCCCCACTGATGATCTCCTCTGAAAGGCACCACTCAACCAGTGCGCACATAATCCATCCCATACATGGGATGAAATGTACTCTGGTCGGTGTGCTCTACATGACTCATCAAAATCTAACACTCATGCTTTCTTCATCGCAGCTTTTCTTAAATTGTGCAAAAACTGACGAAGACGATCACACATGGCCACCTCCCATGCCTTGTGGATGGCGTCACGCATGATATCCTCGATCGGATACCATAAACCCTACAAATAAATCAAAATATCCAGTTAGAAATGAAATAATTTTCAAAAAAAAATTATTTATTTACGTCGTACCAACCAATGGCCGAACATGGCCTGCTGCACATCAATGGGAATCTGCTCCCATGTGGTCCACGGCTGAGAGAAATAGTTGCACAAAATAGCGATGCCCTGTCTGACTTCTATATGCGGAAAACTCTAAAAATAATAAACATTTATTATGTGAATAGATTAATGAAACCTTAGTCAAATCCACAGGTTATCACACAGGTTATCACACCTCCGTGTGCATGGATCAAACCCAAGACGTGGACGTCGCTCAGGGACGGGGTCAGGAATCATCAATCGTGCAAGACTGTGCCCCCTCCGCGTACTCCCTGGAGCGCCTGCAGGCAGAGGGTGATCTTCCAGCAACTCATCCGCATCGAAAGTTAGGTCAGCATCCGCCAACTCACGAAATGTGGCGTCGTCCATCTGAAACAAAAAATGTTAATGCTGTTAGCAAATAATTGATAATTACTATTATATATACATATATACATATTATGATTGTATATAAATACCATGTAATTCTATCAGTGTTCATCTTCATCATCATCTTCATATATGTCAATGTCATCTTCATATTCCTCTTCAACATCATCGATATCCATTCGAGTTACAGTTGCTTCATCTCTTACCATTTCAAATTCATATGTGAAATCATTAACATCATCGTCATCACCGACTCTTAAATGTGGGGTGTCGTCATCGATACTCATGTCTCTTTGTAAAAAAGATTTATTTTGAGTACTCTCTTGAAAAACTTCAATTATTTTCACATCAGTGAATGCACATTCACTTTGACTAAACTGATTGTCTCGAATTTTGATTTTTATTACACTCCACCAATCAGTCAAGTCTCTTGATGTAGCACAGTACTTTGCGTAATAAACTTTATGTGCCTGTTGAGCCAATAAGAATGGTTCATTTACTGCGAGAACACTTTTACATTTAATATCGATGATTCCATGAGTCGGATGAACATGAACGCCTCTCTCTGTATCCAACCACCGACATTTGAACATGGTTATGTAATGTTGTCCAAGATAACAGAGTTCAATGATTTCATCAAGTATTCCATAAAAGTCAACTTCATTTTCTCGATGATGAGATCCTATCAAGCTAACACCATTGTTCATTGTTTTTTTCGATTCCCCATATGCATGTGTGTCAAATCGAAATCCATTCACCACATATGCATTATAAGTTTTAACAAGTTTGGAAGGAGGGTTACTCAATACACACAGCCGTTTGTCAATTTTTTCATCATGACGAGACACCTGAAAATTTGTGAAATAATTATCAATATAGTAAACTATACATTGAATGAGTTGCTAAAAGTTAAAGAATTTATGTTACCATTTTTTGAAACCACTGAGAGAAATTTTTCAGTCGACGTTCTTCGAGAGAAGCTGCTGTAATTTGTGGAATTTGTTTCTTGATATGATTATCATAAAACCTATAAAAACCAAAGTTATTTATTGTAGCATAAATGATAGAATAAGTGATATAAACACTTACAGTACAACTGATGTCATCTCTTCACAGTTGAGCAGAACATACGTATGAGCTCTATGATTTTCATCATCTGAAATCCAGTGTTCATAAACTCCACCAAAACCAAGCTTTGGCTGGTTGAAAACAGATAATTGATTGTCGATTTCATCAATATTCCGCTCGTTCTGTCTCATTCGGTTGTGTTTTGAAGGATACTCAGATTCAAAATAATGGGAGCAGAAAAAAGATATTTCCTCTTGCAAATAAGCTTCTACAATAGATCCTTCAACACATGCTTTGTTACGTACTTTTCTTTTCAATTTTTGCATGCATCTTTCAAATGGGTACATCCATCGAAACTATACTGGACCTCCACATTTGGCTTTATATGGAAAATGTAACATCAAATGTTCCATTGAGTCAAAGAAAGACGGCGGAAATATTTTTTCCAGATTACATATAATTACAACAACATCTTTTTCATGTTTGCCTAGAGCATCATAATCTGTTGTAGCCGCACAAATTTCCCAAAAAAAATGAGACATGTCTGTTATGGAATCCCAAATCACAGAATTCAACAGACTTCTTAATCCAATGGGTAGAAGTCTTTCCATTATAACATGACAAGCATGACTTTTTAATCTAGTAATATGTCCATTCATTACACATCTACCCAAATTGGAAGCACAGCCATCTAGAAGTCTCAAATCTGCAATCCACTGACAAAATAATAAACGGTTTTCTTTAGACAGTGTATAAGCTGCTTTTAGTTTCAGTAACATTTCTGTTCTGACATTCTCAAACAGTTCCAATTCTGGACGCCTGCAAATTTGGGCAAGATCTAAACGTGCATTTACATTGTCATTGCTCTTTCCCGGCGTATCCAAAACTGTATGAAACAAATTATCAAAACAGTTCTTCTCAATATGCATGACATCTAACATGTGTCGGACCAACAAATCAGACCAATATGGCAAATCCAAAAATATGCTACGTTTAATCCAATTGTGTTCTTTCCCAAAACCAGAAATTTTCTGTTGGTTTATTGTGGGACCAAAAGTGATGGGAGGTAATGAAAATACAACTGATTTTAACTCCGAACCTGATAGCATTTTTGGAGGTCCATCCCTTTCAACTGTTGCTTTTCTGAAATGAGATATGTTTCTGTGAAAAGGATGATCAGCTGGAAGAAATCTGTGATGATAGTCAAAATAACAAGGTTTCTTTCCATGAATGAGCATAAATGCTTTGTTCTCTCCCATACAATAAGGACATGATTCTGACCATGTGTACTCCAGCCATATAACATCCCATAAGCCGGGAAGTCACTTATTGTCCACATCAATGCTGCTCTCAGTATGAAATTCTGTTTCATTGAAACATCATATATACTGACACCAGTACTCCACAATAAATTTAATTCATCAATCAATGGTTTCAAATAAACATCAATATTTTTCTTCGGATGTCCTGGAATTAGTAAAGTCAAAAAGATATATGGCCCCTTCATCAACATCCATGGACGTAAATTGTACGGAGTTAAAAAACAGGCCAACATGAATATTGACTACCATAAGATCCAAACGGACAGAAACCATCAGTGTAAAGGCCCAGTCGAACATTTCTAGCTTCTAAAGCAAAGGATGGATGCAATCTATAAAAATGTTTCCACGAATCACCATCGGCTGGATGATTCAAGCTTTTATCGTTTGAAATATTCTCTTTATGCCATGACATCATTGTCGCTGTATTCTTAGACATGAATAAACGCTGAAGTCTGGATGTAAGCGGAAAATATCTCAACTGTTTTACAGGAATCAAACCAGACTTCCTGTGTTGTCCTTCTTTATATCTCAGTTTCCCACATGTGGGACAACTATCCAATGACTCATTTTCCCTAGAATATAAAATGCAGTCATTTGAACATGCATGAATCTTCTGACAAGTAAGTCCCAAATTTCGAACCATCCTCTTACTCTCATAGTAATTTGCAGGTAAAACATTTCCTTCGGGTAACAGTGTTTTAAGCAAAGAAAATATCTAGTCAAAACTAGTGTTTGACATTCCGTTATCTGATTTGATAGCCATATATTTTGCAACTACTTCTAATTTGCTCATCTTGCAGCCAGGATATAATGCATCCTCAGCAGACTTCAACAACTCATAAAATTCAGACGGTGCCAACTCAGGATTTGAAGCTATATCAGCAGGAGTTTCTGTATGTTGAACAGGTGAACCTGCAACATCATGTACTAAATCTTGAAACCGGGATGGATCTGGAATCAAGTTGGTATCACCTGATCTGGAACTACGTTCACTGTGTTGATACCAAAAAACATAATCTGGTTGAAAACCAAAATGCAAGAGATGTTCCCCCACTTTGTCAAACGTGTCAAATGTTCTCAATGCACATTTTCTGCAAGGGCATTTTATTTTTCCTTCTGAAACAAATTCTGGATTTGATGCCGCAAATGATAAAAAAGTCTCCACACCCTCTACATATACTGGATTTAAACAAGAACCGTTTGGATTTCTACGTTGATTTATCCATATGCGGTCACCTAATAATGATTGTTGACGACCTCGTTGTTCCATATTTTTCTATAAAATATAAAAGCATTACTAGTTTTGAATAATTTGTTATAAAAAACACTCAAGCTAGGATAATTATAGAGTTTACATCATACACGGCTGACGCAAACTTTTTATTGAGATAGACCTAAAAATTGACCCTTTAAGAATTAAATATGTTGAGAATGAAGCAAAACATGTTACAAATATTGATAATTTTAATATTATATAATTTTTTTTATTTTCATAGTACTAATATTATTGGTAATTATTCCTAATTATAGTTAAGTATTACTAATTATTGGTAATTATTCCTAATTATTGGTAATTATTACTAATTATTGTTATTTATTACTAATTATTGGTAATTATTACTAATTATTGGTAATTATTACTAATTATTGGTAATTATTACTAATTATTGGTAATTATTACTAATTATTACTAATTATTACTAAATATTATCAATTATTGGTAATTATTACTAATTATTACTAATTATTGGTTATTATTACTAATTATTGGTAATTATTACTAATTATTGGTAATTATTACTAATTAATGGTAATTATCGGCAATTATTACTAATTATTGGTAATTATTACTAATTATTTGTAATTATTACTAATTATTGGTAATTATTACTAATTATTGTTAATTATTACTAATTATTGGTAATTATTACTAATTATTGGTAATTATTACAAATTATTGGTAATTATTACTAATTATTGGTAATTATAACTAATTATTGGTAATTATTACAAATTATTACAAATTATTACTAAATATTACCAATTATTGGTAATTATTACTAATTAATACTAATTATTGGTAATTATTACCAATTATTGGTAATTATTACTAATTATTGGTAATTATTACTAATTATTGGTAATTATTAGTAATTATTGGTAATTATCGGTAATTATTACTAATTATTGGTAATTATTACTAATTATTGGTAATTATTCCTAATTATTGGTAATTATTACTAATTATTGTTAATTATTACTTATTATTGGTAATTATTACTAATTATTGGTAATTATTAGTAATTATTGGTAATTATTACTAATTATTACTAATTATTACTAAATATTACCAATTATTGGTAATTATTACTAATTTATACTAATTATTGGTAATTATTACTAATTATTGGTAATTGTTACTAATTATTCGAAATTATTACTAATTATTGGTAATTATTGGTAGTTATCGGTAATTATTACTAATTATTGGAAATGATTACTAATTATTGGTAATTATTACTAATTATTGGTAATCATTACTAATTATTGTTAATTATTACAAATTATTGGTAATTATTACTAATTATTACTAATTATTACTAACTATTGGTAATTATTGATAATTATTACGAATTATTACTAATTAATACTAATTATTGGTAATTATTGGTAATTATTACTAATTATTGGTAATTAATACTAATTATTGGTAATTATTACCAATTATTGGTAATTATTCTTAATTATTACTAATTATTACATTGGTAATTATTTCTAATTATTACTAATTATTACTAATTATTACTATTTACTGGTAAATATTGGTAATTATTGGTAATTATTCCTAATTATTGGTAATTATTACTAATTATTGTTAAGTATTACTAATTATTAGTAATTATTACTAATTATTACAAATTATGACTAATTATTACTAATTATTGGTAATTATTACTAATTATTACTAATTATTACTAATTATTGGTAATTATTCCTAATTATTGGTAATTAACGGTAATTATGGGTAATTATCAGTAATTATTACAAATTATTGGTAATTATTAAAAATTATTTGTAATTATTATAAATTATTCCTAATTATTACTAATTATCGGTAATTATCGGTAATTATGGGTAATTATTGTTAATTATTACTAATTATTGGTAATTATTGGTAATTATTCCTAATTATTGGTAACTATTCCTAATTATTGGCAATTATCGGTAATTATGAGTAATTTTTGGTAATTATTACTAATTATTGGTAATTATTGGTAATTATTACTAATTATTGGTAATTATTGGTAATTATTGGTAATTTTTGGTAATTTTTGGTAATTATTCCTAATTATTGGTGATTATTCCTAATTATTGGTAATTATTCCTAATTATTGGTAATTATCGGTAATTATTGGTAATTATTGGTAATTATTACTAATTATTGGTAAATATTGGTAATTATTGGTAATTATTGGTAAATATTTGTAATTATTACTAATTATTGGTAATTATTACTAATTATTGGTAATTATTACTAATTATTACTAATTATTACTAATTATTTGTAATTATTACTAATTATTTATAATTATTCCTAATTATTGGTAATTATCTGTAATTATTGGTAATTATTGGTAATTATTACTGATTATTGGTAATTATTACTAATTATTATTAATTATCGGTAATTATTACTAATTATCGGTAATTATTGGTAATTATCAGTAATTATTTGTAATTATCGGTAATTATTTCTAATTATTGGTAATTATTACTAATTATTGGTAATTATTACTAATTATTACTAATTATTACTAATTATTGATAATTATTACTAATTATTACTAATTATCGGTAATTATTCCTAATTATTACTAATTATTACGAATTATCGGTAATTATTCCAAATTATCTGTAATTATTACTAATTATCGGTAATTATTGGTAATTATCGGTAATTATTCCTAATTATTGGTAATTATTACTAATTATTGGTAATTATTACTAATTATTACTAATTATTGGTAATTATTACTAATTATTGGTAATTATTACTAAATATTACTAATTATTACTAATTATTGATAATTATTACTAATTATTACAAATTATCGATAATTATTCCTAATTATTACTAGTTATTACTAATTATCGGTAATTATTACTAATTATCGGTAATTATTGGTAATTATTGGAAATTATCGGTAATTATTCCTAATTATTGGTAATTATTACTAATTATTGGTAATTATTACTAATTATTGGTAATTATTACTAATTATTGATAATTATTACTAATTATTGGTAATTATTGGTAATTATTCCTAATTATTGGTAATTATTCCTAATTATTGGTAATTATTCCTAATTATTGGTAATTATTCCTAATTATTGGTAATTATCGGTAATTATTGATAATTATTTCTAATTATTTATAATTATTGGTAATTATTACTAATTATTGGTAATTATTACTAATTAATGTTAATTATTACTAATTATTACTAATTATTACTAATTATTACTAATTATTACTAATTATTACTAATTATTACTAATTATTACGAATTATTGGTAATTATTCCTAATTATTAATAATTATTGGTAATTATTACTAATTATTGGTAAATATTACTAATTATTGGTAAGTATTACTAATTATGGGTAATTATTACTAATTATTGGTAATTATTACCAATTATCGGTAATTATTACTAATTATTGGTAATTATTATTAATTATTACGAATTATTCCTAATTATTGATAATTATTGGTAATTGTTCCTAATTATTAGTAATTATTGGTAATTATTACTAATTATTACTAATTATTCCTAATTATTGATAATTATTGGAAATTGTTCCTAATTATTAGTAATTATATGAATAATTACCAATAATTAGGAATAATTACCAATAATTAGGAATAATAACATTATTAGTATATTTTATTATTAATATTAAAATAATATAATTTTCTATATTATATACAATTCTCCTTTCATCTGTGTGTTTTCTATCTCCACATACAAATAATATTTGTGGAGACAACAAACACACAGATGAAAAAAGAATTGTATATATATATAAAATTATATTATTTTAATATTAATAATAAAATATACTAATAATGTAATAATGTTATTATTCCTAATTATTGGTATGTATTACTAATTATTAATATTAATTCTTAATTATTAAAAATTATTACTAATTATTCCTAATTACCATTAACTATGAACAATACTAATAATTTAAATTTATTAAGTAACAAAACAATGTAAACATAATTAAATTATAACTAATTAAGAATAATTTAAACTAATAAAAAATTTAAAATAAATATTAAATTAAAATGATCATAAATACCTTGAAAATTGATCTGAGGTTGATCTCTGATCATTCTTCAAAACTTCAATATCAACTCCGGAGAAAAAAATTAAACTTGAGAAAAACAGAACTTTAGAAATAGAATTTTGAGAGAAGAAGAAGATGGAGTTTGAGAATGATTTGAAAAAAACGGATGGGGGTATTTATAGGTTAGATCATTTGCGACGGGTCCATTTGCGACGGGTATCCTGACACAAATAATATTATTTGCAACGGTACTCGTCGCAAATACCTTAGCCATCATTTATTACGGTCAACGGTTAAATAGTTATTTGCGACGGGACCCGTCGCAAATAAATACTATTGGCGACGGGGGAATATTCCCATCGCAAATACCTTTTGCCGTCAACGGTTAAATACTATTGGCGATGGGGAAAGCTATCCCGTCGCAAAAGGCTACTTATTTGCGACGGGAAAATACCCCCGTCACAAATAAGTTTTTAACATGGGTATTTGCGACGGGATTTAGCCCCGTCGCAAATAACCCATCACAAATACCCATTATTCCCGTAGTGTAAGCCTTTATCATTTATTGGATAAATATAAAACCATTTAAAAACATATATAATAATATTTTAGTTATTTATATCCATTCCCGCCAATACAACGACTATGTGTTAACTACCATTTAAAATAATATTATTTTATTACTAGTGTGCAACGTAATATTTCAATGAAACTCTTTGTTGCGTATCGGGTACGCTATCGAACATAGCAACCCCTTTAAAGTAAAATTAATATTTAATTCATAAATATTAATAAATATGAAAATTCATTATTCTTTATTTACCTGGGATGTTACATCCTTCCCCCCTTTTGAGAATTGCATCCTCACAATTTTATTCACTTATCAAAATAAGTGGGGGTATTTAACCCTTATAGCATTTTCAGATTCCCACGTTGCCTCTTCAACCATATGGTTTTTCCACAAAACCTTTACCTGGTGGATTACCTTATTTCGCAATATTTGCTCTCTTTGGTCAAGAATCTGGACTAGTTTTTCTTCATAAGAGGGATTCTTTTCCAACTGAACTACTTCTGGACTCAAAACATGAGATGGATCTGGCATATACTTTCTCAACATCGAAACATGAAAAACATTGTGTACTTGAGATAAACTCAGAGGTAAAGCCACTAGGTAAGCAACTGATCCAACTATCTCCATAATTTCATATGGTCCAATGAACCATGGACTCAGCTTTCCTTTCTTACCATATCGCATCACACTTTTCGATGGTGAAACTTTGAGAAAAACATGATCACCTACCTCAAAAGGTAGATCTTTCCTCCAATTGTCTGCATAAATCTTCTTCCTACTCTGAGCTGTTCTCATGTGATTCTAAATGAACTGAACTTTTTCTGCCATCTTTTCTACCAATTCTGGTCCCATCTATTTCCTTTCACCCACTTCATCCCAGAAAGCTAGAGTTCGACATGGCTTCCCATATAATGCCTGAAATGGTTCCATCTGTATACTAGAATGAAAACTGTTATTATATGAAAAATCAACCAAAGAAATATGTTGGTCCCAACTTCCCTGATAATCCATCGAAAAAGAACGTAACATATCCTCCAAAGTCTCAATTGTTCGTTCTTACTGCCCATCTGATTGAGGATGAAAAGATGTACTAAAATTGAATTCAGTACCCAATGACTTTTAAAGGCCTTTCCAAAAGTTAGAAGTAAACATGGGATCACGATCGGATACAATGGATATAGGAACTCCATGCAACCTGACTATCTCTTTAAGGTAAAATCAAGAAAGTAGATCTAGAGAGAATGTATCTCGAATAGGAAGGAAATGAGCAGATTTAGTCAAGCGATCAACAATAACCCAGATTGAATTATTACCTTGAGATGTATTCGGTAATCCCAAAACAAAGTCCATGGATATATTCTCCCATTTCCACTCTGGCACAGGTAAAGGCAGAAGTATCCCTTTCGGTAACTGCCGCTCTGCTTTAACCTGCTGACATGTCAAACACTTCACATTAAAATCAGCAATATCTCTTTTCATTCCATCCCACCAGTAATACTCCCGCAGATCTCTGTACATCATAGTACTGCCAGGATGAACTAAAAACGGAGAACTATGAGCTTCACATAACAACTCACTCTTCAACTGTAAATCACATGGCACACACAATCTCTTCCCAAATCTCAAAACACATACATTATCAATGTTGAATTCAGGCAACTTACCCTTCTGAACCAGCTCTACCTTTTTCTGTAACTCACTGTCTTGCTTCTGTGCTTTCTTGATTCTTTCTGATAGAGATGATCTCACTGATACCTGAAACAAAACAGAATAACTTCCTACACCAACAACTTATATTCCAAAGTTCATCAAACCCGTAACCAAAGGATCACGTTCCAAACGCAACATTGTTAATGAAGAATTACTTTTTTACTCAAAGCAACAGCCACTTTATTTGCTTTTCCTGGATGGTAATGAATTGTACAATCATAATCCTTGATTAATTCTAGCCATCTCCTTTGTCTAATGTTCAATTCTTTTTGAGTGAATATATACTTTAATCTTTTGTGATCGGTATATATTTCCACTTTACTCCATACAAATTATTCCTCCAAATTTTTAGAGAAAAAACAACAGCAGCTAATTCAAAATCATGTGTAGGTTTATTTACATCATGAGTTTTCAACTGACGTGAAGAATATGCTATTACCTGATCATTCTACATAAGGACACAGCCAAGTCCCTTCAACGAAGCATCACTACATATAACAAACTCCCCATTCCTGGAAGGAAGTTCCAAAACTAGAGCATTCACCAATCTTCTTTTCATCTCCTGAAAACAATCATTACATTCTTTTGTCCAGATAAACATAACACCCTTCCGTGTTAGCTTAGTCATTGGACTAGATAACTGTGAAATATTTTCAACAAACCTTCGGCAGTAACCTGCCAAACCAAGGAATCTACGGATCTTGGTTACATTTGTTGGTCTTGGCCATTCTTCAACAACTTTTGTTTTAGCAGGGTCAACAGTTATCCCATCTTTAGAAACAACATGACCAAGTAAAGAAATTTGTTACAACAAAAACTAACACTTGCTGAATTTTCCATACAATTTCTTTTCATTCAAGGTTTTCAAAATAATCCTTAAATTTCTTTCATGCTCCACTTTAATTTTAGAAAACACCAAAATATCATCAATAAAAATAACCAACATTTTTCACCTGAGTCAACTGAGCCATCACTGCAACAAACAATTTAGTTCAGATTCTGACCATCTCAGGATACTGATTTGAAAGGTCATTTCACTCTGTATGCCATCCCAGAAACGTTATTCTGTTTCCTCTATGAAAAATCATTCTTAATACAGAAATTTCATAGGCGATGTAAGATGGTAATCTTTAAATGCTATATCATTTCAATCATACAATAAATTATCTTATAATTTAACACTTTTCTAACTCCTAAAGTTTTCTAAACCGACCAATGATACCAACTATAAGGCCCCAGCCTTAAACCTTACTTAATCATGAGTTATTACAAGATTACACATTGAGGATATTTTCAGGTTTAGGGTTTTAGAGAATTAGATCATAAAACATGCATTACATTCTACATTTAAACAAAGTGGTTACATAAATATAGTATTCATTTTTTTCCATCAACGGAAACATATTTAAAATAAAAAATGGATTCTTTTTTGACACTTCCTTGACACTATCATCATATCATGTACATTTCCCTTGACCTGTGAAAAACATGGGATGAGCATAAAAAAGCTCAGTAAGGGATATAAAAATATGGAACGGAAACATGAGTACATGTATACATAAGAATCAATGAAATCATACTTTACTCATGAAACATAGGCACTTTAGCATAGCTCATAAAATCATTAATAAATCATAGAAATCATAAGACATAAAGGTAACATGAGGCATTCATAACATTCTTACATAGGTAGTAACCCTCTTGGTTACGTTTGGAATACCCATCACAGTATATTCCCTAAATCGTTTCAGAGAAACATTATCGTTTCACTCGTTCGCGTTACCCAATTCATTGGAGAGCTATATCGGGCTCACCCACCCTTAGTTTACCACGGAACCACCCGTCTTCATAACAATTCCCAAGAACCATAACATAATCGTATCATATAAAACATACATAAAGGAAACATAACATTTCCACATTTCAATCAAAAGATATCAATAACACAATGATATAATAAAAACATTATCAAAACCATTTTATATTCAAAAATAAAAGAAAAGTAAAACATGGTATTTATTTTTCTTTTAAAAAAAGGTATGGCTTATAGAGGAAGCCGAAACTCAAATAATGGTCATGGCGGCGGAGAAGACGTTGTCGTCGCATACGTCCGACAAAAACATTCCCTTTTTCCATTTACTAAACGCTTCGTATAAAAAAAGATTAATTTTTAATAAAAGTAAAAGTCAAATGGTTTTATACACTGTATAAAAGTAGGTTGTGTATAAAAAAAATATGCCTCAATGAAAGGAGATTGAGACGAAGTCCTGTACCACGGGTCTGACTTGACTCGATCATTCTTTAACGTCCTGAATAATAAACATGAGTTAATTTCTACTTGCATAAGAAACTTTTTCAAGCTTACTATTCATTTTATATCACTTATTTCCATGTTATAAATATTATGTAATCATTAAGTTAATAATGTTTGTTTTGTCGATATTTGGTTCTTAAGTCAAAAGTGGACTTCTTACAATTACATGTTGTTCGTGTGGTCAAAGGTTCTTTATATCCAAAATGACATTCCTGATTTGGATATCATATATATCATATATATCTATTATATACATGTCTTTATAATATCACATAATCATTTAGAGGTAAGAAACAAAATACAACATTCATGGAGACGGTAAGCCGTACGTACGGATGAACACTACTTTCATTTCTATGTCATATTAATGGAATTAAAACTAAATGAGAGGTATGTATTTTTTAATTCCAGAATTATATTAATCATATAGATGTAACATAAATCATATATATCCATTATATATATGTACTTATAATAGTACATTACATTTGGGGAAAAGAAACGAAATGCACCGTTCATGGAGACTGTAAGTCGTACGTACGCATGAACGCTACATTCATTTCTATCTCATACTTTAATGGAATGAAATAATAATGATATTGAGGTATATTATAATTCCAGTATAACATCATATATAATAACTTTAAATCCATCCTTTATACATCCCACATATGGCATTAACGAATCAAATCACTTTGAGGGGGCGGTAGTCCGCACTTCCTAACATGAAATTATCGTGTTTACCCACAATGGAAACCATAAAGGTATACCATAAATGAAAAAACCTGAAGCATAAAGAAAACATAAACATAATATATATCATATAAAAATATAGTGACATCTTAATGGCCACCATTAAAGGTGTTTAAAATAAGATTGAACAGTCATCGTTTCGTGAGGCAGAAATTCGCCAACCACAGAAAAATTATGTTCTTTTGACATTAGATGTAGATGTGTGTAAGTGTAGCTAGAATTATTATTATAAAAACATCCTAGTATATTGAATATACTGGATTTTTTACAAAATAAAATAATAAAAAGAGTTTAGGGGGTTGGAGAAGAAAAATAAAACAAAAGAACACAAGTGAAGACGTTACCTTAAAATCGGGTAACTCTCTTAGATTTGAGCTCAAAGGCTTCATTGGGAAGACTTCTACCCAAAGTGAGGCTTCAAGTAGTTATAGAGGGATGTGGAGAGACATAATGGTCAGGGGTTGGCCAAGACAATGGCTTTGGATGTGTTGGTAAGGAGGTAGAGGTGGGGGCCTTTTATAAGAGGAGAGGAGGGGCACTCTTGGAAAGTAAGGAAATGTTACTTTATTTTAAAATGAGTTTCGGATTTAAAAGGTCCCACATTAATATAATTCGAGGATAAGATGATAAGGGTTCGAAATCCACCCATACAATAGATTTTGGACATGTGTAGGTCTTATATTTTACATTATCATTCCATTTTATTTAAATCGTCTAATAATGAGGTAATCGCTGCATCATCATGGTGTCATAAATAATTTAATTTATTTAATGTCTAAAAATTATAAAACAAATACTATGATGCATGAAATATTCTTAGCTTTCGAATTAATATTTATAGTAAAAAGTATGACCTGTATAACCCCATGTAAATGTTTTTTAGTAAAACAACTCATGTTTGTGACATTTTTATTTTAACTTTAAACAAAAAGGTATTAATGTCATTTTCCAAGAAAAGTGGCTCCATGGGGTCCCCAAATTGACACATGGATTGTATTGGTCGGCCATAACACATCCAATAAGGGTAGGACATGTGACAAGTTCATTTAATATTATTAAAACATTATTTTTACCTTAAACTACACTAATTACCTCTAATCGCGATTAAAAACTTAAACGTTACTATTCACCAAAACATTATTTTAATCCCATTGAACCGCATTTTACTTCTTAATGACAACCATGTATGTCGGATTTTTGAAATTCAAAACACAGAAGTGGAAAATTTTCATTTAAACGAAAAATCTGTTTTTATAAGTACCACTTAGTGGTTTCACTATTCATCAAAAATTGAAGTTTTTCAGAAAAATACCAAAAATTCACCCTAAGCTATATTTGATATTCCTAATTGAAAAATGAAGTCTATTTCAAAAAATTCAAAAGTTATAAGTTGAATTAATTAATTTAATAATTAATTTCCGCTGTCAGAGCAAATAGCGTGTTTTCAGGGAACAATGAGTATCAAAAGATTGACACTACTTTAAGTCTGATTTCAATGTGAAATTAATTCCAAAGAACACTATTGGATTTAATGGTAAAATTATATTCTAATTTACCTTTAAAACCAATTCAAATGATAATCTAATCATATAAATAAATTAGATTAAAAATAGGTTTTGAATTAAAATACAACATTTTTCACTGTTCATTACAAAAATGAACTTTATCAGAAAAATACCACAAAGTAAATTTTGATTTCCCGATTCTAAAAAAGAGTTTTATTTGGTCCAATAGAATGTATAAAAGTGACCAAAACTATATTTATTGATGGTTCGCCATCAAAAGGAGATAAGTGAACCTTTAGTGAAAATTAGGGTATAAAAGCCTAAAATTGAATTCTTTTCGTATTTTAAGCCTTTATCTTTAATTGGATAAATGTAAAAAAAAATTAAAACATATATAATCATATTTTAGTTATTTCTATCCATTCCCGCCAATACAACAGCTATGTGTTAATTACCATTTAAAATAATATTATTTTATTACTATTGTGCAACGTAAGATTTCAATGAAACTCTTTGTTGCGTATCGGGTATGCTATCGAACATAGCAACCCCTTTAAAGTAAAATTAATATTTAATTCGTAAATATTAATAAATATGAAAATTATTTATTCTTTATTTACCTTGGATGTTACATCCTTCCCCCCTTTTGGAAATTTCATCCTTGCAATTTTATTCACTTATCAAAATAAGTGGGGGTATTTATCCCTCATAGCATTTTCAGATTCCCACGTTGCCACTTCAACCATATGGTTTTTCCACAAAACCTTTACCTGGTGGATTACCTTATTTCGCAATACTTGCTCTCTTTGGTCAAGAATCTGGGCTAGTTTTTCTTCATAAGAGGGATTCTTTTCCAACTGAACTACCTCTAGACTCAAAACATGAGATGGATCTGGCGTATACTTTCTCAACATCAAAACATGAAAAACATAGTGTACCTGAGATAAACTCAGAGGTAAAGACACTCGGTAAGCAACTGATCCAACTCTCTCCATAATTTCATATGGTCCAATGAACTATAGACTCATCTTTCCTTTCTTACCAAATCGCATCACACTTTTCGATGGTGAAACTTTGAGAAAAACATGATCACCTACATCAAAAGATAGATCCTTCATCCTATTGTTTGCATAAATCTTCTTCCTACTCTGAGCTGTTCTCATGTGTTTCTAAATCAACTGAACTTTTTCTACCATATCTTCTACCAATTCTGGTCCCATCAACTTCCTTTCACCCACTTCATCCCAGAAAGCTGGAGTTCGACACCGCTTCCCATATAATGCCTAAAATGGTGCCATCTATATATTGGAATTAAAACTGTTATTATATGAAAACTCAACCAAAGAAATATGTTGGTTCCAACATTCCTGATAATCCATTTAACAAGCACGTAGCATATCCTCCAAAGTCTGAATTGTTCATTCTGACTGCTCATCTGATTGAGGATGAAAACCTATACTAAAATTTAATTCGGTACCTAATGACTTTTGAAGGCCTTTCAAAAAGTTAGAAGTAAACCTGAGATCATGATCGGATACAATGGATAGAGGAACTCCATGCAACCTGAATATCTATTTAAGGTACAATCGATAAAGTTGATTTGGAGAGAAAGTATCTCGAATAGGAAGGAAATTAGAAGATTTAGTCAAGCGATGAAAAAATAACCCAGATTGCATTATTACCTTGAGATGTCTTTAGTAATCCCAAAACAAAGTCCATGGATATATTTTCCCATTTCCACTCGGGCACTGGTAAAGGCTGAAGAATCCCTTTCGGCAACCTCTGCTCTGCTTTAACCTACTGAAAAGTCAAACACTTCACTGTAAAATCAGCAATATCTATTTTCATTCCATCCCACCAGTAATACTCCCGAAGATCTCTGTACATCTTAGTACTGCTAGGATGAACTGAAAACGGAGAACTATGAGCTTCACATAACAACTCTCTCTTCAACTGTGAATCACAAGGCACACACAATCTCTTCCAAAATATGAAAACACAAACATTCTCAATGATGAATTCAGAAAACATACCCTTTTGAACCAGTTCTACCTTTTTCTGCAACTCACTGTCTTGCTTCTGTGCATTCTTGATTCTGTCTGATAGAGATGATCTCACTGATACCTGAAACAAAACAGAAGAACTTCCTATACAAACAACTTCTATTCCAAAGTTCATCAAATCCTTAACCAAACTATCATGTTCCAAACCCAACATTCTTAATGAAGCATTACTTTTTTTACTCAAAGAATCAGCCACTTTATTTTCTTTTCCTAGATGGTAATGAATTGTATAATCATAATACTTGATTATTTCCAGCCATCTCCTCTCTCTCATGTTCAATTCTTTCTGAGTGAAAATATACATTAAACTTTTGTGATCGGTATATATTTCACACTTTACTCCATACAAATGACGCCTCCAAATTTTTAGAGCAAAAACAACAGCAGCTAATTCCAAATCATGTGTAGGGTAATTTACCTCATGAGTTTTCAACTGACGTGAATCATATTCTATTACCTGATTATTCTACAAAAAGACATAGCCACGTCCCTTCAACGAAGCATCACTGCATATAACAAACTCACCATTCCTGGAAGGAAGTGCCAAAACTGGAGCTTTCCCCAATCTTCTTTTCAACTCCTGAAAACAATCATCACATTCATTTGTCCAGATAAACATAACACCCTTCCATGTATGCTTAGTCATTGGACAAGATAACCGTGAAAAAATTTCAACAAACCTTTGGTAGTAACCTTCCAAACCACAGAAACTATGGATCTCGGTAACATTTGTGGGTCTTGGCTATTCATTAACAACTTTTGTTGTAGTAGGATCAACAGTTATCCCATCTTTAGAAACAATATGACCAAGGAAAGAAATTTGTTGCAACAAAAACTGACACTTTCTGGATTTTCCATGCAGTTTATTTTCATTCAATGTTTTCAAAATAACCCTTAAATGACTTTCATCCTCCTCTTTACTTTTAGAAAACTCCAAAATATCATCAATAAATACAACCAACATTTTTCACTTAAGTCAACTAAGCCATCACTGCAAAAAACTATTTAGTTATGATTCTGACCATCTCAGGAAACAGATTTTAAAGGCCATTTCCCTCTGTATGCCATCCCAGAAAAGTAATTTTGTTTCCTCTATGAAAATTCATTCTTAATACAGAAATATCTTAGGTGAAGTAACATGGTAATATTTAAATGCTATATCATTCCAATCATACCATAAATTAACTTATAATTTAACACTTTTCTAACTCCTAATGTTGTCTAAACCGACATCTAATACCAACTATAAGGCCCCAGCCTTAAACCTTACTTAATCTTGAGTTGTTACAAGATTACACATTGAGGATCTTTTTAGGATTAGAGTTTTAGAGAATTAGATCATAAAACTTTTATTACATTCCACATTTAAACAAAGTGGTTACATAAAGATAGTATTCATTTCTTCCATCAACGTAAACATATTTAAAATAAAACATGGATTCTTTCTTGACACTTCCTTGACACTATCATCATATCATGTACCTTTCCCTTGACCTGTGAAAAACATTTCAAAAAACGTGGGATGAGCTTAAAAAAGCTCAGTAAAGGATATAAAAATATGGAAAAGAAACATGAGTACATGTATACAAAAGAATCAATGAAATCATACTATACTCATAAAACGTAGGCACTTTAGCATACCTCATCAAACCATGAATAAATCATAGAACTCATAAGACAAAAAGTTAACACGAGGCATTCATAACATTCTTACATAGGGAGTAACCCTCTTGGTTACGTTTGGAATACCCATCACAGTATATTCCCTAAATCTCTTCAGAGAAACCTTAACGTTACACTCCTTAGAGTTACCCAATGCATTGGAGATCTATATCAGGATCACCCACCCTTAGTTTATCACAGAACCACCTGTCTTCATAACAATGACCAAGAACCATAACATAATAGTATCATATAAAACATACATAAAGGAAACATAACATTTCCACATTTCAATCACATGATATCAATAACACAGTGATATAATAAAAACATTATCAAAAACATTTTAAATACCAAAATAAAAGAAAAGTAAAACATGATATTTATTTTTCTTTTAAAAAGAAGGTATGGCTTGTAGAGGAAGCCGAAACTCAAATAATGGTCACAGCGGCGGAGAAGTCGTTGTCGCCGCATACGTACGACAAAAAAATTCCCATTTTTCATTTAGTAAACGCTTCGTATAAAAAAGATTCCTTTTGAATAAACGTAAATTTCAAAGGGGTTTATAAAACGTGTAAAAGAAGGATGTGTATAAAACAAAATATGCCTCAATGAAAGGAGATTGAGACGATGTCCCATACCTTGGGTCCAACTTGACTCGGTCGTTCTTTAATGTCATGAATAATAAACTTGAGTAAATTTCTACATGCTTAAGAACCATTTAAAGATTAATATTCCTTTTATATCACTTATTTCCATGTTATAAACATTATTTAATCATTATGTTAATAATGTTTGTTTTGTTGATATTTGGTTCTTATGTGGAAATTAGACTTCTTACAATTACATGTTGCTCGTGTGGTAAATGGTTCTCTATATCCAGAATGACATTCCTGATTTGGATATCATATATATCATATATATCTATCATATACATGTATTTATAATATCACATAATCATTTAGAGGTAAGAAATTAAATGCACCGTTCATGGAGACGGTAAGCCGTATGTACACATGAATGCTACTTTCATTTCTATGTCATATTAATTAAATTAAAACTAAATGAGATGTATTTATATTTTAATTCCAGAATTATATTAATCATTTATATGTAACATACATTATATATATCCATTATATATATGTACTTATAATAGTACATTGCATATGGGGATAAGAAATGAAATGCACCATTCATGGAGACGGTAAGTCGTACGTATGCATGAACGATACTTTAATTTCTATATCATAATTTAATGGACATAAATAATAACTATATAGAGGTATATTATAATTCTAATATAACATCATATATAATAACTTTAAATCCATCCTTTATATGTCCCACATATGGCATTAACGAATCAAATCACATTGAGGGGGCGGTAGTCCCCACTTCCTAAAATGAAAATATCGTGTTTACCCACAATGGAAACCATAAAGGTATACCACAAATGAAAAATAAATAAGCATAATGAAAACATAAACATAATATATATCATATATAAATAGAGTGACATCTTAATGGCCACCATTAATGGTGTTTAAAAGAAGATTGAACAATCATCGATTTGTGAGGCAGAAATTCGCCAACCACAGAAACAGTATGTTCTTTAACCATTAGATGTAGATGTGTGTAAGTGTTGATCTAATGATTCTTATAACAACATCCTAGTATATTTATGATACTGGAGTTGTTACAATAAAAATTAATAAAAATAGTGTAGGGCGTTCAAGAAGCAAAATAAAATTAAATAACACAAGTGTAGACATTACCTTAAAATCGGGTAACTCTCTTAAATTTGAGCTCAAAGGCTTCCTTGGGAAGACTTCTGCCCAAGGTGAGGCTTCAAGGAGTCATAGAGGTATATGGAGAGACAACATGGGAAGGGGTTGGACGAGACAATGGCTTTGGATGTGTGGGTAAGGAGGTAGAGGTGGGGGCCTTTTATAAGAGGAGAGGAGGGGCACTCTTGGAAAGTTAGGAAATGTTACTTTATTTTAAAATGTGTTTCGAATTTAAAAGGTCCCACATTGATCTTATTCGAGTATAAGGTGATAAGGGTTCTAAATCCACCAATACAATTGGTTTTGGACATGTGCAGTTCTTATATTTTACATTATCTCTCCATTTTATTTATATCGTCAAATAATGATGTAATCGCTGCATCATCATGGTATCATAAATAATTTAATTTAGATAATGTCTAAAAATTATAAAAAAAATACTATGATGAAGGAAATATATTTATCTTTCCAATGAATATTTATAGTAAAAATTCTGACCTGTATAACCCCATGAAAAAATTGTTTAATAAAACAACTCATGTTTGTGATATTTTTATTTTATCATTAAATAAAAAGGTATTAATGTCATTTTCCAAGAAAAGTGGCTCCATGGGGACCCCAAGTTGACCCATGGATTTTCCTGGTCGGAAATGACACATCCAATAAGGGTAGGACATGTGTCAAGTTCATTTCATATTATTAAAACATTATGTTTACCTTAAACTACACTAATTACCTCTAATCGCGATTAATAACTTAAAAGTTACTATTCACCAAAAAAAAATTAATCCCATTGAACCGCATTTTACTTCATAATGACATCCATGTATGTCGGATTTTTTAAATTCAAAACACATAAGTGGTAAAATTCCATTTAAACGAAAAATCAGTTTTTATAAGTACCACTTAGTGGTTTCACTATTCATCAAAAATTAAAGTTTTTCAGAAAAATACCAAAAATTCACCCTAAGATATATTTGATATTCCAAATTAAAAAATTAAGTCTATTTTACAAAATTCAAAAAATATAATTTTCATTAATTAATTTAATAATTAATTCCCGCTGTCAGAGCAAATAGCGTGTTTTCATGAAACAATAAGTATCAAAAGATTGACACTACATTAAGTCCGATTTCAAAGTGAAATTAATTCCAACGACCACTATTGGATTTAATGGTAAAAATATATTCTAATTTCACTTTAAAACCAATTCAAATGATAATCTAATCATATAAATAAATTAGATTAAAATGAGGTTTTGAATTAAAATACATCATTTTTCACTATTCATTAAAAAAAATGAACATTATCGGAAAAATACCACAAAGTAAATTCTGATGTCCCGATTCTAAAAAAGAGTTTTATTTGGTCCAATATAATGTATAAAATTGACCAAAACTATATTTAATGACGGTTCGCCATCAAAAGGCGATAAGTGAACCTTTAGTGAAAATTAGGGTATAAAAGCATAAAATTGAATTCATTTTGTATTTGAAACCTTTATCTTTTATTGGATAAATGTAAAAACATTTAAAAAAAAATATAATCATATTTTAGTTATTTCTATCCATTCCCGCCAATACAATGGCTATGTGTTAACTACCATTTAAAATAATATTATATTATTACTAGTGTGCAACGTACGATTTCAATGAAACTCTTTGTTGCGTATCGGGTACGCTATCGAACATAACACCCCTTTAAAGTAAAATTAATATTTAATTCGTAAATATTAATAAATATTAAAATTCTTTATTCTTTATTTACCCAGGATGTTACAATATAGTTATATCATATTGGAATTCTACAACTCTAACTCTACCTATGAGTCTTTTTGATAACCAACATGCGTTATTTGGGTGGTTTGGGTTCTATTATAGTCACATATAGAGTGGCTTTGTTTTGATGGATGTATGGTAACCTGATGGTCACATAGAGATCATTGGATGGAATTTTCGGTTTTATTTTTTATCATATATGTATCAATCTAAAAGGACCTTCCTATTTTTTCTATTCATGCTTCAATTAATTATTATTATTTCTATTATTAGAGGATGATTATTTTCTTAATTATGACTTGTTTTCTATATATATATATATATTGAAACCTTTTTCGTTTCACCTTTTCATTGATATCTAATATAAGAAGTGGTCATGTTTGACTTCCATTTGGAAACTCCATGTTTATTATTATTTTTTAGGGAAAATAAATGTCACATAATATAATTTATATCCATGAAAATATTTTCCAAATGGTGGGGATCAATTATTCTCATTAATTTTTAGTATAGGTTGGATTGGTTGTCCATTGGATGGATGAATTGTGTTAGTTTGGAAAAAATGATATCAAAGAAACCATGTTATTTTGGGAGTAAATGTATGTTGAATATAATACTTTTTGAAATCAAGAGGACAGTGTAGGAACATTTTATCTAGTTCTTAGATGTTTTCATCCTCATGTTGTCACGGGATGTTGGGTTATGAGTATGGAATTATTTGTTTTCTCGTTATTTCATAATATATTTTGATTATGATTATTGGTATTTTGATTACTATTGAGATTTTCTTTGTACTTTATTACTTATCTATATTTTTGGGTTTTAATTAGAGTAAAACAAAGGATGCATGGTTATATAAAAAAATATAGAAAACCATTTAGATTAAATGATTTTGGATTTATTTTTCATCTAGTGGTGATTTTCGTGGTTGTCCCCCCCATCTTCCAAACTATACATAGCCACTATGTTCTTTTATTTTTTTTAAAAATAAATTTGCAATTAAATTGTTTTTTATATAAAAATTATAATTATGATAAATTTTATAGGATTTTTTTAATATTTTTGATTTTATTTTTTCAGATTTTAGAGACATTTCAAATTAAGATCTTTATTTTATATGTATTTCTATAAGTATTTGTTATGGGTTGTTCTGAATGGTTATTCAAATTGTGTTTTTGATTTGAATAAGGTAGGTTTTGGTTTTGATATAGATTAATTATAGATCATTATGTAATAATTTTATATCAACATTATGCATCCAATACAAAAAATTCATAGTTTAATGGTGGGTTTTAGAGATAGTTTAGTATACTACAACAAAATAAAATTTAAATAGTATAGTTGTGGTTTTTATAAAAATGCCACAAAATGTTTAATAAAAAAATAACTATCATCTATACTCCCTGTGAATTCATTCCCCATATCAAAAAACTCTCCCCTATTCCCCCCATCCCAAATCCATATCATGATCTCTCACCACTCCCATTCCTTTACTATTGACCCCTTACCGTCAAGCCCTCTCCGCTTCCACTCGACCCCCACCCTCGACCTCACTGTTACCCATACACCTCATTCCCATCCCATATCATTCATTCCTCACCACCACACTTCTATGTTTTTCACCTTTCTATTATAATTGTGATAACCATGGTTGATTTTCATAATCTCTTTATATGAGATTATCATTTTTCACATTAAATTTGTTTTGGTTATCATTGTTCTCGAATATGAAATAATCCTTTCAAAAAAACATGATTTTATATTCCATTAATTTTTAATGTTATGGAATTATGTGTAAAAGTTTATGATAGTTTTAATCCAGATATCACACAACTTTATAATTACACTTAACCAGCCTTTTTTAGGATTTTATATAATTTTTTATTTCATAATAGAATGTAGAGGCTTGGAAAAATCAAAAAAAGGCTTGGAATATTAATATTAAAATAAACATTAATTGATCACCCAAGGTATTAAAAAAATAATAAAATATAGTCGTGGAACATTAAAAAAATTCCACCAATAAAACACTTGAGTAAGGATTATAATGTTATTTAGTAATTTGATACCATTTAAATTTTATTGTATCAAAAATGATGTTTTAAAAAAACATTATCCAATTTATCCATATTAAGGAGATATTTTTAAGAATTTCTCAAACAAAACAATGATTAATAATTTTTAGGATAATAATAAATAAGTTAATAAATAATTGAAGTTAAAATAAACTAACTACATATGATTGTATGTATCAGATATTGATGCATTAAAATATTATAAATTCACATTACATAAAAATTATGATTTGTGTTTATGAAAAATGATATATTCATAAAATACGAAATAAGACATATATAGATTCCTGAACAATAATATTTTAATTGTAGTTCCTTCTAACAGTTTTGAATGAATTTTATCTTATTATTTTTTTAATTAAAATATATATGAAATATATTAAATTTCACAATATATGTATCTTCATTAATCATTATATTTTTTAATAGGTTCATATGGAATCAAAAGTAAATATATTTAATGGAAGAGAATTATTTTTAATTCAAAATTAAGATAATTATTTTAGAAGATATTACCATTGAGAACATGTTAGGTGAAACTTCTGACAATTTTTATATCATTCAATCATCATAAGATAGTGAAAATGAGTCAATCAACATTCATTTACCATTGAAAAAACATTTCTTGATGATTCATATTGTATTAATAGATACATCAATAATATAAATAATTATATTTTTTTATTTATAGTATCCCTATGGGCATTGTTTCCCTTGATCACTTAGAGAACAAACATTATGGTGGTACATGTATGGTATGAGCACCCAATGCACCGGGGTCTACAATATTGATAAATAATTGACGTAGAATGTCTATTCACAAAAGTTGTTATTCAAAACAATATAAAAATTATACAAATATCATTGAAACTTATTTACTTTTAGAAAAATAATATATATAGATATATATATGATGAAATATCATATTAAACTAGCGTTATTATTCCCTAGCAATAAAAATATATAGATCCAATGTAGATATGTAATAGAGTATCAAACACTCAATATAATGAATATAATTACAAATTATGATTATATTATGAATGATGAAATAGGTAAGAAATAAATATATTTTACCATAAATAGAGTTCAATAGAAATTGGGACAGTAATGAAGGTGTTTTTTATGGTGATCTCATGTTGAAGTCCACATATAACTCAAATCTTATTTCTCATTATCCCATGAATTTATGAAGTTTTACAACAAATTTATATGTTATTATATTTTTTACACCTATTGAAAAGGTGGCTAAGACATATAAATTGGAATTTATATTCATCATCAATAGTAAACTAATATGTTTTTTTTATAATATGGATTTCAAATAAATTATTAATTGTTTCATAAATGAAATAATACTTATTATGTGTTTTAATTTTATTTAACGAGGTGTATGAACATTATTATATCGAGATAAAATCTATATAACATTATCAAGGAACAAATCTCAATATTCTAATGGTTTGTAGGAGTTTTTTTATATTTCAATTTTCAATTGATCTGTTCATTGGACAATAAGATTTTGATGACGTTAATTTAGAATATAATTTCGAATAATAAACATGATGTTTATGAAAAATAGATACTGATGAAATGGAATGCCCAATATGTGTTTTGGATTTGTAATGTGGAACTAATTGTTACAAATAGTTTTATCACTAATTTCAAACAATAGAATGAGCTCCCAACGTCACTGATAGTGAAAAATAATATTCAGGATCGTGTAAAAAATGCATTTATCATTTTGGGGAGACATTATCACTATCATAATATATCATTAAAACATTTTGAGTGATCCTTCAATATTAACTTGAAAAATCTTTTGTTCGGACTAAAATATGATAATATCATGTCTGTAGTGTATTCGTTGAAACTCTTCATGTTATTCCAGAGTGTAATTTAATAAGGTTTTACTATGAAAAAATTTATTTAATGAATTTGTTGATAATGGATATAAAAATTTATATGTAGGACTTCTAAAATATTCAGAATATTATTTTCTACAGAAGTTGTACCAAATCAAATATATTCGTGGAATTACAAATACAATGATTTCCATGATATTTTAATTGTTTTATAATGAATTTTCTATAGGAAATATCATATTTTTTTATGATATGCAAAAAAATTATTAACAAACATAGGCTTAATTTGACAAAAACAAATGATTCTCTTAATTATTGTATGCTATATTGATGGGAGGGTTCATGTTGATGGGAGTGTAAAAATCATTTGACATCTATATTGAAGTTAGTGGGTTTTTATTGAAGTCGAAATCTATATATTACTATAAATAAGTCTAAAAATAACACATCTAAAAAGGATTTTCATTAATTCACATTAGAACATCAATTGTAAGGATTATTCAATACATCAAAAACCGTCAAACACTTGAAGTAGCATGATATATATAAAAACAATAATTGTCTAATGTGACATCGAATAGATTCAAAATCATTGTTGAAATTGGATTCAACACATCTATATTTATCATCTAATCTTAGTAATATGTGATTAGGTTTTTTATTGATGGATTCAACCTATTAGGGACATTAATTTCCAATTATAGAATTTGGATGGTCATTTTGATCATTATAATCACCCTCTATAGGTTTGTATGAAATTTATTTCCTCTATTATTTCGATGATTATTCATGGAGAAAACATTTCTATAAATTATATTGATTTATGCATACACCACTAATTGATGAATTTTATGTGTTATTGAGATGTTTCATTGAGATGTTTCATTTATATTATACAAAAATATTAAAAATTCATGCTGATCCTATGTGAACAATTAGTGAATTACTAGGAAATTAGATTTTATCTAGTGAGATCAGTCACATGGGATTGGATTTTCCTTTTTGTAATTATGGTTTTGAGGCTAAAAAACACATTATAGTAAAAAAAAAGTTCAACATATTTCGTCACAAATTTCGTGATGCGTCTCATAGATTTTAGTGAAACAAGTTGAAATTAAATGGGTCTACTAATTGTAGACCACCCATAATGTCGGTGTTATGCTCTAAAATAATTTTGAAAATTGATTTTTTTTTGAGAATTTGGGAAGGTTCATAATTTGAATGAATGTGGGAAACAGTTTAGAAGTTATTCATCTGTTAAAATCAGAAAACAAAAATTGGAGAAAAAATCTATTTTTTTCAAACATACATATTCAGAATTTAATTTTTTTTATTTCATAATCTTGAATTTATTCATAATGAGATGAATCATTGTGAACATTTGATCTTCACATTACTTGATGAGAGTGGAAAATCGAAGGTTCATTTAAATTATTAGAATGACTTATAATCATTGAATATAAATCTTGATCTTTGGACAGATGAGAATGTAATGTATGCTATAATTTTTTTTAAAAAAATTATAGATAAAGATATATTACTTAAAATTTCAAAACATCCGAATGTACATGATGGGTATTCATGTAACATATCAATTTGTTTCAATATATGGAATCATAATTTAGATTAATTAAAATTTCATGATTCATATATTATGTTATATTATTCACTACCATTGGCATTGTATAGATTTATACATGAAACATTTACTATATTTTTACTCTAATATTGCACATTCATAAAAAAATTGAAATAATAATATAACCTCCAAAGCTTAAAAATATTCAAGATATATTTTTATGGGTACTTTATGTAAGGTATATGATCCTTCCTCCACTATTTTGTTGCATTCATTGTAAATTTAGCTATGGATTTGGTTGAGGATACTAAATTTTGAGTTCGATTACATTATCAATGGATGTATCCAATTAAGATGAATTATATCCCAATTAAACCATTTTATAAAAATCATTAAAGACATAACTATGTTTTTATCATATTATTTTTCAAATACCTTGTTATTTTGAAACATATAAAAAAATAAATCCAAAAATAAAGGATTTATTTATGATGGTTAATTGAAAGAGGAGGGTCTTACATTTTCTTCTTGATAATTGGATGAAGATGACACAAGATTCAATAAAATTGGACTTTTTTTATATCAACTCAATTTCAACTATAAGAGAAAAGAAAAATCATTTATACTATTTGTTGAATAGTTAAGAGAATCTGAAATATTACACTAATGAAATGGAATTATTACATGAACATATATATTTGATATTAAATATTAAAATTTCATATACATTCCATGATTATCTCAACATACAAAAAATATAGTCATGAGAAGTTAAATGTAAAAAGTGAAAGTTATAACGAAATATTTTACTAAAAATGTTTTAGAATGGTTTTCACATTGTGTAAAATCATAAATACCATAATTAATATTTATATTAGTTTTAAATAAATATTTTTTAAATCCAATATTTTATATTAATTTTTATAGATCATTAATATATATACTAGGTCTGTTATTTCAGATGATTTGATATTTCTATATTCATTTCACTTAAGAATACTATAATTTTCTATGATAACAATTTTAATGGATTCCAATTTAATATAGTCAATCGAAATGAGGGTTTAAAAATACCTAATAGTTGTATATTTATTGTTTCATAATTAAGATATGATGTACTGATTACAAATATTATAAAATAAAACATTAATAAGAATTTGTAGTTGTTTTATCCATTTTTTAGTTGGTCATTATTACAAGGGTTATAGAAAGATATTACGTTAAAAAAACATCTATGAATATACATATCTTGATAGATTTCAATGACCATGAAATACATGATCTGTATATCTTTTCATCGTAAGAAAAAATGGTATATTATAAGGAAGATGCCATGGATAAAAGGTGGGGTGTTGTTTTTCACATAAAACAAAGTGACTTTGGGTCATCTGTGATGATTTTGAATATTTGAACTCTGATATTGAAACCCATCAATTGTAATATATCTATATATTTATCCAACATTATATTGAAAATATTAGTCTTCTAATAGTGAATGAAGTAGATAAGTAATAATGGAGCCTGATAATAGAATTATTGAATGAAAAAATGATTTTATGTGAAGTAATCTATTAACTTATAAACTACCTATGTTATATGTTATTAATTTATAGTACAGTGGATCTGTTTTCATATTTAAACTGAATTTTATTCATGATTTGTATAATTTTAAAAATGAAAATTTTATATTTTCTTTCATGTGTCTTGGTTTATAAACATACCTATTTATATTATTTTTGTAATAATTTTACATCCTTGATCATTTATAAATCTATTTTCTTGCATGAATATTTCAAAATATATATTATGATGTTATTTTTATGTGTTTAAAAGATATGAATTCCATGTAATCGTTGAATCATTTCTTTTGTTAGATATCAGTTGATGTTCCCCTTATAATGACTCATATATTGAATATTTTATTTTTAAATTTCATATTGATTATTTGCGAGACTAGGAACTAAAAATATATTAAATTCTAATTCCTATTGTCTCTGGAATAAATGTTTGAAATATATTAAATATATTAAAGTGGATCTACATTTTGTTTTACTAATAAATTTCAATAACATATAAAAGGGAACGAGGATCACAAATCTAAGGGGCCCAATGAACTCAAAATGTAAGGTTTACCCTATGCTCAACACAACATTAGTCGGAATGGGTCATTCGCAGAAAAGACATCGTGGGTGAAGAAACAAATAATATAATTATATAAAATTATTTTATTTTGAATTTTTTAATTAGACATTTATGCGTATATAATCAATGGTTATTGAAAATTTTTATGGTTAGAGGCATAACCCTATATACCCAATAGGACCAATGGATAGATCTCTGTGGAATCCCCTTAGATGATGTACAATAGATTTGTAGATCGAAGAAAAATTCTCCTATGATTCCACAGATCTTAAAAACATAACATATTTGATAATTTTTCTTTGTCAGTGATTGATATAAATCAAGGTAGGTCATTTTTTTTAACCTTTTTATTCCTTGGTCGTTATTATTTTTGTGATTGTGAATCAATTTAAGAATATATTTATTCACGAATTTTGTGTATTGCGGAATGACATTATATATTTGGGGATACTGGGAGAATTATATTTTTTATTTTATTTCATTGATTTTCATTTTAATTTAAATGAACCGATATTGACACAAACATTGATTGAGGTATATTCCTCTTGATTGATTTGTTCCTTTCCCTACCACATTAGTCTTTCATCGTGGGCCTTCTTCACATGGTCTGTAAAATGACAATTCACAATCGATCAATCATTACACACCTAATTCTTGGAATAATGATCCAATATTAAATATATGTATTCTATAGGATGCAATAAAGGTGAAACAATTGATACATAGTTATCCAAAAGATATATGATTCCCAATTTCACGTTCATCGACATTCATTGGTGTTGAATAATGAAAGGAAATTTGATCCATTTTACCAGTAGATCTGGAAGGAAATTTTTTACATTCCATTGGGGCTTGGATAGCCTTGGAAATTACTTTTTTTTTTGAATAAAACACTAGATCAAATGACGATAGTGGAGGATGTGTTTGGGAGAATCATTATTTGTTCTTGAATTCACAAACCATAGGAAGTGAAATTTGGGATTACACAGTTTGTTGTTCCACTATTGCAGTGGTTAGGGCATTGAGAGAAATTTAAGGATCATAGAGAGTGTGACATGGTCACATAATGTGTTTCATCTCCATGGTAACTTGGTTTATGCTTATGGAAGTACATGGACATGGGGCGACTACACAACCAACCTACCCAGAATGTACCCCCCCCCCACCACCACACAGATGCAGGTTGTACCATGTACATGGGATAAGTTACACACTAGTATAGAGTCATGGGTATATTGGATGATATCATGTACTAATACACGAGTAGACTACATGGTCAATTTTACATTCCATGTAGTACTAAATAGGCAAATTATGAATGACAGAGGCCATTTACACGGGCAGAACATGGGGTCAAGGGACATAGCATATAAACATTATACATTTCATTTATGTTTTCTTAAATTGATTAGATATCCTGAAAAATGTATCTTGGAAAAGGAAATTACGGTTTATTCCCATTATCCTTTCCTAGAAGGTCAGCATGAATCATTTCCTACAACTACAAAAATGATCCCTTCAGTAGTAATTTCTTGATATAGTTGTTAGAATCCCCCTGGAGAGGCTCGAAGTGGGATCCATTATTCACATTCACACCCCATGTAGGGTTCTAGTTATCAACATGAACAAACCTTACATGATTTGATCATATACAAATAAGGTTAATCTAGATTTATTTTCTACTATCACTCAATTGATCTAGTTTTGATTTGGATCTTTGTAACCTAATCCCTTCGCATCTATCAATGTATTCATTCTCATGATGAGAGGGAAAGAGTTGTACCTCTTAGAAAGATGCCATCAAGTATATTGGGATAAAGAGTTTTCTCTACCATAAGAGTGCTTCATGGAATATTAGAGTTAAAATCCTAGGCTATTGTGTTATGGTTGTGTGTTAAACCTAGACAGTGTGTCTTTGTTAATTATATTGTGATATTTTAGTAATATATGCTGTAAACATATACTGATGTGGAGATGAATATATTTCCTTTTTTTATATTCTTTGTGGTTTTAGAGTTTCCCCCTGTGTATTATTATACTCACCCCTACATTTCATCCACCCGTACATGTCAAGTCATGTGCATAAAATCGACCTTTTGACAAATTCATGGATGGACCAGGACTAAACGGAGCATAGAGAAACTAGATAGACTGAGGAGTGTTCATATTAATTTGAAACAGTTTTCCCCGTACGTTTACTTTTAGTGTAGAATTGTGTTACATACTACATTGTTGTGGGATTTTACTTTTCCTTTTTTATTTTAATTTAATTCCTATTTTAATATGGTTTTTGGATAGAGTTTTATGAATTCATTTTTTGTTTAGTTATTTTTACATTTTAGACCATTGGGGACTTGAAGTACATATACATATGAAACGCCTCCAATGTTAGTGACATGCTTACTCTGTGTAAGTCACCAGCCCTTTCCATATTAGAGGCATGATTTGGTATTTGTAGAACATGACACATTTGAATGATTTATGGTATAGTGGTATCGAGTATGGTTGATTCTACTTTAGGATAGGGAGTCTGTGAGATTGGTTTGGGGAAATAATTTTATGTTTTTTGAGATTAGCTTTATGAAAAGGGAATTTGGTGTTTGTTTCTTGGTAGAGGTATCCATACATCGAGAGTATAATATCTTACATTTAGACTTGGTAGATGATAATACTAGTTTCATGGAAATAAATTGTACAATAATCTTATAGGAATGGGTTGTGGTTTCAATTTTATTCTTGATTCATCTCTCCAGATATACTATTTAACTGTGGTACATTTTGTTTATTTCATGATTCCACTATGATGTATACTCTCTAGGATTCAGCATGATGATCATGAGTATGAACCTCATAGTGGAATTTATTTGATATAAGGACCAGTTCTGATGATATTACCTCTAGATGGTACACTATCAATACCACCTATAGAGAAACACATTTCACATGTGGTACGAATGGATGAAAAGAGTATGTTAAGTGATATTCCCATATTTTTGTGACAGGGACCCTTAGGATATGAGGAATGATTGAACCATAGGTGTATAAGGATTGTCATTAGTTGGTGACTTGTCTATTCTATTTAGTTAGGAAACAATTAGATTAAAAGGTGGTCTTGGTAGCAAGACTTATTATTGGTTCAACATGGTAATAGTACTGTTTAGTAACCCTGTATTATGATGAGGAAACTATATCATTGACTGATTTTGGGAATTTATTTAGAGAGTATTTTTCACCAGCTATACTAAGACCTATATGTATCCAGGTTATTTTTCATCTCTATAAGGGAAGCATGACAGTGGCTGAGTATTCACCGTGGTCTACCAAAATCATCAGGTACTCTATGGATTTGGTTTGTTATCAGATCACAAAGGGTCTGACCATTCAGATACGTCAACACAGATTCATCTGAGATAAATGTATCCCCTATTTATTTATTCCTATGCTGGGGTGCTAACGAATGCTTTGGTGGTCGAGAGTTTCTTGGATGACCAAATATAGCTGGTGTTTTCTAGTATTGGGAATGTAGGGGAACAGTAATTTTCAGAAGAGATAAAAAATTAGACTCGAAGAACTAGGAATGGGTACCGTTTTAGAAGGAGGTCTAAGGATAGGGGATATGTTGTAAAAGTCATAGATGGTGGGTCCAGTCATCCCAGAGAAAACTGTTCTCTCATGCGGTGAAATAGGACATCATACATGCAATTATCTGACCCACAGTATAGAAGATATAGATACTATGGATGGGAAACTAAGGTAGAGACAACATCATGAGAATGTTGTTCTATAGGATGGTCATCATGGAAGATGAGATGAGATATCATTATAACATGGTCAATGTATCAACTTTTTACAAACACCACCCATAATTTTTCTGTCCCAACAATAGGTAGCTAGAGGACAAGGTAGTTAACAAATGTAGGTAGTCGAATATTATGAACTAGGGGATCTGGGAATTATTCAATGTACAATATGTGTCTTTTCTACATTAGTTCAATTATGATAGACACCCGTGTTAGAAAATATTTTTTCTCAACATATCATTTTCGACACTTAGACATTACGATTGAACTATTTACTCGATCCTTATACTTGGAGTATCATACTATAAAAGACAAGAAAATCCTAAAATTGGGCCAATAGTGTGACCTGGCTCATGGAGAAGAGAGTTTTGGTTGGCATATCTTTGTAGTAGTGTTTAGAAATTATGACATCATCTTTGTATCAATTGGTTATCTAAAATGAATACCTGTATTGATTGTTTTAGGAGAAGCGTTAGGTGTATCACTAGTGATGGAACTATTTTCTAATTTTTTGATGAAAAGGAAACACATGTAGGATAGGATGAAATCATGTATTGAGGGAAATTTAATTCCACAACAGTTGGATATCATGACCATTAGAGAACTAGATGTTAAGAGTTTCTAGTTTTCTATAGTGGTGGTGTATTATAAGGAGGTATTCCTTGAAGATGTTACTGGATTACCTCCCCAGTGAGAGATAGAATTCTATATTGTTTTACACCACTAGATGACACAGATATATTCATAAGCATATAAGATAGATCTTGTAGAGCATTGAATTCTGATGGTGCTATTAGAGGAATTATAGATGAAGGGAATTGTTCGACCATGTGTTATACCTTGGGTAGCCCTAATGTTGTTTTCAAGGAATGTAGAAGGGATCTTGAGTTTGTGTATGGACATATGGTGCTTTAGCTAGATGATTGTGAAGAAAATGTATCCACTATGAAGGATTGACGACCTATTTGATTCACTGAGATAATTGTGATAGTTCTGAAAGATTTACCTGAGATCAGGCGATCAACATCTGTGAATAACAGATGAGGATATACCAAAGATGGCATTAAAATGTTTCTACGGTCAATATGAGTACATTGGGATAACCATTGGCATGAATAACACCCCATTAGTGTTCATGTGATTCTTAAACTAGACCTTCCATCATTTCGTACACAAGTTCGTGGAAGTGTTCAGAAACAATATACATATGTAGTCGACATCTGAGGAGGAGAATGAAAGAAACATCAAGAATGTTTTGGACACGCTATGAGAGAACCATATATATAGAAATCTCTCGATGATCTAGATTTGGATTAAAAATTTCACTTTCTAGATCATGTAATATCATTGGAAGGAGTTGTAGTAGAACAATCCAAGGTCTCAGTATTTTTAGATTAGGAGCTAGCAAATTGAGTGGCGGAGGTACTGGTTATCCTTGGGATAGTATGATATTACTTGAGATTCATACTTGTTTTCTATAGGATATTGACACCCAAGATAGATTTAGATCAAAAGGGGAAATCATTCTTATAGACAAAGAATTTATAGTAGTCTTTTCAATAGTTCAATAAGATCATGAAAAGTTCCTCGATATTAAGATTTACAGAGGAGATGTTGATTACGTAATATTCTACGACGCATCGAGGGCCAGGATTTTTTGTTTCCTAAGGAAGAGGCACATTTTTATTGCCTATAGATCACGCCATTTGATACCATGGGAGTATAATTACACAAACCATGATCTTGAGTTTGTAGTGGTAGTATTCACATTGATGATGTGGTACTCGATGGGTGTGCAGTTTATTATCTACTATGATCAAAAGAGTCTCAAATATATAATATCTTTGAATGATATTAACATGAGGTAGAGGATATTTCTATAGTTATTATAGGATTATGAGTATTATATTTTATATTCTCCTATGAAGGGGAACATGGTAGTTGATTCACATAGAATTTCATCTAACTAATAGTTGCCAAACGAGGAGTCAAAGCAGCTGGCCTTGTTGCAGTTATCCTTCATGGATGAATATGGATCATATTACATTAATTCAATGGTTTATACCCCTACACTCTTACTACAAGTCACAGCGGAAGAGCATGGGTATACTGACTATAAGACCCTTCATTCACAGATACCACATGGCATGCTCATGATGGATATTATAAATATGGGAGCATGTTATTTTTTCAGAGGACATACTAAGGTTCTAGTGATTCTATAAGAGGAGGCTCAAATATAGTTTCACAAATATCCTTTAGAGGTACATCCAGTTTTGTTAATGATGTACTATGACCTCCGATTCAATTTTTTGTTGCGAGGGATGAAGAAAGGATTTGTGATGATTTTCCCTTGATTCCTTACATTTCATTAACTTGGGGTTAAGATCCATGTTATAGTATGATTATATCAAACCCTCAATGTGTTATAATGGATGTGGTATGGGATATCTTTCAACTTCTTAATCGGATTACCAAATACGTATACAGGTCATTATAACATATTAGTGATCTTTGACTATCTCACCAAGTCAGCCCACTTCCTAGCTATCTAATAGTAGATTATGTTTGTATGTAGGGTCACTTATATGTTCAAGTGATTGTATGTGTAACACCCCAGGTAAATAAGGAATATGACATTTTCATATTTATCCATATTTGTGAATAAAATTTTAATATGACTTTAAAGGGGACGCTATGCTCGATGGCGTACCCAACACGCAACAACGAGTTTCTTGGGAATTTTACGTTTCACTCTAATAATAAAATAATATTATTTTAAATGGTAGTTAACATGTAGCCATTGTAATGGAGGGAATGGATAGAAATAACTAAAATATGATTATATATGTTCTTAAATATTTTTACATTTATACAATAAAAGATAAAGGCTTAAAATACGGAAAGAATTCAATTTTAGGCGTTTATGCCCTAGTTTTCACTAAAGGTTCACTTATCACCTTTTGATGGAGAACCGTCATTAAATATAGTTTTGTTCACTCTTAAACATTCTTTTGGACCAAATAAAACTCTTATTAAGAATCGGGACATCAAAATTTACTTTGTGTAAATTTTTGGTATCTTTCCGATAAAGTTCATTTTTTAATGAATAGTGTAAAATATTGTATTTTAATTCAAAACCACTTTTTAATCTAATTTATTTATATTATTAGATTATATTTTGAATTGGTTTTAAAGTGAAATTATAAAATATTTTTACCATCAAATCCAATAGTGGTCGTTGGAATCAATTTCACTTTGAAATCAGACTTAAACTAGTGTCAATCTTTTGATACTTATTGTTTCATAAAAACACGCTATTTGTCATGACAGCGGGAATTAATTATTAAATTAATTAATGTGACTTATATGTTTTGAATTTTGTAAAACGGACTTCATTTTTGAATTCATAATATCAAATATAGCTTAGGGTGAATTTTTGGGATTTTTCTGAAAAACTTCAATTTTTGATGAATAGTGAAACCACTAAGTGGTACTTATAAAACTGATTTTCCATTTAAATGAAATTTTGCCATCATTGTGTTTTGATTTTCAAAAATCTGACATACATGGTTGTCATTAAGAAGTAAAATGTGGTTCAATGAGATTAAAATAATTTTTTGGTGAATAGTATCTTATTAAGTTTTTAATCGCGATTAGAGGTAATTAGTGTACTTTAAGGTAAAAATGATATTATAAGAATGTGAAAACACCATGAAACTTGTCCTACACCTATTGAGTTTATCATGGCCGACCAAGACAAGCCATGGGTCAACTTGGGGACCCCATGTATCCACTTTGGTTGGGAAATGACATAAATAACATTTTATTTAATGTAAAAGTAAAATTGACACAAACATGATATGTTCTACTAAAACAATTTTTAAGTGGGGTTATACAAGTCATATTTTTGATTATAAATGTTCATTGGAAAGATAAAAAGATTTCCTATATCATAGTAGTTTTTTTATAATTTTTAGACATTAAATAAATTAAATTATTTATGACATAATAATGATGCAGCGATGACATCATTATTTGACGATTTAAATAAAATGGAAAGATAATGTAAAATCTATGAACTAAACATGTCCAAAACTTATTGGATGAGTGGATTTCGAAGACTTATCACCTTATCCACGAATTATATCAATGTGGGACCTTTGTAAACCGAAAAACATTTTCAAATAAAGTAATATTTCTTTACTTTCCAAAAGTACCCCTCCTCTCCTCTTATAAAAGGCCCCCACCTCTACCTCATTTAACACACTCCTCAAGCCTTTTTCTCGGCCAACCCCTGCCCATTTACTCTCTCCACATCCCTCTCCTCATCCTAGAGGATTCCCTTTGGGCAGAATCCTTTCAAAGGAAGCCTTTAGGCTCAAATCAAAAGGAGTTACACTTTTAAAGGTAATTCATTCTCTCATGTTCATTTGTTTTATTTTGCTTCTCCAACCCCCTAAACTCTTTTTATTTACTTCTTTTGTAACAAAACCAGTATCTACAATATACTAGGATGTTGTTATAAGATTTATTCGAGCTAAAATCTCACACAACTACATCAAATGGTTAAAGAACATACGGTTTCCGTGGATGGTGAAATTCTGCCTCCCGAAACGATGATTGTTCAATACTCATTTAACACCTTCAATGGTGGCCATTATGATGTCACTATTTTTATATATGATATATAATATGTTTATGTTTTCCTTAAGCTTCTGTTTTTTTTCATTTTGGGCATACCTTTATGGTTTCCATTATGGGTAAACGTGATATCTTCATTTAAGGAAGTGCGGACTACCGCCCCCTCAAAGTGATTTGATTCGTTAAATACCATATGTGGGACGTATAAAGGATGGAACTATGATATTATATATGATATTATACTTTAATTATAATATACCTTTATATCATTATTATTACATTCTATAAAATATGAGATATAAATGAAAGTAGCGTTCATGCGTACGTACGGCTTACCGTCTCCATGAACGGTGCATTTCATTTCTTACCTCTAAATGATTATGTAATGATATAAATGCATTCATGTACAGGATATATATGACATATATGATATCCAAATCATGAATATGATTCTGGATATAATAAACATTCGACCACACGAACAACATGTAATGGTAAGAAGTCCACTTTCGACTTAAGAACCAAATATCGACAAAACAAACATTATTAACTTAAATGTTTACATAATGTTTATAACATGGAAATAAGTGATCTAATAGGAATAATGAACTAGAAAAAGGTTCTTAATAAAGTGGAAATTAACTCAAGTTTATTATTCAGGAGATTAAAGAACGATCGAGTCAAGTCGGACCCGAGGTAAGGGATCTTACTCCTCTCTTTCTTTTTAAGTGCACTCTTTTATGTCATTCCTTTTAAATCTCATCTTTCTTGTTATTGGGATGATATTTTATATTAATCCTACTGTAATTTTTATGTTCATGTGATGAGAGAACCTATTCTCTCTCATCAATCCATTTTTGGGAGTTTTGAGTGGCGCCGTTAGGCTGCCGAATTTTCGTAAGAGATCTAACCTCTCTCTTCCTCTTTAAGTACTCCCATTTATGTCACTTCTTTTAAGATCCTATTTGTTATGATGTGGGATGTTATTTAATATTCCTCTTTCTGTACATTTTATTTTAATGTGATGAGATACCCTATTTGATCTCATCAA
Organism: Viscum album; assembly: GCA_963277665.1. NCBI lineage: Eukaryota > Viridiplantae > Streptophyta > Magnoliopsida > Santalales > Viscaceae > Viscum > Viscum album. The sequence goes on from OY728125.1 coordinate 1,033,490,202, forward strand.
TCCATTTTTGGAAGTTTTAAGTGGCACTGTTAGGCTGCCGAGTTTTCGTAAGTGATTTTTCATCTCACTTTTATTCCCATGAGACTTATGCTACATTTGCCACAATTTCCTTTGGGTGGTGTATGTACTGCCCATTATTCTACTATTTGTGTAATATACTTTCGTTTATGAGTATTTACATCAACGATTTATTGTCCTTCTTTCTTGGGGTGTATGTTTTGAAAGATACCCAAGTCGGTAAGGGAACCTTTCACCCTTCTCTTTTTAAAAGACCTCTTTTGTTGGGTCTTTTAATTCATATACTAATATTTTGGGATATGTTCTTCTATATCCTGATTGAGGTAAATGTTATGTACAAGTGATGAGATTCCCTTTTTATCTCTCATCAACTCATTTTGATGTGACGCCGTTAGGCTGTCAAGGGAACTTCTTAACCCAATTTCAATTTCTTTGGGTTCAACATGTAGTCATTCAATATGTAATCCATTGAATATGTGTGAATGACCTTTTATTGTTTTACACTTAATATCCACTTATATTGGGTGTATTTATATTACACATATTTTTGAGATTGATTTCTCATTAATTTAAGGATACCTTCTTTATAAGGGATTTCATCACATTTGACATTTCTATTGGGGGTTCATTGTTGTTATGCACCAATTCACTCTTATATGGTGTATATACTGTCCTTTGGAGTATTATATCATGAATCCTTTTATTCTCATGATATTATAAAGTTCTGACCAAATGTTATTCCTCGATTATTGTATTCAAGTGTCTCTAATTTTGGTAAAACCCCTTTAACCAAAATATCGTTTTAAATGTTTTAATTATTTGTTCTTATTAATATCCATGTTTTCAAAATGGTTTTAAGGATTTATTTATATGGGTATTAATGGTTTAAAATGTTAAAAGCTTCAAGGTGGTATGGGACACTTTTATTCAGAAATCTCTTTATTAAATGTTTTAAACGGTTTTGGAAATGGTTTCTTTTTGAATGGATTCATTATTTCAATATCCTAAAATGTTATATTGTGATTGAAATATGGAAATGTTATGTTTCCTTTATTCATGTTTATGTGATACGATTATGTTATGGTTCTTGGGCATTTTTATGAAGAACGGGTGGTTCCGTGATAAACTAAGGGCGGGTGAGCCCGATATAGCTCTCCAATGCATTGGGTAACGTGAAGGAGTGAAACGTTAAGGTTTCTCCGAAGAGATTTAGGGAATATACTGTGATGGGTATTCCAAACGTAACCAAGAGGGTTACTCCCTACGTAAGAATGTTATGAATGCCTCAAGTTACCTTTATGTCTTATTTTTTCTATGATTTATTCATGATTTGATATGCTTATGTTTTATGGGTAAAGTATGATTTCATTATTATGTATATATGAACTCATGTTTCCTTTCCATATTTTTATAACCCTTACTGAGCTTTTTATGCTCATCCCAAGTTTTTGAAATGTTTTTCACAGGTCAAGGGAAAGGTACATGATGATAGTGTCAAGGATGTGTCAAGAAAGAATCCGTGTTTTATTTTAAATAAGTTTCTGTTGATGGGAAGAATGAATATTGTCTTTTATGTAACCACTTTGTTTAAATGTGGAATGTAATGAAAGTTTCATGATCTAATTCTCTAAAACTCTAAACCTGAAAAGATCGTCAATGTGTAATCTTGTAATAACTCAAGATTAAGTAAGGTTTAAGGCTGGGGCCTTATAGTTGGTATCAGAGGTCGGTTTAGATAACTTTAGAGGTTAGGGTATTCTTTAAGCATAAGTGACATTACCATAATGGTTAGGATTTCAGAAAGAGTCCTAATTTTAGATAAAGTAAATGAGTAAGTATATCTTAGTGTTTACCTTCCTCATTAGTACATGATGGTTTTGTTGATATACTCACACTGAACTTTTTGGTTTTAGTAAATAGCTGGATCTAGCAGGCACCAATGTGACAATGGGTTTGAAGGAAACTGTGGTGGTTCTCTGATTAAGATACTAGATGAGATGGGGGATTCAATGAGGAATCTCATAGTTGTTCTAAACCAACTATCAAGGAGTCATGATCAATCACTTCAAACTTGGTGAGTTCTCTAATAGATCATGTACGAGATGGCCAACTCGATGTGGAAATTCAGGTAATAATTATTAAGGTAACCATTAGGGTTTATATGATCCTTACTTTTGAGGTAATTATGGGTTACCATATGTTATGATTGAAGTGAAAGGCATGACATAAAATTGAGGTTAAATTATGTTATGGTTATTTTTGATGATTTTATCCCTTTTTTGGTAATGATTTGAGAATTATATAGTTTTGGAAAAAGGACAACACGCAGACCGTGTGACAACCCGTCGCGTCGGACAATGCTGCGGGAATCGAACCCACAACCAAAGTGCGACTGGTATTTATCGCCTACCACTGGACTACGTGAATTCCCTGGTTAGTTTGATTGATTCTTTTTAGTTATATGATTTTATGAATTAATAGTAAGTTGATTTTGGGTTATTTATGAAAATTATTAACCTATCTTGGAGGATATGTGATTAGGTTAATTACTTTTCAATACGAGACTGTAGGGGAAACTGATGTTGTTTGGAGATAAATGTTACAATTTAACATGGAAGACTATGTGACTAAATCCTTCAAATATTTGGTTTTCAATCTTAGATTGGTTTACATTGAAGAATTTTATGGACAAATTGATTATAGAATGGTCCTCGTTGAACTTTGGGTTTTGTTGGACAAATTTTGGAGATTAAGAATAGATTTTCTTTTTATAAGGGGTTATCCTTTTCTGGATTATCTGATATTGTACTAACCTTTTTGGTTTTGGTTTTGGTTAAAGTCTAAAGACATGGGTTTATATAGTTCTCTTTTGTGGATTAGGTGATTCTCTAGAAGTTTATTATAGTACTCTTAATGCGAAAAAGTCTCCCTAAAAACCCGTCTTTTGGAAAAAATATGAGATTGACTAAGGAATCTAGTAAAAGTTGAAAGTCAACATGATAAGTGATTATTCTTCCTTATGAAAAAATTCTTCAATAAAATGTAACTTAATACAAAAATGTTGTCTATTAACTTTTCCTACTGGGGAACCCAACACCGTTTAACCCATCACAAGTTTGTGATTTTCTTATTGTTAACTTTCTCCTAAACATGTTTTCTATCACTCTCCATCAGAACATGACCCTATGTTTTCTCCTCCATGTCCATATTTTCATACTTGGAATCCTAGTATGGGTTAACTCGGGTGACCTCTGTTCTTATCTTTCTTTATTTTAAAGAGATTGTTTTACCGACTCTTGTTCCGATGTGGGACATTCAAGGATGTTTCCGAGCGCAATTTTAAAATTGCGAGAACGCAATTCCCAAAAGGGGTGAAGGATGTAACACCCCAGGTAAATAAGGAATATGACATTTTCATATTTATCCATATTTGTGAATAAAATATTAATATGACTTTAAAGGGGACGCTATGCTCGATGGCGTACCCAACACGCAACAACGAGTTTCTTGGGAATCTTACGTTGCACTCTAATAATAAAATAATATTATTTTAAATGGTAGTTAACATGTAGCCGTTGTAATGGCGGGAATGGATAGAAATAACTAAAATATGATTATATATGTTCTTAAATATTTTTACATTTATACAATAAAAGATAAAGGCTTAAAATATGGAAAGAATTCAATTTTAGGCGTTTATGCCCTAGTTTTCACTAAAGGTTCACTTATCACCTTTTGATGGAGAACCGTCATTAAATATAGTTTTTTTCACTCTTAAACATTCTTTTGGACCAAATAAAACTCTTATTAAGAATCGGGACATCAAAATTTACTTTGTGTAAATTTTTGCTATCTTTCCGATAAAGTTCATTTTTTAATGAATAGTGTAAAATGTTGTATTTTAATTCAAAACCACTTTTTAATCTAATTTATTTATATGATTAGATTATATTTTTAATTGGGTTTAAAGTGAAATTAGAAAATATTTTTACCATTAAATCCAATAGTGGTCGTTGGAATCAATTTCACTTTGAAATCAGACTTAAACTAGTGTCAATCTTTTGATACTTATTGTTTAATAAAAACACGCTATTTGTCATGACAACGGGAATTGATTATTAAATTAATTTATGTGACTTATATGTTTTGAATTTTGTAAAACGGACTTCATTTTTGAATTCATAATATCAAATATAGCTTAGGGTGAATATTTGGGATTTTTCTGAAAAACTTCAATTTTTGATGAATAATGAAACCACTAAGTGGTACTTATAAAACTGATTTTCCGTTTAAATGAAATTTTGCCATCATTGTGTTTTGATTTTCAAAAATCCGACATACATGGTTGTCATTAAGAAGTAAAATGTGGTTCAATGAGATTAAAATAATTTTCTGGTGAATAGTAACTTATTAAGTTTTTAATCGCGATTAGAGGTAATTAGTGTACTTTAAGGTAAAAATGATATTATAAGAATGTGAAAACACCATGAAACTTGTCCTACACCTATTGGTTGTATCCTGGAAGACCAAGAAAAGCCATGCGTCAACATGGGGACCCCATGGATCCACTTTGGTTGGGAAATGACATAAATAACATTTTATTTAATGTAAAAGTAAAATTGACACAAACATGATATGTTCTACTAAAACAATTTTTAAGTGGGGTTATACAAGTCATCGTTTTGATTATAAATGTTCATTGGAAAGCTAAAACGATTTCCTACATCATAGTAGTTTTTTTATAATTTTTAGACATTACATAAATTAAATTATTTATGACATAATAATGATGCAGCGATGACATCATTATTTGACGATTTAAATAAAATGGAAAGATAATGTAAAATCTATGAACTAAACATGTCCAAAACTTATTGAATGAGTGGATTTAGAAGACTAATAACCTTATCCACGAATTATATCAATGTGGGGCCTTTTTAAACCGAAACACATTTTCAAATAAAGTAATATTTCTTTACTTTAAAAAAGTACCCCTCCTCTCCTCTTATAAAAGGCCCCCACCTCTACCTCATTTAACACACTCCTCAAGCCTTTGTCTCGGCCAAACCCTGCCCATTTACTCTCTCCACATCCCTCTCCTCATCCAAGAGGATTCCCTTTGGGCAGAATACTTTCAAAGGAAGCCTTTAGGCTCAAATCAAAAGGAGTTACACTTTTAAAGGTAATTCATTCTCTCATTTTCATTTGTTTTATTTTGCTTCTCCAACCCCATAAACTCTTTTTATTTACTTCTTTTGTAACAAAACCAGTATCTTCAATATACTAGTATGTTGTTATAAGATTTATTCGAGCTAAACTCTCACACAACTACATCAAATGGTTAAAGAACATACGGTTTCCGTGGATGGTGAAATTCTGCCTCCCGAAACGATGATTGTTCAATACACATTTAACACCTTCAAAGGTGGCCATTATGATGTAACTATTTTTATATATGATATATAATATGTTTATTTTTTCCTTAAGCTTCTGTTTTATTTCATTTTGGGCATACCTTTATGGTTTCCATTATGGGTAAACGCGATATCTTCATTTAAGGAAGTGCGGACTACCGCCCCCTCAAAGTGATTTGATTCGTTAAATACCATATGTGGGACGTATAAAGGATGGAACTATGATATTATATATGATATTATACTGTAATTATAATATACCTTTATATCATTATTATTCCATTCTATAAAATATGAGATAGAAATGAAAGTAGCGTTCATGCGTACGTACGGCTTACCATCTCCATGAACAGTGCATTTAATTTCTTACCTCTAAATGATTATGTAATGTTATAAATGCATGCATGTACTGGATATATATGACATATATGATATAAAAATCATGAATATGATTCTGGATATAATAAACATTTGACCACACGAACAACATGTAATGGTAAGAAGTCCACTTTCGACTTAAGAACCAAATATCGACAAAACAAACATTATTAACTTAAATGTTTACATAATGTTTATAAAATGGAAATAAGTGATCTAATAGGAATAATTAACTAGAAAAAGGTTCTTAATAAAGTGGAAATTAACTCATGTTTATTATTCAGGAGATTAAAGAACGATCGAGTCAAGTCGGACCCGAGGTAAGGGATCTTACTCCTCTCTTTCTTTTTAAGTACACTCTTTTATGTCATTCCTTTTAAAGCTCATATTTCTTGTTATTGGGAAGATATTTTATATTAATCCTACTGTAATTTTTATGTTCATGTGATGAGAGACCCTATTCTCTCTCATCAATCCATTTTTGGGAGTTTTGAGTGGCGCCGTTAGGCTGCCGAATTTTCGTAAGAGATCTAATCTCTCTCTTTCTCTTTAAGTACTCCACTTTATGTCACTTCTTTTAAGATCCTATTTGTTATGATGGGGGATGTTATTTAATATTCCTCTTTCTGTACATTTTATTTTAATGTGATGAGATACCCTATTTGATCTCATCAATCCATTTTTGGAAGTTTTAAGTGGCGCTGTTAGGCTGCCGAGTTTTCGTAAGTGATTTTTCATCTCACTTTTATTCCCGTGAGATTTATGATACATTTGCCACAATTTCCTTTTGTTGGTGTATGTACTGACCATTATTCTACTCTTTGTGTAATATAATTTTGTTTATGAGTATTTACATCAATGATTTATTGTCATTCTTTCTTGGGGTGTATGTTTTGAAAGATACCCAAGTCGGTAAGGGAACCTTTCACCGTCCTCTTTTTAAAAGACCTCTTTTGTTGGGTCTTTTAATTCATATACTAATATGTTGGGATATGTTCTTCTATATCCTGACTGAGGTAAATTTTATGTACAAGTGATGAGATTCCCTTTTTATCTCTCATCAACTCATTTTGATGTGACGCCGTTAGGCTGTCAAGGGAACTTCTTAACCCAATTTCAATTTCTTTGGGTTCAACATGTAGTCATTCAATATGTCATCCATTGAATATGTGTGAATTACCTTTTATTGTTTTACACCTAATATCCACTTATATTGGGTGTATTTATATTACACATATTTTTGAGATTGATTTCTCATTAATTTAAGGATACCTTCTTTATAAGGGATTTCATCACATTTGACATTTCTATTGAGGGTTCATTGTTGTTATGCACCAATTCACTCTTATATAGTGTATATACTGTCCTTTGGAGTATTATATCATGAATCCTTTTATTCTCATGATATTATAAAGTTCTGACCAAATGTTATTCCTCAATTATTGTATTCAAGTGTCTCTAATTTTGGTAAAACCCCTTTAACCAAAATATAGTTTTAAATGTTTTAATTATTTGTTCTTATTAATATCCATGTTTTCAAATTGGTTTTAAGGATTTATTTATATGGATATTAATGGTTTAAAATGTTAAAAGCTTCAAGGTGGTATGGGACACTTTGATTCAAAAATCTCTTTATTAAATGTTATAAATTGTTTTGGAAATGGTTTCTTTTTGAATGGATTCATTATTTCAATATCCTAAAATGTTATATTGTGATTGAAATATGGAAATGTTATGTTTCCTTTATTCATGTTTATGTGATACGATTATGTTATGGTTCATGGGAATTTTTATGAAGAACGGGTGGTTCCATGATAAACTTAGGGCGGGTGAGCCCGATATAGCTCTCCAATGCATTGGGTAACGTGAAGGAGTGAAACGTTAAGGTTTCTCCGAAGAGATTTAGGGAATATACTGTGATGGGTATTCCAAACGTAACCAAGAGGGTTACTCCCTACGTAAGAATGTTATGAATGCCTCAAGTTACCTTTATGTCTTATGTTTTCTATGATTTATTCATGATTTGATATGCCTATGTTTTATGGGTAATGTATGATTTCATTCTTATGTATATATGAACTCATGTTTCCTTTCCATATTTTTATAACCCTTACTGATCTTTTTATGCTCATCCCAAGTTTTTGAAATGTTTTTCACAGGTCAAGGGAAAGTTACATGATGATAGTGTCAAGGATGTGTCAAGAAAGAATCTGTGTTTTATTTTAAATAAGTTTCCGTTGATGGGAAGAATGAATATTGTCTTTTATGTAACCACTTTGTTTAAATGTGGAATGTAATGCAAGTTTCATGATCTAATTCTCTAAAACTCTAAACCTGAAAAGATCCTCAATGTGTAATCTTGTAATAACTCAAGATTAAGTAAGGATTAAGGCTGGGGCCTTATAGTATGAATCCACATAGTCCCATTGATGATTGGTTTTGACCACAAGTTTCTATTTACCTACCATTTTTTTAAATGGACTATAAGAGGCGTTTGGGACCTAGTTATGCTTGAACATTGCATTTCACCCAAAAAATGATGGCCAGACTGATTGGTCCTTATAGGTTCTAGAGGGAATTCTATGAGATTAAATGTTGTTCTTTGGTCATAGTTGGGATGATCACCTATAACTTATGTTGTTTGCATAAAATATAACCTACCATTCCACAATTAGTATGGTACAATTTGATGATTTGTATTGGTGAACCTTCTAGTCAACACTTTGTTGCAATGACATTGGAGAGTTAGCAATCATGAGTCTAGAGTCAGTGTGACCAAAAATAGAGAAGTTTCATATCATTCAGAAGTAGATAGAGACTACAAAAAGTTGACATAAGTCTTTTTCTAATAGTATATGAAGTCATATGGAGTTCAAATAAGGGGTTAATGTATTCCTATTAGTTTCAAATTGATGTAGATTATGAAGAATTTGGTGGGTGGAATGTATCTCCAAGGTTCATTAGCATTTTTTAGATAATTCATAGATTTGATGAGGTGGAATATCACTTGGATTTACCTCTGTAGTTAGATTGTTTACGCAGAATCATCCACATGTCATAGTTGAGGATGTGAATCCATGACCTATAGCACATTATTGGCTTTGTTGAGGAGGACATCAAGGATGAATAGAATTTTTCTAAATACCAATTACAGATCAAGGATCAACATAAGAGAATCCTTTTTGGGTGATTAAATCCTTTTATGTCTATCTAGTGGAAACAAAAAAATCTCTTGGAGGGAATATGAGGTCTAGAGGCTCATATTCTTGTTCAGTACCCTCATATTTTTTAGTAGACATTGTTTTCAATTTTTATGTTTTAAATACCCATTGTGGGGAGAATATGATGAGTTATATATTCTATATATTATTTTTAAACATAATATCTAAGAATTTTGAGTCAAGTGGTTGAGACGACATGTTATTCTAAGGCCTAGTGTTCCCAAAATAAATTGCTAAAATATACTAAATATATTAAATAGCACATTAATGTGGTTTTCCGAAAATAGTGGAATAAATTATAAAAGTGTTCCCAAATTGGAAATTTGAAGGCTTCATTGAACTTTGAATGCATGGTCTATCCATGGTGTGACTTAACATTAGACTGTGCGGGTCATTTGTAGAAGAGTTTTCATGAATGCATAAATGAATAAAATAATTAAACAATATTATTTTATTTTTAATATTCAACGTAGTGATTGACATGTCCTTAAATAGATGATTATGAAGAATTTATAATTTTAGATGCATAACCATGGAAACGTTTGAAGACTATTTGGTATATCTTTATAGAAACCCATCATATGAACAAAAATAGTTTTGCAGATCGAATATCGATGCTCCCCCAATTTAACAGATCTTGACAATGACAATGATGAAAAATTAATTCTTCATCAGGGACTGATGTGAATCATGGTGGGGCATGTTCAAAAATTGGTTTATCTCATGTTCATTTTTATTTAAAAAAAATGAATTAGTTGATGAACGTATTTATACTTTTATATTGAATATTGAGGAATGCGATTATATTTGTGAGGATATAGGGAGATGTTTCTTTTAGATATGATTATGTCAATTGTTGTTCTAATAGAAAAAAACCAATATTTTCCAAAAACATCAATCTAAGTCCATTCCACATGATTTAGTTGTTATTTTCTCTCCCTTATTCATCATTCATCATGGGTGCTCATTGCTTGGCTCATGACTTGAATTTTCCGGATCGATTGATCACTGAACAATAGATTCTTGGAGCATCGTTCTAATATTGTTGATTTGAAATTGAAATGAAAAAAAGGAGGAGATATGATGGAGATGGAGTGAATAAAATGATGTATGATTCCATTTTTTTGTTCTTCGATGTTCTTCATCATGGAAAAAAAGTGGGATTTAGTCCATTTTCCAAAAAGATCTAGATATAGAATGAGTTGTTCAATGATGGTGTGGCATAGATGACCTTGGATCATTATTTTTTGGTGAATTGATCACTGGATTGAAGGACGGTTGTAGAGGAATCATGTTGGAGAGGCTCCAGTGATTCTAGAAAATCACGAACAAAATAGAATTTAATACGGGGTTGCATGGCATGTGTGGCCCCCTTCTACCGGATGGGGTTTCTGGAGAAGGTAAGGATCACATGAAATGTGACTAAAGATTATGGCTTGTGAACTATCTTAGGTAACAAGGAATGTGAATCAAATAGTAAACAGATATGTTGTGGAATCCATGACACATCAACACGACCATCCTACAAGATGTGTACTCCCCCAAACATATCTGGTTTATAAGAAGTACACTGGATAAGTCGTGTAATGGTACACAAACATGTGTATAGGGGTTTAATTGGTTAACTAATACATGCGTAGACTACATGGGTATTCTACGTAGTGTGTAGTACAACACAAACACATTTTTAAAGGCTTGGACCATTTACATGGGATGAACCCATTGTCAAGGGACATGCTATGAAACCTTTATAAATGATGTGTACTTTTCATATCTAGGATTATATCTCTTTTCCTTTCTATCTTGGACATGTTATATTTTGTTTTTTCTGTTATCAATTCCTTGGAGGCCAGTAAGAATTGTTTCATACTCCAAGGAAAATGATCCCTTCATCAGGATATCATATATAGAGTAGTTCGAACCCCCATATGAGGCATGGAGTGGGATCCTTTATTCAACTTCATGACATAGGTAGAGTCATGGGTATTGAGGTGACCAATCCTAATGGGATCTAATACTCTACCTATCATGTTTATCCATTTTGAGTTTTTCGTATCACCAAATGGATCTGGATAAGATCCCAAATATTTATTATATTTTATTCTTATCTATTAGAATATAATTTCTCATGAGGATACTCGATGAGCAGTACCTCTTATAGGAACACCATCTTTGCTATTGGATATGATAGTGTGTTATCCCAGATGAGTTCTTCAAGAAATATTTGAGCATGATTATTATGTTTTTATAATGTAGTTGTGACTTTCTCCAACATTGTGTCTATTTACTGATTATATCTTCATATTTTTGTTACATATGTTGTAGACATATACCTATCTAGAGATGAATATATTTTATTTTTATATGCTTTTTGGTTTTGTTTTGTACAACAACGTATTATTATACTCACACCTACATGGGATTCACCCAAAAATTTGTGTTATTTCATGATGATCAATCATTGAGGGAGCCCATGTTGGACTAGGAAAAAATGGTTCTTAGTGAGACAAGACAAACCAAGGTGTGTTCTGATAACTTTCTGATAGTATTCCTAGTACCTTTAAATATAGGACGGACATGTTTTACAAGCTTTCATGCAGTGGGTATGTATTTATCCTTGTTTTTTTAAAATTACTTTATATCGCACTCTGGTATTGGGATATAGACGTATTCATGCATTAGATGTTCATGTATTTTACATTTTTAGTATTTTGTTGTCCTGGAGATGTGTGTGTGTAGACAGGTACTTACACAATCCCACCCTTGATAGTGATATGTCTACGTGGTGATAGTCACCAGCCACTGGAATATTGGAGGTGGGAATGGGGAGTCCTGGCATGGGCCCACTGGGATGGGTTGGGAAACAAAAGTAAGAACATGGATCTTCATTTCATATATTGAGTTTTTTGGATTTTTTATTGGAAAAAGGAAGAAATGTTAATTTTTTAAGTACCCATCATGTACTTATGAGTACACTCTATGTACCTGGATTCTACATACAGCCACGTACTGGATGTGTAATGGTCGTGTGGTGACCTGGAAGTCCTCTTAAGGTGGGGGGAGGTTAAGGCTGCTAAACGATATGTACCATTAATGAACATGCTATATAGTTTTCTTTTTTTTCGACAAATCTATGCGGGGTTGCATCTCATACTTGGAGACATATTATTATCCCCTTTGATCAAACAAGGGAGAGGTAGACGGGCTGTAGAACATTTAACCCATACTGATTCCTTATACAACCTCGGACTAATATTGCATCAGGTGCATTAGAATACAACTGGTGAGTTCATAATTCCACTAGATCCATTATTTCTGATCCTTCTTCTCCCATGGATTATTTAAGGATGGATATTTTTCATTTTTTTAGATGTGCGCCAATCTAGGACGATTCATGGGATGAATCTCAATTGTCAATCATGATACGTTGATGTTGGTGGTTTTTTCATTTCTTTGTTCTCCTCAGAATTATATTTGCTAAAAGTTCCATATACCCATGTTTGAGGTATTGTGTGTTTTAGAATTAAACCCTCTTTATTACTTGTTATGGGTTTTTTTGATTGATAAATGGTTTTTTTTAATGTGTATGGTCATATAACATGATTCTGGGACAATGTGGTTGTGTTTCCCTTTTATTATTTTTGCCCATTTAGTCTAGAATGTCAGTTATACATGCCTTGTATTTTATGCCTTGTTTTCTTAGGAAGGAGTTACTGGATATATGAGATTCAAGTGATATGGGTTGTGAAATTTTGACCAAGGGAAATTTGACTGCGAGAGATTATTGAGTTTGGGTTATTTATGTATTTTTTACTATTATGTTGACCAAGGGGTATTTTCTATGAGATCTTCCTGGTAGTCATCAACCCATGATTTTAGACCATGAAAGCTACCCAAGTGGTCATTTATAAATTATTGATGTTATGATGTCCAATGGGTATTAAATAAGTGAGCTACCCAGGTGGTCATTTTTAAATTATTAGGGTGATGTTGATTAGAGGGGTCAGACCATGACATCTACCCAAAGGGTCATATTTAAATTAATTGTTTTTATGTTAAACTTGGGGGATTAGAAAGTGAGAACATTCCCAAATGGTTGTTATTGAATAATTGAATAATTGTGATGATTTTTCCAAGATAAATCACAATCTTGAACTTGGTATTACTTGATTGTTTATATGGTCTTACGATACATCTTTTTTGTAAATATTACATAGTGGAATATATATATCTATGGATATAATGGGAGATTACAAGATTCAATGTATGGAATAGTAAATGTAAATGAATGTAATCGAAAAATGTAGGATTGTTTACTTTTGAGTACTTAATAATTTATTTCTTCATTACTACATATTACCTTCTATGTTCATTCATTGACTGTTAGGCATATATACATTGGTGGTTGACTACTAGGAATTGCTTCACAACCTAATTGTGTCATGATTTTGGACCCAAACATATTTTATGGTTTTAGGTATAGATAAGGGAAATATTCCTTCCTCATCAGCTACAGGATTGATATTGGAGCAGAAGAGAATGGGAGAAAGCCATGGATTGTGATGATGTTGATGTTATTAGAATTTTTAACATTTGTTTCATTATTGTATTTCTAGTATTGTGAATATTTTGGATACTTTCCAAGAAACATGGGACATGAATCATTTAAATATAATCTCTAGTTCTTATATTATTATTATTCTTCCACTATTTAATTTTTGTTGTATAATATTATTACCTCAACTAATGTTTTATATTTTATTTATATTCTATATAATTTTCCAAATACGGCATAGTTTCTCTATTATCACTCAGCGACCCTATCTACTTGTCGGCATCCTCTGGCATTTGGGGAAATGCACTAGAGGTCATGTTACCAACCAGGGTTCAGGGCACCTTTAGGCACCACCCGGAATGGGGACGTTACAAAGTGTTATTAGAGAAACCCATTATTATTTACCTTAATATTTTGATCCAATAGACTATGATAGGAATGACTATTATTTGGTAATTATATGTGCCTTGGATTATCTAACCCATATATATGGAAAATCCATGTTACCTCGAATAAGAATTTTTTTTTTCAATTGTTAGAGTTGATTAGATTTCACCTTGGGTGATTCACTTGTTCTGTGATAATATGATTTATATCATTGTGGTCATATTTCTCTTGATACCCTATGAGATGAGGGTATGCCATCACAAGAATTATATAGGCAATAGCTAGAGATCACATGCCATGGATTCTTATCATCCCATTTATGATGAATTATTGTTTGCATGCTATTGTGATAGATATTGTTTTATATAGGCATTATATTTTGATATATTACCTGATATAATATATTCTATTTTTATAGGGTATTAGTATCTGTAACATTTCATTTTTACAGATGCCATACTTTGGCCCCTGAGGTGTTATGGGCCCTCTTGTATCAGAATTTGGTGGATCCTGATTTAACTTTAATTAAATTCTGTAAATTTATGAAATGAAAAAGGATTTGAATAATTTATTCTCAAGTAGTATGGGATCTCAGAAATAGGAAAATTATCTTCCTTGGAAAAAATGTAATGTTTTTAAGGGATCTGAAAAAGTTTTATAGGATTACTGTCTGAGAATCAAAAAAACATGGTGTGTGTTGTCATGAAAACACACCATGTATACCTCTATTCTAGAAAACATTACGTTTAATATGTACCCATAGTGTACATATGTACACACTGTGTAGTTTTTGACGGTGTGATAGACTGTGTGAGCATAGACACAGGGTTGGTAAATTCATGGCAGAACACAACAAGTACTGGAAGTACGCGTCGTGCTGAAGTCAACGGTGTGTCTGACAGTCTGACTAACAACACAGGTTGATAGAAGTTTTGATGTAAAGTTCATTTCTAGAATTTCCATGTCGTGTAGTTTTACACTAGGATAATTCATTTATTTTTCTTAGATAGAACCCTTGTGAGTTATGACATGTAGATGAACATGACCTGGAGAGAGGACAACAGTACAAGTCATGTGATGAGATATAACTATGTATACCTATGTTGTTTACTAGATAATGTATGTGGGGGTACACACTAATGTATGATCATTATATTACAAGTCGTGTTTGAGATCTACAAAACTTTTATTCATATTTTGTACCCATTGAGGGTATGTTCATGTTTTATCTCCCTATGTCACTTTTGAACCTGTGAGTAGTCCTTTCTGAGTTGTTTTTTTCGTAGATTATATTGGAGGAACATATTGAAAATTACGAGGGAACCTAGTAGGTGTTCTAAGGTTTTTTCTTTTCCTATATGTAGTGGTTCTTCGTCCAGTTACCGTTTTCATTTTTCTACTAGGTGTGAGACCAATGCATAAATGATCGATTTGGTGTTCTGACCAACTTAGTTGAGACCATTGATCTGAGATGTGTTGTGAGCTATCACTCATGACGTTTTTTTATTGAGGATGTGTCCCATGTAATATGTGAATTCCATCCTATGAGGTTATGATACCTATTACTTCTATGGTGTCCCTTGTTAGATCTCTTGTTATTTAACCATTTTTAGGATCCCGCTCATGGGATTCCCTTATTGTTTATAGTTCAAAGATATCTTGTAGGTTTACTATACTTGGGTTCTTGGGAGAGGATTATTAATAGAATTAACTTCTTATGTGTTCATGCACCATGTGGTAAAACAAATACATTTTGGGATCCCTTTTAAGGACCTATGATTGTTTAACAATATCGTTGTTGGTTTCCTTGGTTGTTTAAAAGAATCTCACTTGCTAACTTTCCATTCATGACAAAATGTAAGAGTTGTTAGTTGTTTTGATTGAATGTTGTGGATACTTTCTTGTTCTACACTAATTTTTTGAGATAAAGTAGTTTCCTAATGGATTTTAAGCATAGTTAATATGTTTTCTATAACCTAGTAATGGATGTTTGACGCTTATTATTCGCAAGATGCTGTTTTGTGGTAAGGAGCACTCTTAGAGAATGATGTCTTATTTTCCAATGAAACATTTTGATATTAGTGGGGTCCAAGTGTCATTATCCTTAGTAAGAAATACATTTTTAAATTAAATCCCTATTCGGAACGTTCATCGTTGTACCTTGACTTTTGATGTGGGAATACGATTGAGGATCAGTTGATTCTGTGGGTTAGACATGCCACGAATTCATTGTCTGATGTTAGGAGGTCATGTAAACCATTATATTCATTACTGATAGATGACTTGTTATGTCATGAACCGAGTTAATGGTTATGTATATGATGTTCTTATGCACTAGTTTTGGTGTGATCTATCTGATATTAAGATGAATAGGGGACATCCAATGCATATTACCCCAAAATGTGTCATTGATCTGGTAAACTCTGGGTAGTTTATATCAAAATATGTGATACTCGTCATGTGTTATATGTTTAAATAATCCATTGAGTTTGGTTAAATAATTTACATTTGAGATTTAGTGTATGTTCTTGGGTTATATCTGGTGTATAGTGACCTTAGAGTTATGGAAGGTCTTTCTTCCAAATGACCATGAGGACTTTCTAGTACATGAGGGTTTTGGCACATTGGTCTTTATCATTTTGGATTTTTTCCATGTAATGCGACATTGTGATTGATGTTTATGGAATGCCACATTTGCATATAATTTTTTTTGAAATAGATCTTTTGAAAGATGTTATTCATTCTCAATGTATGAGACACTCGTAATATGGGAGCGTCGGGTCTTTTCTGTTTCAAATGTGTTCTTTCCTGGTAGAAGGATCACAATAATGGACGGTACGAAAATGGTCATTTTTACATGAAGTATTTAGTGGCTTGTGAGTCATGTTTCATGATGGTGATAAATAAGAAGCACAATGTCGTTGTCATCAATTAAATTATGATGCCTAAGAAAGTAAAACCATATTTCTTTCAGGAGGTCAGCCAATAGTTGTTTGGATATCATTTTTGGGTAATCATTGATGTCCTATTAGAGTGCTCTTTCATAAGAGGCGAGAATGTCCCCTATCATGAAATCTCCATATATTCACTAAGAGGGTGTAGGTTAAACACCATTCTATAGTTGAAATTCATTATATTTTCTCATGATCCCTTCATTTTGTGTGTGACAATTGTGTGGATTCAGTAGATGCTAGGTTAATCATGAGTGATAGTTGTGTCCATCTGTAGGAACACTTTGGATAAACTCTTGATGCTTATCGCTTCCATGTCATGACTACTAGGGTGATGTTGTTCTGGGTTCAGTAATTTTTATTAGGTGTACTATTGAGCTTCACACCAAAGTATCACTTGTACAATGATTATGGACAACCTTGGTGAGATCAATAGACATGAGGTTGATTAATGTAAAGATATCATGGATTATTATTTTGGCTCTAATGTAATGCTCAAAGAGTTAATATTTCTAGTGGGAGGGATCTATAATTTCATTATTGTGCATGACAAGGCATGACCTTTTAGTGATCAAAGGAAGTGTGACATAAGTGTGTCACCGAGAGATAGGTGTGGGCTTCGGTGAATGAGTTCTGTGTGAGAATGTGGTGCCTTAGGAAAAGTAATTTTGTTTCTATTGTTATACGTTGACCTTCTATGACAGGAGTTTCTAATATTAGTCATCCAGTGATAGTTTGACTTGTTATCTCTCTTGTTCCTTGAGTAATGTTCTTGAAAACTAGTTTTAAAACTGTACTAGTTAAGGGTAACTGTGCTGTAAAAATTATCATTGTATTTCATGGAAATATTACATGACCTGTTTTTTTAATGTCATTTTGGTTTAGAAAATTCTTTTTAGGAGGTTGTGGTTATGAACTCAACGGTGTTCAGGTTCACCAAGTTTACGGAAAAGACACTAGTGGCATCTCTAGAATTCTTAGGGGTGAAATATGTAGATTTTTAAAAAAGTTTGGGTATGATGGTAATGATACTTTGTGAGTTAATCTCAATAGGCTCACGCAAGTATCACATTTCCTATAGACCTGGGAAACAATCAGTTTTGATGATCTTGGAATGTTTTACATCTGAGGGATTTTAGGTTTTCATGGGATTCCACACTCAATCATTTCAGACAGTGATTCCCATTTTACATATCGTTTCTGGTAGGGACTACAGACTTCATTCGGTACAGAGGTACTTAGAATTACACCTTATCATCCCAAGGAAGATGTCCAGTCCGAGTGCACAATTCATGTTATGGAGGGAATGATTTGAGCATGAGTCCTAGATTTTAGTGGATCTTGGGAGGGACACATACCCATTGTGGAGTTTTTATACAATAATAGTTTTTAGGAAACTAATATGATGGATCCTTATGAGACATTGTACGGTAGGCCTTGCTAATCACCCCTATGTTATGTGTAGGTAGGAGAGGTAGCTATGATGGGACCTATCCTTTTCCAAGAGACCATTGAGAAGTCTGTGTTAATTTTGATGAGGATGGATACTCTACAGTCTCACTAGAAATATTATGTTGATCGATGAAGGTGACCTCTGGAGATCGATGTTGGAGATCATGCTTTCTTAAGTGTGACACTGAGGATAGGTAAATTGAGGACTAGGAGACAAGGGAAGCTTTCATAGAGATACATCGGTTCCATTGAGGTATTGGAGTGAGTTGGACTAGTGGCCTATCGATTTCCGTTACCTAAGAGGTATTGATATATGAATGATGAAATTCCTGTTTCTTAGCTACAGAGTGACTTTTTATACTTTTTTCACTTTTTCCCACAAGAGGATATTGAGTTTGACATGGATACATCATTCAAGGAGAACCCAATTCAAATTGTGGATCATAAGATAATGGTTCTACATGGCTGGTATGTTATTTTAGTATGGGTGCTATAGTAGTATGGGGTAGTACTGGTGAAGACATGGTAGATGGAGGCCGATGTACGATCCCAGGGGCCTAATTTGTTTTATGTTTCATCTTTACCAACCTTGGAAGGGAAATTTGGGGATAAATTCTTTTAGGGGGAATATTTGTAAGAACCAAGATCATTATTTCATGTATAGGTCTTATTTTCTAGTAGTTTAGAGGAAAAAGAATGAAATGTGAATATTCTATGTATACTCCATGTACTACTGAGTACACATCGTGTACTAAGGTACCACATAAATCCACATACAAGCCATGTAATGGTCGAGTACATAATGGTGTGGTGATTTGGAAGACCGCTCATGTAAGGGGCTAGTTAAGGCTACAACATGGTTTGTACCTTTAATGAACACACTATGTAGTTTTTTTTTATAAATCAATGCAGGGTTGTGTCTCATCCATAGAAACATCATTTTATCCCCTTGTTTTGTATAGGAGAGCAATAAAAGGTCCATAGAACTTCAGTTCCCTCTCAAATCTCCATCTGACCACCGATTGAGAGGTCTTCAGGTGCATTGGAATCCCATCGATGAGTTACTAATTCCCCTTGAGTTTTTACTAATGATTCATATTCTCTATTGGTTTATTAAATGCTGAACATTTTTTACAATTTTATTGATCTATTATGATCTTGGTCAATTCAAGGGCTGATGTTCAATGGTATAGATCGTGGGACATCATGGTTGATGGTTTCTACAATTTGATGTTCTTATTTTAAATGTATATCCTATAAGTCTCGTATACCAACATTTGTGGAATGTTGGTTTTGGAATTAAATTTTTCCCCTTTTATGGTGAATCTTATTGATAAATGTGTATTTTATTATGTGTGATGTTATATACATTTTTTCAGGACACTATGGATTTGTTTCCAATGATTGATTTTCATGGATGTTTTGTCTAGAATTATAGTTATTCTTTCCTTACGTTCCATGACTTGTTTTGTATGGTTGGTGGTACTGATTATATGAGATGCATGTGATACGCATTGTGAAGGTCTGACCAAGGAAAACATTACTATGAGAGCTTCCCGAGATATGGTCTTTTATGTAAGTTTTACCATTTTGTTGACCAAGGGGTATTGATTATCAGAGATGGCATGTGGTAATCGACCTGGGGGTTTAGACTGTGAGAGCTACCAATGTGGTCATTTATATGTTACTTATGCTATGTTGACCAATGGGTATTGATAATATGAGTTTCCTAGGTGGTCATTTGTAAATGAATAGGGATATTTTGAATAGAAGGGTTAGAAAATGAGGGCTACCTATAGAGTTATTATTAAATGAATAGTTTTTATGTTAGACAAGGGGTATTAGACTGTGATAACATTCCCAAATGGTCGTTATTGAATAATTTATTAATTATGATGAGTTATCCAAGCCAAGGACCAATATTAAATTGGTCATATATGATTGTTTAGATTTTCTTCTGAGACATCTGATTTGTAACTATTACACTAGATAATATTGAAATTATGTTAGATCCCATGATTACACAATTCAATGGAAATAAAAATATATGTAAATGAATTTAATAGAAAATGGATTGATTGTATACTTTTGAGTACTTCCTATTTTATTGATTCACACATTCATATTACCTGCAATATACCTTCACTGAATGATAGGAACTTGTATTTTCATGGTTTCCTACTAGGATTTGTATCACACACTATTTGGGTCATGCTTTTGGACACAAAAATATTATATAAATGCATGTATTGATAAGGTAATGCACCCTTCCTCATCAGGTACTTGATTGATGTTGGAGCTGGTGAGCCTGGGACCAATATTAGGCTTGCGATGATGTTGGAGTTTACATATTTTATATAAATTGTTTCAGTCTTGTATTTATAGAATTGTGACTTGTCTGATTTCATTCCAAAAACATGTGACATGCATCATTTTAATATATTTTCATGTTTTTATATTAATATCAGTCTTTTATTGTTTACTTCTGTTTTTTTTATTACTGTATCATCTGTTGTCTATTATTTTCCTTTTTTTATACTGTTCAAATGAGGATAAAGTTTCCCCATTATAACATTGTGGACAACGCTGTTAGTCAAAAACTAATAGAATTTGGGGAAATTCCCTTTAGGTCATGTGATCAATTGATTTAGGGAACCATTGTGCAGCACCCAGAACTGAGATTTTTCAAACCTCACCATACTTATGTCATTATTGTTTCCTTATTATCCCTCATGATCCCTCCCTATAACATCAATATTGACTTTTATCTCTCTCATATCAGTATCTTGCATGCCCTCCATCTCCCTCCCATTAACTTCTAACACTCTACCACCCAATTAAGCAGGTTCAAGATGTAGTTAAACTATAGTGACGGAATATGTGGACACTCATATTTCATCATGTGGATTTTTGAGGGTAATAGTTATAGGAAAAAATTAAAATGTGAATAATTTTATTTCACTTTTTCAAAATAATAAATTAATTTTTCATAAAATATTGTATTAATGTTATTACTAAGACAAGAATTGATCTTTTAGATGTATAGAATCTAAATAAACTAAACATATTTTCCCCTATGATTATTAGAGTGTCCCAAAAAGATGATGTTATAATAATATTTGTCCAATTTTCTGGCCAATAGATGGTTTATTTGGTGTCCACCATGATTATATGTTATTCTTGGTGGCATATGCCTCAACAATGGATGAATAAGGTATTTGATTCCAAGATAAAGAAAATTTTAATAAATTATACCTCAATTTAATATCATTATTTAATTATATTGTAATATTTTTAAAAATAAATTCTTTATACATGTTTCAGGAGATGGGAGTGAAGATGAAGACAAAGATGGGGGTGTAGATGAATATAGTTCCTTGGGTAGTGATGAGGTTTGACGTTGGAATTAGTAGTGTTGTTATAACACTAAAATAATTGTTTTTATCTTATGGTGATGATTTATAGATTATAAAATTATCCTTATATATTTATATTTATGTTTTTGGTTATATATAAATTTTTGTTACATAAAATTTATACTATATGGATTTTTATAAATTAATTGTTATATGTTTCTGTTTTTTTTTTCTCCCTATCTATTAAATTGGATTTTTTTGGGAGGAGAACAAATTGTGTATTTTTTCTTTTCTAAACATCTATATATAGTTTTTTTCTCAACCATATTTATATTTTGTAAAATTTATTTCATTGTGGATTAATCCCCTGATATAGGGTATAAAAATTTATTTTCATTTTAATCACAACTGTATGTTATGAATTATACAGATGGTTTAAACTGATAATAAATTATTAAAGTCATTGACAGCCTAAAACAGACACTAAAAATTATAATAACCCATGCAATTTTTTTATCATAGTTCCCATAAGATAATTCTAAATGACATAAAATTATATGGGAAGATTCCCAATTTCAACATTTGAAATGGTTTATATAAACCATACTGACGCTTTTTTTATACATTTTAAACCACCAATAGCCTCATGTTTCGTCATAGTGATCACAAGAAATTCTAGAGGAATTAAAAAATATCTTGTGTGTCCTTTATAATAGCCATATCTAACTAGACTCAAAGTATAGTGGTGGGACTGAATCATTATTCTAGCCTAACCATCTTCTCGTGAGATTAGGGTCCTCAAGAGGTTGTCTAATAATTAGAGCTAGTCTTGGGAGTCTTTAGGTCTCCCATTACTCTAGAAAACTAAAAAATAAGTGTCATATTGAATATATTTGAAGGATTCATTCAAATGTTTTGGGAGGTTGTGATTCAATCTCAACTGTGTGATAATATGACATGTGAATTATTTAACCCCAATTTCATTTTTTTGGAATAACTATAAAAATGTGCAAGAAAATATTGTGGTTTAATTAATGTGTATATAGAAATGAAAATAGAATTTTATGGGATATTCTGACCGTTTCAATTATTTACTACCCTTTTATCTTGATACAAAAATCATGGATTCACTGAAAACTCATATCTGTATAAGGGCCCTTCACACAAACCCTTTTTCATGAGTTATCTCGTATTGTTTGATTTCATGTAAGGATCTAGGTAATGATTCCATAATGCTATAAATAGTTATTGAAAAAAGGACAAGGTGGGTGGAAACATAGTCATTCTTGGTGTGGTTAATGGTACATTTTATAAAAATTAAAAATATAGAGGAATATACACGTAGAAATAAAGATGAAGTATGAGAATCCTATAGTACTATGAATATTTTTCTTGGATATAAGAAATCCCATGTATTCTTTATGTGTGGTTGTTTTGGGAATTTAAATCCATCATTCTCATAATTTCATAGACCAATCCTGGACATGATCTTCATGGAAATCATGAAAATTAATATAAATTGAATTATTGATGAATAAATTCTTTTCCATATTTTGTATCTTAGAATAATCTGTTGACGTAGTTTCTGACACATTTATCATGGATCACATCATTCCTTGTAGGACGCACTGATCCGTTGCCTCGCATTCCACCTTTCCAAAGGCAGGGGACATCTTTCGCTTATTCAGGGACGTTTTCTCCGTGATAGAAACTGGATGATGGGATGTAGGTATCTTCTTCTATGGATTTCTCCTCAAAACTCACTACCTAGTCATGGTCTCCCTTAAATATTAAGATGTTGTTCATGATACTATTCACAGAACCAGGTCTTCATGGACACTAGTTAATGACACTACTTCTTTCTCGATATTCCAAGGTGTCATGTTAGAAAAGAAAACCTCTATCTTGGGGACTAGTCACATTGGACACCACTGATGTGTCTAGATGTTGAAACACTAATGTGTCTCGGTTTCTTACCCTTATAAAGGGGCTTCTCGAGGGAGCATAAGTTCAAGTCATCCCACGTTGAATAATGAGAATAATATTCCATGGGCTTGTGTCAAGGGTTTAACATAGCTTCCCATGTTTACCACAGGGTATTCCATAATTTTAACATCTTGCAGAGACATATCAGACTGATTGTAACACCAATAAGAGTGGATCAGATGGGTGCATCCCCAAGAAAAATCACATGACAGTCATATTAGATAAGTGGATCAAAACACCTAATGAAGAATAATCTGAGGGAACTTTGGTCCCAATATGGGAGGCACTAGGGTTTACATCTAGTTGGAATTGGTAATCATGGGTGTTTCCTATGTACCCTTTTTTCAAGATATAGGGATCAAAACCCACGTAGTTTGAAGGGGTGATAAATTGGGTTGTGATCAAAGGACAACGACCCTGATAGGATGTAGGGGCTTATGCATGGATATAAGTTTGTGTACCATGTGTAGCGGTGATGAGACGGATGAAATGATGTCATCACTATGTGGACACTAGGTTAAGAATCAAGGTACATGATTGATTATTGAACTAAATGAATTATAGGAATGAGGTGGAATTGATGTGAGGACGATGATGATGTTGGGATTGAGCCATGATGAGACTACATATGTATCATTATGGAGGGGAATCAAATTACACAATGTTTTGAGGATTGATGGGACGCCTAAGGATGTGGCCCATGAGAATGGATGTGTGGATGGGTCCCAGAGGAAATAGAAGCATCAGGTAAAATCATTATCTTCCCGGAACACAGGGGGCTTGAGTGAGAGACCACAATGGTAAATGAGTAATGGGCTTGAACCTCATGGAGGATTCCTACATATCTCTATGATAGGAAATACAATTACACATAGTTTGGGATGGTGGAATTGATTCTAGGTGTGCACAATGGACAATGACCCGAAGGTATGATGGGGCTTACATGTGGTTAGAGTATCAGATTGGTCTAATTCCTGAG
Organism: Viscum album; assembly: GCA_963277665.1. Lineage (NCBI taxonomy): Eukaryota > Viridiplantae > Streptophyta > Magnoliopsida > Santalales > Viscaceae > Viscum > Viscum album. The sequence goes on from OY728125.1 coordinate 1,033,514,899, forward strand.
GGGCAGACCATATATTTGGGTCCCAATAAAGGGGACTACAATGGCTTATTGCTGGTTGGGGACTGCAACCGCTTACCACTGGTTGGGGTTATAACAAAATAAAGCTTGTTGGGGGATATAATGTATTACTACTGGTTGGGGGGATTCAACAACATAATACATGTTGGGGTCTACAAGGGCATACCACTGGATGGGGTCTACAATGGAAAACAGTTGGTTGGGGGTTACAATGGTGTTCCACGGGTTGGGGTATAAACGCCTATACACTTGTTGAGGGTTATAACATATAAATTTTGGTTAGGGTTGAACTTTAGTTATGCTTCCTACATTCCCTGTCCAGGAAATATGGATCAAAACTCGTATAGTTCTAAGGTATATAGAAAAGTGTCATGCTTGAAAAAAGGGGGAATACAATTTAATGTTGTGCATGATAGTGTCTGAACCGACGTGAAGTGGCTGGACCGATGGGTGTTGTGGTTGAACATCAGGGAGACTTCCTATATATGTTTATTAGATAGATAAAGGATCAAAGACAACATATTTTCATATGGGGGATATAGTTTGACATCATGTGGGAAAAAGAAGGACCAAATTGAAGTGGCTCGGACCAATGGGTGTTGGTCTTGAACCTTAGGGGGGCTTCCTACAAACCATTCTCAGATAGGGTCAAGGAAAAACGTCCATGTAGATCATTAAGTGGGCATGTGACATATGCTATAGGGCGGCCCATGAAGGATTCCATGTTCAATGCTTACTCTATGCCCATGTGACTATTTCTTGGTGTATGAAACAGGTGGCAATAAGGACAAGATGATCATGTCACAAAAGGTGTGTATGCAGGGAAATAATCGAGTCTTACACATGGTTAATGACCCCAAGGGGAAAAAATCTTATGTGTGTTTAATGGACCAATGAGGAAATATGGTATTATATGAGATTATTGGCCTATGGTGACGGAGATTGGGACTTGCTCTAGGATGGAGGGCCGATGGCGACAAAGCCGAGAGGGAGATGGACTGGGTAACAATTGTCCCAGTGCCCATATGTCCTCTACTCATTGGAATTAAAGAAGGTAAGAGGAGCATGGATGATATCTCCCATAGTAGATTCTATGGGCATACCCCAATATAGATTCCCTTATATGCTGACAAATTCCACTCTAGAAATGATTTTATCATTCCATGTGAGGAATATATCACTCCCATGGAGATGAGTGGGTGTGGGGAATGTCCAAGATGGGGCACCGCTATATTTTACAAGAGAGGCCAGAATTAAATATCATGTGTTGAGGATGATGGAGCTTGGCATTTTAACGTCCATCATCTAAGACGAGGCGGGTTCACTCTGCACAACATGGACATACATAATTGATTCCCCCCACCTTTGGGAAAGGAAAGGAATCAACAATATCATGGAAAGGAGGTTCTATAATGTGATCCATTTAGGGGATCATATTAGTATTGCTATGAAAATAATCAATAGACGTTACGTTGCATATGCTAAGAAGCATGAGGATAAGAAACACAATGTGAAGTACCACCCAAGGTACCATTATGTAACATTGTACATACCAGGAGGGTTGTGTGGAAAATAGTGGCTGGGATACGTGTTTTTCTTGTAAGGAGAACCCAAATATTGTGTCTGAGAAAGAAACATTGAATTCTTGATTATGGGCACACACAAGGAGGGAGGATTGTGCACAAAAGAAGGGGTTTGGACATAATATGCTCCCAAAATAATTTTTTGTGTGCAATAAGCCATGTTTTCATGGATAAAGGAGGATTTTGACCAATTTTGAGGAAAATTATTTTAAATTGGAGGAGTTTTCATGAAAATTGTTTATCAATAAAAGAACTAGGGGATGGTCAATCACTAGTGGTTTCGCCCGAAGGTGGACCCATAAGAGATGAGTCTCAGAAAATCATGTACCTGAATGACATCTTTTTGTACACAGAAGGGATGTATTATTCACATGGGAGATTGTTCAAATTATTTAGGATCTTGAAGTGATGTGGGTATGCCTCTATTTATAGGCGATCAGTGGAACAAGGGGGGGGGGGGGGGGTAATTCCGACTCTATGGAAAACTGGTTCCATCTGTTAACAGTGTGGGATTTCCCTTGTCACATATGTTTGCGCACATTGGAGGGGTTTTACACAAAACCCCTCATATTTTATGTTCATCCATTAATCACACATTGCACCATTTTAGTAAGTTTAAATATTCCTCAGGTCTTCCAAATAATCTCTCCATGAGGCCTTCAGTGGATTTTGGGGCCTACAAGTTTCCCCCCATCAGAAAAGAACCTTTGGGGGGGCTCAAAGGTCATATTTTGAGGGAAATGATTAGACTCTTGGACTCTCTATGGGTGGTGCATGAAAAATATAACATGTGAGTTTTAGTGACATTCCCTTGCGCAGAATACCAGATTTATGCCAATAAATACCCTCACATATCCCAAGGTCTGTAGATAATTTATCATTTTACAAGCATCATAGATATTGTGTGCTTAAATATCTCCTTACATTGCACAGAATATATTCTATTTTCCCCAAAAATTCCTGGTTTTGGTCACAAATTTTCACGAAACACCTATTTTTCTCATAGATCCCCAGGCTTTTCACGCAACCTCATAGTTGACGCAAGACTTTACCAAAAAAAATTGTTGTTGATCAAAGTAGAGTTGGGAGAGAAGCATTCTATGCTACTCAGATGGCTGATATGACCAAAAAACCTCAGGTGTTTGTGGTGGTGAATGTTTTATTTTAAAACCAATATATCTTTAATATGCTGACCCAATACCAAAAGGATTATGTGTCTTCTCACAACCTACCGATTTTTGACTTTGGTATTTTAGAGGAAGTACCGGTGTATTAATTTGATATCGATACACCACATTCATGGGTGACAGATGAGGATGATATTTCATGATACAAAATTACAAACAATGGTCATCATGTTAGAGAAAATAGGCACAAGTCCATCTATGTCCTAAATCAAAGGACCACAAACATATTAGGAAGCGAGACGGTTGTTGAGGATTCTCCTACCCATTTTGAAAGTACCCTTAGACAGAGCATCACTGATGTGACCAAGGTATGGCTACTGTATTGGGTCCTATAGTACATAGGAAATTTCACCATGAGTGGGCCTGGGAAAATTGGGTACACTAATCATGTGATCAGTTTAGAGAAGAATTTTGGCACATCGGGCTATTTGATGTGGTGTGGACGTCCCAGTTCCATTTCTACATGAAACAAGAAATCAGGATGGAGCTGTTTTTCCAGTGGTCCCTTGATACCAACACCTTCAATCTACATCATGGGGTGGTTGACATCAGTCTTTGTGACATTCATTGTATCTTGGGAATCCCTTTAGATGGGCATGAATATGATGAGTTTCCTCCTAAAGTTAATATCTAGGGGGACATGTCACGAACTCCAATCCTGACGTTGGATCTATTAGAGCTACCATGAAGAGACTATAGGTCATGGAATTTTTCAAATATGTCCCTAATACAATGTGGTTTATCCTTTATCAGTATAATGAGGCAAATATAATGATTTTCAGGCAGAAAAAGTGATGTCCGACTGCGGTGCAGAGGAGAAAGAGCGGCTCATATTGAATAATCATGGAGACTGGGGAATATCAATACTAGGGCATTCATGTGGATGAATGTTGAGACATGAATGTATGGTATGCTATATTTCTGGAAAATTTCTTGAGTGGTTGGATACTTCTAGTAGGTGATACTAGAATCGGATTCCTCCCATCAACATTAGTGACGTCATGCATTATGGTAGCCAATTATAGGTTTAACCTAGGAGTCCGTATGATTTCACAACTGTAAATTGTTATAAAGAATATTTCGAGAGGAAGCTCATCAAGGATGACCTTTGGACCTTTTAAATCATTCATGTTAGGCCCGCAGCTCACTATGGTGTGTAAGCTTTTCCAAACTCCATTCTTCTCCCAGAAATGTTCTGGGACATTGTTTGTTAAGAATTTCTGGGACAACGCCATTTGAGCTTAATGCTGAGTGTATAAGGGCATGTATTGGAAATCATGATTTAATTACATTTAGTCTATTATCTACCATACTCGACTAGATGATAAATGAAAGGAATGGATCACTAGAGAAAAGATAATACTTTCAAAGCATCATAGGTGGGGGGCTTGTGGCCTGGGTTGATGAGAATATCTTTGCAAGCCCTATATTCCATCATGTTTTCCCAGAAGTTTCAATGCATCCAACTAATACTGAAGAATGTATATACCAATTTATAGGGAGAGAAACATCCTTGCATTCTTTTTCAAATGAGGCTGATGATCACAGCTAACAACTACGGTGAGGTAATTTCATATTTCCCATTAGAGATGATGATCGACTCTAAACAAGGAATGAAAAAATTTGGGTGGAAACATTTCCTGAGGGGATCTTTTGGATATGAGTTTTTTATATCAAGAATGCCATTGTAGAATCTAGATAGTGAGAGAGTAGATATGGTGCCACTAAGGAGGATATTTTGGGAACAATTCAAGAAGTTTGGTCAATATAGACCAAAACATAAATGATGGGAATGTCATGTGTTGTGCTTATACCCCCATCATATGGATATATAGGGGCTTATGAAAAATATTTTGGAGAATACATTGAGCTTCCTAGGATGAATATAGGGTATCGTCTTCTTCCTTCTGAACACACAATCTTTCATGTACTGTGATCAGCCTGAATGACCCTATGGAAGTAAATGAGTGTCGATGTCCTTTGAAAAAAATGGTATGAGATGGGATCTAGCTTCTAGAAATAGGGATCATTCTGATCGATGATAAGGTAAAATTTCATCATCATCATGTATATTTGATGGACATGGATATTTATGCACGCTATGGGGGCAGATCGAAGAACAAAATATTCTTATGAAGGAGATGCTCATCCAAGAGAACTTTCTAGAAGGAATGACATATGAAGATGAAAATGTTGATGGGGTGATAGAGGAAGGTGACTCAGAAGAAGAAAATGAAGAAGGAAAAGAAGAAGTATTAGATGAATATGAAGAGGATATTAGAGGTGAAGGGTCTTAAAGGATTTCCCACCATGGGAGTCCTCAAGAAAATGGTGAGATTGTTATATCTAACATGGAAATGGATGAGAAACTCGAGGTATCCCTCAATTCACATGCTAACCATTCCTATATTCATCTTTTATAATCACAAATAAATCTTTTATCCTTTTTAGTGACATATTGGCATTGGTGGTTAAGAAGCACCTTCCATATGGGGTGAAGGTGCACTAATAGAACATAGTGGAGTGCCAAAAACCATTATTGAATTAACATATGATGAAGGATCTCCTACAATGGTAGCTCATGTAGAGAATAAAACATAGAAGGTTTATGCATTGAGCTGTTGTATGCTTCATTCCTTAAATATTTATATGTGTTATATGGGGTCTCAACTGATTAGGGAATTCATTTATTTTTCACTAATAATGATATTGGAGTTTCAGAGGACTGCTGAGTCAATACCATCTATAATTAATCTAGTGGGGACCATACCAATCGACTCAGAACCCGCTTGTCAAACCGAGAAGACCCCGAAACATACTGAGAATGCTGTTTTGGAAACCCTTAATATCACTATTATGGAGGGGTCTAAAGTTTTGAGGTGAATTTTTCTAAAAACGAGACGATATAGAAAGGTCACCCACATATTTAAGAGCCTATAACCTTAACAGGAATACTAGAGGGAGACCCTACTGCTGATGTTCTAGCTACATTCCTCAAATACTGACTTTCTAACCCTAAGGAGATAGATGATTCTATACTTGAGGAATATGAAGGGATCCATATGACGTGACATATGGGGTTGAAGTGTATATTTAAATTCCTTAAACAACTAATAAATGAATGGTTTCCCAGAATGGGATCACTATGCACCTGGTTGTGCCCTCTATGAGCTGGTGGGGTGGATGCTGGTCATCTTCAAATGGTGGTCATGGATTATATGTGTCAGATGATGTGGGAGAGAAACCATTATCTCACCATCTACCAATTATGAAACAAATATGAGAACATGTAAGTGTTCCTTGAGGCCATGTGAGAAATTAGGCTTCTTGAAGAGAAAACAAATGAGCGGGCCATATTCATTAAAACCTAAACTGAGACTATCTAATTGGTGATTGCTCTACTGGTGAAAGCCCATGAACAGGAAACATAGGGAAACCATCAAATGGATGAGTTTCAAGATGAGTTGTTACAAATGGAGATCATAGATAATGATAACCTCTATGTAACTACTGATAAAGATAGTGACATAATGGAGTTGGAAGCATTGATTGAGGCCACAAGCAAGTGGTTGGTAGCACTGGAGAAATTCATCAAAGGGGACAATCCATAGGGGCCATTTTTTGTCTGAACATATAAACATATCTACATTTATTTTCTTATCCCAAAATTCATGAATATACATATTATCTGCATTCTTTTTTATTTTAATTATCTCATATTAATCATAACTATGGAGTAACTAGAAATAAATTTCTAAGCTCATGTTTTTCATTCTCGATGTGAGAAATAATGGAAGGAGGCATTGTTACTTCATTTGAAATTGGGATTTCAAACCAATATTTGGGAATTTGGGGTATAAATGACCAATCATGGCATCCAGGAAAAATGAGGGAGGCCAAAATGGGGAATGATGTTTCCAGGATAGGAAAATTACTATTTTCCCATTGTGCTCTAGTTTATGAGCTGAGTAACTCCATGGGAGTTAGAAACGATTTGAAAATAGAGGAGTGGGAAGTGTGAATCACAAAACCCAAAATTCAAAACACTATATGGATGGCATGACAATTAAGGATAACATTTGACCATGTTTGAAACATAGTATTCTTATTGTGTTAGCCTAAAATGGGTGGAACAAATTAGGGTTGACTGTTGACCATGTTTGAAACATAGGTCCAAACATGAGATTCCATCCATTTATATTCCTTAATATTATCCAAGGACTATAGGTGATCCATAGGTTGAGCATCCATACTATTAAAGGGTTCCTTTAGGAATGAAAGGGTTGATGATCCAAATAAAGGGCATGCAAAGTGTGTTGGGTGGAGTGATGGGTTGTTCGAATGGAATCCAACACACTTGAAATTACACTACATTGGTGGAAACACATTAGGTGAGGACATCGTTCTGGTCAGGGATCATACCTACATCTAGAAAGGACCTATTTGGTGTTGAACTATAATAACTAGTATATTTATGTCATACCAATGATGATTATAGACACGAAATTTAATGTCGTACGGAATGGAAAGTGCAGATAGTTTTAAGGTAATAGTACCTAGAACAAGGATAACCGTTTATAGTTATATTATGTAGACTATAGGTTCTCAGTTTATGGTAATGGAGATAGGACTATTATCAGGGCCGAGTTTCCAGAAGGGTTAACGACCCTCGGGCTGGGCCCAAGGAGAAACTGTCTGATGTCGATAAGTATCCAATAAGAATGAAAATCATGCCAAACATAGTTCATGGGAATAGTTTAGTCATTGAACAATTCTAGTATGGGAATTACCCTCTAGGGAGAAAAAGCATCCCATAGTTATCATGGGGATTCCTAAAATTATTTATGGTAGAGCCATAGTATAGTGCCATGTGTGGAGGAAGGGGTTACACATAAAAAAATGTGGGGTGTGGTACATATCCCAAATTGAATGAGGACATAAGTAGTCCACTCCACACCATGTGTTCCAAATGGGGTTCTTTAGTTCATAGACCATAGGTTGTGTTTTATAGGGTTAGACCTGAATAATTTTTTTTGTGTATTACTAAGTACCCCTTTAGGATGAGGACCAAGACATATGTAGTTCTAGGATTATATTTTATCATCATGAAGGATGAAAAATGCATGTGCAGCACAGCTGCACCAGTACACATTCCACCCAAACCACTAAGCCCATGTGTGTCAAGATCGGTGTGGGAATTAAGGGGCAGTGATGGGATCTTCCTGGTACAATATGGAACACATCATGAGGAATGAAATTATATGTGGATGATATCCTAGTATTAATAATCTACCTTCCTAACACATATAAATGTGTGAATGGGTAAAACTGAGAATTTAAGAATTCCACAAAAACATAAGCAAATGGAATGGAGGGAATCATGATTATGGAGATCCAGATCATAACAAAAGAGGAGTGACAGTATAAGATAAATGCTGACCATGTTTGTAACATAGTATCAGTTTAGAATTAGCCAAGAATGGGGATAGACAAATAAAGGTCGACTGCTAACAATGTTTGAAACATGTGACATGCTGCAATTGTCATCTGGGTTATTAAAGGGAATTAGCCCAAGATGGTAGGTGAGCCAATGTGGCCTGAGACTAGGCCATAAAGGGGGTACCATCAGATGTGGAAGAGGATGGGGATGCAAATAATGGGTTTATGATGAATGAACACTAAATGAAGGGATGTTTATGTGACAATTCCATAGTTTATGCCCTCTTCAATGACATATTTAACTACGCCAATGAGATAGGTCAAATGGTGGATGTCAAATACCTTTCCAATAACAATGGTCCAAGGGTCACATGCTTCTAGATTTATGTTTTAGATTGGACAATTAATAGGGGACCCGATTTAATGGAATGTGTTTAGGGTGGAGATGTATCCAATCCTGATGCATTGTCCCCATATGGAGATCTTAGATTATGGTGATGGAACATGGACCATGTTGGGAATAGATAATGGAGACACATGGGGTGGTTTTTGGAAAACATGATTTAAATTAGAAACCAAAAGGTACTCTCCAAACCACGTTCTCCCAATTGGAGTTTGGGAAAAGGGGATGAAAAAAGGGCAGGATTTAAGATTCCTCATGCTGGACCGACAGACAAAGAATCTAGGAATTCCAACATATCCCATGAGGATAGTAATCAATCCGCACATTGTTCGGGAATTTGAATGGTAGGGTATCAATGTTTGGGACAATACTATCATTCATGTCTACCCCACACACAAAAAGAAGTGGTATTTTATAAATGTTTTTTTAGGATTGATGTGTTTTTTGTAACAATAGGCATATGAAAAAGTATTTAGGCATCACTATAAGAATCAATCCATATGTAGGCCTTGAAAAATGGCATGGTGAAGAACTAATACCATACATGATGTCCTCTCGAGTGAGGAAACCACAATGTAATGTCTTTTTTTGTCGTGCGGCTAGGATGATAATGACATAGTTTAGGGTCGAATGATAGGACCAACCCTTTCATTTTAATGACGTGAAGTAAAGAAGAAACTATATAATGTAATTTGGGACCAGTAAGAATATTTTAATGACATATGACTTGGACACATATAGAAGAATATTGGTTTTAGAGGGGAATTTGTTTGGTCTCGTAGACCATACCTGACGTTAATGAGGAAACAATCCCACACATGCACAATTCATAGGAGGATACCTCAGGCCCAGGGGGTAGAAAAGGTCAGAAAATATAGGGATAAACTAGAGGATGAAATGTCTATGTTTTCTTATGTATCCCATAAAGATGTGAATCAATCCATACTTAGTTTTGATAGTGCAGTTAAATGTAAAGTGTTGAAAAATGAATGATATACAATATCCTTAAAGGGGATTATGTGGTGTAGCTATTTTACACCTAACGTGAATGAGTACATAAGCCCACAAATTCCACACCATGAAATCCTATAAATTTCAGGGCCAAAAATCTATACATGACAGATAATTTGTGGAACCTGAGCCGGACTAGATGATGAGATGCCCAGTCATTCCTTCATATCCCATATGGTTCGGAATAAAGCCATATGTAGTTCATAAAGATGTCATAAATTTTAATTTATTGTAGAAATGAAGAAGAGATATCTTAGTTTAATGTCTTAGATATCAAACCATAAGAATATATACTATTCAAAATGGTCTTAAACCTTGATGAAATCCCTATGCCCACATGATCTATGTTATATGTGGGAAACATGGGTGGATAAGGTCTCTCAATCTTGTGGAATACAAGAAAAGTGGGAAATGGTGTGGATCCTTGAATGATGCCTAACTGTAGCCTTTTCCTCTCAATTTCCAAACACACACTGAGGGATAACAACAAGAGTGTCAAAAATTCACATAGTTAGGATTGAGTGGAAAAAGATATTAATTAGGCATCCAATATTTAAGGATTAATGGGGTTGGGACAATGATTGAGGATATATGTAGACTGTATTCGAAACACATCATCCATATCATGTGACATGAAATGGGAACAAATGATCATCGACCTCTTACCATATTAATAACGCAAGAACTATGTCAATTTTCCTTTTGATATAATTTGGAATGTTCGCCCACTGTTGTTGGAGGGAATATGGGCCTAGAATCCATGCCATTCTGGGGTCCATTCGAATGTGAAATATGATGAAATCCCATATTCAGGGGAACATGATAAATTAAACTTGGAGAAAACGTATCTATGAAGAATCCAACACTATAGGTCCTGATCCAATGTGATATAGGGCCCATTGGTGAACTACCAATGGTGGCCGAGGGGCCATATATAATACCAGAGGGCTTGAAAAGATGAATGGAGAACAAGGTGAGGAAGAGATCTCAAGAGGGAGAGGTATGTAGAATGGATGTTACAAACACGTTGTGAATGAGGACATAATAATGTATCAAAACACATTACCTCCTTATTAGAGGCCTTAGGATAAGGGGAAAAATAAGTGAGGAAATTTCTATGAGACATGGATGGACCAGAAGACAAAAAATCCAAGAATTCCTACGCATCCCATGGGGATGAGAATCAAGTAACACATAGTTCCTGATATTTTGTGTATTTTTACATCATGTTGACATGGAAATAATCGTAGGGGTATCTCAAGGGGATGTATTTTCCATCACAGTAATAGACTAACGTGAATGAGGACATAGATTCCACACCATACCGCACAATCCAAGGTGAGAACATAGTCCAAGGGTGAAAAAAGTTTGAGGGACCTAAGGCTTGGACACATATAAAAAATTATACGTTTTTTGCAGTTTATTTTTATTTGGGATGAGTGTTGGGAGGTTTTACAAGCTTATGTTTAGAAGGATCACTCAATTTAACATCGTACGATGACAACGGTAGTGATATTAGTTTAAGGTCATAGAGCTTGAATAATGATTACATAACCCATTATGTGGTTATTTCCTTTCCAATGTTCCTAAACCCACATGAGCCATGGATTGTATGGGAATAAAGGAATGTGATCATGTTTTCCCTAGCACATAAGGGCATGATAGTAATGGAATGAGATTGGGTGCGGTCAATCCCACCCAGACCAACATCCCTGGTCGAGTTATGCTGATGTTCAAATGGATAACAATATGAAATGAGTCACTACATCGAATATTTGGGACATATAGGGGTGGTGATAACGATGTAGGATTATCATTGATCTTATTGGAAACTCATCATCCATATCATGTGACATGAAATGCGAACAAAAAAATGAGTATTGACCACTGAAAATATTCACAATTCTGGTCTTGTATCAAATTTTTTTCAATTAAATCATCGAGGTCCTTGTCCCAAGATGGTAGGAGAGGTCTGGGTCCCAGCATCCCTGATTTTTGGGGGTCCCCTTAGATTTGAAGGATGATGGAGACCCAAATAAAGGGGACACATAATGTGTGAATATGCCTGTGCAATTTAACGTCATAGTGGAAAGGGAGAATAAGGAGGAGATCATTGATGAAGGTGATACATGATGTGGACATGATAAACCCGAAATGAATGAAAGGAAACAAATCCTTCAACACACAATGTATTTTGAGAATCATCGAAGCCATGAGGCCAATCCCAAGGGAAGATCTTGTAGTTCAGACCAAGGCCTAAAAACAAAATGTCTGGGTGTTTCTATGTGTCCCATGAGGATTCGAATCTGGCAATACGTAGTTCTGAATCCATGTTGTTTAACATCGTGCGGTGAGGATGTGGGAGGATAGATGAATGGGGGGGACATGTGGTGTGACCATTCCAAACTCGACATAGATGACGTAATGGAAGTCAAAAAATACACAGTGTGTGATCCTTTAAATGAATTACATGGGGTAGTAAAGGAGAATTATTTCGAGTCTAGACTCCAAGACAAAGCATATTAGTAATCTTACATATCCCAGTAGGATGGGAATCAAGACATACATAGTTATTGATATGCTCTGTAGTTTCATGTCTTGCAGCATGGACGTAGAGAGATCTTACATCATGTTCATAGATCATGAACCATTTTGCAATTTATCATCAAGTGGGATGAGTGATGAGTAGTTTTACATCCTTCATCTTGGACGAATCATGCATTTTATCGCCATGCGGAGAAGAAGAGATAGTTTAAGGTCATGACGGACCAAATATAGTTTAACGTCATTTAGGATGACATACAGATTAATTTCATGCAGGATAGGTTCTGAGTAGTCTTAAATCGTTCATCATGGATGAATAACACATTTTAACATCACGCGGTAAAGATGTCATACTTTATGGTCATGTAGGACCGTACCGACTATATTTTATGGTTATAGAGGTTGGACCGTAATAGTATATCTTCTCTCATAGTTTTTCATCATGAAGTACAACAACGAAGTTTAATGTCATGTAGAATGTAATAGTTTAAGGTTATGTAGGACAAATTATTACTCAAGCCATGTACTTCATGAGGAATTTGGAATTGGTGGGAGGAGATATACTATCACCATCTAGGGTAACAATGGAGTACAATCCATTTGGGTAAACAATGTGAATTATCTACGGTCAGTCCCATTTGGCCTCTAGTATTGGTGGTTTCCTACCAGGTATCATTGGTGTTATCAGGGCCAACACAATTTAACCTTGTACGAAAGAGAAGAGGAAAATTTTCTTATTGAAATCTCCAACTATTATGATCAAATTCCATTCTATATTTTTTCAGACATGAAGCTTATCCTCGTCGAGCATTTCTAGTTCATACAGATGGATTTCATATACCTTATCTAGTTTCGTTTTATTATAGATCACAGTGCGCAATGAGGCCAGCATAATCTTGATTGGATGGACTACCTCTATTTCATATACTAGGGAATATGTGGTCACCTATGTGCAGTTTTGAGTAATCATCTGATAGGCCCAGAGTGTTGTGGAGTATTTTTGGTGAACTCTTCTTGTATAGACCAACCATATTTTGAGTAATTATTGAGAGGGTATTTATTAATTCCTTTATTTTCTCGTTTTCTTTTGTGTGATAGGAGGAGGTATTGATATAAAAGATGCTATACATGGAGAATAACTTCTTCAGTTAGGCTTCTTGGAATTTGGTGTTGTTATCAGTGAGAATAGTGTAAGGGAATCTAAACTAGTAGAAGATATTTTTTTCTCACAAATTCAAAGATATAATGGGCTATGACCTCCTTGAGAGTATATGCCTTCACCCACATGAAAGTGAAATTTGTATCCATAAGGATGAACCTGCACTAGCGAGCTGTCACCGGTGGATAATGTCCAACAATATCGAGTAACCTACAAAAGAAGGAACAAGATTAATTATTAGTGTGGAGAGGATCTAGTGTCAAATGAAAAAAATTGTCATGGATTTGGTTTGAATTATACTTCATAGAAAATTAAATTGAGTTAGGGATCATTGAGGGAAAGAATACCCCATTCTCCGGATCTGAGGAGATAGTTTCGACTCATTCTGATGATCCCTACAAGAACTGGCATGATCCTCCTACATGACCTAAAAGATATCACCTCACTAGATGAAACTGAGGAGAACCCCATCAAACCGTCACAAGTAAATGATTATATAGAGATCAGGACAACTCTAGAAGGTAAAAGGTGATGCACGACATCAGATTCCATTGGGTTCTGCTCGATTTCCCATGTGATTTCCATGCTAGAAATACTGGATGAAGTGGGTCCTCCAGTGCAACACCCCGAGATTTTATTTAAAATATTCTTTTAATTTCATTAATGTCTTGTGTTGAATTATACACCAAGATTACCTTGTGCTATACGAAACCGTATTAGCTTGTAGTATACGCAACAGTATTCTTGGATCGTGTTACACACAATTTTGATAATTGTTATTCTATGCAACATTGAGTATATATATATATATATATATTCAATGTATAAATGAAATATGGTTGGATTATGTTATACGAAACAACAAAGGATTCTTTCACAACACACAACCCTGACTTGGCTTGAATTACACGCAATCGTGACCTTCCTCGATAGCGTGTGTAGTACGCAATAACGAGTTTCACTAAACAACAATATGCTATTAAAATATTAATAAAACTAGCCGTTATGAATAGTAATAACCACTTTTTGAAATTTTGTAAATTTTATTTTTCAAAATGGAATTCATTTTTGGATTCGGAATATCGAAATTAGCCTAGGGTGAAATTTTGTTATTTTTCTGAAAACTTTCAATTATTGATGAATAGTGAAACCACTAAGTGGAAGTTAAAAAACTGAATTTTTCATAAAACTCAATTTTACCGCTTCTGTGAGTGGAATTTTGAAAATATGAGAGACACGGTTAATATCAAGGACTAAAATTTGTTTCAATGAGGTGAAAATAATTTTTGGTGAATAGTAACTTTTTACTATTTTTTACCACAGTAAAAAGTAAATAGGGTAATTAAGGGTAGAAATGATATTATTATTACCCTAACACATGTCCTTATTCTATTGGACAAGTGTAATTCGACCAAAAAAACATAGGAATAAAATATGACCATTTAGGCCCATTTGGATTAGATTAGGACATTTATTATTAATTTATTTAAAGAAGGGTTAAAACAGGTAAAATCAAAGTTTATTTATTAAAACATTTTTAATATGGGGTTATACATAGGATAAATACTACTATAAATATTCCATAGAAAGATAAAGATATTTCCTACATAATGGTATTTTATTTATAATTTTTAGATATTAAATAATTTAATTTATTTATGACACAATGATGATGCAGTAATTATCTTATTAATGAAATATTGACATAATTGATGTTATAAATACCCAAATAAATATAATTTGAGACTTTTTATGAATTACACTAATTTTCTAGGTTAATATGACATGTTAGTATTGATTTAATTAACTTTTTTAGAACTTATCATTCTGTTATGATTTTCACAAAAATCATTTACTAAATAGTGTCAAAATTGACATAAAATAGTTTTTAAAACAAATATTATATTATTAATTGTTATTTTATTCCTAAAAATCTATGGTTCTGCCAAATGACTTAGAGAAGGTTATATATATTAATAATAAACAACTTGAGGTTCATTTGGCTTCTTATAGCATGTTTATTAACCTTATAGTGTAAGAACACAAGAAGACACGATAAAAGTACAATTATTTAACTTAATGTTAAATCTAAGTGATAAGGTTAAAATAGGAAGCTAAACTTGTCTAAATTATATTGGATGATAGGATTTAGACCCATACCCACCTTATCTTCTAAAGATATCAAATTGGAGCTATATAAAACCGAACATGACTTTATAATAAATTAATATTTTTAGTTATTCCAAAGGTACCCCTCTCCTCCCTTATAAAAGGGCACCTCCTCCCTCTCCACCTCACACCAATTTGAGCATTCAAGCTCGGCCAAACCCTGAAAAAATCACTTCTACACTTCCCTAGTATCATCCTATAGGTCCTGGTCTTCTTCAGAGACCATCCTTAGTTATTTATGTGGAGGTTAAGTTAAGGCGCATCAAAAAGAGGTAATATCCATTACCGATCTTTTTCAATTTCTTTCTTCTTCAACTTCTTCTTCTTTAGTTGTTTCATGATAAAGTAATAACATAAGTATTTCTTATATACTTATATGTTATTATAAATATGAAACAACTCTAATTAACCTTTTATCCATCCTACGAAAAAAGGAAATCACAGCGCGTGCGTACGTACAAAATACCGTCTCCACGCCGTGGTGTAATCTATTTTCTGCCACCACCTTAATTGGATGGGTATAATGGTGTAATGAGTAACTATATATGATTATTATAAAGTGATATTGATACTGAAATAGTATACATAAACTTCAACACAACTTCACGATCATGAGAACGATATCATCGCTCGTGCGTACGTACGGACTACCGTCTCCACGACACGATGAGATTCATTCTCCATGTTAACCATTTAAGAATGATTATAAAGTATATATAAGAAATAATAATGAAATATATGACATTATAAAGCTATTGTATTTATGTATATATGTATTTCATCTACTTACTTCCATTCAAGACAATAAGGAAAGGAAAACAACGTTCATGCGTACGTACGGACTACCGTGTCCATGAACGGTGTGTTTCATTTCATTTATCTATCTATTATATATATATACTGAATATATATGATATATAAATCATGTTTTATATTCTGGAAGTATGTAAATCATGATATAAGTAATAAAAATGTCAAGAACAACACGTCCAAACACCTACGATAAATGAAACAATTTTACCCAAAACGCTTCTTTAACATGGAATTTACAAAAGAACGGGTAATATAAAGTCATAAGTGAACCATATATGATATAATAACAATGAATATGATTTTGTAATAAGTTAATGACATTATTTAAATCATTATACAGGAGGTTCAGACACTTACGAAGCAAATCGGACTTAAGGTAAGGGAAATATCACAATCTCATTTTTATCCGAGATTGTTTATACATTGGAATTTACTGGGGTGCATTTTATCATCCACATTCATGTTTCCTCGATATGAAATATTATTTACATCCACCTAAAATGGTTTAAATCCAATTTTACCCTTCTGTGTGTTTTTAGTAAAAAAATATGAAAGGAATCTTTTGTCATTTTTCGTACGAGGTACTTTTTTTGACTTTTCTGACAAAAGTACGAGAAGAATGTTTTTTTAACTTATACGGAATGAATGGATTTTTAAAACATTATTTACAAGAAGCTTCCTTTACAAGTTTTCAAGTTTATTTTTAATCAACTTCTTTTAGTTTAACGTTTTATGACATGTTAAGAAAGGAAAAATGTTTTTAAAGAAGAAAGGATATTTTCCTCAAGAATTCATTTCAAGTGTTTTTTCAAAACTATTTCCCATCTAAGATGAAGTTATTTGATATGTATGTTTCAAGTAAAATTCCTATTTGATTTAAATGGTTTCAATTTTCTTATAATTAAATGATATCAATTATTTATGGATTTTGATGGCATGATGTTTAAGAATCCCATTTTATTACATGGGTTATGCAATGATGTATGATTTATGATTTTGTGGCACACATAAGAATGGTATCATTATGAGATGGGTGGGACCTATATCTCCCTCCAACGCATTGGGTAAAGATTTTATATCTCATGAGATAGACAAGGCTGGAACGGTAGGTTATACTGGTTCAGTGAAACAAGACTGAAGTGAGGGTGACTCGGTTCAGAATGGGACATTGTCCACTAAGATAGTCTTGGAAATGAGTCTTGACTAACAAGAAATGATTCTCTATGATTATGTGTGAATGCCACAAAGTTTCATGTTTTATGTTATGATTATTGTGATTACATTTCACCGCCATGATTTACCCCATGTTATGAAATTATGATCTCTTTTGCATGTTAAGATTTCCAAATGTTATGTGCTTATGTATATGAGTTGATTGATATTTCTTTTTTTTAACCTTACTGAGCATTTGAGATCACCCTTTTATTTTTTCTTTTCCCCAGGATATAAATAAAGGTTTTAGGTAAAAAAAAGGAAGATCTTTATGGGAGATTTTGAAGATATTTCACCACGATTAGAAGATTATATTCCGAGTTTCCAAAGACACTAAACTATTACGGTCCTTGTGTGTGTGTTTATGTTATGTACTAAGTATTCCGCACATGTAATGTAATGTCAATGTACGTCATGCTTTGGGTCTCTATAGTTGGTATCAGAGGATAGGTTTAGTCAACCTTTGGAAAATAGGATGCGAAAACGTTAGTGAGATCCCTAGAGATATTTCTAAGGTATGTATAGGGATATCCCTAAGGTTAAGTATACATATAGGTTATAGTACTAGAATTATGCTAACGATCATAGAATTAAACAAAAGATGTTAGATATTGAAGTTACTCCCCCTTTATTATGATTTTCGCCTCTCACACTATTCTTTTTGGGTTTTACAAAATGGCTGGAAACAAGATGATTCATGATAATTGAGGATATGATGGAAAATGGAATGATATTCATCATGAGCAACCAAATGAAATGGGATTTGGAAGTCCAAACAACATTATTATGCCGAATCAGAAATCTCATAATATGATCAATAAAGTAAAATTTGGTAAGTTTCCTGACTTGGCTAATAAGAGAAAGATGGAGTTTCATGATGATCATAGAGGAAAGAAAGTTCAATTTACCCTATGTAAATCATGTGGGAAGAGGCATCAAGGAGAATGTTTCAAAGGAACTGGAAGATGCTTTGGGTGTGGAAAATAAGGACACAAAGCCATTAAGTGCAAAGTAAAAGGTTTAGTTAACACCATGGATGAGGATAATGGTATTGCTACGACATCACCAATGGTTAAATGTTTTAAATGTGGAATGTACGGGCATTATGCAAACCAATTCCCTAAGGGAAAGTCTCATGAAGAGAATCAGTATGGTCGTATGGGTTGTATTTATGTGGATGATGATTAAGAGACTACAAATGATATGTGAGATGAAAGGATTGTTGATTCTCGGTCAATAGGTTTAAGAATTTAGTGGAATGATTACATGTTTATCATGTGTAATGTTGTATAAGTAATCTCATAGTACTATGGAATAAAGAGACATCTAAGGATTGTTACACTATTTCCTTTCCTTGAGTTTTGAAAGTGTATGATTAATGTTACCAGTATCCATAAAAGGTAATTCATATATTTTTGGAATGTAGATGATATGCGCATAATGAAGGGATAAGGAGAAAATTAAATGTTTGATAGTATTCATGAGCTCATGACTGATATAAGGAGAAGGTTATATCATGGTTTGAGTGTATAGAATTTGTGGATTTTGGTATGTGGAAAGTGTTAACTTTTAACTGCATTCATGTTTTCACTAAGGTTCAATGGGTATTCATTCTTCAAGAGAATACATGATTAAGGTATTCACATTTGACCAACAAGATATATCTTATGATATATGGGGGATAAATGATGGCATTCATGTGATTGTTCTGTGACATTTCAAGTAATCATTTTCTTTATACTATGATCTTGGACCGAAGTATTTTAGATAAGCCTAAATATTAGAATGGATTATGTTGGACATAAGTTAGGATAAAACGTTTTTCAATATTATTGATGAGATGTTATAGTAATATAGCTTTAGAAAAAGGACAACCTACAGGACGACCGACAGCCCATCGCGTCGGACAAGGCTATGGGAATCGAACCCACAACCGAAGTGCGACTGGCCTTTATCACCTACCATTGGCCTACAAGAAGCCCATGTTTAGTAGAAACTAGTTTTATTATATTAAGCAGTATGATATATGAAGTATAAGTCAATTTTAGGAACCATATATGATTAATCTCACTATAGAATGACTTATGTATATTCAATAACTTTTGCTAACCTTTTGTTTGAGACAGATGGAATGACCCGTCATTCTATCACATGATCTGCTAACACTTCACGAATAACAAATTCAACTTCATTTATTTAAGAGATGAAGTAGAAATTGTTCAAGGAACGAACAATAGTGAGATTGTACCAAAATAAAGTAAGTATTTATTCTAATTCAAACTCTTCAACTTTAGAGAAACGATCATGAAAACCAAAAATGTTGTCCTAGTGCTCTTATATCTGATTAATCATATGGTACCTTAGATCGTCACAAATTTATGGATTTGTGATTGTTGGCTTTTCCATAGCCATGTTCTCTACCACTCTCCATCAGAACATGATGGTTAGATTTTTCTTCCATATCCATATTTTCACCTATGTGGAAACCCAGTGATTAGTTTATTTGGGTAACCATTACGTTTCATACTTTCGTATTTAAAGATTGGTTTTGGTATTCCTTTTTACGATGTGGGTTTCTATTAAAGAAACTTTCGAATAGTAAACCATTTATAACCCCGATGAATTTCGAGGGCGAAATTCATTTTAAGGGGGGTAGAATGTAACACCCCGAGATTTTATGAAAAATATTATTTTAATTTCATTAATGTCTTGTGTTGTATTATACACCAAGATTACCTTGCGCTATACGAAACCGTATTAGCTTGCAGTATACGCAACACTATTCTTGGATCCTGTTACACACAATTTTGATAATAGTTATTCTATGCAACATTGAGTATATATATATATATTCAATGTATAAATGAAATATGGTTGGATTATGTTATATGAAACAACAAAGGATTCTTTCACAACACGCAACCCTGACTTGGCTTGCATTATAAGCAATCACAACCTTCCTCGATAGCGTGTGTAGTACGCAATAACGAGTTTCACTAAACAACAATATGCTATTAAAATATTAACAAAACTAGCCGTTATGAATAGTAATAACCACTTTTTTAAATTTTGTAAATTTTAGTTTTTCAAAATGGAATTCATTTTTGGATTCGGAATATCGAAATTAGCCTAGGCTGAAATTTTGGTATTTTTCTGAAAACTTTCAATTATTGATGAATAGTGAAACCACTAAGTGGTAGTTAAAAAACTGAATTTTTCATAAAACATAATTTTACCGCTTCTATGAGTGAAATTTCGAAAATCCAAGAGACACGGTTAATATCAAGGACTAAAATTTAGTTCAATGAGATGAAAATAATTTTTGGTGAATAGTAACTTTTTACTATTTTTTACCACAGTAAAAAGTAAATAGGGTAATTGAGGGTAGAAATGATATTATTATTACCCTAACACATGTCCTAATTCTATTGGACAAGTGTAATTCGACCAAAAAAACATAGTAATAAAATATGACCATTTAGGCCCACTTGTATTAGATGAGGACATTTATTATTAATTTATTTAAAGAAGGGTTAAAAGAGGTAAAATCAATGTTTATTTACTAAAACATTTTTAATATGGGGTTATACATAGGATTAATTCGACTATAAATATTACATAGAAATATAATGTGATTTTCTAAATAATGGTATTTTATTTGTAAGTTTTAGATATTAAATAATTTAATTTATTTATAACAAAAAGATGATGCAGTAATTATCTTATTAATGAAATATTGACATAATTGATGTTATAAATACCCAAATAAATATAATTTGAGACTTTTAATGAATTCCACTAATTTTCTAGGTTAATATGACATGTTAGTATTGATTTAATTAACTTTGTTCGAACTTATCATTCTGTTATGATTTTCACAAAAAACAATTACTAAATAGTGTCAAAATTGACATAAAATAGTTTTTTAAAAAAAATATTATATTATTAATTGTTATTTTATTCCTAAAAATCTAAGTTTCGGCCAAATGACTTAGATAAGGTTATATAGATTAAAAATAAACAACTTGGGGTTCGTTTGGCTTCTTATAGCAAGTTTATTAACCTTTTAGTGTAAGAACACAAGAAGAAACGGTAAAAGTACAATTATTTAACATAATGTTAAATCTAAATGATAAGGTTAAAATAGGAACCTAAACTTGTCTAAATTCTATTGGATGAGAGGCTTTCGACCCATCCCCACCATAGCTTCGAAATATATCAAATTGGATCTATTTAAAACCGAACATTACTTTATAATAAAATAATATTTTTAGTTATTCCAAAGGTACCCCTCTCCTCCCTTATAAAAGGGAACCTCCTCCCTCTCCTCCTCACACCAATTTGAGCATTCATGCTCGGCCAAACCCTGCCAAAATCACCTTTCCACTTCCCTAGTATCATCCTAGAGGTCCTGGTCCTCTTCAAAGACCATCCCTAGTTCTTTAAGTGGAGGTTAAGTGAAGGCACGTCAAAAAGAGGTAATATCCATTACCGATCTTTTTCAATTTCTTTCTTCTTCAACATCTTCTTCTTTAGTTGTTTCATGATAAAGTAATAACATAATTATTTCTTATATACTGATATGTTATTATAAATATGAAACAACTCTAATTAACCTTCTATCCATCCTACGGAAAAAGGAAATCACCGCGCATGCGTACGTACGAAATACCGTCTCCACGCCGTGGTGTAATCTATTTTCTGCCACCACCTTAATTGGATGGGTATAATGGTGTAATGAGTAACTATATATTATTATTATAAAGTGATATTGATACTGAAATAGTATACATACACTGCAACACAAGCTCACGATCATGAGAACGATATCATCGCTCGTGCGTACGTACGGACTACCGTCTCCACGACGCGATGAGATTCATTCTCCATGTTAACCATTTAAGAATGATTATAAAGTATATATAAGCAATAATAATGAAATATATGACATTATAAAGCTACTGGATTTATGTATATATGTATTTCATCTACTTACTTCCATTCAAGACAATAAGGAAAGGAAAACAACGTTCATCCGTACGTACGGACTACCGTCTCCATGAACGGTGTGTTTCATTTCATTTATCTATCTATTATATATATATACTGAATATATATGATATATAAATCATGTTTTATATTCTGGAAGTATGTAATAATAATGTCAAGAACAACAAGTCCAAACACCTATGATAAATGAAACAATTTTACCCAAAACGCTTCTTTAACATGGAATTTACAAAAGAACAGGTAATATAAAGTCATAAGTGAACCATATATGATATCATAACAATGAATATGATTTTTTAATAAGTTAATGACATTATTTAAATCATTATACAGGAGGTTCATACACTTATGAAGCAAATCACACTTAAGGTAAGGAAAATATCACAATCTCATTTTTATCTGAGATTGTTTATACATTGGCATTTACTGGGGTGCATTTTATCATCCACATTCACGTTTCCTCGATATGAAATATTATTTACATCCACCTACAATGGTTTAAATCCAATTTTACCTTTAGGTGTGTTTTTAGTAAAAGATATGAATGGAATCTTTTGTCGTTTTTCGTACGAGGTACTTTTTTGACTTTTCTGACAAAAGTACGAGAAGAATGTTTTTTTAACTTATACGGCATGAATGGATTTTTAAAACATTATTTCCAAGAATCTTCCTTTACAAGTTTTCATGTTTATTTTTAATCAACTTATTTTAGTTTAATGTTTTATGACATGTTAAGAAAGGAAAAATGTTTTTAAAGAAGAAAGGATATTTTCCTCAAGAATTCATTTCAAGTGTTTTTTCAGAACTATTTTCCATCTAAGATGACGTTATTTGATATGTATGTTTCATGTAAAATGTCTCTATGATTTAAATGGTTTCAATTTTCTTATAATGAAATGATATCAATTTTTTATGGATTATGATGGCATCATGTTTAAGAATCCCATTTTATTACATGGGTTATGCAATGATGTATGATTTATGATTTTGTGGCACACATAAGAATGGTATCATTATGAGATGGGTGGGACCTATATCTCCCTCCAATGCATTGGGTAAAGATTTTATATCTCATGAGATAGACAAGTCTAGAACGGTAGGTTATACTGGTTCAGTGAAACAAGACTGAAACGAGGGTGACTCGGTTCAGAATGGGACTTTTTCCATTAAGATAGTCTTGGCAATGAGTCTTGACTAACAAGAAATGATTCTCTATGATTATGTGTGAATGCCACAAAGTTTCATGTTTTATGTTATGATTATTGTGATTACATTTCACTGCCATGATTTACCCCATGTTATGAAATTATGATCTCTTTTGCAGGTTAAGATTTCCAAAAGTTATGTGCTTATGTATATGATGTGATTGATATTTCCTTTGTTTACCCTTACTGAGCATTTGAGCTCACCCTTTTATGTTTTCTTTTCCCCAGGATATAAAGAAAGGTTTTAGGTAAAAAAAGGAAGATCTTTATTGGAGATTTTGAAGATCTTTCACCACGATTAGAAGATTATATTCTGAGATTCCAAAGACACTAAACTATTACGGTCCTTGTGTGTGTGTTTTTGTTATGTACTAAGTATTCCGAACATGTAATTTAATGTCAATGTCCGTCAGGCTTTGGGACTCTACATCCAGTCAGAAGTCTCCTCTGACAAAATGGTTGGGGAGCATGGGTTCCTGACGTGGAGGCACCAATATTATGGTGTATTATTTTCAGGCTCTCATTATCGTCAGTACTGCTGGGTGTGATGAATCATGGGTGTTCCACATGAATAATAAAATCATCCTAGTCAGGTTCTGCAAGAGATGCATAAATTCTAGTCAAGGTGTTCGCCTGATAGTTCTATGAATGAGGGACACGAGAAGCATATGGATGAGATTGGAAGTGAGGAATCAACTAGTGGGTATGTTCTAATAGTGGTATGATATCCGTATTTTTTATGACATATTCACCATTGATCAATTTGATGACTAGTTCATAGTCCCCTTTCACATGCAAGAGTGGAACATCAATCTCAAGGGCCAGATCGAGACCAGTGATGAGAGCCTGTACTATACCTCTTTGATGGTATAACATTCTGTAAATAGAAATGAATATGGAAGAAAAACTAGTGATGTTGTGATGAAGATAGTGCCCTAGACCACTCTATTGTGTCTGGAGTCATTGAGACTTCTGCCAGTAGGGCTTCAGGAGGAACCATCAAAGTGAATTTTCCAACATAGAATGAATTGTTATATAGAGAGGATTTCCACATCATGAAAATATTGATCTAGACACTGGTCTATGGGAAATAGATGGGCCGATGGTTTTTTCCAATGCATATCCCTTGATGGCCTTCTGGGGAAAACACCTGATGTCGAACTGTAGGAGGATCACAACCGACCGATCTTGATGGCCTTTCAATATAGCGAAGTTCTGAATGTACATTAGTGGATCCACTTAGGACACTAGATTATCTCATGATGATGCATGTTGTGTATAAATTACATAACTATTCTTACAAGTGTTTCTTTATGGATTAATATCTATTCTCTATATAGAAGATCATGTAGATGATATAGTACAAATTATTATTTATCCAATAGTTGTTTTTTTGGGAAAGTAGGGCACTGAGAGATCATTCTAGAGCAGTCACATAAAGGACCAATGCCTTTCTGGAAAATGTTGGCATCAGTACTGTAGGATTTACCAAGTAACGCATGATTTCCTCGATGGAATTCTAGACCACTTCTTACCACTGATAATCAACACCATTCATCAAGATCTGGGAAAAGGGTTTACACTTTCCATCCAGATTTGTGATGAATCAGCTTATATAGGCTATGTGGCCTCTAAAGTATCAAATCTCTCAAATGTTTCTCGGATGAGACATCTAGATGATGGGCATGATCTTATAAATATTTTACTCGATGCGTCTATATCAGATAAACATATGAGAATCTTTCTAGAGTTGACCCCAAGGCACATTTCAAGGGGTTCATCTTCAGATGGTGGGATCTGAGGATTCTGAACACATTCGTAAGATCACTGATATGGTAATGGAACTGGGAGTATTGGAAAATCATATCATCTACATATCATTCCACTAATTTCCTAACGATTAGCTTAAATATTCTATTCATGGAATACAGATGGGTGGCACCATAATTCTTTAGACCGAAGAGAATTTCCTAGTAGGAGAAAGTACCTTGTGGTTCCATAAATTCCATAGATACTTCATCCTCAGGGGTCATTTAAATTTGGTTATACCTATAATACCCATCAATGAAAGAGATATCATGGAAGTCATGGGTTATATCAATCAATAGTTCTATCACAAGAAAAGGAAAATCATCTTTTGGACATTGATAATTGAGATCGCAGAAGTAGATATAGACCCTAATCCGTCTGTTCTTCATCCTGATGGGAAAAATATTTTCTAATCATCTAGGGTAAATTTCCTCTTTGAAGAAGTTGGATATGATGATTTTATCAACCTCAACCACAACCATGACATCATGAGATATGTTAATTTTTCTGGGAGGTTTTTTGAAACCTGATTATTCTCTGGATGACAAAGGTAGTTGAAGGAGGAAAGAGGGTCTAGTCTTGAAATCTAATCATAAGTCCAGGAAAATATATCATGGTGCTTCTTCATGATTCCCATATATCACTATTTCACTTCTACAGTCATAGCGGCATTGATCAAATGGGTTTCGGATAAGTCTTGTTTCTGTGATTCACCAGTACCAACTCATCGACCGTGGGGGAGAAAAATTCTTATAAAGTGGGAGGATCATATTCTAAATCCTCCTCATCCCTTAGGGAAGATGAATCCTTAGCCGGAGGTGATTCATCTGAGTCAACAGATGCCAATGGGCCAATATTTCTAGGATGAGTGGTGGTGTACATCGCATTAGAGGGATCTTGTATTACTGAATCCATAGCGATGAAAGCTATCAACCTGATCCCATATAGACTTCGGCCTAAGGGGCCATGATTGATGATGTTAATGTAATGGTTGAGAAATGGATTGAGCAACCTTATGAAAACCTGAAAAAACTGGTATTCCATCTTTTCATTTCCAGGGGGTGGACATCCTGATACATTATGGGAGTAGGGGACTCTGGGATTACCCAATTATAATTTTTATAGGAATATGACATGATATCCCGGCATCCCCTAGACATCATTAGTTACCCATTCATACATTGAAAAAAATAATTTCCCCAAATCTGGAGTTATGGACTCTAATCTGTGTATCATGAAGATGTAGAAATTGTCTAGAACTGTCCACATTTCGGCCGCAGCTGTTGTAGGCTCAACTTTGCTGGCCTGAATCTTCACTTCCTTACTTTTATAATATTCTACATCCATGTAGCTAGATTCAAAATAATAAAACGAAGATGCATAACCTTGGAGTACACCTAACCTATTATTAATGTAGTATGTTAGGAATTGGTTATATGAATAGGGGATTGTCACATGCAGGTAGAGCCATGGCCTAAAGATCAACACATTATAGGTAGTGTACTTCAAGACAACCATGAAATAGTTGATGGCTATCATACCATTGAACTAGGTTTTCATATGGATATTATAGACAAGGGTCTGTTTCATCATATCATAACATTTAATTTTTAGGTCATAGGGACTTAGATCATCCTTGGATAGCCAAATTTTTCAGAGCATCTGGGTCGAGATAAGGTTGATCTCAGAACAATTGTCAGTAGGAAATTGATGAACATCCACACCATTGAAGGGGATAGTGATGTAAAATAGGAGGATGTGATCCTATATGGGAGAGCCTTTATCTTCTCTAGAGAAAGATATAATATACTGGAATTATGCATTCTTGGTCGCATCGGTATGGAAGGCTTCTACGACTACTACATCTGTCTCAAAATAAAGGGGGATTTATAAAGCCTTGATAAGAGATTCACGCATATCTACTAATAAGAGAAGGGTCTAGAGAATAGAGAGACTCACAAGAGTGATTTAAAGATTCTTAAGAACATCATACTTCTATTCCATGGGAGAAATTGTTCTGGCATGAGTTCATTCCATGAATGGAGGTATGATGGGCCTATCTGGTAAAACAGACGTCCGACTGGTGCTCAAAATTTCTTACTACTCACTAGTCTAAACTCATGGATTCACTACCAGATTAGGGCTAGATGAATAAGGTCGGTCTGTAATAGAACACGACTGATAGAAACGTGGTCGGGGTGGCTCTTTCAGGTCAAGTAGCACAAACAGCGGCGAAGGTGGACCAAATGATACTACATGAGAATAATGTGTATGCTGAGATCTATGATGGGTGTATTTTTTGGTTTATGTAGGCCAAAAATCCTAGATGGATGTATTGAGAATGGCATTCTGATGACCCACATTACCACAGCTCCGTCGTCAATGGTGATGGTTGTGGAGGTTGGGAGGATCCAACTGGCATTCCTCATCATCTGGTATCATGATGGGGTTTACGAGCACCACCATGATAATAGAACGACACCCTTGGTCATCAAATGATTAATCCTCGTCCACTAGGAAGGTTTTTGGGTAATTTCTATCCCCAAGGGAATAATTTAATTGAGATAATGAGATGAAGATGGCATCATTGGGGGACATTTTTTTCCATGTTCCATTGATGCTTTCCCCTCCGAGGGTAGGAAAGCTGGGATGTTGATGGAAAAGTAATTGATATGGAAGACACATTGACTTATGAAGGCTCTGGTCGATTAAAACAAGTGCAGATTATTCCATGGTAACAGGCAACTACCATACGTGCTATCTGGTTGTTATATTTATTAGACTCATAGTTTGGAAGCTATTGTTATTTACACCCACTATCAATCCCTCTACCAATATGTATGAATACCTATGCCACCTTTGTTAAGGATAGACCTAACCTAAATATGTTTTTATCAACTTGGTCTTGGATCCGGTCTGTAAACAAATATAACTACATCAGGGTGTTCCCTAGGATCCATTGATATGTGCAGTAATTATGGGAGACAGTGAGATCCAGCAATTCGTTCTTCCTGCACTCTGGAAACCATAAAATTTCATATTATAATGCACTTCAAAAATAATCGAGGCCCTAGGCCTCAATAAATTAGTAGGTCAGTTTTCATCTCTTTAGGAAAGGGGATATGGGTGTCTGGTCCTGATGAGGGGCCGGAGGAGCCTAATGAGAAGGCGGAGCCAAATTATCTCTCCAGGGTGGTTGTAGTACATTATGCAGGGGTGCCTACCAGTTCCTTTGTGGTCATTACAAGCAAGCAGGTTGTCCCTGATCCTTCAGGCCTCTATGATGAAATAGAGGTGGATCCAACAGAAATAACACCAATTTCCTTGGGTCCTCTATCTTTTCTACTGTGGCAGGATCATGATTAGTGTCTCATCTCTCAGGAACTGCAGGAGGAAAAAAAGTGCATCCATGGCATGTTTTAAGGCTTCCTCTAGAAGTAGGTAATTATCAGAGAAATCATGGAATCCTTTGAGGAAATCATGAGTGATGAGAGAGGGGATAAGTTTAGTTTTGATATTCACCACACACATTTTGAGCAACAGTTCCTGAGTAAACAGAATATCCAAGGGGTAGGTGATGCCTTTCCACAGGCCGGTAATGTCTGTGACACACTCGTCTGGCCTATGCTTGAACTTCATGTGGTCGGTAATAATTTTTTACCATGTAGATGATCAAAAAATTTAATTAAACACTCAACAAAGATCTTCCCATCCAGTGACTGACCTGATGTGTAGCTTGATGTA
Organism: Viscum album; assembly: GCA_963277665.1. NCBI lineage: Eukaryota > Viridiplantae > Streptophyta > Magnoliopsida > Santalales > Viscaceae > Viscum > Viscum album. The sequence goes on from OY728125.1 coordinate 1,033,544,205, forward strand.
CCTGACAATGACATACCCTTCCAATGATTGTATGAAACACTAGATTGTTGTGGCCTCATGAAGCACTGGAGTTACCAGCATGGGTCCACACCATGTGGTGATGTTGGGGGATACTGTAGTGGGTTTCCCATCACATTAATGGGTGATAATTTAGGGTTTCTGAAACCTGGGGTTACTAGAATATCATCCACCCATACCGGATATAGCTTACCATCAGGCGGAATTGCCAGCTTTCAAGCATCGAAATCCTAGAGATGAGAAATGAGAACCACCATTGGATAATCTAGGAAATGATTCCTATCTTGGTGAGTGTCCCTATCCAATATTGTGTTGGAAGGATCTTCAAAAATATTAGTAGGTCCCATTACTCTTGGAGTGGAATGTTGGATTACCTGTGAGACTACTGGGGGAATGACTTGTGCAGCGGCTGGGGGAACTTATTTTGGGTCCTTGAGATTATCACACTGCTCAGGTGGATTTGGTGTTACATACCACACCCTATTTCCAAATGATTCATCCTCTATCATGTCTACATAGATAGGATGGTCACCGACACCTAGATGAAACTCACCAGGGGGATGTCGTAGTTTCCCCTATAGCCCCCACCTGAGGATCACCATATTCTAGTCAATGGTCCATAAAACGTTAAACTAGGTGTTCATTGACCATCTTTTTTTGAGTCATGATCTATTGACATAGAGAGTCATTTTCGGTATCATCTCCTATCTTCTTCCGTGATCCAGATGCGTAATTTGGTTTAACAACCCCAACATGTTCTTTTCCCTTATTCAGATTCTGTCCAAGGGATAAGGACTCAGTGGTCACATGAAGACCCAGTAAATATATTTGCTGCACAGTTATCCATCTCAACAGATCCAATAGGTGTGTCATTCCCCCAAATGGTATTTTCTCTTTAAGGATCTCTATCTCATTCCCCCCTCGAAACGTCGACCATGTTAGCAGTGACTCTACGTGGAGGCATTTCCTAAATATCTCTTGGTAAACTCGGTTAGACCTAGATAGAACTGAAATTAAGGGTAGGATAATTCCAAAAACCATATACCTAGACGTGGAGGGTATCCTCCTTGATAATTATATGGGGAAATTTAATGCTTTGGATGCATCATTGAGGGAGAGTCCATTAGAGAATGAGAGACTTAGGGCACTGAGCCATAGGGAATGCAACCAAGTTTACCCATAAGCACCTCTATCCAAAATCATAATAGTGTGAAGGACTCTTGGGGTAAGCAACATGATTATAATAGATATGGATGTGATTAAACCGCAGGGTTAGGAAAAAACATGCACCTTCTTCCTAGGTAAGTGATTCTGGTGTACTGAAGTTCATGGTTGCAATTTTCCAAAAACATCTATGAGAAATGGTCTGCAGCAAGGATGTACCACAAGACCCTATCCTCAAACTCGAGACATGACCCTTTGTTTCCCAATTCATCAACTGGTGGACGATATGGGATTGGTTGTGGCACTCAAGCAGGCCTCTAAGATGGTAGACTTTCCCGTGGAGATTAGGGCGAGAGAGATGATATGTTGTCATATCTTGGGTTGTCCGCTGTGGTAGGCAATGACATATCCCCCAAATCCAGGTAATATAGGCTAGTTAACATGGCTTCCAATTCATGTATTGTGTTTACTAGTGTTAGTACATGTTGTTGTTTTTCGTTTATCTGTCCCCAAAATAACTCTCCATGATCTCTAGTCAAGCTAGGGAATAGCCATGTTAGTGATAGGGAGGACTGCATGGCCAAGCATTAGAATGTGGCCAAATCTTGCTCATTCTGGTTATATCTGTGGCGGGATCCAGGAATCCAGTGGACCTAACATTCTGTAAGGATGTGTATAATATAACTTGTTCCTTTAAAACCCCTTCAAATGGATGATCGAGGTGAGAGTTCCATTACTGAATCGAATTCCACCTCAGAATCTGAGAATGAGACCAGTATAATAACGGTTAATATCATCTCAGAATACTTTTTTTGGCAGCAGTGACCAGAACTACTGCCCCGGGATGGTTAATTTGGATAGGGAAATATTTTTGGAATAGGAGGGACACCATCCAAAATGATTCTAGGGTGGAGAGGACTTATGTGTGGAAGATATGGGGTGCGAGGAGAACCTAGATAAATGTCAAGGAAACACGGGGATAACCTCTATGTACATTGTAGGTTTCCCAAAAAAATATCAATAGGAAGTGTTGGAGAGGGTAGGCCCTCCACTGATGTTTGTGGGAGTGTGGAAAATATCTCAATTCTAGTTCCCTTAAGTATTTACAGTAGGAGGAGGGACTTAGAACTGGTCAAATTGAACATGGGGAAGAGCACCAAGTTGGGGGCCAATGAAGTGAGGCAGACATCTTCTTCTCTAATTGATGGTACAATGAGGATATTTTCATTGGAGAACAATAATTGGGGAACTACTGCATATGTGGGGCCACATGTGGGGAAGAGTCTTTTGTGTTGGATGTCCATGCTATGGGGAGGGAATGCTCTCTCAATGTTGGTAGCACGGGAATGACCTGCGCTCTTTCCGTCAGTGGTACGGGCCATGGTATTTGTCGATGATGAGGCCCCCTGGAAGATATCCTCCTCATCTTGTTCATAACTTTGGCGTCGTGTTAACTAGACTGGGGCCGGTGGTGCAGGTCTATAATGCACATGCTCCTCATCCGATGGGGCTGGGTGGTGGAACTATAGAGTCCTAATGGGATCCCTCCCTGGTGGAACCTAGGAAAGTATTACATATAGGATGCCCTAGAAAACACATACCTCGTTTTTGTAGGGTGTGGAGTCATCAAAGCATTCTGGGGAGAGGCTATCAAACGATAGTAGTTTGGAGTGGGGAGTAGTGTCTCCCTATGCAGCCCATAGAGTGTGATGATGAGGAAAAAAATCCTTTAGGTCTTGTTAGGCCATCTCATGATTTGTGATAATCCCCTCTTCATCATATCATTGAATGAGGTTGTTAATCACCATTATCTAAAAAAGTTCGTACGGGGAGATGGGGTGTGTCCGCCTAGCAGTTGTGGCTATGTAGGCTACTATGGAAGAGATGAGGACATATGGGACTATCATTTTGATGTTTCCTCGACCCTTGCATCGGTGGGTGGGGGTGATTGGTTTCCTATCATGACAGCTTTGGTACTAAAATGTAGGGAGATCGAACCATTAGTGAGGAATGAAGGAAATCTATGACCAGTACCCCAGTGTTGTACCATCTTCCATTTTTGTCAAGAAGTATTCACAATGACAGCATCACATCCTGGGATATTCAATGTTAACCTGTCCCATTTTCTAGTGAATTTCAGGGAAACCCCCTATTCTGATCGTAGGACCTAGCACTTGATACATGGATCTGGTGACCACTAATCCACTGATGTATCAAATTCTACTAATCTCCACATTATAGAGAATAACATCAAGCTGAGTTAACCATTTATTTTTTCGATGCTTTCATCAGGGAGTGAATCTATTTCTGGATGAAGCACTGATTCTTTCACCACATTCCTACTTTATAAAAGGGGGACACATATGTCGCTTATTCATTAACATTTGGTCCTTTATCTATGTAGGTTGATGGGATTTTGGTCTCCCATTTCGTGGATTTATCATCCAAACACTCTTCCTTGTCGAGGTATAAATTAATGATTAAGATGTTTTTCATGTTACTCTTCTCTAGGCCATTACTTTATGGATGTAGGTTTATTACATTTCTTCTGAATTGATATTAAAAGGGGTCATTTCATGTTCATAACCTTCAATTGGGGGGAGTTGTCATATTGGACATTTCTGGTGTGTCTGGACACAGTAGCACAGATGTGACTGGGTTTCTTCCCCTTGTAATAGGGCTTCTCAAGGGCACGGAAGCCCGAAGAATCCCACTTAGAATTTAAGGAATTATATTCCATGGGAATGTTTCTATGGTTTTCCTCAGAATACCATGATTAACAAAGGTTATTCCATGATTTTAATGTCTTTCAGATAATGATTAGGAAAATAGGAACACTGATAAGAGTGGATCTGATGGGTGCAACCACCGGAGGGAGAACCAAAGAGTCCTATTACACAAGTGGATCAAAATGTCTAATGACAATGGATCAGAGGGTTATGGGGTACCAATAAATAGGAAGACCCTAGGGTTTGAAATTGGTAGGTATTGAATATCAGGGAGGTTGACTATGTATTATGTATCAATTGATGGGGTCAAAACCCGCAATGTTCGAACAGGTGATAAATTGGGGTGTGCATAGAGGATAGAAACCCAGAGATGATGTTGAGGATTACACATGGATAGAAACCTAGGTAATGGGAGGAGAAGTGATGGAATGGATGACATGATCTCACTAGGATGTGGTTCCCTAGTTAAGAATCTAGATGGATGATGGACTGTTGAATGAAATGAATGTGAGGAATGATATGGAATAGATGTGACGATGATGGTGATGTTTGGAAAGTGCTTTTAAGAGACATCCAATCTACCTATGTCACAGGGAATTAATGTACACATAGTTCAGTGGGGTGATGGGACACCTTAGGAGGTGGAATATGATAATGAGCGTGTGGATAAGACCCAAAGGAAATAGAACATTCATGTTGAGGTATGATTTTTTTGGAACACTTGGGGGTCGAGGGAGAAGCAATAATGGGACATGATTGAAGGGATTGAAACTCAATGAGGCTTCCTAAATATCATCATGGAAGGGAATCAATGTCCACATTGTTCTGTATTGGGGCATAGAATCAGGGTGTGGGAAGGGGATAATGACCTGAAGAAATACTATGGATTATGCGTGGTAAAGTCGCCCATATTAGTTTGACTCTTGAGGGGAATACCTGAGATGTGGGTCCCAACCAAGGGGACTAAAAATTGCATACCACTGTTTGGGAACTAAAATAGATTACCACTTTTTGTTGTTATAATGGCTTACCTCTGGTTGGGGCTACAAAGGTTTACTGCTGGTTGGTGGCTAGAACGGATTACTGGTGGCTGGGGGATACAATGGATTTCTGTCGGTTGGGGGATACAACAACTTACGGCTAGTTAGGGGATACAATGGCATACCACTTATTGACGGATAAAATTGATTACCTCTATTTTGGGTTGAGACTTTTGGAGGAATCCTATGTACCTTATTAAGGAAACCGGGATTAATAACCATGTAGAAAGAATGCATCTAGTTTAGAGTCATGCTGAAAAACCAGGATGTACATTTTAGCGTCATGTACGACTAGGGTGAACTGACGTGAAGTTGTCAGGACTGATGGGTTTTAAGATTGAACCTCAAGGAGGCTTCCTAAATACATTTCTCATATATGGAAAGTATCCAATTATGCATTTTTTGGTATGGGTGATACTATTTAACTTCATTCAGGACGAATGTGGACTGAAATGAAGTGGTCAGGACCAACGGGTGTTGGGCTCGAACCTCAGGGAGGCTTCTTACGTACCATGATTGGATAGGGGAATGGATCAATGTTCGCATAATTTGGTATGAAGGAATGAGGCCTAAACTCTAGGGAGGCCAAGGAATGATTCCATTTTCAATGATTACTCTTAGCCTATGTGAGTAATTCTTACTGTTACCCCATGTGATTACTGATCAGTGTGAGAAAAAAGATGTAGTAAGGACCTAACAACCATATCACAAATGGTGAGTATGTCGGGAATGAAGTGGGTCTTCCACATGGTTAGTGACTCAAATATGAAACAAGGGCATAGCCATGGTCAGTGGACCAAATAGAAAATAGGGTGGTATGTGTGGTTAGTGGAAAAGGGATATGGAGATTGGGACTTCCTCCAGGATGGAGGGCTGATGGTAATAAAGCCCATTGGGAGAGGGATGGGCTAATGAAGGTCTCAAGGCCAATATCTCCTCTATTATCTGGAAAGGAAGAATAGAGTAAGTGTATGAATGATACCAACCTTAATAAAGGCTAGTGGATTACAACAAGATGGTTTCCCTTCCCCGCAGATAGATGTCACTACAGAAAAGAGGATCTCATTCAATGTGAGGAAGATCTCACTCTCATGGAATGAGCGGGCATGAAGAATGTTTGATATGGGGTACCCCATGAATATTTCATGGGGTGACACCACATTTTAACATCATTTTCTTAGGATGATAATGTCAGGTAGTTTAATATCCTACAACTCAGATGAGGCGGGTTCACTCTACACCCCTATGACTTACATAACTGATATCCACCAACACATGGGGAAGGGAAGGAATCACCAATACTATTTAAAGGCATTCCATTGTAGTTATCCATTAAGGGTCTCACATTAGTGTAGCTATGTGAAGAATCAATAGCCACTAGAATGCCCACGGAAAGAAGCATGAGGCTAAACAACACAATGTGAAGCACCGCCCAAGGGACCTTAAAGTCACATCGTACAATCCTAGAGGGACGTATAAGAGAAAGTTGCATGGGATAGGTGTGTTGCTTGTAAGAAGATCCAGAATAATTTTTCGGGGAAAGAGACCTTGAAGACATGCTTAAGGGTACACACAAAGAGGGGGATTGTGCGCAAACGAAGGGGTTTTCGGGAAATAGGTGTGCAAATGAGAACTTTTGCAGACAATATATCGGGTGTTCATGCATAAAGGATTCCTGGGGGATTTTGGTAGACAATTGCATGAAATTGGAGGATTCTTTCATGCAAATGAATTATCAAAAAGATTGTTGGGTGATGGTCATGCCCTAGTGGTCCACCCTGAAGGTGGACCTTTGGGAATCCTATCACGAAAAATCATGTACCATAATTCCATAATTTTTATGTGTGGAAGGTATGTATAACACACATGAGATATTGTTCGAATTATTTAGTCACAATATGTTAGGGGTTATGTGTCTATTTATAGGTGATCGGTGGTAGTGGGCGGTGGTGGAATTCGGTTTGTGTGTAAAACTGTTGGAATTTTTTGGCCTCATGGGACTTTGGGTGCTGGAACACCAAAATCCTCCCATGTCACGCACATTTGCACATAGAAGAGGGTTTTACACACAACTCCTCAGATATTCCTCACAACCATTCAACCCACCTCCGAACGGTTTGCTGAGTCAAAATATTCCTTTGCTTTTCCCAATAATTCCAGCCCCAAGGCCTTTGATATATTTCAACTCCAGCATAATGTTTAATGGTTTTCTCCCTTTCTCCATTTATTTTTTTCGTTATTTTTTCAATTAATTTTTTACATTTATTTTTGGGTAATAATTGTCTCATATTTATTTGTATATTTAATGATTGATCTTATATGAATTTTTATATGGTTATTTAGTCGAATCATTTTACATAAGTCATTTCAATATTTTTTTGGTATACCCCTACTGATCCACCATGTTCCTATAATTATTTAAAGGTGGCAAGACCCACTATAGTTCTAAGTTTATCAAATATTTTGTAGACATTCAATTTATTATCCAGTGCGACTAGTAGTTTAAGATATTTATTTGATTGTGTTTTTTTATTTTTTATTTATTTTGTTCAAGTGTTTTTTGAATGAGTGGTTCTATCATTTTAATTTATCGCTTTTCTTTGTCATGTATTCTCAAATAACATAATGATTTTTTTGGGAAATAAGGTGTTATAGTGGGGATAATATCCACACCCCAACCATTATATTCCTTATTAATTTATTTAACAATTATATTTTTTACTTGGTATTAATATCCGTGTGGTAAAATTTTGAAATTTTAATATTTTAGGGGTGTTGTTGTAGGCATAACTTTTGCAAATGGTATTAAAAATTATGTGACCAATCAATGTGATTTCTGTAGTAAATTATATGTTAGAAAACATGGTTATTGAATATTTAGTCTTACCAAAAATACCAAGTCATTAAATGAGACCTTGTTCATCTACTGATAATATACATTCTTGGTGAATGATTTGGTAAATTATGCATCCAAACCAGAAGGCTTAAGAAAATTTATAATATTTATATTTTCTTTTATTACACATCTTGAGTTTAAGCGTGTGGAAGGTCACTAATCATTCTCATTAACATGAGAAATCCAATGAGAATACTTAGGTAGATCCTTCACACTCATCCTTTAATTTTTGAATATATCTACATTGATTACATCTAGTTATTCCAAGGTTAGGCTTATTAATTTTCCATATTCATATTTCTTCTTTCCCCCCTTTTCCAATGCCATTTACCATCTCAATTAAACCCATGGGTGAGTTTGTGATGAATATAGTTGATATTATGGATGTTAACGGTGTTTAGACTGTATTTTAGGTCATATTCATTCAATATCTAGAGTTCTAGGACATTCATCCAGGAGTTAAGGTTGTTGATTCCCTGACTTTTCCCTTTACATGAAAATTCATTATACACATGAATATTATAAACAAATTTTTTCTACAACTATACATGGTATTGGTAAATAGCATACCATGAATGCTTTTCTTATTGAATTATAGTATCTAAAATATGGTTTTCATTAGGAATATGTGTATTACATTGTTTTGTGATTTTATATTAAAGTTTGATGAGTATTTTTGTGGGATATTATGTTGAATGGGTGATTCAAATGAATTTGTTTCACTAATTCCAATATTCTATATCTATATATTTATATTCCATGATTCCTAATGTTGTTCAATATTTTTTTACCTTTGGTATTTTATTATAATAAAAAATTAATTTAATGTAATTTTTTATGATCCAAACATAGTTATTCAAATGAATTTTTAAAGTGGGTTTCGAAATTAAAATCTATTTTCAAAAAACCCTTAACTATAAGGCATGGCTGGAGTTTTAAAACACAATATGTTCCTAAAAGACAATATAATTTTGTTTTTTATAATTTTTTTATAATATATAATGGTTATTTGGATTAAGGATTTAGGAATTAAAATATTTTTTCAAAGAATGATTTCAAAATGGTACTAATATATTAAATTTTAATGCTTGGTTGGTATTTTTTCTAAATGTTTCTTCGTAAATGAATTACAACATTCTATTAGTCTACAAGATTGGATTTTGTTGTAATTTTTGAATACATATTAGATATTTATATTTATTCACGTACATTTATTATGGAATAAGGCTTGTATAAATGGTTATAAGGGGATAAATAAGGAAGATGTTATGATAAATGGTTAACTTACGTTCGATCACTATCTTTATGGTGATCCCAAGAATCAGAGTGAGATGTTGAGAAATGATTACAATGTAGTCATTATATGATTGAATATATCCACCATTTGGTGTAATGGTCACAAATTTTAGGCAGTTCAACTGTTATAAATGTTTTAGATAATTGTGGTGGTTATAGACAATGAATGCATTGATTGGGATGAAAAAAAGACCAAATTAGTGCATCATTGATTTTTTATGGGATGTATAGCAATTTTACATGATCATATATTTAATAATTTAATCATTCCTACTACAAAGAACATTCCAAACCTATTTTTTTATTAATGAATGTTTCATTCCATCATGCATCGTAAACTATATTTTTATAATATTTTCCTGTTATTTTTTTATATATTCCATTTTGATAATATATTGTTTTTTTTGGAAAAACATTACATGAATATTTATACTATTTATATTCCGTTGATTATTTTTATTTATTCTATTTATGTTTCCCCTTTTGATTCATTACTAGTTTTAAATTCTTTGATCAGTTTTTATGGAAATTATTTAAATAAAGAATTTTGATACATTGTTTAATCATATAATTTAATGGTGGATTTAATGTATCTTAAAGTCTCATTTTTTATAAAAAAATAAGTTTTTCAGAAACCAAATATATATTACATTTTATTAAAATGTAAAAAATCTATTTATCTGACAATAACTTTTAAACTATAATTTATAGTATTTCATTTAATTAAAATTAATGGAATATTTGTTGACATACTATGGGGATTTAATATCACACACCCCTCTTTTTCTACATACTGCTGGTAGACCAAGTAGTTTGGCAATTTCATATTCAATTCTTGTTTCAGATGCAGTGATTGAGTCTAGATGGATGATTGGTAAACTGATGGTGACACAAATATTGTAGGATGATATTTTTTGGTATATTTTATATATATGTTGTTTCTTCCAAAATGGACCTTCATATGTTTTAATATTTTTTAGTTCTGTATTTTTATTATACTTCTGGGATACTGTTTGTTTTATGTTATAGAGAATTTGTTATAGCTATATGTTAAATGATGTTTTTTCTATTTTTAATTGATGTATGATATATTGGGTGGTCATGGATAACTTATAAGGGGATTCTCCATGTTTATCACAGTTTATTTGTAAAAATCATTCCCACTGACTATAATTATATACTCTTCCCCCGTTTCTAGCTCTTGGGGATCAGGGACACCCTTCAATATTTTCCATAAGCTATCATAGGTGTTTGGTTGTTGGATAACTAGAATTTTTTCAGGGAATTTATTATTAATTTTTATGATTAACATTATTGGGATATAATATAGAGATATAGAATAGGATAATGGGGTGGCAATGTTGTTTTGTGCATTATATTACCCCCTTGTATACCACATGGTGTTTCACACATTTTGTCTACAGTAAAATAGTAGTGCACATTTTATAGTGTGATTTTATTATACCTAATAATGGTAATATATTTAACACAAGAAACTTCAAACCTTGATAATTGTTTACTATAATACTTGATTCTTAGATAATTAAGGTGGTTGGGTATTTTTTTCCTCATGTAATCAGTTGAGATTAAACATGATATGTTTTCTACCCTCGTGTAAAAATTATGAAATATATAACTTTTATTGATAAATATTGAAGGAGAGTATATTAATATCTATATATAAAAAGTGGTGTACTTGCTTATATATGAGGAACATATGATGTGATCTTCTATAAAGTTGAATGACATGTTCTGAGTTCATCTACAAGGTCAATCTAAACTTGAATAATCAATAACACATAAGTATCTATATGAGACTGAAATAATGTTTGCCTTATGTTTACTAAATGTATTTTTAATGGTTTTTCAAAATTATTCACTAAATGCACCACCAGAAAAAGATAATTTTGTCCATGTAGTGTTTATACAAAGGGCACATCATGATAAGGTAAATGTCTTTATATTATATTTCATTTTTTGAGAATTATTATCTTATGAGATAACACACTATGTTCCCTCTTATATCGCTCAAACATCTTTCATACTTTGAATTTTTTCAATATATGTTTATTTTGGGGAGTTTTTATGTTATATATAATAATTTATATGTTAAAATATTGTTCTAAGTGAGGAACAAAACATTTTATGATGTTCAAACATTCGTAGAATTTTACGAAATGAGAAATTAATGTTTTATAAAATTTCATATCTATGAAGGGTCCTTTTCTTGATATATAAACTAGTATTATCATTAGGAAAGTGTTAGATTAATCTATATTATTGTGGAAAAATTAAATTCCATAGTTTATTTTTCATTAGATCATGTTTTATTCCCATCTTTATACATATGGTTTTAAAAATACATGAATTTTGATAGATGATTTTTGAGTATTAAGTGTTTTTTAGGATATGTGGATACCTTACTATAAATGATTCTTTTGGATTGTTATCAATGATCCTAATCAAATACTTAAGGATATATTATATGCTTGATATGATATTGTAATGTGTTACAATATTATTATTTTATGTTTATATTCTCTCCAATGGTATAGATAGATTATTGGTAAAATATAGTTTTTTAGTTTTTCATTAACTATGTTTTAGATGTTAGGAATTCCTTTAAAATCAATCAAAGGTATCATAAAAATTTAAATCATTTTTATTATACAACATGTGAAAATAGTTTTTCATCACCTATACCTATATAAACCCCTCCTTTGTTAGTAGAGGAGATGGGACTGAAACTGGAATATCCCCTAAAATAAACAATAGGATTTTGAATAACATTGTAGGAATATATTATTCAATGGGACTCAATACACTCCTAAATTCCTTATAATAAGAAATAAATCATTCACCTGTTAAGAAAATAAAATAAAAATGAAGTTTTATCATTTAAAAATGCATAATTATAATTAAATGTAACATGTACAATAAAATAAGGGGAAATTCATGAAGGCCACCAAAAATCAAAAGAAACTACAAAACCTTTAGAACCATCAATCACCATTATTCTATCTTGCAACACATCCCAAGAGAACTATAGAGTGGGGGCAACATGAGAGTACTCATTAGGATGGTTTTCTAAAAATTTCTATATACATGTGAAATAGATTTGTTGGAATAGACATGTGTAAAATAACTAATTAAGAAATTAATTTGAATTTTTTATAATAAAAAATATAATATATAACAAACTATTAATCTTTAATTGTAGCACACATTGTTGTATTGTCATATTAAATTAATGGATTTTTAAAAGAAAATAATGGAATGGAAATTTTATTTTTTAGAGGACTAGGATAATAAATCTAGATGCCTAGAATCATAACGCATCATAGATTTGTCAATCACCCTATATTTTCATAATACACTCATTATATGTACCATAAAATAGAAAGAAGCATCAAATAATTAAAGAAAATAATCATTCATTACTCTCAACCTATTCCAACCATTCCAAAATTGTCACATCATCATACTAGCTGATAAAATAGGAAATGAAAACTCTCAAATCATTTTAAAAAACCCAATATAATCACATCATCATCCAAGATGGAAAATATGAAATTACATATCTTAACCTCTTAGAATATTCTCTGCATCACCACATAATCATAAAAGTAAGAAAAATGGGAAATTTTTTGCAATCAAACTATGAAGATAATCCCATAAAATCACCACATCATCTATTAAAAGACTTAGGTTATAATCAAGAGACACCACAACCCAAAACATATCAATAATTCACACCATCACAGCTAAAGGGAATTGATAAATGTTATCCTTACAATATTATATTCCATAATATATGCATGTTTTATAAACTTATGCTATTGTGGATTCTGTATTTATAGTAATTATAAAATATATTAGAATGAAGATAATAAAATAAGTTACATTCAAACAATTAAAAAAATATCATATGGTAAATGTAGTGGAAATACCTCAAGAAAAAAATAAGATGTATGATTAATCCAATAGCTGATAAATCAAAATTACCTGTTCTAATAAATTTCACCATGACCAAAAATATTTTAGTAATATATATCTTGTAAATCTACACCAAAATCCAAGATTACCAATTAATCAGTCAATCCATCAATCAATCAATTATTTCATGATACCAAAGATGGAACCAAATCTGTGTGAGTGATTGAAAATCCCTACCTTAGCTTCACATTCCATCACTAATGTGGTTTCCAAAAGATATTTTGATATCACCAAGCCCTGCACAAATGTTGTCGATGTCCCAGATCATTGCATCAAACCAAAAAAATTGTCAATGAATAAAACCAGTGATTTTATTCTCAACAAACTAGATAAACCTTCTTGCAACCGATATATGATTTTTGGTTGATGGAACTTTTATAAAAAAATATGACATTTATATTCTTAAGAAATTATTTTAATGTGATTGCTATTTTGGGTATTTATATCCGTTTATTTCACTCATCTGGCATATTTTTTAGACTTTCTTTTAAGGGTGACTAATATATTCCTTGGGAGAGACATTCATAGTACATTGCGGGTTTTTATATGATATTTCATAAATATACCCTTGACTTCAAACCCTACATTGAATCTCCCACATTTCTAGTTTGGATTGGCTTCCCCGGGTGACCTCTATATCTTTTTAATAAATCTTCCATTTTATTAATTTACATTATAATAATAAAACCATTGAAAATGTGTTCCTAGATGAAGAATATCTCAAGACCATCAGTTGCTAGAATTTGTGTTGATATTAATGTTTATCAACTGCTTCCTTCTAAAATATGGATTCATAATGGGGATTATGTATTATTTCAGGATTTCATATATGAAATGATTCCTAATTATTTTCATCTTTTTCTTAATCTTGGACATTATTCAAAGGAATTTAACTATAATACTACACATACTAAGGCCAGTAAAGATAATTGAATTGTAAATGGTTAGAAACAAATATTCCATCGATTAGAGAATAGTTCTTCCCGTAGATGATTTTGGTACCTCGGTTATATGGAAACATTATATATGGAACAAAATCTGATGAGAATAATGATCTTTATTTAAAAATTTTTATCACTTACAACTTTCATATCATTATATAGAGAATAATGAACATCCAAGTTTTTTTGATGCTTTTATTACTACAAAAATTGAGGTCATTGAATATCCTTCCTTGGTGTAGGATCATGATTTGCATATTAAAATTCATGTATCATGAGATAAAGTCCAGAGTTATCTCCTTAATTCTTCATAATCTTAATAAGATGATTTTGATCAACCTATTAAAATGATTAATAAATCATAAATTCAAGTTCTGGGAATGGGAAATAAAAATGGTGGATGCTGATGGATTTCTGACCCCAATTCATAAAAAATGAGGACGTGTGGAGACTACTCTCAATTAGAAAGAACAATTGTTACTAGATTTTTGGATGATTCTAGGATGAAAAGAAATGAACCCCTACAAACAACAATGGTGGTTGGTCAATTTATTAAACCAATGAATCAGTGGATGTGGGTGACTTAGGAAAAAATGATCATGTGTACATGGATATATATCTGAATGAAGAGCTAGTGGGGGAAGCTGTTGATGTTTGGATGGTAGAAAAAATATCATCACATTCCAAAATTTCTATGATAGTGAATTTGTTTATGATAAATACCTTGAACTCAAAAATGTATTTTTATCAAGATGTTGGATGAATATAATAAAATTACAATAGTAACTTTAAAGACATTCATTGTGAATGATTTTTTTTCCAACCCAAAGGATTTCCTTTCATTAGTTTTGTTGTTGTTTTCTTATGATCAATATGTTGTTTGAAGTTCTGAGATTCATTGTTTTTGGGTTTATTCCCTGGAAACTTATCTGATGTGTTTTTGCTGGACTTTACTGGATCTTGTTGCTTTAATTGACTTTATATGGTTTATTTCCTCCCTAGAGGATCATGTATAGTGGTTGAAAACCATCTTTAAATTGGATTCCATGCATTTCTGTTGATGTAGAGGAATATTTTTCACGCAATGGAATGTTAGTTCATTAATCAATGCTTTGGCCTACATGTAGGTTATAATGACTATTTTTCATGACTTGGTTCATGTTGGTTTATATTGGGGTGATATATTTCAATTTTGTTGTGTTGTTGAGTTTATGTTTTCCAATATTTTTTTCTATTTTTAAACATCAATGTGCAAGAATGTATTGGTTGAAGTAGATTTGATGAGAAAATTAGAAGGCTGGAATTTGGTGTTCATATTGTATCTGGTTTTCTAGGCTGAGTATGTATTACAATCTTGAAGTGGACCTTGTGCACAAGGGTTGTTTTTTTAGGCCATGATGATTATGATGAACTGATTAATATAGGGTTTAGTGACCAAATATAGGTTTTCTTCAGGTTTCGTCCCTCGATGTTGTAGTTTTCGTTCCACCATTGATATATCCTCTACATGAGAGCATTAATCTCAGTTGAAGGATGTCATTATGACGGTGTAGTGTTTCCAGAGCCCTTCATGGAGGCTGTATGTGATAGTTTGATGATTTGATTCATTGGAAACACATTATTAAATCTTAGCTTTTGTTTGTTTATTTTTTGAATTCTCATATTATAATTCCCTCAATCCCCTGATTTTGTAATAAATTTACACCTCATATTTTTATTCTATCACTTTATCTTAATAAATTCCTTTTGGG
The DNA here is from genome assembly GCA_963277665.1 of Viscum album. Lineage (NCBI taxonomy): Eukaryota > Viridiplantae > Streptophyta > Magnoliopsida > Santalales > Viscaceae > Viscum > Viscum album. The sequence continues at coordinate 1,033,560,036 of OY728125.1, forward strand.
GAATGAATTGTGAGACCAATTCATGTTACCGATTTACTATAAGAATAAATTATTTCTTATTTAATTATCATCATCTCTATAATCAAAATTAACTAATAAAAAATCCACATACTTTTTGAATTTTTCAAATAAATTATAATATTTGAATTACTTCTATTTAATATCTCAATTACCCTATTATAATTGATTATCTAGTTAATTAAAATTAACCTCTTATATACATCAAGAATTATAAATTCTCATAAACCACCTTCCAAAGACAACAAATTCCATTTACTATATAATACCTAACCAAAAACCCATCTCATAGAATGTTACCATAGTATCCACATAAAAAATGTCCATATAAATCCCTATATTAAAAACCATCCTTAAAACTCTAATAAAATAGACTGTCCTTTGAAATATTTCACTAGATAATAAACATAATGTTATATTAATCCCTCAAACCTAAGGAAACACACTCAACTCTATAATCATCAAAATTTCACTAAATAAAACATTATCACGTAAAATAATAATAAATACATACTACCGACAAATTTTTATTTGAAGTTCGTATACATTTAATCATATTAATTATAATTCCTGATCTACATATCATTTACATATTATCCTTGCATCCCATGCAAAAATATTTTTATCATATAATTATAAAAATATATGGAACTGTATGAAAATATATTTCAACATTGAAATATAGTTTTTAGATTTTCTCACTTTTTACTTTTAGGTCTACAATAGGCCCTTCATGTCATGTTTCTTTTAGGATGTTTTATATATTGGTATTGTAATAGGTTCCCCTTTACCCATTTTTAAAAGTAGTTTTTGTCGATTTTATGGTTCAATAAAGGGGTATTTGTCATCAATCTTTTCAAGAAGTATTATTATTGACCATTGAATATTTTATTAATTATATACTTTAATATTGGCATTACCAACCCATATTTTCCTCCATTCAAAATCCTTTCTAAAATATCAACCATTTCCTCTTAAAATTCACATATCAATAGAACATATCTCATTTAATAATTTTAAAAAAGTTATATGAACAATGTTAATCTACAATAATAAATCAAAATGTATGATAGAACTAAATTAAATATTCATGAATTAAAAAATTAAATAATAATTAAAATAATAATCTATGGTAAATTTTAATGTGTATTGAAATTACAACCCCTACATTCAAACTAATCTATAACCATTGAGCTTTAGGAGAGAGTGAAAAATTGTCATATTTGAATTATTAACTATATAATGGTTTTTTTCAATGGATAGAGTGATATAAGATATATGGCTCATGGGATCCATGAGGGGATGTCCATCATGATGAATGGGGGAAATTCATATCATTATTTTTAAAGGTTATAAAAATCATATCTGAATTTTTATTATTTCAATAATTATTTGTTAAGGGTTAATAATCAATGATTTATACTCAATAATTATATATTGAAAATTCAACAACATATAAAGAAAACAAAAATTTCATAAGATAAAAGAAATATTATAAATCCTCTACCATATTTGAACATGAAAGACACACTACATGATGAATATCATATTTCTATATATTTTATTTTTTTGATAAAATGTATAAATCTCCACCAATTGTTATAATTTTACCTTAATTTTCCCATTATTATTGTTTAGGGATGATTTGTTAATAATTGTAAATACAAATATTTCATGATTTTTATGTTTTTTATCATGTTTCTAATTCTATAATAATATTTTATACACTAATATAAATTCCAAAATAAAATTATTTCATACTTGATGGGATACATTTCATTGAAATGTACCATTTATTAAATAATATCACATGAGTCCCAATTAAAGCATGCTCTTTGGGCCTCAAAATATTCTCACAGTCATTTTGAATTTTAATATTTGGATTATTTTTCTAAAATTACCATCCAAAAAACGATTAAACATTAAATAATATAGATAATAATATTTGGAGCATATGCATTAAATATATATAAAAATATTAATATATTCCCAAAGCCATATCTTCATAGGAATCTTACGAATATTAATTCCAAAAGTTTACAAGACGAAAACAATTATATAAAAATTTGACAGTAACATTAAATTAACAAGTTAAGTAATGATAATATGTTTTTAGTATGATATTAATGACTTATAAAAATAAATTTACATAATATGTCCTTACATGATTCTGTTAGAAAATGGTTGAAACATAGTTTAATTTTCAAAAGTTGAAATTTGAGGGAAATATGCCTAACAAATTAATTTTTACTCTATACCTCAATTTATGTTAATGGAAGACAAAAAATTTGAATAGATTTGGTATATTTGTTTCTATGATTATTGAATTATAATTTTTTAATATATACTATCTTTCTTTCAATTTTTCCTTTTGTATTTTTTGCCCCATCATCATTTACTATTAATATTTAAATAAATAATTTTCATCTATTTTTGTTCAAAATATAGTAGAAAATGATGATTTAGATATCAATAATTTAATGATTAGATTTATTATATTTGTTATTTTAAATATTTATTAAATTTATTATAATTATTTTTTTCTTAAATTATCCTACAATTTTGTTTTCCACATCATTCATCTCTAATCCCCCATTTAACTACTTTGGACATTCATATAATGGAGTGTGAGTTGGATAGTGTTAGCTAGTGAATATGAACCCTATTTTAATTTTGGAAGAGTATTACAATATAATTAGAGTTCCTAGTGTGGGGTGATAATAATTCAAACACAACAGGTGTTCAGTAATAGTTCTTTATCTGAATGATAAAATCCCTTAGGGTGATAGATTTAATCATTTTCACAACTCAGTACAAATCTTCCCTAATACCAAAAAATAGGACAATTACTATTAAAATAAAACAATTGGTTTATATTAATACATTTTATCATAAAATAAAATATATGAAAATATAATATTCATCAAGTAGAGAGCCTCACCAAGTTCACATCTATTAGATGATTTCTACTATTTCATTTATCTTATGAAATTTATGATGTTTGATATAATGTGGTACATTACAATCCTCCATTGTTTATTATGTCACATTGATTATTATCTTTTAAAAAATAATTATTGAAATAATAAAAATTCATATTTGACTAATATAACCATTAAAAATATTGATCAGAATTTCCATCATTCATCTTGATTGACATTCTCTCATGAGTCCTAAAAGCCATATATGTTATATCATAATAGCCATTAAAGTACAATGATAACAACCTCTAGGATAACAGATTTACTCTCACTAAAATATGTGTTATATATATATATTATTTTTAATTTTATAAATTAATAGAAACCTATATTATATTGGTAAATTTTGTATTAGTACATATTATTTTTAAATAGTGATAATAAGAATTAAGTGTTTGTAAGTGGCCTCTAAAAGAGATCAATATGGAATTTTATTGTTTTTATATGATTTCCAAGATGTTGAGTGGTGTAGAGAATATTGATTAATGATTCATGTGAAAAGGAATATTTTAATGATAGAAAATGTGAGAAATAAAATGGATATCATTTCCAATTCAATCAAGGATATCAAGTCATTATAGTTGGAATGGAAGCAGAAAGACGTTGAAAATGAAAAGAATCATATTCCATTGATATTTATAATTTAATATCAGGAGGGGGAATGATGTAATTTATTTAATATACATTTAACCATTCTCAACCATTTTAATAGGTGGTATATCATGTATACATGTCCGCTGATAACATGTGGGAGAAATGAAAAGAATATTGGTATGATATTTTGGAAAGTGATAAGGTAATTGATTCTCCTATATCTATATAATAAAAAAAATAATTTCTATTATATCTATATGGATGAATAGAATAATTAGGTAGTGTATTTTGAGAAATAATTAGTGGATATTGAATACCTACCTACAACTCCAACAAACTAACTCCATGTGGTATTATGAAAATAAGATCTAAGTAATGTTTAGATTACTCCGGGAGAAAATATTTTCATAAAATCATTTACATTTTATTTTAACAATAATTATTTAGTAAACCCATTCATTTACATGAAATATTTAATTCGTTTAAAAAATTGATTTCCAAATATAATAATGATGAAAAAATATTCACATACACAGACTATATTCTCTATGGCCCTGCCTGAATAGGTAATTCATAAACTGATATAATTTCAATGGAATAATATTATATTTATTCATATTCTTTTAAATTCTATTCATATTTTTCTTTTCATTGATATAATTTTTTTGGGAATTTCTATCATTCCACACATGGATATGCCTATGAAATTTTATGAAGAGGCCAAGTGAGTAGCGGTCAAAAAACAATAGGACTCTTTATTTATTTTTCACTCACCAAGCATGATATATATAATTTTAAATATAATGATCTACAATACTCTATCCATATAATATTATATAACTAGTTTAATTAGTTTTTTTGTGGAAGAATACAATTTTTTTGTTCATGACCAGGAAAGCCCATAAACTTTCATATTAGATATATTGTGCTGGAACTACCTGACTTGGGTAGTAAAAACGATGAACCCACTGAGGGGTCCAAACAATGGATTATAATTTTTCATTCCTTTACCTTTTTATTTATTTTATATTTTATTTCAATAAAAATGATTATATTATTTTCTATATTTCATTATTTATTTTGGCAATACCTAAGAGCTCAAATCAATGCTACCAATACCAAAATAAAATCACATGATGTATTTCATTATCATATTTAATCTATTCCATTAAATTATTTGTGATGAAATGAAGTGAAGTTATTTCCTATTTTGAAGGGGGATATTGACAAAATTCGATATAATATTGTGTTTTTTGTTTTCTATATTAAATATTGTCTTTTTATTTGGATATTGAGTAAAATAAAATGGGTTTGGAAATTAATTACATCTTATTATTTTTATCTATATCTCTTATTTTGATCAGTTTAAGGATTTTAATAATTGATAAAATAGATTTCTATTCTTGGATTACTTTGTTTTCATTTAACTATGATTGGTGTATTTTGAAACTCATGAGAACCATAATGTTTTAAACTGAATATATTCCCCAACTTGAGAGGTTTCTAAACATTTTTTAAAATCTTTTTTAAATTTCTCTTTTTGGGGAATTATTCAGTGATGTTTTGAGATGTAGATATTTCTATTTTCCCAAAATAATTAGTTTTTGGGTAATTTATCAAGAATTATTGATGGTATATCTTGAAAAAAACCATTTTAGAGTAACTGTGTATTTCCCTTACCCTTATATTTATATTTTTTAATCCCCAACTAGCCATAAAAATCATTATTAGGAATCCACATTAAAATCTATTTTACATTTTCGATCAGTGTCAAAAAATATATAGAAAGATTATTGTTACACTATATTTTGAGGTTGTAATTATATGAGTTGTGTGTTGACTTTTAGAATCTATTTGATCTAAAAATATGAAACTACTACCACATTTATTTCTATTTTTGGGAAATAAATCATGTTGGCAAGATATGGGATTGTCAAAAATACCATTAAAAGCTAAGATGGTAGTTCATTATAACACACTCAATCAAGGATTCATGAATTGTACCCATATAGAGATGTTATAACACCTCAAGTGTAGATATCTATGCAATAGAGTCTACCAAAATGTGGTGAGGGCCTTTTAGTTTGGATACGCGTTACACAATGAATCGAGAGGGTGTGGATTGAGTTCCTTGAATTTTTATTCACTAAAACCACCCAATGCTATCGTATTAGTTATTATTATTGCTATTACCATGAATATTTAACAAAATTAAAAGAGTAATATAAATATATAACATATAATATTTATAGTTCTTCGGGGTATAATTATCTATAAGTCGACTCAACTGACATTCTATTAGTTGAGTATGGTGACTTTCACAATACCATCCCCTTGTCTGGGAGTTTTCTAGCTGAGTTAATGTACCTAGGACTTGGAACATTGGTAAAATATATTTTAACAATTATATACCTATAGAAGACTTATATTTGGTTTTTTAACATGTAGAACAATGAGCGTAAATAAATAAAAATATTTTGATAAAAATTGATGCCTGATTGACACTCACTTGCAAGCAGAAACTGATAGATGATGAATACAATTTTAGGAAAATAAAATATTTTCAATGTGTATCTCTTGATTTTCTTATATTGAAATCAAAACATTATATAAAAATAATAAGAGAGAAGATCAATGATGGATCATTTCGCAGGAAAATTTTTATAAATATTGTCTTCCTTTTCATGAATATAAGTTCACTGATTTTTATATCCCCTCTTTTTGAACATAAACAAAAAAAATTAGTCGAAGGGTTTAGATAAGTAATATATATTAAATATATTGTGACATGCTCTTAAATGTTGTGTTTCTTTATTGGAAAAATAAGGAATGAATATAGTTAGTTGGTTGTAGTAAATTTCATCTTCATCGAACAGTTATATTCTTGGAAATTGATTCCTTAATGAAGCCAATATTTCTATATTTAGATGAATTCTTTTTTGATACAATATAAATATGATGTTAAAATTCCAAATGATACAAAAATTTGAAATAATGTTTCTTGATGATACTCTAACACTGAGATTCAAATATCAATAATTTGTAAGTTAATATATGCACAAAATAAATTTATATAGATGTATTTTCTTTTTATAATAAATCATGAATATCAAAATAATTATATTACATAATATATTTATGAACTCAGACCTTATTTTCATGTATGAGTTTTCTTTTCGGGTGTTTTTGAGGAAAACAGAAGATTCATGAAATATAATGAGTACACACTATGTAATTTGAAGTACACACCATGTAACACCCCGAGATTTTATGAAAAATATTCTTTTAATTTCATTAATTTCTTGTGTTGTATGCTACACCATGATTACCATGCGCTATACGCAACACCGTATTAGCTTGCAGTATACGTAACAATATTCTTGGATCGTGTTACACACAATTTTGATAATAGTTATTCTACGTAACATTGAGTATATATATATATATATATATTCAATGTATAAATGAAATATGGTTGGATTATGTTATATGAAACAACGAAGGATTCTTGCACAACACGCAACCCTGACTTGGCTTGCATTACACGCAATCGATACCTTCCTCGATAGCGTGTGTTGTACGCCATAACTGGTTTTACTAAACAACGATATATTATTATAATATTATAATGAACTAGCTGTTATGACAATATTAACTAAATTTTGAATCTTATAACATTATTATTCATCTTGCACATTTTCTAAAACATGGTATAACAACAAAATAAATTTTTCGGGTAAAATAATTATTTTTCAAAAAATGCAGTTTTGCCGCCTTCTGATGGCACACCCACTTTAAATCTAGTTTTTGACATGTTTATAAGTTCAAATTGACAAAATAAAATTCTTATTTGGAATCATGAAATAAAAATTTACTTTGGATAAATTTTCATATCATTCTGGTAACATTCATATTTTGATGAATAGTAAAAACATGCTATATTTTAATTAAAAACAACTTTTTCAATAGAAATAATTAATAGTGATAAATTATTAATTTGAGTGGTTTTAATGTATATTTAGAATAAATTTTTACAATTTAATACAATGGTGGTCATTGAATATAATTTCACATTTAAACCAGACATAAACAAGTGTCAATCTTTTGATAGTTATTATCTCATAAGAACATGCTATTTATTTTGACGACGGGATTAATTTTTTTAAATTAATTAATGCAACTGATATGTTTGTAATTTGTTGAAATAGACATCATTTTTGAGTTCATAATATCAAATATAGCTTAGGCCTAATTTTTGGTATTTTTCTGGAAACATTCATATTTTGATGAATAGTGAAACCACTAAGTGGTAGTTAAAAAAATGAATTTTTCATAAAACATAATTTTACCGCTTCTGTGAATGGAATTTCGAATCTTCGAGAGACACGGTTGATGTCAGTAAGTAAAATGTGGTTCAATGAGATGAAAATAATTTTTTGGTGAATAGTAACTTTTTACATTTTTTTACCACGGTTAAAAGTAAATAGGGTAATTAAGGGTAAAAATGATATTATTATTACCCTAACACATGTCCTAATTCTATTGGACAAGTGTAATTCGACCAAAAACAACATTAGGAATAAAATATGACCATTTGGGAAGACATGGATTAGATTAGGACATTTATTATTAATTTATTTAAAGAAGGGTTAAAATAGTTAAAATAAATGTTTAATAACTAAAGCATTTTTAATATAGGGTTATACATAAGATAAATTCGACTATAAATATTCATTAGAAAGCTAAACAGATTTCCTACATAATGATATTTTATTTGTAATTTTTAGACTTTAAATAATTTAATTTATTTATGACACAAAGATCAGGAAGTAATTATCTTATTAATGAAATATTTACATAATTGATGTTATAAATACCCAAATAAATAAAATTTGAGACTTTTTATGAATTCCACTAATTTTATAGGTTAATATGACATGTTAGTATTAATTTAATTATCTTTTTTTGAACTTATCATTCTGTTATGACTTTTAAAAGAATCAATTACTAAATAGTGTCAAAATTGAAATAAAATAGTTTTTAAAACAAATATTATATTAGTAATTGTTATTTTATTCCTAAAATTCTAAGGTTAAGCCAAATGACTTAGATAAGGTTATATATATTAATAATAAACAACTTGGGGTTCGTTTGGATTCTTATAGTAAGTTTATTAACCTTTTAGTATAAGAACACAAGAAGACACAGTAAAAGTAAAATTATTTAATTTAATGTTAAATCTAAATGATAAGGTTAAAATAGGAACCTAAACTTGCCTAAATTCTATTTTATGAGAGTCTTTCGACCCATCCCCACCTTATCTTATACATATATCAATTTGTAGCTATTAAAAACCGAATTTTACTTAATAATAAAATAATATTTTTAGTTATTCCAAAGGTTCCCCTCTCCTCCCTTATAAAAGGGCACCTCCTCCCCCTCTTCCTCACACCACATTGAGCCTTCAAGCTCAGCCAACCCCTACCAATTTCTTTTATCCACTTCCCTAGTACACATACACTCCAATACAATTCCACGATCATGAGAACGATATCATCGCTCGTGCGTACATACGGACTACCGTCTCCACAATGCGATGAGATTCATTCTCCACGTTAACCATTCATGAATGATTATAAAGTATATGTAATAATTAATAATGAAATATATTACATACTAATGAATATGAATTTATGTGTATTTCAACTACTTAATTCCATTCAACTCAATAAGAAAAATAAAACAGCGTTCATGCGTACGTACAGTCTACCGTCTCCATGAATGGTGTATTTCTTTCCATTTACTAATCTATTATATATATATATTCTGAATATATATTATATATAAATAATTTTTTATATTATGGAATTAATTAATCATGATCTAAGTAATCATATGAATAATTACTAGTCAAAACACGGACGACAAATGAAACGATTTTACCCAAAACGCTCTTTAACATGGAATTTACAAAAGAACAGGTAATATAAAGCCATAAGTGAACCATATATGATATCATAACAATGAGTATGATTATGTAATAAGTCAGCAACATTATTTAAATCATTATACAGGAGGTTCGGACACATATGAAGCAAATCGGACCTAAGGTAAGGGAAATATCACAATCTCATTTTTATCCGAGATTGTTTATACTTTGGTATTTACTGGGGTGTATTTTATCATCCACATCCATGTATCCTAAATATGTAATATTATTTCCATCCACCTACAATTTTTTAAATCCAATTTTACCCTTCGGTGAGTTTTTATTAAAGGATATGAAAGGAATCTTTTGTCGTTTTTCATACTAGGTACTTTTTGACTTTTCCGACAAAAGTACGAGAAGAATGTTTTTTTTAACTTATACATCATGAATGGAATTTTAAAACATTATTTCAAAGAAGCTTCCTTTACAAGTTTTCAAGTTTATTTTTAATCAACTTCTTTTAGTTTAAAACGGTATGACATGTTAAGAAAGGAAATGTATTTTTGAAGTAGAAAGGATATTTTCCTCAAGAATGGAGATCAAGTGTTTTATCAAAATTATTTTCCAACTAAGATAATAAAGGGTTATGTTTATATCCCTATTATTACATGGATTTGATTATGTTGTGGTGGAAATATTTTTTTGAATTCTTTTATCTTATATGAATTGTTTTATGATGTCACGATGTCTAAGAATTCTGTTTTTATTACATGGTTCATGAAATGATGTATGATTTATGATTTTTGTGGCACACATAAGAATGGTTTCATTATGATATGGGTGGGACCTATATCTCCCTCCAATGCATTGGGTAAAGATTTTATATCTCATGAGATAGACATGGCTGGAATGGTAGGTTATACCGGTTCAGTGAAACAGGACTGAAATGAGGAGTGAACTCGGCTTAGAAAGGGACTTTGTCCACTAAGATAGTCTTGGAAATGAGTCTTGACTAATAAGAAATGATTCTCTATGATTATGTGTGTATGCCACAACGTTTCATGTTTTATGTTATGATTATTGGGATTACATTTCACTACTATGATTTATCCCATGTTATGAAATTATGATCTCTTTTGCTGGTTAATATTTCCAAAAGATATGTTCTTATGAATATGACGTGAATGATATTTCTTTTGTTTACCCTTACTGAGCATTTGAGCTCACCCTTTTATGTTTTTGTTTCCCTAGGACATAAAGAAAGGATTTAGGTTTTAAAAAAAGAAGATCTTTATGGGATGTGTTGAAGATCTTTCACCACGATTAGAAGATTATATTCCGAGTTTCCAAAGACACTAAACTATTACGGTCCTTGTGTGTGTGTTTTTGTTATGTACTAAGTATTCCGCAAAATTAATGTAATGTACATGTACGTTAAGCTTCGGGTCTCTAAATTTGGTATTAGAGGAAAGGTTTAGTCAACCTTTGGAAACTAGGATGCAAAAACGTTAGTGAGATCCCTAGAGATATTTCTAAGGTATGTCTAGGGATGTCCCTAAGGATAAGTATACGTATAGGATATAGTCCAAGAACTATGGTAACGATATTAGATTAAACCAACGATGTTAGATATTGAAGTTACTCCCCCTATATTATGATTTTTTCCTCTCACAATATTCTTTTTGGGTTTTAGACGATGGATGGAACCCGAAGGAACCGTGTTGATCAATGTAATGGACAATGCAATGATTGTCCTCCTGATCAAACAAATGTTATGGGAGATGGAGTGAAAAATCTTATTTCTATACTTACACAAGCTATGAATAATTATGGACTTCCAAATGAGCAGATAAGGGAACAATATTCTTTTGAGTCCTTCATGAGGCAATGTCCACCTTCTTTCAGTGGTTCTTCTGATCCACTTGTTGCTGAACAATGGATCAGTAACACTGAAAAGATATCTTCAGTTCTTCAATGTTCTGAACATGATAATGTCATCTTATCTGTATATCATTTGGAAGGTGAAGCTGATCAATGGTGGAATCTTATCAAGAATATGAGGCAAAGAGATGAAATTGATTCCACGGAATGGGACGAGTTCAAGAACTTATTTTTCAATAAGTACTTCCCTCGTATTCTTCGAAAAAAGATGGAGAAGGAGTTTCATGTACTAAAGCAAATTGATGATGAATTTGTTGGTATATACGAAGAGAATTTTAAAAGGCTTGCAAGGTATGCATCTGGATTTATCATCCAACCTGAAAGTAATGTTGATCGATTCTTCAGTGGATTAAAACCAAATCTTCGAAGGGAATTAGCTATAAGAGACTTCAGTAGTTATGAAGAAATTTTGTGTTGTGCTATCAAGGTAGAAATGGAAGTTGGTGTTTCTTATCCATCTCATAGTTTTGACAAGAAACGAAAGATGGAGTTCAAGGAGAAATTTCAGAATAATGTTGAAAAGAAGAGGAATGTTTCCTTATGCTCAAAGTGTGGAAAGAAGCTTGGTGGAGATTGTCTTAAAGAGACTAGAAAATGTTTTAAGTGTGGAAAGGAAGTTCATCGAGCAGCTGAGTGTCGAAGTAATGGAAAACAGGTTTCTAATGATGTGAATAAAGAAAATACTGCAGAGAATGCACCAACAACACTTCAATGCTTCAAGTGCAAGGAAATGGGGCATTATGATAATAAATTCCCTAATCCAAGGGTTAGTGATGATCGACATGAGAAACCACTTAAGGTAAAGGACAAAGGGAAGTCACAGGAGATCACCATTGGCGATGTTGAATATGAAAATGATGTGGTGGAATGATTAAGTTTTTATGTAATGGGATTCCAGAATAATGTTTTATATAGTATCGCGGAATACTCGAATATTTATGTGTTGGTCTATTGTGGTTTTTAATAATTTTATGGCATCAGTAACCATGAAAAGTGATTGAAATATTTTTGGAAAGAAAATGATAGGCACTAAATGAAGGGATAAAGATAATCTAATATGTTTGATAGTATTCATGAGCTCATGATTGATATAAGGACTAAGTGATATCATGGTTTCCGGATATAGAATTTTGAGGATTTTCGTATGTGGAAAGTGTTAACTTTTAACTGCATTAATGTTTTCACTAAGGTTCAATGGATTTTTATTCTTCAAGAGAATACATGATTAAGGTATTCACATGTTTGTAATTTGACCAAGAAGATATATCTAGGGGATAAATGATGGCATTCACTTGATCATTTTCTTTATACTATGAGCTTGGACCGAAGTATTTTAGATAATCCTAAAGATTGGAATGGATTATGTTGGAAAAAAGTTAGTATTATTTAAGGATAAAACTTTTTTGATATTTTTGATCAGATGTTATAGTAATATAGCTTTAGAAAAAGGACAACCTGCAGGATGGGCAACATCCCATCGCGTCGGACAAGGCTGTGGGGGTCGAACCCACAACCGAAGTGTGAGTGGCCTTTATCACATACCACTGGCCTATATGAAGGCCCTATTTAGTAGAAAATAGTTTTATTATATTAAGCAGTATGATATATGAAGTATAAGTTCATTTTAAGAACCATATATGATTAATCTCACTATAGATGGACTTATGTATTTTTTGATAACTTTTATAACCTTTTGTTTGAGACAGATGGAATGACCCATCATTCTATCACATGATCTGCTAACACATCACGAATGACAAATTCAACTTCATTTCTTTAAGAGATGAAGTGGAAATTGTCCAAAGAACGACCAATGGTGAGACTATACCAAAATCACGAAAGTATTTCTTCTAATTCCAATTTCATCAACTTTAGGGAAATGATCTTGAAAACCAAAAATTTTGGCCTAGTACTCTTATATCTGATGAATCAGATGGTACCTTAGATCGTCACAAATTTATGGCTTTGTGATTGCTGGCTTTACCATAGCCATGTTCTCTACCACTCTCCATCAGAACATGATGGTTAGATTTCTCTTCCATATCCATATTTTCGCCTATGTGGAAACCCAGTGATTAGTTTATTTGGGTAACCGTTACGTTTCAAACTTTTTTTCTTAAAGATTGGTTTTGGTATTCCTTTTTACGATGTGGATTTCTATTAATGAAACTTTTGAATAGTAAACCATTTATAACCCCGACGAATTTCGAAGGAGAAATTCATTTTAAGGGGGGTAGAATGTAACACCCCGAGATTTTATGAAAAATATTCTTTTAATTTCATTAATTTATTGTGTTGTATGGTACACCAAGATTACCTTGTCCTATATGCAACACCATATAAGCTTGCAGTATACGTAACACTATTCTTGGATCGTGTTACACACAATTTTGATAATATTTATTCTATGCAACATTGAGTATATATATATATATATATATATATATTCAATGTATAAATGAAATATGGTTGGATTATGTTATACGAAAAAACAAAGGATTCTTTCACAACACGCAACCCTGACTTGGCTTACATTACACGCAATCGCGACCTTCCTCGATAGCGTGTGTTGTACGCAATACTGAGTTTTACTAAACAACGATATTTTATTATAATATTATTATGAACTAGCCATTATGAATAGTATTAACTAAATTTTGAATCTTATAACATTATTATTCATCTTGCACATTTTCTAATAATGGTATAAGAACAAAATAAATTTTTCGGGTAAAATAAGTATTTTTCAAAAAATGCAGTTTTTCCGCCTTTTGATGGCGCACCCACATTAAATATAGTTTTTGACATGTTTATAAGTTCAAATTGACAAAATAAAATTCTTCTTTGGAATCATGAAATAAAAATTTACTTTGGATAAATTTTCATATCATTCTGGTAACTTTCATATTTTGATGAATAGTAAAAACACGCTATATTTTAATTAAAAACAACTTTTTCAATCGAAATAATTAATAGTGATAAATTATTAATTTGAGTGGTTTTAAAGTATATTTAGAATATATTTTTACAATTTAATACAATGTTGGTCATTGAATATAATTTCACATTTAAACCAGACATAAACAAGTGTCAATCTTTTGATAGTTATTATCTCTTAAGAACACGCTATTTGTTTTGACGACGGGAATTTATTTTTTTTAAATTAATTAATGAAACTGATATGTTTTGAATTTGGTAAAATAGACATCAATTTTTGAGTTCATGATATCAAATATAGCTTAGGCCTAATTTTTGGTATTTTTCTGGAAACATTCATTTTTTGATGAATAGTGAAACCACTAAGTGGTAGTTAAAAAAATGAATTTTTCATAAAACATAATTTTACCGGTTCTGTGAATGAAATTTTGAAAATCCAAGAGACACGGTTGATATCAGTAAGTAAAATGTGGTTCAATGAGATGAAAATAATTTTTTCATGAATAGTAGCTTTTAACTTTTTTTTACCACGGTTAAAAGTAAATAGGGTAATTAAGGGTAAAAATGATATTATTATTACCCTAAAACATGTCCTAATTATATTGGACAAGTGTTGTAAAGACCCGTTAATTTCAAGGAAATTTTTTTCTTAATTTTCTTTGAATTTTACAAGAGCGCAGTTTCTGACGGCACCTGATTCCGAGGCCCGGTGTGCCCGGAATCATTTTCTGATGATTGGCTCGGGTACGTTCAGTGAACGGGCGAGTGAGTTTTTCTAACTTTTGAACCGGTGCCCGGAATCGAATTCTGAGGGCAGCAATGAAATCACAGCGCCAGTTTTCGCTTAGAAACGCCTCTTCCGGAGTTGCATTTTCTCGGGTGTGGTTTTTAATTTTCGGGCTTAAAGTTAAGAAATAAAATAATTTTACGACAACTTTATTTTATTTCACTTAAGCCACATGGAATCCACTTGAAGCCACTTAAAGGCGGCTTGAACTGAGTTGAACTGGATAGGATGCTATCCAGAAATATCCTACCCCCTTGGTAGGATATTTGGGAGGTGGGGCCCGCACGAGCCCCGCCGTTTCTTTCCGCTAAGAAACGCACCCGTGAAAACCCGTCTTAATGAAAGTCAACTGACGTGTTTTCTAAATTCTTAACAGACCATTTAATTGGGCGGTTTATTTCGTGAATTAAATGGCATGTTTCTTTCGTTGAATTAATTCAACAAATTAATTCAATCGTTGCTTAACCTGTTTTCTTGTGTTGGCATATTAATAAAATAAGACCAACCCAAAATCTTTGGAGAAGATTTGAGAGGATCCTTGTTTCTTCTTCTCCCTCGCGAAGAACACGAAAAACGCGAAGAACGCGAAGAACCCCGAACCCAGAAATCGATGACGCGACGCCTTGATCCGCATCGCGGACAACGTTCTTCTGCGACGTCTCTTCCTCCGCGACGGATCTTCGATTGGCTTCTTGAGGTAAGAATCTCGGATCTTCCTTTTTATCTCCTTCGTGGTTCTTAACCAATAACACGGATTTAATTAATTAAATTAAATCTGCTGTTTCATGGTTCGTTGAGTTCGCCGACTCAACACCGGATTCCACGACGACGCGACTCCTCCCCGCGACGACGCGACGATCCCTCTCTTCCACGACGAGCTTTTCCGCGAAGAACGCCCTCGCGCGACGATCGACGAGGTAAGGATTTATTTTGGGAATTACCCCTTTTCTTTTTATATTCCCATAATTGTTTCTTTAAAAAGTAAAGAACTGGCTTTGTGAACAATTTTAAAATTTATTAAAATTATTTTTTTCCGTTCAAATGAGGAACCCGTTAATGAAACAATTTTATTTCATTAAAAATTGTTTCGGATATGCGTTCATGTGTTGAACTTAAATTTTCTCCCGTTGTTTTTTATCTAACGCAGAGGGTGTGGGTCAAACGAACACGGCCCGGAAACCCTCCGTCGTTCTTCGTGTTTTACAGATTTGGCGGGCGACGACAGAACGTGCCGCAATGGGTGTTTGATGATTCTGCAGTGAAGGACGAGTCCCGGGAGGAGCAGCGGCGCAGGCAGGAACAAAATCGGACCACCGGAGCGATCCCGGTGGCCCGTGGAACTCGCCGGCGGCGCCGGCAGCCGGGAGCGGCGGCGCCCCGACTTGACGCCGGACAGGCCGCCGCGACTCAGCGCGGCGGCGGCGGCACCCGCGGACCCGCGGCCGCGCGGGTCCGGTGACCTCGGACGCGGCTGAAGCCGCGTCACGACTCAGCGCGGCCCCACGCGGGGGGCCGCGGCACCACCAGGCCGCGAGGGCGATGCCCCGCGGCGGCCTGGCCGTTCGGCCGCGCGGCCGAACTAGGCCAGGCCGGTCCGACCGGCCGGGCCGCGCCCTGGCCGGACCGGACCGGGTCGGGTTGACCCGGTTCGGGTCGACCCGGTTCGGCCGACTCCCGGGGGGGGGGGTCGGGCCGGGTCGGGCCGGGCCCGGACCCCCTTCTTCGGACGGTTTTCGTTCACACGCCCGTAACATGAGCTACGGGCCTCCGAACGACGCGCCGTCAGTGGCAACACGATCCTTGGATCGAGACGGTCGTTTCGGTATACTATACTCAAGGTGCATTTTCCTTTTCGGGAGCCTACGTAGTTAAAATTCCGTAGTTAAGCGTGCTTGGCCTAGAGCAGTGATCAGGATTGGTGACCTCATGGGATGTTTCCCAGGGTGGGTATGAGACGGAAAGGCCAATAACTAACAGACCGGGCGTCCGATTGACGTGCCATCTGTTTCGTTGAATTCCTCTAAGTGAGACGGATCTTTTGGCATACTCCGCCCGAGGTTTGGACGCAGGTGGAGTACGGTCGGGTTTTTTTTGCATTAAAAACCAACCGAGCCCCTGGGACGAAAAAGCCAATAACTCTCAGACCGGGCGTCCGATTGACGCGCCGTCTGTGACGTTGAGTTCCTGTTGTCGATACGGAACTTTTGGATACATCAACTTCGGACTTTGTGTCAGTTGATGTATCAGCCTATCAGCTCGTGGAGCGGACCCTCCCGAACGAGCTTGCTGTGTGCGGGAACCCTAGGGCTGGCTGCGACTGCTTCCTCGATGGCGACGACTGTGCAGAGATCCTCTGTGGACTCCGACGACGACCGTGCAGAGATCCTCAGTGGACCGCAGCGACGACTGTGCAGAGATCCTCAGCAGACTGCGACGACTACTGCACTCAGCGATCCTACGTGGATCAGTGCTACAGGTCCTGCGTGGGCCCGGTACTGTGTGGGCCCGATCCTGTACGGATCCGATCCCGTGTGGGTCAACACTCAGCGGTTCTGTGTGAGCCAACTCCTACAGGTCCTGCGTGGGCCCGATCCTGTGTGGGTCCGATCCTGTGTGGGTCACTGCAGAGATTAGTTACCTATCGATCTTTCGTGGGTCCGACGACTTATATGGATCAGAGATCATCTTTTCATCATCCGAAGAAGTATACCTGTGTGAGCTGAATCTTGTGTTTCTCTCCTTTGTGGATTGTGTTGAGCTATCCTATGTGGATTTACTGTTTACTCTCCTTTTTGGATTGTGTTGTTCTATCCTGTGTGGGTATGCGTTTTGCATTCCTGTGTGGACTGGGTTGTGCTAGGGCTCGGACGTTGGAGCCGATCGGGGAATTGATGACTTGGGTATATGTATGGGCATATACCTAAGCCGTGTCAGGTGTTACTTCATGATTGTATCTCTCCTTCATGGCTTATCCTTTTTGGATTTCAGGAGACCTTCGGGGGTCTCTGGGTCCCTACTGAGTAGCTTATACTCACTCCTGCACGGGCTATGCCCGCACTTCGTGGTGTTGGTTGCAGACGACGGACAGTGCTGATCATGGAGGAGGCGTGCGGAGAAGGACAGTACCTGGAGGTGGACCACTGGGCGGGACGTACTCGGAGCGGTTAGGTGGACCCGAGGAGTAGTGGAGGCTATCTGTACCCACCCTTCAGGTGGGACTTCCATAGGACGGCTCGACGCTGCAGTTTTTACTTTCAGTTGCTGTTTTCCTTTCAGTTGTACGTTACAGTTGGGCTTGTATTTCCGGCCCCTTTTACTTTCAGCACAACATGTACAGTTTTTACTTAGTGTTTACTTTCCCGCTTGCTTACTTTGTGGTGATTGTTTACTTTTCAAAGGCAATGCCTTCCCTTTTTGTTGGGATTTACGCCTTGGTGCTAGTCGCCAGCCCCTGGCCTATGGAAGGCGGGCTTGGGGTAGTCACGGCACGGGCCCCGAGGACGGGTCGTGACAAATTGGTATTAGAGGCGGTCGGTTCTACCGCAGACTCTGATCTTTCTTCTATGTGAAGCAATAGTGTTTAGAATATTAAGTGTGGTTATCAGTCCAGGGAGTCCAGTGTTGGTGCGGCGGCCGACGTATCCATACACCAGGACCCGGACTTCTGGTTTCCGACTTAATGCATGAAAACATTGATTGCATGTGTGTTTCAAGGTTTCTTTGTGATTACATGTGTCAGCTCACCAGGTATACTGTTCTAACCATGGTGCACTTGTTTCCTTTTCAGGATGGCACGACGACAGCAGCCAGCTAGGGTTCCTAGAGTAGTGTGCGACGACAGCCCGCCGAGCGACGAGGCCTCGGTACAGGGCCCGTTGACAGCACAGGCACCGGCGGTACCTTTACCCGCCGAGCCCCCGATGCTTCCAGCACTGGAAGCTGACGACGCACGACGCCTCGGAGCTCTGCACGAGTTCCAGCACTAGCGACCACCCAGGTTCCATGGGGAGTCGGACCCCCAGGCAGCCGAGGACTGGCTGGAGGCGGTTGTCCGAGTTTTCAGGCTAGTGAGGACACCAGCAGACCTCATGGTGATCCTCGCGGCGAGCCTACTACACGCAGCAGCCGGACGATGGTGGAGCCTGATGATCCACGTACACGATGAGGCCACCCTCATCTGGATGGACTTCGAGAGCCTCTTTCGCTCAGAGTTCGTCCCGGCCACCCTCCATGCGGTGCGCATCTAGGAGATTCTTCAGCTGTGGCAGGGCAGCTTGATGGTCGCTCAGTACGCGGCGAGGTTCACCGACCTTTCTTGGTACTCGACAGACATGGTACGGGACCCCTTCTTCTGGTCCCGGACCTTCGAGCAGGGTTTGAGACACGAGATCAGGGCATCGCTGATCTCCCTCAGCATCCCGACCCAGGCAGGAGTACTGGAGCGAGCCCTCCTGATCGAGAGCTTCCTGGCTGAGTCCACAGCGAGATCTACCGCAGGGCGGCAGATAGAGGAGTCTTCGGCAGCTGGTAGCCGGCGGATGACTCAGGGCTCCAGGCGGACCAGACCTTCCGGCAGGCGACCTCGGGACACTGGCTCAGCAGTGCAGGGCACCCAGCTCGGAGCCAGTCTTCCGAGAGGCAGGTAGTGCTACGAGTGCGTCGGGCGGGGCCACATGGCTCGTGACTGCCCGACCCGTCGTACCGAGGGTCAGAAGACGGTGGAGGGACCACCCAGGCAGAGGCAGAGGGTCGACCGGGGCAGTACGCAGAGAGGAGGTGGACGAGGCAGAGGAGCTGGCCGAGCAGCAGGTGGTGGGCGACACTTTGAGGCTCTGCCACAACCACCACCAGGAGGCCCGCCCCGACCACAGGGAGCTGGCGGGCAGAGACAGGCTCAGCTCCAGGAAGTGGAGGCCTATGACCACGGTGCGCCAGAGATGATTCAAGGTACGATCTGTGTCTATTCCACCCTTGCTGCAGTTCTGATAGACACAGGAGCGAGTCACTCTTTCATAGCCACTGCCCTTGTTCGGAGCTCGGAGATTCCGACAGAGCCGTTGGCTCGATCCTTACGGCTAGAGACTCCTACGGGAGCAGACTCGACGATTACGCACTGGTGCTGACAGTGTGAGATTACTCAAGGAGGCGAGAGCTTCGGCTGGGATCTTCTTGTAGCGGCGTTGAGGCCTTACGACGTCATCTTGGGCATGGATTGGTTATCTACGGTCCATGCTCAGATTGACTGCATTAGGCGCAAGGTGTGATGTGTGCGCACCGACGGAAGTAGGTTCACCTTCACCGGCGAGAAGGGAGCCTTAGCAGCGCATGATGGACTCACGTAGAGGAGAGGTCAGCCCATCACTCCTCAGTTGGCTAGCCTCATCCTAGGAGCAGTTGACGTGTGGAGTCCCAGTTTTCCTGCAGTGGTGGATCAGTACGCGGACGTCTTTACTGACGACGTTCCAGGACTACCTCCTCGCAGAGAGGTAGACTTTTATATTTAACTGTACCCTGGGACAGCCCCGATATCCACTCCAACATATCGGATGGCCCCCGCTGAGCTTCGAGAGCTGCGGGTACAGTTGGAGGACTTGCAGGGCAAGGGGTTCATCCGACCCAGTGTTTCTCCCTTGGCTTCCCCGATTTTGTTCGCCAAGAAGGCGGACGGGAGCATGCGACTGTGTGTCGATTATCGTCGCCTGAATCAGGTGACAGTGAGGAACAAGTATCCGCTACCTAGGATTGATGACCTCTTCGACCAGCTCAAGGGAGCACGGTGGTTCTCGAAGATAGACCTCAGGTCAGGCTATCATCAGCTTAGAGTTCGAGATGAGGATGTGCAGAAGACGGCCTTCAAGTGTCGGTATGGACACTATGAGTTCTTGGTTATGCCTTTCTGCGTGACCAACGCTCCAGCAGTGTTCATGAGCCTCATGAACAGGATCTTCCAGCCATACCTCGATCGATTTGTCATGGTCTTCATCGACGACATTTTGGTGTACTCGACCACCGAGGAGGAGCATGCCTACCACTTGCGTGTTGTACTAGACACACTCCGAGAGCACCAGCTTTATGGCAAGCTCTCGAAGTTCCAGTTCTGGTTACGTGAGGTCCACTTCTTGGGGCACGTCATTTCTGAGGTGGGAGTTGCAGTGGATCCCGCGAAGATCGAGGCAGTGCTTTCTTGGGAGCCACCCAAGAGCGTGACAGAGGTGCGGAGTTTCTTGGGCCTAGCCGGATACTATCAGAGATTTGTGCCGGACTTCTCCAGAGTTGAGGCCCCACTCTCAGCGTTGACGAAGAAGGGGAAACCCTTTTGTGTGGTCAGATAGATGTCAGCAGAGCTTCCAGGAGCTGAGGCAGAGGTTGACCAGCGCACCTATCTTGAGGTTGCCTGTGGAGGGAGTTGGATACGTAGTCTACTGCGATGCATCAGGGACCAGACTCGGGTGTGTACTGATGCAGGAGCGGGCCGTGATTGACTACGGATCACGTCAGTTGAGGCCTCATGAGAAGAACTACGCTACCCATGACTTGGAGTTGGCAGTAGTGGTCTTCGCCCTGAAGACATGGCGGCACTATCTGATGGGATAGCACTTCACAGTCTTTTCAGTCCACCAGAGTCTCAGGTACATCTTCTCTCAGAAAGACCTGAACCTGAGACAGCGGCGATGGCTCGAGTTCCTCCAGGACTATGACTTTGAGATAGTCTATACTCCTGGGAAGGGGAACGTGGTGGCTGATGCCCTCAGCAGGAGGACGCGCATCCAGCTACTTGAGGAGGCGACAGAGCAGCTAGACGCTTTGCAGATATCCTTCGTGGATAGAGATGGAGCAGCCTTCCTTCAGTCTCTCACAGTCTCTCCTCTACTTCTTCAGCGGGTCAGAGATGCACAACGTGGGGACGTTGACTGTGAGACACGCCGTGCACAGATATCCTCGAGACAGGCACCTGTGGTTTCTCCCTTGGAGTAGAGCACGATGTCCTTTTCAGAGGACGTACCTTGGCACCAGTCACTTTACGAGAGGAGGTGCTGAGAGCGTATCACACTTCTCCTTTGGCAGTAAATCCTGGAGTGGCGAAGATGTACCAGGATCTCAGACGACAGCACTAGTGGCCGGGCATGAAGAAGGCTGTGGCAGAGTTCGTTTCACGGTGCCTCACCTGCCAGCAGGTGAAGGTAGAGCATCAGGTACCAGCAGGCTTGGTACAACCCTTGGAGGTCCCGGAGTGGAAGTGGGACGGGATATCTATGGACTTTGTGACTGGACTACCACACACTTCCAGAGGTCACGACTCCATTTGGGTGATTTTTGACCGACTCACCAAGTCGGCACACTTCTTACCCATCCGAGAGCAGGGCTCAGTGGAGAGCTTGGGGCGTCTCTACGTTCAGGAGATTGTACGACTTCACGGTGTGCCATCGACTATCGTCTGCGATCGGGACGCTCGTTTTACTTCCCGGCTTTGGAAGGGGTTGCAGGAGGCGTTCCGGACGCGACTACGTCTGAGCACCGCCTTTCACCCTCAGACGGATGGTCAGACGGAGAGGACTATTCAGACTCTCGAGGACATGCTCCGCGTAGGTGTCCTCGACTTTGGTCGCAGTTGGGAGGACCACCTACCCTTGGTAGAGTTTACGTACAACAACAGCTACCACTCCACCATCGGGATGGCACGTTACGAGGCATTGTACGGCAGGCCTTGCAGATCCACTTTGTGCTGGACAGACCCTGGGGAGTCAGCACTTGTGGGACCAGAGATGGTCTGGGACACGACAGAGAGGGTCAAGGTCATCCAGGAGCGGATGAGGACAGCACAGAGCCGGCAGAAGTCATATGCTGAGAGGAGGCGGAGTCCACTAGAGTTCAAGGATGGCGACCACGTCTTCTTGCGGGTCTCACCTCGACGTGGTTTGAGGAGATTTGGCCGAGGCGACAAGTTGTCTCCACGCTTCATCGGACCCTTCCAGGTCCTCAGCAGGGTTGGCGAGGTGGCTTATCGTCTGGCTCTGCCACCTCAATTGCACCGGGTGCACGACGTCTTCCACGTATCCCAGCTGAGGAGATACGTGCACGACCCGACACACATCATTGACTATGGGGAGTTAGACGTGGATGATGGAGCGACTTTTGCGGAGGTATCAGTGGAGATAGAGGATCGACCGGAGCGGGTCCTACATGGGCAATCGATTCCTCTCGTGCACATCAGATGGCAGCACGGGAACCTCCCGGAGAGCACTTGGGAGCGGGAGGCTCAGATGCGTGCTCAGTACCCACATTTGTTTCCCTAGTTTTTGATGTATCTTTACGGGGACATAAAGTCCTGAGGTGGGAGTAATGTAAAGACCCGTAAATTTCAAGGATATTTTATTCTTAATTTTCTTTGGAATTTTACAAGAGAACAGTTTCTGACGGCACCTGATTCCGAGGCCCGGTGTGCCCGGAATCATTTTCCGAAGATTGGCTCTGGTACGTTCAGTGAACGGGCGAGTGAGTTTTTCTAACATTTGAACCGGTGCCCGGAATCGAATTCTGAGGGCACCAATGAAATTGCAGCGCCGGTTTTCACTTAGAAACGCCTCTTCCAGAGTTGCGTTTGCTCGGGTGTGGTTTTTAATTTTCGGGCTTAAAGTTAAGAAATAAAATAATTTCGCGACAACTTTATTTTATTTCACTTAAGCCACTTGGAAGCCACTTGAAGCCACTTAAAGGCGGCTTGAACTGAGTTGAACTAGATAGGATGCTATCCAGAAATATCCTACCCCCTTGGTAGGATATTTGTGAGGTGGGGCCCGCACGAGCCCCGCCGTTTCTTTCCGCTATGAAACGCACTCGTGAAAACCCGTCTTAATGAAAGTCAACTGACGCGTTTTCTAAATTCTTCACAGACCATTTAATTGGGCGGTTTATTTCGTGAATTAAATATCCTGTTTCTTTCGTTGAATTATTTCAACGAATTAATTCAATCGTTTCTTAACCTGTTTTCGTGTGTTGGCATATTAATAAAATAAGACCAACCCAAAATCTTTGGAGAAGATTTGAGAGGATCCTTGTTTCTTCTTCTCCCTCGCGAAGAACGCGAACAACGCGAAGAACGCCGAACCCGGAAATCGACGACGCGACGCCTTGATCCGCATCGCCGACAACGTTCTTCTGCGACGTCTCTTCCTCCGCGACGGATCTTCGATCGGCTTCTTGAGGTAAGAATCTCGGATCTTCCTTTTTATCTCCTTCGTGGTTCTTAACCAAAAACACGGATTTAATTAATTAAATTAAATCTGCTGTTTCATGGTGCGTTGAGTTCACCGACTCAACACCGGATTCCGCGATGACGCGACGCCTCCCCGCGACGACGCGACAATCCCTCTCTTCCGCGATGAGATTTTCCGCAAAGAACGCCCCCGCGCGACGATCGACGAGGTAGAGATTTATTTTGGGAATTACCCCTTTTCATTCTATATTCCCGTAATTGTTTCTTTAAAATGTAAAGAACTGGCTTTGTGAACAATTTTAAAATTTATTAAAATAGTTTTTTCCGTTCAAATGAGGAACTCGTTAATGAAACAATTTTATTTCATTAAAAATTGTTTCGGATATGCGTTCATGTGTTGAACTTAAATTTTCTGCCGTTGTTTTTTTATCTAACGCGGAGGGTGCGGGTCAAACGGACACAGCCCGGCAACGCTCCGTTGTTCTTCGTGTTTTGCGGATTTGGCGGGCGACGACGGAACATGCCGCAACGGGTGTTTGATGATTCTGCAGTGAAGGACGAGTCCCGGGAGGAGCAGCGGCGCAGGCGGGAACAAAATCGGACCACCGGAGCGATCCTGGTGGCCCGCGGAACGCGCCGGCGGCACGGTTCGCCGGCGCGGCGGCACCGACAGCCGGGAGCGGCGGTGCCCCGGCGCGCCGCCGGACAGGCCGCCGCGACTCAGCGCGGTGGCGGCGGCACCCACGGACCCGCGGCCGCGCTGGTCCGGTGCCCTCAGACGCGGTTGAAGCCGCGTCCCGACTCAGCGCGGCCCCACGCGGGGGGCCGCGGCAGCCACCAGGCCGTGGGGGCGGTGCCCCGCGGCGCCTTGGCCGTTTGGCCGCACGGCCGAACTGGGCCAGGCCGGTCCGCCCGGCCGCGCCGCGCCCTGGCCGGACCGGACCGGGTCGGGTTGACCCGGTTCGGCCGACTCCCGGGGGGGACGGGCCGTGTTGGCCCGGGCCCAGAACCTCGACTTCGGACGGTTTTCGTTCACACGCCCGTAACTTGAGCTACGGGCCTCTGAACGACGCGCCGTCAGTGGCAACGCGATCCTTGGATCGAGACGGTCGTTTCGGTATACTATACTCAAGGTGCACCTTCCTTTTCGGGAGCCTACGTAGTTAAAACTCTGTAGTTAAGCATGCTTGGCCTAGAACAGTGATCAGGATGGGTGACCTCCTGGGAAGCTTCCCAGGGTGGGTATGAGACGGAAAGGCCAATAACTAACAGACCGGGCGTCCGATTGACGCGCCGTCTGTTTCGTTGAATTCCTCTAAGTGAGACGGATCTTTTGGCATACTCCGCCCGAGGTTTGGACGCAGGTGGAGTACGGCCGAGTTGGTTTTGCCTTAAAAACCAACCGGGCCCCTAGGACGAAAAAACCAATAACTCTCAGACCGGGCGTCCGATTGACGCGCCGTCTGTGACGTTGAGTTCCTGTTGTCGATACGGAACTTTTGGATACATCATCTTCGGACTTTGTGTCAGTTGATGTATCAGCCTCTCTGCTCGTGGAGCGGACCCTCCCGAACGAGCTTGCTGTGTGCGGGAACCCTAGGGCTAGCTGTGACTGCTTCCTCGACGGCGACGACTGTGCAGAGATCCTCCGTGGACTCCGACGACGACCGTGCAAAGATTCTCAGTGGACCGCGGCGACGACTGTGCAGAGATCCTCAGCGGACTGCGACGACTACTGCACTCAACGATCCTACGTGGATCAGTGCTACATGTCCTGCGTGGGCCCGGTACTGTGTGGGCCCGATCCTGTACGGATCCGATCCTGTGTGGGTCAACACTCAGCGTTTCTGTGTGAGCCAACTCCTACAGGTCCTACGTGGGCCCGATCCTATGTGGGTCCGATCCTGTGTGGGTCACTGCAGAGATTAGTTACCTATCGATCTTCGTGGGTCCGACGACTTATATGGATCAGAGATCATCTTTTCGTCATCCGAAAAGTATACCTGTGTGAGCTGATCCTTGTGTTTCTCTCCTTTGTGGATTGTGTTGAGCTATCCTATGGGGATTTACTGTTTACTCTCCTTTGTGGATTGTGTTGTTCTATCCTGCGTGGGTATGCGTTTTGCTTTCCTCTGTGGACTGGGTTGTGCTAGGGCTCGGACGTTGGAACCGATCGGGGAATTGATGACTTGGGTATATGTATGGGCATATACCTAAGCCGTGTCAGATGTTACTTCATGATTGTATCTCTCCTTCGTGGCTTATCCTTTGTGGATTTCGGGAGACCTTCGGGGGTCTCGGTGTCCCTACTGAGTAGCTTATACTCACTTCTGCACGGGCTATGCCCGCACTTCGTGGTGTTGGTTGCAGACGACGGGCAGTGCTGATCGTGGAGGAGGCGTGCAGAGAAGGACAGTACCTAGAGGTGGACCACTGGGCGGGACGTACTCGGAGCGGTTAGGTGGACCCGAGGAGCAGTGGAGGCTATCTGTACCCACCCTTCAGGTGGGACTTCCAGAGGACGGCTCGACGCTGCAGTTTTTCCTTTCAGTTGCAGTTTTTCCTTTCAGTTGTACGTTACAGTTGGGCTTGTATTTCCGGCCCCTTTTACTTTCAGCACAACTTGTACAGTTTTTACTTAGTGTTTACTTTTCTGCTTGCTTACTCGGTGGTGCTTGTTTACTTTTCAAAGGCAATGGCTTCCCTTTTTGTTGGGATTTACGCCTTGGTGCTAGTCGCCAGCCCCTGGCCTATGGAAGGCGAGCTTGGGGTAGTCACGGCACGGGCCCCGAGGACGGGTCGTGACAAATTGGTATCAGAGGCGGTCGGTTCTACCGCAGACTCTGATCTTTCTTCTATGTGAAGTAATAGTGTTTAGCGTATTAAGTGTGGTTATCAGTCCAGGGAGTCCAGTATTGGTGCGGCGGCCGACATATCCATACACCAGGACCTTGACTTCTGGTTTCCGACTTAGTGCATGAAAACATTGATTACATGTGTGTTTCAAGTTTTCTTTGTGATTACTTGTGTCAGCTCACCAGGTATACTGTTCTGACCATGGTGCACTTGTTTCCTTTTCAGGATGGAATGACGACAGCAGCCAGCTAGGGTTCCTAGAGTAGTGCGCGACGACAGCCCGCCGAGCGACGAGGCCTCGGTACAGGGCCCGTTGACAGCAGAGGCATCGGCGGTACCTTTACCCGCCGAGCCCCCGATGCTTCCAGCACTGGAATCTGACGACGCACGACGCCTCGGAGATCTGCACGAGTTCCAGCACCAGCGACCACCCAGGTTCCGTGGGGAGTCGGACCCCCGGGCAGCCGAGGACTGGCTGGAGGCGGTCGTCCGAGTTTTCAGGCTAGTGAGGACACCAGCAGACCTCATGGTGATCCTCGCGGCAAGCCTACTGCACGCAGCAGCCGGACGATGGTGGAGCCTGATGCTCCAGGTACACGATGAGGCCACCCTCATCTGGATGGACTTCGAGAGCCTCTTCCGCTCAGAGTTCGTCCCGGCCACCCTCCATGCGGTGCGCATCTAGGAGCTTCTTCAGCTGTGGCAGGGCAGCTTGACGGTCGCTCAGTACGCGGCGAGGTTCACCGACCTTTCTCGGTACTCGAAAGACATGGTACGGGACCCCTTCTTCCGGTCCCGGACCTTCGAGAAGGGTTTGAGACACGAGATCAGGGTATCGCTGATCTCCCTCAGCATCCCGACCCAGGAAGGAGTACGGGAGCGAGCCCTCCTGATCGAGAGCTTCCTGGCTGAGTCCATAGCGAGACCTACCGCAGGGCGGCAGATAGCGGAGTCTTCGGCAGCTGGTAGCCGGCGGATGACTCAAGGCTCC
Source organism: Viscum album (assembly GCA_963277665.1). Lineage (NCBI taxonomy): Eukaryota > Viridiplantae > Streptophyta > Magnoliopsida > Santalales > Viscaceae > Viscum > Viscum album. The sequence goes on from OY728125.1 coordinate 1,033,588,284, forward strand.
AGGTGGACCAGACCTTCCGGCAGGCGACCTCGGGACACTGGCTCAGCAGTGCAGGGCACCCAGCCCGGAGCCAGTCTTCCGAGAGGCAGGTAGTGCTACGAGTGCGGCGGGCGGGGCCACATGGCTCGTGACTGCCCGGCCCGTCGTACTGAGGGTCAGCAGACGGTGGAGGGACCACCCAGGAAGAGGCAGAGGGTTAACCGTGGCAGTCCGCAGAGAGGAGGTGGACGAGGCAGAGGAGCTGACCGAGCAGCAGGTGGTGGGCGACGCTTTGAGGCTCTGCCACAACCACCACCAGGAGGCCCGCCCCGACCACAGGGAGCTGGCGGGCAGAGACAGGATCAGCTCCAGGCAGCGGAGGCCTACGACCACGGTGCGCCAGAGATGATTTGAGGTACGATATGTGTCTATTCCACACTTACTGCAGTTCTGATAGACATAGGAGCGAGTCACTCTTTCATAGCCACTACCCTTGTTCGGAGCTCGGAGATTCCGACAGAGCCGTTGGCTCGATCCTTACGGCTAGAGACTCCTACGGGAGCAGACTCGACGATTATGCACTGGTGCCGACAGTGTGAGCTTACTCAAGGAGGCGAGAGCTTCGGATGGGATCTTCTTGTAGCGGCGTTGAGGCCTTATGACGTCATCTTGGGCATGGATTGGTTATCTACGGTCCATGCTCAGATTGACTGCATTAGGCGCAAGGTGTGATGTGTGCGCACCGACGGAAGCAGGTTCACCTTCACCGGCAAGAAGGGAGCCTTAGCAGCGTAGGATGGACTCACGTAGAGGAGAGGTCAGCCCATCACTCATCAGTTGGCTAGCCTCATCCTGGGAGCAGTTGACGTGTGGAGTCCCAGTTTTCCTGCAGTGGTGGATCAGTACGCGGACGTCTTTCCCGACGACGTTCCAGGACTATCTCCTCGCAGAGAGGTAGACTTTTATATTGAACTGTACCCCGGGACAGCCCTGATATCCACTCCAACATATCGGATGGCCCCTGCTGAGCTTCGAGAGCTGCGGGTACAGTTGGAGGACTTGGAGGTCAAGGGGTTCATCCGACCCAGTGTTTCTCCCTGGGCTTCCCCGATTTTGTTCGCCAAGAAGGTGGACGGGAGCTTGCGACTGTGTGTCGATTATCGTCGCCTGAATCAGGTGACAGTGAGGAACAAGTATCCACTACCCAGGATTGATGACCTCTTCGACCAGCTCAAGGGAGCACGGTGGTTCTCGAAGATAGACCTCAGGTCAGGCTATCATCAGCTTAGAGTTCGAGATGAGGATGTGCAGAAGACAGCCTTCAGGTGTCGGTATGGACACTATGAGTTCTTGGTTATGCCTTTCTGCGTGACCAATGCTCTAGTAGTGTTCATGAGCCTCATGAACAGGATCTTCCAGCAATACCTCGATCGATTTGTCGTGGTCTTCATCGACGACATTTTGGTGTACTCGACCACCGAGGAGGAGCACGCCTACCACTTGCGTGTTGTACTAGACACACTCCGAGAGCACCAGCTTTATGGCAAGCTCTCGAAGTTCCAGTTCTGGTTACGTGAGGTCCACTTCTTGGGGAACGTCATTTCTGAGGCGGGAGTTGCAGTGGATCCCGCGAAGATCGAGGCAGTGCTTGCTTGGGAGCCACCCAAGAGCGTGATAGAGGTGCGGAGTTTCTTGGGCCTAGCCGGATACTATCGGAGATTTGTGCCGGACTTCTCCAGAGTTGCAGCCCCACTCTCAGAGTTGACGAAGAAGGGGAAACCCTTCGTGTGGTCAGACAGATGTCAGCAGAGCTTCCAGGAGCTGAGGCAGAGGTTGACCAGCGCACCTATCTTGAGGTTGCCTGAGGAGGGAGTTGGATACGTAGTCTACTACGATGCATCAGGGGCCAGACTCGGGTGTGTACTGATGCAGGAGCGGGCCGTGATTGCCTACGGATCACGTCAGTTGAGGCCTCATGAGCAGAACTACGCTACCCATGACTTGGAGTTGGCAGTAGTGGTCTTCGCCCTGAAGACATGGCAGAACTATCTGATGGGCGAGCACTTCACAGTCTTTTCAGACCACCAGAGTCTCAGGTACATATTCTCTCAGAAGGACCTGAACCTGAGACAGCGGCGATGGCTCGAGTTCCTCCAGGACTATGACTTTGAGATAGTCTATACTCCTGGGAAGGGGAACGTGGTGGCTGATGCCCTCAGCAGGAGGACGGGCATCCAGCTACTTGAGGAGGCGACAGAGCAGCTAGAAGCTTTGCAGATATCCTTCGTGGATAGAGACAGAGCAGCCTTCCTTCAGTCTCTCACAGTCTCTCCTCCACTTCTTCAGCGGGTCAGAGAGGCACAGCGTGGGGACGTTGACTGTGAGACACGGCGTGCACAGATATCCTCGGGATAGGAACCTGTGGTTTCTCCCTTGGAGCAGAGCACGATGTCCTTTTCAGAGGACGTACCTTGGTACCAGTCACTTTACTAGAGGAGGTGCTGAGAGAGTATCACACTTCTCCTTTGGAGGTACATCCTGGAGTGGCGAAGATGTACCAGGATCTCAGACGACAGCACTGGTGGCCGGGCATGAAGAAGGCTGTGGCAGAGTTCGTTTCACGGTGCCTCACCTGCCAGCAGGTGAAGGCAGAGCATCAGGTACCAGCAGGCTTGGTACAACCCTTGGAGGTCCCGGAGTGGAAGTGGGACGGGATATCTATGGACTTTGTGACTGGACTTCCACGCACTTCCATAGGTCACGACTCCATTTGGGTGATTGTTGACCGACTCACCAAGTCGGCACACTTCTTACCCATCCGAGAGCAGGGCTCAGTGGAGAGCTTGGGGCGTCTCTACGTTTAGGAGATTGTACGACTTCACGGTGTGCCATCGACTATCGTCTACGATCGGGACGCTCGTTTTACTTCCCGGCTTTGGAAGGGGTTGCAGGAGGCGTTCGGGACGTGACTACGTCTGAGCACCGCCTTTCACCCTCAGACGGATGGTCAGACGGAGAGGACTATTCAGACTCTCGAGGACATGCTCCGCGCAGGTGTCCTCGACTTTGGTCGCAGTTGGGAGGACCACCTACCCTTGGTAGAGTTTGCGTACAACAACAGCTACCACTCCACATTCGGGATGGCACCCTACGAGGCATTGTACGGTAGGCCTTGAAGATCCACTTTGTGCTGGACAGACCCTGGGGAGTCAGCACTTGTGGGACCAGAGATGGTCCGGGCCACGACAGAGAGGGTCCAGGTCATCCAGGAGCAGATGAGGACAGCACAGAGCCGGCAGAAGTCATATGATGATAGGAGGCGGAGGCCACTGGAGTTCAAGGATGGCGACCACGTCTTCTTGCGGGTCTCACCTCGACATGGTTTGAGGAGATTTGGCCGAGGCGACAAGTTGTCTCCACGCTTCATCAGACCCTTCCAGGTCCTCAGCAGGGTTGGCGAGGTGGCTTATCGTCTGGCTCTGCCACCTCAATTGCACCGGGTGCACGACGTCTTCCACGTATCCCAGCTGAGGAGATACGTGCACGACCCGAAACACATCATTGACTATGGGGAGTTAGACGTGGATGATGGAGCGACTTTTTCGGAGGACTCAGTGGAGATAGAGGATCGACCGGAGCGGGTCCTACGTGGGCGATCGATTCCTCTTGTGCACATCAGATGGCAGCACGAGAACCTCCAGGAGAGCACTTGGGAGCGGGAGGCTCAGATGCGTGCTCAGTACCCACATTTGTTTCCCTAGTTTTTGATGTATCTTTACAGGGACATAAAGTCCTGAGGTGGGAGTAATGTAAAGACCCGTAAATTTCAAGGAAATTTTATTCTTAATTTTCTTTGGAATTTTACAAGAGCACAGTTTCTGACGGCACCTGATTCCGAGGCCCGGTGTGCCCGGAATCATTTTCCGAAGATTGGATCGGGTACGTTCAGTGAACGGGCGAGTGAGTTTTTCTAACTTTTGAACCGGTGCCCGGAATTGAATTCTGAGGGCACCAATGAAATCGCAGCGCCGGTTTTCGCTTAGAAATGCCTCTTCCGGAGTTGCGTTTTCTCGGGTGTGGTTTTTAATTTTCGGGCTTAAAGTTAAGAAATAAAATAATTTTGCGACAACTTTATTTTATTTCACTTAAGCCACTTTGAAGCCACTTGAAACCACTTAAAGGCGGCTTGAACTGAGTTGAACTAGATAGGATGCTATCCAGAAATATCCTACCCCCTTGGTAGGATATTTGTGAGGTGGGGCCCGCACGAGCCCCGCCGTTTCTTTCCGCTAAGAAACGCACCCATGAAAACCCGTCTTAATGAAAGTCAACTGACGCGTTTTCTAAATTCTTACCAGACCATTTAATTGGGAGGTTTATTTCGTGAATTAAATGTCCTGTTTCTTTCGTTGAATTATTTCAACGAATTAATTCAATCGTTTATTAACCTGTTTTCGTGTGTTGGCATATTAATAAAATAAGACCAACCCAAAATCTTTGGAGAAGATTTGAGAGGATCCTTGTTTCTTTTTCTCCCTCGCGAAGAACGTGAAGAACGCGAAAAATGCGAAGAATGCCGAACCCGGAAATCGACGACGCAACGCCTTGATCCGCATCGCCGACAACGTTCTTCTGCGACGTCTCTTCCTCCGCGACGGATCTTCGATCGGCTTCTTGAGGTAAGAATCTCGGATCTTCCTTTTTATCTTCTTCGTGGTTCTTAACCAAAAACACGGATTTAATTAATTAAATTAAATCTGCTGTCTCATGGTGCGTTGAGTTCACCGACTCAACACCGGATTCCGCGACGACGCGACGCCTCCCCGCGACGACGCGACGATCCCTCTCTTCCGCGACGAGCTTTTCCGCAACGAACGCCCGCGCGCGACGATCGACGAGGTAGGGATTTATTTTGGGAATTACCCCTTTTCTTTCTATATTCCCGTAATTGTTTCTTTAAAATGTAATGAACTGGCTTTGTGAACAATTTTAAAATTTATTAAAATTGTTTTTTTCCGTTCAAATGAGGAACCCGTTAATGAAACAATTTTATTTCATTAAAAATTGTTTCGGATATGCGTTCATGTGTTGAACTTAAATTTTCTGCCGTTGTTTTTTTATCTAACGCGGAGGGTGCGGGTCAAACGAACACGGCCCGGCAACCCTCTGTCATTCTTCGTGTTTTGCGGATTTGGCGGGCGACGACGAAATGTGCCGCAACGGGTGTTTGATGATTCCGCAGTGAAGGACGAGTCCCGGGAGGAGCAGCGGTGCAGGCGGGAACAAAATCGGACAACCGGAGCGATCCCGGTGGCCCGCGTAACTCGCCGGCGGCGCGGGTCGCCGGCGCGGCGGCGCCGGAAGCTGGGAGCGGCGGCGCCCCGGCGCGCCGCCGGACAGGCCGCTGCGACTCAGCGCGGCGGCGGCGGCACCCGTGGACCCGCGGGCGTGCGGGTCCGGTGCCCTCGGACGTGGCTGAAGCCGCGTCCCGACTCAGCGCGGCCCCACGCGGGGGGCCGCGGCACCACCAGGCCGCGGGGGCGGTGCCCCGCGGCGCCTTGGCCGTTCGGCCGCGCGGCCGAACTCAGCCAGGCCGGTCCGACCGGCCGGGCCGCGCCCTGGCCGGACCGGACCGGGTCGGGTGACCCGGTTCGGCCGACTCCCGGGGGGGTCGGGCCGGGTCGGCCCGGGCCCGGACCCCCGTCTTCGGACGGTTTTCGTTCACACGCCCGTAACTTGAGCTACGGGCCTCCGAACGATGCGCCGTCAGTGGCAACACGATCCTTGGATCGAGACGGTCATTTCGGTATACTATACTCAAGGTGCACCTTCCTTTTCGGGAGCCTACGTAGTTAAAACTCCGTAGTTAAGCGTGCTTGGCCTAGAGCAGTGATCAGGATGGGTGACCTCCTGGGAAGTTTCCCAGGGTGGGTATGAGACGGAAAGGCCAATAACTAACAGACCGGGCGTCCGATTGACGTGCCGTCTGTTTCGTTGAATTACTCTAAGTGAGAGGGATCTTTTGGCATACTCCGCCCGAGGTTTGGACGCAGGTGGAGTACGGTCGGGTTGGTTTTGCCTTAAAAACCAACCGGGCCCCTGGGACGAAAAAACCAATAACTCACAGACCGGTCGTCCGATTGACGCGCCGTCTGCGACGTTGAGTTCCTGTTGTTGATACGGAACTTTTGGATACATCAACTACGGACTTTGTGTCAGTTGATGTATCAGCCTCTCGGCTCGTGGAGCGTACCCTCCCGAATGAGCTTGCTGTGTGCGGGAACCCTAGGGCTAGCTGTGACTGCTTCCTCGACGGCGACGACTGTGCAGAGATCCTCCGTGGACTCCGATGACGACCGTGCAGAGATCCTCAGTGGACCGCGGCGACGACTGTGCAGAGATCCTCAGCGGACTGCGACGACTACTGCACTCAGCGATCCTACATGGATCAGTGCTAGAGGTCCTGCGTGGGCCCGGTCCTGTGTGGGCCCGATCCTGTACGGATCCGATCCTGTGTGGGTCAACACTCAGCGGTTCTGTGTGAGCCAACTCCTACAGGTCCTGCGTGGGCCCGATCCTATGTGGGTCCGATCCTGTGTGGTTCAGTGCAGAGATTAGTTACCTATCGATCCTTCGTGGGTCCGACGACTTATATGGATCAGAGATCATCTTTTCGTCATCCGAAGAAGTATACTTGTGTGAGATGAATCTTGTGTTTCTCTCCTTTGTGGATTGTGTTGAGCTATCCTATGGGGATTTACTGTTTACTTTCCTTTGTGGATTGTGTTGTTCTATCCTGCGTGGGTATGTGTTTTGCTTTCCTGTGTGGACTGGGTTGTGCTAGGGCTCGGACGTTGGAGCCGATCGGGGAATTGATGACTTGGGTATATGTATGGGCATATACCTAAGCCGTGTCAGATGTTACTTCGTGATTGTATCTCTCCTTCGTGGCTTATCCTTTGTGGATTTCGGGAGAACTTCGGGGGTCTCGGGGTCCCTACTGAGTAGCTTATACTCACCCCTGCACGGGCTATGCCCGCACTTCGTGGTGTTGGTTGCAGACGACGGACATCGCTGATCGTGGAGGAGGCGTGCGGAGCAGGACAGTACCTGGAGGTGGACCACTGGGCGGGACGTACTCGGAGTGGTTAGGTGGACCCGAGGAGCAGTGGAGGCTATCTGTTCCCACCCTTCAGGTGGGACTTCCAGAGGACGGCTCGACGCTGCAGTTTTTCCTTTCAGTTGCTGTTTTTCCTTTCAGTTGTACTTTACAGTTGGGCTTGTATTTCCGGCCCCTTTTACTTTCAGCACAGCTTGTACAGTTTTTACATAGTGTTTATTTTTCCGCTTGCTTACTCTGTGGTGCTTCTTTACTTTTCAAAGGCAATGCCTTCCCTTTTTGTTGCGATTTACGCCTTGGTGCTAGTCGCCAGCCCCTGGCCTATGGAAGGCGGGCTTGGGGTAGTCACGGCACAGGCCCCGAGGATGGGTCGTGACAAGTGTAATTCGACCAAAAACAACCTTAGAATAAAATATGACCATTTAGGCCCACTTGGATTAGATTAGGACATTTATTATTAATTTATTTAAAGAAGGGTTGAAATAGTTAAAATCAAAGTTTAATAACTAAATCATTTTTAATATAGGGTTATACATAGGATCAATTAGACTATAAATATTCATTAAAAAGATAAAACGATTTCCTACATAATGATATTTTATTTGTAATTTTTAGTCTTTAAATAATTTAATTTATTTATGACACAAAGATGATGCAGTAATTATCTTATTAATGAAATATTGACAGAATTGATGTTATAAATTCCCAAATAAATATAAAATGAGACATTTTATGAATTCCACTAATTTTCTAGGTTAATATGACATGTTAGTATTTATTTAATTAACTTTTTTTGATCTTATTATTCTATTATGATTTTCACAAAAATCAATTACTAAATAGTGTCAAAATTGACATAAAACAGTTCTTAAAACAAATATTATATTAGTAATTGTTATTTTATTCCTACAAATATATGGTTCAGCCATATGACATAGATAAGGTTATATATATTAATAATAAACAACTTTGGGTTCGTTTGGATGCTTATAGTATGTTTATTAACCATATAATATAAGAACACAAGAAGACACGATAAAAGTAAAATTATTTAATTTAATGTTAAATCTAAATGATAAGGTTAAAATAGGAACCTAAACATGTCTAAATTCTATTGGATGAGAGGATTTAGACCCATCTCCACCTTATCTTCTAAATATATCAATTTGGTGCTATTAAAAACCGAATTTGACTTTATAATAAAATAATATTTTTAGTTATTCCAAAGGTGCCCCTCTTCTCCCTTATAAAAGGGTGCCTCCTCCCCCTCTTCCTCACACCACTTTGAGCCTTCAAGCTCGGCCAACCCCTAACAATTGCATCTATCAACTTCCCTAGAAACATCCAAGAGGTCCTGGTCTTCTTAAAAGACCAATTTTAGTTCCCTAAAAGGAGATCTCAAAGAGGCGCTTCAAAGAAGAGGTAATGTCCGTTACCGATTCTTTCATCTTTATTTCGTCTTCCACTTCTTCTTCCTTGGTTTTTTCATTATGAAGTAACAAAATCAGTATAAAATATTTACTGATATGTTATTATAATTATGAAACAATCTTATTTCACCATCTATCCATCCTACGGAAAACGAAATCATCGTGCGTGCGTACGTACGAAATACCGTCTCCACGCCGTGGGGTAATCTATTTTCCACCACCACCATACTTGGATGGGTATAGTGGTGTACATAATAACTATATATGATTATTGTAAAGTGATATTGATTCTTAAATAGTATACATACACTCCAATACAATTCCACGATCATGAGAACGATATCATCGCTCGTGCGTACGTACGGACTACCGTCTCCACAATGCGATGAGATTCATTCTCCACGTTAACCATTCATGAATGATTATAAAGTATATATAATAATTAATAATGAAATATATGACATAATAATGATTCTGGATTTATGTGTATGTCATCTACTTAATTCCATTCAACTCAATAAGGAAAAGAAAACAGCGTTCATGCGTACGTACGGTCTACCGTCTCCATGAACGGTGTATTTCATTCCATTTACTGATCTATTATATATATATATATTATGAATATATATTATATATAAATCATGTTTTATATTCTGGAATTAATTAATCACGATCTATGTAATCATATGAATAATTACAAGTCAAAACACGGACGACAAATGAAAAGATTTTACCCAAAAAGCTCTTTAACATGGAATTTACAAAAGAACGGGTAATATAAAGCCATAAGTGAACCATATATGATATCATAACAATGAGTATGATTCTGGAATAAGTCAATGACATTATTTAAATCATTATACAGGAGGTTCGGACACATACGAAGCAAATCAGACATAAGGTAAGGGAAATATCACAATCTCATTTTTATCCGAGATTGTTTATACTTTGGTATTTACTAGGGTGCATTTTATCATCCACATCCATGTTTCCTCAATATGTAATATTATTTCCATTAACCTAAAATTTTTTAAATCCAATTTTACCCTTCAGTGAGTTTTTAGCAAAGGATATAAAAGGAATCTTTTGTCGTTTTTCATTCGAGGTACTTTTTGATTTTTCCGACAAAAGTACGAGAAGAATGTTTTTTTAACTTATACGACATGAATGGATTTTTAAAACATTATTTCCCAGAAGCTTCCTTTGAATGTTTTCATGTTGAGTTTTAATCAACTTCTTTTAGATTAAAATGGTATGTCATGTTAAGAAAGGAAAAGTATTTTTGAAGTAGAAATGATATTTTCCTCAAGAATGGAGTTCAAGTGTTTTATCAAAATTATTTTCGAACTAAGATAATAAAGGGTTATGTTTCTATCCCTATTATTACATGGATTTGATTATGTTGTGATGGAAATATTTTTTATGAATTCTTTTATCTTATATGAATTGTTTTATGATGTCACAATGTTTAAGAATTCCGTTTTTATTACATGGGTTATGCAATGATGTATGATTTATGATTTTTGTGGCACACATAAGAATGGTTTAATTATGAGATGGGTGGGACCTTTATCTCCTTCCAATGCATTGGGTAAAGATTTTATATCTCATGAGATAGACATGGCTGGAACGGTAGGTTATACCGGTTTAGTGAAATAGGACTGAAACGAGGAGTGAACTCGGCTTAGAAAGGGACTTTGTCCACTAAGATAGTCTTGGAAATGAGTCTTGACTAATAAGAAATGATTCTCTATGATTATGTGTGTATGACAAAATGTTTCATGTTTTAAGTTATGATTATTGGGATTACATTTCACTACTATGATTTATCCCATGTTATGAAATTATGATCTCTTTTGCAGGTTAAGATTTCCAAAAGATATGTTCTTATGAATATGATGTGATTGATATTACTTTTGTTTACCCTTACTGAGAATTTGAGCTCACCCTTTTATGTTTTCTTTTCCCCAGGACATAAAGAAAGAATTTAGGTTTAAAAAAAAGAAGATTTTTATGGGAAATGTTGAAGATCTTTCACCAGGATTATAAGATTATATTCCGAGTTTCCAAAGACACTAAACTATTTACGGTCCTTGTGTGTGTGTTTTTGTTATGTACTAAGTATTCCACAAAAGTAATGTAATGTACATTTACGTTAAGCTTTGGGTCTCTACACACCATGTACCTAGTTGTTGTGGGCGACCATGTACTAGTCGTGTATTCTACAAGTACATGGCCAGCTAGGGTGACCTAGAGATATCTTAAATCGAGGCCTAGTAAAGGCATATACACTCTGTGTACTTTAAAAAGACACGTCATGTACTTTTACTTTTATTTGTTAAATCAGAACATGGTCGCATCTCTTTCAAAAAAATTCATATCTTCTGGTTCCATTTCATCTAGGAGCGACCAATAATTGATGATACTTCTCCAATCCCACGACCCACCTTCTGTTTTTCAAATCAACCATCTTTGATTGCATTGGAATCACCATGGTGAGTTCTTCATTCTTATTGAACCTCATCCCTTGATTTCTCCTCTCTTGTGAGGTATTCTTGGTTGAGTGTTTTAGACATTTTTGTATAAATATGGAAATCTAGATCAAATAAAATTCTATAATTTAACTATATTTTTCATATAACATCGAGGTAGGTGGTTTTTGATTTTCTGTACATAGTATTTGGATATTATGTGAAAAAGTGCCAATACCCTAGAATGGGGTATTTCATGTTTAGATATTTTAGCCATGTTAATGCCTTTTATGCCTTGTGTTCCTGTGTAGGGGATTTATTGATTATGAAAAGGGACATTTTCATTTCTATGGATGTGTTTCCCATGTTGGTTTTCATATTGACCATTTGGTCTACCTTTTCCTCTTAGGCTGCTTGTTTTCCAAGCCTAGTGTTATTAGGATTTAGTGACATTATCTGATGTTGTTATATAAATGTAGTTGTTTAGAAAAGTAGTTATTGAAATCTATTAGCCAAGTGGTTCATAAAGTTTTATTTTTATATTGAATATCGTTGTGCATGATTGAATTACATAATGTTATGGGAAATGGTATATTAGACCATTGGGGGAATGGACATTGAGGGATTCCTTAAAACATCTATATACATTTTAGGTTGTGAGACCATTGGGGGATAGATGTGAGTGCCCCCTCAGAGTTTCTGTAGATCCATGATGCGAGACCACATGGGGAATAGGATGTTGAGTTCTTCCTCAGAGTGTCTGAAGTTACCGATAGAAGACAACATGGGGAATTGACAGTGAGGGCTTCCTTAGAGATTATTTTCTAAAGCTATAGAAGATGGGTTAGACTATTAGTCATTACTAGAGTGTTTAATGTGTTTTTATGGTTGAAACTTAGGGGATATAATTTTATCAATTCCATGAGTGTTAGATATTTTTTATTAACATCTTACATAATTTTTGAACATGAATTCAATTGAACTATATGATTATTTACATTGAGTAATTCGTTATTACTACTTAATTGTTCTTAGTGATTGTTATATATACTCATGGACTTTTAGACACTGATCATTGGGTGGTTTTTTACTAGGATCCATCTCAAACCATGGTTGGGTCTTCCTTTTGGGCCCAAAGAGATTATATTATTTCAGGTATAGATAATGGAAAGATTTCTTCTACATAAGGTACTTGATTGTTGTGGATCTGGAAAGCATGGGACCAATATGAGGATTGTGATACAACTCGGTATTATTAATTTTCTTTAAACATTTGTTTAGTACCATAATCCATAATTATGACTTGTTTGGCGGCATTCATAGACATATGCATCATGCATAATTTATATGTGTTCTCTATTTTTTATTACCATTAGTCTTCTGTTGCTTACTTATTGCATGTTTTACGTCTTTATCTATTTTCATCTATTTATTACTCGTAAATTACACTTCCAATGAGGGAATATTTTGCCTACTATCAAACCCATGGTCATCGCTACTAGTCAACAATTTCTAGAATTTGGGGAAATTCAATTGAGGCTATGTGACCAACCGAGTACATGGTACCTCTAGGAAACACTCGGAACAGGGATGTTACAATGAAGAATTAAAGGAACTCATTTTTTCTTGACATACTATTTGGAGGATATAAGCAAGGATATGATCGAATATGTACTTCATAATAAGTTTTGCCCGGGAGTATCTAAACCTTTTATAGATAAAACTAATTTACCTCGAATATTGAAATTTTTCTTGTTGTTAAATTGTTATAGTTGATTTGATTTCAATTTAGGGTGATTCAAATGTTTTGTGATATTATTTTTGATATTATATAGGTTCTATTTATGATTCAACCCTATGATATATGTGGGTATGCCGTGTCTTTCATCATAATGGAACTGTCTCGAGAACACATGTCAAGCTTTTTTCCCATGCCATTTACTGTGTATTATAGATTGCATGTTGTTTTGATAAATGTTGTACTAGATATTCATGATATTATGAAAGATTCCTTGATAGAATAGCTGATATTTGATAGGGTATTGATAATTTTAAATGTTCATTTGAACAAGTGAAAAAAGTTGGTCCCTAAGGTGTTATGGTCCCTTGTGGATTAGAATTTGGTGGATTATTGCACTGTTATACTTGTATATGACTAGTATTGGATGCCAAGCATTAATTCACGGGGAGTATGAGCCACTATGATACAGAATATTGAACATTAATGTTTGTTTCATTGTTTTTCTAGGTTCTAGAGTATTTTTTGAGGCTTAATCTCTGGAAGAACCCATAATATACCCTGTGTATTGATGAATACACATCATTTATACTTTTGTTTAGGAAGGAATGAATTTTTTGAATTACATGCCATGTATTATCTGTACACTTCGTGTAGTCCTTAACTGTGTGACTGAATGTGTGGCAGAGATGCGGGGTTGGGAAATAGTTTGTGGAACATACCATGTACCGGATGTACATCTGTGTGTCTAGCCATGTGACCAATCACACAGGTCGATTAAGGGTTGTTAGTAAATCCCGTGTCTGGCATAAACACGCCATGTAGATTCAGATGTGTAACTGGATGTGTGACTAACAACATATGTTGGTGAATTTATTTCTTGTACATGGTGTTTCTAGCACGAACAAACCATGTAGTCTCATTCCTAGAAAAACTTGTAGGATATTTATGTATAAGAACATGGGTAGTGGAATATGCATCATGTACATGTCGTGTCCTGGGAGAACATGTTGTGTGTATGGGGTGTTACATGACCAAGGTTGGCCTGAGTACACGCCCATGTAAAGAATTAAAAAAATTTCATGTAAGGGTCATACACGTCGTGTATCCCTTTTTAAAAAAACAAGAATGCTTTCTTCTCATGTTCATTTATTTCACTTATATGTTTTTGTCTTTGTTAATCATGATCTAAGGTGTGCGTTTGACCTTGAATATTCATGCCACCGAGACGTCATCGAGTTTTATTCCAGATTCATGGAAATTAGCAGACACTAGACATAGTTAATCAGGAACTACCAGCAGATCCTCCAATCGTGCCAGTCTTGGATCCAGCCATTCTTCAAGACACTAGGGCAGATGCACAGTTCCAATAATGCTTCATGAGGTTTATGCATACCATCCCAGGAGAAATTCATCCTACCCTGTCTATGGAAGATTTTACCCTAGTTATTCAGTATAAGAGGCCATGCTTTTGATCATTGAAAATATGGAGATGCTTCCATAGAGGAGGGTGAAGCTCGCTACGTATTTGCTTCAGACTTCTTCCAAAGATATGGTGGGATGTGATCTCACAGGTGGGAAGATATCATGTTATTTCTTGGGATGATTTCTAGCATTCCATATATGATTACTTCTACCTAGAGACTTTGAGGGTCGATCAAGACCAAGATTTCATGAGTCTGAATCATGGTACTCTATCAGTTGTGAAGTATTATTATTTCTACACAGAGCTGCGAAGCTTCACACCCTTTCTAGGGGCAGATGATTTATTCTTGTTGAGGAAGTTGGATGATGGGTTCAGGCACGAAATCCAATATTTGGTGAACATCTTCAGGTTGACTTACATCACCTCTACATTCAACCAGGCTCTATTATCAGGCGAAATCTATGCGATTTTAGAGCTTTTAGCTAGGTTAGATCTGCATCTGTAGTTGGTACCCCTCCTACTGAGAGCAGGAAGCGTCGTAGGGAGTCTAGGCATGGAGATACGAGGATGAGGAACACTTCTTCTAGTGTCCAGGTGGTGTGCAACAAGTGTAGTAAGAGCAAAAATACGAGGCCACATTACCCTACAGACCAAGTGGAGAACCAATCTTGTTACAATATGGGTAATATTCAGAATCATTGTCAAATATTTTCACAAGTAACCGGTGACATATGTTCTTTTATGACTCCTCATTCTGTATATGGACAACCAATTTCTAATCAATATTGGAACTGGAGTTTTTCTGACCCTCTATTCTGAGTTGGAGTTCATGTCTATGGTAGCTAGTCACCATGAATTCGGTGATAGTAGGGAGGATCAAATCAGGGTGGTCAACCAGGGTCACAGGGCTATAGTATAGGTTATACTTTTGCAGTACAGTAGACCTATAAATAGCCAGATCTCAGACCCTCTAATGCTGGATGTACAATACCATTTTCCTCAGTTTTAGCATACACACATTTATATATAGGGTCTTCTCATAGTTTCATATCATTTGTTGTTGTGGAGAGCATTTGGCTCTATATCATTACTTCTGATGATTTTTGGACACTACACACTCTGTTGGGGACTATAATGGATAATATACATCCGTGTAAAGAGTTCCCTCTTGAGGTTTGTGGGTGTCACTTATTATGGGACATATATGTCCTAGGGATGACCAGATATGATGTCATTCTCATAATGGACTGGTTAGTTCCCTTCCAAACTATTGTCGACTTCTATCACCATAGGGTGAGTTTAAAATCACTAGAGGGTGGTTTGTTCTTACTTAAGGGAGAATGGGATGTCTGGAAAGAAGTAAAGTACCCGAGCATCAAGGGTTGGGAGGAGTTACATCCAAAATTTCTAGTCTATATCTAGATGACCCGGGGACTGCATAGTTGGACTTTCATCCAATGTTCGATCATTTCAAGATTATCTTTCCAGAAGACATTTTATATTTACCTCCTAAGTGAGAGGTATATTTCTCTATTGATCTTATGCTAGGAGAGGCACTGGTGTCCATTCCTCCTGATAGGATGGCTACACCAGAGTTATAGGAGCTGAAGAAGTAGTTAATGGAGTTACAGGCATAGGGTTTCATCTAACCTAGTATTTCTCCTTGGGGTCCACCAGTCCAAATTGTGAAGAAGGGAGATGGTACCCTCCAACATTGTGTGTATTGTCATAATTTCAACTAGTTGACGGCCAAGAACCTATATCCCTTGACAATTATTTATGATCTATTTTATCATCTTCAAGGAAACTAGGTGTTCTCGTAGAGTGAATTGAGATCTGGTTATCATCACTTGGGTGTTAAAAAATTAGATCTACATATTAGAAACTTTTTTAGAATGTATGATCAATACCAGTATGTGTTTATTCCTTTCGACGTCACGAATGCCCCTACAGTAATTATTGCAATGATGAACCGAGTGTTCCATCCATACTTGAAATCATTCATGGTAGTCTTTGTGGATGATATATTGATGTAATATCACACTCTACAAGACCATTAGACACATCTTGAGATCATTTTGAGTACACTAATAGTTCATCAGTTATATTCTATGCTCTCAATATTCCACTTTTCGATGAACCAAATTCATTTTGTTGGTCATGTCATCATAGTGACAAGAGTGTCAGTAGACCGAGAGAAAGTAAGGGTAATAGTCTCCTAGGAGAATCCAAAGACATATTTGAGGTACATAGCTTTCTATGGATAGATGGATACTATATAAGGTTCATACAATACATTTAATTCTTAGAAGCAACACTAATTGGAATGAATAATAAAGGATTGAAGTACATTTGGTTAGATTCTTGTGAGTGAGCCTTTTCGGAGCTGGAATTGAGGTTGAATTCTACACCGATACTAGTTTTTAAGGATTCGGGAAAGAGATATACTATTTACAATGATTCCTTAGGTGTTGGGATGGGAGTAGTGCTCATGTAGGCGGTTGGATTTGTTGTGTTTGAGCCTCATCTGGTAATTCCACATGAGAGGAATTACCTGATGTACAATATTGAGTTGGATATAGTTTTTCATGCCTTACATTGTTGGAGACCTTATGTATTGGCAGATCACTTTTTTGTTTTCAGTGACCACAAAAATCTCAAGTACATCTTCACAAAGCATGGTTTGAATTTGAAACAGAGAAGGTGGGTTGTGTAACATTGGCATGTTGATTTTGATCTTTCTTACATTCCTGGGAAAGGCAACATAGTGGCTAATGCGTTGAGAAAAATGACTCAGATACTGGCAGTTTAGGAGGAGAGAAATGGGTGGTAGCTTAGGGATTTGTTTTATGAGATGCATTTGTAGGTACATGAAAAAAGGGAAGTGTTTTCTTTCTTCTTTGGCTATTAAAAATACTCTACATGATCGAGTGCCAATGAGCCAACTATCCGATTCTGAAGCCCTAATTCTTTTGGATTGTGTGTCAAGGGAGAACCATATTCCTAGATGGACAGTAGGTGAAAATGATATCTTTCACCTTTTTCAATGCATATAGGTGTCAATAAATTTACATGAGGAGCTGATGTGGGACATTCATTCTTTAGTTTGGTCAGTTTTTCTTGGTGTAACCAATATGTATTGAGATCTACACTATCAGTAATGGATGCTAGGTATGAAGATAAAAGTTGTGGGGTTTTTCATGAAGTGTTCCACCTGTTAGCAAGAGAAGGTGGATAATCCGCAACCAGCGTGGCTTTTGCATCAGTTTCCCATTACCATGTAGAAATGTAATTATGTGGCCATGGACTTCGGGATAAGCTTACCAAGGTCGCCTCAAGGGAATGATTCATTTTGGGTTGTCATTGACAGACTCACGATGGTAGATCTCTTTTTACTGATAAAGGAGACATTTAGTGTTGATAAGCTGGGAAGGTGGTACATCCAAGAGGTTTCACATTTAAATTAGTCCCACACTCCATTATTTAACATAGAGATACCCATTTTACTTCGACATATTCTTCGTCGTTCTTCAAACGAATTTTTATATGTTCCAAAACTCCATTGTATCATTTATTGGTGGAAGGCACTGTGAACTCCTCATCCTAAAGTTTCTGAATCGTCCTTCGGTTTTGAAATCGAGCCGCTGGAGTGGTTGTGGCAGTAGACGGAAGCCACATCGCTGGCAAGGGCGGTGGCTGGAGATCGGGGTGGTGGACCGGCGTCGACTAGAAGCATTCTTCTTGGTGCGATAGGCGATGGTGGAGCATAGAGGTCCAGTGTGTAGCGGCCAGTGGATGAGCTGAGATCATAGGGGTTCATGTGTTGATTGGAGAGGCGGTGTCAGGTGTGGTTGGTGCAACAATCTCGGTTGTGGCCAAGCGGACGCAGCTACGACATAGAGTAGTAGGGGACCAGAGCGGCTGGGCTGGCCAATGGCTGAGGCAGAGATGTGGCGCAGAAGATGGTGTCATGGCGGTGAGCTCCACTAAAGAGGGGCGATAGCTTCGGCCCATAACAGTCAAGGGGAAACCCTGAGGTTAGGTCATTAGGGGTGAACCGTGGACAAGGACCCGCGTGATGCAGGTCCTGCTGGTGTGGTGCACATACAATGATCGGCTGCTTGGACAGTCTATTTGGAGGAATGTGACCAGAGGGGTCTATTGATGCAATGAAGGGTTGTGTCAAGCCAGTCTGGACCCACAGATGGGCCGTGGGCTAGCGGTCTGGACCGGGCTAGCCAGGGTAGACCGGGCCTGCCAGGGGGGGCGGTTCGGTTGGGGAACTTATGTTCAAAGGGACAAAACTCCTAAATAGTGTGTCTGTTTGACACGTTGTCTATGGAATTAGGTTCATCTCTTCATGAAAGACTTTTTGGTGATGGGTTTTGGGGTGTTTTGGTTTTTATCCCGATGGCGGGTGACCCGAAACGCTTTAATTTAATAATAATAAATTATTATTAAAACATGCAACAGACATACCTGGTGAACCGGACATCTGATGGATGCACCACCTGTGGCAGCATGATCGAAGTTCTTGTGTGGATTGTTGAGATGATATTTTAAGTGTTCAAGAAAATGATAGGGGTTGGGACCCAGAAGACCTGGTTTACACATTTTACGATGAAGATTCCCTTTTTCACCTGACATTGATTTGGAGTGTTTGAGCTCCCTTTTCTATGCCTTTTTCCTAGGGGATTGTAACGGTGCAATCTTCCCACCTTAATTTGGGGTTGAGGTGTTGGCCCCATGAGGTGGCTACCAGGCGTATGTTGTGTTTTAATGACTTATGCTTTGTAGGTATGTTTGGAGAAATTGAATAGCCTACCTTTCATGGTTTTTTACATGGATCGCAATAGTTGACTCAGTATAGGACTATGGGGTGTGTAATGTGGCATTGATGCGGGTAGCTTGGTATAGCGACATTTGGACCAGCAGTGGTTGAGAGTACTCCTTTGGTTCATTCCAAAGAGTGTTCGTGTGGCATTACCACATCATTATAGGTTTGTGACCCCCTTGATAGAGTGATTATACTTTTAGAGTTGTGGCATCCCTCCGGCGGGTTTGGAGCGGGATCATTGAGCTTTGCTTCCCTAGATTGGGTTCTTGGTATCAATGTGACCGCTTATCCACGGGCGATGATACCCTATCTAGAAGGTTAATTCAATAGGGTTTTAGGTATCATTGGGAATATGATCCCCTATGTAGTGGGTCGTGCAGAGTACAGTTGTGACATCATTGGTTATATGATCACCTACTCAGCATGTGGTTTATAGTATGGTTGCTGCATCATGGGTTATACGATCCCCTACATAGATTTTGGTTTTTTAGGGTTGGTGCATCATTGGTTTGATCCCCTACATCATGAGTTATACCAGATAGGGTTCTGGTATCGTCGTGGACACAATTACATGGGAAAAGATACTCTAGCTGAGTGACGTGATCTATCGGGCACCAGATCGGGTTGTGGTTCTTCCCCAGTGGTTCCTAGGTGTGATCCTCTGTCTATGATATCTATGAGTTACCAGAGTGGGTTCTTGTATCCCCTAGTGAACCCTAAGAGTGATCCCCTATCCGAGGAATTTGGTTCATCCGTTGTTTCAGTGTGAGGTTCTCAGTGACATTATTCGATGAGCATATATCTCTAGGACGAGTGTCATATGGGAATCCAGAGCTCATGGAGTGTGTTCTCCTAGTTATGTACCAGTTGCAGGTTACGAGGATGGAACCTCATGGGGAATGGTGTGGTGTTTGAGTATATCAGGTTTCTCATGGTATATTTATGGTAATATACCTGAGCGGATGTTCATGTTGTATGTATGGGCATACACCTAAGTTGAGTTGACTGTTCGTGTTTAGCCGAAGATGGTCTCGAGATAGATTTTCCCTCTCATTTGGTTTCTCTCTTGCTGGGATGAGCTGACTATTGCCTTTCAGTTGCTCCCTATTATAATGGGGTTTTGGGAGTTCCAACTAGGTATTTTATATACTCACCCCTGCCTAGTCATTGCCCGCATTTGATTGTGTCTTGTGCAGACCATAGGAATTTCGACAGAGTTCTAGGAGGAATCAGAGAAGTCAGAGCATAGTGTGTGCAACCAATCGGGGGGGGGGGGGGGGCTTACTGGATAAGTGTTGTGGAGCTTACCATAAGGTTATTTCTGCAGCATTCTTCTTCCTTCTAAGTAGGTTTGATACCTTTTAATTTTCCTTTTTGGGCCCCGTTTTTCCCTTTTGTACTTCTGTTGCACTTTGTTTGGGATAGATGTATGCATGATTTCCCTTCTCAGTTTGTATATACAAATATTCATTGTTTCATGGTCGTTTATGTGGGTGTGTGTGTGTATATATGTAACATAGGCTAATGACTCCCATGTGTGTGATAGCCTACTCGGTGCTAGTCGCCAACCCCTAGCCTATTGGATGCAGGCTTGGGGAGACAGTGATCAAGCCTCATTGGGTCAGGTCGTGACAGAGTGGTATCAGAAAAGGTTCGACATTTGGGATATCAGAGCGTAGCTGGTCTAGCTGTGAGATAGGATTGGGTTACATAGGGGAAGTTTCATGATTTTTTGAGTATGGATTTCAGGCCAGGGACTCCAGTGTTAGTTCGGCGGCTAACATATCCATTGACTAGGACTCTGATATCATTCCGTTCGACTCAGGATGTTTGGACACTAGTCGTAGGGACATAATGGTAGATGCATCGTATAGGACTAGGGTTTTGGGTTTCCTTTTTAATCTTGAGTCAGCTCTCCCTATATACTCTTAGACTATGGTGCGTCTTGATTGTATTTCAAGATGCCTCCATGATGACAACCAATGAGGGTTCCACAGCGGGATTGTGGTTACGATACACCCCCTGAAGAGGCTGTAGTCCAGGGCATTGGTTTTGAGGATGCACCTCTTGGTGGTCCAATAGTTGATCCACCACCTGTTGAGTAGATGGTATTGTCAGTAGTGCCAGATGAGGTTGCGCGTAGGATGAGTGTGCTGTATCCCTTCCAAAGGTAGTGGCTCAGAGGTTTAGGGGTGATCGAGACCCTCAAGTAGTTGATGACTGGTTTGAAGCGGTCACTTGAGTTTTTCACCTGGTGAGGACACCCCCAGATCTGACGGTGGTCATAGTAGTGAGCATTTTGGATGGTTCAGATGGGAGATGGTGGAGATTGGTGATGTAGTCTCATGATGAAGAGACACTCATGTGGGAAGATATTGAGCGGATCTTCAAGGAATATTTCTATCTACTGATGCTGATGTCAGTGTGGATTCAAGAGCTCCTACACTTTCTGTTGTAGTGCATGACTGTGTCGGAGTTCTCAGTGAGGATTAAAGATATGTCATTCTACTCAATAGTTATGGTTCGAAACCAATTCTTTAGGGCTCAGAACATCGAGCAGGGACTACGCATAGAAATCTAGGAAGGTGTGGTTTCCTTGTATCTGCCCACCTATGATGGAGCGTTGGAGTGAGCCTTGGTGGTGGAGAGAAATCTGAATGAGTAGATTCATCCCTTTAGTGTTGGGCATGTGGCAGATGAGACGTCATTAACTGGTAGTTGGAAGCAGCCGTATGGGTCTGGGCATGACCGACGTTTCCAAAAGTGACCCCAGGATAGAGTATCTGAGGTTGAGGTCTCATAGGGACCACATGCCTATTTTGGTAACCCGCAAGAGAGGCAGTGACACTCTTGCGATGGTCAGGGACATCTCGCAAGAGATTGTCCGACCCATCATGCTGCTGAGAGGGAGTTGGTTGACATGCCACCTTGGCAGTGACAACCTCTTGAATTAGGAGGTCCACAGTGTAGTAGATGTGGTGACGATCTGATGGAGCAGGATGAGGTTGTAGGCGGTATCAGATTCCACCACAACCACCCCATGTGGTCCACGCTGAGCTCAAGAAGCAAGTGGTAAAGGGGGAGGACAACTACATGCCCTAGAGGATATGGAACTAGAGGCTCCACAGATGGATTGAGGTACGCCTTATGTCCTTTTTACTTTCTAAAGTAGTTTGATAGACACTACATAGTGGTACACTTCTCTTTCTATTGCTTCCATGAGTCTTGTTTAGGGCATTGGTAAGACCCTGGGTGGGTGTTGTTCAGCATGCTTCTAATTCATGAGTAAGAGGGATCCTTCCCCACAAAGACGTGTTTTCTTACCAGATTAAAATTGTGCTAGCGAGTCAGTGCCAGTCAAAGCGGACTGTGTTTAGGTGTGATGGATGAGTTTCTCTAATATATGCGTTCGGTTAGTGGTGTGTGTTGGTGAGCATGCTGGCGTGGGAGACATAGTTGAGCGTCTAGTTTCTTTCCTTGGGATTATGGATTTTTGGGGACAAAAAGAATTAATGTGGGGAGGTTGTAGTGACTCAGGATTTGACCCTATCAGGATTTTTAATATTCCTACGAATATTTCCAGAGCTAGGTGCAATGACGGCATGCGATCCTGAGGCCAAGTGTGTCCAAAATAAATTTTACAAAAATAATATATTTTTTTGATATGGGTGAGGAGATAAAATGTTATATCTTAAAAGGTAGCTCAGATCGTAAATATGAGGGCACAGTTGCGTCTAGAGCATGTGGTTTACCATAAACGGGGTGTAAACGTTGCGGGCGCGGGCCTGGTGTGAGTGATGTCACCCAGGGGAAAAATCATCATTTTGAAGTAATGAAATAGTGATTTTTATCACTAGGGTTATCTTCAAATAACATTTCAAAAAAGTCTCGAAATGGGAATTTGAGACTTCCATTGAGATAGAAATGGGGTGTTTTTCCTATGCGTGATATAAAATAGGCAGGCACTGAGGATTCCAAATCCACACCCACCAGCAGTGGATTAGAGAGTTTATAAATTACACTTATGTGATGGAATTAATGGGAAAACCACATTATTACCATATCTCTCTCCCCTATCTACCAAAAGTTCTTTGGCATTCTTCGGTGTTCTTCCCCGTTCTTCGCTGGATTGAGGAGCGATCTCCGGCAGATCGAAGTGGGATCACAACGGGCGCGTCGTCAATGAAGAATGACCGAATTGAGGTAGGATTTCTGTTGATCTTCTACCCCTTCGTTGATTTCATGAGTACTTATCAAATCCTTCATTTTAATTCTATAATTTTAGAATTGGAACTTAGGCTGAACGAACACGGCCACCATCCGACTCCCGTTCTAAATCCCATGTTCGAAGCTTTGTTCGTCGTTCTTCATCTGAATTTTTATACATGAAAAAAATCTGTTTGATCATTGATATAGGGTAGGATATGTAAAGGACACGTTGGGAGGTTTCCGAATTCATCTTCAGTTTTTAAATCGGGCAGCCGGAGTGGTTGTGGCGGCTGATGAATGCCCCGACAAGGGTGGTGGCTTGAGATCGGGGTAGTGCTGCGGCGTTGACTGGAGGCATTCATTGTAGTGCGATATTCCATGGTAGAGCTCGGGGGGGGAGGGGAGTGTGTGGCGGCTGACGAATAAGTGGAAAATGGAGAGGTTCAGGCATTAGGTGGAGAGAATTTCTAGGGTGTGGCTGGTGCAGCGAGCTCAGGTTCGAGTGGGAGGAGGCAGTTGCGGCGTGGCATAGCCGGTAACCGGAGAGGCTGGGAGGGCCAGTGGCAGAGGCAGAGAGGCAGTGTGTGTGAAGGTGTCACAGTGTTGAGCTCCGTAGAAGTGTGGAGATGGCGTCATTCCATTGCAGTCTGGGGAAAACCCCATGGTCAGTGCCTCAGGATTGAGACATGGACAAGGACCCGCGTGATGCAGGTCCTGCTGTTGTGGCGCACAGAAAAAGACCAGCCACATGGCCAGTTTGTTTGGAAGAACCGGACATGAGGTGTCCAGTGATACTGGGACGGTCCACTTCCAGCATTCCATGGTGAGCTGGGCCGCGTGCCGGAGGTCCATACCAGGATGGCGGTCTGGACCGGGCCAGCCGGGGTGGAAGGGCCCGGTTGGGGCCCTTGTGTACAAAGGGACACAACTCCTAAATGGTGCATCTGTTTGATTCATAATCTGTGTCTTGGGTTCATCTATTCACGAATGACTTATTGTGTTGGGTTTCGGGGTTTTTGGGTTCTAATCCCGAAGGTGGGTGACCCGAAACACTTTAATTTAATAATAATAAATTATTATTAAAACATGCAACTGACGTACCTCAAGAACCAGACATCCAAAGAACGCGCCGTTAGCGACATCATGATCCTAGTTATCCTGCAGACTGTTGAGATTATTCCTTCAGTGTTCGTGCTAAAGGCAGGGTGTGGGACCCACAAGGACCGGTTTACACATTTTACGATGAAATGTTACTTTTTCACCCAACATCTGTTTAGAGTGTTTGAGTACTCGTTTCTGTGTGGTTTTACAAGGGGATTGAAATTGTGCAATCTTTCAGCCTAAATTTGGGGTCAAGGTGAGGGCCCCATGAGGTGGCTACCAGGCGTCTTCTATGTTTTAAGGACTTATTATTTGTAGGTACTTTCGGTGAAAATGAATTTCTTACCTTGCATGTTTTTCTGTGTGGATCGCGATTGTGGCCTCGTAATAGGCCTAGGAGGTGCACTATTTGGCGATCATGTGGGTCGCTCGAGTTAGAGACATTTGGACCAGTAGTGGTTGAGTTTACTCCCTTGTTTCATTCCTATGATGGTTTGTGTGGCATTACAACCTTAGTATAGGTTTTTAACCCCCCGATAAGATGATTAATTTGTTAGAGTTGTGGCATCTCTTCGGTGGGTTCAGAGAAAAATCCTCAAGATTTGCATCCCAAGATTAGGTTCTTAGTATTGTTGTGACTATTTATCTATGGGTAGAGATCTCCTATCTAGCAGGTTAATTCCATAGGGTTTGAGGCGTCATCGGGAAAATGATCTGCTACACAGTGAGCCAGGCATAGTAGGGTTGTGGCATCGTGGTCTATATGATACCCAACCTAGCCTGTGGTTTATAGAAGGGTTGCAACATCATTGGTTATATGATCCCCTACATAGCTTTTCATTTTGGTAGGGTTGGTGCATCATTGGTTTGATCCCCTACATCGTGATTTATACCAAGTAGGGTTCTGGTATCGTCGTGACCACCATTACGTGGGGAATGATCCTCTATCTGTGTTATGTGATCTGTGGAGCACCAGATCGAGTTGTAGTTTTTCCCCAATGGTTCCTAGGAGTTACCCCCTATCTGCAAGTTATACGAGTTACCAGAGTGGGTTCCTGTATCCCCTAGCAGACCCTAGGAGTGATCCCATATCCTAGGAGTTTGTTTTCTCCACTTTTTCATCGAGAGGTTCTCAGGGATAGTATTTGATGAGGGTATATCTCTCAGTCGAGTGTCATCTGGGAATCTAGAGCTCATGGAGTGTGTTCTCCTAGTTAAGTACCTTTTGAAGGTTATGAGGTCAGAACCTCATGAGGCTTGGTGCAAGGTTTGAGTATATCTAGTTGCTCATAGTATTTGTATAGGCATATAAATGAGCAGATGGTCATGGTGTATGTATCTTCATAAACTTGAGTTGAGATGGCTAGTCGTGTTTAGCCGAGGATGGTCTTGAGATGATGTTTCTCTATCGTTTGGGTTCCCACTGTCTGGGACGAGCAGACAATTTCATTTCAATTTCCCCCTTTTATTTTGTGGTTTTTGGGCTGACAACATGGTATTTTTTATACTAACCCCAACACTGGATTTTCTCACACATGTTTGTGTCTTGTGTAGACCACATGCCTTTCGATGGAGTTCCAGGAGGACCCCGAGATGGGGGAGCATAGTGTGCGAGAACGACCGGGGGGGGGGGGGGGAGGGGGGTTAAATAGAGCTATTTTGAGGAGCTTACCAATAGGTGATTTTGGAAGCGTTCTTCCTCCTCTTGAGTGGGTTGGATGCTTTTGTAGTTTTCCATTGGTCTGCCTTGTTTTGCCCTTTTGGACTTCTGTTGTACTCTGGTTTGTGATAGATGTATGCATGATTTCCCTTCACTGTTTTTATATACATATCTGCATTGTTTCATGGTTTTGTGTGTGTGTTTTTTTTGTCTAGGTACCTTAGGATAATTCCTACCATTTCTGTGATAGCCTATTCGGTGCTGGTTGCTAGCCCCTGGCCAATTGGAGGTGGGCTTGGGGAGTCACAGCTCGTGCCCCATTGGGTCAGGTCGTGATAGGTACACTGATATAGGGGGTGATCTGACATGATCTCACTGGATTGTGGTGGCTGGAGTAAGAATCTTGTTGGATGATGGATGGTTAATTGATGTGGATGGGGAATGAGATGGAACCGCCATGAGGACGGTAGTGATGTTGGGATTGATCCTGGAAAAGATTTCCTACGTATCCCGTGGTAGGGAATCAAAGTCTGTATAGTACGGTAGGGCAATGAGACACCTAAGAAGGTGGCCCCTTAGAATGGACGTGTGGATGGGAACTAGAGGAACTGTAACCTCTTGTTTTGAGCATGACCATCCCGAAATTCCTATGCTCGACGGAAAGACCAAGCATTAGAATTTATCTAGTGTGTACACATAGGAAAGCATCCCGATGATGTGTACATGGCTTATGCGTGGTAAGCCTCACGGGTTGGTCATACACCACTAAGACACACCAAAGATGTGGGTCCAAACACATGGGATTGCAATGGCTTAGTGATGATTATGGCGCAATGGCTTACCGCTGCTTAGGGGCGAATATAGTTTAACGTCACACAAGACGGTGGTTAACGGAAATGAGGTGGTCAATTTCATTGGGTTGTTGGGCTTGAACCTTCGAGAGGCTTCCAACGTACCCTGTGTAATGACCCAAAATTTTGAATAAATTTTCATTCCTAACAGTGTGTGTTATTTTATTATATATTCAACAAAACTATTTTATTTAATAAAATGAGTATAATTAAAATAAGACTATTGGAAACTAAATATTGGGATTATTTCCTATAAATACAAGTGATATTGATTAATTAATATAGAAAGAAGATTTGATGGCCCCATCCAGTAGTCTCGGGCTAATCGAAGACCATTTGACGGAACCTGGGAAGGAGGTATAATATTTGGTATTTTCTTTGGGCCAATACCAAGTCGAACTTCATCATGTGAAGCTAAAACGAAATTTTCTTCGCAAGATGTTCAAGCTGATAAAAATCACTACTCAGGCAATGTTGGCCGAGCCACCCCACGATTTTATCACCCTAGCACACCTTACTCTTATGTCCTATGCTAGTTTTATAAGGGGTTATGTAACAATACTGTAACTTCTTTGGGTAATCCTTTGATTTAAATAAAAATTGTGATTACTTCTTATGTTGAGAGTTTTGAATTCTCAAATGTCCGGATAAATATAGTATGCATATTATTGATTAATTTTAGAAAGAGGATATTTTAAAAATACTTATGTAAACCTTAAATAATTAAAAATGAGAAATGATTTTCAAAAAATTGTCTTCTACTATTGTGTTCGATATGAAATTAAAGTCTAATATTATCAACATAATTTTTGATGAATAGTAAATTATGAATAGTGATTTTATTCTTAGGAGTACTAACGTGACGAAATGGATTAGTAATCTAACTTAAATAAATTATTAATATAATTTAGGTACCTTGATTATGTAATGAGATTTTATAGAATAGGTAATGAACTGATTCAGAAATTTTTAGTGAGGTATTAGTTTCCTCAAGTGAATAGTATTTTTTAATTAAAAATTAAATTTGAAATATTTAAAAAATTATTTTTATTAAATGGAGTTCAGTTTTTAATTCAGAGCAACTATATTAGGTTATGGTGATTTTTTGGGATTTTTCCGAAAAAAATTAAATTTTGATGAATTGTGAAAATACAGTTTTTGAGTTTCGGGTGTTTAATGACATCATTAAGGATGTAATAATTATGAAATAATTCCTATCTATGAATGAATAGTATGATAAGTTATGATTTGTCCCAGTTGGACAATACCATGGGCAATCCCATGGTTATTCCAATACCACCAATGAGGTGTCCCTTGGCTATTATTATCTTGTCCCCTCACTTCCACTATATACACCAAGCCATTTACTCATCATTTCCATTCCAAAATCCTCCTCAATGATGTTCCAGTCTCCTTACCTCTCAAAGAGTCTTCTTAAGGTTCTCTCAAGCCTCCCAAGGTCCCAACCTTCAATCTTTTGAAGTTACTCTTCAATGTAAGGGATCATACCTCTCTCATTCTTTTCATGTATTCTCTTTTATTTCATTTATTTTAAGATCTATATACTTATGTTGGGGATGTTATTTTATATTCATTATACTGTCATTTTTATGTTCATGTGATTTGAGACACCCTCTTTCTCTCATCAATTCATTTTAATAATGTTTAACTGGCCTTGTTAGGCTGCCGAATTTTTGTAAGGGATTGTTTCACTCTTCCCATTTTCAATGTTCTACATTCATGTCATGCCACTCAAGTTTCTTTTTTCATGTTGTGGTATGATCTCTATATTCATAAAACTTTCCTTTTATGTTCACATGATGAGGGACCTTATTTAATCACAATAATTCAATTTTTTATGTTTTTAGTGATGCTGTTAGGCTACAAAATTCTTCATAAGAGAAATCTTTTTTGTCCACCTTTCAGGTTATTCATTTCATTTATTATATCCTAAAAATTTCATTAACATGTTCTTATTTCCTTTATATTCTGTCCATATACTATTTTATGTATTATTTATGAGATGGTGACCCATGTCCCATCTCTTTTTAATGTTTTCAAAAAACCAGGAAACATAGCTGTTATGCTGCTGAATTTTTGTCTCAAAATGTCTCTCTCCTTTTCACAATTAATTTTATTTTATTAAGAACAATCTAAAAACTATTTATTATATAGTGTTATTTCCATATATATCATAATGTTCTATTTTAAATTATGGTATTGACATACATGAGACCCGTTTTCCTTTTTCGTGGGTTTCAAGTGACATAAAGATCATGTCTTTAGAGATGTTTTTTTAAAATGTTATGACTATGAAATGAAAGCCGTTTCTTTTAAGATATATTGGTTATTTATGAAATTATTGATGATGATATATGTGGATCACATGATAATAAATAAAAATTAAGGGTTCCTCCAGATAGCACTCAACTGCTTGGGTAAAAACTTAATCTCTAGAGATGATCATTTTAATGATACCTTGGTGAATAACCTTGGTAATTTTTTTAATGACACATTAGGGATGGACCGTGGTGATATGGAAATGATTTTCTAAGTTAAATTTTGTAGCCACATATTAATGTTAGGAAACATGTTATTTTTTTTATGATATGCCTCATGATCTCTTTCTCATTCCTTAATGTTATTTATCATGACTATATTGATGTATCTCATGTTCACATGAAAAATGTTTCTCTTGTTTCCCTTATTAGGATTTCTGTTAACCCTTTCCATTGATGTATTCTCCCAGGTTATGACATGCTATAATGAACTTAGTATGAACAAATAATAATCCTTAAATGTGGTTTAGAATAATGTTTTATGCTGTTATCATGTTTTATGTTCTCATGTTTAATTTTACGGATTTCCAAGACACTAGATAGTAATGATAATCTGTTTGTAAAATGTAATGAAATGTTACGTAATAAAATGGACAGATTTCATATTTGGAATCAAAGGATAGATTAGTCTTTTATGGAAATAAGTATATTGAATCTTTAGGAAGAACCCTATATAAAAGTTTAAATATAGGAAATCTTCATATTATTTTAATGACTATTGAGTAATTGGTTTATCAGGAAAATACATCCTAGTTTGGATATGAGTAGGTAGAGGTGGCTCTGGCTCAGATGTACATTGGTGTAAAACCTGAAAACAATTCATTGAACTAGACTCCAATGGGAACTGTAACACGACAATGGGCCTTGTTGCACTCATGGTTATGACACTCTTGGGGGATATGTTTAGTTAATTTCTAGATTTTTTATGAATCATTATGAAGGAATTATAGAAAATGTAATTGAATAAGCATGATTTTTGAAGACATAAAATATGTTTTAGTTAAAATATTTTTAAATGAATTACTTTTCTCATGAAGGATTTATTCTTTTAGAAAATTTACCCATCTTCGATGAATACATTTACGTATTTCCTAAGGTGTTACACGGATCTTTCCCAGAAATAGAGGTAGAGTTGTCCATTGAACTCATACCTAGATCTCATCTGATGTCAAATACCCCCAATAGGATGGAAAATGTGGAGCTAGATGAATTAACGAAAAAACTATTAGATATTTTGGTGAATGGGTTTATCCAACCAAATGTGACTCCTTGGGGAGCACCAGTTCTCGTTGGGAAGAAGTAGGATGGATCAATGCAGTTATGAATTGATTATAGAGAACTGAATGGGGTCACGGTGAAGAAAAAATAATATCTTCCATGAATTGATGACTTATTTTACCAAATTTTCAGGTCTCAATTCTTCTCTTAGATTGATCTTCGTTCTGGTTATCATCAATTATGGGTGAAGAATGATGATATTCCAAAAATTAACTTTCAATCAAGATATTGGCATTATATGTTTGTTGTTATACCCTTTGGAATAATGCAGCTGCTATTTTTATGGATCAAGAATAAAATGATTTTGGAAAATTATATCAAATGGATATCATTTTTATAGGAAAATGATTTGGTGATTAAATCATAATGGTTATTTTGGATAATGTTTTCTCTTTTGGAGTAATATCTGCCTAAGATACTACAGGATTTAAATTGAGGAGGAATGGTTGAAATTATTTTTTGTAAGAATTTATGTATTTATTTTTGAAATATGGTGATTTGGGTTATTTCTTGAAAATTATTAACCTATCATATAGAATATATGAATAGGTTAATTACACTTTAGTATGAGACTTTAATACTAGTCGATGTTATTTGGAGATAAATGATAAGATTTTTTTGGGGAAGGCTATGTGATTAAATCCTTCTGGGTTTTGGTATATAATATTAGTTTGGATTATTATGAATAATTTTAAGAATAGTTGTGTATTGAATGATCTTTCTGGAACATTGGGAAATTATGTTGAATTATTGAGATTAATAGTCATATTTCTTTTTATAAAGGATTATCCATTTTTGGTATTATATGATCTGGTACTAAACGTTTTAGTTTTATTTGATGACTAAAGGAAAGGTAAAAATATAGTTATTCTTTTGTGGATTATTTGATTCTCTAGATGATGATTCCTATTATTTTGATGAGACCAAGTCTTTTTGAATGCTCATTTTTTGGAGAAATGATTATTCATGGTGGAACCTTATAAATGCATGAGACTCTACTTGAAGGTAAATATATTTCCATATGTTTTTATTCTATGTAGTAAATGAATTACTCAAAATTATGAAAAGTAACGTAAAACAAAAACATTGTTGGTTTACGTTTCATACTGGGTAATCAAAGACCATTTAACACATCTTATGTTTGTGATATTATTGTGGTAAATTTTATCCTTATAATTTTTTCTATCACTCTCCATTAGAACATAACCCTTTGTTTTCTTTTCTATATCCATGTTTTTCAACACGGAATCCTTGTATGGGTTTACTCAGGTGACCTTTCTTACTTCCCTTTCTTTCATAGAAAGTAATAGTTTTACTGACTCTTTTCCAATGTGGAACTTTTAGAGAAATTTCCAAGAACAATTTTAAAATCACTAGGATGTAATTTCATAAAGGGGGAAGACTGTAACAACTTGAGATTTTGAATATGTTCAGTTTCCTAACTTTGTGTGTTATTTTATTTTATACTCAAAAAAACTATTTTATTTATTAAAATGATTATAATTAAAATAAGACAGTTGGAAACTAAATGTTGAAATTATTTTCTAGAAATACATGTGATATAGATTAACTAATATAGAAAAAAGATTCTATGGCCCCATCCAATAGTCTCGGGCCGATCGATGCCCATCTGATGTAACTTGGGAAGGAGGTAGCACCTTTGGTCTTTGCACTGGACCAAATCCAAGCTGAACATCATCATGTGAAGCTGGAACAAAATCACCTTTTGGGGAAGTCAATTTTATAGAAATAACTACTTAGGAAATGTTGGTCGAGCCACCCAATGATTCTATCACCCTATCGGAGCATAATCTTTGGTCTTATGCTGGTGTTATAAGGGGTTATGTAATAAGACCGTAACTGACTTGGGTAATCTTCTGATTTAAATAAAAATTTTGATTTCTCCATATGATGAAGTTTTTGAATTTTCAATTGTACGGATAAATATTGTATGCATAATATTGATGAATTTTAGAAAAAGGTTATTTTAAAAATATTTTTGTAAATATTAAATAATTAAAAAAGTTAAATGATTTTCAAAAAAATGGTTTTCTACAGTTGTGTTCAATATGAAATTTAGTGTCTAATAAGATCAACATAATTTTTGATGACAAGTAAATTATGAATAGTGATTTTATGCTTTGGATTAGTAATGAGACCAATTGTATTAGAAATATCAATTAAATAAAGTATTAATTTTATTTAGGCATCTTGAATAAGTAACGTGATTCAATATAATAGGTAAATAATTGTTTCAGTAATTATTAGTCATGTATTAGTTTTCCCGAGTAAATAGTGTTTTTTTAATTAAAAAATAAATTAAAAATATTTAGAAAATTAGTTTTATAATATGGAGTTCATTGTTAAATTCAATGCATCGATATTAGGTTATGGTGATTTTTTGGGATTTTTCAAAAAAAAATTAATTTTCAGTGAATAGTGAAAATACAGTTTTTGGGTTTCGAGTGTTTAATGTCATCATTAAGGATGTAATAATTATTCAATAATTCTGGTTGACTTATGAATAGTAATATAAGGTGTGAGTTATCCCATGTGGCCAATACCATGGGAAAGCCCATAGTTTTTCCAATACCACCAATGAGGTGTCCCTTGGCCATTAATGCCTTGTCCCCTCACTTCCCCGAAAAATACCAAACCATTATCTCATCCAATCCATTCAAAAATCCTCCTCAACGGTTTTCTGGTCACCTTACCTACCAAGGAGTCCTCCTGAGGTTCCCTCAATCCTCCCAATTTCCCGACCTTCGTGATTTTGATGTTACTCTCCAACGTAAGGGATCTTACATCTCTCTTTCTTTTCATGAATTCTTCTATTTTTCATTTATTTTAATCTCCTGGTTATTATGATGGGGATGTTATTTTATATTCATCCTACATTAATTTTCACGTTCATATTATGAGAGAACCCCTCTTTATGTCATCAATTCATTTTAATAATTTTTATGTGGCGCCGTTAGGATCTCGAATTTTTGTAAGGGATTCTATCACTCTTCCCATTTTAAAATTCTAATTTCATGTCATGTATTTCAAGTTCATTTTATTCATGTTGGGTTATGATCTCTATATTCATCATTCTTTCATTTTTTGTTCACATTATGAGACACCCTATTTAATCTAATCAATTCATTTTTTTATGTTTTATGTGACGTCGTTAGGCTGCCAAATTTTTCATAAGTGAAATCTTATTTTTTTCTTCCTTTGATATTTTTCATTTGATATGGCATTTCCATAAAATTTACTTAACATGTTATTATATCCTTTTAATTGTTTCCCTATACAATTTTATGGATCATTTATTAGTGGGCGACCCATGTCCCCTTTCTTTTCAATGTTTTCTAAAACCCGATAACATAGTCGTTATGCTACTGAATTTTCATCTCAAAATGTCTCTCTCCTTTTCTCAAATTCTCTTATTTTATTAAGTGAATATTCAAAACTATTTATTCTATAGGAATATTCCCATATATATCAAAATGTTATATTTTAAATTATGGGATTTACATACATGACACCCGCTTTCCTTTTCCGTGGGTATAAAGTAACATAAAGATCACATTTTTAAAGCATTTTTTTTAAAATGTTATAAAAATGAAATGAAACCCATTTAATTTATTATATATGGGTTATTTATGAAATTATTGATGATGATATACTTGGATCACATGATAATAAAGTCAAATTAAGGGTGTTCTTAGATAGCACACCAATGCATTTGGTAAAGACTTAATCTCTAGAGATGACCATTTTAATGATACCTTGGGGAATAACCTTGGTAATTTTTTTTAATGATACCTTGGTGATGGACCTTGGTGATACAATAATTATTGTCTATGTTAAATGTTGGAGCCACATCTTCATGTTATTAAACATGTTGTTTTTATTATGATATGCCTTATGATCTCTTTCTCATACCTTAATGTTATTTATCATGACTTTATTGATGTATCTAAAGTTCACATTTAAAATGTTTCTTTTATTTCCCTTACTAGGCCTTGTGAACACCCTTCCCATTGATGTATGCTCCTAGGTTATGAGCTACATTAATGAACCTAGGATGAAAAATGAATAATCCTTACAAGTGGTTTAGAAGATTGTTTTATGTTGTTCTTAGGTTTTATGTTCCTGATTTCCAAGAAAAAAGACGTTAAAGATCCTCTGTTTGTAAAATGTAATGAAATGTTACGTAATAAAAAGGGGGGATGTCATACCCTGCCTTAGTAAGGATCAATGTTCACATAGATCAGGTGGAGTGGGGGAACTGACATGAAATAGGTTCAAGCGACCGGGTTTTGGGCATAAACCTATGGGAGGCTTTGTACGTACCATGCCTTTGGTAAGGATCAAAGACCATGTAGTTCAGGTGTGGTTTTGATGAGCCGACGTGATGGGAGCTGGGACCAATGGTTGTTGGGATTTAACCACATGGAGGATTCCTATGTAACTTTCCTAGGCATGGATCAAAGACCACGTAGATCAGAATAGTGTTTTAGTGAGCCAACATGAAGGTATTCAAGACCAATGGTAGTTGGGATAGAACCTAATGGAGGGTTCCTACATACAGTGAATTAGAAAGGATCAATTTCCTTGTAGTTCAGATGGGTGTCTAGGGAATACACTATAGGCTACCCAGAGGATTTCATGGTTGATGCTTACACTAAGCCCACACGAGCCATACTCGCTATGAGATACCAAAGGTAGAAAGGACAAGAGGATCATGGCGCATGTGTGCATCTATGAATGGTGTTGAATGAGGCATATGCAAGGAAGCTGCCCAGGTGTATCAAAGAAGTAGCAATGTTGGATTAGGATTGCGCATGGTGGCTTCCCTAGTGCCACTATGGAGAAAAAAAGGTGAATGGGGATTACGAAATGATGATGCTCGGGTGCCGCTATGGAGTGGAAATGGTGGATGGAGATTACGCAAAGAAGCTACCCTGGTGCTGCTATGGAGTGGCAATGGGGAATAAGGCATACACAAGGAAGCTACCCGGGTGCCACTATAGAGTGGCAATGGTGGATGGGGTTTACGTAAGGTGGCTGCCCAGGTGCCACTTTGGAGCGGTAATGGTGCATGGGACTTACGCAAAGAAGCTACCCGGGTGCCACTATAGAGACGTAATGATGGATGGGGTGTACGCAAGGAAGCTTCCCGGGTGCCTCTGTGGAGCGGAAATAGTGGATGGGGCTTACACAAGGATTCTTTCCAGGTCTAGTTATGGAGGGGCAATAGTGGAAGGAGTTTACGCAAGGAAGCTGCCCGGGTGCTGCTATAGAGTGGCATTTGTTGTTGGAGATTATGGAAGGAAGCTGCCCGGGGGCCACTATGGAGCAACATTGGTGGATGGGGCTTACAGAAGGAATCTTCCCATGTATCTTCCTTATGTATTGCCATGAGGGCATCCCAAATCACTAGTGAGTTGTGGCATATGACTGAGGCCTACACCTATGCGCTAGTACACAAGAGGGATAACGCTAAGGGTGCTGGAATCAGTCCGAACAAAGGGGAATGAAAAGTGGGAATCACATGCCCTACATTAGGAATTCGGTGATGGTGTCATGACGATGGAGGATAACTATTGACCATGTTTGAAACACAACATCCATATTTTGTTAGCCAGAAATGGGGAAAACAAAATAGGGTCGATTGTTGACCATGTTCGAAACATAGGACCTGACACAATTTGTCATCCAATGACTTCCAGGGCATTGGTCCAAGATGGTAGATGACCCGATGTGCCATTGAAAAAGGCTGTTAGGGTCTCCCTTTAAACAAGTAAGTTGATGTAGATCTGAATAAAGGATGTGCAAACCATGAGGTGGAGTGGTGGAACATGTGAACGGATTCCTTTGATTTTAATGTTATGCCACAGTGATTACGGAATAATTCATCTTATGCTTGGTACATAAGGAATATCTTATTTGGAAAAAGAGACATCTTATTATTTAATTATATGGAATGCTATAGTTTATAGTAATGTTGAGAAGACTGTTGGTGTCTTATTCAAGGAGAATATGGAATCTCTCGTTAAGAGTTAGAGGCATTTTATTATTGAATGATAGGGAATGCTATAGTTTGAAGTCATTTATATAGGACTATTGGCATATTATGATTAGATCATAAGGCATCTCTCGTTTAGAGAAAGAGGCATCCTATGCTTGGAACTAAGGGTGAACTATAGTATATAGTCATGCAGATGGGACTGTTAGGCATAGGGCACCTTGTAATGGTTATTGTTGGGTGTTATGCAAGGGCAGTCCATTCTATTTCAACCCTGCATAAGAGTTAGGTGATGGGGTTTGGATGAGTTTCTTGAGAAATGGTTCAACTCAAGGTACTCGAGGGTGGGGGGGATTGTTGACGAGAATCTCAACTTCTGACATAGAAAACGAACCCAGAGAAATTTGCTGACTCAAGGAGTTTCATGATGGGTGGAGGAGTATCTCAAATAATGTATCCCATAGGTGGAAGGTGGATGTGCATGGGTTGCGCACAAGATTGGATTGTGCGGCATAGGTGTGTGCATGATTTATCACCTTGGTACTATTGCACGCATGATTGAAGTATAGTGTGCAAGATTGAAGTCTTTCACACAAGATTGGATGTTGCACGCAAGATTGGATGTTTTGCACGCAAGATAGAATGTTTTGTAGGAAAGCATGGAATCTTGCGTGCACCTGACCTGGAAGAAAATATTCTAGGTGAGGATCAAGCAACTGTGGGCCTACGCAATAGCCGACCCATATGGGACCTGTAGTGTAAGATCTCACATGGAGGATTCCAATCTTCCGTGTTGGCACGGAAGACTCAGTCTTGCTCATAGCAGAGTGGTGGTTGACCTCTGGAGACCTCTCCCGAAAGGTGGGGGCTATCCTTGTATATATTGGCGATCCCGGGAGTGGTTGTTCATAAGATTCTGAGCACGGATGTGATCTTATTCTCACCTAGTGGTGGGTCTGCCCGCAAAGGGTCGTGGCACATAACGCTGCAGTTGAAGTCACCTTGGGTGTGGAAAGGGGCCGGGCACACAAACACCCATTTGAAATCACATTGGGTATGGAAAGAAGGTCGGGCATGCAATATTTTGCATGCCGGAATGCCCCTTGGGTGTATCCCCCGAATATTGTGTGCGGATGCCCATCTTGCGCGCACCTCTCAAAACATCTGCGCACCTTCCATGGACATTTTTTAGGGTGGCCTGTGTTAAGTCAATAAGGTTTTCTATATGACTTTTCCATTCCCTATTGTTTTGAAAATAAAAAACATTTTATCTTAAAGAAAATCTGTTTTTACCCTCTATTTTAATTCTATAAGGAAAATTTCCTTACCCAAGGAAATCTACCCTAACAGAGACTTCACTGCTCAAATCATATTTTTTTTTCTTAAGTATAAAAATAGGATTCATTTGTAAAAACTCAGAATCGTATAATACAAAGACATGATGCATTCTGTTTTAGGATCTGAATTCTTGTTATGAACTTTTATGATATTCTACTCCAAATTCCCAGTTACGAACTTTTATGAATTTCAACACTGATTTCTGATTATGAAATTGTATAAAGATCTAACTGTGAATTCTGATGATGAATTCTGATTACGAATTCTCATTAAAAATTATAATGATGAATTCTGATTGTGAATTCTCATTACGATTTCTGATGATGAATTCTGATTACGAATTTTTATTAAGAATTCTAATGATGAATTCTGATTACGAATTCTCATTTTGAATTCTGATGATGAATTATGATTTTGAATTCTAATTAAGAATTCTAATGATGAATTCTAATTATGAATTATCATTATGAATTCTGATGATGAATTCTAATTATGAATTCTCATTACGAATTCTCATTACGAATTCTTATGATGAATTATGATTATGAATTCTAATTACGAATTCTGATGATGAATTCTGATTACGAATTTTGATTACAAATTCTGATGATGAATTTTGATTACGAATTCTCATTAAGAATTCTGATGACGAATTTTGATTACGAATTCTAATTACGAATTCTGATGATGAATTCTGATTACGAATTCTTATTACAAATTCTGATGATAAATTATGATTAATAATTCTCATTACGAATTCTGATGATGAATTCTGATGATTAATTCTCATTGCGGATTCTGATGATGAATTCTTATTACGAATTCTCACTACAAATTTTTTAACACATCGAGATTTTATGAAAAATATTCTTTTAAAATTCATTAATTTCTTATGTTATACGCTACACTAAAAGGATCTTTCACAACATGCATCATTGACTTTCCTTTCATTACATGCAATCGCGACCTTCCTTGATAGCGTGTGTAGAATGCAATACCGAGTTTCACTAAACAGTGATATGCTATTAAAATATTATTAAAACTAGATGTTATGAATAGTAATAACCACTTATTGAAATTTTATAAATTTTTGTTTTCAAAATGAACTTTATTTTTGGATTTGGAATATCAAAATTGGCTTAGGGTGAAATTTGGGTACTTTTCGGATAACTTTCATTTTCTGATGAATTGTGAAAATTACTAAAATTTAATTTAAAACAACCTTTTTAATCGAAATAATTAATAGTGATAAATTATTAATTTGAGTGGTTTTAAAGTATATTTAGAGTATATTTTTATAATTTAATACAATGTTGGTCATTGGATGTAATTTCACATTTAAACCAGACATAAACAAGTGTCAATCTTTTGATAGATATTATCTCTTAAGAACACGCTATCTGTTTTGACGACGGGAATTAATTTTTAAATTAATTAATGCAACTGATATTTTTTTAATTTGTTAAAATAGATATCATTTTTGAGTTCATAATATCTAATATATCTTAGGCCTAATTTTTGGTATTTTTCTGGAAACTTTCATTTTTTGATGAATACTGAAACCACTAAGTGGTAGCTAAAAAAATGAATTTTTCATAAACCATAATTTTACCATTTTTGTGAGTGGAATTTCAAAAATCTGAGAGACACGGTTGATGTCATTAAGTAAAATGTGGTTCAATGAGATGAAAATAATTTTTGGTGAATAGTGACTTTTTACTTTTTTTTTACCATGGTTAAAAGTAAATAGGGTAATTAAGGTTATAAATGATATTATTATTACCCTAAAACATGTCATAATTCTATTTTATAAGGGTAATTCGACCAAAAACAACCATAGGAATAAAATATGACCATTTAGTCCCAATTGTATTAGATTAGGACATTTATTATTAATTTATTTAAAAAAGGGATAAAATAGTTAAAATCAATGATTAATAAGTAAATAATTTTTAATATAGGGTTATACATAAGATAAATTCGACTATAAATATTCATTAGAAAGCTAAAACGGTTTCCTATGTAATTATATTTTATTTTTAATTTTTAGACATTAAATAATTTAATTTATTTATGACACAAAGATGATTCAATAATTGTCTTATTAATGAAATATTGACATAATTGATGTTATAAATACCGAAATAAATGTAATTTGAGACTTTTTATGAATTACACTAATTTTAAAGGTTAATATGACATGTTATTATTGATTTAATTAACGTTTTTCGAACTAATCATTCTGTTATTATTTTCACAAAAATCAATTACTAAATAGTGTCAAAATTGGCATAAAATAGTTTTTAAAACAAATATTATATTATTAATTGTTATTTTATTCATAAAAATCTAAGGTTCGGCCAAATGACTTAGATAAGGTTATATATATTAATAATAAAAAACATTGGGTTCTTTTGGCTTCTTATAGTAAGTTTATTAACCTTATAGTGTAAGAACACAAAAAGACACGGTAAAAGTAAAATTATCTAATTTAAAGATAAATATAAATAATAAGGTTAAAATAGGAACCTAAACTTGTCTTAATTCTATTGTATGAGAGGATTTTGACCCATCCCAACATTAGCTTCTATATAAATCAATTTGGATCTATTTAAAACCGAATTTGGCTTTATAATAAAATAATATTTTTATTTATTCCAAAGGTGCCCCTCTCCTCCCTTATAAAAGGGAACCTCCTCTCTCTCTTCCTCACACCACTTTGAGCCTTCAAGCTTGGCCAAGCCCGGCCAAACTCTATTCTCCAATTCTCTAGAAAAATCCTAGAGGTACTGGTCTTCTTCAAAGACCAATTTTAGTTCCCTAAGTGGAGGACTCAAAGAGGAGCTTCAAAGAAGAGGTAATGTCTGTTACCGATTCTTTCAACTTTATTTCTTCTTCCACTTATTCTTATTAGGATGTTTAATGATGAAGTAATAACATCAGTATCACTCATATACAGATATGTTATTATAATTATTAAACAACCATATTTCACCATCTATCCATTCTACAGAAAACAAAATCACCGCCGGTGCGTACGTACGGAATACCGTCTCCACGCTGTGGTGTAATCTATTTTCCACCACCACCTTACTTGGATGGGTATAATGGTGTACATAATAACTATATATGATTTTTGTAAAGTGATATTGATTTTGAAATAGTATACATACACTCTAATACAATTCCACGATCATGAGAACGATATAATCGCTCGTGCGTACGTACGGACTACCGTCTCCACGACGCGATGAGATTCATTCTCCACGTTAACCATTAATAAATGATTATAATGTATATATAATAAGTAATAATGAAATATATGAAATAATAATGATACTAGATTTATGTGTATATATATGTATGTCATCTACTTAATTCCATTCAACTCAATAAGGAAACGAAAACAGCGTTCATGCGTACGTACGGCCTACCATATCCATGAATGGTGTATTTCATTCCATTTATTGATCTATTATATATATTTATATTCTGAAAATATATTATATATAAATAATGTTTTATATTCTGGAATTAAGTAATCATGATCTATGTAATCATATGAATAATTACAAGTCAAAACAAGGACGACAAATGAAACGATTTTACACAAAACGCTCTTTAACATGGAATTTACAAACGAATGGGTAATATAAAGTCATAAGTGAACCATATATGATATCATAAAAATGATTATGATTCTGGAATAAGTCAAGGACATTATTTAAATCATTATACAGGAGGTTCGGACACTTACGAAGCAAATCAGACCTAAGGTACTGGAAATATCACAATCTCATTTTTATCCGAGATTGTTTATACTTTGGTAATTACTGGGGTGTATTTTATCATCCACATACATATTTCCACAATATGTAATATTATTTCCATCCACCTACAATTGTTTAAATCCAATTTTACCCTTCTGTGAGCATTTAGTAAAAGATATGAAAGGAATCTTTTGTCATTTTTCGAACAAGGTACTTTTTGACTTTTCTGACAAAAGTACGAGAAGAATGTTTTTTTAACTTATACTGCATGAATGGATTTTTAAAACAATATTTCCAAGAATCTTCCTTTACAAGTTTTCATGTTTATTTTTAATCAACTTTTTTTAGTTTAGAATTGTATGACATATTAAGAAAGGAAAAGTGTTTTTGAAGTAGAAAGGATATTTTCCTCAAGAATGGAGTTCATGTGTTTTATCAAAATTATTTTCCGTCTAAGATAATAAAGGGTTCTTTATTTATCCCTATTATT
Source organism: Viscum album (assembly GCA_963277665.1). NCBI lineage: Eukaryota > Viridiplantae > Streptophyta > Magnoliopsida > Santalales > Viscaceae > Viscum > Viscum album. The sequence goes on from OY728125.1 coordinate 1,033,630,340, forward strand.
ACATTTATTTAATTATTTTGTGATGGAATTATTTTTATGAATTCCTTTATCTTATATGAATTGTTTTATGATTCCTATTTTTATTATACGGGTTATGCTATGATGTATGGCTTATGATTTTGTAGCACACATAAGAATGGTATCATTATGATATGGGTGTGAACTATATCTCCCTCCAATGTATTAGGTAAAGATTTTATATCTCATGAGATAGACATGGCTGGAACGGCAGGTTAAACCGGTTCAGTGAAACAGGACTGAAACGAGGAGTGGACTCGGTTCAGAAATGGACTTTGTCCACTAAGATTGTCCTGGCACTGAGTCTTGACTAATAAGAAATGATTCTCTATGATTATGTGTGTATCAAAACAAGTTTCATGTTTTATGTTATGATTATTGGGATTACATTTCACTACTATGATTTATCCCATGTTATGAAATTATGATTTCTTTTGCAGGTTATGATTTCCAAAAGTTATGTTCTTATGTATATGATATGATTGATATTTCTTTTGTTTACCCTTACTGAGCATTTGAGCTCACCCTTTTATGTTTTCTTTTCCCCAGGATATAAATAATTGTTTTAGGTAAAAAAATGAAGATCTTTTTTAGAGATGTTGAAGATCTTTCACCACAATTAGAAGATTATATTCCGAGTTTCCAAAGACACGAAACTATTATGGTCCTTGTGTGTGTGTTTTCGTTATGTACTATGTATTCCGAAAAAGTAATGTAATTCCCATGTACATTATGCTTCGGGTCTCTACAGTTGGTATCAGAGGAAAGGTTTAGTCAACCTTTCGAAACTAGGATGTGAAAACGTTAGTGAGATCCCTAGAGATATTTCTAAGGTATGTCTAGGGATGTCTCTAAGGTTAAGTATACGTATAGGTTATAGTCCTAGAATTGCGCTAAGGATCTTATAATTTATCCTAAGATGTTAGATATTGAGGGTACTCCCCCTTTACTATGTTGTTTTCTCTAGCATGATTTTTTCCTGCTCACAGAATTCTTTTTGTGTTTTAGTTAATGGAGGGAACCAGAAGGAATTCGGTTAACATTGAATCCAATGGACAAATTGGTGACTATGAGCAACAAAATTGTGTAATTCCTAGAGAGAAAGATATTGTGATTATGCCTAATCAGTCATCGTGATATATGATTAACAAGGTGAAATTTAGGTGTATGCTTAATTCATCAAAGAAGAGGAAGATAAACTATTATGCATGTTCGCATGTTGAGAGGCATAAAGAAAGGAAGATTGAGATTTATAAATAAGGGAAGAAGAACCTTGAGGAATACCTCAAATGGAGGGACCGATGTTATCTGTGCGGAGAAAAGGGTTATAGAGTGAAAAACTGTTATGGAGTTCAATGTATTATTTGTGGAGAACATGGGCATTACCCAACTCAATGCCCTGACCTAAAAAGTTACTTCTATATCAAGGAAGGACTTATTCCAGGACAATAATTGAAGAGGATGGATTGAAGTGTTTATGTATTGGTATTAAAGAATAATGTTGTTGATGTACTTTTATTTTTTATTAGAATATTTTTGTATTATTCTATTGTAGTTTTCAATAATTTTAAGGTACCGGTAACCATGAAAAGTGATTCAAATATTTTGGAAAGAAAATTATATGCGCATCATAAAGGGATAAGGAGAAAATGAAATGTTTGACAGTATTCATGAGCTCATGATTGATATAAGGACTAAGTGATATCATGGTCTGAGTATAAATAATTTTGAGGATTTTGGTTTGTGAAAAGTGTTAACTTTTAACTACATTCATGTTTTCACTAAGGTTCAATGGGTATTCATTCTTCAAGAGAATACATGATTAAGGTATTCACATGTTTGTAATTTGACCAACAAGATATATCTTATGATATATGGGGGATAAATGATGGCATTCACGTGATTGTTATGTGACATTTCAAGTAATCACTTTCTTTATACTATGAGCATGGACCGAAGTATTTTAGATAAGCCTAATGATTGGAATGGATTATGTTGGACATAAGTTAGTATTGTTTAAGGATGGAATTTTTTTCTATATTATTGATGTGATGTTATAGTAGTATAGCTTTAGAAAAAGGACAACCTGCAGGACGGGCGACAGCCCATCGCATCAGACAAGGCTATGGGAATCGAACCCACAACCGAAATGAGACTGGCCTTTATCGCATACCACTGGCCTACAACAAGTCCCTGTTTAGTAGAAACTAGTTTTATTATAATAAGGAGTATGATATATGAAGTATAAGTCCATTTTAGGAACTATATATGATTAATCTCACTATAGATGGACTTATGTATTTTTTGATAACTTTTCTAGCCTTTTGTTTCAGACAGATGGAATGACACATCATTCTATCACATGATATGCTAACACATCATGAATGACAAATTAAACTTCATTTCATTAAGGGATGAAGTGGAAATTGTTCAATTCATGAACAACAGTGAGATTGTACCAAAATCATGTAAGTATTTCTTTTAATTCATCAACTTTAGGGAAATGATCTTGAAAACCAAAAATGTTGTCTCAGTGACCTTATATCCGATGAATTAGATGGTACCTTAGATCATAACAAATATATGGCTTTGTGATTGTTGGATTTTTCATAGCTATGTTCTCTACCACTCTCTATCAGAACATGATGGTTAGATTTCTCTTCCATATCCCTATTTTTACCTATGTGGAAACCGAGTGATTAGTTTATTTGGGTAACCATTACGTTTCATACTTTTGTTTTAAAATATTAGTATTGGTATTCCTTTTTACAATGTAGGTTTCTATTTAAGAAACTTTTGAGTAGTAAACCATTTATAACCCCGACGAATTTCGAGGGTGAAATTTATTTTAAGGGGGGATGAATGTAACACCCCGAGATTGTATGAAAAATATTCTTTTTAATTTCATTAATGTATTGTGTTATACGCTACACCAAAAGGAGATTTCAAAACATGCATCATTGACTTTCCTTGAATTACAGGCAATCGCGACCTTCCTCGATAGCGTTTGTTGTACGCAATACCGCGTTTCACTAAACAATGATATGCTATTAAAATATTATTAAAACTAGCCGTTATGAATAGTAATAAACACTTTTTGAAATTTTTTAAATTTTAGTTTCCAAAATGGACTTCATTTTTGGATTCGGAATATTGAAATTATCTTAGGGTGAAATTTTGGTACTTTTCGGATAACTTTCATTTTCTGATGAATAGTGAAAATTACTAAATTTTAATTAAAAACTACCTTGTTAATCGAAATAATTAATAGTCATAAATTATTAATTTGATTGGTTTTAAATTATATTTAGAGTGTATTTTTACAATTTAATACAATGTTGGTCATTGGATGTAATTTCACATTTAAACCAGACATAAACACGTGTCAATCTTTTGATAGTTATTATCTCTTAAGAACACGCTATATGTTTTGAGGACGGGAATTAATTTTTAAATTAATTAATGAAACTGATATGTTTTGAATTTGTTAAAATAGACATAATTTTTGAGTTCATAATATCAAATATAGCTTAGACCTAATTTTTGGTGTTTTTCTGGAAACTTTCATTTTTGGTTGAATAGTGAAACCAATAAGTGATAGTTAAAAAAAATGATTTTTTCATAAAACATAATTTGACCATTTCTGTGAGTGGAATTTCAAATATCTGAGAGACACGGTTGATTTCAATAAGTAAAATGTGGTTCATTTAGATGAAAATAATTTTTGGTGAATAGTAACTTTTTACTTTTTTTTCCACGGTTAAAAGTAAATAGGGTAATTAAGGGTATAAATGATATTATTATTACCATAAAACATGTACTAATTCTATTGGATAAGTGCAATTCGGCCAAAAACAACCTTAGGAATAAAATATTACCATTTAGGCCCACTTGGATTAGATTAGGACATTTATAATTATTTTATTTAAACAAGGGTTAAAATAGTTAAAATCAATGTTTAATAAGTAATTAATTTTTTATATACGGTTATACATAATATAAATTCGACTATAAATATTAATTACAAAGATAAAAATATTTCCTACAAAATGGTATTTTATTTTTAATTTTTAGACATTAAATAATTTAATTTATTTATGACACAAAGATGCTGAAATAATTATCTTATTAATGAAATATTGACATAATTGATGTTATAATTATCCAAATAAATGTAATTTGAGACTTTTTATGAATTAAAATAATTTTATTTTTTAATATGACATGTTAGTATTGATTTAATTAATTTTTTTCAAACTAATCATTCTGTTAAAGTTTTCACAAAAATCAATTACTAAATAGTGTCAAAATTGACATAAAATAGTTTTTAAAACAAATATTATATTATTAATTGTTATATTATTCATAAAAATATAAGGTTCGGCCAGATGACTTAGATAAGGTTATATATATTAATAATAAACATCATTGGGTTCTTTTGGCTTCTTATAGTATGTTTATTAACCTTATAGTGTAAGAACACAAAAAGACACGGTAAAAGTTAAATTATCTAACATAAAGTTAAATATAAACGATAAGGTTAAAATAGGAACCTAAACTTGTCTAAATTCTATTGGAAGATAGGATTTCGACCCATCCCAACCTTATATTCGAAATAAATCAATTTGGAGCTATTTAAAAACGAATTTGGCTTTATAATAAAATAATAATTTTAGTTATTCCAAAGGTACCCCTCTCCTCCCTTATAAAAGGGAACCTCCTCCCTCTCTTCCTCACACTACTTTGAGCCTTCATGCTCGGCCAACCCTTGACAAATTCTATTCTCCACTTTTATATAAACATCCTAGAGGTACTGGTCTTCTTCAAAGACCAATTTTAGTGCCCTAAGAGGAGGACTCAAAGAGGCGCTTCAAAGAAGAGGTAATGTATGTTACCGATTCTTTCAACTTTATTTCTTCTTCCACTTCTTCTTCTTAGGTTGCATCATTATGAAGTAATAACATCAGTATCAATAATATACTGATATGTTATTATAATTACGAAACAACAGTATTTCACCATCTATCCATCCTACAGAAAATGAAATCACCGTGCGTGCATACGTATGAAATACCGTCTCCACGCCGTGGTGTAATCTATTTTCCACCACCACCTTACTTGGATGGGTATAATGGTGTACATAATAACTATATATGATTATTTTAAAGTGATATTGATTTTGAAATAGTATACATACAATCCAATACAATTCCACGATCATGAGAACGATATCATCGCTTGTGCATACGTACGGACTACTGTCTCCACGACGCGATGAGATTCATTCTCCACGTTAACCATTCATGAATGATTATAAAGTATATATAATAAGTAATCATGAAATATATGACATAATAATGATACTGGATTTATGTGTATATATATGTATTTCATCTACTTAATTCCATTCAACTCAATAAGGAAATGAAAACAGCGTTCATGCATACGTACGGCCTACCGTCTCCATGAACGATGTATTTCATTCCATTTACTGATATATTATATAAATGATTATTATGAATATATATTATATATAAATCATGTTTTATATTCTAGAATTATGTAATCATGATCTATGTAATCATATGAATAATTACAAGTCAAAATACGGACGACAAATGAAACGATTTTACCCAAAACGCTCTTTAACATGGAATTTACAAACAAATGGGTAATATAAAGTCATAAGTGAACCATATACGATATCATAACAATGATTATGATTCTGTAATAAGTCAATGACATTATGTAAATCATTATACAGGAGGTTCAGACATTACAAAGAAAATCGGACCTAAGGTATGGGAAATATCACAATCTCATTTTTATCCGAGATTGTTTATACTTTGGTAATTACTTGGGTGTATTTTATCAACCACATCCATGTTTCCTCAATATGTAATATTATTTACATCCTCCTATAATTGTTTAAATACAATTTTACCCTTCGGTGAGTTTTTAGTAAAATATATGAAAGTAGTCTTTTGTCGTTTTTCAAACGAGGTACTTTTTGACTTTTCCGACAAAAGTACGAGAAGAATGTATTTTTTAACTTATACGGCAGGAATGGATTTTTAAATCAATATTTCCAGGATTATTTCTTTACAAGTTTTCAAGTTTAATTTATATCAACTTCTTTTAGTTTAGAATTATATGACATATTACGAAAGGAAAAGTGTTTTTGAAGTAGAAAGGATATTTTCCTCAAGAATAGAGTTGAAGTGTTTTATCAAAATTATTTTCCATCTAATCTAATAAAGGATTTTGTTTTATCCCTATTATTACATTGATTTGATTATGTTGTGATGAAATTATTTTTATGAATTCCTTTATCTTATATGAATTATTTTATGATTCCCATTTTTATTACTTGGGTTATGCTATGATATATGGTTTATGATTTTTTGGCACACATAAGAATGGTATAATTATGAGATGGGTGGGACCTATATCTCCCTCCAATGCATTGGGTAAAGATTTTATATCTCATGAGATAGACATGGCTGGAACGATAGGTTAAACCGATTCAATGAATCAGGACTTAAACGAGGAGTGAACTCGGTTCAGAAATGGAGTTTGTCCACTATGATAGTCTTGGCACTGAGTCTTGACTAATAAGAAATGATTCTCTATGATTATGTGTGTATGCCACAATGTTTCATGTTTTATGTTATGATTATTGGGATTACATTTCACAACTATGATTTATCCCATGTTATGAAATTATGATTTCTTTTGCAGGTTAAGATTTCCAAAAGTTATGTTCTTATGTATATGATGTCATTGATATTTATTTTGTTTACCCTTACTGAGCATTTGAGCTCACCCTTTTATGTTTTCTTTTCCCCAGGATATAAATAAAGGTTTTAGGTAAAAAAAGGAAGATCTTTATGGGAGATGTTGAAGATCTTTCACCATGATAAGAAGATTATATTCTGAGTTTCCAAAGACACTAAACTATTACGGTCATTGTGTGTGTTTTTTTGTTATTTACTAAGTATTCCGCAAAAGTAATGTAATGTCCATATACGTTAAGCTTTGGTTATCTACAAATATCATAGAAAAACATAATCTGAATATCCCTGTATTATAGACTTCAAATTCATTTACTCACATTTCGAACATTCATATCTACTTACATTCTGAATATTATTGTTTAGTTACGCTTTCACTTGTTCCATTATAAAATGATGTCGTGCCTTCAGTTATCAACTAACAGTTGTTTGAGTGACACGTGTAGAGGTCCCTCCAAAATTCATCGAAAAATATGATCATTGGAGGAGGGAGCCGACTGTTGGAGATGTGCCTATTAATAGGATCTCATCTGAAAGAACACTACACACATGAAAACATCATTGAAATATGTGCTTACATGTGGTTGAAGTGATTTGAGAGAGAGAGGCTCTTATAAACTCTCATGCTTCGTGCAGAAATTTTTAATGACTTGTTCAAACTTTTCTTCATGTAGACTTGCTTCGTGCATCTCCGATTGTTGCTTTATTCAATTGAGGGCTTCCTGGGATAACAAGATAGTGGTGCTAACTACCTATTAGTTGAGGTCATGCATGGATAGCAAGACAGACTTTGATCATTATATCAAGGGATTACACTGGTGTGGGTAAGATAGAATTTCATGAAAGTATAAATCAAGAGACCTTTATCCAAGGTTGTTGGATACCCTTCTCTTTGGGTTAAAAGATATAATATTTGTTACTAGTTTTGTTTCATGTCTTCCGCTAATATTTGTATTGTAGAGGAAAGTATAACTTTATTATACTTCCTCATACTTGTACTTTGTTATAGTAAGATTCTGTACACTTTAATGTAGAATCTTAGTTGTTGTAAAATTGTGTTATGTTTCATTTCCAGAATCACAATTTTTGGAATCAAGAAAGATAATAGATGTTAGAGGGTTGTGAATTTTGGTTATCCTTATAATTTCCTTAAGGATTTTTTTAAAGAATACAAATCTCCCCCCTCTAGTATTTATATCTCATTTTAAATATTCGATCCTACATTTGGTATAATAGAGTATATCATACTCAGACATACCATCCTAACAATTGGTATCAGAGGATGGGTAACCTATCAATTAATCTAAGGATTAGATTCAGAAGATAATTAGTTATCAGAATATAATTTTAGGATTCATATATTCAGATTCATACTTTGATTCATATTTTTCGAAATCTGTTTTTCAGATTCACATAGTTCGGATTCATTTTTTCTTAGAGATACTCTTGCTCTATATTTGCCTTGTTTACAAAATCTTACTACTAATAAGTTTGTGTGATAAATATTTTCATAAGATTTGAAAGTTTAAATGTTGGTTCTATAGATAATCAAAATCCTACAAGACCTTCTATTTTCGACAAAAATGATTATTAGTACTGGAGAGATAGGATGAATACATTCGTTTTCAATACTGGAGTTGATAACTATATAATTTTGACTAAAGATTATAAGATTTCGGATAAGGAATTGAGACCCTTTATGAATCAAGAGAAATCAGAATATTAATAAAACTTCAGAGTCATAAATACATTGTTTTGTTTCCTGACTTGGAACATCTATAGTCAAATATCTTTGTGTGATGCTGCAAAAAGTATCTTGAAGAAACATGAAGTTACACATTTCGGTACATCCAATGTCATAGAGTCCAGAAGAGCTATGTTGAGAGCTAAATACCATAGTTTTAATTTTTTTATGGAGAACATGCAATAAAATTTCAGAAAAGTTGTATGACTATCATGAAAAACTTACAATATATGGAAGGAAAATGCATGGATGATGAGGAAATTTTTGATAAGATTATAGATATCATGCCAAATGAATGGGAATCCAAGAGTATAGCTATTGATGAGAATTGGAATGTCACTAAGATTTCCTTAGATGAGTTGTTTGGAACTCTTCTTCAGCATTAAACCAGAATGAAGAGAGATGTTGAAAATGACAAGAAGAAGAATGGGAATAGATGAGTTGCTTTTACAACCACTTCTAAACATATGAAATCCCTAACCCCAAAAAGTGTAACCATATCGAAAGTCATTATTTAGTCAGAATCTAGTGAGACAGAAAAGTTAGAAAACGAATTAGCTAATCTTACTCGAAGAATGAACAAGATTGTAACTCAATGAAACCTTCATAATAAGTATAATAAGAAGGACTATAGAGATAAGAAAGATGGAGATGTTATGTGTTATGAATGTAAAAGAACAAGTCCTATCAGAACTGATTGTCCTTTTTTGAAGAAGAAGGAATTGAAGGAATGGAATTCAGAAAGGAATATGAATAAATTCTATCAATCAAAGAACAAGAAAAGTCATAAAGCTAAAGGTACATGGAGTACTATTTGTATATATTCATCAAAAATTGAATCTTTTGAATATGATTCATCCACATAGAAGAATATTGGTTTCATTTCTACTACTTCTTTTCTGTGTCTTAAGGACAAGGTACACTCAGTCAAGGATTTAACAAATTTATCTCTTGATATTAATTACTATTCCAATAATAGTACTTCTAATGAAGATACTTCATCCTCAAGAAATGAAGAATTATATTCATATGAAGACATTTCTAGATTTTCCAAGTTACATGATGTATGAAATTGTAAAATTGCTAAGAAATTAGACAAGGTAAATACTAGTGAAAAAATTCTTACAAATGAGATTTCTGATATTTCTAGAGATCATAGAGATAAATAAGAGCTTTTAGAAAAACGTTCTATAGAACTTGTGAACGCATGTTCTGATAATGAATAACTTTCTAAAGATAATAAGAATACTATTTTAAAGATAAATATTTTTGAGGGAAAATATAACTCTACGGAAATGATTCACGAGGATAAGAATTTAGTCATCAGACTAAAATCTGAAGTATTTTCTCCTAAGAAGATTCTAGAAAAATTTAACTCTAGGAAGGAAAATTTTGACAAGTTTTATTGTCAAATCAAACCTCAAGGAAACACCACTGGAGTAGGTTATACTAACCAAAAACTAGTTTTTCGATATAAGTATTTTGTTCCTTCTAGAGACCCTTTTTGTACAAAGTGTCAAATTGATGGGCATTGGAAGAAACAATTATCCTTAAATAGTTTCTAATCATGTGGGTATCATAAAGATTATTTTTTAAAAAAATGTGGATACCAAAAATTCTGTTAACTAACAATTCTGGATCCAAGAAAGTTTGTATTCCAAAAAACTAACCATTTCTTATTTTCAGGAAAATATAGAAGGTAACAACAAAAATATGTGGTTCATGGATAGTGAATATTACTGGCATATGACTAGTAACAGAAATTATTTTGAAAATATTTTCAAAATGAAATGAGGAAAAGTAACTTTTGGAGATAATTCTCAGGGAGAAATTATTGGTATAGGTAACATCGTTCTTCTTTGAAAAACGTTGATATCAAATGTTTTATTTCTTAATGTTATTATTCACAACCTCATTAGTATAATCCAATTATTTGATTAAGGATACCTTGTGAATTTTATGAATGATAAGTGCTTAGTACACTATCCCAAGGAAGAATTTATTCCTTCTGCCAATAAGAAAGAGAATTTTTACACACTAAACATAGAAGAACATAGGAGCTAAGACTTACCGTGTCTTAGTGAATTGAAAGATCATTCTTGGTTATGGCATAGAAGGTTGGGTCATTGTAACCTTAGAATCTTATGAAAACTCTATAATAATGGACTAGTTAAGGATCTACCAGAGCTTAGATATGTTTCTACAAATGTTTGTGACCCATTTCAATATGGAAAGAAATATAAATTGAGTTTTAAATCAGTCGGTGAAGTCTCAACTATTGTTGCATTATAGATAGTGCAAATGGATCTTTTTGGTCCAACACAAACTGGAAGCATAGGGGGAAAATACTATGTGTTTTTCATAGTTTATGATTATACTAGATATACGTGGGTCCTTTTTCTAAAAAATAAGTCTGAAGCATTTTCTTATTTCAAAAGGTTTAGATCCCAAGTTAAAATTAAGAAAAACCTTCCATTGATTACTATTCATAGTGACCATGGAGGATAATTTCAAAATTATTATTTTGATACATTTTGTAGTAGAAAAGGCATCAATCATAACTTTTCAGCACCAAGAACACCACAACAGAATGGTGTTGTCGAAAGAAGAAATATAATTCTTCAAGATATAACTATAACAATGTTGAGTGAGTATTCTATTGCCCATAATTTTTAGACTAAAAATGTAATTACTTCTTGTTATACTATAAATCGTGTTTTCATTATACCTTTTCAAAATAAAACTCCTTATTAGTTATGGAATGGTAGAAAACCTTGACATTACTACATTGAGGTTTTTGGATGAAAAGAATTAATTATGAAAACTACAAGTAATTTACACAAATTCACACCAAAATATGATGAAGGAATTTACTTAGGATACTCCAAAACTTCTAAGGCTTATAGAGTTTTAAAAAAAACTTGTATTGTTGAACAGATTGTGCATGTCAAATTTGATGAAACTAATTCTTTTGAATTTAAACAACCCCTACCTATATCCCCAGATGTGTTTTCAAAAAATGATTATCAACCTTTGATAGAAGATCCTTCTGATAATGAAAATGTTTATGAAAATAATCATGATACATTTATCCCAGAAGATTTCCAACCCTATGTTTATGAACAGGTTTCAAAAAACCCAAATCAGTTGTTTCTAAAGAATCATCCCATTGATAGTATCATTGGTGATGTCAGTCAACCTGTAAGGACTAGAAGTTCTTTATGAAATGAAGTAGAGCATCAATAATTCCATTCCCAATTCGAACCTAAAAGCACTAATGAGGCATTAGTTGATGTTGATTGCATTAAAGTCATGCAAGATGAACTAAATGAATTCAAAAGGAATAATGTATGGACCTTTTTTGAAAGGCCTAAGGAAACCACTGTTATTGGTGTAAAACAGGTCTTCAGAAATAAGTGTGATGAAAATGGAATCATTGTATGAAATAAATCTAGATTAGTTTCTAATGGCTATAATCAACAAGAAGGAATAGAATATGAAGAAACCTATGCTCCAGTATCTAGACTTGAAACTATTTGAATTTTACTTTCCTTTGAAGCCTTCTTCAAGTTCAAACTTTTTCAAATGGATTTGAAATGGTCTTTCCTTAATGGTTATGTTAAAGAGGATGTTTTTTTGAAAAAAAATAATATATTTGAATATAAAAATCATCCTAACCATGTTTTTAAACATACCAAATCTTTGTATTGCCTTAAACAATCCCCTCGAGCTTGGTATGATAGACTCACTGGATTTTTTGCTTCAAAATAACTAGGTTAAAGGAAATGCAGATCCAAACCTTTTTTAAAGAAGAATAAGAAAAATTTTATGATTGTTAAAATTTATGTTGATGAAATTATATTTGGTTAAACATAGGAATCCTTAACTAATTCTTTTGTGGATCTAATGAAATCAGAGTTTGAAATGAGTATAATGGGTGAGTTAACATTTTTCCTTGGTTTTCAAATCTCTCAAAAACCAGAAGGAATCTATATATACCAACATAAGTATATTATATATAGTCTTAAAAAGTATGGATATGATAACACTGAAAGTATATGTACTCCTATCAGTACCTCAAACTCACTTGATCTTGATAAAGCTGGGAAACCAGTCGATCAAACAACAATTAGAAGTATGATAGGAAGTCTAATTTACTTGAAAACTAGTCATCTAGACTTACTGTTTTCAGTATTCTTATGTGAAATTTATCAATCTAATCCTAAGGAATCTCATTTAAAGGCAGTGAAAATAATTTTTCGCTATTTAAAGAGAACCATGGATTTAGGACTATTTTATAATTCTCGACATGATTTTGTCTTAAAATGATTTTCAGATGCTGAATTTGGGGGATGTAGAATGGATAGAAAGAGTATATCTTGAACTTGTTGTTTCATAGAAGATTCATTAGTTTCTTGGTCTTTCAAGAAGCAATACTCAGTAGCACTCTCCACTGCGGAAGCTGAATATGTAGCAGCTAGAAATTGTTGTGCTCAAGTGTTGTGGATGTAACACACACTCACCGACTATGGCTTGAGTATTACTAAGACTCAAATGTTGTGTGACAACACAAGTGCCATTTCCATCAGTAAAAACCCTTCACATCACTCTCATGCAAATCACTTGGATATTAAGCATCACCTTCTAAGGGATCACACACAAATAGGAGATATCATTCTTCAATTTATCCGAACAGAAGATCAACTTGCTGGTATTTTCACAAAATCCATACCCTCCGATAGATTTGAAAACATGAAACATAAGTTAATAATGATAACCATGAGGTAATCTACCTCCATTAACTTTCTGTTGAACCAATCTCCTTATAGTAATAAATTCATTTTCATATGGGGAGTACATCTGTCATTAAAGTTTTTCACAATTAGTGTCTCAAAAAATATTGTAATGAAACTTTTTGTAGTTAGTTTTTTAAATTTTTATTCTGAAAATTTTTTTAATGGAATTTTTTGTAGTTGGAATTTTTTTAATGGGAATTTTCGTAATGGGAAATTTCGTACTTATAATTTTCATAATCGTGTTTTTGTACTCACAGATTTCTCAATAAAACTTTTAGATCATATGTTTTTCATTGTGGGTTTTTTGTAGAACGATTTTTGTAGTAAGTTTTTTCATAGCCAAATTTTCATCAAGAAGAATATCACCTATTATGAATAATATTCCAAGGAAATATGAATGGTATGGTGTAACACCCCAAGATTTCATAGTGTGTTATTTCTTCAAAATAATTCAATAACTTTCACTACATGCAACACCATGTTCAAGCACACCATGACTTACCAAACAAGCCGTTCAAAAGAGGTTATGAATAGTATTAGATAAATTTTAATGTTTATATAATCCTTATAATTTTAGAATCCATATTATGAGTTTCTTAGATATAATGCAAGAACAAATTCATTTTCAGTATTGCACTTTTATCAACTTTAATAGTGAACCCTTTTTAAATACTATATTTTAAACTTTTTGACTAAATGGGGACATCAAAAATTTAAAATGAAACATCCCAAGCTTCCACGGTACACTTTCTTTGAATAATACAGTAGCGTGTGTTGTACGCAACCTTGAGTTTTAACACACACCACAACCAATCAAACTAGCCGTTATGAATAGTAATACCTACTTTTTAAAATTATATATATTTTATATTTTAAAATGGACTTCATATTTGGATTCGTAATATCGAATTTAGCCTAAGGTGAAATTTTGGTACATTTCGGATAACTTTCATATTTTGATGAATAGTGAAAATTACTAAATTTTAATTAAAAACAACTTTTTTAATCAAAATAATTAATAGTGATAAATTATGAATTTTAGTGGTTTTAAAGTATATTTAGAATATATTTTTACCATTTAATATAATGTTGGTCATTGGACATAATTTTACAATTAAACCGAACATAAACAAGTGTCAATCTTTTGATAGTTATTATCTCTTAAAAACACGCTTTTTGTTTTGACAGCGGGAATTAATTTTAAATTAATTTCTGCCACTTCTATGTTTAGAATTTAGGAAAATGGATTCCATATTTTGAATCAGGATGTTCAAATTGTGTAAATTGGTAACTTTTATTTTTAGACATTTTGAATAATTACTGCGGTAAATATTTTATTTACCATGGTTAAGGGTAAATCTGGTAAATAAGGGTTAACAAAATAATATTATAATAATACTAAATTACCCTAAAACGTGTCTTAACCCTATTGGTTGATAAATGGTCGACCATGGGCATCTTTGTGTCAATTTTGGGACCCCATGGATCCACTTGTAAGTGATAATGACACTTTATTTTAATTAAGTTAAAATGAATACAAAAACGACACAAGCATATATCTTTTAGAAAAACAATTGTTACATAGGGTTATATAAGTTGGATTTTAGATTATAAATATTCATTAGAAAGATAAAAAGATTTTCTACATAATGATATTTTATTTATAATTTTTAGACATTAAATAATTTATTTTATTTATGACACAATGATGATGCAGTAATTACTATAATAGTGAAAAATTAAAATAATTGATATTATAAACACCCAAATAAATATAATATGAAACTTTTAATGAATTAAACTAATTTTCTAGGATAATATGATATATTAGGATTGATGTAATTGACTTTGTTCGAAGTAATCAATCTGTTATGAGTTTCACAAAAATCAACAATTGAATAGTGTCAAAATTGACATAAAAGAGTTCTTAAAACAAATATTATATTATTAATTGATATTAAATTCCTAAAAATCTAAGGTTAGGCCAAGAGACTTATATTATGATAGGTTAATCATTAATTGACCACTTGGGGGTCTCTTGGATGTATATAGTAAGTTTATTAACCATATTATATAAAAATACAAAGAGACATTGTAAAAGTGAAACTAATTAACTTTGAGTTAATACTTAAAGATAAGGTTAATATAAGTACCCAAACCTGTCTAAATTCTATTGGATGAGTTGTTTTCGACCTATCCCCACCTCATCCTTTGAATAGTCAACTTTGGAGCCTTTGGAAACCGAATATGAATTTATTATAAATTAATAGTTCTAGCTTTTCCAAAGGTGCCCCTCACCCCTCTTATAAAAGGGCACTCCTCCTTCTCATTTCCTCACACCTCTCAAGCCACTTGGCTCGTCCAAACTCTACCCAACTAAGCTCCCCACATCCTTATCCTCCTCCTTGAAGCTTCCCCTTAGGCAGAAAGCATTTCAAGAAGTCCTTTGGTTCCAACCAAAGTGAGTTACCTAAATTAAAGGTAACAATTTCTCTTAAAGTATTTTCATTTATTTTGCTTCTCCAACCCCCAAAATCTTTTTATTTCCTTTATTTTATAACAACACCAGTATCCTCAATATACTAGGATGTTGTTATAAGAAGGATTCAAACTACACATTCACACAACTCCATCTAATGGATGATGAACATAATGTTTCTGTGGATGGCAAACTAACGCCTCACGAAACGATGATTGTTCAAATACATCGTACCGCCTCTCATGGTGGCCATTAGGATGGCACTGTAATTAAATATGATATTAATGATATATATTTTATATATAAGCTTCTGTAATTCCATTTTATTTCATACCATTATTCGTTTCATGTTGTATATACATACGATAATTTCATTTGAGGAAGTGCGGACTACCGCCCCCTTAAAATGATATGACTCGTTCATACCACACATGGAACGTATAAAGGATGGTGTAAATGAACTTAAGTAACATATATAAAATATTATATTATACTGGAATAGTAATATACCTATGTATAATTTGGATTCGATTCTTTTAAAATAAAAATTAAATGGAAGTAGCGTTCGTGCGTACGTACGGACTACCGTCTCCACGAACGCGATGAGATTCATTCTCCATCGTATAATTTGATGATTTAGAAATGATGTTTAAGAATTTGATACCATTATGGATATGAATAATATACATCCCATTAATAACGAATATGTCTCACATAACAAAGAATATAAAGTAAAATGAACCCGTTAACACCCGAAATGACGATAATTCTAAAATATTATTAACAAATCAATGATAAAAGATCATATATGATATCATATTAAAGTAAATGATTCTTTTATTATTCAATAACAATTATTTCACCATTATACAGGAGGTAAACCTACCATCGACCAAGGAAAAAGTACAATGTAAGGGTTTTCTTATCTCACTTTTAATTCCGTGAGAATTCCATTGATCACCACTTAATTATTGCATGTGGTGTATGTGTACTGCCCATGATCGTATTCATTGTGTAATATACTTTAATTTATGGGTATTTACATCATCATTGTATGATACTTCTTTCATGGGTGTATGTTTCGTAAGTTACCTAATCGATAAGGGAATTTGAGATTTCAATTTCCACTCATTTGGCTTTACACATATTTCATTGATTATATTACCCCAAGATTATGTGTGGAATCACTATTCATTTGATTATGTCATAATTTCCACTCCCCTTCCTGTGGATATAAGTTTGATACACATAATCACTCCATTGATAATTCTCAATTCATTGATATGAATTTGATAAGAGTAATTTTAACTCATTCTCCATTTGTTGAGTTAAACATCCAATTCGTTGGTATTGTTTTTACAAGAATATGTGTGAATATCCTTTGATTGATTTACACTGAATATCCAATCATATTTAGTGTATTTATATTTGTCACACATAATTATGTCGTTGATTTATCCTTAACCTAAGGATACAACCTTTATGAGAGATTTCATCTCAATTTACATTCCATTGAGACTTCTTTGATGATATACACCAAATCACTTTTATGTGGTGTATATAATGTACTTTGACATAGTATATCATGAATCCCTTTATTCTCATGATATTACAAAGTTTTGATTACCTTAATTATTTGTATTCAATTGTATCTCTTTTGGTTAGAATCTCTAACTAAAATACCATTTTTAAATGTTTTAAAGACTTATTCATATAAATCTTTCTCATTAATGTCCATGTTTTAAAAATGGTTTCAAGGATTTATTTATATGGACATTAAATTTTAGAAATTAAAACTCCTTTTAAAAAAGTTTCAAAGTGGTATGGGACACTTTGATTCAAAAATCTATTTTTAAATGGCTTCTTGACAAATAGTGTGACTTTTAAATGATTTCAAGAAAAGGGGGATATTTCTCTCAAATAGTTTTGATGATTATTTTCATCTATGTCAACATCCTTCATTATTCTTGATTGAGGTTAATGTGATACAATACAATCTTCCATATTGTATCGAATGAGTTATTTTTGACTATGGATGTGCTATTTTTATACCATTCATGGTTTGTGGTTAAAGTATTGACATTTCGTATGCTAGTTTTAATACGAATGTTTATGTTATGTTTAAACCTGTTCATATGAGGAATGCATTGGACTTAATAAGTGACGGGTGGAGCCCGCTATAGCTCCTCGATGCATCGGTAGGTCTCATGAGACAAACTAGTGTCTTGGCACAAGGCCTTGGCAAAATCTTATTTGTAGTCTTGGCACGAGGCCTTGGCTATGTGGTTATGATAGTCTGGCATTATGCATTCCATCATTATGAAAGTGGTTATTGATATTGCATGTGATCATTCGACTAGTAGAATATCCATGTGAGTAAGTAAATGGAATTATTTCATTTTACCTTTGCCATTTTATGCTGAAGTTCAAGTTTAAAAGGCTTTTGTTT
The DNA here is from genome assembly GCA_963277665.1 of Viscum album. Classification (NCBI taxonomy): domain Eukaryota; kingdom Viridiplantae; phylum Streptophyta; class Magnoliopsida; order Santalales; family Viscaceae; genus Viscum; species Viscum album. Next base: position 1,033,648,620 of record OY728125.1, read on the forward strand.
TAGTTATAAATTGCCTTAAGTGTTTATGCTCATTTATGAAAGCTTCTGCTATAATGTTATCCTTACTGAGCATCCGAGCTCACCCCTTTCAATGTTTTATTTTTTTTTCCCAGGATTATGAAGAAGTAATTTATGAATGACCTGCAGGGATAGTATGAGGGGATATGAAGACAAGATGTTTTTTTTATGATGTAATGTAAAAATTTATGGATGTATCTAGTTATTCCAAGGCTACTAAACTAATCGGTCTTTCGAGACTTGATCTTTCTCGTGATCATGCCAATGTTATGTAATTAATGCACCGACTCTGGGTAGCTGGGGTCGGGGCGTTACAGTTGGTATCAGAGGAAGTTTAGTACAAACCTTGGAAGCTAGATTTAGATAAACTCTGATTAGAGCACGTAGACCTAAGATGAACTTTGAGGATTAGTATAGAAGAACTTCCTAGAATTTTGGTATTGTAAAGATTTTGTGAGTTTTCCGAGCAATACATCCCTGTCTGGATACGAGCAGGTAGAGGCGGCTCTGGCACAGATGTACATAGGGATAAAACCCGAAAACACCGCTTTGAGCTAGACTCGAACGGGAACTGGTGCACGACAACGGGCCTTGCTGCACTCTTGGTTACGACACTCCCGGGGGATATGCTTAGGATAATTTACATTTTCTTTACAAACCGATTTAAGTAATATATACATAAGATGAGAGAAAATGACCTTGGTTAATCCTAATATGTTTCAAATTGACAATATGGTGACATTTTAATCTCTAAATGATTTTACGACTACTATTACTCACACAATGCCTTCTGGTTTTAGTCAATGGCTGGATTCCAAGGAAGTCATAGTGACTTTGAGAATGATGTACAAGTTCGGAACAGTGGTGGCAATGAGCAACAAAATGGAATGTTGATAGGCGTGAAAGATATCGTCTTTATGCCAAATCAGTTTTCCAAAAATATGATCAACAACATATATATTAACCAACTCCCAGACTCAACAAGGAAGATAAAGGTGATAAATGATAAGATCTCCAGCAATGGAGACCATGGAGAAAAGAAACCTCAATTTCCATCATGCAGGAATTGTGGAAAGAGACACCCAGGAAAGTGTCTCAATGGGACAACGAAATGTTTTACGTGCGGGAAGGAAGGACATAAAGTGAAGAATTGCCGAAGAAAAATGAAGAGTACTATGGAAGAAGATAAAAATGGTCCCAAGAGTCCATTTACAGTCATTTTTCGTAAATGTAGGGGACCTGGCCATTACCCGAGTGAATGTCCTATTTTATAGGATATTTTCTTGGTCAAAGAAGAAGCTATGTGGAAATAAATGGCTGGAGAAAAATTTAAAAAGTATTAGCACTCCTTGTTGATGGGTTTGCTTTGGAATAATTTTCTCTTGTATTTGTAACCCCACAGTTTGCCATGTGAGAATGATATTTGAGGAAGAATTGTCTCTTCTCTTGTGGATATAGGTATAAATAACCATTTGGTTTTATATGATCATTGGGGTTTGAGAAAATGATATGTTATTATAATTTGGGATGAAAATGCAAAGTATGATATAACATTTGTGGTTAAATTATGTTATTTTGAGGAATTTATCTCAATTTGGTAATATTATAAAATATAGTTTTTGAAAAAGGACAACACGTAGACCGTGTGACAACCCATCGCATCGGACAAAGCCGTGGGAATCGAACCCACAACCAAAGTACGATTGGGATTTATCGCCTACCACTGGACTACGTGAAGTCCCTGGTTAGTGTGACTAATTTTTTTTTGTTAAATGATTTTATTGATCAATAATAAGATGATTTGGGTTCTTATGTCTTATCAAATGAATACCCTTGGTATAGGAAAATGATTTGGTGATTAAGTGATAAATGTTATTTTGGAAGATGTTCGTTTTGTTAGGAACACTATATGCCCAAGAAAAATAGAATACAATGAGGTTTCATTTGTAGAGTAATGGTGGATTTTTATCTACATTTTTATTGTTGATTTATAGTGATTTGGGTTATTTATGGAAATGATTAACCTATAACAGAGAATATGTGATGATTACTTTTAAGTATGTGACTTTAAGAGTATTTGATGTAATTTGGAGATACAATGTAACATGGGAGACTACATAATCAAATTCTTCTATGTTTTGGGTTTCAATATTAGTTTGGATTATATTAAAGGATTTTAAGGACAATTGGTTATTAAATGGTATCTATTTAACTTTGGGGTATTGTTGGTTTAATTTTAGAAATTAAGATTAGTGCATATTTATCTCAATGAATATCCTTTTGGGGGATCATTAGATCATTCAATAACCATTTTGGTTTTGATTAATATATGGTTTATCCTGCATGGATCATGTGATTCTATAGAAGTTTATTCTAGCTCTTCCAGTGTGACCAAGTCTTCTTGAATACTCATCATTAAAAAAAAAAATTGAGTTAGTGGTGGAAATTTATTAAAGAATGAAAATCTACTTAAAATTTAAGTATATCTCATAATGTTCTTAGCCAATCTCATAAATAAAATCCCCAACATTAATAAAAGAAACATAGAACAAAAATGTTGTCCTAGATGGTACCTTAAATCATCACAAATTTATGGCTTTGGGATTTTTGGCCTTTTCATAGCCATGTTCTCTACCACTCTCCATGAGATAATTGATGGTTAGATTTCTCCTCCATATCCATATTTTCCTTCATGGAACCCTAGAATGTGTTATTTTCGGTAATCTTCATACTTTCGACTCTTTATTTTAAATAGAGGCCTCATTAATTCATTTTTCGATGTGGGATTTCAACTAAGATATTTTGAAACGTCAAAAATGTGTTATCCTAATACCCTATGTTTTGTTGAACCGATGGTATTTCAAATCATCATAGATTGATGATTATAAGGACCTCAATTTTACACTTGTTTGTGATTGATGACCTCAATCACCACCTATAAATATTTACGTTTTTCCTCCAATAATATGTCTCTAGTTGCCACCAATGTTCTCCTAATTGAGATCATAATTTGGTGGTGACCCTTTGATTTCTCTTTTTCTCATATTAAGACTAAATTTTAGTAACCCAATTTCCGATGTGGGTTTTCCCACAAATATATTATCTATTTTCAACCTTTTTTTTTGAAGAACAATTTCAAATTGCGAGGACGCAATTTATTGAAGGAGGGGAGAATGTAACACCCCAAGATTTCATAGTGTGTTATTTCTTCAAAATAATTCAATAACTTTCACTACATGCAACACCATGTTCAAGCACACCATGACTTACCAAACAAGCCGTTCAAAAGAGGTTATGAATAGTATTAGATAAATTTTAATGTTTATATAATCCTTATAATTTTAGAATCCATATTATGAGTTTCTTAGATATAATGCAAGAACAAATTCATTTTCAGTATTGCACTTTTATCAACTTTAATAGTGAACCCTTTTTAAATACTATATTTTAAACTTTTTGACTAAATGGGGACATCAAAAATTTAAAATGAAACATCCCAAGCTTCCACGGTACACTTTCTTTGAATAATACAGTAGCGTGTGTTGTACGCAACCTTGAGTTTTAACACACACCACAACCAATCAAACTAGCCGTTATGAATAGTAATACCTACTTTTTAAAATTATATATATTTTATATTTTAAAATGGACTTCATATTTGGATTCGGAATATCGAATTTAGCCTAAGGTGAAATTTTGGTACATTTCGGATAACTTTCATATTTTGATGAATAGTGAAAATTACTAAATTTTAATTAAAAACAACTTTTTTAATCAAAATAATTAATAGTGATAAATTATTAATTTTAGTGGTTTTAAAGTATATTTAGAATATATTTTTACCATTTAATATAATGTTGGTCATTGGACATAATTTTACAATTAAACCGAACATAAACAAGTGTCAATCTTTTGATAGTTATTATCTCTTAAAAACACGCTTTTTGTTTTGACAGCGGGAATTAATTTTAAATTAATTTCTGCCACTTCTGTGTTTAGAATTTAGGAAAATGGATTCCATATTTGGAATCAGGATGTTCAAATTGTGTAAATAGGTAACTTTTATTTTTAGACATTTTGAATAATTACTGCGGTAAATATTTTATTTACCATGGTTAAGGGTAAATCTGGTAAATAAGGGTTAAAAAAATAATATTATAATAATACTAAATTACCCTAAAACGTGTCTTAACCCTATTGGTTGATAAATGGTCGACCATGGGCATCTTTGTGTCAATTTTGGGACCCCATGGATCCACTTGTAAGTGATAATGACACTTTATTTTAATTAAGTTAAAATGAATACAAAAACGACACAAGCATATATCTTTTAGAAAAACAATTGTTACATAGGGTTATATAAGTTGGATTTTAGATTATAAATATTCATTAGAAAGCTAAAAAGAGTTTCTACATAATGATATTTTATTTATAATTTTTAGACATTAAATAATTTATTTTATTTATGACACAATGATGATTCAGTAATTACTATAATAGTGAAAAATTAAAATAATTGATATTATAAACACCCAAATAAATATAATATGAAACTTTTAATGAATTAAACTAATTTTCTAGGATAATATGATATATTTGGATTGATTTAATTGACTTTTTTCGAAGTAATCAATCTTTTATGAGTTTCACAAAAATCAACTATTGAATAGTGTCAAAATTGACATAAAAGAGTTCTTAAAACAAATATTATATTATTAATTGATATTAAATTCCTAAAAATCTAAGGATCGGCCAAGAGACTTATATTATGATAGTTTAATCATTAATTGACCACTTGGGGATCTGTTGGATGTATATAGTAAGTTTATTAACCATATTATATAAAAATACAAAGAGACATTGTAAAAGTGAAACTAATTAACTTAGAGTTAATACTTAAAGATAAGGTTAATATAAGTACCCAAACCTGTCTAAATTCTATTGGATGAGTTGTTTTCGACCTATCCCCACCTCAGCCTTTGAATAGTCAACTTTGGAGCCTTTGGAAACCGAATATGAATTTATTATAAATTAATAGTTCTAGCTTTTCCAAAGGTGCCCCTCACCCCTCTTATAAAAGGGCACTCCTCCTTCTCATTTCCTCACACCTCTCAAGCCACTTGGCTCGTCCAAACTCTACCCAACTAAGCTCCCCACATCCTTATCCTCCTCCTTGAAGCTTCCCCTTAGGCAGAAAGCATTTCAAGAAGTCCTTTGGTTCCAACCAAAGTGAGTTACCTAAATTAAAGGTAACAATTTCTCTTAAAGTATTTTCATTTATTTTGCTTCTCCAACCCCAAAAATCTTTTTATTTCCTTTATTTTATAACAACACCAGTATCCTCAATATACTAGTATGTTGTTATAAGAAGGATTCAAACTACACATTCACACAACTCCATCTAATGGATGATGAACATAATGTTTCTGTGGATGGCAAACTAACGCCTCACGAAACGATGATTGTTCAAATACATCTTACCGCCTCTCATGGTGGCCATTAGGATGGCACTGTAATTAAATATGATATTAATTATATATATTTTATATATAAGCTTCTGTAATTCCATTTTATTTCATACCATTATTCGTTTCATGTTGTATATACATACGATAATTTCATTTGAGGAAGTGCGGACTACCTCCCCCTTAAAATGATATGACTCGTTCATACCACACATGGAACGTATAAAGGATGGTGTAAATGAACTTAAGTAACATATATAAAATATTATATTATACTGGAATAGTAATATACCTATGTATAATTTGGATTCGATTCTTTTAAAATAAAAATTAAATGGAAGTAGCGTTCGTGCGTACGTACGGACTACCGTCTCCACGAACGCGATGAGATTCATTCTCCATCGTATAATTTGATGATTTAAAAATTATGTTTAAGAACTTGATACCATTATGGATATGAATAATATACATCCCATTAATAACGAATATGTCTCACATAACAAAGAATATAAAGTAAAATGAACCCGTTAACACCCGAAATGACGATAATTCTAAAATATTATTAACAAATCAATGATAAAAGATCATATATGATATCATATTAAAGTAAATGATTCTTTTATTATTCAATAACAATTATTTCACCATTATACAGGAGGTAAACCTACCATCGACCAAGGAAAAAGTACAATGTAAGGGTTTTCTTATCTCACTTTTAATTCCGTGAGAATTCCATTGATCACCACTTAATTATTGCATGTGGTGTATGTGTACTGCCCATGATCGTATTCATTGTGTAATATACTTTAATTTATGGGTATTTACATCATCATTGTATGATACTTCTTTCATGGGTGTATGTTTCGTAAGTTACCTAATCGATAAGGGAATTTGAGATTTCAATTTCCACTCATTTGGCTTTACACATATTTCATTGATTATATTACCCCAAGATTATGTGTGGAATCACTATTCATTTGATTATGTCATAATTTCCACTCCCCTTCCTGTGGATATAAGTTTGATACACATAATCACTCCATTGATAATTCTCAATTCATTGATATGAATTTGATAAGAGTAATTTTAACTCATTCTCCATTTGTTGAGTTAAACATCCAATTCGTTGGTATTGTTTTTACAAGAATATGTGTGAATATCCTTTGATTGATTTACACTGAATATCCAATCATATTTAGTGTATTTATATTTGTCACACATAATTATGTCGTTGATTTATCCTTAACCTAAGGATACAACCTTTATGAGAGATTTCATCTCAATTTACATTCCATTGAGACTTCTTTGATGATATACACCAAATCACTTTTATGTGGTGTATATAATGTACTTTGACATAGTATATCATGAATCCCTTTATTCTCATGATATTACAAAGTTTTGATTACCTTAATTATTTGTATTCAATTGTATCTCTTTTGGTTAGAATCTCTAACTAAAATACCATTTTTAAATGTTTTAAAGACTTATTCATATAAATCTTTCTCATTAATGTCCATGTTTTAAAAATGGTTTCAAGGATTTATTTATATGGACATTAAAGTTTAGAAATTAAAACTCCTTTTAAAAAAGTTTCAAAGTGGTATGGGACACTTTGATTCAAAAATCTATTTTTAAATGGCTTCTTGACAAATAGTGTGACTTTTAAATGATTTCAAGAAAAGGGGGATATTTCTCTCAAATAGTTTTGATGATTATTTTCATCTATGTCAACATCCTTCATTATTCTTGATTGAGGTTAATGTGATACAATACAATCTTCTATATTGTATCGAATGAGTTATTTTTGACTATGGATGTGCTATTTTTATACCATTCATGGTTTGTGGTTAAAGTATTGACATTTTGTATGCTAGTTTTAATACGAATGTTTATGTTATGTTTAAACCTGTTCATATGAGGAATGCATTGGACGTAGTAAGTGACGGGTGGAGCCCGCTATAGATCCTCGATGCATCGGTAGGTCTCATGAGACAAACTAGTGTCTTGGCACAAGGCCTTGGCAAAATCTTATTTGTAGTCTTGGCACGAGGCCTTGGCTATGTGGTTATGATAGTCTGGCATTATGCATTCCATCATTATGAAAGTGGTTATTGATATTGCATGTGATCATTCGACTAGTAGAATATCCATGTGAGTAAGTAAATGGAATTATTTCATTTTACCTTTGCCATTTTATGCTGAAGTTCAAGTTTAAAAGGCTTTTGTTTTAGTTATAAATTGCCTTAAGTGTTTATGCTCATTTATGAAAGCTTCTGCTATAATGTTATCCTTACTGAGCATCCGAGCTCACCCCTTTCAATGTTTTATTTTTTTTCCCAGGATTATGAAGAAGTAATTTATGAATGACCTGCAGGGATAGTATGAGGGGATATGAAGACAAGATGTTTTTTTTTATGATGTAATGTAAAAATTTATGGATGTATCTAGTTATTCCAAGGCTACTAAACTAATCGGTCTTTCGAGACTTGATCTTTCTCGTGATCATGCCAATGTTATGTAATTAATTCACCGACTCTGGGTAGCTGGGGTCGGGGCGTTACAGTTGGTTTCTATACTCAAGTTTTCATATTCATTTTAACTTGTTGGTATATTCTATTGTATTTTATTTTTTTGGATTCGTTTTTCCTTAAACCCGAATGTTTTTCTTAAAACCTCAAAAGATAGGATTACAGATTTCCTTGTGGTTATTTTTTCAACCGTTAGATCAGATCAGAGTGTTTTTCAACCATTATATTGGGATTGGAAGTTGAAAGGTCACCTCTATCACCTATATAAAAGGGACCCCTAATATTTGTCCCACATCAGTTTCCAAGCTCTCGATTCTCAAACCACTACCTCAGTTCTTAAGCCCATTCCAAATCACTCAAAGTTCCTCTAGTCCGAATTTCTATTGAAGCATCTTCCATATAAATCCCTACTATGAATCCAATATCAAAATGGAAGGAATACAGGGAATGGTTGGTGCATCTTAACTTTTTCAAGTACTATTCTATAATTTGTAAGAATATCATGTTAACTGGATGGGAAGATGTCTGTATATTTAAGACAGGTGTTCAAGACATTGTGTATCCGGATTTACTCATAGATTCTTATGAGTCAGTGTGCTTCTTCATCGATGATGATAGAGAAATATTTTCATTCAAGTCTTATGGAAAAACATACAAACATTCTTATACCAAGGTAGCCAGCATGGTGGGATTATCATATGAATGGGAGGCATACTTTTTCTCCAACAAACTCCCAGATGTTCAAGGTAGTTTTCTAAAGGTGAAGGCCTTGCAATGTCTTGGACTTTCTGATTTCAAGACAAAAAAAATTTCCCATTTATCTTATAACAACCAGATCCTTCAGTTATGGGTCCACGGTTTTTTAGTACTGAGAAAAGGTGAAAAAGAAACCCTAAAGAAGATTGATTTATATTTATTATATTTCCTGGTAAATCTATGGAAAATCAATTTGATGAGGCATGTTCTTTTTATAATTCAGAACATCAAGAACGGAAATAGAAGAGCCCAAATTATCATGTATTCTACCTTACATTCAATGCTGATAGTTTGGTGTCTTGAATCATTGAAAATTTCATTAAAATACAAGCTTTACAATTGAATATTCAGGCTTGTTAGTGATGAATCCTTGAATAGATTGAATATGGGTTATTCTAAGGAGACAGAAGAGTTTTATGATCTGCCAAAAGAAGAGGCAGAAGGCAATACAGAAAACGTTGAAAAAGTTAAACCATCAAATAAGCCTGGCAAGAAAAGGAAGTTGAAAGAAGTGGAAGCTAAATATAAACCACCTAAAGATATGGAATCCCAATCCACACCTCCCAAACTGAAGAAACAGAAAGCATATCCGGATGTGGTGGTTGCAAGATGGAGGGAAGATAAGGAAAATAAGAAAGAAGTGGAGCCACAGTTCAGCTTGGACCCTAATGAAGCTAAGTCTTTAAGGGAGAATACTACTGAATACCTTGAGAAGAATGAATAAGAGAAGAAGATGAAGAAGAAAGTGTCTAAGGCTGATTTTGTACAATCTCTTTTGAATTCCACATATATAGCTTTTGAGAATAATCTTATGCCAGAAACATTCTTAGTCGATCCATTACGTGAGACTCCGGGGGATAATTTCTTCACTCTGGAAAAATCCAAATAAATAGAAGTTATTGATGAAGTGGAAGAGGCAGATGTATAAGAAGAAGAAGTCGTAGATGAAGAAAGAGGTGATATAGATGATCTGATTAAACAAGTTGAAAGATATCATGATAAGGCAATTCCACCAGAGAAATTACCACTATGAACATCTGAGGCAGAGTCTTCGAAGCTTGTCACTCTTGGAAATAAAGAATATAAAGATGGAATGAAACATGAAGACAAATAAGAAGAAGAAGTAAATGAATTATCTGATAAAGAAAGTTATGAAATTCACTTTATTGAGGAAGGAGCATAAAAAGAGAAATTTGAGGATGATATAGTTGTTCAATTATCTGATAGTGAGCATAAATCTCTTGATGAGAAAGTCATACCAATGATTGATAAAGGTAAGCAAGTGATTGTTGATAATAAAATAAAATATACAATGAAGAGGATGGAATTTGTATGAACTTCAAAAATAAATATTGTTGAGATTGAAAATCCACTCTCACCAAGTAAAGTCTTGGATTCAGAGTCATCTTCACTTGGTCATGATTTTGTGGAGACGTCTTTGAAGAAGCAAGTCGGTTCCATTCCGATATTTAAAAAAATAGATTCTAGATGCCAGATGCTCCAACACGCTCTTAATCAGAAATCAGATTCAGTGTCCATGGTGATGGAAAAGTGTGTAATGATAGAATCAGATTTCAAATCTTTTCTTTTATGTTATGATTCTCACAGGACGTCTTGCATGAAAATGACCACATGGTCAAAGAAGTTCTTCCAAAACATGGGAGATCTTGATGAATTTCAACCGGATTTAAAAGGGGATTATGATAACAAGGATTCCAAAATCATGGATCGTACAAATAGTTTTCTGTAAAATCTGACCCTAGAGAAAAATTATTAGAATCCACAGGTGAAGGATCTGAATGGGAAGCTTAACTCTGTTGCTCAAAGCTAGAAAGGGGATAGAGATCTCCATATCGAGATCGAATAGAAGCTTGTAAAGCATGATGAGGTTATTAAGGCTCAGTCTGAGGCTTTGAAGGCTCAAGATGATAGAATTAAATCCGTAGAAAAGAAAGATGAGGAGAACCACAAAGAGATAAATAAGCTAAAAACCCTTCTGATGAAGATAATACCCATGGAAAAAGAAGAAAAATATACCTATTCCGATCTTTAGTTGTAATTTCTTTCCTTGTAAAAATCCTTTCAATTATAATGATAACTCTGGTTGCTTGTATTTTGTGTTATTTTGTACTAATATTTCAGGTACCATATTGTTTTCCATTCCATCAAACTCATTTTAAAAATCAGAAAGGGGGAGAAAGAAAAAGAATTCTAAATAAGAGAAGGAAAAAATATTTATATGTACAAAAGAGGTATCCCTAAGTAAGTGGGGTTTATCTAAGGAGATGTTATATTTACGAAGAATTCCATATTCATAATGAAAATTATATTCCGGAAATCTATAATACGATCTTTAATGTTCCAAAGACAAAGGGAGAGTTATTCATATTCACCATTGTCCATGAACAAATGGAGATAATCTTTAATTTCAAAATCTAGAAAATCTTTTTCTAAGTCCTTATACTATTTTTTAGAAGAAAGTTTGTACATTCCAAAAAGGGGGATATTATTGAGTCAATAAGGTTTTCCTTATGAATTTTTCATTCTTTATTATTTTGAAAATCAGAAAACCCATATCTTAAATCAATTATGTATTTAAACTATATTTTACTTCTATAAGAAAAATTTCCTTACCCACTGAAATATACCCTTACCTAGACTTCATTGCTCAAATCATAATTTTTTTCATAAATAAAAAATAGAATTCATATATAAAAACTTATAATCATATAATACATAGACAAGATGCACTCTGTTTTAGGATCTGAATTCCTGTTATAAACATTTATGAAGTTCTACTCAAAAATCCCAATTACGAACTTTTATGAAGATCAACACTAAAATATGATTACGAACTTGTATAAAATCCTAACTACGAATTCAGATGATGAATTCTGATTATGAATTCTGATTAAAAATTCTTATGATGAATTCTGATTATGAATTCTCATTACAAATTCAGATGATGAAGTCTGAATACGAATTCACATTAAGAATTCTGATGATGAATTCGATTATGAATTCACATTACAAATTCTACTAATGAATTCTGATTACTAATTCTCATTATGAATTCTGATGATGAATTCTGATTACAAATTCTCATTACGTATTCTGATGATGAATTATGATTATGAATTCTTTTGATGAATTCTGATTACGAATTCTCATTACAAATTTTGATGATGAATTCTGATTAAGAATTCCCATTACAAATTCTGATGATGAATTCTGATTATGAATTCTCATTAAGAATTCTGATGATGAATTCTCATTACGAATTCTCATTACAAATTCTGATGATGAATTTTGATTATGAATTCTCATTATGAATTATAATGACGAATTCTGATTACAAATTCTCATTATGAATTCTGATTATGAATTCTCATTGCAAATTATGATAATGAATTCTAATTACAAATTATCATTACAAATTCCTTACAAAAATAGAATATCAATATCCCTATATTATAGACATCGAATTCAATTACTCACATTCCAAACATTCATATTTACTTACATACCGAATATTAGTTTTGGTTATACATTCACTTGTTCCATTATAAAATGATGTCGTGCCTTCAGTTATCAACAAACCGTTGGTTGAGTGACATATGTTCAGGTCCCTCCGAAATTAAAGGGAAAATATGAATTTTGGAGGAGGGAGAAGACTATTGGATATCTGCATATAAATATTAGCTCATTTGAACGAACTCGACACAGTTGACAACATATTTGACATCCGTTCTTATAGGCGGTTGAAGGGATTTCTAGAGAGGTAGGCTCTTATAAACTCTCAAGCACCATGTAAAAATATTGACTGACTTGATCAAACATTGATTCGTGTAGACCTAATTCATGTAACAATAGTTATTGTTGTGTACAATTGAGAACTTTTGTGGATAGGAAGACAGAGGTTCCGACTACATGATAGTTGAGGACTTTCAGGGATAGCAGGACTGACTCCGATCTTCTTATTGAGGGCTTACTCTAGTGTTGGTAAGACAATGTTTCTTGAAAGTATTAATCAAGGGGCCTTTATCCATGGTTTTTGGATACCCTTCTCTTTGTGTTAAAAGATTTACAACTTGTTACTTGTTTTGTTTCATGTTTTCCGCTGTAATTTTTATTGTTGAGGAAAGTATAACTTTCTTATACTTCCTCATACTTGTACTATGTTATTGATAGATTCTATACGATTTAAGGTAGAATCTTAGTTATTGTAATCTTCTGAAAAGTTTCATTTCCGGAATCACTTTTCCATAATCAAGAAAGATAATAGATCTCAGAGGTATTGTGAATTTTGGTTATCCTTTTAATTTCCTTAAGGAATTTTTTAAAAGAATACAATTCACCACCCCTATTGTATTTGTGTCTCATTTCACATATTCGATCATACATTTGTTATAACAGAGTATATCATACTCAGATATACCATCCTAAAAGCCTGGGCGGAAGGTGACATCTCATTGGATGTAGAAGAGGTTTTCCCGACATGTTGTGCGAAGGATTTTACACTTGCGCAGAAGATTTCATTCATGCAAACAAAACATCCATTCTTGCATGCAAAGCCATACGTTTCCCAAAAATCATTCTTGATGCCCATTTCTAGTAGCCTAACTTTGAACAGTCATAACTACTTATTCATAACTCTACTCGGGCTCCACGACCAGGAAAAATTAATGCTTGTAGAATGAGCTACGCTCTAAAATCATGCATGGATGCATTCAATGAATTTCATGGACGCATTTTCCAGGTCCAACAGAAATAATGTCCAAATATTCATTAGGGATTATGATAATTATTCTATTATTAACTTCTACATCTTTGTTTTCTATAATAGTTTCAAATGTATGGTATTTAAGGTTTCTAGATTACCTAGGAAGTATACAATTTGGTTAATCAAAATCAATTAATTCAATTCAATATTATGCTTAATCATATTTTGAATCATTATCCATTGTTTCATAAAAAATATGTTCATGTCGTAGGTTTACTATAGAATCAAATAAGTTATGAATGTATGACCTTTTATGATCAATAGTTTTACATTCATCATATTTAACATTAGTATAGTCCTTAACAACAATTTAATTATTATTAATATTATTAAAATATTTGAATGTAGTAAAATATAAAAGGAATATTTCTTCATCATCCATTGGATTGAAAATACCACGATAATTATTGGTGTTCAATATATCATCTTTACATGAAAAAACATTAAATTATCCAACCATTGGTTTCCTATTTTTTCTATAAATCATTGAGTGTTTTCTTTAATATAGAACATATTAGAACTATTATAATTATATTGCATTTTATGATAATATATCCACACTAGAATTATGTGAACATGATATTTTTACCCAATATTGTAAAATAATTTTCATACAATGTCAAATTACTTAATTATATTTATCCATTCTGTTGAGGTGTTCTAAAGTAAAAGACTGTATGTATAATTATATATTTTTAGAATCACGAATTAAATTCCGGATTATTGAATTGTTACTTATAATGAATTCTTAATGTATCAGTTTTGGCATCCTTTAAAATTCATCATATTATAAAAAATTGATAATGTTATAATATGATTCAGTATTATGTATTAAAAAGTAAACACAAGTAAATCGATAAAAATTAACAACTAAACCATACAAAAATTATTTTTCACCGTGGATTGTTGTTCTAGTAGGATAAAATAGAACTATGAGGATGAATTCTAGTACACATATACGGAATCCATGATTCATTTATTTTATCATTAAAACAGTTTAAATTTTGTATATACAAATAATTATGATCTATGCTATTGAAAATATTAGTTCTTAGTTATTTGAATCAAAGGGAATTGTAATTAAAACTAATAATTCATTATTAGAAACATCATTATAAAATCCATTACCATTAATTTGATAAATACCTTTTAGATTGTTCTATAAGCCTTTAATGTAATGCACTTTGTTGGTGAGAAATTTGTTTGGTTTTGAAACTAATCCAACACCAATTATTTTCCATTTAGTATTGTCATTAAAACTGATATTTCATCCCTTATTCTTCTACAATGATTAATTATTTGAAAAATAACCATGAATATATCCCGAGCATTCAATTCCCATGTTATGCTTATCATTGATATTCTTATACAATTTTTCCTAATAAAATCAATCTGGAATGTTTTTTGGTACCCATGTGATATTTTTTCATCAGTGTAACTAATAATATATTATGTAATCAAAATCTACATGAGCTGGTTAGATTCCCCAACAATAAATTTAGACAATTATTTTGAAAAAAATACTATTTTAACACTATGAAATTTATGATTGTTTAGGCAAAAAATATTATAATAATGTGAACATTATCCAAACATAAGATAGGTTAATATAGGCAGTCCTTGTTTATTAGAAGTATGAGAAAATTAATTTATATATTACTTAAATTTATCTCTATTAATACCTAAAAAATATTATTATATTATATTTTTACATTATAAGGATTTATTTTGGATACACTTTCCTTTTAGTAAAAATAACAGTATATTGTTTGAGAGATTGTATCTCATTGTAAAGGATTTTAATTATATCATCACGATCAACACAAGTAGAAAAAAATATTATATTATGTTTTTAATAATAAATAGTCTTTTTCAATGAATTTTTTCATACATGAAATTATCATAAGATTTTATATAAATATGTGTATTATATTTCAATATTTCATATTCAACTTCTATGATCGTTCAATATTAAATATATTGTTTAAAGGAGAAACATTTAGATTCAAATTTCGATACATTCTTAGAAGAATAAAAATAATTTAGCACAGGTTCTTTTTCAATAATGAAAATGTTAGATTTCTTATTTGAGTGTTTATGATCATACCCAAAATAAGATCTATCACTCTTATTATGTACTCCAAGAAGCCTTTATTGTTTTAATTTATATTTTCTTATATTTAATCTTTATAATGAACTTATATTCGACATATTATTATCTTGATGTTGAGGTAATTATGGATAGATATGTTAAATCTTTTTAAACTCATATAATCTAAATTATATAGAATTTCCATCAAAACATTAATTCTTGTTCAAGGGTTTCATTATTCCTATTATCTTATAATATAACTTTTCAAAATTCTTATATAATAGATCATCTTCACATCAGAATTAGAAATCATTGATTTTTATCATTGGATGAGTTAAATATAGATACTTCTTTTGATTTATTTTCTATCATTGAATTGTAATTTTTTGAATAATAATTTACCCGTTATTAAATATCTTATTCCATTAATCCTAATAATAATGAGTGTTATAATAAGATATTTTATTAAGAAATGTTAAATGTTAGTAAATTTCCAAATTTTAGTGAAAATTATACTACATTTGGGTGGACAAAATATATGAATAATAATATCATGATTAGGATCAATAAAAATAGTACCTAGATCATCCAAATTCATTAATTTTTTTGATTTCCTAGAATTTATATATGTGATTATCTCATATAAATCATTCTAAAGGTGTGAAAATTCAATTAGACAGTACTGTACCACTTTTGTTTGACATTATCAGTTACTTCATAAGCTATTCATATAGTTTTTAACATTTCAATGATTTTTTAAAATTGGGAATCTTTATTAAACTAATCTAGAAAATTCACTCATATGATTTAATTCATATATTTAGATATAAGGTCATGCTTTACTTTTGTAGTGGAATCCCATTTTTATGAATCTTTATTAGGAATTATATATATCATGAGGGATTTATTGTAAACCATTATAATATACTTACTTATTAGATAATTATTCCCATACATACATCATCCATATTTTTCTCCATTGAATTCTAAACCATTGATCCAATATTTTTCTTTTTTGTAGTTATAAATTTTTAGATCTAGATATTTTAACTTCAACTAAAAAAATTTGTGAACAAAAATGAAACAAAAATTCATACCAATTTTTTTAGATATGAGTTACACAATGAAAAAATATATGGAGTGAATGATGATCTTGAAATTTTCTTCACATAAAACCACCCTCAGTTAAGGTTTGGAAAATTTTTATCTCCTCTTATCAGAAACATCCATGGGCTTATCACACTCAATAAAAGGAGTGTGAATTGATCTGAAGATGAAAATAAAGATTGATTTAGGTTCATCAATCATTTGAAAAATTAAGATGAAATACCAATAAAAATATAATATCTTTATATAGTATCTATATAGGATCATTGATTAAAACAAATATAATTTTATGAAAAACAATATAGATTATCAAAAATTAATTTTATAATAGAACAAGTCTATGTTTATGAACACTATCATTAGGTTCATACATCCAAGTATTATATTTTTTATATCTCTTATTATTGAAATTTTAATAATAATAATTTTTAATATAATAATCATGTGAAATAATCTATAACGAATAAGAAGTGGCATTCTCTTAATTAGCATGTGTCATTATTTTTAAATAATGTGTAATTAGAGGTGGAAGGTACTAGAATATTTTATCATTACAAGATCAAACTACTTTTGGAAATTTATTCTTTAATAATGTAATACATTCATTATTTAGAAGTCTTGTTTTCTGAATCATAATAAATGGAGAGTTTAATTTTTAAATGTTATGTAAATGGTAAATAGTTCTTCTGAGAAATACTGTTGCATTGAGGATTAAGTATTGATTATTCCTATGATAATTGATCTTCCTAAGATAATTGTCTTGATGTAACATTTTCATAAGCTAATTGTAGATTTCTATGATTAATTGTTTCCATAAGATTATATAATTACATGATTGTTGGATTTTATTACACATAAGATAGTTTATTTATGATGTTTCTTTTTATAAGATAAATTAAGATCGTCAAAAGAGAAATTTTTTTTTGGTATAGTCTTTTTTCTTTAACATTTTGAGAAAGAATTCATTCCAAAAAATTATTCATGTATATTATAGGATAATTTACTTCATTTTTAATATAATTATTTTACATTGGTCTTTAATAAGATAAAATCACTTAGCATAAAATTAATTTTAGTTAAATAAATGAAGTTGAATATATAAGAATTCATTAGACCATAATATATTCACAAATGTAATAGAAAATCCTTTGGATTTTTTATAGGTACTCAAGGCATTAAAATGAGATAAGAATATGATCTATGGTCTTTAAACAATTAATTTAAAATATCACATAAATTATGAGGTTTTTTTCTCATCATAATATATATTGGTTTTTTAGATATTGTAGAGAAAAAATAAGTCTATCCAAAAGGCCTAACATGATCATATGGAGACTATTCCCTCTAAAATTAAGCTTCATGGTATAAACAAAAAGCATGTAAAAATTAACCAGACCCATATTAATAACAAAAATCCCAAAACCATATAGACAAAAAATAGGGATCCAATTGGGATCCCATAGCCTTGTATATAATGTAATAAATTGGCTAAATGGATTATAAATATAAAATAGAGTTGAAACAATAATAATTTCATAACAGGAATTATGAAAATAAAAATCTCTATCCGGCCTCTAGACATGTTGATCATAAAATAAATGTAAACCACACAACCCCTAGCCAAACTCACATAATCTAAATTCCCTGTCCATGATCTCCACAAACATATATGCATGTATGACAAGTATTGATTCAAAAATACTCATTCTTCACTGAAATCATGAAATTAAACCCACGTACATTAAAATACATGTCATATATATGGTCATTTATGAGACTAATAACCTAGGATAAATATTTCATTCTTCAATGATACTGAGTGATGTGTTGGCCATGAATATGTGCATGAAATAAATATATAACATTCTATCGTGTTCGTGTAAAAAATCACCTAGAAACATAACATTCCATGCCCATGTAGTCATACAAACCAAGTCATCATGTCCTATCCAAGCCACTATGACACCATATCCTACCTATTTCATCACAATACCAGAATGAATAATTAACATCCCATCGTAACTAAACCTATAACAGATTTTATAGGGAAGGGTGTCTAACAAAATCTTCATCCCATACCTGAAGACATGTGTTTGGGATCTATTCCACAAATGATAGAATAAAAAGAATTTTTATGTCCCTTGTTAATAAAGAGAGTATACATCATGGACAAGTCACTACCATCTCACTAAATATACATAAATCAATCCATAACTCATAGCATGCCATAAATCATAAATTCTCTCACTCATGATGGTCCTACTATAAAATCTCACAACTTTGTCCAGTAATATAACTCATGATGGATCCGACAAAAATCCATTATCCCAGATAATCTGTTAGGTCCACTATGCTATATACGCAGAGAGGGGAGGTGAATCATGGTATGAATGATTAAATCAATTTTACCATTTCTGTTCTTGTTTCAGTTTTATACAAAACTCACTTCTCTCTCCTTCTCATTGTAGTGTATGATCAAATCATAAAGAATGCCTACAACACAACAATGTTTCTTAGAAAACCCTCACTGGGCTACATCTAATGAGAATAAACTTCTAATTTTTCTATGTAACAAATCCACTATAACTTCCATATCTATTTACATGTTTGGATTGGACTCATTGTCCCCCCTAGTTTACAACCATTCAAAATTTAAAAGCTCACTACTCTCTCAACTGACGTGTGATCACTGCTTTTCAAAATATCCACACACAATTTAATGACATGTAGAACCCTTAATTATCTCAAATGAATGAATCCTGTAGTGTATGTAGATGCTCTCTTGATTTTTCACATTCATCCATTAATGAATAGCATTTTACCATAGACATTCAGGGCCTCTCCACATCTTTCATGCAAACCATACCACATGTTATCAGAATCACTAGTGTCGTGCATGTAAGATTATACTTTTATCGTGAAACACCCCTTGCGCCATAAATCAATACTACATGAATCCCAAATCTTATGTGAATATTTCTTAGCTTGGGCGCAACTCAAAATCTTTCACGCAACTCCATATTCTCAAAATTATTATGTGATATGGAGCTCTGATTTTCTCCATGTGTTGAGATTATTCTAATGTGGGGTCCACCTATTATTTATAGGCATCACCAACCACTACGTGGAAGATTCACCATGTCGCACAAGATCCACATTGAGTGTCCAAAGCCTCATTTGACGTCGAATTGGGCGTCTTTGTTTCTTTTGTGCTGCCTCATATTGCATGAACATTTCCAAATATTTCGTGCACATCATGGATTTTCAATCTCTCGTCGTTCTTCTCATGAAACATGAATTTTGTGCATGTTTCCAAAACACCTTCAAAATAGTACACTATATTCTTTTCCAAAAAACACATTTCCTCATTTTCTTATTATGAGGACCAAAAATTTGTAAAACAGAGCCACCATATATCTATTTATTTTGTACCACCTCCAGATCTACCATTTATTTTTAATGGTTATTTATCAAATATTATTTTGAAAAAAATCTTTGCAACACTACAAAGGACTATGGAATCCCAGTTTTTCAAAATAAGAAACCAAATTTTTTGACAAACACATCACCTCAAAAATGATTCAATGTTACTGTGAGGGATTTTTCCCCAAAAATATCACACTTTTAGTTTAATGGAAACTATATCATAATCTAATACACATATAAAGCTCCATAAATCTCATACCACAATTTTCATCATGATCAAATCTTCATCTCTTGCTTCTACACCTATCAGCTTCTCCCCGTGTCTTAATAGATACATTTTCTCCCCTTGAAAATTCACACATTCACTATATTTTTCAAAGAAACCAAAACCCACTATTTTTTGATCTATAATAGAGTACAAAAAATACATATTTACATTAGATAAACCACATAATTATTCAGGGAGAGGGGGATCTGAAATTCATAATTTTCTAGTGCGGGGAGTAGACTGGACTCTTAGATCCAATTGATGCCAATAAAATACCTCCAAGGGTATGGCCTTTGTCAAAATTTATACAACATGTAGTTGTATAGTCACATACTATAAATTCATAAGACTATTATCCACCTTCTAATTGATAAATTTAAATATGATCTAAATGTACTTTGTCGATGAGTGATGGACGAGATTTTTGCTAAGATTTATACAACATGAATTATCACACTGGATTCCGATCAGAGAATTCACCTCAACTCCCATATCATCAAGATACTGCTTCATCCATAATAAATGTCTACATGCCAGAGTGCTGGAAATATAAATATAATATTAGATTCTAAATGAGATGAAATCATGATTCTTTATTAACCATGAAATTCACAATTCACCATGATAGAAATCACTTTCTAATGATGATTTTCTGACATCTACAGATCTGACCCAATCTCTATTGGTATATGCTAATAGCTCTGGCTATGATTTTTCAGTATATTTCAAACTGAAATCCATAGTTCATTTGATGTATAGAATTATTCATTCCAATGAAATCATGTGGATTTCATAGGGATAAATTTTATATCTCACTATTCAGCATGTGGAAAATAAAATTACATGACATATCATTGTTGAATATAAAGGATATCTAATAATTTTCTTGTATTCATTGATATTAAATGATTTTCATTCATCATATTTTGATAGTTTCATCTAGATAACAGCCACAGTATTAATTTCCCTTGAATATTCCAACCCAAATCTCCTCAGAACATCCATGGAATATTTGGATTCATAAATAAATGTGTCTTTCCATAATTGTGTCACCTATAAACCATTGTAAATTTTCATCACTCCAATCATAGATACTTTAAACTCTTGTTTCATGATTTTGGAAAACTATCTACATTGTTATTCTTCTTATCCTCCTAAGATTATATAAACAAAATATTACAGCACCATCTTCCTTTGATTACAATCATTGTTCCCATATAAATTTTAATCAACTCCACCATGCTGGAAATCGAGCTTCTTTAAAAAAAATATAGCAATTAATATCCTGCTCTTGGTTATATTTTCAAATCATACAATTCCTTCTTTACCTAAAAACTTTGTTCTCATATTTATGAATCGAAAAAATATATGTCCTCTCGATATGCACTTCTTTTTCAAGAACCCCTTTCAAAAAATTCTCTATGGATTTCCATCTAGAACAATTTTAACTTTAGTTTCACTATAATGGAAAAGAATAATCAGATATTTTCTTGCCTTGCCACAGGTGAAAATGTATCATCAAAATCAATACCCTATATCGGGGAGTATCATTTTCATACGAGATGTTATTTTTTGGATCACACTAGAATATTCATTATTTTTTTGTGTAAGACCCATTTTTTCTCGATGAAATTCTTATCATAGACCCTAAAAAAATCTCCAATGTCCAATTCTTCACAATCTAGTCTAGCTCTTCATTCATCACCAGATCCTAGTTTTCATCATTATTCTATTGAAAAAAAATTTATGTTCAACTTGAGATAAGAGAGATGACTGATGTAGTGACATTATTATTACTCTCTGAAATGACACTATCTAATCCACAATGATATTCTACCAGAACATTTAGTTTCTAATCTTTGTTTATTTCTACATACAAACAAGACATATTCTTTTGCATCATCAGTATCTTCTTCTATGACCACATACACTAATTCTGTTCCCCATATGATACTTTCCCCTTTATCAAATTCATCATGTATCTATTCACTATAATGTTGTGTATTCTGCTCATTTTCCACAACAAAGACATCATTACTCTCAACTACTTTTTCCAGACTCTTGTTATATAATTTGGAAACTTTTATTTATCCTTAATATAGAAAGAATAACCCCTCATCTTTACATGACTCAAATTTCCTTTCTTTTTATTTTTTGAGAATGAATCGCTTACTTCCAAAGAATCAAAATTATTTCACTGATGGATTTATTATTCACCACATCTCATATAGAATCATTATTTCTTTTGGACACATAAGAGACATGTTAAAAATGTATAGCGATGTTAATAATTATTTCTTCCAAAATTTCTTTGTTAGTTCATTTTCTATAAGAATCAGTCTATCCATGTTGTTGATGATCTTACTTCTCTTTTAAACCACTCTATAATGTTAGGGATTTCTTACTAAATAAACATAATGAATTATCCTGTGTTTCTCAAGAGATTCTTCGACTAGACTATTTGTTAATTTTTTTACCATTTTTAATACAAAATATTATAATTTTATACCCAATCATCCTTTCAAATTATCTCTGATACTATTTTAGGAAACTAAAAACATCGGATATTTAGGAAAAGATGAATACCTATGCAATTCATCATTAATAATAAATGAACCGAAAAAATATCTCTTTTTGTAAATGGATCTCGGTGAGATTGCTCAAAAAACATCAGCATTCCCCAAATCAAGCACTCTTATTGAATTTTTATTGTTCACATTGTATAACTTTATGATGGTCTTCCCATTTTGACAATAATCAAATGTATTTGTAACATCACATGATATATTGGGGAGATATATTTCTGCGTCAAACTTTACTACATCTATTTATGAAGGATGGTATAGGTGACCAAGTCTTTTATGACATAATTTGTTATCCTCATCTCTGGATAAAAATAAATCATATTTATCACCACTTAGAAGGTAATGATTTACCTTTTCGTTTGTACTTGTAGAATCACAACACCTTATCTTCCTTTTATGATACACATATTCATAGTAATCATTATTGAATTCCCTAAGTCACACAGTTGATTGACATTGAGAAAATTATGACTGAGACCATCTACTACTAAGACATCAGCATGTTTTATTTATTTTTCCCCAAACCTGGCCTTTCATGAACAAATTATCTTCATACCATCATTATTTATAAACTTTAAAACAAATTCTTTGTTATATTTTATGCCTGTAATTAGATCCTTATTCCTTGTCATGTGGGATGTGAAACCACTTTTAGGGATAAATAAACAGAATGGACAGATTATTTAAGGGTAATTTTAGCAACCACTACCTTTTTAACTCTCTTGTTCATGGTCTATTTTTTTCATCATACACAACATGGATTGATATTTTTGATCTTTCTCAGAGTGTAACTGACCATATTTATCTTTAAAGGATGCTAATCCATTTTTCATTTTCAACACTTCGATTAGTTCATTGATCTACTAATTGCGAGAAATTTGGTCCTATATTAGAACATTCCTCTCTATGGTCAATGTATAGTATCTGCCCAGGTTCCCAAATCCTTGAAAACAAAAGAAGTGTCCCTTGAAATATGTTCTAGAGTACTATTCTATATTCTTATACCACCACTGTTCTTATCCCCTTAGATATCTTATGGCTATAGAACACACATTTTGTGAGTGTCCCATCTTTTCACAAAAATAACACCTTAAGAAGATATAATTCATACATGTCACTTCAGTACTAATTGGTGTCCCTTGGATTTCATGAATCATTTAATTCAGCTTCATTCCCACATAAATATTTATTATCGGAATGGGGATTGTGGCCTTACATAAAGTGTTAATACTTTATGTTTTTGATCAAGCCCCACATCAGGTGTAATGTCTGAACATGATTCATTATTCTTTTTTTTTCTCGACCACAATGCTCACCTATAATCTTTTTAGATTATTGAATGATATTCATTCTTGAAAAAATATTGCAAATCAATTGTTTTTCAAGGTCCTTCTATTTTTTTCACAGATATAAAAATTCCTCTTCATATTTTTCGATATACATAAAATGTTTTTTCATAGTGTTATATAATCTATCGATCTATCTCGTATGTTCTTAAACAAAGATTTTATTCTCAATAAGCATTTTTAAGTCCTCTAGAGATGACACATTGAGTTTCCCAATATCATTTATTAGCTAAATATTCTATTCTTCTTGCTACTGCATGTAGTTTTTGGCATCACAAAACACTTTGTTGGATTTCATTATTTTGGCTCTCAAAAAATATATCTCTTCAAGAGAGGCATCTAACTCAGCTGGAATATAAATTTTTTGCATCAAATTATTCTACTTCATCAATATCAGATTCATCCATTTCATGAGCACTACCAACAATAGACACCATAACATTCTCTCCAACAAATATCTGTTTTGTATATCTTTGACCTCTTCCCCCTCAAAATCTTACGAACTATAATTTTTTTTGAAATAATATTCTTCTTCATGAAGAAGAATCCACTGAAATATTTATTCCATTTTACATAGGATGAAGAATTATTCTTTTGAATTTAATTTTCATTGAGATAATCATCTTCATAGATCTTTTTCTGGAACCTTACTATATGATGACCAGATTTTCCACACCTAAAGTAAGCAAGTGGAAGTTTTCCTTTAAACATTCCTCTTCCTCTTTGATGACATGATAAGAGGAATGAAATCACATCATTTTTCACTTATTCTCCATAATAATCATCAATATTGATGTTTTTCATGTAATTTAATTACACCTATTTGGGTTTCCCATTTCCCATAGCATCATTATTATTATTTCGAATTTTATATGATATAATTGTACGACAAAAATTATCAACTGTCGACTCTTTTGGGTATTTCCTTCCAATACTGAATCCATCATATTGAAGTAGGGTGGATGTTTCCTCAAGATGTGCATCGCAATATTTATGTCTTCAATAACTTCACCAAGAATACTCATATCCTCTACTATAACATTTTACCTATCAATGAAAGCATCAAGCTACTCATTCAGGCTCATTTGTAGATATTCATACTTGTTACAAAACACATGTAGATTTGCCTCTAGGACCTTTGAATCTCCTTCATATATGTTTAATATCATTTCCTACATAACAGGTGATGTTTTTGATGACATCACCTTCATATATATAGCATTGGATAGGGAAACCCTAATGCGTTTATTCCCTTGGTGTCTACGTCTAATTATCTTCCCTCAACATTTGATAAAACACCACAATTATTATCGACATTCATACCAATGATTGAGCTTGTAAACACATCATTTCCTAAATATCAGATGTAGTGCTTCATCTGGTTCTTCCTTAGAAAAAAATAAATACTATTGATGGTTGGAATTCCTTTGTGATTGGTAACCTCCATTTAGAGACAAACCCTGATATCAACATTTCTCTATGATACCAATTTTTAGGACCATGATTCTAGATAACCTAAGAGCGTGTAAATCAAGGCATGATAGATTAAAAAAACTTCTCATTTTTTATCTTTTATTGGTGTTTGAAAAACTCTCTTCTATCTCCTTCCCTTTATAGAGTTTATACAAATTATAAAGCATGCACATGACTCATCAATTATACTTCGTATATGCTCTCAAGGATACGTCAAGGGGAATACAATGACAATGTGCCAATGTACCAAAACCACTATATCCATAGTGTTGTTTAAATGTTTTGAGTGTACTCACTATCCCTCCTATTTTACAATTAATCACAATTAGAAGGAGCACTGTTCTCTCAACTTATGTGTGATCACTTCTTCTTCATAAGATATAATTTCAATTTATTGACTTGTAGGTCCCATCATTATCTCAAGTGAATTCTTCCTCTACTATATATAGATTCTCTACTGACGTTTCAGTTTCATCCACTGATGAATACCACTTCACCAAAGATGAAATGGGCTACCCCAAATATTTCAAACAACCCTTACTATGTCTTTCATGCTACTTTAATAACTTTCAGAAAATATTCCACTTTTTTCACAAAACACCACTTCATGCATGGTCAATATTACGTGCAACCCAAATCAAACATGCCACTTTCTTAGCTAGTGCTGAACTCAAAATCATTCACACAACTCCCTTCACCTAAAATTATTACATGATATGTAGCTTGGATTCCCTCTATGTGTGGATCTTCTTCTAATGAGATGGCTCAACTCTTATTTATAGGCTTCACCAACCCATGCACAAAAGATTCACCTTGTCATGAAAGATCCACTACGATCATGAATAACCTCATTTCATGTCACATTTGGCGCACAAATTTATTTCGTAAAAACTCGTATTTTGTGCAAATTTCCAAATCTTTCATGAACATAATTCCATTTCCATTTGATAACTTGCTTCTCCTAAAACATTCCTTTCTTTCTTGTTTCCAAACCACCTTCAATATTGCACGTAACTTCTTTTTCCATAAACACTTTTATCTATTTTCCAATTTTTATTCCCAAAAATTTGTAAAGCATTGGAAAATGGTGGAACTTTATATCTATTATTTTTTAGTGCCTCTAGACCAACCATTCCTTTTTCAAGGTTCTTTCTTCAAGAAATGTTTTCAAAAATATCTTTGGAACACCAAAAATGACTTTTCATTCCCTCTTTGTCAACAAACATTCCGAATTTTTCAACAAACCCATCACCTAAAAATTATTTAATGTTACCATGATGGATTTCTTCCAAACATATTCTCAATAATGGTGTGGTAAAATAGGATATCTCACTCATTGAAATTTTCCTTCTTCAACCACTGACTTATCACTTGGGATATAACCCAAAATCATGCACACTAGTTTCTCATCTATCCCATGGTGATCATTCCAATTCCATCTTACTCATGGTGAGATCAAGGCTCATGATACAATCCTATGTTGGTCTACATCATCTTTAATATTAATATATTCAGAACATATGGAAATAAAAAATAGGTCATGCAGTCCATCTCGCAACTCACCGGCTATCACCATGGCTCTAGTCCTTTAGGACTCAATCCCTCATATTGAAAACATCTCACTGCATATCTCAATAATAAATGTGTTATATTATTTCCAATTATAACAACCCACCATTTTTATATCTATAATAAACCTCTCAAAGTCATACTCACAAAACACAAAACTTCATGCAGCTTATAATCCTCATAAAACTACAAAAGGGATGTATAAAAACACACAATATTAGAAAATAGAGAGTGACCCTCATGAGGAAAAATGAACCAGAATATAATCCATCAAACACATATACATTCCCTTAATATCCATGTCAAAATACATATTTTAGTCCTTTTAGTAAATTCAGTTTGTTACATCATACACATGCTATGCCCCTGGCCAAAATTATAGAAAAAAATCCTTTGAAACCCCATTTACTATTTTTAAATTACATTTGAAAACAAAATTTTTAAATCACACATTTTAACATAAATTAAACTTCTTAAAAAATCTATTTTTTAAAACCAATCATCGTTTAAGAAAAATATTATTATTTCAAAAAACAATCACACCGCCAAATAATGCAAAAGGAGGTTAACTAAAACTCATTTGACGATGGATCCAATGCCAAATTGTATACCAAGCAATGCAGTCCATGTTGACATATATGCTGATATGACCTTGTCTTAAACATACGAAAGAACCAAACAATCATGAAAATATAGAAAAATATAATAATAATAAAACATGAACATAAAATTACCAATTAACTAAGAGGCTCATCAATGTATAGTCCACCTACTTGATCCAATATTTGTATATTATCCCATGATCATACCAATCCTATATGAGTCCAAGATAACATATTCGACCAATAAATGTCATAATATTAATTATATAATCAATAAAAAACATTTCCATAGTTCGAATCATAAATTAAAAACTCACAGTAATCCCAATGGTGATAAATCAATGTGCAATGGGTAATGGTCCACTCCAGAAACAAACTCAAAACTAGGAGACACAATAGTCCCAAAAATAACACCAAAATCATTGGATAATTTCAAAAAACCCAAAAAATATAAAATTTTGGTTTACCTTAAAAAATATTAATTTTTTATAAATACTGTCACAACTCGTCCCAGTGGGGCCCAAGCCGCAACTCCCTAAGCCCACCTCCAATAGGCTAGTGGCTGGTGACTAGCACCGAGTATGCATGTCACTAACATGTGAGGAATTTCATATAAACCTATACACACACACACATCACCAAGCCCACAAAGCCGAAAAGTAAAAACTACTAAAAAATGGAAATATGCATGCATAAAATAAAACCCAACCAACAGATTATGACAGGAAATTAAAGTGAGGTAATGTAATACCCTGGGCCAAAAGTACAATCCCACCAAAAGAAGAGTCTATAACAAAGTCTAACCTATAAAGGAAGGTATTGGGACTAAAATCTGTAGTTGTAGGAACACACCTCAGCCCGCCTGATCTCACTGAGCACTATCTATTCTTGGTATTCATAGAATCCTATCAAAAGCTTGCTTGTCTTCACACGACATGACTCATGTGGGAAAAGCCCGTGTAGGGGTGAGTATAAAAATTCCTAGTAGGACACCCTGAAACCAAAAAGGAATACAACAAGGGAAAAACCACAAAGGAAAGATATTGTCATCTCTACATAGTATATGTCTACATGACATATAACAATAATATCCTGAAATACTCATACACAATCGACTATCACAATACCACCACTAGGATCCAGCTCGAAGATTCCACTAAGCACGTAACAAGGAGAACATCTTCCTAGGTCTGTAGAGAGAGGGATGAAATACTCATTCTGGGAGAACACACTCCACAAGAACTTGAGAATACGATGTTCAGATGAGGATCACAACCAATTGCTATGGGGTTATTCCAACAACTCAGTCCGAACTAATCCTCTAAATAGGGGATTAGCGCCCGGGTAAAGATGGTCACTTAGATACCAAGAACACTAGCCAGGGTTTCAGGAATAAATAGAGGATCCAGCTCTAAGCCTTATAGTGGGGATTCAAACAACTCATTTTAGGAAGTCCTGCTGAGGGGATCATATTCATGTACGTAGGAAATGATACCAGAAACCTTGAGGAGAAATGCCTAGGGGATGAACCCTACGGAAACACGTCCAAGTCACAGAAGACAATTGGCTCAAGCCCTGTAAAACTGGTTACACGGCATGTAGTATGATTACAAGCCATGTTCATTGACCCCAGGTACTGCCCGTGTAAACGGCCCATGTCATCCGTCTAAGCTATGTAAAAATCAACTACATGACATGTAGTAGGGTTACATGCCGTGTTCCGTGACTCTGGGTACTGCCCATGTAAACAGCCCATTTCAGAAGTCGTTTTCAGGTAGGAAAACATATACACAACATGTGTGTCAAAGCACACATTATGTCCTATAAAATGGATAACACCCATGTACTTTAGTCTTATGCTCGTACACAATGTCTATCCATGTTTTCTACACCTATACTAGTACACGGGGTATCCAATGTATCTGGCCAGGTCTGGAAGGGGAAGGGCATACATGCTGTGCCCTTGGTCACGTACCCAACCTGTGTCTGTGTACTCTCGGATTACATACCAGGTAGTCTGCTGACGAACACACTCTGTGTAGCCCATACTATATGACGGGTAGTCGGGATTTTTCCAGAACGTCCTCTTCTCCCTCGCGCTTCAGCTGAACTTCTGGATTCGCGACCTCTCGTCCAGTTGTCCCAATGATTCAGGGCTAGGTTCATCCCATAATACGAACACTGAATCAGGTGTTTTATGTTCTTCGATCGGGTCACAAACCTCCAACAATCCATCTTAAGAAAAACACTCAAAAATGAAATATCTCTCGATCCCCTCTGAATCATCTGCCAAAACCATCATCGTGCCTTAGTGAGATCATTGTGGTGTTGATTCATCAATTTGGGATCGTTGTGTCGTAGATCACATGTGCAAAAATCCATTTTTCATCACCCCATGAATAATGTGATGAACGTGTAAATGAAAAAGGGAAGAAAATACAATGAAATAGATTTGAGGAATGAACCTCCACTGTCATTCGTCACAACGTTGATCCACTCCTGTTAATAAGCTTAAATAGAGCATAAATCAACAATAATAAACAACATGGATTCAATTCCAAAAAAATCCATGTTAAAGGCTCATCCGGCAAAAATGATCGATCTGTGGGCTAATATGTTTGTGGATTAGTTCGTGTTCATCGTAGATATCAAGAATAGGGAAGAAATAACACATCAAATATCCTACCTAGATTCGTGGCATTTTTTGACTATGATATGGCCGCTGCGTCGTCATTGCCAGCGAAGCTCGTCATGAACATCATCGCCACGTTGGGGGTTTCCTCCAAATCCTCTAGAGGTTTCAAGGTTTTGTTGTATGTAACCTTGTACCCCTGTGAAAATATCTATTCAAAAATGATATGAGATATTTGAGGCAACGTGATTTAATAAAATATTTTAATTAAATAATTTATTATGGTTATGTCCCAAAAACCATATTTTACCAACGGCCTACGTCGGCCGATGTTAGGCCTCGCCAAAGGTAAAACCATTGTTCTGAACGCAACAATTCCCTCAGATTTCTGATACAAGCACTCGTTCAGGTGTTATTCAACTTTTTCCGGAAAACCACATGCGTGTATAATTTAATTATTTAATTAGATTTCAAACATTTGTTCCATGCTCACCGAGCCTTAGAACTGCACACCGTTTCAAAGCCTGGTCTCGAAATAATTCCCACATAATATTAGAATAAAACACGGAGTACTCCAAGACATTACATCACACCCACCATAGTGATTTACGTCCCCAAAAATCCAAAACAAAGGCTACTCAAAAATATGTGGTACTTCTAACGAATCTGAGCCTCCCACTCCCTTGTGCTCTCCTAGAGATTCTCGTGCTGCCACTAGACACACACCATGAGAATAGCTCACCCAAGAAGAATCTTCTCCTGATGATCCTCGATCTCTACTGGGTGCTCAGAAATGGTCGCTCCATCACCAATGTCCGGCTCACCCCAGTCGATAACGTGTGATGGATCATGCACCTACCTTCGCAGCTACGACACATGGAAGATGTTGTGTACCCAGTACATATGAGGAAGTAGAGCTATGTGGTACGCCACCTCACTAAATCAACTCAGAATCTGAAAAGGGACAATGAACCTCCGAGTTAGTTTGCCATGTCGGCCAAATCTTCGTAATCCACATTGAGGGGAGACCCGAAGGAACACATGGTCTCCCTCCGCGAACTCCAAGGGCCTCTGTCTCCTATCGGCATAAGACTTCTGCCAACATTTTGCTGTCTTCATCTGCTCCTGGATGACCTTCAACTTCTCTGTAGCATATCGCACCATCTCTAGGTCAATGAGTGCTGACTCTCATGGGTCAGTCTAGCAAAGTGGTGACCTGTAAGGTCACCCGTACAAAGCCTCGAATGGTGACATATCAATAGTGGAATGATAAATGTTGTTATAATCAAATTCCACTAGTGGCAGGTGATCCTCCCAACTATGACCAAATTCTAGTATGCATGCTCATAGCATATCCCCTAGAACCTGGATGGTCCGCTCCGTCTGACCATCAGTCTGAGGTTGAAACACTATTCTCAATCGTAACTGAGTCCCAAAAGCTTCCTACAATACCTTCCACAACCGGGATGTAAAACGAGCATCACGATCTGAGATGATCGCGGATTTCCCTCCATGAAGCTGAACTATCTCCTGCATGCAGAGGTATCGCTCGCTCTCTACTATAATCTGCTCCCGTATGGCTAGGAAGTGGGCCGACTTGGTGAGTCAATCAATGATCACACAGATGGCATCATGTCCCCTGGATGTACGTGGTAATATCATCCCGATGTCCATGGATATCCCGTCCCACTTCCACTCTGGCACCTCAAGGGGCTAAGTCAAACCTGATAGCACCTGGTGATCTGCCTTTACTTCCTGACAAGTAAGTCATCTAGAATCAAACTCCCCCACACTCTTCTTCATTCATTCCCACCATAACTGATGTGGGAGGTCCTAGTACATCTTTGACATGCTTGTATGCACTACGAACAGAGATGAATAGAACTCCCTCAGATCCTCCTCCTTCAATGCCAATGGTACTAATTTGTGCCCTCGAAAAAGAACAACGTGCTACCCACCTTTTGAATATCCCCCAAAAGCATCACCTATTGATATCTGAGCACGCAGAGTCTCACAGCTAGTGTCCCCAAGATGTGTTGCCCTGAATAACTGTAAGAGGGGAGGGATAAAAACAATCAATTTAATGTAAGATTCCTCATCCCTATCCATGAAGGATAACTGTAAATAGGTCGGCTGCCTCGTCACCTCATCCAGCAACTACGAACTAGATTTCTTGTTGAGAGCATCTGCCACAACATTCCCCTTCCTAGGAGTATAAACAATCTCAATGTCGTAATCCTGGAAGAACTCAATTCATTGCCTGTGTCACAAATTTAGAACCTTCTGAGAGAAGATATATCTGAATCTCTTGGGACCAGAGTGTATGGTAAAAAGCATTCCCATCTGGTCATTCCTCCACATATTCAATGCAAAGACTACCACTGACAACTCCAGATCATTGGTCACGTAGTTCTTCTCATGTGGCCTCAACTGGCATGAGCCATAGGAAATCATTGCTTTCTCTGAATCAGGACACAACCAATCGCAGTTCCTGATGTGTCACAGAACACCACGTACGCGACACCCACTTCTAGAATTCTCAAGAAAGGGGTTCTTGTCAGACTCTATCTCAAATACTGAAAATCATGATGGAATTTCTCAGTCCACATGAAAGGCTTCCCATTTTGGGACAAAGACGTCATGGGTGATGAAATCATGAAGAAATCATGGATGAATATCTGATAATATCTTGCCAACCCAAAAAAACCCCACACCTCTATCACGTTCCGAGGTGGATTACATGCTTTAACTGCCTCTACCTTGGCTGGGTCCACTGCTACACTATCAGCTGAGATAACGTGTCCCCGAAAGTGGACCTCCTGTATCCAAAACTGACACTTTGAGAGTTTCATGTTTAACATGTGCTCTCAGAGTGTGTCCACAACCATCCTTAGTTGACTCGCATGCTCCTCCTCATACACTGAGTTCAAAAGGTTATTGTCGATGAATACCACCATGACCCAATCTAGATAGGACTGAAAGATCCGGTTTGTGAGTCCAATAAACACGACCAGGGTGTTCATCATGCCGAAGGGAATCAAAAAGTACTCATAGTGACCGTAGCGACATCTGAAAGCTGTATTCTATATATCCTCTTCCCGTAATCTCAACTACTGATAGCTTGATCGTAGATCAACCTTTGAGAACCAACAGGTACCTCTTAACTGGTCAAAGAGGTCATCGATCCTCAGTATTGGATACAGATTCTTTACGACCACCTGATTCATGTGCTGGTAATCCACACATAGCCTCATGCACCCATCTGCCTTATTGGAAAACAACATCAGGGTCCGCCTTGGGTGAAACAATGGGTCTCACAAATCCCTTTCTCTGCGAGTCTTCCAGCTGAACTCTCAGCTCACAAAGCTCTGCAGGATCCATCCTATATTTTGAAGCTAATAACGGTGTCGTCTTGGGTTATAACTCAATGAAAAAATCTATCTCCTGATGAGGAGGGATTCTGGGGAATCCTCTGGAAAGACATCCTCGTACTCAGCCACTACTTCTAGAAACAGGAAACTTGTAACATATGATGCGCCAAGGGCAAGGCTAGCCACCAGATGTAAAATTGGATATTCCATCCTATGCATGAGTCTATTCTGTGGTGCATGCGTCTCTTATTCACCGACGAAGGAGAACCTTGTTCCATCCCTACATACACACCACACCCTTCGTCTGAAACAATCAATCTGGGCTTGAACTGTGGAAAACCAATCCATACCATGAATGACATCATCAGGCCTTGATGCTCCCACTAAGGAGTTCCAACCGAAACTCTTGCCTCTAAGGGTTAGGAAACACTATATCCAATGGTCTGTGATCTCTAAATCTTCTCCAGTCGGTGTTTCTAAGTGTAACGGTCGAGTCAACAGTTCTACTAGAATCTCAAGATCTTGAACAAGATAAGCAGCCAGAAAAGAATGACTATCACCTATGTCAATCAGTACTGCGGTTAAAGTGGAAAAGTCATAGATTGTAACTGTAATCATTCTGAGAGTACCTGGGTCATAAGCCTCTGTAGCCTACAGCTGTCCCAACCTCTATCCACCAGCTCCCTAAACCTAGGGTGGAATTCCTGGGGGTGGTGGTGGTAATAGGTCAAAATGATGACAACCTCTATCTGCTCTCCCAGCTCCTCTACCATGTCCGCCTCCCCACGGATCTGTCTTCTCCACATGTAGCCTCTGCCTCAGGGGTCCATCCACCGCTCCTTTTTTATTAGTATGACGGGTTGGACATTCTCGGGTGAGATGTCCCCTGTCACCACATGAGTAAAATCACCTCTCTCGAGGATGACTGGATGCGCCCTACGTAGCCTGTATTGTAGATCCACTATCCTCGGATCTCTTATGGAAACGTCTCTCAAGCCTGGGTCCCTGATGTCGGCTCCCTGCTGCCAAGGTCTCTGTTCCAACTCGATCACCACTTACAACTTCCAGTTGTCTCTGCTCTGCAAAGAAACTCTCGACCACCAAGGCCCACTCGAGAACCCCTGCATAGGTATGAATTCCCATAGTGATGATGCTATCTCGAATGTCTCTGTGCTGGCCTCGCTAAAAAGTCTATGCTCTGAAGTACTGATCCCTGGCCATATGCATCGGGTATCATGAGAAGTCAGTAAACCTCGATGAATAGTCTTCCACCGTCATGGTCCCCTATTGAAGCTGAAGAAGCTCCTGTATATGTACTACTCTCAGGGTAACTAGTGAAAAATCCTCTGTGATGAGATGAACAATCCTTGACCACACAAAGTCACCACTTCGTGAGTTTGGATACCAAACTCCACCATCGCCATGTCGAGCCATGCAGAAGGCTCGCCGCCAGGATCACTGTCTGGTCTACTAGTGTCCTGACTAAATGAATGATTGTGGTCACTACCTCAAGCATGTCCAATACTTCCTATGAGACAAGCATTCCTCGAAACCTGAGGGGTCTCTATCTATGATACTCATGGAGTGTGCTCAGTCTGCGCTCCTCCTCCACTGGTACATCAGGCACTAAACACTGCTCTACATGTGGCAGAATAACTGGCACACCACCCAAAGGTAAAACTGGGCGATCTAGACCCTATATCGATGCTTCAACACTGATGGGGCCATCCTCATGATCGAGCTGCTAGATACTTGCGGGTTCACGTTGTAGAGGAATCCTCAAAAGAAACAAGATGTGTCTCAGTCAGTGATTATATCAGCAGAGGTGACTCAAGGAGGACATGGAAACCACAACCCATTCCTAAATGATGCATGTACCATTATTTTCCCTTTGAAAATAGTGTTCTCATGTTCTGAGTCGAAAGTCAACTTATCAGAGTCCTGATGTACGGATATGTTGGCATCCCGCACCAACACTGGGGTCCCTAGCCTAAAATCCAAACATGAAACACTTAACATTGTTTCCCCAAACCAACTAACAGACTCTTGGTCCTAATGTAGAACCAACCACCTCTGATACAACTCTGTCATGACCTGTCCCAGTGAGGCCTGAGCTGCAACTCCCCATGCCTGCCTCCAATAGGCCAGGGGATGGTTACTAGCACCGAGTAGTCATGTCACTAACTTGGGAGGAATCACCTATAATCCTGTACACACAAACACCCATCTCCAAGACCACAAAGCTAAAAAGTAAAAACTACTAAAAAAATGGAAATATGCATGCATACACTAAAACCCAACCAACAGAGTATGATAGGAAAGAAAAGTGTGATAATGTAAAACCCTAGGCCAAAAGTATAATCCCACCAATTGAAGAGTGTGTAACAAATTCCAACCTATAATAAACGGTACTGGGACTGTAATCCATAGCCGTAGGAACACACCATGGCATGTCTGATCTCACTTAGAACCGTCTGATTATAGTACTCCTAGAATCTTGTCAAATGCTTGCTCATCTAAACATGACACGACACGTGCGGGAAAAGCCCGTGTAGGGGTGAGTATAAAAATAACCAGTAGGACGCCCTGAAACCTCAAAGGAATACAAAAATGAAAATACCACAATGTAAAGATATAGCCAGCTCAACACAGTATATGTATACTGAACATATAACAAGAATATCTAGATACAATCATACATGATCGAATATCACGATACCACCATTAGGATCCATCTGGAAGATTCCACAAAGCACCTAATAGGGAGAACACACTCTTAGGTGTGAAGAGAGAAAGACAAAGTACTCGTTACGGAAGAACAAACTCCACAAGCACTTTAAAATACGTTGTTCATATGAGGATCACACCAATAGCTATGGGTTGATTTCAACAACTCAGTCTAATATAATCCTCTAAGTAGAAGATCGGCGCCCGATTAATGTTGGTGACGTTGATACCAAGAACACAACCTACGGTTCCAGGAATGAATAGAGGATCTGGCTCTAAGTCTCAATGAGGGGATTCCAACAACTCAATTTAGGAATTCCTACTGAGGGGATCATATTCCTGAATGTAGGAAAGGATACCAGAAACCCTCAGAAGAAAGACCTAGGGGACGAACCCTACGAAAACTAGTCCAAGTCATAGAAGGCAACTGGCTCAAGACATGTACATCTGGTTACACAGTGTGTAGTATGATTACATGTCATGTTCCTTGAACCTAGGTACTACCCGTGTAAACGGTCCGTGTCATCTGTCCAAGCTGTTTAAAACTCAACTACATAGTTTGTATTAGGGTTACATGCCATGTTCCTTGACTCCGAGTACTGCCCGTGTAAATGGCCCGCGTCTAAAGTCAATGTCCCGTAGGAAAGAATTTACATGGAATGTGAGTCAAAGCATTCACTATGTCCTATAAACTGGATAACACTCGTGTACACTGGCCGTAAGCCCGTACATGGTGTCTGTCCGTTTTTCCTGCCCGTGTACCAGAACATGGGGTATCCCATGTATCTGGCCGGGTCTGGCCGGGGAAGGGCATACATGTCGTTCCCTTGGCTGTGTAGCCAACTCGTGTCCATATACTCCCGAATTACATGCTTTATAGTCCACTGACGAACACACTCTGTGTAGCCCATACTACACGTTGTGTAGTCGGGATTTTTCCAGAACGTCGCCTTCTTCCTCGTGCTTCGGCCTATCTTCTATATTCGCGATCTCTCATCCATTCATCCCGATGCACCCTCACTTGATTCGTCCAATCAAACAAACACTGAATCAGGTCTTTTTGGTCCTTCGATCGGGTCACAAACCTCCAACTATCCATCAAATGAAAAACACCAAAAAATGATATATCTCCCGATCCGCTCCAAATTATCTACCGAATATGTCGCCGCACCTCTGCGAGATCGTCGTGGTGGAAATTTTTCAATTTGGGATTGTTGTGTCACAGAATAGATGTTAAACGATCTGTTGTTCATTGCCCCGTAAAGAACGTAGAGAATGCATGAAGGAAAAAGGGAAGAAAATAAAATGAAAATAATTTTAGGAACTAATATCTCCTGTCATTCTTCATGGCATTGATCTTATCCCGTTAATAGGCCTTAATGGACCAGAAATCAAAAATAATAAACAACATGGATTCAATTCCCCAAAATCCCTGCCAAAGGCCCATCCCGCAAAAACGATCAGTCCGAGGTCTAATCTCTTCATGGAATAGTTTTAATTCATCAATGAAATCAAGAATGGGAAATAAATCACAAATTAAACATCTTACATGGATTCACAACATTTGTTGATGAAGATCTGGTCGTCGCGTTGTCGTTGCTGGAGATGCTTGTCCCAAACACCATCCCTGCGATAAGGGTTTCCTCCAGAGCATCCAGACATTTCATGGTTATGAGGTCTGTAACCCTGGACCCATGTGAAAATCGCAATTTAAAAAAAAGATAAGATATATTTGACGCAACAAGATTTAATATAATATTTTAATTAAATATTTTATTATGGTTACGTCCCAAAAACCTGATTTCACCACTGTTCTTTGCTGACCATTGTTAGGCCTCAAATAACGTAAAATCACTATTCTGAATGTAACGGTGCCCTCGAATTTCGGATCCGAGCACCTGTTCAGGTGTTATTCAAATTTTTCAGGAAAACCACATGCATGTGTAAATTAATTATTTAATTAAATTACAAACATTTGTTCTGAGCTCACCGGGCCTCAGAACTGCGCGCAGTTTCAAAGCCTGGTCTCGAAATAATTCCCACATAATATTAGAATAAAACACAGAGTAATCCATGGCATTAAAAATACAACCTCTGAGGACCCTCGCTATGAGACACACATGAATGCCCCATCCCACAAGATGATCTATCCATGCTCTAGAGTAATCATTCTTCTAAGACCCTAGCCAACAATATGAAATTAGAGAAGAAAAAAGTGGGATGAAATGGAATAATATTACCCTGAAGGCACATGATAATCCCCATAAATCACCTGCATTGAGGAACACCAAAGGATGGTGGAGAGGGAATCCAGAGAGGGGTCTCTCTCTCTACATCAAATGAACAATAATAAAGAAACCCCAAGGGAATTACTAAAATTAAAACCTCTAGAAAATTTAAGAAAATATATAAAAAAGAACATGCCCATTATTATTAATGGAGTGAATATAGTGTTCACAATCTGAAGGAACCTTTGTAGAGACCCCCATCCTCTTCCCCAATACATTCACATGGGGAAGTATTTCAATATTAAATTAATTAATCTTCTGATTCCGAAATCCCCCTAAAAGGTTAACATTAATTGTTTTAATAATACATTAGTTTGATTTCCCCCTAAGTGTCATTTTCCCCATGTAAGGTTCATTTATAGATTTACCATTATTATTCAAATGGTGAATACCATACTTCTACAATATATAGTATCTTGACTGCACAACCCCTACTCTAACACACTTATGTATGGTTGATTTATCGATAGATTAGAGAACCACATCAAAAAACACCCTTAAAATATTTTTATACTCTTGGAACCTAATTTTTTTTCGTATTTCACAAAATAACCAATAAACAGAATAATAATTACAATTACCTATGGTATTCACAACCCATAATGAAATGAGTTACATTTGTGCTATATTTTAATGATAAAATGTACCTATCTTCTATACAAAAAATCGAATTTTTTGAAAAAAAATTATATCTGAAAGAAATAAAACATTCAACTACAAATAAATGGAAAAATAATGAAATTATGTTACTAATGAAATGATTAATGTTTGGAATAACTATTATAGTAAATTAAATGTTTTTAGGTTGATCTTTTGATGGGGATGAGGGGAACATCATTCTTACGGGAATCTTTTTTCATGAATTTATTTCACTTATGTGCCTAACCCTCTTTATTCCACCACTAATATATTTATATATTAAACCTACCAACCCTCATTCTCAAAATAACCCTTATAAAATTCTTCATGATTGAAACATTATTAATTCAATTAGGTGTAGAAACATGGAAGATAATAAGACAATAAAGGGCATTAATGTTCATGGAAATGATAAAATCCACAAATAAAATCCTTGAGGGAGTGATAAAAAATTCATAGAGGTAGGTATAATTTTTTCCTAGGAATTAACTAGAGATTAAGTAGTTTTTTATACAAGATGAGGTGTTATAAAATTAAAATACATAGAGTATGAATGAAATTTTCTATTGATGTTTTAATTTAATGGTCTTTCAAATAATATTTTTGGATGTCTTTTTACTATAGTATATATTATTTATTATGAGTGCAATGGATAAGTGCGGAGGTTTGATGATGATCACATTTTCATATAATTTATATGTTTATTAAATGCTTTAATCCTCAATAATTTATTATTTTAAGGATAAATGTAACATTTTTAGTTTTTTTTGAATAATTTGACATTATTTTTTAAATGGGAATAATTGTTGAATTTAAGTGTTATGTATTTTTATATTTCAATAATAATTTATTTTAAGATTGATCTAGATTGATTCATTTTGTTATTAAAAGAATGATTTGTATGTTTAATTACACTAGACCAATTACTCATTCAAATTATTGGAGGCCCAAATGATATATGCATGTTAGACCATTGAATTGTTTCATAGTTTAGATGAATTTTATTGTCAAACATATATCTCAAAAAAGTACAATTATAAATGTGATAAAAAGTTATATAACATAATTGAATATTATTATTAATATTTTATGTAACTATATAATCACTAGATTCATCTATATTCAAGGTCATAAATTCATGGAATACTAGATCATGCGAATTTTGATGTTCCAAAGGATGGAATAACAACTAGGGGTGGATGGGTTGAATCAGTTCTTAACATTTATAAGTTTGAATAAATTTGAAAATATAGCCACTACAACCGATTATGATTTATATACTTATAAAATTTTATTAAATACTTATGCATGAAATTGTAGGAAAGAATAAAAATAAAACATGATTTACAAGGATCAGCCTCAATGTGAGAACCTACATCCTTATCATAGCCAATCTTGTGGGTCCCTTCAAACACCCTATTAGGAACAATTGAATAAAACATGTGACATATCCTGTTAGACACATTCTATATCCCAATAGGAATTATTATAATGACTCATATTAGTTTAAAAGGATTTATTATTTTATAATTGATCCAAAAAAGAATAAATACTTTGGTGAAACTGCTCCATAGTTTCTTAGTACAAATCCTCAGTCCAATTTGGTCATATCTAATTTTCTCAATCTGATGGTGGTAGATCCTATTTTATCAATACAATGATGTTGGATCCTGGATATGATTTTTTGAGTATAATGATTTATGATTTGATTCTCTGAATAAGATAATTTTGGTTCCTTTATATGATTTTTGACATATGATAATGCATGATCCAGGATCCCATAATGTGTGTATGATGATTCAATACTATGAATTCCTCATCAATATGAAAAAATAAATCCTTTCCTAGAATAATCAATACAATTAGTCTTCATACATAGTATAAAGATTTCGTTAAATTATGTCAAGGTCTACCTTTTTCATGTGCATGAATGATGCAAATGAATTGATGACCCGAAGAAGTATTTATAGGTGCCTCAGAAAACACATGTGAGAAACTTGAAAAAATTCATTGCTGCCTCAAATATAAAGAACACTAACAATCACTTACATTTAATACATAAAAGTTGACCTCTTAAATCTTCCTTAGATATCTCAATGATTTAAATGTGGTTAAAATTGATGTTTGACTTATATAACTCTTTATATATTTTTTATCTCATTATGATTTATGCCTTTCTTAAATAATTATGATATTTTTCTTTCTCATATGATTATGATCTTTCACATTATCTGCATGAATTCATAATTTCGAATACTTTAGTATGGTATAATAAGTATGAAAAATTGATTATGAAAATACTTGTATAAAAATATAATTAGTAATTTCCCAATATGAATATCTATGTACTGAAATATGATTATAAAAATATCAGTAATTTTTTCCTAGTACATAAATCATAGTATGATGATAAATGTACAAAAAATTTATTACAATTTTTCCAGCATGAAAAAATCACTCTGAAAATATATTTAAGAAAATTATGGAACAATTTTTCTAGATTAAAAAAACCAATTATGAAAATCACAGTATGAGAATCTATGTATGAAAACTCCAGTACTAAACTGGTATTACAATTTATTCTTTCTGGAGGGTAAACAACATAATTTTTTTTCATCTCTCATTACAATGTAATTCTCATTACGTTGAAAGTACAATTTTGAAACTCTAATATTATTCAATCACCTCCCCCATTTCATTAAAATATTTTACCATTAAATTTTTTCATGATTTGTGGGATCTTATTTACCAGAAAAGCATCATATAAATTTTTTAGAGAGTTTAAAAACATTCTAACTCCCTTCTTTACATTATTCTTTCCAAATTCTATAGCATCTTCATTATATCATAGATTACAACAAAGAAAAACATCCATAAAATAATAAATTCTTCCTCTAATTATTTTTAATTCAAATAATTTCAATTTCATTCAAATGTAAATGAATATGATAAATTTCATAGTAAAAAATGTCATCTTCCCGACTACTTTTGTGACTTGTGCAACTCTATACAAAAAAATGGGTCCTGAAACATCTATTCCAAAAAAAACTTATTTATGATGGATTGGGTTTAATTCCTAAATATAAAAAACATTCCACAAAAAAAGGTTAGTTATCAACAAAAAAAATTACTTTGTCTAATAAATTTAACTATATAGGTTCTTCAATCTCAACTTTTGGATTTGTTAACAACCATTGATAACAACTTTTAGAACTCAAAATTTTTTTATGACCCATGTTTTATAACCAACCCAATATTTTTTTATTTTTATCAAAACATAGACATTATAAAAATAGAGTTTCTTATCACCACATTAAAATATGAAGACATTTTCTGTGGAATTTCAACCCCTAGTGTAATGACTATTTTGTGGCCATATAAAGATAAAATATCTTCACATTTATTTTCAAACATTATTTTTATCTCCCCAATAATTTATTTTAATGCTATATTTTTCTTCCACATTTCATTATCTCTCATAAATTATATTATAACAATATATTTAGATACACAAAATAATGATATGTCGAAACATATTAAAAATTAATTAAGTTGTTATATTCTCTCCCACATTTTCAAAATATTCCAAGGCACAGGGGGGGTGTTTTCTTTGAGGTGTACGTAGACATGGGAGGATTATGAACATGAAGTTGTAAAAACAATTATAAAATCCTATATTTATATATTTATTTTGTAAAGATATCATAAATATGATAATTTATCGAAATTTATTTTGGAAATACGTCTCCTAGAACAACATTATCTTTTATAAAATGAAATTTGATATACACGTGTATTGATCTTGACTGTTGGACATGATTCTTAGAAAGGTAAATTTCACTATGATTATCACAAT
The DNA here is from genome assembly GCA_963277665.1 of Viscum album. Classification (NCBI taxonomy): domain Eukaryota; kingdom Viridiplantae; phylum Streptophyta; class Magnoliopsida; order Santalales; family Viscaceae; genus Viscum; species Viscum album. The sequence continues at coordinate 1,033,692,154 of OY728125.1, forward strand.
ATATATTCAATTGTTTTGAAACATTTACATTCAAATCTTCTATTTGAACATTCATCCACAACATTTGAGTGTAATATTGAGTAGGTGAAAAATATTCAGACTTAACTGTTCTCAATGTTACTGATATTTGTTCATTACTATGCCAAATCACATTACATTCACCCAATAAAAATGTTCCTCATGAAGTTAATTTTGTATTATTATAATATCCATCCCAATCAGCTTTAGTATAACGAGGAAAAATCATATCACTTTTTCATTTTACAATAACCAATGTGATGTTATTCCATTGACATATCTCAAAATCCTCTTTTCTACAAACATATTTGATTCTTTTAGATTACATTAATACCTAGAAAACAATCTCAAAACATAACGTATATATATCCTTAGGGTTGTATGATAAAGAATACTTTTTATGAGCATCTAAATGTCTTTCTGATTAACATTTGTTCCATATTCATATTTACTCACTATTATGCTCACTAAAATTGGAGTTGGATATTTTTTGTATTCTACCATCCGAATATTATTTATAAATTATTTGGAATAAATTTATTTATATAATAAGATGTGTTTTCCATTTCTTTAACATGTAATCCAATGAAAGAATGTTAATTCTCCGACTATTGAAATTTCAAAATTCTTTTCCATCTCAGGAGAAAATGTTTTACAAACATCATTTCTATCTCTAGATAAAATTATATCATACTCATAAAAATATTAAAATTAGAGATTCGGAGCCATGAACCTCCACATACAATTTTCTATCAACTTTTCTTTTAGAAAAGTTCAACATTATCAACCAATTTTTAATATTATAATACCATGAAAATAAATCATGTTTCATACCATAAAATATATTATTAAATTTATAAACTTTTATTATCCTAATAATGTATAAATCTATAAGGTTGTACAATGTCAACTTCTTCCTCAACTTATCTATTTAAGAAAAGTTGACTTTTACCTCCATCTGATAAACATTGTAATTATGATGTGTGGACACTAAAATAATAATTATGTTTTTCTATAATAATATAATTGGGGAAAAATTTTCATCAAAATCAATAGTCTCCACCTTTGTATATCCTTTCCACACAATCCAGGATTTGTTTCATGAACTATCTCCATGTTCATTTAATGTGATTATATAAACCAAATTTATTTTAATATCATTTTTATTTGATGAAAATGGAAAAAGTTCCCATGTTTCATTATTCTCAATATGATCTAACTCTCTAGTCATAGAATCAACCCCATGTTTATGTTGAATATCCCATTAAACAGACTCTAGTTGAACTTTTGACAGAATTGAAGTTTTATTTTCTAATCTTAAATTCCCAATGGTTTAAACCAGAGCATTCTGATTCCCAGTAATGTTTTCATATTCAATATGTTTTTTTATGGAAGTAAATTTCAATGTTTCTCTCCCAGATTCACATTACTCATTATATGATACCTTGGAATAGAGATAAGGATGTTTTAGATAACATTCACTATTTTTTGTGTTCTTTGGTGTATCCTATTCATCATTCACAACAAATATTTTTAAGGAACATTGATTTTCCGTTATGTTCACTTCGTAACAATACACAAGCTTTTTTAAATGTTTTTTTTCATTATTTATAACTTCTTTTGTTTATTGAATATCCCATTATTGTTCATTCCTTAGCTCTTTCATCAATCATTCCCAAATATGAATTTTTTTTGAGAAAACATATACTCCCAAAAATGTTGATGATTTCCAATGATTTTTTTTCTATACTACATTTCATAAGGAGTAATTTTGGTTTCTGTACTCAACACATGTCTATATTGATCATGTAAAACTATACAAATAGCTTCTCTACAATAGATCGTTAAATTTTTTCATTTTGATAACATACTTAATCCCATTTCTACAAATTTCAATTCATTCTTTCTTCTACTGCATTTTTTTATGTATTACAGTTATAACTATACTTATGTTTTATAATATGATTTCTCAGATAATATTCAAAAGTATAATTTTTGAATTATATATCATTATCTATTCTCAAAATCGTTACGAAAACCCCCATTTATTTCTCAAAATGTTTCCTGAAGAATTTGAACATTTCAATATACTCTAACATGTACTTCAAATACATTATGTTTGTCATCTGAGTTAAATCATTAATAAAAGTGATAAAATAGAAGTGTCATTTTTTTGATTTATGTCCAATCAAAACACATAAATCGGAACTAATAAGCTCAAGTGGTCTTCTAGATTGAATCTCAAGTATTTTTTGACTTTAGTAATAATATTTCCTTTCTATTATGCAATACATACATCTTAATCTCATCATTTAATTTATATAAAATTTCATATGGAATGAAAATTATAAATTTTATTCATGTTTTTATTTCCATGGTGGCCAATAATTTGGGGCTACAATATTTATTCATCTTCAAAACTCTTTTAACACGAGTTATTGAATTCTTATATTTGTATGTGATTATGATGGGTTGATTCACCTTTTATAAGAACTTTTACATCCCTCACACTATTGATGATACATTGTTTTTCTAAATACAACTTCTTTTACATCATCGTAAATGTGAATTACATTGAGTAAGTTCGGTTTTCACACATAAAAAAATAAACATTCTTTGGAATTCAACATTTCTTGTTCAATATCATCTATTCAAATTCCTTTTATATTTTAGAAAACCTCATTACCAATGATAAATTATCCCTATAATGACCTTCAATGTTTGTTCATGATTTTTGTATCACATTTCATATATGAATAACACCCACTATAAAGTATCCATAGTTTATTCCATTCACCTGATTTCAGATCTATCTAAAAAAAGCTATTTCTTTACGATTATTCTTTCTATCATCCTTGATTTTCTACATTAACAGATTCATTATAGAAGAAGTTTCATACATTTTTTGGATTGATAAACAGATTAATAAGATATTCAAAAAATATCCTCTAAACATTCAAATTTATTTTTGTTGTAATGTCACTAACATCATGAGTATTCTATTTTTCAAATTTTTTTGAGTTTAGAATGCTAAATATTCTACATTAACTATTTATTACACATTTGTTTAATGTTATTCATGGTAGAGATATGCAGTGTCATAAATTATAATATCTATTTCCATAGATTCTATAACAACAACAATATGCATAAAATATTTCTTTTTTATTAATGAATGATATTTCTATATGGAAAACATGTTAAGGATGGATTCTTCTTTCACCTCTAATATACTCAAGATGTGGACCATATTTTAATTTTGAACAGGTTTTCAAAATATATATATTTTATTGGTTCATCAAATCATTTATCCACCCATGTTTTTCCAATACATTTTATGAAACTCGAAAAGTTAAAAGAATCAGATTAAACATTAAGTTTGGCAACAGAATATTTCAACTGATTCTTGTATTTGGCCTTATCCTCAACATTAGAATTTCCACCTTTTACTTCTGATGATTTTTGGATATTTTCATTTATCATATTGAAGGTACATGAAAACATGATATGTTTTGATATAATCTTTTTAACTTCTTCTTCCATATCATTCATATACTTACTAAGATATTTATTCATCTTTCCCTATTTAAAAAAACTATGTTTATGAATAAAAATCTTCTTGATATATTCATCCTCCTTGATGACATATTTTCTAAGATCAATGACTTCATTTCAATCATTATTTATCATTTTGATTTATTTCTTGAGATAATTTTTTGATTATGACATGTAAGAATGTATGTTCTGATCTAATAAACATTATATGATTCTTCACCACCTTCTTTACTCTATTGAATATTTTATTTTCGTAACATTTATAGTGATGTTTTTGAATTGTTCTAAACATTCAACATTATAACAATTGTTGTATGTTGAGTTGTATTTAAACATCAAACACAAAATATTATTTCATTTCTAGTAATCTTTATATCGTATTTCCTAGATGACTTTTCGTATTTTTTATTTTTTTCATCTACTTAAATTGATATTTTTCATTGGAATCATCTTGATATTATCCATGTTTCTTCTATGATAGAATCAAATAAATATGTCTGATTCCACCACATTTAAAATAATTGAGAGTAATTTTTCCTCCAAAATTTTCTATTACTATTTAATAGTTATTTGATAAACGATGCATGCTTTTTTCATTAAACTCATTATCTTCTTTATCTCCAGATTCCCAAGGATCAAATCTTCACCATCTTTAATTTTTATTATTCTTAAAGCTTCAATAGTTGTTTCATAATTTTTATTTGTTTTAAACACTATATCCTTCCTCATTTCATCTTCAACAATAAATTTATGAAATTCATAATTATATAAATAATCCATATATTCTAAATAAGAAAATTTAGATTCAAACATGTATAGAGTCTTTATTATATGTTTCTTCACAATTATAGAATCTTCCAAAACATATCCAAATATTATGATGTTGCAAACACATTTTTTTAATATGGCGATGTATTCATCAATTATTTCTTCATCTCTTATTACGATTTCAATGTAAATACTATGCCAAAATTATAGCTTTTATTATTTCACTTTAGTATTCCATTTGAAAAAACAATCCTTCTTATCCCACAAACATCGTAATGTTTTGAGACCAATTATATTCTAATAAACATTCTCTAATATGGAAATAAAGAGTTTATTTCTATACATAATGTAAACATATCTATTTTTATTATCATCAAATTTCATACAAGAATGTATCTCACTTGGTGAAAACCCAATTGTAGCATCATAAACAACATCCAATCAAAGAGATAGGATATAAGGATTCAATATATTTAGTAATTTTTTCTATTTTTTCATAAAATGTAGTAATTCCACTAATATTGAAAAAAGTTATATTATCCATGATAAAAACTCAACAAGGGAACCTTAGATATGATACCAATTAATGTTCCAAAGGATCAAATGACAACTTAGGGGTTGAGGGGTTGAGTCAGTTGTTATATTTTATAAGATTCAATTTTTTAAAAACCATTAACCAAGAAAACTATTATAATATATATCCATACCAAATTTCAGTAAATATAAATACATAAATTAGTATGAGATAAATTGAATAAAACAATATTTACAAGGTTCATCCTCAGTATGGGATTCCACATCTTTGTCAAAGCAACTCCCAGGGGACTATAGAAATCCACTATTAAGGAAAAAAATATAAAACATGTACCATCTCTGATTAGATAGATTCTATATTCGAATAAGAATTTTAAAATTGTATCCCATTAGTTTAAAAAGATTTTTATAAAAACATTGGATAAAAAAACAAATAAAGAATTTTTTAAAATTATCCACAATTTTTTTTCTGAATCGTCATCCTAATTTGGATTGATCGAATTTTCTCATTCTGATACCACTAGATCTTATTTTCATAATATAGTGAGACTAGATCATGTATCTAATATTCTATTTATGATGATTCTTGACCCGATTCTCTGAATATGGTAATGCTGTATCATGTATTTGATTTCAGAGTATGATAATGTTGGATCCTACATCATATTTTTTGTGTAAAATTATTCAATACAATGAATTCATTCTTGATATCGAAATATAAAACATATTCTAGAATAATCAATAAAATTATTCTTCAATTAGATATGAAAATTTTCATCAAATTTTTCTAAGCACCAAGTTTTTCATGCATGTGAATGTTGGAAATGAAAAATAATTGTTTGAAGAAGTATTTATAGGAGACCCAAAAAACAAATGTGGGAAAATTTAAAACCATCCATGCTTCCAAAAATCTCAAAATCACTATAAATATCTTTCATTTAAAACTCCTACATTGAATTATTCAAAAATCATTAGATATCTCTTGGATTTACCCATAATTGAAATTTATGTTATACTTATTCAACTCATTATAACTTTATCAGCTTAATATAATCAGTTTATTTCTTATCTAATTAATATATTTTTCCTTCCCACCTCATTAATAACTTTTTTCTTTTTCAATATGAATTTTTCCTTATGAATACATTAGTACGATTTCCTCAATACAAATATCCTAGTAAAAAATCTGGGTAAAAAATTATTTGTACAAATTTCCATGTATGAAAATAGCAATACAAAAATATTAGTATGAAAATGTATGTACGATTTTCCCAATACAAAAAACATTGTATGAAGATTGGAGTATGAAAATTTTTGTATGATTTTTCTTGTACAAAAATCTCTGTATAGAAGTCTAATTTTTGAAATCATAGAACATCTTCTCCAATAATGTAATCCTAGTTTGAAAATCATAGCACACAAATATCAGAATGGAAATCCCAGTACAAAACTCCCAATTTGATTTATTTCCTCCTCCGTCTTGGTGAAATATTTTTTTTCATATCATTACGATGTAATTCCAATTATGATGAAAATTTCAATTCTCAAATATAATATTATTAACAATTTATCAACTATTTCATCAAAATCATTTACCACTATTGTTTTCATGGATTCTGAGAACTTTTTAATCAAAAAATAATCATCGGAATTTTTTTAATATGTATATTAAATTTCTAATACTAACTTCACTTTCTTCATTAAAAAGACTCCAACAACATCATTTTATATCTGATTACAAAAAATAAAAATATATAGAAATAACAAATTCTTCCTCTAATTATTCTAAATTTAAATATTTTCAATTTCATGTCAATGGATCTAATTATGATAATGTGTTTGATCAATAATTTCATCTTCTGGAATTCTTATGTGACTAGTGAAGCTCAATATAAACACATGGGTATGGAAACTGATATCCAGAAGTCAACTTCATTTAGATTGATTAGGCCTGTTTCCTAAATAAAAAGAATATTCATGAAAAAAATTTTACATGTCAGTAATGAAAACAGTTATTTCAAAAACATTAACCACAGAGGTTCTTCAAATTCAAACATTCTTTAAGGGTAGAAAACATTTATCACATTATTTAAAAATAACATTTACTAATTATATAAAATGAAGCGAGAATGTTTTGGGTAAATAAAAAAGAGGTTTACTAATTTTGTAATAAAATAAGTTTTTCAAATATTAGGCCATCTAATGGTGTAAATATACACCATGTTTTAGAAGGTACAATTAGTGAGAAATTTACCTCACTAATTCATCAAAAAATAACTCTACTTCATTTAAAATAATATAGAAATTTTTAGTATATTGTGAGGAGTTTTTTTGTTTTATTATATTTATAAATTTATAATATATATTTTATTCATTTCAATCTTCCATTTTTTATATTTTTTTTTACCCGTCACAATTTTATATATTCCTTGGAAATGGGGAACTAACTTCGACTATCATTTGAATGGATGTACTGATGGATTCATTGAGTTATTTGTTATTTAAATCATCTCTTAATTGTGTTATTTAAAATTAAATAATGATTAGATATATTATATTGGGTTTTATTACTAACTTCACTAATATTTTGTTTCCAATCATTCATCTATAATCCTTACTTACTCTATATAGAAAATTCATACGATGAAGTATGACTAGGATAGTTTTGGTCAGTGAAGAGGTCTCTTATATTAATTTAGGAAGTGTATTGACCTAAATTAGGAGGTCTCAATGTTATGTTCTAATAATATATATGAAAATTGTTTTGATTTATAGTTCTTTATGTCAATATTAAGTCAAATATTGAGAGTTATTTAAAGAAAAATGACGGGATCGTTGTTAATTCCTTGGGATTGTTGCTTTTATATGACTAATATATTTTTCTTTTCCCTTAATTGTTTATTTCATTTATATATATAATTTAAATAATTCCTCTATTATAATAGTATATCATTCAATAATATATTAGTTATTTTATAAATATTAACAATAATGACTCAATTTTTTTATGTGGCCTCCTCAAAAGACCATCCTTAGGTATTTCACTACATTTATCTATTAGGAAAATAATAATTTATTGGTTTTGTATTTATGATAAATACCAATTATCTTCATAAATGTAATGTAAATTATAGATGTGTTTACATGACTAGGAATTCAAAATGAATCCCCAAGATTAATTCATGTAGGGTTTTTCTAGAAGTGGTGAACTATAAATGATAGAAGACAAATATAAATCTCCTATGATGGATTCTATGGTCATCCAGAGATTAGAGGAACAATATTGTTGAAAAAAGGAGAGGGAACACAAATTTACGAATTTTGTCTCATGAAATATGTCAAACATAAACCCATATTATTTTAATAAAAATAACAAAATACATGGGGCATAAATTAACTCAATGCATAAGAGTTTAATATACCAAAATCCAGAGTGAAACCCTAAAATATAAAATATAGGTCCATGATTTAATTTAATAAATCTTATGTGGGTGCTTCTAGAATAAAAACAGGAGTAAACTCGTTGAAATTTTCATTTAAATTTGATGTGATTTCCATCATCACACTAATGAATTTATATACCCTTAACTAATGTACATAACATGTATGGGTGAAGGGTTTTAATTTTTATTCAAAAATATAGATATTTAAAATATTACATGATTATAAATTATAGTATTAATGATATCATATGGTTCTAGTTAAGGATGAAAAATATGAAACAATTTTAAGGAAATATATACTTATATTGAAATTAAGTACTCATATATGGAGGGATAATTAAAAAATTAATGACTCTTATGTGAGGATGAGATGACTCTTAGATAGTAAAAAATTACTCTTTTACTGCGAAAAATGAATTTTATTCAAGACCTCCTTACACATAAACATGGTGAGATGAATTATCTACATAGAAATATGACACTAATCTAAAGCGGATTTAAAATTATCTTAGTGGATGAGTTTTCATAAGGGTCATTTCATAGTAAATGACACATAAGAGTCTTATAAGTGTTATATGAATGTTACTTTTAGAACATATTCAATACATAAGGGTTGTTGTTTGGTGATATAGAAGGGTTTTCCCTTGAAAATTTCAATATTTAAGGGGAATATCCAACGGAAATTAAATATATGAGAGTCAATCACTTTATTTCACAATAGTAAGGGTTAATACCTGGATTCATCAAATTTTAGTCTAAAACCAAAAAAATAAATAATAACCATAAAATTTATTTTAAAAATACACAAACCTCCATAAACCAAAAAAACTACCAAAAAAACATCCCAAAACCCCTCAACATTAGAAATATTATAATGTAAAGGTTTGAAAAAAATCCAAACCTGTATATTGGTATAAAGATACTTGTACTTAATGAAGAACAACCCATAACCATTTATATATTCAATAGTAAAAATAATTTTGATGCACCCTTTACTTGCATAAATTGATGAATTCCTGATTTTTTTGTTTCTAACAAAAAATATGCCCGTAATGTTCTAGTTTTTAGTAGATGGAATGGGGGTTTATTATTTTAATACTCAGATATCTAATCATGAACTATATTTTATTTTATCAAAAAGGATATTTGGATGAAAATTCCCAAGGTATATTATATGATGATATACACAGTGAATTTATAATAAAATTACCAAAATGTTTTAGATTATATCAATTTTTTATATGGTTGGAATTGTTATTGTGTATGATACAATATTAGGAATACTAGAACAAATTCTATTAGGGTTTAGTGAAAATGAGATATTCATAGATATATTGCCAAAAGTATTATATAAATATGTCCATTTATACTATATCATATGATATTACATAAGGGATATCATATTTTATAAAATACATGAAATAATGGAATGATTTTATGGATCTAAAAATATGTGAGTTTTATTTTTCATCTAGAATAAAAATTTCAATAATAGAATGAAACCTGGTGACCTTACCTCGAATGATTGGATAGAGGTGATGATATAGCCGTTTATAATATTTAGTTTTCAATAAAATGAATATTATTTTTACATATGGATGGTGTAGTGGATTTCAATACATCAAAATGTATTTTATTAAAATATTTTTCACACAAATCATCATGTGAGTTCATCAGAATGGGTGAACAATCCAACATCAGTGTATGTTAAGGCAGTGAATTTTTTTTATTGAGATTGGGAATCATTAATAAAAATTAAAGGTGATAGAATGATACCCATTAAGATATGATGGTAGTGGAATTCTAAATAACTGTCTTGGTTATTCAATTTAAGAAGGGTATCATTGAGTTATAATCTTATCATTAAAATAACTATATTAATTCATTTGAGAAAGTAAACAATTTTTTTCCCAAAGAGTATATTTCATGTTCAAACCACAAATTTGTTATTTATTTATTTGAGATTATATTTCTATAATTTATTTATATAGATATTCTCTTCATCTTTTGGAGTTTTCATTACAATATAGTGAGTGGTGTGTGGGTTATGATCATATTTCCATGAATCATATAATGGGATTCATTCCATTTCTTTTATTCCCGCTAGTAAACTTTGAAATATGGAGTCTTATGTAGGATTTACCAGAAAGTATTTCTGGGTGAAATAAGTGGTATTAGAGATCATTGTTGGAGTGATTTGGGATGATCATACCCTAGCTATGTTGATTTATTGGTCATTTTACTAGTAATATAATAATATATACCTTCTAAGAGATTATCTAATGTGTTCCCTTTATGTTTACCAGATTTATTATGGGTTCAAAAATTTTGGGATTGATTTTATTGAGAAAATATTCTTTGTGGAGATGTTTAATATAATGTTTTTTTGATTTTGGATAATGAAAATTTATATTTTCGTAATGTAAAATGAAATTTACTTTCTATTAACAAGAGAAAATAGAACTGATGAAAAAATAATTATGGGAATGGTTTGAATAGAAATAATTGAGTTTATATGAATGTGAATTTATAATAATTTGGCATTAAACATCTAGGAGTATTGAAAATATCCTAACTCATGGGAACCTTAATTGAAGGGTTTAAAAACCCTAAAAATGAATAAAATTATATTATTAGTCAGAGATTTCTACATGAGAGTGTATAAATAATGGTCTATGGGAAATAATATTATAGACATAAATGTTATATGGAATCATTTAGAGTATGTAAATGAAGAATTTAGATACATAAATTATGACATATTGGTACTCTCAACAATCCTAGAATCATAATATCTGATGGTGACTGATACAAGTAATTATAGTGGAAAGGATGTCATAAATTTTTTTAATTTTCATTTACTAATATTGAATGGAGAAATTCTATAATGGATATTTAAGGGAATTTTTAAAATTTGTATAATTTTGTAGGAAAATGGAAAGTCATAACTCAAAAATGTCATCAAAAGTGGAATTCATGGAAGATCCAAAGTATCATTTGTACATAATATAATCCCTTATATTGACATTATTGGATAAAAGGACAAATGAAGATTTATTATTTTTAATGAAGTTTATTACTATGAAATATATGCTTCTAAATTTGTGTATATTAAAATTATGTATGAGGAAAGGAGTGTCTTATTCCTTAGTGTTTCACACACACTTGAGACAAAGGTAATTTACATTGGTACTTCCTTTCATTCGCTGTCTAAGGAGTTAGGTATAAATATTTAAATCTCTGTAAGATTAGATAGAGATTATCTAATCAGCGATTTAGAACATTAGATCAATTTAATGTGATATGTTTCGCTATAAATAATGAATGCAATTTTACTAATCTTTCATGGAATGTTTTACACCATGGGGTTAATGAATAATTTAATTTTCATAATAAAATTTGATGAATTGGTTGTTGATATAATTTTTATGGAATGATCATTTATTATTTGACATGGATCCATGGTTATATTCAAAGGAGTAAAGGAATAGTCCTTGTATCTTATAGGTTCATCATAATAAGTGGTGAATTCTGCATTAGTAACTTATTTGATGTTATGGAATTACTTTTATGGTTTACATTCATAGAAGGGGATAAAGATTATGGATTCTAAGGGATTAATAAATTCTAGAATCATAGATTAAAAATGGTTTGACGATGTTTCCCTTTTTAATAAGTGGAATGTATCCTTCTAGGATGAAGACATGATACCAAAGCACCGAATGTTGGAGTTGTTTCATACAAATACATGGGGAAACCCATTGGTTAATTTACATAGATGTTCAGTTTACTACATGGATTTAATTGATGGTGTTTCAGACAAGGTGTGGGTTCAATTAATGATGTAAAATTATGAGGTGTTTGAAAGGCCATGGTGAAAATAGATACTTGAAGTAATATTAAATTTCTATGGTCAAACAATGGTGGTGAGTAAAAAATCATAGATTTCCATAGGTTCAACTAGTATAGGTGGATTAAAATTTGAGAAGATTGCGCCAAGTACATTCAAACACAATTGAGTATCAAAGAGAATGAAAAAGAAACTTCTAGGGAAGTATTTCAGCATTATTATTCATGTGGGATATCCAATTTTATTTTTGGTAGAAGTGATAAATTGTGAAAACAATTTAATTAATCAATTTCTATTATCTTTAATTAAGTAATAATATCCAAATATTTTTTATTAAATATGGAAGATATATCTCAACCACATAAATATATTTATATTACATTTGTAATTCTATGTTGATGCTAACAATCAAGAAAAATTAATGGCTGAGTATCATGTATGTTAATTTTATTACAATGGTGGAAATGATATCGGGTTTAACTCAAGGGAAATGAATCAAAAAATTAATTATAAATCAAAATGTGATCCTCAATTATAATATCATGTGAATGGATCTGATCCAAGAAAACCTTTATAATGATAGAAAATTATCACAATAAGATGAGTTTTAAATGTAATTATATCTAGTAGTAGTGTATATTCAAGAGTATTCCTTGAGTAGGGTCATTCTAGAAATACCATAAAATTTGGTGTAGTTGATAAAAGTAGGTAGTAATTCAATGGTGTTTCTTTGAAAAAATATTCTACAGAGTTCAAGGAATTTGGAATCTTAAGCACAATAATATACAACTCTACATGATATAGTAATGAAAATAACTCAATAGTTGGAATATTTTAAGATATCTTATGTGGTTATATGAATAATGAAAAGTAATAATGATAATTCTCTTCCAAATATTCTAACAAAAAATAAAGATATTTACATCATAGAATATCTTATTATTTTAAAGGGCTTTGAATTTTAGGAGTTATGCATGGGGGATCAATTTAATTACCATCATGTGTTTCGAACATGGTTGTTTATTTGATGACCTACTGGTTAAGATCACACAATGTATATGAGTTGTATTTTTTGTAAACGGTTGTTATTGACTGTCAATGGTGGTCAATGAAATGATTATATTCCATTGACCTCAATATTTTTTATAAATTCGAGAGAAAAAATCTTACAGAATTTAAGTATAAAAGATATAAATGCTTCATATCAAAATGCAAATGTCTTGGTGGAAAATATTAATAAGAATATAATCAAATATTATTATTTAAGGATGTTATTTTGAATATTTTGATTTATAAATATGATGAATTTTGAATTATTCCTATGTTTAAAGGAATGTATCAAAAAATATGATCACATCACTCAACCTGATGGTAATCTCCATCTCATTACACATGATCTATAAACATCAGGATGAGAGATATAGTCACATGGTAATTTGGTGTCAGATGGTATAGATTTGGGATTTAATTGGTTATTTTCACTCACAAATGTTTTCCAATATGCATTTTAGAGTCATGTGAACATATGATGACTCATTTTATGAGGTAGTATTGACTACTCATGGGGTTACAAGCCCATGATAGTTGTGATTAAAGATGATGGTTAGAGGTTACTGTTATAGAACGATATGGGGATAGTTAGGAGCCATCATATGATAGTGTTGAGACTGCTGTTTGGGGTTGATCCTCATAATACACGAGGCCATTAGACCAAAACTATTTTTGGAGGACACAAAAAACTGTTCCTTTGTACGTCGACTATAAATATGATAGTTTTATTCTTATTGGGAAGATTTTTCCATTCCTTGTATGTTGTTCTTTGAGCCGATATATTTATTTTTGAGCTGCAGTCAGTGGGACTAAGTATGTAATTGGGTCGTGCCTTCTCGACATCAGATATTGAATTCAGCAGGAGGTGTTAGTTGGATTAGGGTGTTAGGTAATTTTATTAGATGTGGAACCTTATGGTTAATATAGACTAGATTGCAATAGAATATACATTCGGATTAGGCTATGGATCCCCTCCTTCTACAGAATTCTGGCATTGACTGAAGAAGGTGATCACTGCCTTTTGGGTGATGATACAAATGGTACTGGTTTATTTTTAAAAAATGTTCTATTTTGTTTTATTTATTATTTAGATACACCTACAAAATCATAGATATAGGATAGGCACGTGTTGTTGGTTGCCTACTGAGATTCATTATTACACCTTTCATGGGATCTTTGGGATGTGTCTAGATTTTATACCTTTAAATTCATATATGTTTTCGGGATCTGATCAAGATCTTATTGATTGTGTTTGCATTGGATATATGGCATGAGACCATAGGTTCTTATATCATCTAGTGTTTCCCTTTTGAATCATCATGCTATTATACATATGTATATAGTCTATCCATTGGATAGAATTCTTCTTATTTTCTGTATGAATTAATATGTATGAATTCTCTGCTTTAGTAGAAAAAAATTTAATGTTGTGATGTTAATTTTTAAAAATGGTATATATTGAGTAATTTTTTATTATTTCTACATCTATTTCTTGTGATTCTACCATTGGTAGGTCACTGTACCATCCTCCATTTTATCTTTTTTTTTTCAGATAATTATATTTATTATACCTTATTATAATGTCACCAGACTATATACTCTCCCCTATATCTCCCATTTTACTCCCTCATTTCTAGTCGGCAGCCTTTGGAGTATAGGTAGTTTCACCTAAGGCCCAATTTTACATGGCTTGGAGTAGTGATCGAGTGCCTAAACTATCCAAGGTTCTACAAATGGTCTAAAAGATTTTAATTTTACAATAAATTTGGTTATTACTATTTGGGATATTTTAGGTGAGATATTATAATGTTCTCATATCTAGTTTTAATACTCTTGTTTGGGTGACACTATCCTCGTGCATGGGGGAAAAAATTGGTTGCTAGGGTTGGGATTTTTTATTCTATTTTTAACATATTAATGTTTATATGATTTTCAACATTATTAGTTTACTTTGATGTGACATATTCATTGTTATATAATGTGAATATTTTCTCGGTATGACAATGGATGATATTTGGACCCCTGTCTTGGTATGGAAAGGGTTGATTTTTATGATTTCTAGATAGGAACATATTATTTTTTAAATATATATATATATATACATATATTCATATAAATATATATATATGATAATGTGTATGTGATAATATTTTGTTTGACATGTGATATATATAAATGTGTGTTAGTGTGTTTTTTATGTATGTATGTGGGTCTGGATCTTATAGGATATTGCATGGATGGTGATATGGGGTGATGTTGATCACCCGATCGAACAACGAGGTCATCATATTGAGGCAAAATGTTTCATCTGGTTAGGTTTGGCTTGAATAATACGATATTGGTTAAATGAAAATTTTGACATTGGAAACAAAGAATTTTTTTATTACCATGCTTTTATTTCGTGGAAATTTAATCATCTACCTCAGATTGATAGATGATGCATGGATATGATGTTTGAAGGAGAGGGTCCATGAGGCCTAACTTCTATGATAAACATGGATTTGATAAGGGATGGTAAGGGGAAATATGGATAGATTTCGAAGGAAGTGGTTGTGATGGGGAAGGGTAAGGGTAGTGAGATCATTCAATCTACTAATTATTTCTTTATCTACATTATATATATCTGTGTGATTATTTGTTTGTTATTATGTCCATCTGTGCAAGGTACTGGCATTCGATGGGAGGCCACCAATATGGGGTCCAACTGTACATCAGAAATAAAATTATTTGGTTCCACATGAGAAAGCACAGGTTGATACCCCATAGAATTTTAATGAGGCCCCGAAGGTTAAGGATAAGCATGATCCCTAAGTACAGGATCTGGTATAGGATCTAGTATAGGCGGGTCAGATGCTATATATGACATCTTTTAGATCATGGCTATATGAGAAGCTTAGAGTGAGCCTGGTATGTGTCATCCAGGGGATTAATAGACGATCATAAGGAGTAGATCATTCGATGGGATTTATGACATCAGAGTCCCACTCACAACATCCACTATTATTTTAGGGTATGTGAAGACCATAGAAAGATTAAACTATTTCAATTCCGGGAAGATGATTTTATAGCAGCATTAGACACTCCCAAGATAGGGGTGAAGCTAGCTACTAACATTCTCATGAGATTGGATATGTTCTGGTTGGACATATAGGTTTAGGTAGGAAGAAATGATGGATTGGACTGGAAATAAGTTTAAGGTGAGGTTCTTCGAACACATTATTTTAGAGATTATGGGGTTGGAGAGAGTGAGGAATTTATTGATCCATCATCATCGTGACATGTTTATCATGGAATTTCTCATGGAATTCACCATGTTGTCATATTTTACACCTAGTATGGTGGGAGACAAAACCTTGAGAGATGAATTTTGAGGATGTTTTGTGACACTCTATTCTGGTGAATAGAATATATTCTTGTTGTAAAACATCTCAGATACAGTGAGTAAGGTGCTCATGTATGAGGGAAACTTGATGGATCAACTTAATTCAAGCAGGGTGACAGCTTAATGTGATTCTCACAGTGATCATTCAGATAGAAGGAAGTGAGGTCGAGAGGAATTCCAATAGGAAGGACAAGACAAGGACTTAGGTTGGCCTCCTCATAGTGGGTCATCGATGGTTTACTTCTGGTGAAAAACGCCGATACATGTGAAGACAAATTGTTATCGACCGACAAAAGAGTATCGAGCATGCAGTCATATCAGAAATATCGAGAGTTTCTGCATGAATCCTTATCAAACATCTCATAGTAAGGGACCAGGGCAGTATCATGGTTCTGAGATCACACTGGGGGAGGCCCCGAGATCTAGTAGTCATGATTCATCTACACATGGTGGTCATGTTACTAACAGTTGGACCAACTAGTGGGTTTTGTTTCTAGAGGATAGTAAAACACTGTAGGGAGGTCAAACATTTGGTAGTTGAACTTCATGTAAGGTGCACGTTATATAGCTACCAAGATTAGCAAGGATGGTTAGATGATGATGGATTGAGTTATACCATGGACATGACCATGTTTTGTTCATAATTTGGAATATAACTTGTGTAGGCAGGCCTATTTTGGTGCACAAGGTGAATATGATGTATCTATGGACTATCTATATTATGTATAGTAGGTTATAATTTTTTATATGCCTTATATATATATATTTACAAGTTGTATGGAACTAGGATTAATATTTGAGAATTGATGGTTGTGAGACTTGTATGAGGTTATTAGGTAATTGGGCACTATTGATATGAGGGACTTGTATGAGGTGCCAGTGACCAGGTCTGTCTTTGAGCAACGCCAAAGTTGTGATGTGCAACATGATACGAGGTTATAATTTGAGGAGATATGGAACATGATGGGTTTCATGTATGAAATAAGAGCACATGATGAGGTGAAAGAGTGAGATTGTGTCACGTGAGGACTTATGAGTTATGGGATGGTATATTTACCATCGAATTTTTTTTTATTTTGGGTCAGGATGCAACTAGAATAGGTAAGTCCAAAGGTTGGTATCACCTTATAAGAGTTTACCATTGACTTGATATCTAGGTATTATGGTTTAAATTTAAATTTATGGGTATGTTCTATACCATATTGGTATTATGTTTTATATTTTGAGAATTATATATGTTACGATGGTGAGATTGTAATGACTTGAGATTTTGGAGCAGGTGAAAATAATTAACCCATTTGATTTTTTTGAGTTTTATGGGTTGAACAACATCTTTCATGATTAATGGTACTTATTTATAAAACATTCCATGACCCAATTCATTTTTAGTCATATTATATGTATTAACAAGTAAAATGGTTGTTCGATTGGATTTTAGTTCCGTCAAAGGCTGAAAATCCTAGAATTCAAGGTGTATAGATTAGAGTGCATAATTTGGACAGACCTTGCAGCCTCTTCAGAGTAACGGGTGGAACTCTAGGTCAATTGTGCATGGTTTTCCAAACCATTCAGAAAGGAGTTCATGGTCTTGTTTCCATGTATGTAAATTTTCATATATAATTCACACACAATTTTCACGTGGTTTTGAAATCATTCACATGAACAATTAGGGTATAGAGCTTGAATAATGAGTGTCACATTTATGGAATGTAGTTTTCCAAACTGAGCGATTTAACCATGAGACCCATTAAATGTTTGAAATTTTATTTTTCACCTCCCCAATTATATTTTCTTTCTCCCTTTTTTCTCCCTCACATGGGATTATTCAAGGAGTCCTGAGAGCTCCTTCCTCATTCTCATGGGTGTTATCTTGATTCCCCATATGAAATCTATTGTTCAATCCATATTCAGCATTGTATATGTATCAGACATTCATTTAAAACAACTACTTCTTCCAAAATCAACTCATGATAGAGGCTATAATCATATTTGTGGGATTATTCCAACATGTGGTAGGTTCTCGTCATATTTTATTTCGATTTCACAGTTGTTTAGGGTATGTGTATTTGAACTCTCTATTGGTTAGACTGAGTGATAGACAAATTAATTAATGACACACCATAAAATTAATTTTGAGACTATATAGGATGCCTCTGGTCATTCCCATGACATAACTTCAATGATCGAGTTGGGTGTGGGGCTTGAGACTACGTGGACAGTGACCGAGTATGTCTTTTTAATTAAATTGAGTTGTTTTATTATTTTATTTTTGTTATGTTTCTACTATACATTCCTATGTTTGATGGGAATGTGATGGGATTGGATAGAGGATTGAGATATTTTTGGACATCTGATTTGAGAGAATTTGATTTTCATGATGGGTGTGACCTTATAAATATATATATATATATATATATATATATATATATATATATATTCTGAGTGATGTTTATCACTGGTTGGGTGACATAGTCATCGATTGAGTCCACAAGGTCATCGAGCTATAGGAAAGGCCCATGTGTTATGAGATGGTGATTACCATCAGGCTTGATGACATGGTTATAGGGGAACAAGGTGCTGAATAGTGTGTTATAGTGGATTAATAGTTTCTTTCCACTCACCCATGTTCTATAATTCTCCATTTGGAGTTGTATGCAAACCAGATGACTGAGACGATGAGGTGGTAATGACCACTCTTATCGGTAGAGTCCTCTGTAAGTTACAAATTATGATTAATTTTGGAGGTCTCTTCCCTATAAATCCATGGCAATGGTGCGGATTCACTACATGAATGTGTTGACACTTTTGGTTTGGGCAGTGTCTCAATATACGTGAGGGTGTTAGGCCATGATTATTTTTGGATGAAATAAAATGTAATTACTAGAGAAATACACTATTGAACTAATGTTGTTATAATTGATGGGAAGGTGTAATTGTGACAAGGACACCATGGTTTAAGCCAACATTGTCAGTTATTAGGGGAGTTCTGCATTACCATCAATGTGATTGGGTCATGCCTACAATATGTCATTATATTTATTTGGGAATGAGTTGTTGGTTGGAACGAGGTGCTGAGTAATTTTAATAGAGGTAAAACCTATTGGTTCACATAGACCGACTTACAGAAGGGAATTCCTTGGTCATAGGATAAGGATTCTATTCTTCTATGGTATTCTAACATAGGCCAAATTAGGTGATCACTCCCTTGTGGGGTATGAGAACAAGGGGAATGAGTTATTATTATTCACGTGTTCTATGATGTTTCATTTATTATTTAGATAAACCATATAAATCACAGATATAGGATAAGAACACATTAATGGTGGCCTACTGATATTATTTTTCACACCAAATATGGTCCCTTTTGGACATGAAATGATTTTATTTCTTTTCACTCATGTAATGGTTCTGGATCAGAAGCTTGATATTAGTGACTAATTTAGTATTTGATAGATGGAATGAGACCATGGGTTTTTGCCTCAACCAGAGTTTACTTTATATTCTATTATGTATAAAAATGATATTATATGTTTGTACTGAGTTCATCCATTTTAGAAACTTATACCTATTTTATATAATTTGATATGTATTCATGTTCTGTTTCACTAGCTATAGATGGAATCTTATGTTTTTTAATTCTACAAATGGTTTATTTTCAGTTGTTTATTATTATTGTAGTTTCTATTTCTTATTCTCCCACCATGGGAGGGTAACTGCTCTAGTTTCAAGTGGGTCATTATTTTTCAGTTCTTATGTTTATTTTACCATTATTATATCATCCCTATAGGGTATTGTATCCCTACTATCACCCATTTTATACCCTCACTTCTAGTTAGCATCCTCTGGTGTACCGGGAGGAACGCTTATGGACCAATGCCACATGGCCCATAGCACTGTTCAGGTGGCTAAATAGTCTACACATCATATATTCATTGATAATTTTTGGTCTATAAAATATAATTATTTTATCCTCACACCCATGTACATG
Source organism: Viscum album (assembly GCA_963277665.1). NCBI lineage: Eukaryota > Viridiplantae > Streptophyta > Magnoliopsida > Santalales > Viscaceae > Viscum > Viscum album. Next base: position 1,033,712,742 of record OY728125.1, read on the forward strand.
GCATAATATAAGAATATGGCATCATTAGAATAGAAAATGTGATGTGTTTTTTAGTGTCACATAATCTATGATGAGATAATATGAATTCCATGGTATTATGGAATTTATATATTTTTATAAAAAAAATATTTTATGATATTATAAAGATAATTGGAAATGAATATATGTTGGTTGAACATTCTAAAAATGTAGAAAATACAGGCCAACAGAAGGTGCGACCATTCACATTTTATCTGAGAGTAGTTTTTTTATTAAAATATTGTATCTCCGCATTATTTTTTATGAAGAATAGAGAATGATGAGACATTTGACATAATGAAGAGGGGAGGGACACACTCTTATATAGTGTGGATAAAGTCTATGAGATAGTATTTTAGTTACTTAAAATTTGTATGTTATCTGATTAATATGTCACAAATGTTTTGTACAACCCTAATGGTTTCCTTGATGCTGATCATGCATGATCAACATTTGAGAATATTAATAGATTAAATGGAATATAAATATAGGTTTCCATGATGATATTACATGAATATTAATCTAGTATCAATTTGTATACACATAAATTTTTTATTTGAAAAATATAGAATATGCGAGCCAACATGGACACTGTTTTCAAATGTAGTTAAATCCATAATAGAAGTTTCTTGAAGATAACAGAAATATTTTTCTACAAATACATACTATTATAATACGATTTTTTATAAATTTAATCACAAATTTGCACCAATTATATTTTATAGATACATTTTTGGTGTATTTGAATAGGAAGGGGGAAGATACTTTGAGTATTTTTGTTTTTATACTAAGGAACATTACAGATAATGAAGACAGTGCACACATATTTTTTCAAATGTGTGATAGAATGTGATTAACCTATAACGGTAACACAAGTTGATATAACAAAAAAATTGTAATAATTAATGGTAGCATAAAATTAATCTTGATGTCATATAGTGAAAAAAGTCATGAGAAAAAACTTGAAAACTTTAAATAATAACAATAATAAATTGTCATGTCTTTAGGGTACCACCATTTAGTAATCGAGGAGATGTAATACACATTCATGATATCACTTCATAATTTTTTTAAGAATCTGAATCTTAAATTCAATATTTTTTATTAATCCAGAAATACAATAAGAAGAAGAAGAAATGATGATGATTCTAATAAAGACATTCCTTGTAACGATAATAAAAAAAATGTTTTAAATTTTGACAACACTAGACATTCAATATACTATAATGAAGAAGAAAGACTCTACCAGATAATAGATAAATCATTTTTTTATTGAACAAATAGGGTGCATATTGAAGATACCTAGTGTATTATATTTAAAACTAAAGGAGATGAGAATAAGGGTATACCGTGTATAACTATTTGCATAAAGAAGAATAAGAAGAAGAATAAGAAGTATAATATATAATATATTTTAGATTGCTACTATGAAGTAGGAAAGATTCATTCCCACTATTATTCATTTAATTGGTGATGAAATATAAAGAGAATAACAATGAAGAATTGTGACATCCAGTAGAAGTCTCAATAGGTGGAAAATTTCATATTTATATAGAGTATCTCTTAAAGGAGGTGATGAATATATTCTCTATGAATTATAAAGAAATAATCAATAGCTATAAGTTGTAAGTGTTTTTTCCATGACTTGGTAATAGAATTGTTTCTATCCCACAAAAAAATTGTATTGAATCACACTTGGATATGTATTGTCTTTCTTCCAAATCATTGTAACCAGTGTCTTATTATAGCATGGAATCTATTTGTTGTTCATCAACATACATGTAAATGACTAGATAATGTTATTAGGTAGTGAACCATGTAAAAATATCATATTCTATATTTACCTACATTTAAATACATTCATACTATAAATAAAATTGAATAAGATAATATAGATCCCAAGACGTCTAAAAAGTATAATAGATAAAATGTTATAACTGGTGAAAAATTTTACCTACATTGATTCATATCGCTTATTTTTTTAGCATATTATGATGTATTTTTCTCAATTAATATCCAACTTAAGGTTCCCCACTATTCGATTCTATATAGTGGTGTTATTATGTTTGAATGATTTTAGTTTTTTTATACTAAATTAAGTTTATTATTTAGAAAAAAAATATGTTATCTCTATGAAAAATTACATATATGTGTTAGATACTATCAAAAATTTAATTATGATGATCCAAGAACTATAGTTAGAGATAACATATCATTTAATTTTTTTAATTGATGCATTAATATATATCATTCATGGTTATCCCAAATAATTTGTCTATATTATATAATGAATATTTGAAAAACATTAGGAAGATATCACTAAATATTTAGAGAATAAAATATAATGCATAAGTATTGAAAATAAAATCATCTAGGATATATATATTTCCATTAAGGTTGAAGCCTTTGGGGTAAAAAGAGTAGAGTTATATATTAGTTAATTAGAGATTGAATCTAGTTGGATCTAAGAATATTAATATAAATACGCAGTTAAAAATACTATAAAATAAAATTTCCTTGAACTATAATATTAGTTCAAAATACCATTAATTTAAAATATTTTCAATTGGAATATAATTCATGAAGATCCACAAACATGAATCTTTATAATCAATAAAATGTAATTTGTATAAAGAGGAAGTTGAAAGAACAGAAAAGGATTTTGATGAGAAAGGGATACTAATTTTAAATCATAAAAATATCCTTAATATGAAATGCATCGAATTGGATGTTCAGTTAGACGATCATGGGAAGACATATATTGAGACTTCAGAAAAAGGAGATTGTTGTTACTACAATTTAATGATAACTTGAGAAATTAATATCTGTAATACATCCAACATGTTATAAGAAGATCATGATTTCATTAAATGATATATATCATGTACTTTTAATGAAATAGCTACCATCCATACCATCCTTTTATAATTTTTATAAATTTGTTTTCATGAATAGTTTTTGTTGGATAAAAAAGTCAATAAAATTATAGATGATGAAATTTTATTAAAAGTATATCACCATGTCTAGTGTGGATATTAAAAAGTGTATGGTAGTTGGTTCCCCCATTAAGATCCCTAAAATCTACGAATAAGTCTAAAAACATCATTTTAATGAAATAACAAGATCTTGGTTTTTGGTTTAATGTTTGTGTTGTAATAGATTCAGAAATATTTTTTTATATAGTTTCTATAATCCTCTAAATGTTAATGTTTGAAGGAAACCCCTGTGAAATTGTAGAAATAAGAAAAAATTTGTTTGAAAACAATTCTTTCAAAAATATTTCAAGTAGGAAATGAGAGATGATGTTGGATTGAAAATCCGAGAAGAAAAATAAAACAGATTCTTCTGAAATAACTTCTAAGATGGAAGTCACATAAAATAATCTATATAAAAAGTCCAATATTTTTAACAATGTTCCTATTGATATATTAGAAATATGACTATAAGTTTTGGTGATAATATAGGGAGTGGAAGAAGAACAAGAAATGGAAAATGAAGAATTAAAAAGAAAATATTCCCTATGATGAAGAATAATTACATGAGAGGTTTATAGAAAAAGAAAACTACGATGTTAACAATTTTTTGTCGGGGATTTAGAAATGTGATCATATTTATAGTGGTTCTTTAACCATTCCACCTAAATAATAAGTAGTCCATAAGACATTTAATAATTTATCTTTTTTGAAGACTGTTTAAAACTAAAATTTCGCAACACAAATCATAAGATAATGTGAATATAATGAAGTTTTCCCAACATAAAGAAGAGGAAAATTTTATATGTGAAATCATGAAAAAGGGAAGAAATATTGGAAATTGTTTTGTAAAACTATCTCAACATTTCTATTCACATTAAGAAGTATTTATAATCCACCTTATTACCTTAATAATTATATATTATATTTTTTATTATAAATAATTTAATTAAATGTGGAACATGATATAAGGACAGGCCTTGAGAAGCATTGAGTGATATAAATTCATAATACCAAATATGAAAATCATTATTATTGAAGGTTTAATCAATTGGTATTCAATTAAAAATATGGTAGAGGATGAATATGACTAATTCACTTTCAAATATATAAAAAAGTATAAATAGGATTCCTTTTTCTTTGATCTTATATTAGATATCTTGATGAACAAGTATTGAATATGATCACCCTTGGTGAAGTTGTAAATTCTTTCAAATATGGATGGTCATAGGTGGAATATATTTTTTGTTGTATTCTCTAAATTGGAACAACTAAAACCCATTATGGAAGAAATTTTACATTATGAAGATTTTGGGGATCATTTTTTAGGGGATAGAAATTTAGAAAGATGATGTTTTTTCCAGAATATTTCTTTCAAGGGGTATCAAATAAAACTTTTCTAGAATATTTCTAAAGATCATATTATTTGAAAAGTTATTTATTTTTTAATCTCTCATCATTTGATACAAAAATAATAATCATTACAAAAAGGAAAAGTAATTGAATTAATCAATAATATAAGAAATGTGTATGTATTGTACTGTTAAAATGTTTCTTATCTTGATTATTACAAATGAATTTATTTGATGTGTTATTTGAAGTGAGTGCAGGGGTTTTAGGTTGATCTATAATAAAAAACAATTATATACAAATTATTATATAATGATTGTAATAAAAATATCATACCTTGAGAATAAGTATATGAGTTCTTATTTCATGAGGTATTAAGAAAATTTATTAAAGGATAACATTATTCTATATTTTTATTTCTCTTTTTTACATTGAGTATGGTTTACGTAGACATAAAGTGAAATGATGGATGGAACAATACTTAAGTGTGGACTGATACCCATTAATCGTTATATTTTTATTTCTTGTAATTAAGGGGGGAGTGAAATTGACATGTATGTTTGGAAAATTAATGTGGAGATACTCACATATTGACTTATTCAATTTGAGTGAATATTAATTGTATTTCCAAAAAAAACAAATGGAGTGATTTAAGATCCCAATTTGGTTATAAGATATATTTTTTGCCAATGGTTATTATTAGTTGCGTATGGTGGTAAATTAAATGATTATATTTCATTGATTTCAATATATTGATTAAATAATAAAGAAATAAGTTCAAGGAAGTTAATTATCAAAGATATCAAGGTTTAGTATCAAAGTGTATATATTTGGGATGAATGGATGAAGAAGAACAAAATCAAATATTATTATCCTATGAAAGTTCATTTTAATAATTTGTGTTTATAAATATATGATTGTTGAATCATTTAAATATTAAAATACATATTCCAATAAGGTTTGAATTTTTTTTTTCAATAAGTAGGAATGAATATATGATCAATAAAATATTAATTTTTCATGATGAAATTAAAAAAGGGAATTTATAAAATATATTATTTTTCATGAAAAATTTGAGTAGTTTTTTTGGGGTCAATTGAATTTTTTGGTGAGACATATGTGGAATATTTAATAGAAGAAATTTTTAATGGAAATGTATTTTAGATATAATTTATTAAAAACTATCCATCCACTATTTCAGTTTAGGGGACCTTGTAACCATTGAATATATGGGAAGGGTTAACCCCTATCCATCCAGGATAGCACCAAAGGAGAACTACTGGATTCACATCACCCCAAAATATTAACCGGAGAAAGGAAAATTATTTGATGCATAAAATTAATGTAAGTTTGTGTATGTAATTTAGAAGGGTTATTGGGTGGACCAAAAAATGGTATTCCACAACCCAAGTAGGATGTGTGAGTAGTGTTTTAGGTGCTGAATCTCACAACTAGCTTAATTGTGTATTAGTACACTAATATATAAAATGAATTATGAATGAGATAATATTGTTATAATACATAATATGATTTTCAATGATTTAATCACGTTCAATTGATCAATTTGAGATAATTTTCTACATTTTATTATATTTTTATGATTTTTTGATTCATTGAGAAAATTGGCTAATTCTAGAAATATAACAGTTTTCTATTGATTCTGAATTTTACAGATATATTTTCTGATTTTGGTCCAAACATAATGACTATTTTTTATGATTCATATTTTTGTGGGATTCCATTTTGTACTCTAGAATAATAAAAAAATTTAAATCCAATGGCCTAGAAAAATCAATGAAGTTGAGATAGCTTTTAGGCTGACTGAATGAACCCCACCGTAGTAATGGAGGTATATGTCTTCTAAGAGACATCAAATTAATGTTCTTCTAGATCTAAAAGAAATATAACAACCAAAAAGATGTGTAGATTATATTTCATGAACAAATCTTTTCATACAATAATCAATTTAATTCTCCAATGTAGTGTGATTTGAGTAGAATCCTCGAGAATAAATACTCATAATCAATAATTCAAACATAACATTTTGGAATCTTATTTAAATATGTTGGAATTTTGTGGGTGCATTCACAAGATATATGGACACACCATTAATTAAGAAACCTCCCTAATATTTGGCCATTAATATATGAAAGAAACTTGATTTTTAGGAAGAGTGGATCTGGAGGGAAAACATTCACCTATCAACACAATATATCTCAGTGTCCACAACCATTTGAGGGTGTTAATTAATAAATAAGAGGTTATTTTTTATTTTATTGGAGCCTTTGCGTGATGTTGATTTTCTATGATTTCTTTTATTAGCTTCATTATGATCACTTCTTCACCTTTCAACTCTCTTACCCTTTACATGGAGGGGTAAAACTTTTGTGTGATCATGGAAGGGGGAGTAATCCTTTTGTAATGATAGAATAATTTGATTTTACATAAAAGGGTTTTTTTATTTTGAAAGATTTCTATTCTTAGTGGTCCCAAATTCTCTTAATAAAATTGTATTTTGGGTTTTTGTGTAATTCATTGTTAATATATTTTTTGAAATATCTTTTAACTCCATTAGCCTAGAATAGTTTTCTTGATCGACTTGATTGTGTTAGTTGTTGAGTGTTTATAAATCATTGGAATATGAGTGTAATTAATGAACCATTAATAGATTTATAAGAAAAAAAATTACCTATATAGTCATTCCACAATTGATTGGGAATGGTTAATGAATTTTCTTGCAAACAGGTGTGATATCCATTGTTTCCATTAAACAAGGTTCCTAGGAAACTTGATCGAGCAATTATTCATTTAAAATTCAATTAGATGAGAGGGTAATAATCTTTATGTCACACCACATGATTGATATTTGTCTAAACTTGTAAGCGTTATTGAGGAGGTAGTTCCAAATTTTTTATCTCTATTTTATTTCTCTTTTCTTCTTTTCCTTTCCAAATTTCACATATAGAAACTCAAGAACTAAACAATTTACCCTATATCCTGAAATTGAAATGACATTTGTTGAATAGTATTAAAACCTCTATTTTAAATATTTAGTTGAGGAAATTTTTGATACAGACTTGAGTGAAAGTTAATGTGTTCACTCTAAGCCTTTCATCATGGAAGGAAACCAGAACCAAAATCATAATGACCAACCTGAACAATAATTACTTAATAAAAACAATAAACATGCAATTACAATGTTAAAACAAATTAAATTATACCTAAAATGATACTATTTCTTCCAATTTTTTTGTTGCTTAGGAGGTGAAGATATAAGAATTCATATTAAAGAGATAAAACATGTCTACATTACTTTATGACCCACAATTTCGCTAAAGATCATGTAAGGTCAAAGGAATTCCAATTTTCATTAGAACGAGCATTCAAATATCGGATGTATAGCCTAAATACAATAGATTTTAAAATATTAAAGGAATTATTGAGATGTTTTTTGAAAATATTATTCCCCATCTCCAAAAGAACATCTATTAGGAAGATGACCTATGCGATTATAGAGAAATCTAGATGAACCCTTTACAAGTACATGGAAATATATAAAAAGCCTTATGCCAGCTACTCGCATCATGAAATGTTGGATAAAAACATTATTACCTCATGTTATCAAAGATTATTTTACAAAGAAATAATCATTTTGTATTCATGATTTGGAGGCCTATTGAATGAAAAGTCCCTAGATGTAGTGATGAGATTGACTAAGAAGATCTAGCATAAATCTCATTATTATCATACAATTTGTAGTATTATAAGAGTAATTCATGTGGAAATAACTTCTTACCAATAATCATTATGGATAACTAATATTGATGAGATAACCACTATTGTGGTTTAGATGGCCCTACATTAAGTGAGTGGCCAACAAGAATCGACTAAGGTTTTTGTTTTGTGCTCATAAAATGATTATTCCACAGAGAAACATGCTAAAATACATGGAATAGAAACTTGTGAAGTATAATTTCATCCAAGGATGATCTAATAAAATCACTGATGTAAGGCTCCTAAACATGTTCAACATGGATTTTGAAATTAGAAGAATCAAGATAGACCTCAATAACATAACTAGTTCCAAAACAAACCACCATTCCCACAACAATTCCAAAACCCACCACCATTTCAAAAACAATAATCCTATAACCATCATTTATAAGATAAAACACACACTTTAAAAATACCATATGAGCATTCATCCACTAGTTGACATCCTCCAATTGAAAACTAATAGAAAATATCTGAGATTGAGGGACTGAAAGACACTATAGAATATTTTTCCAACAAGCTCTAAATTCACATGGACTTCCTAACCAAAAATAATGGGAAACTCCCATTCAGACATTCTAGAACCCAAAATATAATTTTATCATGATAACAGTAATATGAGAAAAATAAATCTCAACACAAGCATTCCATGGACTTAAAACAAGACCAACCGATTTGAGGGAGAATGATGTTCTAAATTATAAAAATTCTATAAAAATGCACCATGAACAAGTGAATAAAGTAGAGGAGGATAAAGAAAATAAAATAAGGAATTTATAATAAACACCATTTTAATAAATTAAAGGTGAATAAATACATACCCAACAATTTCTTTCAAGTATTATTGAATCAAATAGATTACAAGAAGAAGAACATTAAAAAAATTTGGACTCCTTAAATTAAAATCTCCATTCATGACGAACTCAAAAAAATTAGAAACTATACTAAATTATTTGAGGATATTTTCAACAATAATAGGTATCTTTAATATAATAAAAGGATCAACGTGGGATGAAGTGTCTCAAATATTACCACAAAATAGTTGTCTACCAAATATCAATATCTAAAGTCATTTTCCATTCAATGCAACATTGGTTCAATAAATTTAACAAACAATTTTTTTTATATAGGTGATAAAATTAATATATTTCCTCACTCTATATATACTTATATTTTTATGGGATACTATAATCCAACAAGATTGGTCATACATCTTGCAAACAGATCAACTATGTTTCCAAAAGATTTTCTGGAGGCATTCATGGTGAATGTCAAAAAACAGATAGGTCCAGCTGAATTATATGTGATAACTATGGGAGAAGACATGATCATGTCACACTAAATTTTTTTTTGACGATACCCTTTTATAAGATGTCGAAAACCATCATCAATGCCCTTAAGGGGAAACTCACCATGGAATGTGGAGATAGTACTGTTGACATTAATTTTTTTGATTCCTTGGGGAAATCATTCGATGATTACTACTGCATTGACCTCTACCATGATTTTGGTAAAATATCCAATTTATGAACTAGATATGTTCAATTTATTCATTTAATTAATGGGGAATATTTCTATTGAAAATATATGTAAACCTATTGATTCACAAAATGATGGAGATTCGGATTTCATGTGTAAAGATGTGGTAAAATATGATTTATATGAAGATTTATAAATTATGAGGAATATGATAAATTTTATAGTTTGTAAGAGGTATAACATTTGAATTTTGGGAACATTAGTATAATTTCATCCCTTGAGCAGGCCCCCTAATATAGAAATAAAAAGACACCCCACTGATTGGAAATAGGTGTACCTTAGGTGGGGATAGAATTTACTAGAGATAATTTATTATAATACACCTAAAACCCAAGAAAAGTAATTGATTGATCTATTGGGAGAGTATTAAAATGAAATAGTGTATTTATTAGTTGATATACTAGGCTGAAATCCAAAAATATGTTCTAATATTATTTTTCTTAAGGGATATTCCCAACCTATCAGACAGCCCCAAAGAAGGATTAATCCCACATTTATGGAGGATGTGAAGAAGGATATTAAAAATCACTTGTAATATAGGATCATCTAAACCATATCATATTCACCACGGGTTAATCAAATTCATGTAGTTCCAAAAACACTAGCCTAACAACTGTGAGTAATGAAAAGAATGTATTAATCCTTTTGATAAGTCAGAGTAGTTGATGAGTGTGAATTAATAATAGGATGTAGAATCATGTTACATGAATTGTTCATTTCCCCATTCCTAAAATTGAAAATATGTTATAGATATTGTCATGGAGACCTAAATATTTATTTTTGATGTTTTTTCATGCCATTTTTAGTACTAATTGCTCTTGAGGATCAAGAGAAGACATTTTTTACTTATCCCTTCAGTACTTTTTCATATAAAAGGATGCAATTTGAATTATGTAATGATCTAGTTAAATTTTATAGGTTCATGGTAATTATATTTTTTGATCATATTTAATAATTTTGGGAGTTATCCCTAGATTATATTATAGTTTTTGAAAATTCATTGGATTGTTGTTTGAACATTTAGACAAAGTTATGAAATCCGACATTTCATATCAATTTTTTTAAAAAATTAATGGTTTCATTTCATAGTTCATAGGCTTCGACATGTATTCACAATAAAAAACTGAATTGAAGTGTATAAATAAATAATTTAAGTGATAAATTCTTTTCTTTACCCTACTTATTTGAATCATAATAGATCCTTTTTTGGACATGCAGGATTATACTAGAGGATTATTAGTTATTTATGTTATATTAACCTTCCTCTCTATATAGATTAATTTTAAAATATTCTGAATTTGATTTCAATGGTGTGTGGTCGTAAGCCATTGATGAGTTGAAGAGGATATTGATTACACAACAACTAATGCAACCACCATATTTTAATGAACCATTTGAGATACTTTATGATGCTTATAACCTAGTAGTTTTTGAAGACATTTCTCAATGAATTAATTAAAGGCCATAAGTCATTTAATACACTTAATGAGACATAAATTTATCTTAATTGAATTACAAAACTATAAAAAGAGTGTTTTTTAAATTTGTATTTTCTTTAAAAGGATTAGATCATATATTCTTGGAACCAGAGGCAATGGGTTTTCTGATCATGCAACTCTTAGGTACATGATTATGAATAATAAGGCTAAAATAAGGATAGTGATATTTATTTTACAACTTCATTAGTTAAACATTGAAATAAAGGATAATAATTTATCAACAAACCATGTGGATGATCATTTAATCACACTTCCCAACACTCATGCAGCTAAAATTCCAAACAATGAATCATTGAATGACCATCTCCTAGGAGTGAAGTTGTACATGGTTGAAGAATAAGTGACATGGTATGTATACCTGTTCAATTATCTTGTAACATCACAGTTCCCATATCAATTAAATTATAACCAAATTCAAAAAATGATATCTAAATATTGTTATTACATTTTGGATAATCCATTTATTTATAAGATTTGTTATGAACAAGTGTAAATAAGATGATTGTCGATATTGAAATAGGTTCTATCATTTACTTTTTTCACACTTTAAATTGTGGAGGTGACACTATACCTCAATAGAAATAAAGGAAGGTTTTAGAATCGAGACATTATTGGAACAGCCATTTTAGAGTTTCTCATAAATTTTTAAAATGGTATCAAAAAGTTCATTTTTCCTTAAACATTTTAAAGAGGAATGAAATACCTCAAATCACATAACATTTATGAGATTTTTTAATTTTAGTGGATATATATTATGGGATCATTCCCATTTTCATGTGTAAATTCTTATATCATACTTTCATATTATTATGTTTCAAAATGGGTGGAAGAAAAACCCATTATCATAGGGGATTCTAATGTTGTTTCAGATTTTGTTTGGGATAAAAGATTTTGATGGTTTGGCATGCATAGATAAATTTTCATTGAAGAAGGCACTAAATTATTAAATACATTAATAGGTGATTTTATAAATAAGTACGGGTTGCAACATAATATATCAACTCCCTATCATCTGCAGGAAAATGTTCAATCTAACATGTCAAATATAGAAATCAAAGTAATTTTTTAGAAGTCTATTCATCAATTCTAGAAAAATTTTAGCTAATGGGTGGATAATTCCTATTATCATTATATATATAATTGATACATATAATATTTTTACAATTAATTATATGATTTAAAATTATTTCATACATTCTAATTACTTAATTTGGACTTATTTTCATCGTATTAATATTTTTTTTGGATTTTGGGCTTTTGGTTAATTTTAAGAATTTACCATATTTTTGTTGATTCTATAATTCTAAAAATAAATTTATAATTTTGAACAAATTTAATTAATAAATATCCTAGTATTAATTTAATTTGGTATATTAATGTTTTTTCTTATGAACTAAGAACCAATTTGAAACACACTAAAAGAGAAAATTCCATAAATTGGAAAAGGTGTTATAACCAATAGAATAAACATCACCTCAGTATTAGAGGTATATCTAGGCAAAGAGACATATAAATTAGGTTATTATAGTTTTATGGGAATCTATAATCTGAACCACATGTCCAAATTAAATTTAATGGTGAAATTAGGTCATTAGAGAAACCATTAGATGCATCAAATTGTAGGGATTTGAGTTTTCTACTCAGGAAGAAAAAAAAATCATTTGTAATTCAGCTATAAAATTTTTATACCTAGTCCAAATACAATAATTTTTTGGTCACATGAGAAAGAGAGAAGTAAAAACATTTTTGAAGAATCCACTTATGCATTCATATATGTATTAAATGAAGTAAACTAAAATATTAAGAGGAGTGAATTTGGAAGGAAATTCCCCCCCCCCTCAACCCTATATATATAGGTGTCTACATCATTTAAAGGGTGTTAAATAAAAAAAGGTATGGATTTTCATAAATTATTAGGTCCTATATTTTTTGTTTATTTTATTTTTTCTATTTTCATAGTTTTATAACACTCTCTTCTCCCACTTATAAAAAACATACCCCTTACATGGAGGGATAAAAGCATTGAGTGATCGTGGAAGGGTTAATTCTTTTGTATGGTCAGAGACATTGACATTAATGTAAATCATCCTTTTTCTATTTAATTATTTTCAAATTCTATTTATGTGACCATAATTTGGTTTTTGTAGTAAATTATTGTTAATATATTTCGTTTAATATCATTGAAATCTCTTTTCCAAGCATAGTCTGTCTCAATCGAGGAGATTGTGTTAGGTAGTGAGTGTCTAGAAAATTTTTTTATGTGTGTGGAATGAGTTAATACTTTTATTAATTATAAGGTGTAAAAATTCAGAATCAGAACTAACATAAGTTTTTTTGGGAGAGTTTTATGAATTTTCTTGCACACAGGAGTAATTTCCATTACAACGCTTCACAATGGGTGATTAAAAGCTCAATCAATGAGTTGTTAATGTATTATTCAATAGGAAGAGTGGGTAATGATCTTTACAAATATGATTATTTTAAAAAAGGTTATCCTACACTAATCCCATAAATATCTTCATCCATCAGTCTTCACCATATATTTTAATTTCATTATTACTTTTCAAAAATAAAAAATTAAAAAACAATCTCACCTTTTCCTCATACTTCACGTGAAAAACATTATTATTGTGTACTCCTCTCTAGAGAAAACCAATGTTACCCACTTTACTGCATTTTTAATTTATAAAATATTTGTTATTTGTATACCCTACCAATATGAATGTGTCAAATTATTCAACATAATTGTGGATGTATGTTGGATACATGAAGCCTCTTCATTGTTTATCTATTTAAAATGATATTGAAGTTTCACTGGTCATCTAATTTGATTGATTGAAGTTGTTTTATCACCTCAGTTTATCATATAATACCTTTATCCTCATCGAGCAAAATATTTAATTGGATTTCTACATACTAGTTCTACCATGAATTTGTTGAGAAAGATATCTTTTCATGATTGAGATATCAAGAAGAATAACATGTGTTAGAATGCATGAAATCATTATATTCGATGCATTTAGATTATTCGAAGAAGATGAAATTTCCAAATAAAAATGAAGTTATAGTGGGAATTAATTCATTGGATATGAGTAAATATATTTTGATCTATGAATGAGTATCTGTTTAGGTTCATATTCATGTATGGTTTTTCGATATAATAAGAATACCTAATCACAAAAGAAATGGTGACATGTTTTTCTAGAACCTGTAACCCATATTCATTGAATATAAATTTAAATATATATGAAAAATAAAATATATTTATTGACATGGAATATATTATAGAATAATAAGGTAGTCGTGGAATAATTATAAGGAGGTATAACATTATTTTAAATGATGGAATTCACTATTTAGAGAAGGTGATGTCGTTTAGGTTTTATCCAAGATATTTTGTTTTTGGAATAATAGTGAATCTATCAATTCCTTTTGTGTAATGAAAAAATAAAACAATGTTCTATTATATATCCTGAATAGGTGAGTTTTATGATCATATATAGTCTGATGAAGAGGTTTGATCAAGTTATAGAGTTACTTATTCCCATTTTGTTACGTGAGAAAATTGTTGTTGATGTTCAATGAAGCTTTAATGGTTTGTGAGTGGAAGAACATGCATGATCTACATTCACAAAGATGAATATTAGACTTTGAATAATCCTTTGTGTTTTTATAAATATCATAAATACATATTTTTATTATATTCCAGAGGATCCACATAAACTTTTTATTTTTAGATGATAGAACACATGGACCTATTTGATTATTTATTTTTAATGTATAAAAATGAGAACATTTAGTTTCATGAAGATAATTATATATGAGTTAGTTTATATATATATATATATAATTTTATGAATGGTTTTTTAATATTTTCATGTCAAAATTAAATCAAATAATAAGTTACATGTACTGGTTGTTTGTGTATGTGATGTGGAAGAAGGATGAGACTTCGTGTATTCCTATTTTCATAACAAGGAACTATACAGATAGTGTAGAAACTACACACATATCTTCTTGATTTTTTTTCAAAAATGGGATTATCCAATTACATGAAAAATAATTGAGATATCCATTCCATTTAGGTATACAAAACTAGAATATATATGATATCTTCAAGTCATATTGTGAAGATACTCATGAGACATAAATTGATAAAGAACATAAAATAAGTTTGACTACAAATTGTTATGTTATTAGAGCTACACCATTTAAAATTCCATGAAAATAGATACACATCCATCATTAAATTATCAAAACGTTTTTTAGGAATCCGACTCTAATATTTAATATTTTATATTTTTGTCAAATACCATAAGTATTAAAAAAATTCACTATAATGATAATTTGAAAATTCATTGTTTCCATTATCATAAAATAGTATAATTTGTAATAGAAAATCCATAAATTCAATATATTGTCTGGAATAATTAATGTTCCACCATATACTAGACAAATCATTTATTATCGTTTTGTTTCAGATAAACAAGGTGAATAAGAAGGATACCCAATACTGTTTGTTTATTACCGAAGAAGTAGATAATAAGAGAATAATATATTATTATACATATTGTTTCACTAATAAAGAAGAATAAATAGAATATATTTCATTTTTATAATACAACAAACGAAACTTTATTATATTTTGTTGTTAAACTAATAAGTGAATGAGTAGGTATAGATAATAAATGAGTACTGTGACGTCCAACATAAGTATCAATATGTTGAATAATTTATTAGTGTTAAAAATTATCTCTTATATATTATAAACACTATATTTAGTAGGTAATATAAATAAATAATGGGGAGTTTGTAGTTAGATGAGGTTGTTTTCTATCAATATAAGAGTAATGTTTACATTCCCATCTTAAATTACAGGGACTCTCACATGGATAAAATTATTCTTCGAGACACAACTATATCTCTCGTGTCTCATTGTAGTAAATAATCTATGTTCTATCATAACAATACATTGCAAAGTCTATATACTCTTATTAAGTGGTGAAATATTTAAAATTTAATGTTTCATATTTACTTTAATTAATATTTTTACAATTGGAAAAGAAAATTGAATAACAGAATCTAGATCACAACATGTCCTTGAGGTAAAAGGGATTAATGTTATGTTTGGTGAAAAAGATTCTCGTCATTGATTCACCCTCATTTCATATTGTGTATATCTAGAAGTGTTACTCTCATGTGGGTAGAGAGTACTTAAAAATAGGTTTACCAATTAAAGGACGGTACATATGGTAATAGGAGCCACAAGATATTGTTTTATGTCAAGTTATTTTTATAAATAGAAGAAATTAAAATCCCTAAAAAAATTCACCAATTATAAATAAAATGATTGTATGAATACTGTTATGTGTAATTACATTTAAATTCATCTGAAATAGTTAAATTTTTATACATTATTCATTTACAAGAATTTAAGTGAATAAATTTATATGGATAATCCAGACAGTTTCAATTATCCATAGTACCAAAGACATGTGTGACACTCAAATATATCTTTTAATGTTTGATGTAATCACAAAGGAATTGAAACCATATGTAAAATAATTTTTTTTTTGTATACATGAATTCATGGATAAATATTAATATCATTTTTCACTATAATATTTTCAACGATTTTATTTTCATCAAATTTATCCTTCAAATTGATGAAACACTAAGAGTGTGTCTAGTGAATTTAAGGATATATGAGATAAAGGCATAGTTTCCTGAAATCGTCAAAATGAAGGATCTAATTATTATAATATTTTTGGAGAGAAGAATTTTATGAAAATGATGTTTCATAATTATTGATGAAAACACGATGAACATACCTATGAATGTCCATTTCAATCTATGTTATAAGAATTTACAAAAAAGGAGAAAAATTCATACTTATCCAAACACTACAGCAGCAGTTTGATTTATCAGCATGTTTATATCAAACACCAGAACTATGTGGAAGGAGGAATAGAAGAGGATTCTCTAATAATAGAATGTTTTCAAATAATTATTATTTTTCATAATAATTGATTAGTATTTTTAATGTTGTGAATAATTGGACATCAATAGTCATTAAGACACATAAAAAAGAATAACTGATTATATGTTTACTTTTTATAGAGAGAAAATGTGTTGGATTTGTAGAACATAACCATAAGATACACATTCATCCATGGAAGAGTAGTACATCAATGTAATATAATTATATACTGATTTTTTAGGTGAAGTGTTGGTAGAGTATTTTAAAATAATGTTAGAAGTATGAGTGATATTATTTTACATCACTAAGTGAAATTATTGTAGTTGGGATCCAAATGTTTCACTTAGGGACTAATAAAATTCATACGGGGAACCAAATAATTCGGTATATATAAGAGGATAGTGTGATAACACTTTATATGATTAAAGGGACAAAAAATTCACCATGCATATTGATTAATTTCGGTTCCCTTGAAATATTGAAATGATAGTACATCATAGTAGTGCTTGAATGACTATGATACATGGTGAGAACCATGAATCATCTTAAAATATGAGTATGGGTAATATCATATAAATTGTTACTAACAAAGGATTTAGTTATGAAGATAAAATATTTACTCAAGTGGGATACTGTTAGGATAACTTAGTGAACATTTAATTTTCCATATAGCATTATATGTTAATGAGAAGTTAAAAACACAGTAAACTTTTTTCCAAAAACTATATGGAGTTTATGATATTTCCGTTTCTAGGATTTAGTTTACTAGAAGAAGAAAAAGTTCAGGATAACTAAAAGATATTGTAGGATTCCTTCCATCAATAGATAATTTATTTAATGATGCTACATGTGAAGAATCATGCGAGTTCACCAAAAAAGGATAAATATCTATATATTGGATGTTTTGGAAATGAAAGGATTTTATAGAGTGGAGGGATATTCTATTAATATTAATGGAGGTATAATTCACACCATGATGATGAGATAATAATTGAAACATGACTCACTGGATGAGTTGTTTCATTTATGAAGTGTTTCATCGAATTATCGACTGATTATTGTGAGAAATTTAATATTACAATGGAATAAATAAAATAATAATTCCACTATGGCGTAGAATTAAAATGTGATCGATATAAAATATTGTGGTACTATTGTTTATTTTAAATTCATATTCCTATCATTTTTTTCATAAATATGTTATTCATCATTAATATTTTTATTTGTAGTATTGTAACATTGGTGAGGGTTTTATTCAATGTTTTATTTGTCATAATATGGGGTTCATTATGTTCATTTTATTCATTTATATTGATATTCTAGTAGTGTGGATTTTTGTTTTTTTCTGGATGTTTTCCATGGACTCAATAATTTTATGTCATATGGGTGTACTTTTTGATACAATAAAAGAAAATGTTCACTATTAATAATTATAGTTATAGTGTTTTACAGGGATTATATAGAAAATCATGAATAATGTTTTATTTTTCATATAAAAAACTATTATTTGTGATTTACTTGAATGTATGTGTTATAATTTGAGTAATATTATTTATTAGAAATGTGATCATTAATATATATTTCATTATATGAAATTCATGGGAGGTGTTCAGATGTATACAATACTTGTGATCATTTCAATTTAATTGTACATTTTAGAATGCATGACTAAATTCATGTAAACATAGGGATCATCCCCACTGGTTATGAAATACTTTTAAACCATTGTGATGATGAGATTGATCCTAAATTATAATTTTTTAAATTATCACAATCTATTTGCCTATTCCTTTTTCAAATTTTGAGAGATACTAAAATTTCAGGGTTTGAAAGAGGATCCCTCCATAGAAATAAGTGATCTAGCTGGTCTATGGTATTTTAGGAATGTGGATTATACATTCATGTTTTTATTAATTTACAGGAAATGGAATATATAAAATTATAATTGGCTATTATAAAGACAAATATAATGAAAATATAGTGAAGTTAGGTTTCTAGGGGATATATTTTTTAATAATATGTGTGGTTGTTCAATATTATGAATGATGGAAATCATTTTTTATTATGTGTGAAGGGATATAATAATAATACATAAGAGTCAAACATATTATGAATAGTAAATCCTTCTCATGTATTAATGAGATATCTATAAAAAGAAACTTTGAAATACGTTATTATTTTAATAATGGGTGATTGATTATAGTGAATAATTTAATATAATTTATAATAAAGATGTATGCTTAAATATATATTTATAAAATTTGTATATTTTACATGAATGATGATATATATCATGATTTATTGGTAATGGAATATTCTAACATCCCCATGTCAAATTAGGTATTCTTAAAGTAAAAAGAAGTCTGACTCATACCATGTTATTGGAAGAATATTGGTTTTTTTAGTGAGCTAAATGTGCGGGAATAACGACTGAGATTTTCAAATATATTATATAAAGTTACATGGGATTTCATTGTAGTGGAACATATAGAAAATGATGATACATTATATTTCACTAGAATTTCAGATAGTTTAAAAAAATAATTTGTTTTCATTTTCAATAAAATATGTGCGTGGTATTATTTATTTTAAATTATCAATGAAAAGAAAAGGAATTATAGTTATGAAGGATGTGATAAACCTTGATCACAATAAAATAAAATATTATAAGATTTGTATACTCCAGAAGTGGAGAATAGTTTTATTCAACGTAAATATATGGAATCCAAATTTTGAAAAGTTATTAATTGTTCACTCGTATGTATGTGGGTCATCCCTATATAATTATCATAGGGGGTCCTTATAAATTTTCACATTCAATAATTATTCAATCAAAAAATTATTCATTCACATCTTCATACACACGTCCTAAGTATTAGGAGTGGATTTTTATGGAAATACACTGTGTAAAAGGAAAATAGATAGAAGATAATGTGACTAATATCTACATCCTGTGGTGAAAAAAATGAAAGGTAATTTAATAACTATAAAATGAATATGGGTAATTTGATTAAAATTATTATCTTAGATACATGAGAGCTAAATGATGCGTCAGAGAGAATTAATTGTATGTCAATGAAGAACAAAAAACCATAAGGGTTCATTTTGGAAATTTCTAGTAAATTTGGGAAAAAACATGTAATTTCATTAATTACATAGTTAAAAAAAGTCTATAAGAATCATTAGATTCAAATATTATTCAGAATATTTGTTTAGGAATAAAAATTAAATATAACTACATAACATATTTTAGTGGTTTATCTTATGTGCATTTCAATTTCTATAAAGGGGACAATCTCAAAGGTAATTTCACTATGTGTTTCTTTTCAGAACATTGTAACAAAAACCATCAGTTTTCAACTCTAAGAAGATAAAAATTTAAATATTATGAGACCATGGAATAATCTATTTAATGATAATGTCTTGTACAATTACCAACATATAGAGTATATGGATGTTTAGAAAAAAGAATAAAATGGGCATGTATAATGTTAATTGAATGAGGATTCTACAAGGGATGATGTTTCAAGGATCATAAGTCAAAATAATTCAATAATGAAGGAGTGTAGAAGATGTTTCTGAATGCATAAGGCCTTTGAAGGCATGGGTAAGAGCACCAAAAATTTAAAATCTGGAAGGGGTGGTACTGAAAGGGAAATGTGACATGTTGAATTAAAAAAATCTACAAGAGTTGGAAGATCATTTCAAAGTTTTAGGTATGACATTCAATACTTTATCCTAATATATAAAGGAGACCCAAAGAGCTTGGAAGAATCAATGTGTCACGTAAATTATTGATAGTTTCACTGAATTAAGAAATATATGTTTCAAAAATTATTTTCAAATGGAACATTGGATATAATATAACATCCACAAAGAATGAAATAACATGAGAAAAAATGGGTCATCTATTTTAATGGAGAAATTAATAATAATATCTGGTAAAAGGAAAGGTTGGTAATGAAGGGGGTCCATCAAAAAGATGAGTTAGTATCAATAAAATATTCAAACTTATTGATAAAGAAATTACAATCTTGATAATGATGAGTATGTTTTTTTTCAAAATAAAATGTATGTAAATGTGATATTGATGGGGGGGTTTACTTAAATAATCCAACTAGTATTAAAGATAATCAAAAACATGGGTATGGAATGTATGTAAAATTTAGGTGTCAATGATTTGAAAGAGGAATCAAAAAATGGAAATGAAATTTTAACACATTCATGGAATCTATGGGTTTGATGTAGAGAAACCTGTATCACTTTTGATACCAATAAGAATTTGATGCTGTGTTTATCATCATCCAACTAAAATATGCTTATGATATTATTATAAAAGGTTAAAAATTAACGGGATTAAGTATTTACTTTTGAAGTTATTCAGTGGATTCAAGATGAAAGATCATGATGTTCTAAATCATTGTGAGGATGAATTATAGAGGCAAGAAATACGAGAGTATGTTTTTTAATCCCAAATATATTTGATCACTAAGATCATTGAGTGATAATAAATGATCATATTAAATTCAATTTCAACATCATTGAATGGAAAATTCATGATATCAATGTGGAAATTATTGAAAAGTGAATATGAGGTTGTTTATATTGAAATGGGTTTGTTTTCATCATGGAAATGTATCTGAATTTATGTCATAGTGTGTACTTTCCCAAATGTTGTTTTTCCAATCATATTTTCTTGAAATTTCTTGTAAATTATAAGGAATGAATGATAGAAATCAATGGGATAGATCATATAATATCATAAATAAATGGAAAATATAGATTTATATTTTATTTTAAATGTGTAATTATAAAATTATATAGATTAACCACATAAGGGATATTTTGAGACATTAAATGGTACAATCAACAATGTGTTTACATTCATAGCTGTGATAGTTATTTGGATGTTAATGATGTAGTTTTTCATCTTACCATCGATAACATATATTCAATTTGAAGAAATAATTAATGTAAGAAAATAATTTTTGTGGTTAATTAATCTTCTAGAGGAACTCATAATGATCCATGAGGGTGGATTTCTCTACAATGATTGTCAAAGTGTAATAAACACATTAAAAATACAATTTATCATTCAAGGTTAAAATGAAATGATCAAAAATCCATATTCACCCAAATTTCCTAGAGGATTTATAGATATATTTATAGAAGTTATCTTAATGGAAAAATATATTGGATTGGTTCACCATGGTTTTAGTCCAAGAAACGCAGAGGAAAAATTGTGCCTCAACAAGATAGGGGTGTCAAAAATGGATGACTACATTGTTTATTATTGTGGAAAGTTATATTGCTTTCGTAACAAGGTGTGTTTGGTTTTCAAGTTTGTTACATAGAATAATAATTAATTTAGAGATTGATAATATAGTATGATCCTTTCAAGTTCCATGTAGATGAATGAATAGAGAAACTATAGAATAATAAATTAAACCTTATCCAATATGTGGTTGTATGAACTCCAATGGAATTTTGGTTGGGAGTTGATATCTTCTATTGGGTAATGCATTGGTTAGGGGTAATATAAGTTTAGTAAACCTAAGTTGTATCTTTCATTTAAGACTTCTATTGATAGAACATAATGTTCAATCCTTACATTGTTTCGTGTCATATGACTGGATGCATGGAGATCCATTTAGATGAACATAAGATTAGCTGTCACTATTGATTATGGGAAAATAATAATTTATTAATTTATATTGGTAATTAGAGGTCAACATGATTCATTGCGAGATTTTCTCAATGTTCATACATTATTGATCCAATTTCATTGGATGAGACACAATTTATATATGGGTAATATACCAATAGAAAGTGTGTATTTAATGTAATATTAATCAGTGATACAAATTCACTTTTAGATATAGTAATTTTAGTTCTTTTAAATTGAATAAAAATGTAAATATTGTAGTTATCTCATTTGGAGGAAGGACTCAATGACTAAACTATATATTATCCCTGTGTTATTATATTTTATGTATTCACTTCATTATTTTATGTGATTTTTTATTGGATGACTTTGTATGGCGGTTTACATAATAGAAAATAATTCTATGTTATCGTACATAAATGTTTCATGTGTCTTTTAATCAAAAATGTTTTATAACTGGATTCATATTTTGTATTCACGAATGGTATATTGTCAACATTATCAGGGGTGTTCTTACAAATAATCCTCTCACTTTTTTGTAAAAAATGATGGAATACAATAATTTAAATTATACGTAAGAGTTTTCACAATTTACTATTAGTAGTAGGTCATGGGAAGTGGTTTCAATAAGAAAATAGAGTTTTTCAATGAAATGGATGGGTTAATATAATGACTAGAAGTTAATGGAATCAGGTGACCAGATGGACCCCATAAAACATATGGGGTGGGATAACATGGTCATTGTTGAAGTTAGTGTGGAAAACTATGATTAATGATATAATTAGTTGTTTAATTTAATATTTATTGAAATATTTTATATTCTGAAAATTGATGTTGTGATGGTACTCCCCTATGATGCATGTTATAATGCTCGAACCACACCATCCCTGTATTCAATCCTAAACAATTTCTTTCTCAAATTTTTTGTTTTTGTGAGTTTGTTCACTACGACAAACATTTAAACATAGTGTTGTTATTTAGGATGTGATGTCTTTTTCTATATTCTAGTACACTGAAGGTAGTAGGGGTAACATTTGGTTATTAGTGGTGGTGTGTCACCCCTCCCCCAATTTTATACACCTTGGATAAAAGAGTCCCCATGTTATTCCTATATTTAATTCATTAAAATACTATGATTTAAGATAAATGTAGTATCCATCACTTTTGAAATATACAAATTCGTCTTTTTTATACATTGTTTTAGGTTTATATAGCATGATGACATTGGATATAAGTTTCATATTAGTTTTTCTTACTTTGAAAAAAGTCTTTTTGAATCCCTAGAAACCCATTATTCATGTCTAAATAATAAAATTGTGACTAAAAATAAAAAATGAATAAAAAATTATCAATAATAAATGTATTTTAGGCAATGTATTTTTTTCTTTAAAAATAAGAAAAATTTCATTATACTACATACATATCATTTTTAATTGAAAAAGTACATAATATTTTATAAAATTTATTTTATTATTTATAAACAACAGTTATTATACATAAAAACCAATTTAAAATTAAAATATTTACAATGAATACATAATAATAAATTATTTTCGAAAAATATAATGAATAATGAATACTTTTATTGATATTCCTTACACATTCTCCAACATGAAAATAATTATTAATGTCTTTACAAAGTAATAATTAAAGTTTATTGACATTGATATGAATTAAGTAATGCATACCCATTTCAATATAGAAGACATGAATAAGTAATTGAAATAAATATTTCTATATCAAATAACTTTCAAGTAACTATTTAAATAGAGGGAAAAAATAGATATTCATGGTCATATTTCCCTGAAAAACAAAGATAACAAATCGTAGAGTAAGTGATATCAAATAAAATGATCAAATGAATATATTTTAAAAACAAAATGTGATAATGGTATTACTGTAAAATCATTAAATATGACATCTATATAATCATATTAAATATCTAGAAAAAATCATATCAATTAAGGGGGATAAATGTTACCTATGCATGCAAGAGGAGAAGTAATTGAAGATAAATTAACAACTAGATAGTAGAATCTGGTAGTTTTTAGGAAAAATCAAGGGGAAGAATGGAAGAAACAAGGAACATGAGGAGGACTGGGGGTTTAAAACACATTAAAAATAATGTGAAACATAGATTGAGGAAAGTTTTTTTTGAATTGGAAATTTATATTTAAAATGTTAGAATAATGTAGTAGGAAGTTGATTAAGTAAACGAATGCCTTCCATGGGGATTCATTTGGCGAAGGTAACTCAAGAAGGGGTATGGTCACAATCCACTCCTTTTTATAAAATAATGAAGGCATGATCCTAAAAATCACTTTCAGAAATTAATTATAATTTTTTCTATAAATTTTATAATTTTTTATTTATTTAACATCAAAACAAATAAAATTTCTTGAAATAATCTATATAATTATTTATTTTTATGTAATCATATATAATTATATAAATATTTATATAATTTCACATACATAGAATAAAAATAATTATAAGCGTTTTCATAAATATATAAATATATTTTTTCTATATAAATTTATAAATATGTAAATTCATAAATATATATAAATGTATTTTTCTATATTTATAAATTTACACGTCATTATATAAATACATATTTATATATTTATTTATCATTAAATTTTTTTACATGTAAATAAAATTATAAATTTGTATACTATATAGTTGAATATAAATGTATAACAATTTACAAAAATATATTTATACTATTATAAATTTAAATATAAATATTTATATGTACAAATTTATGTACATATATATATATATTTACAATTTTTTTATATATACACTTGCAAATATAAATACATATTAATATTAATATAATAATTTTTTATTTATAAATTTATTTATATTAAAATTTATATTAATACAATTAAATTTATAAACAGGCATAACTATATATTTATATAAATTTTTTTAAATATATAAAAATATATATTTTTAAACTTTCAAATTGATATATAGATGTTTATAATTTAATCTATGAAATTATATAATTGATTATTTTTAATTATTGTTATAATTATACAAATAAATATATATTTTTATATGATAATTGATAAATTTAATGGAATATATTTGTATATATTTACAAACATATATACAAATATATATTAATCAATTTATTTCTATTTCCCATAATTATATATATATTAATTTATATGACTATTAATATAAATATATTAATTTATATAAAAAGATATATTTATCAATTTATAAACTAATTTATATTCATATATAAATATTATTTTATTTTATAAATCATTAACATATTATAATTATATAAATTGGAAAAATAATGTATATTATAAATTTATATATTTATATAGATTTTACAAAACAATTAATGTGTTACAATAAAAAATAAAATTATATTGGTTCAGTTATAATTTTTTTTGATTATATGATTTATTATATATGTTAAAATTATAGACACATAATATTATAAAATTATTTAAATTTGATATAATTATATTCATACAATATTATATAAATATAAATTTATATTTATAAATTTATGTAAAAATATTTATTTATGAAGTTAATTTCAATATATATTATTTTTTTGGTGAAATATAAATAATGTTTTTTTAAATATAGGAAAAATAATATTATTCATAATTCCCTCGTACCTTCATTGATATTTCTTATTCAAGGTGAGGTCTATAACCAAGCCTTTTCATGTTTTTCTCTAGGTATAGTCATTCCTATAGAAATAATTACATTATTAAAAAGTTAAAATATTCTTTATTCTCATGAGATTCATATAAATTTCCCATTTTAAAGAAAAATTACTTGATAGTGGATGAAAAATACTAATGTGAACAATCAAAAACTAGTTGATGAAAACTTTTAGATATTACTGCAGCACAAAGGTGAGTGAAAAATGATGACTTGGGACTAAACCACAATATATTTAGTGATTATCGAGTGAGAAAAAAGCAATGTAACAATAATTTGAAAGGGGTTGAGAGTGTGAGAGAATAAAGGAATGAGATAAGAGTTTAATTGGTGGGGTAGGATATTAAAGAGAGTATACCTTGAGATATGGGTGTGTAATGGTAGAGAAGGAAGGTGAAAAAAATTCAAGAATTTTGGGACTCAGAGATTGTTTTGTAATGTTTTTTTAATTAAAAATATATCATTCTTATTTTGGTAAATGTGAAAACATTTTGGAATCCCATATCAGAAATTAGGATGTCATGGTTTCTCCATTATTAGGATAAAAAAATTATCATTATTTAAATTTATAAAGTACGATTAAAAAGCCTTGTGGGGGAAGGTGCAATGCACTGTAAATCCATTCGTATAGAATGTCGAACTTTAATGGAACATTATACCTTTACACATTGCATGCCTCAATTGATTGAGGTGCCTCTATTTTCCTTGATGAATTGATGAGTTTCACCCATTTTGTCAAATAACTCAATGGGGATGCTTGGTTAGTCGACCTAGTACAAGTAAGATTTCGACCATTGGTCCAATTAGGTATGATCCGATGTATATATCTTCTCATTAGTAGGTGAAATGTGGGCCACATATTCAATCAGGTTTGATCAAATGAACAAGATAAAATTTATTAATGTTATGGATTTCTAGAAATGATATGTTCCCAATTATAAGGATTAGAATTACTAATATGAATAATTTTTTCTATTCCAAAATAATTTAATCCCCATGAGATAGAAAATCAATTCCAACCATTCGTATAAACACTATAATCCCCCTCAAGGATTGAGAATACTCTTAATACTTTTAAAATATTCAAAAAATCATTTAGGTGCTCAGATAAGAAAACCATTCAAATATATCTTATTTATAAATCTACTTAAAGTGTTGATAATTGCTATATAAAAGTGTATATTAATGAGCTTACATTGTATCCTAACTATTATTTGACAACAACACACAACAATATTGGTATACTGGATGTAAATATACTGTTAAAGAGAGAGATATTAAAACAATATTTGGAAGGATCCATCAACTATCATGTTAGGAGATTTCCAAATCATTACCCACCTATATACCCTAAAAATAACTATATTAGATTCGTTCAGCATTGATATGATTTTTCTATAAAATTGGATAAAGGTGTAGAAATTCATTGAAAATAATAATAATAGGTGGAAAAAAAGATGAATTTTCAACTTGTGAAACACAATATGGCTTACATAATCTCAAAAAATAATTCTGATACATTTGAGGATCACAAACTCTAAGACTCTTTCAAGAGGAAAACAGGATATAATGATGATCTTATGTTTCCAAAATACATACTTAGTGAACTATTTGATGGCATATAAGACACATATCACATTTTTCCCATTGAAAATAATATATGGAATGCATTGTAGAATAATTAGATAATTGAGCATGTTGAATGAATCAATTTTAAATTAAGTAAATTTATTCCATACAAAATGGTAAATGGTATATCTATTACATATTAGTTTGATGAAATAAATTAATATTAAAATATTTATTAAAAAATGATATAAAAATGGATGATGATATCTTTATAACATACATCATTGATAAATCCCCCCCCCCTTATTGGAAGAATTATAAACACTCATAAAAGTATAATAAATAATATAATTCCCTCAATGAGAAAATTAACATACTACAAGTTGAGGAAGAATATAAAAAGTACTCAGAGGAAAATGACCTAAGGATAATAATAGTAGGTCCTCATAGTATAGGGAGTAGATCAATCCATGTCATCAAATGTTTATGAACATAAAAATAATCCTTGAAATGAAAAATTTCAATTAATGAATATGAATGGTCTATGTTACATAAGTGGAAAGTCAGGACCCATCAAATGATATTGTCATCTATGTATGAATAATGAGGGAACCAACACTCTAATGGAATATATTGTTGCAACAGTATTGAAATCTAATTCTCATATTTATACATCTCTTTGGTGGATCAATTATAAACCAACACATCACTTATGATAATATAAGTATCTCTTCATGATTATATAATCATTCAATAATGGGACATAAAACTAAATGGGGATATATACAAATAATATCATAAAATAGAATGGTGTGGTTGATCATGTGCTTACCTTGGAAAAGATCCTTAGATTAAATGATGTTATTTATCTGTTCAATGTTCATAAAAACCAATTTTTGGGATCCTGTTAAAAAATCTTGTTTTTATGATTTTATATAAGAAAATTTCATTTATTTTGTCAGAGGATGTGATCTTTGTTTCAAAGGTTAATTTTCATGATGGATTATTACAATTTATCATAATTGTTTTTATTATTTTACTGATTGTTTTCATTTCTAGAATAATAATTTATTTCCTCTAAATCATATTAAAATGATTGAAATTCCAAGAATGGATTTTTTTCTTATCATGGATTAAAATAATCACATATGTGATGATTTAATTCAAACTAAAATAAGTATGAAATAATTTCAAACTATAAACATGAACAATTTTTTTTATAGAGTTGATACATATTGATCTGTATGATTTTCTTGTTACTCCCACCATTTGTAATATAAGGTACTTTGTTACATTTCATGACGATTATTCTATATTTTTTTCATGTTTAACTATTTAATACTATATATGATGTTATATAT
The DNA here is from genome assembly GCA_963277665.1 of Viscum album. NCBI lineage: Eukaryota > Viridiplantae > Streptophyta > Magnoliopsida > Santalales > Viscaceae > Viscum > Viscum album. The sequence goes on from OY728125.1 coordinate 1,033,742,171, forward strand.
ATGATTATAATCTCTAAAAATTAGGTTGAATACAATTGTGGTATTATAATTATTTCCCTAGGATACAATAGGAAGGATAATATTATAGTCTCCCTTTATAAGAATCCCAATGTATCAAAAATGAATTGAAAACTCCCTATATTCCTCAATATAATAGTTTATATATAATAAATATTTAAACATTAATTTATATTGTTAATTCTATGATTACTATTTCTGGTCTCTCAAGAGGATTTTATAGAGAGGAATTCTTAACTATGGTTCACATCCAAAATAACATTCCCATAAAAGGTAATGGTGTAAATATATAAATAATTAGGTATATAAAGCTAAAAACCGTTTGTTTAATTATTTGGGGTAGTTATAAAATTATTACAGGAACATAAAGCTAATATGGAAAAGTTTTGTAATATATATTTTTAGAGAATATTTATGTGATACCCAGATAGCTGAAAATTATATGGATTTATTATTATTGAATCACATTATTTAAAAACAATTAATATATTTCATGAATCAATATATCTTATATTTTATGAATCATGGTTTTCCAATCACCTAATAGTGTCTAAATTTTGGTATATAAATAGAATGAAATATTATCTCAAATTGTATGATTGATGAAGTTTATAAAGTAAATAAAAACTCAGATACCCAAGGAATCAAGATTTTTCTCGTATATATACTTCTTGGATGAATCTAAGGATAAATTTATTATATAAAGATATTTTTACTTAATATAGATTATGATTAAATGAATTTAAATGAAGTTATATTTAATTATAATAAATCTCCTTTTATGTAAGTAATAAATTGTATATTGGAATATATAATTGAGAATAATTCATTGATATTAATAAATCTCTCTCAAGGTTCATAATATAATTTTCATAAGTGGGTATTTATAATAATATAAATTGTGGTAGGTAAATTTGAAAAATATAAATCCAAAATTTTAACCACATGGTCTACTAAAAAGACAGGAATTAGTTATTTCAATACTAAAGCTCCTACAGATAGAATTTATTTGGTTTTTTTTCTTATTTCTATATATTTCATATAAAATTATGTAATATTGATAATAGACATTAAAAAAAATTCTAACAGAGTAAATTAGATGAATAACTATATATAAAATAACCCAAAGTATTCATAGAACATTGAAAATAAAATATGGATTAAATATTGGTATAGTAATTATATTATTAAATATAAAGACCAAGACAATGGCATTATAAATTTAATGAAGTAATTATTTTCCAATGTAATTTTAGTTAACCAAGATGAAAATTTTGACTAAATTAGGTTCAATAATAATTTCATTTGTTCTTTATAAATTGAATACATACAAATATTTAGAATAACTTTGAATCATCTATAAGAGGTAAATTCGATTTTATTGATAAAAATTATACAAAAAATATAGGTAAAACAAATATGACTATTGGAATCAAAATTATTAAATGAATAAATAATAAATTATATTCTCAATGACATTAAATACTTCAATTAAATCTACATATTTTAATCCTATATTTGAGATTATCCACCCTTAATAAATGTTTCACACATATTCTATGTGTACCACCTAGTTTTTTGTGTTCCTCTATATGAATAAGTCCACATTAATTCCCTTAAATTCATTCTAGATTACCTCTATTTAATTTGAAATTAGCTCTTCTTGTAATTCCTAGATTATATACATCATGATGTGGTATTTACTATCCAGACTTATTTTGGGCATCATATTTGATTAAACATATAATGTAAAATTAAACACCACTAAAGAAAAATATTTTTGAAAAAAACATCATTAATATTTCGAATAAAACGCTCTATTCCCAAGTAAAATGAATACTAGAAATCCATAAGAACAACAGTCCTAGAAAAATACTTCCATATTGGAATAATTATGGAGGGATCCTCTAAATTATCTTTTAGAATCCCAATATATGATTCCACCACAACAACAAAAAATTCATTTTTAGATTCCCCATTTTACACAGGTAGATATATCATATCCAAATTACCATAGAATTAGTGGGGATATAATCTCATCTATGTTTCATATTAGCTCTCCAAACTATGGTTAATTTTTTTGTGAAATAGATTTAATTTTGTTTAAAAAAGTCAAATTCTTCTCATATATTCACTATTCAAACACAACAAAACCACTAATGTCAATAGCATAGTCATCCTCAATATTTCTCATAAGAATTTTTGTTTCGCTAAATCTATATACATTAAAACCTCATTCATAATTCACATTAAAAAAATAGGAATAGTCAGCCTCCGTGTCATATTGAACAACACACACTATATAAATAATTATGGGATTGTTCGCATCATTATTTCCCTCCGAAATACTTTCAAATTATAATACCATAAGAACACCCATATTTCCTCTAATCCATCCATTTAATAATTTATTATTTCTTTTCTATAAACCCCTTGGAATGGTGTATGTTGTGGTGAATGATTTCTTCCCAAATATACATATATTCATATCCATATAATTCATTGACTATACCTATAACCTCCATCTCTGTAATATTATGAAATAAAAACATTAACAAATCCATGAGAATACATCATATTATTATTTTCATTATTCAGTTATTGATAATGACTCAAATTAATGAAAAAAATATAGTAACAGCCAACCTCCTTTAATTCCAACATATTTTCACATTGGTTAGACAAGCATAAAAAATGTTTATTCACATATTGAATGTTATATGATTGCTACAATAAAACAACGTCAGATTGTATCTTGACAACCTATTGATAGTATATATCCATCCACCTCTATGAAGAGAGTCATATTTTTGGATTCTAAAAAATATCAATGAATATACGGGATATTCATATCCTTATTGATACATGTATTATGGATTTTCCATTATTAGTTGCTACCATATGAACTTGAAACTTATTGATTATTCTAAAGACATGGAAACAATTTATATAAAATAGTTTGTTGTATCCCAGTCTGTAACCATATTGATAGGGTGTCTTATAGACGATGTCACATTGGAAGAGGTATTTACCAACATTAATCCATTTACATTCCTCAACATGGTGGAAAATATTGACTCTTACGGTCTGTGAGATATAGTGATTGTGGAGTCTAGAATTCACTATCCATGAGGTGATTAATGGTACTTTTATGGGAAGAAATATCCTAAAATTTATAAGATGTAGTTTCAATGGTTTATTATAGTCAGGAAAACTATATTTTAGTTTCCCCACATGAGGAATAATTTGATGGAATACCGTTAAAATGAGAGTGATGAAGATAGAGGGGAATAGAACATTAGAAAGTTCAATCATAGGCCAAAGGGATTTGGTAGGTGAGTAGAAAGGATTCTTTTGTATTTTCTCACTTATTCCATTTATTTTATCCACTTCTATAATTAAGCTCTGTATTCATTCAATACATACCAATAAGTCCAGTCAATGTGGATTATGGGATCAATGTGAATATAATGGTAGATTACATTTTTTTAACTCACATGAATCCTCATGTTTTACAAAAGAAGACATTTCATGTGAATAATATCGGGATAAAATTTAAATATTTATTCAAGAACATATATAGTGTTTCTTAAAATATTTATTTAATGTTTAACTATCACAATCCATATTTATATTTATATCAGTGGTTAATTATTGTTCTTCAGATTTTTGGGTTATACTTACTTTGCAGAAAATGGGTATTCAACCATTTCAAAAAAAATTATAATAATTTATTGGATTTTGTATATCGTTTTAGATATTATCTATGGGGGATTTAAATAGAACTGTTTCATTCCGATCCATAATCATCTGAGTTTCATAGGATCATAGAACTAGTGGTAAATTGGGATGGATATAATTTTTTTCACTAAATGACCAAGTCTCCTATAACAGTTTGTATGATATGTATATAATTGGTTCACTATTTGTTCACATGAATTCTTAATAGTTAGGAACATTTCTATTTCATTGAAAAAATATTCTTATTTTTTTATATGATTCTTTTATCATGAGGTATGCAATGACAAAAATTTTGAACCATATACTTCCCTTTGATACAATTAGAGAGTGGTGAAAGGCCATATTCATGCATGTAAAAATTCCTTATTATATGCTTAGTCTGTAATTTTAATTTTTTTTGTTTAAATTAAAAATTATGATAATATAATTATATAAAAAACTTACCCGACCTTGGACTTGGCCTTTGTGAAGAATGTTCAAATTAGATAGAATTTACACTCCAACATTCATGTTAATTCCATTTTAGCCCATAATTTTGTGTGGATTGACTGAGTAACTAGACAAGTTTTCCACAACTCTCAAAATAACCTTTGAATCAAATTCCATTTTATTAGGAATCTTATGAATTTTTTTAGTTAAAATGGTTTTATTTAATATATTTTGGAGACTATTATAAGGTTTATTTTTATTTTAATATTAATAAATCATTAGTCATGCTATAATTACTTACTCAATAAAATGTCATGATATTTGTCAGAAAAAAAATATATGTTCCATAAAATGTTCAAAAGAAACCATGACGTAGTCCCAACTAACACAACACAATTAGAGTTTGTGTAATTTTTAACCCAACATATCAGTCATCGTGGGATGGGGTGAATGTTTGTGGATGAGGGGGAAGTGGGTTAGGTCCATTCCCCAAAATAGATTTTTCTCTATATATTTATCCTATAAAAAGGATGAATATAAATAACATAATCCTAGTGATAGAGTTTTTTCACAATAAATTTGTAATTAATTTATAATAATCAGGAATTCTTGGAATTCTTTCATTATTGAATACTATGAATGATGAAACCTCATTCATGATATATCAACATAGTTTTAATAAGATATTATGTAGAATTACTTTAGTCTTTTCCACATTTTCTCCACAAAAACCTCTAACTTCACAGATGGAATCATACATGTTATCACCCAAGAATCAATCAGATGTTGGAATTTCCATCACAACATGATTCATTCTAATCTGGAATCAATCCCTTTAATTAACGTAATATTGTTAGTGAAAAGGATATTAATTTAGCTTCGAGAGATCATTCTTGAAGAGAATAACTACAAAGATTATATAATTATCTATTGTAGTAATAATTTTTAACCAATAGACTATATTATGAAATTCTTATAATAATGTTAATATATTTTTATTACATGTAAGATCGATTTTTACCTGCATTTAATGGTTCACCATTTTTAAAACTGTATTTTCAAAAATTATATTAATTTTATTCTGAAAAATAAAATTTATTTTTTAAATTTTATAATCAAAATGATCTTATGGTGATTTTTTTATTTTTATTCGATGATTAATTTTTGATGAATTCTGAAAATGTTACATTTTAGAAGAAAACTACCATTTCGTATAAATAGTTTTTAATGTTAAATTATACATTAAATTAACAAAATTAATAACTGATAAATTATTAATCTATTAATACAATTTCTGTAATTAGAATAATTTTTATATATAATTCATATATAAATACCTAATAGACATTTGAACCTGTTCACTTTAAAAACCCACTTCATCACTATGTTTGAATGGTCACCTTTAAAATTAATTTTTCAAATTTTTTGAATTGGATTTGAAAAAATGAACATAAAAGATTATAATTAGTATAATTAAAAATGAAAATAAAATGTTATAATTAGTATAATTATTATATTCTAATAATAGAAACATATTTCTTACCAAATATATTATTAAAAGTAATTAAAATTAATTACAGCGGCTAAGATAAAATTAAGCATACTAAGGGACTAAACCATAATCTTATGGGACAAAATGGCATAAAAACTTATTCAAAATTTATTTTATGCCTACATTTCAACCATATAACATTTTAGATATATTTATATAAGTAATTAGGATATTATTCCATGATGGGGACCGATATAATAAGTTAAGTAATGAAAATTTTAAAAAAATGGAAATTTCTTTACCTTTAACATTTAAAAATATTTAGAGTATGGGGGAAACCATATATATAATTCATAAATATTATTTTAAAATTTTAATGTGTTTTTATCATGATAATTTAATATAATTTTTGTAGATGAATAATTTACATTATGAACTTTACAAATTTTAACACAATGATTATTTAGCTAATAATTCGATTAAATAATTAAGTATAAAAAAAATTATAATATATTAAAATTTAATTAATTTTTGTGTTAAATTACTTTTCAAGAATAATATATCATTTTAAATATCTATTAAATTAATATATTTTAATTCCAGTATTTTTGTGATATCTTTATATTAAAATTAAATAAATAATGTCAAAATTGACATTACTATTTTTTTAAAATATTAGATATTTTTTTAAATATTAGATATTTTTTAAATGATTTTAAGTTAATAAAAATCATATATTCTTACAAGTTATTTTTATGTGTTCTTAAATATAAAATAGTTTCCATTAATGGACTAAATAATATTTAAAAATTAACATATTGACCCATATATTGTAAAAATATTGTCAGCACAGTTCGGGTTAAAGTAGTGTGATTTCATGTTACATGCACTGATTTTAAAATTAATTTCTGACATATAAGGAATTTATAATAGTTAAATTATATATAATACATTTAATTAATTGTGTTTATATTTTCTAATAAATTATAATTTAATCTAGTCATTATGGTAAAATTAAAAGGGATTGAAAACTAGTTACTTTAATAAAAACTAACTTGATAAAAATTGTGAAACATAAAAAATAAGGATGAAAATGATAAAACATCTTTAATTTTTATGTGGTTTTAGTTTTTATAAACTATAATTTCAATTTAATCCATTATTTTAGCATTTGTAAGCACAGGAGGTATAGGATACCTCCAAATAGTGTTTAAATTTTTGTTTTTAAAAGAACGCCACTCCTCAACAACTATAAAAAGAAGTTCACTCTTCCCCTTACCCACACATATTACTACACATAATCTCATACAAAATCTGAAAACCTAATCTCCCAAAACACCTCCATGAATCCTATATTCCTCCATTTGTGTAAATAACGAGCTGAGTAATCCCTTTAGTGTAATCCAAAAGATGTTACCCGAAAATTCGTAACATTCATCAAACAATATTTTATGTTTTATTTCACTTTATATCCATTAAATTATTATTATTACATGATTATATGTGAAAATAAATATACTAAATATACTTCTATGATTTTATGTTATGGTTTCAACCTATATCATCAAAAACATTCATAAAATGGATAATAAGATTAACGTCCGTGTGTTGAGAACTACGACCTCATGAAATGATGTTGTCCCTTTTATCATTTACCAACTCTCATGGATGGTAATTATGAGCGTTAAAATATTTTTATTTTATAAATATATATGATATTAATTATTTGTTAATAATTATACAATTTTTATATATACATATCGTTAGGTATTCCATTTTTGGTAACATAGATAACAATTACTCTGGACTTGTTGACTACAGCCTCCTCAAAGCGAGGTGACACTATCACACATTACCATGAAATGTAAAAAATATGAGCTTAATTATATATATGTGCAATAAATAAAATATATATGATATTGATGGTATAATTAAATTTTTTGAAATAAAATATATCATTTTTCATAACATCTTTCCACACATTGAAAAAGTGATAATGTTGTTCATGGTTGTGTGGAAAACTACATACTTGAGGCAACATTTGTGGGGTAATGTTACATATAAACCCGCGATGCAAAGGTAGTATCATGGGAAGATATCAGATGACGAAAAACCATTCATGTTTTTTTCTAAGAATAATACACTAGTATGATACTAGATATTGACTATTTAATGGAATCCCCTCTATGCATTTGTAGTATCATGAGACAGATGATATGTGAAAATTAGTGTGGTTTAATCTTATAGAGAGGAGATATTGATTGTAAAAGTATTATGTAACAAAGAATCATGCAATTAAATAGTCAATAATTTCTTTTTTTATTTAGTTACTATTTTCCATGATATCTTTTCTTTGACATTATATATGGATGTATTTCATTCATAATTCATTGATTACATGTAATTTATTTTAGTTATTTTCATTTATATACTAATTATTTCATATTCGGTTATTTTAATGGAATTTATTTCTATTTATTACCTTTATATATTAATTATTCTCATTTATTCTTTAATTTTTCTACAATAATTTACAATTAATGTGAAATTTAGCTCACCCCTCATTTATTTTCATTTCCCCAGGATACGAAGAAGAAATATTTGAATGTGATTTCAAGGATTTAATTCCATTAATATTATTATGCATAATTTTTTATTATATATTTCATAACATTATTTTTGTATTAGGAATCTAATATTTTTTTCCAAATTTGCTAAAATATTCAGTCCATCCATATTTGATTGTTTATCATAATGCCCATGTAATAATGTAATGCACTGTATCTGATCTTCAGGAGTTATAGAATTATAGTTGGTAACAAAGTAATTTGAGTAGAAATCTTGGAAACTATATTTAAGAAAATATAGAATTGAGAAAGTGATTCAATGATAAATTTTAAGGATAATTATACAATAATATCCCAATGGAACTAGGTTTATGATTTTGATATTAAATATGCATAAATGATTCAATTAATTTTATTTATTTTACTATTTATGGGATTAAAATTTTTGTTTCATAATTATATGATGTAATTTATTTTACGTTATAATTTATAAATGGTTCCTATAATAAGGAATGTTAACCACAATAATGAACATGATCCAGATATTAAGAATTATTTTATCTTTTGCAGTCTTAATACAATACATCAAAGAAAAATAGTCTCCCAAGTAATCTTATAATATGAGGAGATAGTGAAATTCTATAAACAAATAGGTAAATATATATTCAATTCATATTTATTCAATTGGATAAATTGAAAAAGAGAATATAGAGAAAAATATATATAAAGGGTAGAAGGGAAATAAATAATTTCCCACATGTGATAATTTGGGTAAGAAACACCTAGATAATTTCATAAAAGGGATGGGTGTTTTCAATAATTATTTAGGGAAATAACACCATGCTTGCGATTTCCTGGGTAAGAATATGGTTTCCAATGTACAAATATTGGACTGTAAAAATATATGACACTACACAAATCAATCTCTCACGTGTCAATGGAATATAACCCAAATGGGGTTAACAGATTATGGTCATGATTATGATATAACCAAATATGAACAAGAGTGATTAATAATCATGTGTTTAGATTTAATAAAAATTCAATTTTATTATTATATCAATTACTTACTATTTATAAGAATTTTGAGATATATGAGGATTATATTTTTATACTTTTTCAATAAGTATTTGAGATCATATATCGAATGTTACCAAAAAAAATTATTTATTAGAATGTTAATCTTTTTGGAAGATATATTATTAAGGGAAATACAACCCTTAATATTTTCTTGATTTTGAGATAATGAAGTTGGAATAAAGATATGATTTAATTAGATTAGGTAAATTTGATAGTACTACTTACCTTGGATATGAATAATTGTTTGTTGAAAAGTGGTTTTCCCATCATTGATGAAGTTTACAACACTTTTGAATTTATGGAATATATCTAATAGTACATGTCTTAATTAAGGAATAAATAAAAATAAATATTCCTAATAAGGTACAAAAACCTCATCCCAGTTGGGGAGGATTCTTTACGTGCATCCACGAGACCAAGGATCAAATTTGGCCTGAGGCATATTTTTAGGTATTGTAGCAGGTACTATTTGATAACGTAGCTCCTAGAACATTTTAACATCAGGCCACCAATTTGGTCATGGATTCCTTCAAGCCTTCAAAACACCAAGCACATTGGGGCAGTCAGGATTTCCGGACACCTTAAGGTCCTGCATCCACCTCAATGTCATCAAGCCACCTCAAGGCCTTCGGTCCACATGATATGAAGACAAAAATTAGATAACATATATATGGAACATTCTCCATAGTATGATTACAAGAAATGTGCATTCACCATATTTGTGCTATTAGAATTTTATGAATGATATGGTATTACATTTTCCATTAGTACGAGACCTCTTCATCTCTACACATGACAACTACACATACAATGATGATATTGTAGAGAGTTGGTCATGATGGAGATGTTGGGGAGTGGCAGTTTCATGTAGTAATAGTTTCGGGTGAATTCAACTATGTACTTCGGGACCTGTAATTTCACGAATCCAACAGGCCATGTAAGGGTTCTACTTAAACCCCTAAAACGGGGACTATAAAATATTCATAAAAAATGAAGTCCTCTAGGACATTTATGAATATTACCAATATGGTATTATGGTAATTAAAGTGATTAAAATGTTTCAAGGGAATACATGATTAGGGTGTCTATATTTTTTGTATGTGATGATTAATAGAAACATCATGTTGTTTGATAAGTGTATTTTGTAAATTGAGTGACTTTTTTATAAAGGTTTGGATCGTAATCCTGTGGAAAAGGTTACCATTTCTGAAATTGTTTAATTTCATATTTTGAATTTGTTTCAGTGGTTATTGTATTACGTTACCATATAATTTAACATGTTCTAAGAAATGTATATAAATCGTTTTTATCACAACCAAATGAAAAGACCCTGTTTATGAAATAAAAACTTATATTTATTTAGATAATTAGTGAGTGAAATAATTCCTCAACACCATGAAAAATGGAATTGAAACAAAAAAGGTGTACTATTATTATCATCCCTATTAATATCAATGAACATTTACATATTTACGGTTTATGTATTTTTGTCCATCATCCTTTAGCCGACCATGTACTCTATAAATCTCTATTAGAATAAGATAAATTTTCTTTTCTTCCACATACATTTTTTCAAAAGGGTTATTCTATAACAAATACCATGTTATTATGACCTTCACATATTACTTTCCCCATTATTAAGAATATATATTATTTAGCCAATTTCGGATTAGGGTTTTTCAGACAATGGGATTTTTAAATTTGTAACCCAATATTACTAAGATCGAATTTAAATTTTGGGGAAATAATTTAATTAAGGTGTGGAGAATGTATCCACCCAAGACTTTAAAATATTTTTATTTTGGAATAAAATTTATTTTTTTCTAAATTTTTCATATGCATAAACATGTTAAGATTACACTTCAAAGAATACTGAGTTATCTTGCAATAAATTCCAGACCTAATTTTAAAAACATCTAATGGAATACCTAATTTAAAATTAAATTTTGACACCGATATAAATTTTTTTTCATGAAAAACAAACTTTTTGAATAAATAATGTAAAAATTATCTTCGGGTGGATTTGTGGTATATTTAATGAAGATTCATATTTTCATGGATAGTGAAAAATACTTTATTTTAGTTAAATCTACATTTTCTTCTAAATAACTATTAATATAAACTTATATTTTAATTTTTTAAATGTTAAAATATATAAATATATATATTTTAATACAATCTTGGTCATTGTAATCCTTTTTATATTTAATTTATATATAATTACCTAATGAACGTTTGAATAATTTTTCATTGAAAACTTGCTTTATCATCATGTTTGCAAGATTAACATTAACCCGAATTTTTCCACTTTTATAATACGAATTTAGAAAAATGGATCAAAATAGTTTTAATCAGTATTATATTTATAGTACAATAATATCAACTTAGTAATGGAGGAAGAAAATTATTAAATTAATTAAAATTAAATACAGTAAATAATGTAAAATTAATCTTAACAATGGACTAAACTGTAAAATTAAGTTCCAAAATGGAATAGACACTTATAAAAATAAATTAGATGTAAAGAGTTAAACCATATAACCACTTGGATCTAATTATATGAGTTATTGGAATACTATTTCATGATAGGACCAATATTATATGTTATGTAATGAAAAAAGAAAAAAAATGAACCATACATACTTAAACACATAAAAAGATTTTAAGAATGGGAGAATCTATTTCTCTTTGGTTATAATCATTATTTTGAAACATATATGATTTTTAATCAATATAATTTATCTATATTTTTTACAAATTATTTACATTAAACATTTAATGAATGCTAATGTATGGGTTATTTGGTTAATAGTTAAATAAAATAAATGATGATAAAAAAATTAAAAGCAAAGGAAATTTAATGAATTAATATGTATCATTATTTATCTTTATTAATATATCATGTTACATAGTTTATATATTAATATGTTTTAATTGAAATAATATTTTTATATATTTAAATTAAAAGTAAATAAATAATATTTAAATTGACTTTACTATTCTTTTCAAAAAAATGGGTTTTTAGTGATTTAATTTTTAAAAAATTGTATATTCATATATGCCATATTCATGTGTTAGTAAATATAAAATATTGTCCATTAATAGATGAAATGATCTCTTAAAACTAACATATTGACACATATATAGTAAAAACATTGTTATCATGGTTCACGTTAAAGTAGTGTGTTTGTATATTACCAGAACTTGTTTTAAAATTAATTTCCAAAAAATATGGGATTTATAATTTTTAAATTATACAAACTCGTTAGAATTTAGTTTTTCAATATTTTTTAATTAATTTAACATTATTATATTAATAATATTTTAATTACATAGGATAATAAACTATTTATTTTAATAATAACTAAAATTAATAAAGCAATAGAGCCTAAAGACTGCATAATCGGATGATAAAACTATTTTATTGTGGGGTTTGACTTTGTATCAACCATAGTTATTATTTATTCAATTATTTTCATATTTTTATGGACATTAGGTATGGGATATGTCCCAAAATTATTTACCATTTTTTATTTACAATAATTTTACACCACTTCCTCTAAAAAATCACTCCTACCCTTCCCCAATCATCTCATGCCAGATTGGATAATAAAAAATCTATGAAAATAATTTCACAATATTCCTACCTCATCCAAGATTCAATACTATTGTCATAAATCAATCTGATTAAGTACTTTTGTGAGAACCTAAATGAGTTACTCAGAAAGAGGTAACATTATTCAAATATGAATTTATGTTATATTTTTATCCACTTATTAAATAATAATTATTACATGATTATATAATAAACAATATAATAAATAAACTGATCTGTTTTTATGTTAACAATTTTACCTATACATACACAGACTTCCATTAAATGTGTAATGAAATTACTATTATTATAAAATGAACTACCACCTATAGAAATGATGTCGTTCGGTTTTCCTTTACCACATATCATGGTTGGGAATTATGATGGAAAAAATGTTTTTATATGATAAATAAATATATGATATAAATTATGTATTAATAATTAAATAATATTTTTGTACAAATACCGTTATGCATTCCATTTTGTTAAAATATGGATACATCATTTGTGGACAACTGTCACCTAAAAGTGACGTGATACGTTCAAACCTAATATGGAATGTATTAATGATGGATTCAATTAAGTATATGTGAAATAATTGACATGTATATGATATTAATTACATAATAATTTTTCTATAAAAATAATATATTATTTTTAATCCATTTTCACACAAAAAAAAAGTGATAACGTTGTTCCTGGATGTGTGGACTATCACCTCCTTAATGCAATCTAATTCCATTTAATTTTAAACATTATATATATGTATGTATGTGTAAATAATATTGTATGTATTTTATAATTTTCATTCATAAAAGATAATTTTTTCTTACCTTTATTCCATAATGTTCATTGAAAAATGGGAATGTTACTCATGTGTACGTATGGCCTACCATCTTTATGATTGTAACATTGGTGAATTCTTCACAAAAATCCATAATGATTTTGTTTAAATAAAATATTTATGTATATATATGATAATTAAATAAGGATTATTATTGTTGAGATGTTTGTATAATGACCCCTTTGACAATAGTATACCAACAAAATTTGATTTTGACACATGAAGTGACTTTGGTCAAAACATCTGATGTAATCTTAAATTTTTATGTAGTAATATAAATAATTAAATTAATTAAAATAAATTTTATTAATAAATTTAAAAATTTTAGGAATAAATTAAATAATTAACATAATTAAATTATTTATGAAGATAAAGTCACACATGACAAGTCAAAATCAATGTAATATATTTCATTTCAATGTCATTTTGTTGAGGCATATTGTAATTTTATGGACCTTGTTTATTTTATATGGTGTATATACTTCCCTTTAAAATGTTATATCATAAATATCCTTATTCAGATGATATTATATTATTCATTTAATGTTATTCGTTCATGTAGATTCTGATTCCATTGTTTCAAATTGGTATGGGAAACATTTTCTTATTTAATGATTATTTTCGTCAAGAATGTTTTTAATGATTATACAATGGAATTTCTTGTCATCAACATCATAAATAGTTGTTGTTACATGTCATTAACTTGGTAATTATTAATAAATTAATTTTATTTATTCAATATGTATATTTTATGAAAAGGTTCAATGTTTATTAATTAAATTGATTGTCTTGAATATAACGAATGATTTGGATATGTATGACATGGTTGAGCATCAGTTGTAGAAATCATCATGATGCGTCGATAGTATCATGAGATTATATTAATTGGTGAAACCCGGTTAATTAATTTTATAAGTATAATATACTAGAATGATATGTGTTTATGAGTGGCTAATTCAAGGCATTCAATGTATGTCTAACTTCATGGGATGATTCAAAGGGATAAATCATATGAGTTTAAATTGTTATAATAATATATATTGACTATAATGGTAAATTGTACAAATGAAACATGGTGTCCGATAATCAATCATTTACAGAAATAATTATTCATTTATTATTATCCACGAGATGTTTTCTTTCTCATTATGTATTTATTTATATTATTCTCATTTAATTAATTAATTGTCATGTATCTCAGTTATTTTTCTTCCCATCTTGATTACATATTATCCGATTATTTATATTTAATGTATTTTAAGATAAAACCTTCCCATATAAACTATTCTCATTGATTTATTATTTTTCCACTTTAATTTACCCATACTGATCATTTGAGCCCACCTTTTCATCTACTTCCTTTTCCTAGTATATAGAGAGGAAATATTTGAATATGCTTTCATGGATGTATTTAATTTTAATTTATTATGTATCATATTTTATTTTCTATTTATTAATTTAATTTGGGTATAATATATTTATTATGATTTTCCAAAACTATTAAAATGTTTGGTCCATCATGATTTTATTTATTATAATCATTCCAATTTAATAAAATAATGCATATTGTTGGAGATTTAGGGGTAATTGTGTTACAATTAACCTCGCTTTCCCATCCTTAATATAGATCAAACCTATAATAAATATTCATTTTTAAAAAATAAATAGTATTCATTGATAATAAAATAATTAAATAATTATTTCAAATTTAGGTAACTAAATAGATGGTTACCACGAAAATAATAAAAGACATTAATAAATATAGAATTTATAAGACTATAAATTAATATTTTTTTAAAATTAAACTCACAATAATATTCATTCATTTAACTATAAATTTAAATTATATGATTAACACAAATTGATAAAATAATATTCAATTGAATCTAATATAAAAATTTATTCAACTAATAAATTCAAAGAGAATTTATTTTAGATGCATAGAAACATTTTTCATGAGACCTTATAGGCCTCCATCTCAATTCCATTACACTAGATAACATAAATTACAATATGAGTTTCTTGAAATATATCAAGGAACCTATATAGAAATAATATATTATGTGAATTGAACAAACTCTTGTGAATGGACATTGGTGTAACATAATCCCATTGTATGACATCTCATCATGATGTTTTCATATGCATTTCATCAAATAGTAAGCCTAATATATATTTCATTGAATATCTGAAATGAAATAGTTGATAAACCACAATGACTAAGCACTTGATCGAATTTTTTTTTCAATTCATTTGTATGTATATCCTCTTTAATCAAATAAGAGACAAAAACTCATATCTTTACTTATTTATTACTATTATAACACTCAGAATTATCCCAACATAACATACATATGGATGAAAATATGGAATCCAAATTTTCATAAATACATCATAGTTCATGATAAATATTATTAATAATGTCAAATTTAAGGATCATTACACAACTTCTTGAATACAAAAATCTAATTACACCTTATTCATGTGTATGAAATTATTGATATGATAGTTCTAATAATGTCCTATATTGTATAATATCTAATGTAGACATCATGAGAATATGTCTTAATATTTTATGATCCCCCAACACCTAATAGTTTGTATCATCAGTAAATAATAAATGTAATCATATGACCATAGAACATATATCAAAGAATATTATCCTATAACATCAAAGATATGATAATAATATGAAATTTCTATGTTATTTCAATATAATTATCATTTTAATGACATTATTACATTAATGTAACATTGTAGAATACATATCATGTGATATAATAATAATTGAATTTTTTACATTGAATATATATAGGAAGTAAAACGTATAAACATTTTTGTTCTAAGTAACTAACTCTAACATGAATATCATTCAAAATCTCATTCTAATCTCGCAACATTGTAATGAGAATATCATATTAGTAGTAGGAATTGTATATTATCCAATTATAATAAAATGGTTATAAACTCAATAAAACCATTAGTTTTGGGTAATTGGGATAGTTTTCAACATTTAAAAACACATTCTGTAGGGAAACATACTTATTCATGTTTTTAGTTCATTTTGAATGTTACAATTTGACTGCTTGAAGTGCCTTATCCAAAATATGGATCATATTTTTTGGTATTTTTATTCCATGTTTTATTTTATTACTTATGGAAGACACACTATATGTCTGAATACACTCTACACTTATTCCTTTTTGGAAATAAAATTAAGCAAAAAATATAGAAATTACTATTAATATAATGACTATACAAAATGATTCTTCAAAATAAATACCTTTATCATAAAAAAAACTATGAGAATATAGTTTAGCTTTTATTTTAACAATCTTTCCAAATTCATCATATTTGGTCCTAAAAATATATTATGTACCAATAATATGAGAATAATTAAAATTAAAAACCAGTGGCTATAATTTATTTCTAGTAAATGAATTTTACTAATCATGAATACCCAAAAAACAATTCTAATCATCTAAAGTCATCTAAATATCACTACGAAAAAATTAAAAATAAAATAATTATAAGAAAAAAAATTCATATCATACCCTTTAGTTTGAACTTTTGATATGAAATTTCCAATGATATAGTTTATATGAGGGTATCAATGAATTTTATAATATCTTTAATGAATAGTATTATATTGATAATGGATATTCTCTTACATCAAAATGTGTATTTTGTTCTTGAGTCTCTTCCACTCTGAATAGAAAATAACTAAAATGAAATTAGATATAGTTTCCATAGGATTATTTAGTTTTAATTTTAACATGAATATATTCTTTAATAACCTATGTTATTTCATTATAAAACCAATAAGTATTTATTACATTTTCATATCCTATAATTATTCCTTCATCATATTTTTAATCAATTATATCTATAGTATATTTATTATTTAGAATAAAAACATTAAATCCAATTAATTTAAAATATAAAATTTAAGGTTTTCATCCTTTCCATAGTTCATAAGGACTTTTTTTAAATATAAGTTTCAAAATGATAAAATTTATCACAAAAATAAGATGGAATAAAACTTTCAACCCAGAATTATTTAGTAATATTATGTTAATTCTTAATGATTCTATCCATTTCTTTTGATGTTACATTTTCTTTAACAAAAATACCATTTTTTGTACATCTATGTGATAAAAATTATAAAAAACCATTTTCAATCGATAGATATAAAAATTAAAAAAATTATAATTATCTTCCCATATAATTTATAATTGATAGAAAAATGTCTCATTTTTTATTTCTGAACAATTTTACAATAAAAAATAATCTTTTACAAAATTTATGATTTATTTGAAAGAAAATTAACACATGTATGAATTTTAAAATCATCTACAATGATAGAAACAAATATTTATAGTTAATCTGAAAGCATTAAAAGGTCAAAAACATTTAAGTGAATAATATCAATATTTCTATCTATTTTTACTTAATTTATAGGTTTAAATATGCTAATATTTTTCTTAACATTCAATAAAAAGTATCAAACATGTGATTTTTCCTCTATAAGTTTGGATAACCGAAGATCAATTTTGGTATTAATACAACTTTGGAAATAACCTAAAATTAACATGAAATAATATTTTCTTCCTTAGTGTATCATAATATTTTATATCATTTAAACACGTTTAATTTTGGTTAAATAATATATATGTGTTTATTGTGTAAATAAATTGTTTTTTCAAGAAAGAAGACAAAATTAATAATAAAAATATTACACATATCATTTTAAAATTTATAAAATATTCCATCATTACATAACTGTGAAATTCATAATTAATTGTGTTTTAATCCATTAATATATAATTATATTAACATAGTAACATAATTTAAAATTACACATTCTCTAATACAATTTGCTTTTACATTTTATTTATCACCAAATGTAACATCAAAACCATCAAATTTATTAAAAGATAAAATGTTAAATATATTGCCTGTCATAATTTGATGATATCCACTATTTGTTTACCATTTTTACTCTTTAACGCATTAATAAAGGTTACTATAGTGCATGTTTGGTTGGAATATTATATATTTTTATGGGTGGTGCAGTGGTTATGTGTTTGGGATGTTTAGGTAATACGATTTATAATTTGGGATGAATACTTCTAATAATGGAACAAAAATTCCATTCCAAGAATGATTTATTAGAAAAAGATTAGATATGATGAAATTTATTTTATGTAGTGTAATATTATCTCTCACCTTTTACCATAGTAGAATTATGAGGTACAAAATATTGTATGAGATCTAAGGTCACCATTCATTGTTGTGGGATATCCATAAATTTTGTAGGATGGTGAAAATGGGTGACCAGATGTGATTTAATAATAGGGTACAGGTGGAGAAACTTGAACATGAATTTGGTGATTACATGTAATTATAAATATATGTGTTAATTTATCCATAGTGACTACATTTATTATAAATTATATACAAACGATAATGTATTAACATTCTACAATGGGAAAAGGACTTAGTGTTCAAGACATGTAATATAAAAAATTTCATAAATATTTTTTTCTTCTTTGTCATCTTATTTGTGGGGGTGTCTATTGAAATAATTAGTACAATGATTTATAGAACAGAAAATCTTTTTATGTTTCAATAAATCAATGTCTATATTATATTTTTATCAAAATAATTATATGTTTGGTTTCCACCTTTTCATCTTTAGTGAAATTATCTTTTAGTTTATCGTTTTTTTCGATAAGTGTAATTAGATATTGTCTTGGGAATTCAAAACACTCTTAGTGGACTCTGGTATCTTCATTCCCTTATAGTATAATTATTACAATTATGTTTTTCTCCTTTTATTACAATTCCTAGCATTCGAAAAAGGTATGGACTAAATAGATAATTAATATGGAACTAAACTTGGATTCTAGAGTGTGTAAATAAAATATTATCTCATTTACAATGAACTACAAGTTCTATTGATGAGCATAAAACTGAATAATATGAAGAAAGAATAATGGAAAATCACCAATAGATATGCACATTTTTTTATTTGGATACCTCTAGATTATAATTATTCCAAAAAAATATAGGATGTGAATACAACTATTTATATAATAAAATATTATGGATACTTTTAGGAGGAGATGAAACTATCAATAAAGTGTTCAAAATGGAGAGGTTTTTTAGTATTATAATATCAAAATTAATACATATGAGTGATAATTATATTTATTTTAATATGATTTTATGGAATATCGAATCATTTAATGTCACATTGGCATAATATGTGCTTGTTCGGCTGATGTTATCTTTACATTTAGTATCTTAGGATGGAATGGTAACTATATTATGTAATTATTTTATAGAAATAGAATTTATGTCTGAGGTTGTAAAAAATGTCATTATAAATTATAATATTTGATTGAGGTAATTACAATAACCTACCTGAATAATGCTGAATATGGTAGGTATAGGGTGGTCATTCCTTAAAAGGTATAGTTTGTGGAAAATGGAAGATAAATTACAAAGATAAATGTCCTATTAAAATTACTATACTTGTTCCCACATGTTTGAATGGTATGAAGAGAAAAAATATTAAAAAAGATTATAGTAATCACATTGTGCATTATAGAAGGGAATATTATATTTTTTTATGTTCTATATATTTAGATAAAGATAGTTGTTGATTGAAAATGAAGGACAACATTTATATGGAATAATGGTGGATTGATTCTAGTGAATTTTTTTTTACAATTGAAAAAGAATGTAGGATTAATTACATTTCTATAAAATTTGTTTATGTTAACCTGGTTGATGAAAATGCTCTTGAGGTAATGGGAATGGTATATGTCAATAACCTTATGTTAAATTGGATATTATTAAAGAATAAAGATGTTTGACACATAAAAGTATTAAGTAATAATATTATTATTATTATTTAACTAAGTGAAACATTATATTTAATTAACTTTTGAAATGGAATATGTAATTTTACTCAATATATTACGATGGTGGAAGGTAGAGTTATGAATTTTCCCCTATATATGAATGGTATATCATATGGTTTTACTATTCTATGTGATTAATTTTTCAATAAAATATAGTTGTGCTATTTTTCATTTGAAAATCGAAGATGGAAGAAAATTAAATTTGTCGAGGTAAATAGAGTGATAAATATAAATGAAATTTATATCGAAAGTTATGATATTTTTATACTCATGAAGTATAAAAAGGTTTCATTCTAATTAAATAAAAGGATTACTTAAATTCAAGAGTTAAAACATGTTAACTAATATGAATGTGTATCATCCTAGGATAATACCAATAGTGGATCATTTTAATTTGTCACATTCATTTATTATTCAACAAATAAATTACGATTTTACTTCATGGAACATATTTCAATGTTCTTTAGGTTTTTCTTTTCAATTTAAATACACGGTGTAATTAGAGAATAGAATGAAGATAAAGTTCTTAAGATCCAATAATGGTGTTTCAAATTTTGAAATATAATTTAATAAATACTATTGGAATAATGGAATTAGAATAGAAATGAGTGTAATAGAGGCTCACTAGTAGAATGGTGTGGCTGATAGAATGAATTAGTGGTTAAATAAAATGTAAAATAATAAGGTTTCTTTATGGAATATCCCAAGAAATTAGGCTTAAAAAACGTAATTTCATAGATTACCTAGTTTACTCAAGTATAATAACATCATTATGGTAGGATATCCCAGAAATGTTTTGCTGTGATATAATAATGAATGTTAAAAACCTAAAATAATTTAGTTTTCTAGCCTATGTAAATTTCAAATCAATAAAAAGGTAAAAAATGAATGTAAATTTGATATGTGGTTATCTATAAAATATGCTAATGAAAACTTCAGTTTTTGACTATTGGATAATGAAATTTAAAATATAGTTAGAAAATGGAATATTTGTTTTAATGAGAAGTTATTATATAATGATCAAAAAATAAAAGAATTGTTTTTCATAATAGAGAACAAACCATTCAGGTCTGAGTTTTATTAAAATATGATTATAGAATGGAATAATTTTCTAAGATCTCTGAGTGTATCAGTATAAAAGGATGGTATGTAGAAGATGTGTTTGAATGATCAAGTCCTATGGAGGCTTGGGTAATATAACCAAAAACTGAAACATATGAAGTGTCTGAACTGAAAAAGGAAAATAAAAAAGTTAATTACATTAATCCACTAGAGTATTAGGACCAATTCAATGGTATTGGTTTTTCCTACACAAAAATCTTTTAAAAGATAGAGGAGAACATAAGAGCCCCTATGAATAAATAAATGACAGTGAATCCCAATATTTGTAGTTAACTATTTAGGTTATTTTAAAATCATTGTATTAAAATGTAACTTTATAGATAATAGAACTAAAACACCGGAATAAATAAAATCAGAACAAGTGGGTCTCTTAATTTGAAGAGACTACTAATAAGAATAGAAGGAAGGCATGGTTGGTGCAGAAGGGGTTTCATCAAAATGAAGGAATTAATTTCTCTTAAATATTATCATTGACAGTTAAATATAAAACCATATAATAACTACTTAGTATGGTTTCTATTAATGATTAATATAAAAATAAAAATGTTATAAATGCGATCATGAAGTGGATAGATCTGTAAGTTATTCAACTATTTTCACAGATGATCAAAAATGTGTTATGGTGGCTAAGATAATATGAAACCTCTATACATGAAACAAGAAAAATGTAATAGAATTAGATGTTTTAAAATTTTAATTTAGGAGATTGGTTTCATTGGGAATAATATGGATCACCATTACTACCAAAAGTTGATATCTTTTATATTGATGAAAATCTTCAGGAAAGTTATAAATTAAAAAGAATCTATGATCTTTGATTTGATTTAATTGGTATATCTTATATTAAATATATCAGGTTTCCAACTAAAATCATTAGGATTTAGATTTATATAGAAAATAAATATAAGAATATTTTTTTTTAAAAAAAAATATTTCATTTAGAATGTCATTTAGTGATATTAATTGACTAGGAGTAATCCAGTTTCAAATTCATTTTCCGAAAACATCATTCGGTCAAAGGTGAAAATATTGAAAATGGTAGATGGGGTAATTAATATGGAAATGGTTTTTTGAATCAATCAATTTTATCCTAATGGATGTAAAGGTGTGTACTTTCTTGAATATTACTTTTCCAAATGGGGGTTACTAGCCCATTCATGTTAAATTCAGGGAAAAATGATAGGAATCTCTGCTTAAGATCATATGGTATCTAAAATAAATGGATAATATATATATGAATAATTCTCATTAAATTATTAATTTAAAGGTGTATATAGATGTAGAACATGTGGGATATTCATATACATTAAGGTGTGCAATCGGTTTTATTCATACATTCATATAAATTATTTAATGTTGGATGTCAAGGATGATGTTTTTCAAAGTACAATCTATAATAGTATTTAAATATGCAGTATTAATGCAAGTATGAAAATATTTTTTCTGTTTTATGAATATAATAGAAAAACATAGAAGGATAAAAGATGGTCTATTTATCCACTATGATAGTCCAAACATAATAAAAACTCAAACTTCTCATATAATGATGAATCAAATTGATCTAAAATATGAAATCATACTGAATAAACTAGAGGAAATAGAGAGATATATTATTAAGTTATCCAAAAGAAAAAATCTTGATGATTTGGTCATAGAGGATTTATTCCAATCAATTCCTAGATCGGATTGTGCCTCTGTGGAACACGTATAAAAGAAAAATGCTGAGGAAACTAATAGTTATACTATAAGAAGGGATTTTTTTTGTTCCTAGGTGTTAGATATTTTCTTTTTTCCTTTTTATAGTTTTTATTTAGACATTTATAGGAATATAAGTACATATTCAAGTTTAAATTTAATCAATTAAAGGATAATCTCTGAAATATTCAATTATACCTTATCGAGTCTATTGCATACAAAATATAAGGGAATTTTTGTTTGAATATAATATCATCTATTCAGTGGTGTAGTGTTTAGGAGCCATATAAGTTCACAAAATAAGAGTTATAACTTACACTAAACTCATATTATTATTGATCATAATTTCATTCATAGAACATTTTTGCAGCAAAGAATTGAATTATTGGAAGTCAATTAAGATTTAAATAATAGTAACACACACTATTGATTAGAGTTAATAAGATAGTTATAATTAATACATGAAATTGGAGGTCAACAAGATTTCGGGTTTTATTTTCTATAATTTTGATGTTCATGAAAACTGTTTGACTGATTGGGGTACACTATAATATTGTGTATCAAACAACAATAATGCGTGTCCTATAATTAATTTTAATTATTAATCTATATAGTACATTATTAGTGATGATTATAATTTTTGTAATGTGTGAGAAAATCAACATATAGTGATTTTCACATATAGATAAATGACTCAATGTATGTACCATGTAAAATCGTAGTGTTATTTTCTTCTCTTTTCTGCACACATTTATTTTCTTTTGTGTGAGTTTATTGAAAGACATGGTGTATTGGTTTAGGAGTGGTCAAGAATTATATATCCTTGTACATCCAGATTTGGGGTATCTTCTAATCATATAAGTTAAATAATTATTTTAAACTTTTCTTTCTCATGAATGTTGTATCATCTATTAAATTGGTGGTTTCATTTCTAACATTTATTTCAATGTTTTTTAGGAAATAATTGATCCTTGGGATTATTAAATTATACATTAGTGTTTTAACATTTAACATGATGTCATAAATCATGAGGAGTGGGATCAATAGTAAAATTGATTTTGTCAAGTCAAATGTATGAGATACTACAATGATCAGAAGTTGATGTAATTGGGTGACCATTTGGTCCCTACTACAATGATGGATAGTGATCACTTCTCCAATGCAGAAGTGGTTGTGAAATCCTATGATTTATATTCTTATTGGTTGTTTAATTAAATAGTGATCATAATCTTGTATCTCTCAACAAAATGGATGGTGTTGTAATGTTCCCTCCTATGTGTAGTTCATAATGTTTCAACAACATAATCAGTGTGTTCTATTTTGAATGAATTATTTCTCTCAAATTTTTTGTTTTTTGAGTTTATTGACTGTGAAGGATATTTAAAAAATGTTTAGTGGTTTATATTATGGTTTAATATTTAATATTCTTTTACACTAACGTCGGAAGGGGGAAAATTCTGTTGAACATTGGTGTTAATTCACACCTCCCCCCAGTAGGATACTAATGGATGGAAGATTCAACTAGATATCCCATTATATACTTCATTATACTTCTATGATTATAGATCAATATAGTATTCATCATTAATGAAAGGTACACCTTATTCTTTTTTTATACATTTTTTCATTTTTACAAAGCATTAGGTCTAGTCGATGAAGATTCTTGTGCCATATTCTACATTGAACAATTGTTTTCTAGTCCCTAGAAACCATTTAGTTATGAAAAAAATAATAAAATCAATAATTACAATATATTTTTTTTGAAAAAATTAAATAATAATTTTTTTAGGAATGTTAATTTCTACATTAATAGAATGAAAATTACCATTAATGGTGAAATTATATTTTTTTATATGAAACAATTATATGTTATTTTTGTAAAATAACAAATTTTAGTTATGAAAAATAATTATTATAAATAAAACCCGAATTAAAATTCAAATAATTAAAATGAATACATCATATAAAATTAATATTTAAAAATATATAACAAATGAATAAATAATTTTATTGATATTCATTACAATTTAACAAAATTATAAATAATTAATATTGTCTTGAAAAATTGTAAATTATAGTTTATTGATACTAATAAAGATTACGTAATGTTCTAATTTGTTAATAAAAGTGACATTAATAAATCATTGAATTAAATTATATATATATATATATATAATTTAAAAATTAAAATTAAAATAAATTGATAAATAAGATATTAAAGGATTTATTTTTTCGAAATCCTAAGATAACTAGGCATAATGTAACTAATATATAATAAAAACTATAAATGAGAGATTTTCACCAATGAGCATGATAACTAAATTAGAGTAAAATAATTAAGTATAACATATATATAAATTTATTTAATAAAATAGAAAAAATTATATCAATTAAGATGGAAAAAATTTATCTAGGTATACAAGGGGTGATGTAATAGTTGGGGATTTTACAACTATATGGATGATGAAGGATGTTATTAGGAGATATATAGGGGACTACTACTGGAAACAATAATCTTAAAGAGGATTTTGAGAGTTTGAAACACATAAAAAATGAGGAACATAGATAGAGGAAAAAAATTTATAAAATAAATATATATATAAAAAGTTCATATTTACGTGATTGGAAATTTTATAGAAAACAAATTCTATCCATGTGGATTATACATAAAATGGAAACTAAAGCCGGGTCCTGGTAGTAGACCGCTCCATTAAATATAAAATTATAAGGAATGTATTTATATAATTACATGGGTAAGGATAAATAATTTGAATAGTTGTTCCCATAAAAATAAAATAGTGTCCCCATTTGATGTAAATATAAATTCCAACTATTAAAAAAATTACTCTTAACCCTATCAATGATTGAGAATTCTCTCAATAATTTTAGGAAAATTTAAAGAATTTTGTTTCAAAACAACAACAAAATCCTGTTAAAGATATCTTATTTATAAAACATCATTAAGTGTTAATCATTAATATTTAAAATTTTATAATAATGTTATACTATTTTATCATAATTAATATTTTATTGAAACACACTATTACACTAATTTAGTAGTAGATAAAATAAACTTTAGGAAAGAATCATCGTAATCTTCCTTGATTTGACTCTTCTAAAAACATATTTGAAAACATCATTATCATTACCCAACTACAAACCATTAAAATATTTAGATTAGATATTTTCATAATGGATATTGTGATGTTAAACAACCTTATAAATTTAGGAAAATTCTATGAAAATAATTTTACAACTTGGAAAAAGATAATGTAGTTTCTACTCACAAAACTAAAAGTGGTAAACATACTGTCAACACTAAAACCTGATACATTTTAGTATGAGAAACACCAAGTCTCTAGTATGAATGAAAATGGGATAATTATGATCTAATGTGTCACTTATACATAATCAACATAATATTTGATGACCTCTTTGACACATATCAACAGCTCCCCACTGAAAAAGATATCTTGGATATGTTACCGAAGAAGTGGATCCCGGAAAATGTGGGAAGGCAGAGATTCCAAATATTTAAATTTATTTCATACAAATTTTTACATGTTAGGTCAATAATAGTAGTCTTTAATGAAATTAAATTCATCATTAAACAACTAAAAAATAAGATAAACATGGATGATGATATATTAATCACAAAATTCAGTGAGAAATTACCCCATTCTTTGAATAATGTTAAATATTTCAAAAAAACAAGAAGAATGGTATTTTCCTTAACATGATTCATAACTACCTACAAATTGAATGGGAATATAAAAATTACTATGAATAAAATGATCTTAAGGGGGATAAAACCATGGTGCTCAGGGTGGAGGGAGTCGACTAATATAATTCATCAAATAAATATAAACATACAAACCATACTCCAAAAGGAATGAAAATAAATTAAGGAATGTGATGGTGTTATATTAAAAATATGGAACTTATCTATACTTAAAAATATATTTTCATATTTCTATGAAAAATTTTAAAACCAACACTCTAATGGATTACATAGTGTCCATGATATTTAGAGGTAATTTTTTTAAGGATAACTATTATCTATGTATTGATTATAATCCTACATGACATTAATGTTAACAATATATCACTATTCAATTAGATAAAATCATTAAATAACGGAACATCACTCTAATTGGGGTTCTCAGTAGACATTAATTTACAAGGGAAGGGTGTAGCTGATCTAACTTTTTTCATGGGAATGATTTTATTTTTAAATAATGTCTTATATGTGTTTTATATTAATACGATCTAATTTTATATCTTATTAAAAAATAATAGTTTCATCATTGTATTTAATGAAATTTTTTTTGTTCGATCAAAGTGTGAGGTATTTATTGGAAATGGTATCTTTTATGATGGATTACATAAATTGAATATAAATGATTTTTGTGATATCATTCAAGACAATTTTCATTAATAGAAAAATATTTTAGGTCATATAAATGTTAATAAAAAGGATTACATGCAAAGAATGTAACTGTATCCTAAAATGGATAAAAATTACTATTAAATTGAAACATTTATAAAAAATAAAATTGTAATGAAATAATTTTGAACAATAAAATGTAAATGTGATTTGATATAATTGATACATAATGTTGTACATGCTTTTCATTTTTCTCCCAACAAAGTAAAATGCAATACGATTATTTTATATAAGATAGTTTTAAATTTCTTTCATGTTTGACTTTTACATATGATATATAAAGACATACAGATGTTTAGAATTAAAAAATTGAGGTTTCATACTAATGTTGCCTTACTATTAAATCCCCTTGATATTATAGGGGAGGGTAATATTATAATATTTCATTGATTTAAACTCCTGTGTTAATACATGAATTGGAATATCCTTATATTCATCAATATAATAGTGTATATTAGAAAATGAATATACCATTAATGTAAATTTATAATTCCATGATGTATCTTTTATGTCATTAAAGAGGTTTTTATAAAGAGTAATTTTTACCTACATGTCATATCCAAAATAGATTTCATATTGACTAGAAGGGTATAATTATGTCAAAATTATGGAATCATGGTAAACTAAAAAAAATTAATTTAATGATAGTTATATTACCCAATTTTTTGAGAACAGATATATATATATATAATTGGGGAAAATATGATTTGATAGCATATTAATTTGATATATAGAGAATTAAAAATCATAGAGAATCATTGTAACCAAATATTATGATTTAGTAACTATTAATATTGTTTTTGAATATATATATATCATATTTGATGACTCTGGGTTTACCACATTACCAAACACAGTCTAAATTAATAAATTGGATCAAATAAAAGAGTATCTCAAGAAACTACAATCAGGGATGTTTGTAAAAGAAAACAAAGGTTGATAACCAGGACATGTGGATATAATTTCTATATTCACATCTTGGAGTACGATCCAAATACATTAAATGAATATATATTAACATCTGATTAATATCCTTAGAAAGAAGCTATAAATGTTGAAATGGAATCTATAACTTTGAAAAATACCTAGATATTAGTTATTCTTACTCAA
Organism: Viscum album; assembly: GCA_963277665.1. NCBI lineage: Eukaryota > Viridiplantae > Streptophyta > Magnoliopsida > Santalales > Viscaceae > Viscum > Viscum album. The sequence continues at coordinate 1,033,771,243 of OY728125.1, forward strand.
TTTTTACAATTTATAGTTTTAAAGTGGTTATTTATTTGAAAAGGAAATATGGAAGATATATTTGAAAAATATAAATCCAAATTGATAACCAAAGGGTCTACTAAAAATAAAGGAGTGAATTATTTCAATACATATTCTAAGGTAGTAATGATTGCTTCGATTAAAATTATATTCACTTTCGATCCCGTATATAACTAAGAAATACCACAAATGGATATTAAAATAACATTCATAAATAGTAAATTAGAAAATGAAATATATTTGGAACAACCTGAAGGACTTATAGTACATGAAATGGAAAATATAATTTAATTTGTTTTCAAATAATATTGTTAAAATGAAACACCAAATTATGGAATGATAAATTTAATTAAGTAATTTTTTGGAAATGTATTTTTCTTTGAAAAATATGATATATGTGTTTAAAGTAGGTTATATAATGACTAAATTGTTGTTATTCATATATATAGATGACATGCCAATATTTAAAACCAATATGAACTGCCGAAATGAGTTTAAGTTATTTATATCTAGAATATTTGATATAAAAATTTAGGAGAAACATATTTCATTTCTGGAATAAAAAAATAAAAAAATAAAAAAAATTATTTTCCATTCTCAATCAAATTATATTTTAAAATATTTAAATAGATTTGAATAATTTTATTATATAATTGTTTCTACCATATATTCTTTTGGTAGTATGATGATACAAAATAATTATAGGGAATTTCCTCAATGAGAAAATTCAAGGGTTTTGGGTGTAACGTCCCAAAATTTTAAATAAATATTGTTTCCAAATTTTATGTGTTATTTTTATACTCAACAAAAATGTTTAATTTGGTAACATGAGTATAATTAAAATGAGACTGTTGGGGTTTGACTGTTATTTGACCATTGGTCAATATGACCGCTGGAAACTAAACGTTTTGACTATTGTCTCTAAATACAAGCAATCTTGGTCAATTAATATAGAAAGATGATTCGATGGCCTCACCGAGTAGTCGTGGACCAATCGAAGCCCATCTAACAGAACTTGGGAAGGAGGTAGCACCACTGGCTTTGCTCTGGACCAAACCCAAGCTGAAATTCATCGTATAAAGCTAGAATGGGATCGCATTCACGAGAAGTTCAAACTGATAGAAATTACTACTCGTGCGATGTTGGCCGAGCCTCCCTCGGATTCTCTCACCTTAGCACACCTTACACTTAGGTCCTATGCTGGTGTGATAAGGGGCTATGTAAGGAGACCGTAACTATCTTGTGTAATCCTTTGTTTTAAATACAAATTTAGATTTCTTTTATGAATTTTCAAATGACCGGATAAATATAGTATGCATATTTTTGATGAATTTTAGAAAAAAGATATTTTAAATATGTTTATGTAAACCCTAAATAATTAAAAATGTGTAATGATTTTCAAAAAATGGTCTTCTGCAATTATGTTCAGTACAAAATTTAGAGTCTAATAAGATCAACTTGATTTTTGATGAATAGTAAATTATGAATAGTGATTTTATGCTAAGGATTATTAATGTGTCCAAATGGATTAGTAATCTCACTTAAAGAAAGTATTAAAATAAGCTAGGCACTTTGATTAAGTAATGTGATTCAATAAAATGGTTAAATAACGGTTTCATAAATTATTATTCAAGTATTAGTTTTTTTGGATGAATAGTGTTTTTTAATTAAAATTTTAATTAAAAATATTTAGAAAATTATTTTTATAAAATGGACTTCATTTTTGAACTCAGAGCATCGATATTATGTTAGGGTAATTTTTGGGGATTTTTCTGAAACAAAATAAATTTTCGATGAATAGTGTTTTTATTTAAACATTAAATTAAAAATATTTAGAAAATTATTTTTATAAAATGGATTTCATTTTTGAAATCAGAGCATTGATATTTGGTTAAGGTGAAATTTTGGGATTATTCTGAGAAAGTTGAATTTTCGATGAATAGTGAAAAAATAGTTTTGAAGTTATGGGTGTTTAATGACATCATTAAATGATGTATTAAGTATATATTCAATATGGTCGAATTTTTAATAGTAAGATAAGGTATGAGGTGTCCCAAGTGGCCAATACCATGGGCAAATAACATGGGCAAGCCCATGGTTATGCCAAAACCACTAATGAGATGTCCCTTGGCCATTAATGCCTTGTCCCCTCAATTTCCCTATAAATACCCACCCTTTCCTCCATTAGTTTTCACTCCCAACTCTCTCCCAACGAAGTTATGGTCTCCTTACCTCCCAAAGAGTCCTCCAAAGGTTCCCCCAATCAAATAAGGTCCAAAACTTTGAGTTTTAAGAGTTACGTTTTAAGGTAAGGGATCCGACCTCTCTCTTTAATTTCAAGTAATCTCTTTTATGTCATTCCTATTATGCTCCATGTTATTATTATTGGAGGATGTTCTTTTATACTCCTCTTACAGCCCTTTCCATGTTCACATAATGAGAGATCCCCTCTTACTCTCATTATTTCGTTTTAATATGTTTTAAGTGGCGCCGTTAGGCTGCTGAAATTTTTGTAACAGATTCTTTCTCCCTTCTCATTTTTCAAGATCTATTTTCATGTAAAGTATTTCAAGTTCCTTTTTATTATTTGGGGGTATGATCTCAAAAGTTATCATACTGATCTTTTATGATCATATGATGAGAGACCCTATTTGATTCCATCAATTCAATATTTTGAAGTTTTAAGTGGCGCCGTTAGGCTGCCGAATTTTTAAGTGGTTCTTCACCCTTCTCGTTTTGAAGTTCTACTTTCATGTCAATTTTTTCAAGTTTCTTTTTATTATGTTGGGGTATGATCTCTAAATCTATAATACTGATCATTTATGTTCATATGATGAGATAACCCATTTGATCTCTTCAATTCAGTATTTTGAAGTTTTAAGTGGCGCCGTTAGGCTGCCGAATTTTTAATTAGTTCTATCACCTTTCTCCTTTTTCAAAGTTCTAATTCCATGTCAAGCTTTGAAAGTTCCTTTTTATTATGTTGGGGTATGATCTCTAAATTTATCATACTGATATTTTATGTTCATATGACGAGATACCCTATTTGATCTCATCAATTCATTTTTGTTGAATTTTAAGTGGCGCCGTTAGGCTACCGAATTTCTAAGGGGTTCTTTCACCCTTCTCGTTTTCAAGATCTACTTTCATGTCATGTCATTCAAGTTCCTTTTTATTATGTTGGGGTATGATCTCTATATCTATCATATTTATAATTTATATTCATATGATGATAGACCCTATTTGATCTCATCAATCCATTTTTGGATGTTTTAAGTGACGTTGTTAGGCTGCCGAATTCTCATAAGAGAAATCTTATTTTTGTCTTCCTTTCAAGTTCTTCGTTTCGTATGGTATATCATTCAAATTTCATTACCATGTTCTTAAAAACTATATATTCTGTTCCCCTACTATTTTATGTTTCATTTTTGAGTGGGTGACCCATTTCCCCTCCCTTTTCAATGTTTTCTAAAACCATGTATCGTAGACGTTATACTGCATAGTTTTCGTCTCAAAATGCCTTTCTCTTTTCTCAAAATTATTTTATGTTATAAAGTGAATACTCAAAGCTCTTATTTCTACAAGGGTATTCACATATATATCAAAATGTTCCATTTTAAATTCTGGGATTTACATTCATGAGACCCGCTTTCCCTTTCCGTGGGTTTAAAGTGACGTAAAGATCATGTCATTAAAGCAGTTTTTAAAACGTTATGATTATGAAATGAAACCCATTTATTTTATGCTATATGGGTTATTTATGAAATGAATGATGATGATATATGTGGCTCACATGACAATAAAGGCAAATTTAAGGGTGTGCCCGGATAGCGCTCCAATGCATTGGGTAATGATGTAACCACTAGAGATTACAATTTTCACGATACCTTGGTGAGTAACCTTGGTAATTTTCAAATGACACCTTGGGGATCGACCTTGGTGATATGTTCATGATTGTCTATGTTAAATGACATAGCCACATATTCAAGATTATGAAAAAGTTTTATTTTTATTATGATATGCCGCATGATTTCATTTTCATTCCTTAATGTTCTTTTCATGACTTTATTGATGTATCTCAAGTTCATATGTAAAATGTTTCACTTGTTTCCCTTGCTGGGCCTTCTGCTCACCCTTCCTTTTGATGTATGTCCCCAGGTTATGAGATGCAGTAATGAGCCTAGGGTGAACATGAGGAGAAGCCTTTCAAGAGTTTAAGAAGAATATTTTTTTGTTTCATGTTTTATGTTCCTTGTTTCCAAGAAACTAAGCCTTAAAGATCCTCAGTTCCGTGTAATGGAATGAAAGTTATGTTATAAAAAGACGGGATTCTATATTTGGTATCAAAGGATGGATTAGTTATTTGTGGAAATTAGGATATTAAAACTCTAGGAAGAATCCTATAGAAAAGTTTAAATATAGGAAATATTCCTGGTATTTTGGTGAGTATTGAGTAAGGGGTTGCCATGAAAATACATCCATGTCTGGATACGAGGAAGTAGAGGTGGCTCTGGCACAGATGTACATAGGGGTAAAACCCGAAAACACCGCTTTGAGCTAGACTCGAACGGGAACTGGTACACGACAACGGGCCTTGCTTCACTCTTGGTTACGACACTCCTGAGGGATATGCTTTGGTAAATTCATAAGCTTGGTATGAACCATTGTTAAAGGAACAAAGATAAAATAAAATAAAGATTCACATAAGAATATATGATCATGGATAACCTAGATGGGAACCTAGGGGATCACAAGTTAGGGTATACTTTTCTTCTACAAGTTATCATTATATGCTTTAAGTTCCTTTTCATGATTATTGATTAAGTATTTAAGCCTCTAATTATACTTTCTCTTCTTAGTTAATGGTGGGAAATGGAATAACGTGTCCCAAAAACCAATGTGATAGGAAATGCGACAATTTATGTATTAATATGACAGAGATGATTAAGGGATTAAAAGATGATTATTATTTTTGGAAGACGTTCACTATTTTGGGGACCCTATATGATCGAGGTAAATAGATTATATAGTATTTTCATTGAGGAGTAAGGTTGACTTATATTTTGAAGAATTGATGAATTTAAGGTGGACTTATAGTAATTTAGGTTACTTATGGGAATGATTAACCTATCTTGGTTAAAATATGTTTAGGTTAGCTACTTTTGTTATAAGATGTTAGGAGTGGTTGATGTTGTCTGGAGATGAACAATGAAGTTGTTTTGGAAGACTATGTTATCAAATCCTTCTTGTATTTGGGTTTGAATCTTAGTTTGGTTTATTTTGAGGAATTTTAAGGACCACTATTTATGGAATGGTCTATGATGAACTTTGGGTAGTACCATGGAACATTGAAGATTTAAAAGTAGTTTCCATTCTTATGGGATTCTTTCTTTTTGAAGAGTTGTTTTACCTTAACCTTTCTATTTTTGGGATAATGTTTAAAGATATAAGAAATAGATAGTTAATCTTTTGTAGATTATGTGATTCTCTAGAAGATGATTCTTGTGCTTTTATGAGACCAAGTGTTTTTGAATTCTCATCATTTGGAGAAAAGATTAGTGTTGGTAGGGACTTATTAAAGGATGAAACACTACTTGAAGGTAGGTATATTTTCTTATGTTTTTATTCTATGTAGTAAATGAATTCCTCAAAATTATGAAAATAAACGTAAAACAAAAATGTTGTTGGTTTACGTTTCCTACTAGGTAATCAAAGACCATTTACACACATCATAAGTTTGGGATTTTCTCATGGTTAACATTTCCTAATCATGTTCTCTATCACTCTCCCTCATAACTTGACCCTTTATTTTCTCCTCCATGTCCATGTTTTCCTACATGGAATCCTAGTGTGGGTTAACTCGGGTGACCTTTGTACTTCTCTTTCTTTCTTTTAAAGTAATAGTTTTACTGACTCCTTTTCCGATGTGGGACATTCAATGAAATTTCAAAAACCAATTTTAAAAATTGCGAGGACGAAATTTCTTAAGGGGGGAAGATTGTAACGACCCGAAATTTTAAATAAATATTGTTTCCTAATTTTATGTGTTATTTTTATACTCAACAAAAATGTTTCATTTGGTAACATGAGTATAATTAAAATGAGACTGTTATTTGACCATTGGTCAATATGACCGCTGGAAACTAAACGTTTTGACTATTGTCTCTAAATACAAGCAATCTTGGTTAATTAATATAGAAAGAAGATTCGATGGCCTCACCCAGTAGTCTTGGACCGATCAAAGCCCATCTAACAGAACTTGGTAAGGAGGTAGCACCACTAGGCTTTGCTCTGGACCAAACCCAAGCTGAACTTCATCGTATAAATCTAGAACGGGATCGCATTCACGAGAAGTTCAAACTGATAGAAATTACTACTCGTGCGATGTTGGACGAGCCTCCCTCAGATTCTCTCACCTTAGCACACCTTACACTCAGGTCCTATACTGGTGTGATAAGGGGCTATGCAAGGAGACCGTAACTGTCTTGTGTAATCCTTTGTTTTAAATAAAAATTTCGATTTCATTTATGAATTTTCAGATGACCGGATAAATATAGTATGCATATTTTTGATGAATTTTAGAAAAAGGATATTTTAAATATGTTTCTGTAAACCCTAAATAATTAAAAATGTGTAATGATTTTCAAAAAATCGTCTTCTTCAATTATGTTCAGTACGAAATTTAGAATCTAATAAGATCAACTTGATTTTTGATGAATAGTAAATTATGAATAGTGATGTTATGATAAGGATTAATAATGTGTCCAAATGGATTAGTAATCTCACTTAAAGAAAGTATTAAAATAAGCTAGGCACTTTGATTAAGTAATGTGATTCAATAAAATGGTTAAATAACGGTTTCATAAATTATTATTCAAGTATTAGTTTTTTCGGATGAATAGTGTTTTTTAATTAAAATTTTAATTAAAAATATTTATAAAATTATTTTTATAAAATGGTATTCATTTTTGAACTCAGAGCATCGATATTATGTTAGGGAAATTTTTGGGGATTTATCTGAAAAAAATAAATTTTCGATGAATAGTGTTTTTATTTAAAAATTAAATTAAAAATATTTAGAAAATTATTTTTATAAATTGGATTTAATTTTTGAAATCAGAGCATTGATATTTGTTTAAGGTGAAATTTTGGGATTATTCTGAGAAAGTTAAATTTTCGATGAATAGTGAAAATATAGTTTTTATGTTACGGGTGTTTAATGACATCATTAAATGATGTATTAAGTATATATTCAATATGGTCGAATTATTAATAGTAAGATAAGGTATGAGGTGTCCCAAGTGGCCAATACCATGGGCAAATACCATGGGCAAGCCCATGGTTTTTCCAAAACCACTAATGAGGTGTCCCTTGGCCATTAATGCCTTGTCCCCTCACTTTCCCTATAAGTACCCACCCTTTCCTCCTTTAGTTTTCACTCCCAACTCTCACCCAAAGAAGTTCCGGTCTCCTTACCTCCCAAATAGTCCTCCCAAGGTGCCCCCAAGCCCTCAAGGTCCAAACCATTGAGTTTTAAGAGTTACGTTTTAAGGTAAGGGATCTGACCTCTCTCTTTAATTTCAAGTAATCTCTTTTATGTAATTCCTTTTATGCTCCATGTTATTATGATTGGAGGATGTTCTTTTATACTCCTCTTACTTCCCTTTTCATGTTCACATAATGAGAGATCCACTCTTACTCTAATTATTTCGTTTTATGAAGTTTTAAGTGGCGCCGTTAGGCTGCCGAAATTTTTGTAACGGATTCTTTCTCCCTTCTCATTTTTCAAGATCTATTTTCATGTAAAGTATTTCAAGTTCCTTTTTATTATTTGGGGGTATGATCTCAAAAGTTATCATAGTGATCTTTTATGATCATATGATGAGAGACCCCATTTGATTTCTTCAATTCAATATTTTAAAGTTTTAAGTGGCGCCGTTAGGCTGCCGAATTTTTAAGTGGTTCTTCACCCTTCTCGTTTTGAAGTTCTACTTTCATGTCAATTCTTTCAAGCTTATTTTTATTATGTTGGGGTATGATCTCTAAATATATCAGACTGATCATTTCTGTTCATATTATGAGAGACCCCATTTGATCTCTTCAATTCAGTATTTTGATGTTTTAAGTGGCGCCGTTAGGCTGCCGAATTTTTAATTAGTTCTTTCACCTTTCTCCTTTCTCAAAGTTCTAATTCCATGTCAAGCCTTGAAAGTTCTTTTTTATTATGTTGGGGAATGATCTATAAATATATCATACTGATATTTTATGTTCATATGATGAGATACCCTATTTTATCTCATCAATTCATTTTTGTTGAATTTTACGTGGCGTCGTTAGGCTGCCGAATTTCTAAGGGGTTCTTGCACCCTTCTCGTTTTCAAGATCTACTTTCATGTCAAGTAATTAAAGTTCCTTTTTATTATTTTGGGGTATGATATCTATATCTATCATACTGATAATTTATGTTCATATTATGAGAGACCCTATTGGATCTCTTCAATCCATTTTTGGAAGTTTTAAGTGACGCCGTTAGGCTGCCGAATTCTCATAAGAGAAATCTTATTTTTGTCTTCCTTTCAAGTTCTTCGTTTCATATGGTATATCATTAAAATTTCATTACCATGTTCTTAAATACTATATATTCTGTTCCCTTAATGTTTTATGTATCATTTTTGAGTGGGTGACCCATGTCCCCTCTCTTTTCAATGTTTTCTAAAACCATGTATCGTAGACGTTATACTGCATAGTTTTCGTCTCAAAATGCCTCTCTCTTTTCTCAAAATTATTTTATGTTATAAAGTGAATACTCAATGCTCTTATTTCTACAAGGGTATTCACATATATATCAAAATTTTCCATTTTAAATTCTGGTATTTACATACATGAGACCCGCTTTCCCTTTCTGTGGGATTAAAGTGACGTAAAGATCATGTCATTAAAGCAGTTTTTAAAACGTTATGATTATGAAATGAAACCCATTTATTTTATGCTATATGGGTTATTTATGAAATGTTTGATGATGATATATGTGGATCACATGATAATAATGGAAAATTTAAGGGTGTTCCCTGATAGCGCTCCAATGCATTGGGTAATGATGTAACCACTAGAGATTACAATTTTCACGATACCTTGGTGAGTAACCTTGGTAATTTTCAAATGAAACCTTCGGGATGGACCTTAGAGATATGTTCATGATTTTCTATGTTAAATGATGTAGCCACATATTCAAGATTATGAAAATGTTTTATTTTTATTATGATATGCCTCATGATTTCATTTTCATGCCTTAAACTTCTTTTCATGACTTTATTGATGTATCTCAAGTTCATATGTAAAATGTTTCACTTGTTTCCCTTGCTCGGCCTTCTGCTCAACCTTCCTTTTGATGTATGTCCCCAGGTTATGAGATTCAGTAATGATCCTAGGGTGAACATGAGGAGAAGCCTTTCAAGTGTTTAAGAAGAATATTTTTTTGTTTAATGTTTTATGTTCCTTATTTCCAAGACACTAAGCCTTAAAGATCCTCAGTTCCGTGTAATGGAATGAAAGTTATGTTATAAAAAGACGGGATGCTATGTTGGGTGTCTCATGTATTCTATGAAAATTAAAATCCCACATTTTTTAAATATTGTAGAAAAAATATAATGATTAAAGAAGTAAATTGGTCTATGAACAATGGGATATAGTTAAATGAGTAGTCAATTATTTTAATAGAAAAATGGATCATTGTATATATTATATTAGCAAACCAATTGTATTGGGAGGATATTTTGATGCAATCTGGATAACTAATTGATTTGATCAGTATTGTACATGTGGTATGATTATTTTACATGGATTTGGAGTGATCAATTTAGAAATGAAGAGACAATATTTTATAATTGAATCCACAATGTATTTAGAGTTTGTTACTTTATTAGAAAATGGAGAACAAGTGTATTGGTTTAAATCCATTTAATAAAACTTTTTAATGAATCAAATTCTAATTTCTTCATATCTTATCACATTAATAGAAAATTACAATGAGTTGTTATGTTTATCTACATAATTGTAAAGTTGAAGTTATTCATTTATTGAATAATTATAAAAATGATTTTTTTAAATTAGATCAAAAATAGAATTAAAGGAATATACAATGACTATAGAGGTGAATATGGGTCTCCTATAAAAAAAATATGTATTAAATTTGGAAAAATTTTGTACACCATATCTTCTTACTCACCATAATAAAATGGTGTTGTATAATGGAAAAAAACTGTAAATTTAATGATAAATTTTATGCTATTTTTTCAGTTTAACAATATAATTTGTGTCGAAATCTCTTCTAAATAAAATAAACGTCTATATAAATAACTCTATAGGAAGATAAAAATTTCCCAATGAATTATTGAATTAAAGAAAGCCTATATTTTAATACATTTAATTATTGGTTTGTGTATCAAAATTTTTAGTTCATAACATAAAAATAAGTTAAAATTGGGATCAAACCTTTAGATTCTAAATTTATTTGTTATACACTTTATGATAGTGCATATGAATTTATTTTTAGAAATTTGGACATTATATTAATATAAAATTATATCATAATTTATTCATGGGATAATTTAATCATCGTAAACATATTTCTATATCCACTGAAAAATTAAAATTAATGAGAATAATAAAGATCCATTAAATAATGTTAATAATGGAGATTCAATGGGGGTAGAATATAGAATAAGAAAATAATAATTAATCTCTAATATTTTCACCATAATCACAAATATATTTTTAATAGTGAAAGTATTTACATTTTTTCCAACCGTTATTGGGAATTGATTGATCTTCCTCTAGAAAAAAATGCATATAGATTAAAGTGGATATTTATAAATAAATTGAAAATTTATTGAACTATTGATAAATAAAAGTATAAAAATATTTTAATGGGTTATAAAAAAAATAAGGAACTTGCTTATTTTGACACATAATCACCCATTACATGTGCTTCATCAATATAAATGTTAATCACTTTAATAGCTTGGAGTGGGATATAAATTTAGCAAATGGACATTAATATTAAATTCTTAAATGTATTTTAAAAATAATGTATTTAAATTGGTAAACCTAAAGTTTTAAATACTCTTGGATATTAAATGAAATTTTATTGATTTGCGAGGTCACTATTGAGGTAAAACTATAATCACACTCAAATAAATATGAATTTTGGTCAGATAATTTTATCCAACGGGTACAATATCAATTAGTATGACGAAGTTGTGTATGTTATAAGTGATAATGATTTTTATTTCATTATATACTTGTATGATGATGATATGATCATGTATGAATGAAATATAGATATCATAAAATCCACCAAACATGTATTCACCCATAAATGATAAATGAATGGCCTTAAGGTAGTTAATGGAATTTCAGGAATTCAAAAACATAGTACATCTTATGGGTTGACATTCTCATAGTATCATTATATTGAATGGATTTAATTGAAATATCTAAATATTGACATAAAATCCACAGACTATAATGTATATTAATCTATGTCTTTCAAGTGACACTGGTGAAAGTAAATCATCATTAGAGTATTCTTGAATTCATTATAGTCTGATATAAATCCTAAATTACACTAGATCATAAATTGATTTTTCATCAATAAATTAATGTCAATTTACAATCAATGCAAAAAATTTATATTAGATTGTAATGAAATGAGTTTGGAGGTATTTAAAATAGACCAAAACATATTTTAATTATATAATGTTCCATGTGGTATTTGAATATTATAGTAATGAAAATGGGATAATTTTATTAAAAGATAGCCAATATACTAGTGAATATCGTTTAACATTTAACAATGGATCTATATATTGTAAATAATTCACACAAACATGTATTACATGATCAAATATGGTATTAAATTTTATTTCTAACGAAAAAGGATAAAGAAGAATTCGAATAAATTGAAAACTTATTAGAGGAAATTAAATGTTGTACAATGCCTATACTGGTTGTATTAATTCATTTTAATAGTAAATATTTGATATAAAGGGGAACAAATTTTATGCACAGTTGAAAAATCTCAAAATATACATCACTGATATGAATCAGTCAAACAACTGAACTCATGTTAGATTATTAAAATTGACTATGTCAATTAAAAACCATTATTATCCTTCCCTTTAAGAAATAAAAAAATATAGATGTTGTATAAATATCATCAGAATGAGTGTGTTTAAGTCCTATTAAATAAATTCTTCATGGTAAATTCTTATCTTGTAGACTGTATATCCAATGATCGAGGTTCAATGGGAAACAAATTTATGTTGAATGACGAAATAATCTATTATACGCATGCTTATGAGTAAAAATTAGTTCCATAAGAGGTTAACAATGTGATTTTAATGTTATTAAAAATGAAATTATGTTTTGAGAATCTCTTATGTTAGAATAATGAGGGCCATTACTTGGATAATTTTCAGGACAAATTCTCTAGAATAATCCTGAAACTAGGTTGTGTTCATAACCAAAATGAGCACAAAAGGGAAAAAACAATATTTTACAGATTATTTTTTGACATATATTTCTAATATCAAATTAAAATATGATAATTCAGAGAATAATGATTACTTGTGAATTGCTAAAATAAAATCTAATTTATTAGATAATGATTAATGTTGAAAAACTACTTATCCTATAAAAATCATAAATATTTAAAGAAATATGAATTCTTGTGCATAAATGATCTTCTATTTTCCATTTATGTTGGGGATTTTTTAAAATAATTTAAAAAAACATAAATATTACTATTGAGGGGGGATCATTGGTGTTTGTTTGACAAGCATAACCACAACCCACTACCCCTTTTGGTATTTTGAAATCTGTCACTTCTATTGGGTATTTTCCCAAAAAATGTTGTATATGTTATTATTTTTTGAAATCCCCATTTCATATGATTGTAAATATAATTCCCCCTCCTTTCAAATAATTGGTTTTCATCAAAATTTTTAAAAAATGTATCGAATTTTCACCACAGTATTTAATAGTTAATAATTTATTTTTGTAAACAATTTTTATTCATTAGAGTTCCTATATTTGAAGTGTACTTATCTATTTAAATCAATTCATTCTCTCCTAATATTAAATTTCTCAAAACCTTGAGCATTGTATAGAAAGTAATTTTCCTATAAATAAATAACATGAGTATGATGGAATTGGATATTATATTATATATTTATTATTTTCTTTTCATATTTATATATATATATATTATACTATACAATATATGCATATACTAAGTCTTATTACTCGATAAAACACAATTGTATTACATATATAAATTTTTTAAAAAATATTTTTAAGAAGGAACCGATAATATATTACATATAAAACCATCCTATATTGTATTTATATATATGAGGGAGATGTTCCATATTATATTCATTATAAATATTACACAACACTTCCCCTACTATATATATACTGACCATGAAGAAGGAATATATTGTATTTTATAAAAATAATTGTCATTAAACCATCCATTAATTTTCTCTCATAATAATATTACTAACAATACTCTTTATAAATTAATAATTGAAACTATGCAATTATTCTATAAAACAGAATCTCATATCCAAAACTAGAAACCAAAACATAGGGTGGGAGGAAATGTGTGTTAAAAACATAAGGTTAGGTTGTTTAGTTTTTTTAAATATACTATTATTTTATCATACTATCCAGTGAGCCATGGTTCATGTTCATTATCCCTTACTATATATATCACCTGATGGATGGAGGAGATCAATTATGTAAATTACTATCAACTGGATGTCAAGGTGTGATGGAAGTGTGTATTACATACTTTTATGATAATTTCACATTTTTTCTCCTACACTATTTTATTTTCCCCAATATTGGATTATTAATTTAATTAAGGGTTTATAACATGGATTTAGTGTTTCTTCATCCCTCATCTTTGCTATATTTAGTAGATATGATTTTTCAAGCATCATTGAATATATATGGTATCAAGGATGATCCTCACAATAACATGGTCTATACAATATAGATCAATAGTAACTTTCTTCCTCCCAACTCCAAGAACCATATTTATATTATGTTTCTATCAATTACTATTCCTAGAAGAAGTTCTATATACCCCATTTCTCACCCAATGGTTTTTTTTTCAATTGTCTTGAGAATGTGATTGATTAATTGATTCAATTGGAAAACATGAACACACCTGATTATGTTTTAGTAGTGATAAGAAACTAATCAAGGGAATATTTCTTTTACTTTTGTTTATTGGTTATAACTATAGAAAAAAGATAAATTTTTTCATACTAAAATTATAAGGCCCCTCATATCCAACCATCATGAAACATACATCATTAGTAGATAGGTATCCAAAAACATTTAATTGTGGTAGGTTTGTTCATATTCCCCTCATTTCTAATTTTTATAATTTTTTTTATGTTGTGTAATGGGTGTCAATTATAATTTTTGTTTCATGGATTCAGGTTGTGATTTTAAGGATTCTCCTTATATAGAATCACAATTATATTGTTAAAACCTATTTTTTAATATTATTCAATGAATCACATCTAGTTTATGAGGAAGAAGACAATATTTTCATAATATTATACTATTCATGTAAGATGATTACGTATGAATAATTAATTAAAAAATATTTATTTTATACTAATCATACAAGTTGTTATTTTTGGTAAAAATTGTATGATTGGTTACTTATATCTTATTGATAATGTTTTAAATATCATGTTGCATATTTGTGTTGTTGGTTATTTATTATAGTTAATGGATAATTTTGATTCCATTAAGGTGTTAGGATACTCAATGATCATAGGTTAGAGAGGGTAAGTACTTATTAGTAGTATAAGGTTTCCTAGCATATTTTGTGATCCACTGATGTTGTTTTAGGATATAAAGGATGAAATGAAATTATAATATATTATTCTAAGTATAATATGTGCATATTTTTATTTTTATCATATTCTATATTATCCTCTTTATTGATTTGTAATATGGATGTGTGGGTTACATAATTTTTTCAATATAACTTAGTAATAATGACCTTTTTCCAAACACTATTCATAATGTCTATTAATTTATTTATTTTTGTTCAATGTGTCCTCACTATGGAATCTAGTAACCAATATAGTGAGTGTTTTATTAAATAAATAGTCATGTATTTTGATCAAAGCGGTTCTTATTTTTTAAATGATGAAATGTTAATTTGGTTGGAAATAATTTTTTTTGTTTTGAAGATCATAATTAGGCCTTCCATTTATTAATAAGAATTTGTTTATGATAAGATTTTTAAATACCATTAAAAAGTTATTATATTTAGATTAACTATGTGATACAAACTATGTGATTTGAGTTATCCTTGGGAAGAAGTCAAAATTAATGTTTTTGAACTGGTAAAGTCACTCAAATCTAGTTGAATGTCAAAACGTGGGGTTAGTTTATTTTTTTGACAAGAAATATTATATTCTATTTTATTAAAAATGTACTCAACAATGATTTTAGGATAAATTTACCCATATTTATTTTGATGGAGGAGCTGATAGGCCAATTATATCAATAGAAAATTAGTATCAACTAAATGAATGGGTGTTAGGGAAGTCTTTATAGTCTCTGAGCCAATTTAAGGGGACATATTCCTCTTACACCCTTCTTATGATTTCCCAAATATAGAATATTCCATATATTCATTTTCAGTACTATGGAGGGTGTGATCACATCCTCTCCCACTAACACTTTCCTAGTTTTTTTAGACATGAAAACTAGAATAAAAAATCATTCGTCTTAAAGATGCATATCACTACAACATGGTATATTATAAATAACCCAAAACATCATCTAATAATCCCAAAATTATGTACCTAATTTATCGTCCCTATATGGGTATTGGAACATGGTCTTTATACCCCCCTCTCACATGATAAATTTAATTTTAATATTTTTCAATTGTCTGCTTGTTTAAAAATTTCAATTGGAAAACATGCATGTCTGGGATTTTACTATAGTAGACCCATGTGAATAAAAAAGATATATTTTATTTTATATGTTTTTCTTGATTATAGCCTTGGAATGTAGTTAAAAATTATCATGCTAAACTGATAAGGTAGCTCCTATCCGACCATTTTGTCATGTAGAACAATAGTGATAGAGTGTATGGACATATATATTTATAGGACGTTTTCATGTGTTAACCATATAATTTTATTTATGTTACATTATTGTAACATATTTTCTTGATATTATGTTTTAATTATATATGATTTAATTCAATTTGTGACCAAAAGGATTCTTTAATGATAACGTGGTCATTTTAGGTATGTACCATCTTTCTCATTATAAACTGACGAATTTCATTTGATTTTGGGGGAATAAGATAGTTTTGTCATATAATGTCCCATTTTAATGATAACTAATTAATAATTAAATGTAAATTAAAAAAAATCAATTATTTACTTTATATTTGTTTTTTTACTAATTTATAAAACTATTTGAATGGTTACATGTTTATTAATGGTCGAGTTTCAAATTTAATTATGTATATTTGGATTGGTGGTTATTTTACCTAGTTTTTGTCTAATTTTATACCATTAATAATGTAGGATATTTTATGAAAAAAGGTGATATGAAATATAAGGCCATATCCATCAACATTACAGTATCGAGAATTTAGTCAATAACATGACTTTACTTCTCATTGAGAATCTTTTCAGGTATAGAGTTTTATAGAATTAGGTGATATCTATTACACAAAAAACTCAAAAATTATAAATTAGACACATATATTAACAATCAATTTTTTATAAAACAAAGTAAATTTAAAAAAAAAATATTATTTCATATTTAAACTTTATATGTTTTCCTTGATCACATAATTTAATCAATTCTCCTTTAAATTCTGTGAAAAATACATTTCAAAAACATGGTATGAGAACAAAAATAATAGAAAGTGATAAAAATTAAGGAAAGATGTTAACCTTGAGAAAAAAAGTAATCTATCAATACTTCATTATAGAGTAATATGTTTCACCTTTAAGATGTACTAAATACACTCTACTGAATATAATCCCATTGATTACCATTTTTTGTAATCAAGTGATTATAATAAAACTCATATAAATCATGTATATCATATAAGGGAAACAGGGAAAAAATAATATTTAAGTCAATTAACCATACATTTTACTTTAAAACATATCACTAAATGTAGTACGACTGACTTTAATACCAAATGCATTGTAGGTTATATCTATACAACCCATCCTCAATTTTATCATGGAACCACCGGTCAGTAGTTGATCACATAACCACTAGTCTTTGGTTTATCACATAACCACCCATCAAATTTCCAAGTTCCATTAAAAAATCATAATTCATAAATTATTTAAATTACCAACATTTCATTAAAAAATAATTTTCAATCCAATAAATCATTTTATGATTTGGAGATATTCAATCTTTTTCCAATTCCATTTACAATATTTAATAAATATACATTTGAATCAAAGTGTCCCATACCACGTTAAAACTTTTGAAATAAACTAACAATTTAAAATATTCATTTAAATAAAAATAAATTCCTAAAACCAATTTGTAAATCATAGACATTAAATAAAAATATAAATCATCAAAAAATTAAAATGGGATTTTGAGATAAATGGTCCCTTTCACCATGGGAATCACTTGAAAAAAATAATTTACAAATGACATCATAAAAATTTAAATATAAATATAATATACTAATTAATGAAAAAACGTGTAAAAAGTTTTGTATATTATCCTAATATAATAATAATGGTGAATAACATCATAATATTCCTCAATGAATTGAGATTGAGACAAAGTCCCTTACCTTGAGTCTCAATCGTCATGTACAATCTTTATATTCATAAATAATAGACAAAGGTTTATTTCATACATTCTTAAGAACATTTTTTAAATTTATTATACAATTTATATCATTAATAATAATATTATAAGAACAATTTAATTATTTGGGTACAGGTTGGACGTTTTTTCTATATTCAGTACATGAGTTAAAAAAGAACATGGTATGATGTCAGTAGTCCATGGGGTCAAAATTTCATCATATATAGAATAAAATTCAAGAAATTCTTATCTATTAAAATATATAATATAATTTTAAATCAATCAATTCTATATGGTTATGAATTTTTAACAATGTTATAATCATGGAGATGGTAAGTCGTACGTACAATGAGTAACATTTTCCATATTTTATTAATCATAATAGAATGAAGTTAAGTATTATTATATATTTTTTGAATAATTATAATTTGATTAATATCATATTAATAAAATAAATATACATATATATAAATATATCATAAATGTGATGTAGTGAATAAAATGACTCATATTGCTTTATGGATTTGATAGTTCACACATACACACAAATAACGTTATGATTTTTATGGGTATAAAAAATAAAACATAATTGATATATTATTATCTATTTAAAATTAACATGAAATTATTATAACATATAAGAATTAATTCCATTATTATAACTTGTCATGAAACACAATTATGAATAATGAATTAGATCGGTTCGTGGAGGTGATTGTTCTCACGTATGCATGAAGGATATATTCATTTACCATTTAATGGAAGTGGATATGGATTTATATTATTCTATTAACATAAAAAAAATTATATTTAAGATAATTGAGTTTCTATTTTATCATGGATAAAGAATATTTTTATTAAATGGAAGAATAAATAAAATCCAAATAGTTAAATAGAAAAATTACATTTCCTTTTTATGATCACACTCTTTAACATCATAACACCAATAAGGATTATGTAATATCTAAACTAAGGCTTCAATAATTTTGGGAGTGATTATAGGAAGTGTATTGAGAATATATATTCCAAACAAAAAGTTTTTGGATGTGTGAGTAAAAGAGAGTAATGGGTGTCATTTTATAGGAGAGGGGATGGTCACTCTTGTAATTATTAAACATTTTAAATTAATATATATTCAATTATAATTTAAGATTCTCTAAAACAATTTTATTATAAATATAGGATTTTTGGGGTCTAATAATAAAATTATCATTTAAATTAAAACTTTTCCAATATTTTTTAATACTTATAATTTTATTTTATCCCATTTTTACTCTTACCGTTTTATCAAGTCATGCACACATTTAGAGTTAAACTAATTACCTAATCATTACAAACAAATTGTTAATAAGAAATTAATGATATTTTTTGATTTATCTAAATTTTCAAGTTTATTATTATATTTTAATAAATTTTATTTCATTTTATTAAATATTAAATATTTTAATTTATGAATAATTTTAATTTGGACACTATTAATCACATAACAATTTTTAAAACTCTTAATAATGTGATTTCTTTGAAAAAACTAAATTAAATAATGAATAAAATGTTATAGTATTCATTAAATTGAATATATGGAATAAAATATATCATATTATATATATATATATAAATTATTAATATCATTTATTTAATTCATTCATTGTTAACACTATTACTACATCACCTTTGTCTCACTATTATATTTAATTATTTAATTCCTAAAAATTATAAATAAATTATAATGATGTGGTTAAATTTATTATATTTATATCAAATATTTATTGTCAAATATATCCCTTTTATAACTCCATATTAAAATACTTTACATTTCTTAAATCAAAAGTGAAAAATGACTATTCATTGAATATAATATTATAAATACATTAAAGTCATCCAAATAGATCCATTTCGCCATAAAATATTTCCAAGGATACTCATGGTATGAATAAACTCATAAAAATAAATTTAGACAAGTTTGGGGACAGTTTTATATTAGTATAATATTGTTTTTATCTTTAACTACCTGATTTATCATTAACTGTGGTAATACAATTTCTTAGTAAAGATACTATTGATAATGTATAAAAATAAAAGGAACCAATGTAAATAAAATTAGTTTTATACTATAAAATCTAGAATAATTTTTTCCAATGTAAACACACATAATTAGCAGAAACAGTTTAAAAATTAATCTCATTGACAGGTCGAGAAAACTCGTTTTTAAGTAAACAATTCAAAAGATCACACAATTTTTCAATTTAATTTTAATTTAGAAATGAATTAAATGAACTAAATTGGAATAAATGATAAAATATTTATCTAATTATACCTCAATTCCATTTAAATGGATAATATATCAATGTAAATAAATTATACTAAAAATCAATTAAAATTAAAATGAAGTAAGTATCACTATTCATTAAAAAATAATGTTATCAATAAAATAGAAAGAACTTATCCCAACATAATTTTGAGGACCCACATCCAAATAATGTTTATTTAGTTATATTTTACATATAAAAGTTTAAAAAACTATATTTTAAATTGTTTCACCATCAAAAGGCGACAAAATGACAGTTATATGAAAAATACCTCTTTTATCTGAAAAAATTGAATTTTTTCATATGTAATCTCTGAAAAACATATATGATGAAATTTATACATTAAATTTAATATATTACATATATATTTCATTAATAAAATACATCAATATTTGTTTTCTTATTTTTTAAACTTGCTAATTCTCAGTTAAATATTTTTTTGAAAAATACGTCTTTTATAATCAATTGGTTTTTATTTAATATCCTAATTGATTATGTAAAAAATAATTAATTATATAAATTTTTAGAAACTATATTTTAACAATTCAGTTAACATTTTTTACTCCCTATATTCTAATGACTAGGTGATAACTACCACCTAAAATAATTATATATTATTTTTCAGTTTTGAGCAATTATTTCTTACACCATAAGATTTCAAAGATTCCCATTTTTGCATGTCGGGCACACTATGAGACATAGTCTCCATTTTAAATTAAAATTACTATATAATTAATAATTATTATAAAAATTTGAAAAATTATAATTATCTAATTACATAGGATGTTACATCCTTCTACCTTTTAGAAATTTTATCCTCACAATTTTAAATTTTTGCTCGGTAACATTGGTTTGGCTTTTGAAAATACCTTTATTGATATCCCACATCGTTAAAAGGATTAAGAAAACATTAAACATAAATGAATGAATGTGAAGTAAAAAAATTTACCTGAGTGATAATATATAGGGATTCCATGTAAGAAAACATGTATATGCAATAAAAATATCCATCATTTTCTGATGAAGAGTAATATAAAACATGACCAGAAGAATGTTAAAAATCAAAAAACCCCAAACATGTGATGGGTTAAACATTATTTGATTTCATAGTTAGAAAATTTTAAGGAAAACATTATCATTTAGGATCCTTTTTATAATGGGGAGAAATTTCTTTACTACATAGAATAAGAATCTAAGAAATTATACTTATATGAAAATTATAGGTTCATATATTAAAAAAAAGTACCACAAAATAATATTTTTATTCAAATTATAACAATTTATGAGTAATTTTACTATTCCTGAAACACTAGAATCATCTTCTATATAATCACATAATCCAAAAAATATAATCTATCGATTCATCATATTATGAAACAATATAAATTAACAAAAAGTTATGATAAAACAATTTAATTCCTAGAATATAAGAAAATTTTAAAACATAATGACTAAATTATTCTCCAAAATGAAAAATTAATACCCAATGTCCATCGTAGACCATTAAAAAAATAACATTCTATAAAAATCCGCATAAATAATCCTAACTAATATTGAAACCTCAAATTCAGAAGGTTTTTATCACGTAGTCTTCCATGATAAATTTTATCTTTTGTCTCCAAATAACATAAAATACTATTAATGACTCATTCCTAAAAGTAATTAACCTAATCACATATACTCCAAGATATGTTAACAAATTCCATAAATAACCCAAATCAGCATAATTCCATAATAAAATCATAGATTCTTCCAAAATATAAATAAAACATTATTCCTCAACTAAAATCCTATAGTATTCTATTTACCTTAATCATATAAAGTTCCAGAATTGTGACAATCTTGCAAAATAACATTTATCACATAATTTTACAATCATTTTATAACTATAATGATATCAATTTAATAAAATATAATTTCCCAAAATCAACTTATTATTATTTCATCAACTCATTTAAATAAAAATATAGGTTATACTAACAGGTGAATTATTGTAAGCTCATGGTAGGTGATAAATCTATATCTCACTTTAGTTGTGGGATCGAATCCCACAACCTTGTCCGACATAACTGGTTTTCACCCTTCCCGTGGTTTTTCCTTTTTTTAGACAATATTATACTTAAAAATTTTTAAAATAAAATTAAATACTCAAAAATAACCATAACTTGTTTTGACCTAAACTTATATCTCATTCTTTACAATTTTCATCCCAAAATGTAATAACCCATAATTACCTAAAATAAATGTCACCTAAAATATTATTATTCACCTTAAAAATTTTGACCAGAATGCATCGAAATGTTTTTCTAAGACAATGAAATTATGATCAACATTCATATTATAATCCAATTATGATATCCATAATTCTTAAGAAAACATTCTAATGTCCAATGTTTTCTAAACCTCTCTTATGAAACCAACTATACTACCCACACTTTAATCATTACACAATCTTGATTTAAGTAATTAATTTTTTTTATTTCACATTGAGGATATTTTAATGTTTATATTCATAATGAATTATGCCAAAAATATTGACTAAAAACTCATAAATTACAATGTAAACACTTCTACTCACTATTCATTTTTTTATAAAACAAAAAATGATTAAAAATAAAAATTGATTTGTTTTATTTTTTAAAATATTAATTTAACCATGATCCCCAAATTACCCATATTCTTCATTAAATCCTATTAAGAACACTCCAAAAACATTGGATAAGAAAAAAAATATCATTATGGTATAAAAAATATGGAAAAGTATTACCCTTGGATAACAATGTAAAACATGTAAAACATGAATACTTGGTCATAAATTAATACTTGTCACCTTTATGAAGTGATAAATAATCATCACTGAATATAAGCTCATTACATACCATTATTTTAATCAATGTATATTCATAATGCACATAGAAATAATATATAACATATAAAGCAAAATTGGTACATAATAATATATAAATTGAATAACCATATAGTATACTTCCACACATATCACTAGATGTAATAACCATACGGGTGACTTACATAACTTATTCATTGGAGTTTATAACATAACCACCCACCCTTGGTTTATCAACGAACTATCCATCTTTGGAATATTGTGTAACTAACCATATTTGGTTTATCATTTACCCACCCATAAAATTTCAAAGTAATATTACAAATAATAACACATAAATGATTTCAATTATCAAATTCTCACTCAAACCAAATTCATTTTCATTCAAAAAAAATTATTTAAAATTATTGATATATTCTATCCATTTTCAAATCCATTTAAAACATTTAATAAAAATATTATTAAATCAATGTTTCCCACACCACATTGAATGTTTTAAAAGAAATTTACAATTTATAAAATTCATGTACATAAAAATAAATTCCTAAAAACCATTTTGAAAACAACTACATGAAATTGAAATATAAATCATCAAAAAATTAAAAAGTGATTTTAGTTAAAAATTATCTTTCCTCTTGAGGAACAACCGAATAAAAATAATTAAGGAATAATATCAAAAAAAGTTAAATATAATGATAATATAAAAATTCATGAAATAATTTTTCAAAATATTTTTATAAACACCTAATAGATAATAATGATTAATATCATCAAGATGTCCCTTAATGGAAGATGATTGATACAAAGTATCATTCCCTGAGTCCAAATTGTCATGTTTAGAATTTATATTCCCGAAAAATAATATTACATTAATTTATAACTTCTTGAGAACATTATTAAATTTTATTATTGTTTTTATATCCTTATGTATGATGTTATAATAATAATTAAATTCTTTGAGTTCATGTTGGATATTTTGTACATATTCGGTACTCGAGTCAAAAATAGTCTTGTTTTTATTTCAATAGACCATGTGGTCAGAAGTGAATAATCTCTAGAATAATATTCGTAAAATAATTATCATCTTATAAATAAATTTTTCATTTAAATCAATCCATTTTGTATGTTTTTGAAAAATGAAAAATGTTTTAGTCCTGGAGACAGTAAGCCTTGTGTATGCATGAACAATATTTTCCATTTTTCGTTGATTGTTATGGAATGAAGTTATGTATTTTTTAATAATTTAAGAATGATAAAAACAACATTAATATAATATTAATCATTTAAATATAGTTATATATATCATAAAAGTGATATAATGAATAAAATGAATCACATCGCTTCATGGAGGTGATAGTACACAGGTAAACCCGAATAAATTTATCAATTTTATTCGTATGAAAATTAGTAATGTAATAGATATTTTATTATCTTATAATTATTAAATTTTAATTAATATCACATATGAAAATTAATTTCACAATTATAACAATTCCTAAGGGAATGTTTTGTTAAACAATTTAGATCGGTTCGTGGAGGTGATAGTTCACACGTTTGCATGGTTAATTAATTAATTTACTATTAAATTGAAGTCGTGATTAATTTTCATGATGATATTATGATAATAACATCTTTGTAGATTTTGGAAAATGGATGTGTTATTTCATCATGAATAATGAATATCTGAATTAAATGGAAGGAGAAATAAATTTGAAATACTTAAATAAAATCAATAACTTTCTTTCTGATGATCACAATTCTTAATACTTTTAAATCTCCTAATTAGGGTGTTCTTCCAAACAAGAAGGCTAAAATAATGTGGGGATGGACTGTAGTAAGTGTTTTTTGTGGACATTGTCGAAACAAAAATGTTTTTTGTGTGTTAGTAATTGAGATGAATTATTATCCATTTATAGGATAGGGCATAGCACTATCCGAATTATCAAAAGTATTAAATTGATATAAATTCAATATTGTTTCCAAATAGTCCCAAATATATGTATTTATAATATAGTATTATTTTGGGTTTAATAATAATTATCAAAATAAAATTATATTTGTTTTGAATATTTATTAATCCTTATATTTTTTAACCCCTTTTATCTCCTACAATTTTATCAAGTCATTTAGACATTGATAGTTAAACTAATTTTGAAATAATGACAAAGGAATTATTAATGAGTCATTAATGAAATTTTTATTTTTATAATATATATTTTTTTGAATATTATATTTTTAAAAAATTTATTTCAATTGATTTTAGATTTTAAATTTTAAGTTATGAATTTTGTAAATCGTGCAAATATTCAACAATTGAGTTTTTTAAAGACTCATAACAACATGATTATTACCAAAACACTACATTATATCAATCCTACAATTTCATAGTCCTCCATAAAATTCCTTGAATATGACATTATAAATGCTTTAACGTCATCCAAGTGGATCTAAGTGGTTGTAAAATCAACACATGAATGATCATGGTCATACTACACTAATATACCAAAAATAGGAAAATTGTTTGGGTACCTTTATATTATTATAATATTATTTTTACCTTTAATTAACTGATTTAACTTTAACCATGGTAATAGAATTTATTACTAATGTTACTATTTTACTATAAATATGTAATATGAAACTGTTTAGATACTTTTAACCTTATGATAAAAATTATGGAAACCATTTTTCAAAATTAAAAACACAAAAATAGCACAAATAAATTAATAATTAATCTCATTGATGGGTTGAGAAAATGGGGTTTTTAGTAAAACTTTCAAAATTTCACATAGTATTTATATTTAATTTTATTTTGAAGAATAATCTAATGAAATAAATTGGAATATTGATAAAACATAATTTAATAATACCTTAAAACAATGTAAAATGATAATCTAACAATATTATTAAATTATACAAAAAAGAAGTTATCAATTTAAATACATTTTTTTCAATTCATTAAAAAAATAATGTTATCAGGAAAATACCAAAAATGTATCCAAACTAATTTTTTTTGTCCCGATTCCAAATATGATGTTTATTTTTACAAATTAATCATATAAAGGTTTCGAAAACTATAATTTAAATGGATTATTAATCAAGAGGCCACAAAACTTCATTTTTTAAAAATAATTCTTTTGTCCAAGACATTAAAATAGTTCTTATGTATTGTCTTGAAAAAAAATAAGATAAATTTTTAACATTACATTGAATGTATTACACATATATTCCATTAATAAAATCCATAAATAGTGATTTTATTATTTTATGAACTCACTTATTTGGGTTTATTTAGTTTTTTTAGAAAAAAAAATTCTTTATATTAAATTGGTTTTTGTTTTATTCCTAATTAATTTAGATACTAGTGAATCATTATATAATCATGTGTAAACCAAATTTCGTAAATTTATTTAACATTTTTCATCCCCTAAATTCTAACATCTAGGTGATCACAACCATTGAAAATATAAATATATTATAGTAAAGATTTAACTCTGTATTCTGTGCAACATACAATTTATAAAAAACCCATTATTGAATTTTCAGTATACTACAAGACATATATTACTTTTTAAAGAAATATATCATTATAATTCTTAATTATTATAAAAAATTGAAAATCTAGTATTACTCAATTATGAAGGATGTTACAAAAAATAAAAAAAAAATCAATAGTATATCTTTTACATGTACACTCTATGATTCAATGATATTATTTCATTTAATGAAAGAGGAAAAAAAATTAAAATATCTACTAATGGGTAAAGGGTTTTTAAGATTGTATCTTATAGTAATTTTTTATTTATATTATTCTTGTTATTTATTTGTGGTACAAAAGTGTAGGATAAAATGTTTTAATAGTTATAAGGCCCCAGCCTTAAACCTTACTTAATCTTGAGTTATTACAAGATTACACATTGAGGATCTTTTCGGGTTTAGAGTTTTAGAGAATTAGATCATAAAACTTGCATTACATTCCACATATAAACAAAGTTGTTAAATAAAGATAGTATTCTTCATTCCCATCAATGGAAACACATTTAAAATAAAACATGGATTATTTCTTGACACTTCCTTGACACTATCATCATATCATGTACCTTTCCCTTGACCTGTGAAAAACATTTCAAAAAAACTTGGGATGAGCATAAAAAGATCAGTATGGGTTATAAAAACATGGAAAGGAAACATGGGTACATATATACATAAGAATGAAATCATAATTTACCCATAAAACATAGGCACTTTAACATATCTCATAAAATCATGAATAAATCATAGAAATCATAGGACATAAAGGTAACTTGAGGCATTCATAACATTCTTACGTAGGGAGTAACCCTCTTGGTTACGTTTGGAATACCCATCACAGTATATTCCCTAAAATATCTTCGGATAAACCTTAACGTTTCACTCCTTCACGTTACCCAATGCATTGGAGAGCTATATCGGGCTCACCCGCCCTTAGTTTATCACGGAACCACCCGTCTTCATAATAATGCCCAAGAACCATAACATAATGGTATCACATAAAACATGCATAAAGGAAACATAACATTTCCACATTTCAATCACAAGATATCAATACAACACAAAAACATTGTGAAAACCATTTTCAATACCAAAATAAAATAAAAGTAAAACAAGGTATTTATTTTTCTTTTAAAAAATGTATGGCTTGTAGAGGAAGCCGAAACTCAAATAACGGTCACGACAGCGGAGAAGTCGTTGTCGCCGCATACGTACGTCAAAAACATTCCCTTTTGTCATTTAGTAAACGCTTCGTATAAAAAATATTCCTTTTGAATAAATTTACAATTCAAAGGAGTTTATACATCGTATAAAAGAAAGTTGTGTATAAAATAAAATATGCCTCAAAGAAAGGAGATTGAGATGAAGTCCCATACCTCTAATCGGACTTGACCCGACCGTTCTTTAATCTCCTGAATAATAAACTTGAGTTAATCTCTACTTTCTTAAGAACCCTTTTTCAAGTTCATTATTCCTTTTATACCATGTTATGGACATCATGTAATCATTTAAGTTAATAATGTTCATTTTGTCGGTATTTGATTCTTAAGTCAAAAATAGACTACTTACACTTACATGTTTATAATTTGGTCAAAGGTTCGTTATATCCAGAATGATATTAATGATTTGGATAAAATATACATCATATATATTCAGAATATACATGTATTTATAATATTACATCACATTACTGGTAAGAAATGAAATGCACCGTTCATGGAGACGGTAAGCCGTACGTACGCCTGAACGCTACTTCAATTTCTATTTCGTATTTTTTTTGGAATGGAATCATAATTATATAAGAGTATATTATAATTCCAGTATAATAACATATATAATATCATTAACATTATCCTTTACACATCCCACTTATGGTATTAACGAATCAAATCACTTTCAGGGGGCGGTAGTCCGCACTTCCTAAAATGATGATATCGTGTTTCTCCATAATGGAAACCATAAAGGTATGCCCAAAATGAAAAAAAAACAGAATCTTAAGGAAAACATAAACATATCATATATCATATATAAACATAGTGACATCATAATGGCCACCTTTGAAGGTGTTAAATGAGTATTAAACAATCATCGTTTCGGGAGGCAGAATTTCGCCATCCACGGAAACCGTATGTTCTTTAACCATTTGATGTAGTTGTGTGAGAGTGTAGCTCAAATAAATCTTATAACAACATCCTAGTATATTTAAGATACTGGTGTTGTTAGAAAAGAAGTAAATAAAAAGAGGTTAGGGGGTTGGAGAAGAAAAATAAAACAAATGAACATGAGAGAATGAATTACCTTTAAAAGTGTAACTCCTTTTGATTTGAGCCTAAAGGCTTCCTTTGAAAGGATTCTGCCCAAAGGGAATCATCTAGGATGAGGAGAGGGATGTGGAGAGAGTAAATGGGCAGGGGTTGGCCGAGCCAAAGGCTTGAGGAGTTTGTGAAATGAGGTAGAGGTGGGGGCCTTTTATAAGAGGAGAGGAGGGACACTTTTGGAAAGTAAAGAAATATTACTTTATTTGAAAATGTGTTTCGGTTTTAAAAGGTCCCACATTGATATAATTCGTGGATAAGGTGATAAGGATTAGACATAAACTCATCCTATTGGTTTTGGACATGTGTGGTTTATAGATTTTACATAATCTTTCCATTTTATTTAAATCGTCAAATAATGATGTCATCGCTGCATCATTATTATGTCATAAATAATTTAATTTATTTAATGTCTAAAAATTATAAAAAAAATACTATGATGTAGGAAATCGTTTTATATTTCCAATGACTATTTATAATCAAAAATCTGATCTTTATAATCCCATGTAAAAATTGTTTTCTTAAAACAATTTATGTTTGTGTCATTTTTACTTTTACATTAAATAAAAAGTTATTTTTGTCATTTCCCAAAAAAAGTGGATCCATGGGGTCCCCAAGTTGACCAATGGCTTGCCTTGGTCGGCCATGACATAACCAATAAGGTTGGGACATGTGTCTAGGTCATTTCATATTATTAAAGCATTATTTATACCTTAAACTACCCTAATTACCACTAATCGCGATTAAGAACTTAATAAGTTACTATTCACCAAAAAATTATTATAATCTCATTGAACCACATTTTACTTCTTAATGACAACCATGTATGTCAGATTTTTGAAATTCAAAACACAATGATGCCAAAATTTCATTTAAACGGAAAATCAGTCTTTATAAGTACCACTTAGTGGTTTCACTATTCATCAAAAATTGGAGTTTTTCAGAAAATTACCAAAAATTCACCCTAAGCTATATTTGATATTACGAATTCAAAAATTAAATATATTTTAAAAAATTCAAAACATATAAGTCACATTAATTAATTTAATAATTAATTCCCACTGTCAGAGCAAATATCGTGTTTTTATGAAACAATAAGTATCAAAAGATTGACACTAGTTTATGTCCAATTTCAAAGTGAAATTGATTCCAATGACCACCATTGGATTAAATGGTAAAAATATATTCATATTACACATTAAGAGAAATTCAAAAGATAATCTAATCATATAAATAAATTACATTAAAAAGCAGTTTTGATGTAAAATGCAGTATTTTTCACTATTCATTAAAAAATGAACATTGTCAGAAAAATACCAAAAATTCACACAAAGTAAATTGTGATGTCCCAATCATAAAGAATAAGTTTATTTTGACAAACATAGTCTATAAAATTGACAAATATAGATTTAAAAAGGGTTTTCCATCATAAGGCAGTAAAACAATCTTTTAAGAATATTAGTGTATTCCATGCTTAAGATTGGATTTATTTTCATTTTAAGCCTCTAAAAAACTATCTTAATCATTAATAGACATAGATAAAAATATCTGTTATTCATTACTTACTTGGGATGTTACATCCTTCCCCCCTTTAGAAAATTGCATCCCCACAATTTATTTACTTATCAAATAAATGGGGGTACTTATACCTCATTGCATTTTCAGATTCCCATGTTTCCTCTTCAATCATGTGGTTTTTCCACAAAACCTTTACTTTCTTAATCA
This sequence comes from Viscum album, assembly GCA_963277665.1. NCBI lineage: Eukaryota > Viridiplantae > Streptophyta > Magnoliopsida > Santalales > Viscaceae > Viscum > Viscum album. Next base: position 1,033,801,896 of record OY728125.1, read on the forward strand.
CCTTATTCCGTAACACTTGCTCCCTGTGGTCAAGAATCGGGACCGGTTGTTCCTTATAAGATAGGTTCTCTTCCAGCTGAACTACCTCTGGACTCAAAACATGAGATGGATCTGGCATATACTTCCTCAACATTGAAACATGAAAAACATTGTGTACCTGAGATAAACTCGGAGGTAAAGCCACCCGGTATGCAACTGATCCAACTCTCTCCAGAATTTCATATGGTCCAACAAACCTTGGAATCAGCTTTCCTTTCTTACCAAATCTCATCACACTTTTCCAAGGAGAAACCTTGAGAAAAACATGATCACCTACCTCGAAAGATAGATCCTTCCTCCGGTTATCCGCATAACTCTTCGGCCTGCTCTAAGCTGTTCTCATGTGTTTCTGAATCAGCTGAACATTTTCTGCCATCTCTTCTACCAATTCTGGTCCCATCAACTTCCTTTCACCCACTTCATCCCAGAAAGCTGGAGTTCGACACCGCTTCCCATATAATTTCTGAAATGGTGCCATCTGTATACTGGAATGAAAACTGTTATTATAAGAAAACTCAACCAAAGAAAGATGTTGGCCCCAACTTCCCTGATAATCCATAGAAAAAAGCTCGTAACATATCCTCCAATGTCTGAATTGTTCGTTCTGACTGCCCATCTGATTGAGGATGAAAAGATGTACTAAAATTTAATTTAGTACCCAACGACTTCTGAAGGCCTTTCCAAAAGTTATAAGTAAACCTGGGATCACGATCCGATACAATGGAGAGAGGAACTCCATGTAACCTGACTATTTCTTTAAGATACAAACGGGAAAGTTGATCAAGAGAGAAAGTATCTCGTATAGCAAGGAAATGAGTAGATTTGGTCAAGCGATCAACAATAACCCAGATTGCATTATTACCTCGAGATGTCTTCGGTAATCCAACAACAAAGTCCATGGATATATTCTCCCATTTCCACTCTGGCACTGGTAAAGGATGAAGAATCCCTTTCGGTAACTGCCGCTCTTCTTTAACCTGTTGACATGTCAAACACTTCACAGTAAAATCAGCAATGTATCTTTTCATTCCATCCCACCAGTAATACTCCCGCAGATCTCTATACATCTTAGTACTGCCCGGATAAACTGAAAACGGACAACTATGAGCTTCACATAAAAAATCTCTCTTCAACTGTGAATCACAAGGCACACACAATCTCTTCCCAAATCTCAAAACACAATCATTATCAATGTTGAATTCAGGAAACTTACCTTTCTGAACCAGCTCTACCTTTTTCTGCAACTCACTGTCTTGCTTCTGTGCTTGCTTGATTCTATCTGATAGAGAAGATCTCACTGATACCTGAAACAATAAAAAGGACTTCCTGCACCAACAACTTCTATGCCAAAGTTCATCAAATCCTTGACCAAAGGATCACGTTCCAAACGCAACATTTCTAATGAAGCATTACTTTTTCGACTCAAAGCATCAGCCACTTTTTTTGCTTTTCCCAGATGGTAATGAATTGTACAATCATAATACTTGATTAATTCTATCCATCTCCTATGTCTCATGTTTAACTCTTTCTGAGTGAATATATACTTTAAACTTTTGTGATCGGTATATATTTCACACTTTACTCCATACAAATTATGCCTCCAAATTCTTAAAGCAAAAACAACAGCAGCTAATTCCAAATCATGTGTAGGGTAATTTACCTCATGAGTTTTCAACTCTCGTGAAGCATAAGAAATTACCTGATCATTCTGCATTAGGATGCAACCAAGTCCTTTCAACGAAGCATCACTGTATATAACAAACTCACCATTCCTGGAAGGTAGTGCCAAAACTGGAGCATTCACCAATCTTCTTTCCAATTCCTGAAAACAATCATCACATTCATTTGTCCAGATAAACTTAACACCCTTCTGAGTTAGCTTATTCATTGGACTAGATAACCGTGAAAAATTTCTAACAAACCTTCGGTAATATCCCACCAAACCAAGGAAGCTACGAATCTCGGTTACATTTGTGGGTCTTGTCCATTCTTCCACAACTTTTGTTTTCACAGGATCAACAGTTATTCCATCTTTAGAAACAATGTGACCAAGGAAAGAAATTTGTTGCAACCAAAACTCACACTTGCTGAATTTCCCATACAGTTTATTTTCTTTTAAGGTTTGCAAGATAACCCATAAATGTCTTTCATGGTCCTCTTTACTTTTAGAAAACACCAAAATATCATCAATGAAAACCACCACAAACTTATCCAAGAACTCATGGAAAATTCTATTCATTAAATCCATGAATACAGCAGGTGCATTGGTTATCCCAAAAGGCATTACTACAAATTCATAATGGCCATATCTCGTACGGAACGCGGTCTTCGGAATATCTTCCTCCTTTACCTTCAGCTGATGGTACCCCGATCTCAAGTCAATCTTTGAAAAAAACTGAGCTCCCTAGAGCTGATCAAACAAATCATCGATATGAGGAAAAGGATATTTGTTCTTAACAGTGATATTATTCAAGGCTCTATAATCAATGAAAAGTCTCATAGAACCATCTTTCTTTTTAACAAATAAAACAGGATCACCCCATGGTGATGTGCTAGGTCTAATGAAACCTTTCTCTAATAAATCTTGCAATTGCTCCTTCAACTCTAAAAGTTCAATTTGTGCTATTCGATAAGGGGGTTTTGAAATTGTCTTAGCATCAGGAACTAAGTCAACAGTAAACTCAACTTCCCGATCTGGTATTATTCCAGGCAACTCATCAGGAAAAACATCAGGATACTCATTTACCACTGGCACATCATTAATCTGAACAGTTCCTTTATTTTCAACGACGTGTGCAAGGTAACATTCATTTCCATCTTTTACAAGTTTCTCAGCCTCTTGATATGTTATCAAAAGTAAGGGTACATTCCTGTAAACAAACTGAAAGTCTTTCTGAAAAGAAACTTCTTTAGCTCAACAGTCAATCTCAGCATGGTAAATAGAGAGCCAATCCATACCTAGGATAACATCAAACTCTACTAGAGGTAGAACAATAAGGTTTGCAAGTAGGTTCTTTCCAAAGATAAGGATAGGAAGATTCTTATAAATTCTTTTTGCCTCAGCATTTCCCCCAGGTGTTTTTACCAAAAGTTCAGGAGTCATTTTTGAGATGGTATTCCCATTTTACTAGAAAAGGTTTCAGAGATGAATGAATGTGTAGACCCCGAATCAAACAACACACTGGCATAATCTGAAAAAACAAACAAAGTACCTGATACAACTTCATTTGATGGACCGACATCTGCTGAAGTAGTTGCAAAGGATTTCACCACCCCTTTCTGCTTGTATTCTAACTTCTTCCCATCACTCAAGATCTTTGTCGGACACTCGTTTGCATAGTGACCCATCTCATTGCACTTATAACATTTCACTAACTGTAAATAAAATTTGTTCTTACCTTCACCTTGATCCTTTTCAGTGAAATCACGAGCCTTATGTCCCATCTTACCACATCGTTAGCACTTTCCAGAATTCAGAAGACATTCCCCAGCATGCCTTTTTCCACATTTATCACAAACTGGAAACTTAGTTCTCTTACCATCAGACTTTTTTGAAGAATTCTTACCATTCTCCTGCCACCTTGGTCTCTTCTTCTGCTGGTTGTTATAGAACACTTGGTCATCAGTAAACTCCATTTCCACCTTCTCAGCACATCGAACAATCTTTTCATAACTTTTAAACTCACGAGAAGCTAATTCACTTCGATATTTTGGCTTTAATCCTGAGTAAAAACGATTGATTATACTATCAAGGTCCCGGATAACATTTGGAGCATACCTTGCCAATCGAGTGAACCTTTCTTCATAGGCAGCCACTGAGCCTTACTCTTGCCACAATTCCAAGAATTGCTTTTCCATCCTAAGTCGAACAGCCTTAGGAAAATACTTCTCCAGAAAAATACCTTTGAATTCATCCCAGTCAAGAGAATCAATCTCATCGGCGTCCCTGATATTTTTAACCATAGACCACCACTGATCTGCTTCACCCTCCAAACGGTAAATAGCAAGACTAACCTTTTGATTGTCTGAACACCCCATGACATCAAAAATCTTCTCCAGTGCTTTAATCCACCCTTCAGCTAGCACAGGGTCAGATGATCCTCTGAATGATGGTGGATGTTGCCTCATGAAATGTTCCACCACTGACATGTTCCTCTGCGGTTCGTCTGGCTGATCTCGTGTATGGATACCACCGCCATTTATCGCTTGAATCAACTGCGCCATTACTACAAAAAACTGTTCAGTTCCAATTCCGACCATTTCTGGATGCTGATTCGGAAGGTTATTTCCTTCTGTATGCCTTCCTAGCACTGCTTCCCTGTTTCCTCTGCGGAAAACCATTCTGATCAAACATGGCTTAGATAAAGCAACATGGTAATCTTTAAATGCTATATCATTTCAAAAAAAAAATTTTGGATAATCATTTAATAGAATTCTAACTGCTAAAGTTATCTAAACCGACCTTTGATACCAACTATAAGGCCCCATCCTTAAACCTTACATAATCTTGAGTTATTACAAGATTACACATTGAGGATCTTTTCGGGTTTAGAGTTTTAGAGAATTAGATCATAAAACTAGCATTGCATTCCACAAAGAAACAAAGTGGTTACATAAAGATAGTATTCTTAATTCCCATCAATGGAAACACATTTAAAATAAAACATGGATTATTTCTTGACACTTCTTTGACACTATCATCATATCATGTACCTTTCCCTTAACCTGTGAAAAACATTTCAAAAAAAACTTGGGATGAGCATAAAAAGCTCAGTATGGGTTATAAAAACATGGAAAGGAAACATGGGTACATATATACATAAGAATGAAATCATACTTTACCCATAAAACATAGGTACTTTAACATACCTCAAAAAATCATGAATAAATCATAGAAATCATAGGACATAAAGGTAACATGAGGCATTCATAACATTCTTACGTAGGGAGTAACCCTCTTGGTTACGTTTGGAATACCCATCACAGTATATTCCCTAAAATCCCTTCGGAGAAACCTTAACGTTTCACTCCTTCGCATTACCCAATGCATTGGAGATCTATATCGGGCTCACCCGCCCTTAGTTTATCACGGAACCACCCGTCTTCATAATAATTCCAAAGAACCATAACATAATCGTATCACATAAAACATGCATAAAGGAAACATAACATTTCCACATTTCAATCACAAGATATCAATACAACACAAAAACATTGTGAAGACAATTTTGAATACCAAAATAATATAAAAGAAAAAAATGGTATTTATTTTTCTTTTTAGAAAAAGGTATGGCTTGTAGAGGAAGACGAAACTCAAATAACGGTCACGACGGCGGAGAAGTCGTTGTCGCCGCATACGTACGACAAAAAAAATTCCTTTTGTCATTTAGTAAACGCTTCGTATAAAAATGATTCCTTTTGAATAAATGTAAAAGTCAAGGGATTTTATACACCGTATAAAAGAAAGTTGTGTATAAAATAAAATAGGCCTCAAAGAAAGGAGACTGAGACGAAGTCCCATACCTCGTATCCGACGTGACCCGACCATTCTTTAATCTCCTGAATAATAAACTTGAGTTAATCTCTACTTGCTTAAGAACCCTTTTTCAAGTTTATTATTCCTTTTATACCATGTTATGGACATCATGTAATCATTTAAGTTAATAATGATAATTTTGTTGGTATTTGGTTCTTAAGTCAAAAATAGACTTCTTACACTTACATGTTGTTAATTTGGTCAAAGGTTCGTTATATCCAGAATGATATTAATGATTTGGATAACATATACATCATATATATTCAGCATATACATGTATTTATAATATTACATCACATTTAGAGGTAAGAAATGAAATGCACCGTTCATGGAGACGGTAAGCCGTACGTACGCATGAACGCTACTTCCATTTCTATTTCGTATTTTTTTTAAATGGAATCATAATTATATAAGAGTATATTATAATTCCAGTATTATAACATATATAATATCATTAACTTTATCCTTTACACATCCCACATATGGTATTAACGAATCAAATCACTTTCAGGGGGCGGTAGTCCGCACTTCCTAAAATGAAGATATCATGTTTACCCATAATGGAAACCATAAAGGTATGCCCAAAATGAAAAAAACAGAAGGTTAAGGAAAACATAAACATATCATATATCATATATAAAAATATTGACATCATAATGGCCACTTTTGAAGGTGTTAAATGAGTATTGAACAATCATCGTTTCGGGAGGCAGAATTTCGCCATCCACGGAAATCGTATGTTCTTTAACCATTTGATGTAGTCGTGTGAGAGTGTAGCTCAAATAAATATTATAACAACATCCTAGTATATTTAAGATACTGGTGTTGTTACAAAATAAGTAAATAAAAAGAGTTTATGGGGTTGGAGAAGCAAAATAAAACAAATGAACATGAGAGAATGAATTACCTTTAAAAGTGTAACTCCGTTTGATTTGAGCCTAAAGGATTCCTTTGAAAGGATTATGCCCAAAGGGAATCCTCTAGGATGAGGATAGGGATGTGGAGAGAGTAAATGGGCAGGGTTTGGCCGAGCAAAAGGCTTGAGGAGTGTGTGAAATGAGGTAGAGGTGAGGGCCTTTTATAAGAGGAGAGGAGGGGCACTTTTGGAAAGTAAATAAATATTACTTTATTTGAAAATGTGTTTCGGTTTTAAAAGGTCCCACATTGATATATTTCGTGGATAAGGTGATAAGGGTTCAAAGTACACTCATCCAAATGGTTTTGGGCATGTTTAGTTTATATATTTTACATTATCTTTCCATTTTATTTCAATCGTCAAATAATGATGTCATCACTACATCATTATTATGTCATAAATAATTTAATTTATATAATGTCTACAAATTATAAAAAAAATACTATGATGGAGGAAATCTTTTTAGATTTCGAATTACTATTTATAATCAAAAATCGGATCTTTATAAGCCCATGTAAAATTTTTTTTCGTAAAACATATTATGTTTGTGTCATTTTTACTTTTACATTAAATAAAAAGTTGTTTTTTTCATTTCCCAAAAAAGTGGATCCATGGGGTCCCCAAGTTGACCCATGGCTTTTATTGGTCGGCCATGACACAACCAATAAGGTTGGGACATGTTTCTAGGTCATTTCATATTATTAATGCATTATTTATACCTTAAACTACCCTAATTACCACTAATCGCGATTAAGAACTTAATAAGTTACTATTCACCAAAAAATTATTATAATATCATTGAACCACATTTTACTTCTTAATTACAACCATGTATGTCGGATTTTTGAAATTCAAAACACAATGATGGAAAAATTTCATTTAAACGGAAAATCAGTCTTTATAAGTACTACATAGTGGTTTCACTATTCATAAAAAATTGGAGTTTTTCAGAAAATTACCAAAAATTCACCCTAAGCTATATTTGATATTACGAATTCAAAAATGAAATATATTTTACAAAATTCAAAACATATAAGTCACATTAATTAATTTAATAATTAATTCCCGCTATCAGAGAAAATAGTGTGTTTTTATGAAATAATAAGTATCAAAAGATTGACACTAGTTTAAGTCCAATTTCAAAGTGAAATTGATTCCAATGACCACCATTGGATTAAATGGTAAACTTTTTTCATATTACAAATTAATACCAGTTCAAAATATAATATAATCATATAAATAAATTAGATTAAAAAGTAGTTTTGATGTAAAATGCATTATTTTTCACTGTTCATTAAAAAATGAACATTGTCAGAAAAATACCAAAAATTCACAAAAAGTAAATTTTGATGTCCCAATCATAAAGAATAAGTTTATTTTGACAAAAATAGTTTATAAAATTTTCAAATATAGATTTAAAAGGGGTTTTCCATCATAAGGTAGTAAAACAATCTTTTAATAATATTACTGTATTCCATGCTTAAGATTGGATTTATTTTCATTTTAATCCTCTAAAACACTATATTAATCATTAATAGACATAGATAAAAATATCTATTATTCATTACTTACTTGGGATGTTACAATAGTATAAATCAGTAATAATGGCATTATTCATATCACTACTGAGATTGATTGTTAGTTGATTTATTAATATTCTGGGTGAAATTAATGAGTCATCTAGTTTCCTCGAGATTTATTTTTTTTTCAAATATATGTATAAATTAATTTTTATAAAAAAATATTTTAAAAAATGTTTGAATGATGAATTTGTTATGAAATACAATTTATGGGGTTTGTAGTTCATAATTAGGTTATCCATTTCATTATCAACTGTTTTTATGATAAACAATTCACATAAAATTCTAATCTTATTGTATTTAGATTATTACTATGATAAATACATTGATTTTTGGGATAGCCTAATATAATAGATTGAATATTTATTAATATATTGATAAATCCACTAATATCTAATGTGAGATCAGAACTGAGGGACAATTTGTTTAATTTCATTTTAAAAAAACATTCTTTTATTTAAAAAATATAATTTTGTAGTGATTCTGGATTTATGTTCATCATCACATATTATAGAACTAAATTAACAAAGGATATAAACTTCCCATTTTATAATTAATTAGATCCCCCAATTCACCAAGATTTATTAAAGTCTCTTTTTGTATGTAACTAAACTTTTTTTCTCCAACACACTTCCTTATATTTCCTTAAAAAGTATTATTCATTCAATCTGGGGTATATTCCGTGAAATAATTTATTTATTACTCCCACATAGATGTTTTCTTTAGTGTTATGATCATGTAAAATATTATATAAAATCTCTAGTATTGAGGATATGCCACGCCACAACACGCACAATATAGTATTATTCAATGATTCTTCACCTATAAATAACTCAGTGGAATTTTTGTCATATTATTAATTTTTACATTAGTGGTCTTAAAAAACTTTAATCATTCACATGACCAATAGATTCCATTTATCGAAATTCCATACAGTGTTCTTGATTTATTGTTTCCATTGAAAGAATATCACACATGTGAGTTCACTACTGTAGTAAAAACTATGAAATCAAGGTGTAGTTCCTTTTAATTGTATTCTGTGAATTTAACCTTAGGTAGAAGCTAAAATATTTCATACTGAACCCATAAGGACACTCAAATCTAGTCTTCTTAGGACCTAAATCATTTTTGGTTTAGTATCCACACATATTTATTTGTGTACGGACAATGTGTATTTATCACATTTTTATTTTTGCATGTTATAGTTTTTCTAATATTATATCATGGGTTTCTATTTAAATTATAGTTTATATAATTTATTTTTTAATTTCATGTTTCCATTAGAAATAACATGAACATTATAAAATTATAAATTATTTGGTATTATTAGATGATTAATCACTTCTAATTTATGTAGAAAGAAATTTTTTTATCATCTTATGGTCCTTTTCATGCAAGAGAATTACTTTTTACAAATTAATGAATTAATTTTATATTTGGATCATTATATATTGTAGATTAATTTTTGAAGAAAATATCATATTTATCAATTCTATTTTGAAGAACTTTTTCGAATATCATGATCCATATTATAATTTTTGGTTATTTGGCCTACTTCCTTTATAATTTTTATCATAAAAAGAATTGTTACATTGGATAATCAAAGGTGAGAGGATGAGAAAACTCTTCATGAGTATATCTTTTCTTGACACACTTTATGCATAAATATTTTTGTTTCAAGTTATAGAGGATGAAATGAAAAAATAATATCCACTTTCAATTGGAGGAATTGAAATGTTAATTAAAATTATTATTTATTGCGTGCATCTTAATTATTATTTATGTATAATATGGTAGTGTAGACTATAGTAGTTTAGTAATATAACTAAATAATAACTGAATTATTCATATCACTATTGAGAATATTTTTGATTGGTTTATTATAACTTTATGGTTCTTTACCAATGCATCTTCTAACATATTGTTTTTAACCAAAAAAATTATTTTCTTCAAATAAACTATTTTTTATTTCTAAAATACAGTAATAGAAGTTTTTTTTGAAATAATTTTTAGTGGGTTGAGAGTGAATAATTAGTAAATTGATTTAATTAATTAGTTTTATGAAAAAAAACATTAACATCCCATTAGAATAAACTTGTATTATGATTTTAGGTGATATACATACCATTAAATCTTGGTTAGCATTAAGAAGAAGATAACAGTTATCCTGTTGATCCTATGTGATACTCGTATCTCACCAAGGGCCTAAATTCAAGTTTAGTTACTTTCCTTTTTTTGAAAAAAAATCACTTCTCTCTTATTCAAAACGGTAATCCATAATGAGTCAGGGTTTTATTTAATCATCCATTCCTTAATGAAGAACCTAATTATACAAAGAGATCTATTGTCCAATTTATTATCTACTTGATCCTAGGGTGGGTTGAGAGTTTTTATTGTATCCTACTATGATTAGCTATCCATTTTCCTCATACACATTTCCTTTTTTTCCTATTTATGAATTATGCATCCAATATAAGGCATGTGATATGGAATAATGACTAATTACCATCACCCCCTCCCCCACAATCGATTTAATTAATAGATTTTAGTACACGAATATCAGTAAGAAAAAGCCTTTGTAACGAGGATTCACCTCACCAAAACATTGTCTATGTTGTGTTTCTTAATGGTTTCTTACCCCCTACCAACAATATGAACCCAAAATGTCTTATAGAACTATATTTTACTAGACCTAGTATAGGGACTTTATCCTCCATCACTCACATGGTGGAATTAATTTTTAAAATTTGGGGTGTGTTCCTTAATAATTATATCAATTGGAAACCATTCAAACATGTGGGTTTAATAACATAATTATCACTAAATAATGAATGGATACTTCTTTATATATATATCTTGGATATACTAACTAGCATAAGATAAAAAATTTATTAATTGACTAATGATTATATCTAACCAACAAGGAACTGTCCTCATTGGAATTGGGGTATCTCGGGATATTTATCAATGGAAGATCAGTATGTCCCCCAACCCTTTTAGTTTTTTTATGTTATAGTAGAATGGGGTTCTATTTTAATTATATTATCATTTGTTTGGGTTATAAATTTAATGATTTTTCGGAGATGGCATGGATATTAAAGGGATATTACAAGTTTAGTGTTATCATAAAATAAATGACATCTTATTTATAGGGTAGATGATTGTATTTTATATTTTTTTCATATTTCATGTAAGAGTTATACTTATTAAAAGTTAATTGATAAATTTACATTTTTTCACATTATATATTGTCTGTTTATATTTGAAAAAATGTATCTGATTTGTTATATCTAGATTGATGTTCAAAATACAAATTTATGGATGTATATTTGGATTGAATTTTTTTTATTTTTTATGTCTATTTTTGTTCCTTTAATGATTTTTTATATCATAAGATAAAGGGTGACAGGAAGAAAAAACTCTTTTTGAGTATCGGTTTCCCCCCACACAATTTTGGTCACTAATGTTACTTTTGGTTATAGTGGAGTCAATACAATTATAATATATTCTTCATAGGATATGTATTTTTAGGATGTTTATTATTAGGATTTTTTTAGATCCATATTGTTATTGATTTGTAATATGGAATTTTGGGATATAAAATTTTAACAGTATAAATCATCAACAATAGATTGGTTTAGATCACTATCGGTAAAATATATTAATTGGTTTATTTATGTTAATTGGAATCCTACCAAGGCCTTAAGTAATCCATACAGTTGCTTTTTTATAGTATCTTTTTTCATTGGTTTACGCTAAAATTTTTCTTTATTTTTTTAAAAAGGTTTCAACAATTATTTTGATTAGAAATACATATTGTGGCCTTTATAGTTCATAAGTAAGACATGTATTTCATTATTAAATGGTTTTATAATAAAACATCTATCTCCAAATAAAATTTAATTTTATTTAGTTCAAATATGTGATATAGAACATAGATTATATGTTATCCTCAAGAAGAAGATAATTGTATTTCTACTAAATATATAAGGCTAATAAAATCCAAAGGGAGTTTCGAACTGAGGGATAAGATATTTCTTTTCACTATAATGAATAAAATTTATATTTTCTAAAATAATATCTTATGTTATTTATGGTATAATTTCACTATCCCTTCCATACAGCTACACTTGAAATTTTGAGGAGGTCAATAATAAAATTTATCATTAACCTATCTCAGTGTGTTCCAGAAGTGTTTATATTATTTTGTGGCATGTTTCCAAAATATTTAATTCTACACACATCCTTTTTCCATAAAAATTATTTATTCCTTCTATATATGGTATATAAAATGGAATTAGGGATTTCATCTCCCCATAACTTGGTCAAAATTAATTTTTGTGTCTTTAAACAAACATAGAAAAGTGACATTGTCAAGGATGAACCTCACCACAACATGACCTGTACCATGTATATAAATGATTATTCACCTCCTCCTAACTACATACACCAAAATCTTATTATGGAAATATTATTTAATGTTATTGGATGAATTTACCCCTCTCACGTGATAGATTTAATTTTTTCCATTATTTATAATGGGTGAATGATTAATTTTTTTAATTGAAAAACATTCACACACAAGAGTTCATTACCGTAGTGGTAACTAACTATTCAATGATCCATTACTTTTAAATTTATTTCATGCTTCTTTTAATAGGTAGAATAAAAAATCATGATAAATACAATATAATACTCATATCAAACCATCATGGAACATACATTAAAGGATATGGAGTATCATAGAATATTAATTTTTGGGAGATCAGCATCGTTTTCCCCCCATTTTCCATTTCTTACATTATAATGATTTTTAATGTAGTGTAATGGGTTTCTATTTTAATTATTGTTTCATTGATTTGAGTATTTATAGGAAGGTGTATTTTTATATGGAATATACATAATAGGGTTGTGGCATATTCAATATTATCATAAGATTAATCACTTTTAATTTTATGTGAAGACGATATTTTGGTAAAACTATGGTTTTTTTTCTTAAAAGTGGATTTCTAATGGCATGTTAATTAATAAATATTAATACATACACATTATATATCTTATTTTTTAATATAAAAAAATATATTACTTTATATGAAATCAAAAAATTTAATTCAATTATATATATATATAACTAAGTGGATAGAAATTATTATTTTAGAATAAAAAATGTAATCGTAAACTTAGACATGAAAATTCAATGGAAATGGAATAAATGTAGATAGAATGATTTTATATGAAAATGAGACTTTCCCAAGAGAATCAGAGAGCCTTTTTGCCTTATTATTAATTTTTTATTTACATAATAAATATACACTATCATATGTGTGAATATCATCTACTACATAAGGCTGCGAATATATGGATCCCTAAATGATAATTTAGAGACAACACATCTACTTCCTCGATCAAGGGAGAATATTGTGAATGAAAAAAATATTCCTCCAGTAGAAAATAGAGACACAACGACAACTTTCCAACTAATATCCTCATCATCATAACTCTATGAAAATAAGAATCTTTATTATTTAATATTTTTTATACTTGGGTTCATCACTTGATTACACACCTAGGAACATCCTCATTTTATCTACTCATGATCATGAGAATAATAGATACTTTTGGAGGAGAATGTGGTGAAAAAACATAAAGATAAAAATATGAGAGAATGAGGAGAAGAATAATACTAACATATACTAAAAATTTATAAAATTATTACAATGTAAATGAAACTAAAAAAATGAAAAATATATTAAACAAAGTATATCCCAATGTTTCAAACACTTTTAGAAGAAGGTGAAATCCATTTTTATAGTCTTATTAATGAAATGTTCAGATCTAATATTTTCCAACAAACATTTCTACACGAAAATACCATTAAGTGAATGGATATGAAAATGGATCCCTCTTCAAATTTGGTCCCATACATTATTCCCATACAAAATAAAAATTTATTATTTATTTTAAGTGGGATATATGAGTTATGGCTAACACAATATGAGGAATTAATTCTAGATATGTGATTCTTATTATTCCAATGCTCTACATTATCATAAATTAGTGACCATGATGAAAACAAAATCATGTGGGGATACAGTTAAAATAAAATTCTCCCATAGATGTTATATTTAACAATGTTGAATATAACCACCTTTTGACCACCCCATTATAACGATCCCAACCTAAAAACTTTCTAGATATGTACAAAATTTTCAAGGCCTTCTATGTGTTCTAATTTTGAACTATTTATGGAGGATTAATATGTAATCCATAAAAAATAATTCAATCCCATGAAACATTTAAAGAAATAAAATAATAAATTCCTTATTTTAATTGTTATAGAATATTTTATTTATGAAAAAACCTAAATATATTATAATTGTTGAAATTCAAAATAGGTTATTTATTCTATTATGTTATAAAATAACACTAAAAACATAGAATGTGACAATGGCCCATAAAGTAAAAAATTATTTATATTAAAAACATTGCAATTAAGAAAAACATAATACAAAATATTTTCTATATCAATCCCCCCAGTTTTACATTACAGTCAAGGTAAATCATCTTCTTCCATGGTCAAAACAAACTTCCCAAAGCATAAATGATAGTACCTCTCAATTATAATATCTAATAAAATATCATGCCACCTCAACTGATAAAAATTCAATAAACATGAAAAGTAATAATAACCCATTCAATATCATGTAAATCCTCTCATTAATATTTTACCAACCTCCATGAAAATTATTCCTCTCATCAGTCAAGGATATTTTTTATGGTATTTTTCTCATTCTCAAGATCATGAGTGATCTCTAGTATGGGGTTGTATTAGTGGTAAGAACCTCATAATAATACATCCATGATTGGGGTTTAAACCCATTGGTTGCATTTACTGTAGAATCATTGTACAAGTACTATAGTAGTGGCAAAACTATAGAACCTATGGCACTACAGTGGTCACTCTACTATATCAGACTGGGTACTATAGTATTACTATTAACTTAAGGGAAATTTGTCCCATAATATAGGCCTTCATGGCCTTGTAATGATATTTCCATCGGGCCTACAGGCTATGTAATAGCTGTCCTATGCCCAAAAAATAGGTTTTATCCAATGTTTCAGTAATAAAGAGGCTTCATCACCAACTTTTAAAAAAATTACATGTGTGATATCTATTAGTTCAATATCCACCTTATATCTCCACTTTATAGAGTGAAAATTTTTATCAATCATGATTTAATTTTCATGGGTTGTTTTATTGATGTGTTTGGAAGGATTTATATATAATAACCTCTGAGTTAAAATGAGGAGGTGAATGATATATTGTGATGTAAATGCATAAAAACATTGTTTCTCAAAAATGGTGTGCTCTACAATCAGCTTTAAAATGATTCACCATGAAAACCCCTCTTGAAGTCCATAGGTAGATAACACGTATTATTTCATCATCAATGATAAATCACTTCCTTATTTCCCAAACTATAGAATTGATTATACATGAAAAAGATATATTTTTATCTTCAAAATCATGTTTTTGGGGAAAAGAAAGAAAAGTTGGGATCTTCAAACATTGTTGAAGACCCAAACCATATGTATAATGATATTTTTTTCCACCGATATATCTTTCAATCATGAAAAATCTTCCACCAAAGTATAAATAAATATGACAACACATATTTTCATTTCATATCAAACATATTATTCATGAATGTAAAATGCAGCTCATCTTTACTACCCCCATGTTTAGTTCAATAATAATCATGCATATTACATATAGAGGGTGATAAATGGATAAATAACCTGTAATGTGTCTTCTTAAGAAGTTATTTCATTGATATTAATGGATTAATAAAATTCAAATAATAATGTATGTCAAAAATAGAGTTTAATGTTAAAAATGGCTTCCAATGTTTTTATTCAGTAATACATGACACATTTCATGAACTCCTGAAATATTTTAAAGGAAAAATATATTTATAGATCAAAAATCATTTCTCATGGCTATTATGAAAAAAATGAAATTTCAAGAGTATTTTAAAAGGGTTTATAATTCTCTTTGAATGGTTAAGATTATTAATTCGAACTGTACTAGTTCCCATTATTTTTATAATCGAACAAAAGAATTAAAATTAAAATATTGTAAATAAAGTAAAAAATCTATCTTGAAATTATTTATATACATAAACATTCAAATAATGAAATGTTTCAAAAATAGTATGACACTTTGAATTTTTTGAAGTTTTCAATTCATGTCAGGAATCCTTACAAGACTTGGTATAAATAAAAATAAAAACATGAAATTTTAAAAAAACCATGAAAAATAAAATAGAAGCACAAAAAATTACTAAAATTAGGGTTAATTACCTCCCCCAAAATTATACCATTTACTAACTAATTATTATCACAAATATGATCAATAAAACATTGCATGAATAATTTAAATTGGGTAGTAAATAAAATAATGGAAGTGAAGAACACAACATGATTTATTTATTTGTGAAAACCTTGATTTAATCTCTTAAGTATAACAAATTTAAAACTACATTAAAGAAATGAAAAAACCTAATGAAAATTATTAAAAAAAAATGATAACAATAAAATAAGATGAATAATTATTCTTTTATATCCCCAAACGGGTGCTAGGTTTTTTCTGCTCCTAGTCAGGTAGGTATAGTGGATTATCCCCAATAAGAAGTTGGTTGTTGTTTCTTTGAGATGAAAACCCGTAGGAGACTTTTCCTAGTGTCAATGAGTAGACACAAATAATATAGAACTCCAATTAGTATAAGAAAATTTTCAAATGTAGATAGTTAAAAAATAGAGAATTTGAGATATATAGGGAATGAAAAAATAGGGGTTCTCCATATTTACCTTCATGGAATCTTCTTCTATATGGTAACACATTGATTTATAAGATGTAGTCAAAGAACATTCCTCTAAAAATATTCATGTTGGTCCATCGACATTTTATTGGATTCTTTATTAACATCCATGCATTCCCTATTTTTGTTATATAACAAATTTTAGAATAGAAGAAATCAGAAATCAATTCAAAATGAATAAGATTAAAATAAAATGAATCAAAAAAAAAATCCCCCTTTCAATTATGTTATCTTAAGAAATTGATATCCTTAGGCAATAACATTGGTAAAAAATTCCAACAAGTTCACCTTCATTATCTACTTTCGAATCATGACAGAGGTATAATGGTACTTATTTTAATTTTCATGGATTTTATGGTCATGTTTCATGTTATCTTCAACACAGACATTCAATGGTTAATTCAGAAAATGGTGATCTCCCATAAATATATATGTTTGGATGTTTTATTTTAAGACCACCTCATGTAATGTTTTAGTGTGTGAAGATGTGACTAATTCTTTTAGTATGTACTTATCTCCCTCATCAGGTTATTTAACATAACAATTTACTGGTGAACACTCTTCCACCACACGTTTTGGTTAAGGTTATGGATCTATTTCAGGATCGAGTTACTGCAGCCATGCATGAATATATTCTCCAACCCATTCCTAATTTATCATTAGTTATTTTTTTATTTTTTATGTTATCTAAATTAATCATTTTGAATTTATTCTTTTGGTTTCACCTGAGAATCTCCATTTCATTCTCAATAATAAAACTTTTAATTCATCTTGGACAACAGACTTATTTAATTATTTAAAATTTATGATTTTTTTGTTTTTTTATATACAAATGTAATTATATAAAAAAATTTCCTTATAATAGTGAATGAAATCTACTGGGATCCATAGAAATGGATCCAATTTGATGAATAGTTTGGGTGTGTTCACCCAAAAATATTTATTACTATGTACAAAATATAGTCCGACGAAGGTAATTCTCATGAGGAGATGTTGTGGTCAAGAACACACAACATAAAATTCAATTTTTTAATATTATATTAGTTTATTAAATAAAAATAATAGAAATTGAAAATTTAGAATTGAAAATGCATTACTGAAATTAAACATGACAATTTTATGGAAACAAAATAAATGAAAATTGAATGATATTAGACAGAAGTAAGAGATTCTCGAGACAATCACCCTGAGTGAACCCACACTGCCTTATTATTAGTTGAAAATTTACTTGATGAGAACACTAAATATTATGTGTGAAAGTCCTCTTATTGGAATGAATATTAGTATGACGTGTTATCAATGATCATCGAGAGACCACAGACCCACCTCCTTGATCAAGGGAGAGTAATGTAGAAGAAAATTTAAGCCTTAGGATGAAAATGGAGAGAGAAACGAGTATTTTCCTATAATATCCCCTTCAATATGACTATAATAAAATAAGAAACCATACGAATTAATTCTAAAATAGTTTTATTTATCTCTAGATTACTCCCCTAGGAACATCCACTGGTTATCAACTCTTGATCATGATAATAAGTTATCATAATGGAGAATAACGTGGCAAAAACACAAAAAATAACAATGTTATAGAATTAGGGGAATAATAATACTAACATATTCTAACAATTAATAACACTAATAAAACATAATATATGCTAAAAAAATATAAAAATGTTCAATAATGGATACCCCATGTTTCCATTACATTTTCAAGTAGTAGAATATCATTTTTAGAGGACAGGGGAAGATATTTTATGATCTAATTTGTAAAAACTCAGGTTTTGGGACTCTGAAACTTTGAAAAATTAATTAATGTCTTTCTAGAGTAAGGAATTCAGACGGTGTACAATTCCGAGGCCCGGTGAGCCCCAAATTAATTATATAAAAATCATAGTTGTTTTTATATTACACACGTGTGGTTAACAAAATTTAATGTGGTATCTCTTAGACGGTAGATCGGATCGTAAATCCGAGACAACAGTTGGGTCCGAAACATGGTGTTTACCCAAGGCGCGACATGAAATGAGTCAGCAAGGGATGTTCGAACCCCTTGCTCGTTGGCGGTGTGTTCAATGGATAATTAAATTATAAAATTATTCATTTAATATCTCAAACATGAATAACACATAAAAGGTTTGTCAGATGGGAAAAACTAGGGCATCGTTGATTCCGGAGCTGGCCGTTTACCATAGGCGGGGTGAAAATATGGCGGGCGCGGGCCTGCTGTGAGAGATGTCAACAAGGTGCAAAAACGTCTTTTTAAATTAATTTCTTACTGATTATTATCACTGGCGTCCTTTTAGAATAAATTTCAAACGGAGTCTCAGAATGGAATCTATGACTTCCGTTGAGTTTGAAATGGGGTGTTTTTCCTAGGCGTCATTTAAAAGGAGAGGGCACGGTGATTTCAGATTCTGTGCTAAGTGGGTTTTCGATAAATAGAAAAATTTGGAATTGGGTAAAACCCATTTCTTCTTCTATCACTCTTTATATATCTCTCTCTATCTCTTCCTTCCTCTCTCTCTCTCTCTCTCTCTCCCTCCTCCGTTCATCAGTGTTCTTCATCTTTCTTCATTGGATCGAGGTACTGTTTTCGTAAAAACCTTGATTGATTAAAGTGGGAGTGTCATGGACGCATCACCAATGAAAAGCAGACGAATCAAGGTATTACCTCTTTTTTTGAGCTCTGATTCAATTTCCACTTTAGTTATCAGCTTCACTATTTGTTTTTCATCTTTTATTTGCAATATCATCGATGGGTAAATGAACACGTCCATCGATCTATGTTTGGAACCCAGTTCTTGGTTCCGTTCTTCGTGAACACCTGCTATTATTTTCGGATGCATGAAAATATTGTTGGATTGATGAGAAAGGGGTGGCATTGTAAAGCTCTGGCCCTGAGGATCCTGAAAATGGTGTCGGATAATATTTCTGACCAACGGAGTGGTCGGGGGGACAGGCCAAAGGTTTTGCTCTGGCGAGGGGCGACGACCACAGGTCGAGCCGGAGTCAGCGGAGCACGGAGGCGCGATATGGGGGTATCAGGGCAGTGCGGTGAAGCGGTATTCGGAAGGCTGATGTATGGAGGTGAATCCATAAGAGTGGCGGTGGACGGGTTTCGGCGACGAGGTAGTTTGGACGAGGAGGCGGCACTGGGGGTTGGGCGAAGCAGCAGGTGGCCGCTGTGGCGGAGCAACGAGCAGAGGAGTGACGACGGGCTGTGCGGTCGCGGCATGGCGCAACAGTGTAGTGGTAGGTGGAGCCACTGGTGTACGACATTGATGTGTTGTAGGGGAACTATCTTGTCGCGCTCAGTAGAGGAGCCAGAGGCATTGACCTCGGGCATGCAGATAATGCTTGGACACGCGCATTGCGGGTCCAGCAACGCGACAAGGCGGAGATTGGTCCAATGGTCGGTATGGTTCAAAATAAAAAAAATCAAGAAATAAAAAAGAAAACTAGACCCAAATTGGGTCTAGTGTTGCTAGAGTGGGCTGCGGCAGCGGGCCGTGGTAGTTTTGGCTGGACCCGCAGCTGGGCCGCGTGCCGGCGGATAGGACCGGGCCAGCCGGGGTGAACCAGCCCGGTTGGGACCCCTTGCATTTGGGGGGACTGTAACTTCCAAACAGCACCTCCGTTTGACACACTATCTCTAGATGCGAGTTCATATTGGCGAGACATACTATTTTCAGTTCGTTCTATGGATTTTAGTTGTGCACCCGAAGATGGGTGCCCTGAAATGTGATAATTTAATAATATAAAATTATTATTAAAGTTTGCAATGGATGGGCTTCGCGAGCCGGATATCCGTTTGAGGCGTCATCAGAGGCGTTGTGGCCCTGGAGCCGAGACAGTATTATTAGTTAGTTTGAAACCTTTTCGGGTTGGTTTCATTGCTCGGTGGAATGAAATGCTAAATGTGAATAATTAATTAATTAATTAATTATTGTGTCAGACCAAACTCCTGCTTGGGATGTCTGATTTATGCATTGTCAGTGGCAGCGTGACCCCATTCCACGTGTGGACTTTTTGAGATTATTTCGGATGCATTCGGGTTAGAGACATAGTGCGGCCCAATAGGGCATAGTTCGCTTTCTTTACGGTGAAATGCCACGTTTTCACCCGACATCCATTTAGGGTGTTTGAGTCGTCATTTCTGAGTTTCTTTCTGAGGGGATTGCAATCGCGCAATCAGGCCGCCTAAATTGGGACCTAAGGTGTGGGCCCCATGAGGTAGATTTCATACATATGCAGCATTTTTACAACTTATGATTCATAAGTCTGTTCAGGGAAAATGAATAGATTATCCCGTGTGGTTATCAGCAAGGACCGCAATGGTACGATTTGTGTGACGTGTTTTGGGTCCATTATGGGGGGCCCAGAGGGACCCATTTTCATATAACGTGAGGAGTTGAATCTTATGCATCCATTGTCTGTTTTAGGCGCCGTTAGTGATGTTGTAACCATGACAGTAAGATGAATTTGACCAGGGTGTTTCCAAGCATTGAAGCTGGAGTTGAGGTGTGGCCCCCCATGGGATTTCTCTTAAGATGTGTATAGTGTACTATGCCTTTTTCCTTAGGCGTCCATTTTGGGGAGGATAAAAAGTTGTTTTGACATTTTTTTCCGAGAGCATCCTGATGGCGCAGTTCACCCGACCTCTTTTGGGACCGAGGTGCGGGTCCCACAAGATGTCGTTTGGGCATAATGCATTGTTGAGTAACTTTTCCATCGGAATCTTGTTTCTAGTAAATGAACAGTCCATCTCGGCTGTATCTCTATGAGGGATACAATGGTGTAATTTGTTTGAGCATGCAAAGCCTCTTTCGTGATATTATTAAATGTAGAAATATGAAAAAGCATTTGTCGAAGGTTCCTTTGACGCACTCTGAACCTAAACATGGTAGTAGTGCTAGTGACACCCGATTATGGCACGGGTAAGGCATGGATATAAGAATAGTTTTAGGTTTACCCACCTAGAGAGTTGGGTAGTGGGTTTCCTATTGACCTCATGTGGGTTACTCTATAATTGTTCAGGGTGGTGGGTTACCTATTAACCTCTTGTCGTTTACCCTCCAATGGGGCTGGGTTGTGGGTTATATATAGACCTCTTGTGGTTTACCCTCCAGTGTGGCTGGGTAGTGGGTTACCTGTTGACCTCTTGTGGTTTACCCTCTAGCAGGGCTGGGCAGTGGGTTACCTGTTGAACTCTTTTGATTTACCCTCCAGCTGGGTTGGACAGTGGATTACTTGTTGACCTCCTGTTGATTAATCTCCAGTGGGTCTAGGAAGTGGGTTACCTATTGAACTCTTGTGGTTTACCCTCCAACGATACTGGGAAATGGGTTACCCATTCACCGTAGAGTTTACCACCCAGTGGAGCTGGGCAGTGGGTTACCAGACGACTTATTTCAGACTCAGTCCTTCCTATGAGGCTAGATAGTGACTTTTCTCCCTGATTACCAGAGTGGGAGCCTTAGTGGCACTGTTTAGCGTTGATGCCACTTGACAAGTGTGTTTGTTGGGCATCAAGGATGGCTATCCTTTAAACATTCAGCGACACTTCTTGGGATGATCATAGAGATAGAGATCCCCTTACACACTCATTCAGGTTTCTCATTAATTATATATATATACACCCTACATTTCTTCCCACCACTTGGGTTTTGTTACTCTACTTCTAGGTGGGGCGAAGACACGTGAGGTATGCCACATGCTTTCCATGTCTAGCTTCTCTTGGTTAGATGTGTCTAGTCTCTTGCTATTGGCAGTGAAGACTCGACGAGAAGTTTCTCTTTTCACCGTTTATATATCCTTATGTCTGGACGAGTCAGCTTCCTTTCTCATTGTTGGGATGAGATGCTCTCTCTCTCTCTTGTACTCTTACACTGTTCTTTGTTCTAACTACTTCTCACCTTTAATGTACCTCCTTTGTTTTTCCCCTTGTGATTTTGGGGCATCCAACTGAGTATTTTTATACACTCCCCTTCTTGGTCTTTTCCCATACGTGGTGTGCCCTTGGAGATGACAGACAGGTCGGTTGAGACTACAGATGAGTGTAGTGGACACAGGAGCATGGGCTACATTCAATATCCATAGCAAGACTTTCTGGGTGTGACTCACCAGTGGTTTACATTCATTTAACCTGTTGCTGGGTTGGGGAACCTTTCTGGTTGGGAGTGTCTTTGGGCCAATTATCAGTTCATTTTACTTGTAAGTACTTTACTTGTAGTGGTTAGAGGTCGACGCATGTATGTTGGTTTCCATTTTTTAGTAGTTTTGTATCTTGATTTCCTTTCTATGCACTTTTACATTGAGTTAGCTGCATGTGTGTGTATAGTTTCTTAGGAAAATCCCTCCCCTAGTTTGTTATTCCTTCATCACTAGTCACCAGCCCCTGGCATTTGGAGGCTGGATTGGGGTAGTTGTGACTCGAGCCCTGGTACGGTTCAGGTTTTAAAAAAGTGGAATCAGAGGAGTTTCGTTTCTTGGGGAGTTGTTTCGACGTCCCTAAAAAGGAATTAGTTGAGTTATTTGGAAATAGTGTCAACATGTGTCAAGAGTGACTCTCATGATAGGGAATCCAGTAATGGTGTAGTGGTTGACATATCCATTCACCAGGACACTAATGAGCCATTTTTTATCTTAGCAAACTGAAACACTTGTTATGGGGAATTTGGATCATGCATCTTATAGGATTTAATCATTGACAATCCCTCTTGAGTCATCTCACCATCTTTGTTGATATATATATATATATATGCTCATTTGACTGTGGTACTCCTTGATCGGGTTCAGGATGTCTCTGCGATGATATCCGGCTGGGATACTAGCTCTGGTTTGTGAAGATGATTTTGTGAGCAACGAGGCCACAATTCGAGATACATCATACAATTACCCATGGTCCCAGAGGAAAACAAGTAGAACCTCCACCTGTGGAGTGGTAGATAGTACCTATAGTGAGGGGTGATGACGAGAGAGGGCTAGGCATGCTGTGTGAGTATCAATTCCAGAGATCTATGAGGTTCCATGGTGAGCCATACCCCCAGACATCGCAGGGTTGGCTAGAGTCTGTGGTCTGCCTCTTCAAGCTTGTTCGGACACTGATAGGTTAGATGGTGGATTTGATAGCCAGCCCTTTTCCACCAAGCAGTTTGGAGTAGTAAATCCCGTGTTACTCAGATACACGAAGAGTCTATACTCTCAGGGGTTGAATTCTAGCAGTTATTTTGTGAGGAGTACTACCCCTCTAACTTATTCTTTTCATAGTTTAGGGAGCTGCTGGAGCTTCAGTGGGGAGTGATGGTAGTGGCTGTATACACAACTTGGTTCGCAGAACTTTCTTGGTACTCATTGGACGTGGTCTATGAAGGTAACATCTAAGAACATAAGTTTGAAATAGGTCTCTGTAGATGAGATTCTCTTCAACGTAGTACCCTTGTGCATCCTCACCCATCTCAGGGTGCTAGAGCAGGAACTGGTGATAGAGAAATTTCTAGCAGGGGGATGTGGATTGGCGGGGCCTCGACGTTGGAGGTCTCCCCATGATGACACTCAGGCACATGGTCACGGATAGAGTAGAGCACCGAGATAGCCCAGGGAGGCCTAGTTCTATGGTTGTGTTGTGTGAGGTCACAAGGTGTGAGACTAATCGACCAAATTTTCTGGGTTTCAAAGTAGTTGGTAGATGCACCGCCACGACAGAGGCAATGTTGTGATCAGGAAACTCCCAGGTAATGACAGGGTGCTCCCCAGGGAGGTGGTTTTGGAAATTTTTTTGGAAAAACTGTGGTTTGGGGATGATGCTTCACGATTCTTCCACCACCACTAGGAAGCCCATGTCAGGCTAAGGGAGCAGACGTTCAGGGCCACTGGCGGTTGTGTGCTATGGATGACTAAAATCCTAAAACACATGAGATGATTAGAGGAATGCTCTGTGTCCTTTATAATTTTCTCGGTAAAATTTGTTAGACACAGCGTGGGGTACTATTTTTGTCTAACTCCTTGTTCAAGGGGTTACCATGGAAGACACATGGAATTGGTTTATCCATGTGTTGGTGTTGTCTGATGTAGCTTTGAATGCACGGGAAAGAGGGCTTCTTCCCCTATTGAGACACGTTTTTCTGATGTGATCAAAACTGTGAGGGAGATTCAGTACCACCAGAATAGGATAATATTGAGGTGCAGTGGATGAGTCCCTCTGACATGTGAATTCGTGGCAGGGTTGTGCGGTGGAGTGTTAGAGCAGGTTCTGGATTTTTCAGTGGGGATTTAATGCTTGACATCCATTTTCTTGAGGTTCCACTAGTGGGTTTTGTAGAGAGCATGATTAGGGGATTACTCTGCTTCTAGGATAGGAATATTCATATGTTCTTTGCCACATGATTTCTATGTCTAGCCTCTGGCAGTTGGATGAGTTTTCTCACCTGCCCTGTTCGTTGGTACCTTGAGTGATCAACGTCAATCTTGATATCATTATAAGGTACAGGTTAAGGTGATGGAAACCCCATAAATAGAATTATATGTTTCACATTGTGGTGCTGGTGGTGGTTCTTGCACTAATAATGTGGAGATAGTATCTTCTAGGATAACTCTTTTTGGTTTGCTTAGACCAACAATGTCTTCAGTGCATCCTCAGGAGAGATCCTCGGTTATGATGCACCAAATGTGAAAACATGTTTGACTAGATATCATTTGGTGGTTCACTATATGTGTATTCTAAAGGAGAGAATAACACGTCCATGTTCTAGGAAAAAACAGTGATTTTGGTTGCAACAATGTACAAAACATTCTTTTGGTTTGTGTATTGTGTTAACATGGTGTTGTGAAAGTTATCATGGGAGTGAGAGAGCTAGGTGGGATCTCTGTATCCCAAGTTTTTTTTCCTAATTTTGTTTTTTGGGGATGGAGATCATGAAGGATAGAATGATGTAAGAACCCATATTTTTGGACTCTGAGACTTTGAAAAATATCTTGATTTCATTCCAGAGTTGGGCGTTAAGACGGTGTGGTATTCTGAGGCCTGTTGTTCATGGAATTAATTATATAAAAATGTTAAGTGTTTTTATATTATTCATGGATGTTTAACTAATGAAAATGTGATATCACATAGAAGGTTGATCATTTTGTAAGTATGAGATCATGGTTGGGTCTAGAACACGGTGTTTACCCTAGGCGCGATATAAAATGAGTCGTTGCGGTATGTTCGAACCCCTTACTCGTTGGCGGTGTGTTAAATGGATTATTATATAATCAAATTATTCAGTTAATAGCTTAAACCTAAAGAACTCCTAAAAGGTTACTTGGATGGGATAACAGAGGGAATATTTGAGTTCGGAGCAGGCCGTTTACCCAATGCAGGGTGTAAAAGTGGTGGGTGTGGGCCTGTTGTGAGAAATTTCACACCGAGGAAAAACAATATTTTTAAATTAATGGCATAATAATTATTATCACTGGCATCCATTTTAAATAACATTCAAATGGTGTCTCATAATGGAGATCTTAGACTTCCATTGAGTTATAAATGGGGTGTTTTGCCTAAGCGTGATATAGAATGAGAGGGCACGAAGATTTCAGATTCCGCGCTAAGTGGTTTTTCTATAAATAAAAAAATGTTGAATTATGGGAAACCCATTTCTTCCTCCCTCTATCTCTCTCTCTATCTTTCTTCCACTCTTTCTCTCTCCCCCTCATCCTTTCTGCAGTGTTCTTCATCATTATTTGTCAGAACAATGTGCAGTCTTCACCAAAACCTTGACTGATCGAAGAGGGAGCGTTGTGGACGCGTCGCTAACGACAAGTGAACGAATTGAGGTAGTATCTCTTTTTTTTGAGCTCTGATTAAATTTAAACTTTGGTTATCAGCTTCACTATTTTTTCCCATCTTTTATTTTCAAAATCATCGATGGGTGCATGAAAACGTCCATTGATGGTTGTTTGGAACCTCGTTCTTGGTTCCGTTCTTCGTGAAGACTCGTTATAATTCTCAGATGCACGCAAATCTTGTCAGATCAACGAGCGAGGGGCAGCATTGTAAAGTTCCGGTCCCGAGGACCCCAAAACCAGTGTCAGATAATTTTTTCGACAACCGGAGTGGTTGGGGGACTGTCTGATGGTTTGGATCTGGCGAGGGGCAGCGGCCAGAGGATGAGCTGGAGGAGCGGTGATGGGCAGTGCGATCGCGGAGGGTCGCGACAGTGCTGCGTGAGGCGGAGCCGCCGTTGGCCGGAGTCGGTGTGTCGTAGGGGGCAATGGCCTGTCATGCTTGGAAGAAGAGCCTGAGGCATTGACCTTGGGTGTGAGGAGGAAGTCAGGACCTGGGCATTATGGGTCCTTCTCACCCGTCAAGGAAGACCGACCAAAGCGGTCAGCTGGGGGAGCAAGGACCCGTGTATCGTGGGTCCTGCTGCGCGACGCGGTGGAGATGGGCCAACTGGCCGGTCTAGTTAAAAAAAGAAAAATAAAACCAGACCCGAGGATGGTTCGGTGTTGCTAGAGTGGGCCACAGCTAGCAGGCCACGGCGGTTCGGCCCGGCCGGGGTGAACCGGCCCTGTAGGGCCCCCATTCGTTCAGCGGGGGGGGACTTCCAAACAACACATATTTTTGACGTACTGTCTACAGATGTGAGTTAATATCGGTGAGGAGGACTGTTTCAAGTGTGTTCTAAGGATATTGGGTTCTGCGACCGTACATGGGTGCCCCGAAACACATTAATTAAATAATATTAAATTATTATTAAATATTCCAATAGACGGGCTTCACGAGCCGGATGTCCATTTGAAGCGTTGTTAGAGGCGCTGTGGCCCTAGAGCTATGACCGTCCTTCCACGTTGGTTTGGAACCATTGTGGGTTGGATTTGTTGCTAGGTTGAACGAAATGATAAATCTGAATAATTAATTAATTAATTAATTGTTGCGTCAGACTTAACTCCTGCTTCGGATGTCTGATTGACGCACCGTCAGCAGTAGCGTGACCCCAGTCCTAATGCAGACTTTTTGAGATGATTTCAAAAGTATTTGGGTTGGAGAGAAAGTGTGGGCCCCATAGGGCCTAGTTCGCATGCTTTATAGTGAAACACCACTTTTTTTCACCCGATATCCATCTAGGGTGTTTTAGTACTCATTTTGAAGTGTTTTTCTGAGGGGATTGCAAAGGCACAATCCAACTGCCTAAATTCAAACCTGAGGTATGGGACCCATGAGGCACCTTTCAGAAGTATGCAGAATTATTACGACTTATGATTCATAAGTATATTCATTGAAATTGAATTGACTATCTCACCTGGTTATCGGTAGGGAACACAATGGTATGATTTCCATGATGTGTTTCGGGGTCGAGTTGTGGGCCCTAGAGGCCTCTGTTTGTGTATAACACAGAGAGTTGCAGCATCCACATTCTGAGACTGTTTTAGGTGCCATCAATGTCATTGTGACCCTTACAACAATATGAAGTTGACTAGTGTGGTTCCAGGTTTTGAAGCTGGATTTGGGGCATGGGCCCCATGGGCTGTTTCTTATGCTGTGTACAACATACTGCACCTTTTTCATTAGGTATCCATTTGGGTGGATAAATAGTCATTTCGACATGTATTTCTGAGAGCATCACGATGGAACAGTTCGCTCGACCTCTTTCAGGACCGAGGTGCAGGCCCCACGAGATGCTTTTAGGG
Organism: Viscum album; assembly: GCA_963277665.1. Lineage (NCBI taxonomy): Eukaryota > Viridiplantae > Streptophyta > Magnoliopsida > Santalales > Viscaceae > Viscum > Viscum album. The sequence continues at coordinate 1,033,830,519 of OY728125.1, forward strand.
TATAAAGTGATGTCCAGTAACATTTCCATCGGGAGCCCATTTCCAGCAAATGAATAGTCCATGTCACATGTTTTTCTGCATGGGTTACAATGGTGTAATCTGTTGGATCGTGCAGAGCCTTTTTCGAGATTTTATTAAATGTGGAAATATGAAAAGGCATTTGTCAGAGGTTTCATTGATGCACTCTGATCATACGTATGGTAGTATAGATAGTGAAACCCAGTGATGGAATGGGTAGTGCGGGGATATCAGACTAGTTCTGGGGTTACCCTATAGTGGGGATAGGCAGAGGGTTACCTATTGACCTCTTGTGGTCTAACCTCCAATGAGGCAGGCCAGTGGGTTACCTGTTGACCTCTTATGGTTTACACTCTATCGGGGCTAGGTAGTGGGTTTCCTGTATACCTCATGTGTTTTACCATCCAACAGGGCTAGGCAGTGGGTTATCAGTTGAAATCTTGTGGTTTAACCTCTAGTGGTGTTGGGAAGTGGGTTACCTATTGAACTCTTATGGTTTACCCTCCAGAGGGGCTGGCTAGCGGGTTACCTGTTAACCTCTTGTGGTTTACCCTCTTACAGCGCTGTGTAGTGGGTTACCCGTTGACCTATTGTGGTTTACTGTCTGGTGGGGTTGGGCAGTGGGTTACCCATTCACCATAGATTTTACCCCCCAACATACTTGGCCAGTGGGTCACCAGATGACTTATTTCAGGCTCGGTCCTTTCTATGAGGATAGTCAGTGAATTTTCTCTGTGATTGCTGGAGCGGGGCCCATGGTGGAATGGTGTAGTGATGAGGTCGCTTGACGTGCAGGTTTGTTGGGCATCAGTGATGGATATCCTTTGAATTGTTTGCGACTTTTCATGGGCTGATCATGGAGATAGATATCCACTTACAAGCTCGTTCGGTTTTCTCGTTGGGTTTAAATATATACACCCTACTATTGTTCCCACTCCTTGGGTGCCGTTACTCTCCTTCTAGGAGGGGTGAAGATGCACGGGGTATGCCATGTGATTTCTGTTTCATGATCCTCTTGTTTAGACGAGTCTACTCTCGTACTATAGGCAGTGAAGACTTGACGACAAGTTTATCTTCTCACCATTTCTAGATCCTTACGTCTAGATGAGTCAACTTCCTTTCTCTAGTTGGGTTGAACTGCACTCTTTCTTTTTTACTCTTACATTGTTCTTTTTTCGGTCTGATGCACACTATTTTAGTACCTACTTGGTTTCTCCCTCGAGCTTTGGGGGAATACTACTGAGTATTTTTATACTCAACATACTTTTTCTTTTCCCGCACATGGTGTACCCTTGCAGACGACGGAAAGGTCGGTCGATACTACAGAGGAGCATAGAGGACACAAGAGCATGGGATGCGTTCAGTAACCGTAGAAGGACATTCTAGGTGTGACTCACCAACAGTTTACATTCGTTTTACCTGTTTCCAGGTTGTGGCACCATTCTGGTTGGGCGTGTGTTTTTCCCATTTTTCTGTTCAGTTTACTTGTCAACACTTTACTTATATTGGTTAGAGGTCAATTCATGTTTGTTGGTTTCCTTATGTTGTCGTTTCGTATCATTCTTTCCATTAGATGCACTTTTTCCTTGAGTTATCTGCATATGGGTGTATAGTTTCTTTGAAAAAAGCCTCCCCTAGTTTTTTGTTCCTTCAGTTCTAGTCACCTTCCTCTGGCCTATGGAGTCGGGCTTGGGGTAGTTGTGGCTCGAGCCCTAGTAAAGGTTGTGTCGTGACACAATTTATTCCAAAAAAAATAATCTACATGGTATGCATTTAAAATGACCAAAGGTGGAAATAAATATTTCTTGAAATGTTCTCTAATAAATTATCTTGACTCCACACTATAAATTTATTTTTTTCTACGAGATGTCGTAGTTATAGCTGATTTTATCCGAGAAATTAATTCTGGATAAGAAATTCTTCAGATAAAAACAATTCAGTTTCCCATGAATTAATTACCTTGATGAAAGTCAAATATTGTGGGGGTTTATTTAATGAAATTTATTTACCAAATGTTCCTTTTGTCCATGTTGAATATCATATCTTTTTATTAAAAACTTCTATATGATATGGGTCCAACATCCAAAATGTCCATTTTTTTAAAATGTTTTTGTGGCCTATAACATGAGCTAGTTTTGTGAAGTCAAATATTTGATTGATAATTCAGAACTACATAATGAAATAAATATCACTGAACATAGAAACTATTAGGAAAATAATTTTCCAATTTGGATCAGTTTAGAAAAAGTTGTTTCCAAAATAATGAAAAACAATTAAAACTAGAAAAATCCAAAATATCCCATTTTATTAATTATGGAAACGATTAACACTATACCCATAAAATGATACAACTTCCCATAAAATAAATCCTTTGTGGATTAAAAAAATATCAATTAATTTTAAAAAATTGAAAATATATTCCGTATTAACATTAAAACATAGTAATAATGTTTTTTTCCTTTCAATGTTGATAGAATCTACAATTTAGAGTATTTTTTAGCGGGTTCCTACCAATGTATCCAATAACTTATATATTTTTTATTTGTATTCTAAATTATTCATGGATTTTGATGAAAACTATTTATAAAAAAAATTATGTTTTAATGATGCCTTTTTTTGAAACGTGTTTTTTGTTGTTTTTAATATATAATTAGGCTATTAATTTAATTATCTAATTTTTTTATGATAATATAATGAATTCCCATTTTATTATATTTTTCTTTATATTATGTGTGTGATAGATTACATTGTTCTGGGTTAGCCTTGTGAATAAGATAAAATATTTCCTACTAAACTAATAAAGCCACTCATATCCAATTTTAGGTTGAGAAATGAGGTTGAGGTTATTATTTTATTTAAAAAATATTTTATATTTTTATAAATTTTAATCCCAAGTGAGTCTATGTTAAAATAATAATCCCTTAGTTTTTGTTTCACATAATGAAAAAAGCATACCAACTCCCAAATTTTGCATGAACTAGATGTTAGGATGCTTCAACAATGATTACACTCTCTATTTTTAAGTGGTTGACATATTTCTTCTTATTCAGATTTACTATTTTCCAAAATAATATTGATTATTTGTTGTCTCTATGATTTTATCCATGGATGTAATGATCACACCCCCAATCAATGATTACATTTGTTTTAAGAAATTTCAATCTAGAACAATAATTATATAGTGTCTAGGATGCGCCTTACCACAACTTGTTCTACAATTCCTACAAAAAGGGATCATTTAATCCTATCACCTGCATGAAACATACATACCATATGAATATGTCCTTTATTAGTCATGTAAAATGGTCTCATTTTCCTCCACTTTCACATGTTAGTTTTCAATTTTTTCATTTTCTAGATTTCATGCTTGATAAAAAATTTCAATTTAAAAACATTCACACAATTGAGTAAACTATAATACATTTAACTAAAAAATCAGGGGTTGATTAATTTTACTATCATTAATTAGTCATAGCCAGTAGATAAAGTTAAATTTGATCTACTAAACTGATAATGACACTCATATCCAACCATCATGGATCTTAATTCATTAGTGGTGGAGTATCTATAAATATTTGTTTGAGGTTGGTCATTATGTCTTCTCCCCTTCTCCAATTTTTATATTTTGTAGTGTTTTCTAATTATTTTAATTAGATTATATTTAATTATAGTTTCTATTAGTCAGGTTTATATTTGAAAAATACTTAAGAGATAACATACATATTATATGGTTGTAACATATTTGATATTATCATATGACAATAACTTTGGATTTGTGGGGAAGAATATGGGTTTTTTACTAATGCCATGTTTAAGTCAAAAGTCATACTTATTTCCAATTACTCAATAAATTTTCAATTATCTACATTCTATATCATTTGTTACAGTTTTCAAAAAACATATGATTTTCTATTTTTAGATTAAATAATATGTTAAAAATTAATGATATATAATTAGAATATATGTTTTGTATTCTATTTATGACTAATTTCACACCTTCAATGAATTAGTATATTATTCTATTGATGAAAAGAGGAAGAAAATCCTCTATATGTTTATAGATTTTCCTATCATGCATTAAAGGTCGCTGATGATTTTTCAGGTTATGTAGGAGGTTACCCAATTATAATATCTACTTATGAGTATAAGACTTTTGAGGTTGTTTATTATAATCATTTTTTTATTTTTGTTATTATTGATGTGTAATATTGTGGTAAAAGATAAAATATTTTAACAATATAAATTAGTAATAATGGACTTCTATTATAACTATTTCTAAAATATGTTTATTTTTTAATTATTTTTTAGTTTTTCTTATGAATGCGTCTAGTAACTAATACAATTACATTTTTATAATAGAAGTAGATTTGGATTATGAAAAAACACTATTACAAAAAATTTAATAAAATTTGAAATATTATTTTCAAATGAATTAAATTTTTTAGTGTATAGAGAGCATTATCAGTCCATCTATTTTATGATGAGTTCATTAAAAAATATAATTAATACAATATTATAATTTAATTTTAAATAGCATAATTGTGTGAAAGAGACAATTTTGTCTATCTTAACCTCAGGAGGAAGTAAAAATCATTCCAAATAAACCGATATGGTTTGTTATATCCAATGGATGTCTCGAAGTCAGGGTAGGGTTATTTGATTATTTTTCCTTACAAAAACAATATTTTAAATATTTTGAAATACTAGTCCCTAATTATTCATGTTTTTATTTCCTCACCCCATATTGAAAAAGTCAAGGGGACAAGGAGATCAATTTCCAAATGTATAATTAATTTATTACAGGTGAAAATCTGGAGTGTTTATTATTTCTTACTTGGAATACCATTGTTTTTTTCTATTTAATCCTTTCCTGGTTTTCATAAATATTTATTTTTCCTTCTATATTGTTCATGTTTTGTGGAATTAGTTATCGTATCCTCCCCCATAAATTCCATTATTTGTAGTTGGGAATTGAATCTCACAGAAAAAATATCTCAAACTGATTATGCACCTTACCACATCATGTACTCTGATGAATATTATAGAATTTCCTCACCTCCTAAGAACATTATGAACCTTCCTCATCTTATGGATATGTACATTAAAAGACCAATAATAATTACACCTCTCACATGATGGATTTAATCTTACTATTTTATTGACAGCATGCCTGATTGATTATATTTTTTAGAAGGCTTACACACATGTTAGTTCATTAATGTAGTGTTAAGTAACTAATTAAAGGTTTAATTATTTCACTTGTTTTTCTTGGTCACAACCGCAGGTATAAGATAAATGTTTTCATTCTCTGTTAATAAGGTACCCTTTATCCATCTATCATGGAACATACATCATTAGAAGAGGAGTTTCTAGACATAATTATTTGTGGGAGGTAATATTGTATAACCATCATTTTTTGTATATTTTGGTCTTTTTTAACATAATGTCACTGGTTTTGCGACTAATTTTAGTTTTTTTTAATTTAGTTTTTTATTGGATGACCTTTCCAGATATGGTATTGATATTATAGGGTTATAACCAATTTAGCATTACCATATGATGAATCACTTCTGTTTTAATGGGTGGCAGATGGATTTATGCAATTATAATTCTTATTAATGTTAAAGGTTTACATATTAAAACATTACTAATAAATTCTCAATTATGTACATTCTATATCATTTATTACTTTTTACAAAAAAAAATCTTTGAATTGTTACGTCAATATTGAAGGTCAAGATGAAACAATCATTTTGTCTCGTTGGACTAATGATTATTTATTCGATTTTGATTCATGCATTATATCGTCAATGAATTATGATAATTTTTTATAAAAGTGGAGAAGAAGATAAATCTCTATATGATTATTGATTTTCCTATCACATTCAGTTGTCCACTGATGCTGTTTTCTATCATAGAGGTGGAAATAAAATTATAGTATATTCTTATGATGATATGCATTTTTAAGGTGTTTATTATTATAAATTATTTTTTAGATTATACAGTTATTAATTTGTAATATAAATGTTCAGGTTTTAATATTTATTCATTATAACTCAATTATAATGGATTTGTTCTTGTAACTATTAAGAATGTCTGTTGATTGGTTTACTTGTGTTCAATGGATTCATTCCAATATATCAAGTAACATATAAACTTTTTTGTTTACTACTAGATTTAGCCTTGTATTCTGATAAAAAACTTTCCAAAGGTATTATAAAATATAGAAATGTTAATTTTGTTTGAAATATATTTCTTAATGTTTAAATTCTATATTTTTTGTATCACTTTAATTATAAAATGATTTTATTATATAAAAGATCATCCTATTATAATATAATTATATTTATATTAAGGGATTTAAAGAGACCATGGATTCTAGGAAACCCACATTCCGATGTTTAAAAATTTACTACTAAATTGATCAGTCCACTCGAATCAAATGTGATGTTAAATCTCAATCTGAAGTTCATTCATTTTTTTATAATAAATTTCTCAGAATTTTACACAAAATTGAGTCACGGTTATATTTCTCCATTCCTTACTTGTTAAAACACGTTATGGAATAATGAAATTGATTTATAAATTTATCATCAACCTGATTCTAGGGTGAATATGAATTATTTAATATTTTTTGTAATGTGTAATGAACTATTTTCCATAGACACCATCAACATTGTCCCTAAATGTGAATTAATACTTTTATCTAAGATGTATTTCAATAATTATTGATCTATTCCACCATTTAGGTAGGGATTGATTATCAGTACATGTAAACAGGTAGAAAAAAGATTTAGTATAGAGGTCATGCCTCACAAAAACATGGTCTTTGCTGAATAGCTCAATGGTTCCACATATTTTACTAACAACATGAACCTTTCTCATTATACGAATCGTTCCTTTATTGGTCCAATAAAAACTTATTTTTTCACCTCTATCATGTGATAAATTTTATTTTTTCAATTTTTAAGACAACATGATTGATTAATTATTTAAATTTTATATTGTATACACACACATGTGGTAACTACTGTAGTGATTACAAACCAATGAACTATTTATTCCTTTAACTTATTTTTGTAGTGTATCCTCAAGTGTATGTTATAATTTTTCCTTCTGAATAGATAAGTCCATTCATATAAAATAATCATGGTGCTTACATAATTAGTGGTAGAGTATCTTGACATACTTAATTTTTGGAGGTTACCATGTTATCCACCCTTTTTCATTTTTTATACATTCTAGTGTTTTATGATACAAAAGCATGGGTTTCTTTTTTAATTATAGATTCTTTGATTATGGTTGTGATAGAAAGGATAGATTAGATATGTTAAAAATATTAAAGCGGTATAACATATTTGATATTATCTAATGATTAATCGTTATATATTTTTACTGTGGAATATTTTTTTCTCGTAGTCATTTATTTTTCCTTGTAAGAGGATCATTGATTAAAAGTTAACTAATAAATTTTCATCTCCACATGTCCGATATATTCATTTACAATGTTTAGAAAATAATAGGATTTATTACCTCTCAGTTGAATTTCAAGTTACAAAATTTATGATATAAATTTAAAATGTGGGTTATTTTCTCAAGTATATGTAGAATTTATTACTTTAAATGAATTAAGATATTCTAAAATCAATAGTGATAGGAATAAAAAACTCAATATAAGTATATATTTTCTAAATACACTCAGTAAGAATATAATGTATTTTTTACTTCTTTAGGGGGGTGCATTTATTAAATATTTTTTATGTAAGAAATTATAATATATTTTATTATTATCAATTTATTTGATATATTATTATCATTAGTATGTTAGTTGAAAACCCTTAAAAAAATCCTACATTAATTTTTTTTAATGCCTTATTTAATTTGTTGGTTCATGTTGAAATATTTTTATAAAATAAATGGAAAATAATGGAATTGTTATTATCAGTTTATTGAATGTGTTTTTTTGTTTTGTTATTTTTCATTTTGTTCGTAAAGATCCATCTAGTAACCTATAAAGTAATAGTTTCTCTATAAGATGTTTCCTTGGCATAAAATAAAAAATATTTTTTATTTATTTTATAAATGATGAAATATTAATTTTGTTTACAATATAATTTATCATATTTTGAGTTTATAGAAAGGAAATAAATATTATTATAAAACAATTTTATGATAAAATATCGAAAACAATTGAAATTTATTACTATTTAGTATAAGGGTGCGATAGAGACCATGGATTATAGGTTATACTTATGAATAAGTTATAAACATTCATTCTAATCTTATAAGGACTCTCATACTGTTTATTTATACGAAACAAGGAGTTTGACTCTTTATTTTAAAAATTAATAATAATACTCAATAATGACCCATGGTTTGTGCTTGTTGTCCCTTTTCTTTTATAGAATAGTATGAATTAAAAATATTGATTGTGAAATATAACATTAAAATAATACCATGGTGTGTTGGGAGTGTCTACTATCTACTTCCATGAGTCACTGGTCCCCCCCCCCAACATAAATCTTTCACTTATTGACCAAAAATTATAATTATTCCATCTATCTAAGGTCATTTCTATCAGTATAGTGGCCAATTCCTCACCTATATATTCTATTATTTTTTGTTGGTACTTGTAAACTATCAAATAAAATCTTTGGTATCAAGGATGTGTCTTTTGATACCATGGTCTCAAGTTCATAGATCAAATATAACTCACCACCTCCCAACTCTATGAACGATACTTATCCAATGGATCATTCTTTTAGTAGTCTTATTAAAAGTTGTATTTCCGCCATATCTAACATTTTATTTTCCATATATATAATTTTTACACAACCTTATTAATTAATTACTTATATTTGGAAACCATTATAATCATGAGTTAGTGACATTAATGATAACTAACTAATCATGTATTATTTTATTTCTAGCTATATTTTTTGGTTGTAGAAGTTGATTGCAGTTAAGAGTTATCCTTTTGAAATAATAGTCCCACTCATATATGATCACTATGGACCTTGAATCATTAGTGTTAGAGTATATTGATAGATTTATTTAAATAATGTTAGTGTGTCTTCCCACCTTTTCATATTTTCCTACTTTTAAAATATTTTTAATGATAGTTGAATGGATATTTTTAAAAGTATTCTATTTGATTTAGGTTTGGATTAGATATATAATGGACATTATAGGGGTTTAAAAATATTGTAATGATTAGATATTGAATCATTTCTAATTTATATGGAAGAAGATAGTTTTTTTAGATTTTGGTCTTTTTTATGTAAGAGAATTTATTATTACAGTTTACTCAATATATATTCAATTATATACTTACTATGTCATTTGTTACACTTTGAAAAAATAAATATAATTGGTCACTTTAATCGTTAATATTAATTTCCAAATATTAGGATTAGTTAGTTATTTTGTATACTTTAGATATAACTATATTCTTTTAATGAATTTAGATAACGGATTATTATAGGATACAGGAAGAAAAAACACTTTATGAAATTGGATTATCCCAAAACACATTACACGTCACTAATGTTGTTTTATGCTGTAGAAGAAGAAATGAAATTATAATACATGCTTCTACGGATTGTACTAGTATGGTTTTTTAGTATTATCATCATTTGTTTAATTTTTTTTAATAATGTTTAATATAGTAGTGCATACGATAACATTTTAATTTTATAAATCGATAATAATTTATTTATTCATATAACTATTGTGAATATCTTGTTTTAGTTTTACTGATGTTTAGTGTGTTGCTTTAATTGTAATTAGTAACTGATATATTTTTCTTTTCTCTACTATATATAGTATTTCTTTGGAGAAAAACTCTTGATTATTTTAAAAATAATTTTTAAAAGATTAATTTTGAATATAATAATTTTTTAAGAGTTTATATTCCATAATAAGGGAATCCATTTTGAAGTTTTCCCTAAAAATTATCTATTACCTCTATCAATGTATTCATCCATAGAATTATTGACTACATTCTCCCCTGTCGAAATTTATTTTGGTTGTCAGGACTTTCAAACTAGGACTAAAATTATTGTGGAACATGGATGCACCTCTGAAAAAAATTGTATTTGGTGTGTGTATTAATGTTTTCTGTCCTTCACTCTACTCAAAAAACCTTCCTTGTCTTATACCATCATCCATAACTAGTTCTGAAACCAGTTCCCTGTCCCCTTCCTCAAATGATAAATTTTATTTTTATATTTATTATACAGAATAATGGATTAATTAATTGAATTGGTAAACATTCACAAAACATGGTTCACTACATTACTTCAAAAAAAAAATTAAGGACTAATTCCATTTACTTTTATTTCATGTCTATAACCATTGTCATAGGATTTATGTTTTTACTCTCATCCGAGAATGGCGGTCATATTGAACAATCATGGAATTTACATCATTGGCAGTGGTGTATCCAGACACATTTATTTTTTCGAGGTGAGAATGTCCCCAAAAAGTGTTTATAAGTTGTATTGTATTCAGATTTAGTTCCATGAGTCTATGTTTTAATTATATTTTATTGTATTTAGCTTGAAATTAGAAGTCTTCTTCAGAGATGAAATGAACATTATAGGGGAATAAATTATTTTCTATTTTCATCTGATGAATCAATTTGGATTATTCGGGGTCAAAAATTGTTTTTTAAATTGTTTAACTTTTTCATGTAAGAATATTACATATTTAATGGTAATTAATTGATGTTAAATTCTAAAAAAACATCTATTATTATTTTAAAAAAATTGATTAGTTACTTCTCTATTTAAAATAATGTTACAAACTTCATGATGTGTATTTGTATTAATGTGTATTTTTTAGTTTATGATTAAATTTCTACCATTAATTTATAATGATTGTAAAGACCTGTAAAATTAAAGGAAAATTTTTCTTAATTTTCTTTGGGATTTTACAAGAATGTAGCTTTTGACGGCACTTGATTCTGAGGCCCGGTGTGCCCGGAATTTCTATCCTAAGTTTAGCTCGGGTACGTTCAGTGAATGAACGAGCGGGGTTTTTCAAACTTTTGAACCGTTGCTCAGAATAAAATTCCGAGGAAACCAATAGAACCGTAGCACCGGTAATTGCTTAGGAACACCTGTTCCGGGGTTGTGTTTTCACGAGAGTTGATGATAAATTTTGTGGAAGATAAAAATAAAAATTTAACAACAGTTTTTATTTTTACTCTAAGTGTTTATTCCTTCAGATGGAAGATGGGTAACTACCCGACCTCCATTGGGTGGTTATTATAGTTGTGGGGCCCACACAAACCCCACCCCTACATATCCTCTAACCCCCCTCAACTCCCATTAATTTTGTTAACTTATGGTTATTAACTTATGGAATTAATGAAGTGAGTTAATGTGGAATTCAAACACTTGAATTTCAAAAGCCTTGTTCTGTTAATAAAATAAGTTAGGAACATATTTTATTGGTTTGGTGTTAGTTGTTTGAGAGCCTTTGGAGAAGGAGCTAAGGAAGTCTTGAGTTCTTCTTTCTCTTTGATGAAGAACGCGTAGAATGAACGATCTCTGACATGGAGCGCCAAGCCCTCGGAGATAGTCTTCGGTGACACCGACCTGCGATGCGACGTCTTCTTCCACGATGTTTTCCTTCTGCGATGTCTCTTTTCATGTCGGATTTCGCGTCGAAATCTCCGTCAACGTCTTCGAATCATCGCTTCGCGACGCCGACATTCGTCATCACTTTTATCAAGGTAGGGGTTTAATTTATTTAATTATTGCCATTCATCATTTCTAGTTTGTCGTTCTTCATAGTTATACGACAAAATGATATCGAATAACGAGAGCACTCTGGACCCCACAAACACGGCCAACCCTCATCCTTAATCATTGTTTGAATCTTTGTGGTCGGGATGGAATGGCGTGGTGCCGTCGCACGACGCGGGATCGTATGGCAAGTAATGCACGGCGCCGTCACGTCGCGCCGTGAAGATGAACAAGGACGCCACTCTGCCACGCCGCGTCGAAGAAAACCGAAGACACCACGGCCAGAGTGGGGCCGCGGTGGAAGGGCGTGGTGTCCTCGCACTGCGCTGGATGAACCAAGCTGTGGCCGATTCTGGGCCGCGGCGGAGCAGGGTGACCGGCGGCCGATTCCGGGCCACCAGTGTCGGCGAAGGAGAAGGACCTGCCGTCGTAGGTCCTTGATGGCAGAACCGGCCGACCGGTGTGGGCCGGCCGGACAAAGGAAAACCCGGGGAATTATTTCCCCTGGCCGGCCTACAAAAATGGCCCCCAATAAAGGGGGGCTGCGGTTACACCATGGGGCATGTGCCCCCCCTTGCCAACGGCTCTGCCGTTGGCCGAGCTGGCCAGCGCACTACGCGGGCCGCGCCGGTCCGGGACGACCCATACTCGGGGCGGGTCGACCCAGTTCGGGCCGACCGGGGGGGGGGGGGGGGTCTCGGGCCGGGTCGGTCCAGGCCCGAAACCCCCGTTTTCAGACCGTCTTCAGTCATTTTCCCATATCATGGGCTACGGACCTCCGATCGATGCACCGTCAGTTGCGATTCGATACTTGAATCGAGACGGTCGTTTCAGTATATCACACGCAAGGATTCGGAATACTTTGAGTTCGTCCGAGATGGTTCGTACATGAAACCAACCGGGCCCTCCGAGCAGAAACACTCATATCTTATGTTCCGGACGTCCGAATGACGTGCCGTAGAATTTTTTGGATTCCTATAAGTGAGACGGAACTTTTGGCTTACTCTGCCCGAGGTTTGGACATGGGTGGAGTATGGTCCGGTTGGTTTTTCCTTAAAAAACCAACCGGGCCCTTGGGACGAAAAAGCCAATAACTCTCAGACCGGGTGTCCGATCGACGCGCCGTCTACGACGTTGAGTTCCTATTGACGATACGGAAATTTTGGATACATAAACTCTGGAATATGTGTCAGTTGATGTATTAGCCTCTCGTCTAGTGAAGTGGACCCTCCCGAACGAGCTTGCTGTGTGCTGGAACCCTAGTGCTGGCTGTGACTGCTACTGTGACTGCGACGACGACTGTGCAGAGATTCTCAGTGGATTCGACTACGATGACTATAGCACTCAGCGATCCTATGTGGATCAGGGCTACCAATCCTGTGTGGGTCTGATCTTGTGTGGGTTAACACTCAGCGGTTCTGTCTGAGCCAGCGCCTACAGATCCTGTGTGGGTCCGATCCTGTGTGGGTCATTGTAGGGGTTAGTACCTATCGATCCTTTGTGGGTCCGAGGACTTAGATAGATCAGTGATCATCTCTATCATCTTTCGAAAAAGTATACATGTGTGAGCTAAATCCTATTTTACATTCCTGTGTGGATTGTGTTGTGCTATCCTATGTGGATTTTCGTTTTCTTTCCTGTGTGGACTGGGTTGTACTTCGACTCGGAGGTTGGTGCGTTTTGAAATTGATGACTTAGGTATATGTATGGGTATATACCTAAGCATTGTCGGTTGTTACATTGTGATTGTATCTTTCCTTTGTGGATTATCCTTTGTGGATTCTAGGAGACCTTCGGGGGTCTCGTGGTCCCTACTGAGTAGCTTATACTCACCCTTACATGGGATATGCCCGCACTACGTTGTGTTGGTTGCAGACGACAGACAACGCTGATCGTGGTGGAGGCTTTCGGAGCAGGACGGTACCTGGAGGTGGACCACTGGGCGAGGTGTACTCAGAGCGGATGGCTGGACCGAGGAGTTGTGGAGGCTATCTGTACTCACCCTTCAGGTGGGACTTCCAGAGGACGGCTCGACGCTGTGGCTTTTCTTTTCAATTGTTGTTTTCTCTTTCAGTTGTACTTTACAGTTGGGCTTGTATTTCCGGCCCCTTTACTTTCAGCACAGCTTGTTTCAGTTTTTACTTAGTGTGTTACTTCTGCTTGTACTCTGTGGTGTATGTTTACTTTTATAAAGTCAATGCCTTCCCTGTTACCAGGATTTACGCCTTTGGCGCTAGTCGCCAACCCCTGGCCTATGGAAGGCGGGCTTGGGGTAGTCACGACATGGGCCCCGAGGATGGGTCGTGAAAAATTGGTATCAAAGGAGTTCGGTTCTACTACAGAACTTGGGACTCTGATCTTTTTCTATGTGAAGAAATAGTTTTTAGCATATTGGGTGTGGTTATCAGTCCAGGGAGTCCAGTGTTGGTGCGGCGGCCGACGTATCCGTACACCAGGACCCTGACTTCTGATTTCTGACATAATGCACGAAAACCGTGATTGCATGTGTCTTTCAAGTTTTCTTTGTGATTAAATTGTATCAGCTCACCAGTTATACTATTATGACCATGGAGCACCTATTTCTTTTTCAGAATGGTCCCACGACGACAGCCAGCTAGGGTTCCGAGAGTTGAGCGTGACGACAGCCCACCGAGCGATGAGGCCTCGGTGCAGGGCCCTTTGTCAGCAGTGGCACCAGCGGTAGCTCTACCCACCGAGCCACTGATACTTCCAGCCCCAGCCGCTGATGATGCACGTCGCCTCAGTGAACTGTATGAGTTCCAGCGCCAGTGACCACCCAGGTTCCATGGGGAGATGGACTTCTAGGCAGCCGAGGACTGGCTGGAGGCAGTGGTACGAGTTTTTCGGTTAGTGAGGACACCAGCAGAACTCATGGTGATCCTCGCAGCGAGCCTACTGCACGCAGCAGCAGGCCGATGGTGGAACTTGATGCTCCAGGTGCACGATGCGGCATCTCCTCTCTAGAAGGACTTTAAGAGACTCTTCTGCTCAGAGTTCGTCCGAGCCAACCTCCGTGCGATGTGCATTCAGGAGATTCTTCAGCTGCGGCATGGCAGCATGATGGTCGCCCAGTACTCGGTGAGATTTACCGATCTCCTACACTACTCGACCGACATGGTATGAGACCCATTCTTCCGGGCCCGGACCGTTGAGCAGGGATTGAGACAAGAGATCATGGAATTGCTGATCTCCCTCAGCATTCCGACTCCGACAGGAGTACTGGAGCGAGCCCTTTTGATCAAGAGCATTCTTGCTGAGTCTACACCAGCGCCAAGACCCACCGCAGTGCGGCACGTAGTAGAGTCTTCTGCAGCAGGCAGTCGACGGCTGACACATGGGTCCAGGCAGACCATCCCCTCAGGCAGACGACCTCAGGACACTGGCTCAACTATGCGTGGCACACAGTGCAGAACCAGTCTTTCGAGAGGCAGGCAGTGCTACTCATGCGGCGGGCAGGGCCACATGGCTCGTGATTTCCCGACCCGCCGTGCCGAGGAGCAGCAGACGGTTGAGGGACCACCGAGGCAGAGGCAGAGGGTCGACCGTGGCGGTCCGCAGGGAGAAGGAAGACGAGGAAGAGGAGCTGGCCGAGAAGCAGGTGGTGGGAGATGCTTTGAGACCCTACCACCACCACCACGAGGAGGTCCACCCCGACCACAGGGAGCTGGCGGGAAGAGAAAGGAACAGTTCTAGGAAGCGGAGGCCTACGACCACGGCGCGCTCGAGATGATTCGAGGTATTATATGTGTCTATTCCACCCTTGTTGCTGTTCTTAAAGACACAGGAGCGAGTCACTCTTTCATAGCTGCTTCCCTTCTTCCAGAGCTCAGAGATTCCGACAGAGTCGTTGGCTTGATCCTTACTGCTAGAGACTCTTACGGGAGAAAACTCGACGATTACACACTGGTTCCAGTAGTGTGAGCTTACTCTAGGAGGCGAGTGATCTGGCTGTGATCTTCTTGTAGCGGCTTCGAGGCCTTATGACGTCATATTAGGCATGGATTGGTTGTCTACGTTCCATACATAAATTGACTGTATTAGGCACAAGGTGCGATGTGTACGTATCGATGAGAGCAGGTTCACCTTCACCGGTGAGAAGGGAGCATTTGCAGCGCAGGATGGACTTCTGTGGAGCAGAGTACAACCCATCACTCATTAGTTGGAAAGCCTCATCCTACGCGTTGTTGATGTGCGGAGTCCTAGTTTTCCTGTAGTGGTGGATCAGTATGCAGACATTTTCCCCGACGACGTTCCAGGACTACCTCCTCGCAGAGAGTTAGACTTTTATATTGACCTGTACCCTGGGACACCCACGATATTGACTCCAGCATATCGGATCGCCCCTGCTAAGCTTCAAGAGCTACAGGTACAATTGGATGACTTGCAGGGCAAGGGGTTCATCCGACCAAGTGTTTCACCGTGGGCTTCCCCGATATTGTTCGCCAAGAAGGTGGACGGGAGCATGCGACATTGTGTCGACTATCGTCTCCTGAACCAGGTGACAGTGAGGAACATGTATCCGCTAACTAGTATTGATGACCTCGTTGATCATCTCAATGGAGCACAGTGGTTCTCGAAGATAGACCTCAGGTCATGCTATCATCAGCTCAGAGTTCGAGATGAGGACGTGAAGAAGACAACCTACAGATGTTGGTATGGCCAATACGAGTTCTGGGTTATTCCATTCGGGGTAACCAATGCTCCAGCAGTGTCCATGGCCCTCATGAACAGGATATTTCAGCTATACCTCGATCGATTTCTCATAGTCTTCATCGATGACATTTTGATTTACTCGATGACTGAGGAGGAGCACACCTACCACTTACGAGTTGTAATAGATACAATCTGAGTGCACCAACTTTATGGTAAGCTCTCGAAGTTCCAGTTCTAGATATGGTAGGTCCACTTCTTGGGACACGCCATCTCTGAGGTGGGAGTTTCGGTGGATCCTGAGAAGATCGTGGCAGTTCTAGCTTGGGAGCCACCCAAAACTATGACAGAGGTGCAGAGTTTCTTGGGGATAGCTGGATACTACCGAATATTTGTGCCAAACTTCTACAGAGTTTCGGCACCACTCTCAGCTTTGACGAAGAAGGGGAAACCCTTTGTGTGGTCAGACAGATGTCAGTAGAGCTTCCAGGAGCTGAGACAGAGATTGACCAGCGCACATATCTTGAGGTTTCCTGAGGAGGAAGTAGGGTACGTAGTCTACTGTGATGCATCAGGGACTGGTCTCGGATGTGTCATGATGCAGGAGAAGGCAGTGATCACCTATGGATCACGAAATTTGAGGCCGCATGAGCATAACTACACTGCCCATGACCTAGAGTTAGCAGCAGTGTTCTTCGCTCTAATGACATGGCGACACTACCTGATGGGCGAGGGCTTTACAGTCTTTTCTAACCATCAGAGTCTCAGGTACATCTTCTCTCAGAAGGACCTGAACCTGAGACAGTGGCGATGACTCAAGTTCCTCCAGGACTATGACTTTGAGATAGTCTATACTCTTGGGAAAGGGAACGTGGTAGCCGATGCTCTCAGCCGGAGGATGGGAATTCAGCTACTCGAGGAGGCGACATAGCAGCTAGCCGCTTTGCGGATATCCTTCATGGATAGAGATGGTGCAGCCTTCCTTCAGTCTCTCACAGTCTCTCCTCCACTTCTACAGCGGGTCAGAGAGGCACAGCGTGGGGACGCTGACTGTGAGACACGGTGTGCACAGATATCCTCAGGACATGTACCTGATGGCTTCTCCTTTGGAGCAGATCACGACATCCATTTAAGAGGACGCACCTTAGTACCAGTATCTTTACGAGAGGAGGTGTTGAGAGAGTTTCACAATTCTACTTTTGTGGTACATCCTGGAGTGGCAAAGATGTACCAATACCTCAGATGACAGCACTGGTGGCCGGGCATGAAGAAGGCTGTGGCAGAGTTCGTTTCTCGATGACTCACCTGCCAGCAGGTGAAGGCAGAGAATCAGGTACCAACAGGCTTGATACAACCCTTAGAGGTCCCAGAGTGGAAGTGGGACGAGATATCTATGGACTTCCTTACTGTACGTCCACGGACTTCCAGAGGTCATGACTCCATCTGGTTGATTGTCGACCGACTCACCAAGTCGGCACACTTCTTACCCATTAGAGAGCAGGGCTTAGTGGAGAGCTTGGGGCGACTCTACGTTCAGAAGATTGTACGGCTTCACGGTGTGAAATCATCTATCGTCTCCGATGGAGATGCTCGCTTTACTTCCCGGCTTTGGAAGGGGTTTCAGGAGGTGTTCGGGACGCAACTATGTCTGAGCACAGCCTTTCTCCCTCAGATGAATGGTCAGACGGAGAGGACCATTCAGACTCTCGAGGACATGCTCCGCGCATGTGTCCTAGACTTTGGTCGCACCTGGGAGGACCACATACCCTTGGTGGAGTTCGCGTACAACAACAGCTACCACTCCACCATCGGGATGACACCATATGAGGCGTTGTACGGCAGACCATGTAGATCTCCTTTGTGTTGGACAGACGCTGGGGAGTCAGCACTTGTGGGACCAATGTTGGTCCAGGACATGACAGAGAAGGTCCAGGTCATCTAGGAGCGGATGAGGACAGCTCAGAGCTGGCAGAAGTCATATGCTGACAGGAGGTGGAGGACACTAGAGTTCGAGGATGGCGACTACATCTTCTTGCGTGTCTCACCTCAATGTGGATTACGGAGATTTGGCCGAGGGGAAAGTTGTCTCCAGGCTTCATCGGACCGTTCCAGGTCCTCAGCAGGATTAGCAAGGTGGCTTATTGTCTGGCTCTACCACCTCAGTTGCACCGGGTGCACGACGTCTTCCACGTATCTCAGCTGAGGAGATACGTGCACGATCCGACGAACATCATTGACCATGGGGAGCTTGACGTTGATGATGGGATAACTTTTGTGAAGGTCCCAGTGGAGATCGAGGATCAACAGGAGCGGTTCCTACATTGACGGTAGTTTCCTCTAGTGCGCATCAGATGGCAGCATAGGAACCTCTAGGAGAGCACTTGGGAGCGGGAGGCTCAGATGCGTGCTCAGTAACCACATTTGTTTCCCTAGTTTTCGATGTATCTTTACGGAGACGTAAAGCCCTGATTTTGGAGTAATGTAAAGACCCGTAAAATTCAAGGAAAATGTTTTCTTAATTTTCTTTGGGATTTTACAAGAATGCAGTTTCCGACAACACTTGATTTCGAGGCCCGGTGTGCCCGGAACTTCTATCCGATGTTTTGCTCGGGTAAGTTCAGTGAACGAACGAGCGTGATTTTTCTAACTTTTGAACTAGTGCTCGGAATCGAATTCCAAGGACACCGATGGAACTGTAGCGCCGGTAATTTCTTCGGAACACATGTTCCAGAGTTTTGTTTTCATGAGAGTTGATGATAAATTTTGTAGAAGATAAAAATAAAAATTTAACATCAATTTTTATAATTACTCTAAGTGTTTAATCCTTCGGATGGAAGTTGGGTATCTACCCACCCTCCCCGGGGAGGTTATGAGGGTGGTGGGGCCCACACGAACCCCACCACTTCATATCCTCTAACCCCCATCAACTCCCATTAATTTTGTTAACTTAATTTTATTAACTTTTGGAATTAATGAAGTGAGTTAATGTGGAATTCAAACACTTGAATTTCTAAAGCCTTGTTGTTTTATTAAAATAAGTTAAGAACATATTTTATTGGGTTGGTGTTAGTTTTTTGATAGCCTTTGGAGAAGGAGCTTAGGAAGCCTTGAGTTCTTCTTTCTCTTTGACGAAGAACGTGAAGAACGAACGATCTCCGACGTTGACTGCCGAGCCCTCAGAGACCATCTTCCATGACACCGACCTGCGATGCGACGTCTTCTTCCATGATGTTTTCCTTCCGCGACGTCTCTTTTCGCGACGGTTTCTGTGACGAAATCTCCGTCAACGTCTTCGAATCCTTGCTTCGCGACACCGACGTTAGTCATCTCTTTTATCAAGGTAGGGGTTTATTTTATTTAATTATTTCTGTTCATCATTTCTAGTTTCTCGTTCTTCATAGTTATAAGACCAAATGATATCGATTAACGAGAGGGGGATGGACCACACAAGCACAGTCGACCCTCCTCCTTAATCCTTGTTTGAATCTTTGGGGTTGGAACAGAATGGCGTGGTGCCGTCGCACCACGTGGGATCGTACGAAAACTAATGCGCGGCGCCGTCGTGCCGCGCCGTGAAGTTGAAAAAGGACGTGATGCTGTTGCGCCACGTTGAAGAAAACTGAAGAAACTGCGGCCGGAGCAGGGCCGTAGTGGAAGGGCGCGGTGACGTCGCACCGCGCCGGACGAACCAAGTCGCCGCCGATTCCAGGACACGGCGGAGGAGCGTGACCGGCGGCCGGTTCCAGGCCACCGGTGTCGGCGAAGGAGAAGGACCAGTCGTTGTTTTTCCTTGTTGGCAGAACCGGCCGGTGCGGGCCGGCCGGACAAAGGCAAACATGGGGAATTAATTCCCCCGACCGGCCTACAAAAATAGCCCACATTAAAGGGGGGATGCGCTGTGCCTAGGCCGGGCTGGGCCACACCGGCCGGGCCGGGCCATGCCCAGCCAGGCCGGGCCGACCCGGTTGGGGCCGACCGGGGGGTCTCGGGCCCGGTCGTTCTCGGGCTCAAAACCCCCGTTTTCGGACTGTCTTCGTTGTTTTGCCCGTAACATAGGCTACGAACCTCCGATTGACGCACCGTCAGTTGCGATTCGATCCTTGAATCGATTCGGCCGTTTCAGTATATTGCGCTCAGGGTTTCAGAATACTTTGTGTTTGGCCAGGATGGTTCGTACATGAAACCAACCGGGCCCTCGGAGCGGAAACACTCATATCTTAAGCTCCGGATGACTTATTGACATGTCGTCGACTTTTTTGGATTCCTCTAAGTGAGACGGATCTTTTGGCTTAATCCACCTAAGGTTTGGACGCAGGTGGAGTACGTTCGGGTTGGGTTTTCCTTAAAAAACCAACCGGGCCCCTGGGACGAAAAAGCCAATAACTCTCAGACCGGACGTCCGATCGACGCGCCGTCTGCGACGTTGAGTTCCGGTTGATGATACAGAACTTTTGGATACATCAACTCTGGACTATGTGTCAGTTGATGTATCAGTCTCTCGGCTCGTGGAGCGGACCCTCCCGAATGAGCTTGCTGTGTGCGGGAACCCTAGTGCTGGCTGCGACTGCCACTATGACTATGACGTCAACTGTGCAGAGAGCCTCAGTGGATTCGAAGGCGACGACTACAGCACTCAGCGATCCTGTGTGGATCAATGCTATCGATCTTGTGTGGGTCTGATCCTGTGTGTGTCAGCGCTCAGCGGTTCTGTGTGAGCCAGCACCTACAGATCATGTGTGGGTCTGATCCTATGTGGGTCATTGCGGGGGTTAGTACCTATCGATCCATTGTGGGTCCGGCGACTTAGATGGATCAGTCATCATCTCTACCGTCTTTTGAAGAAGTATACCTGTGTGAGCGGAATCCTGTTTTACTTTCCTGTGTGGATTGTGTTGTGCTGTCCTGTGGGGATTTACGTTTGCTTTCATGTGTGTACTGGGTTGTACATGGACTCGAAGGTTGGAGCGTTTTGGAATTGATGACTTAGGTATATATATGGGCATATCCCTAAGCAGTGTAGGTTGTTACTTCGTGATTGTATCTTTCCTTTGTGGATTATCCTTTGTGGAATCTGGGAGACCATTGAGGGTCTCGGGGTCCCTACTGAGTAGCTTATACTCACCCCTGCATGAGCTATGCCTGCACTACATTGTGTTTGTTGCAGATGACAGATAGCGCTGATCGTGGTGGAGGCTTGCGGAGCAGGACAGTACCTGGAGGTGGACCACTGGGCGGGGTGTACTCGGAGTAGGCGGCTGGACCGAGGAGTTGTGGAGGCTATCTGTACTCACCCTTCAGGTGGGACTTCCAGAGGATGGCTCGACGCTGCGGCTTTTCTTTTCAGTTGTTGTTTTCTCTTTCAGTTGTACATTATAGTTGGGATTGTATTTCCGGTCCCTTTACATTCAGCACATCTTGTTTCAGTTTTTATGTAGTGTTTTACATCCGCTTGTACTCTGTGGTGTATGTTTACTTTTATAAATGCAATGCCTTCCCTATTACTGGGATTTACACCTTTGGTGCTAGTCGCCAACCCCTGGCCTATGGAAGGAGGGCTTGGGGTAGTCACGACACGAGCCCCGAGGATGGGTCGTGACAATGATATACAAAGATAAATGGTTAAATGAAGAAAAAAATATTTATGAGAATATATTTTCATAGTAAGCTTTTCATTTCACAAATTTTATTCTAGGTAATGAATGATGAAATAAATTAATAATATATACTTGAAAGGATAATACTTGTAGGGATGTATATTTTTTTATTTTTTTATTATGGATTTCTTTTCATTTATGTATTTTATAGTAGTAATGGAGACATGATTATAATTGAATATCTCTGTAATAATGTATTTTTCGATCACTATTGAGAGTCTTTTGATTAGTTTATTACTTTTATGTGGGTTCATAACTATGTATCTTGAAAACTATTCAAGCACAAATTTTCAATAATAATTAAAATTTTATAATGGAAAAAATCTTTTTATTTTGTTAAAATTAAATATATATTTTGTTTGTAACACATTTTAATGTGATTGGAGTGGATAAATTGGACATGAATTTCATTGTCAAATATATTTTAGATAACAAATTCACATTCAAATTATATATAATTATATTTATATTAACGTTGAAATTGATAGCAAGAATTCTAGGTTAACCATTGTTAGAAGATATATGTTTTACTATTAAACTGCTAAGGCTTCTTTTATAAAATGGGAGGTAAGAGTCAATGGTTTGTTTTGTTCTTTAATATTTACAAAAAAAATCTTTTTTAAAATCATTTTCTCAATGTGTCTATGTTCAAATTTTACATCGCTTACAAGCTACAATTATTGGCCAAATATAGAGAATTATTGTTAAATTTGGCATCAAGTTGAAAACATGGTGAACTAAGAGTATATGTTATATCATGTTATGAGTATCTATCATTTTCCCTCTTTCACTCTTTCCTTTTTACTATAAAAATGGTTTATTTCATCTATCAATAACTCATTTAGTGGAAGTATATATTGTTTACTTTTCCATCAACATCAACATTGGTTGTTTGTAAACTCAAACTCTCACAATAAAAATTCAATATTAGTTATGATCCTCGACAAAACATGTTCTCAATTGTGTGCCTCAATGGTTTCATGCCTCCTATTGACTCTATATACCTCTTAATTTTATATCTATGTACATTATTAGTCCTGGAGTATGTTCTAAACCCCTACCGTATTTCTAATTATTCAATGTATGATACATTTTTCATGTACTTATTAGTAGTAGGGTAATTAAGAAGTTAAAAGTTTTCATGTTGAACCGATAATGCTACTGAAATAGAACATTCATGACACATAAATATATATTGGTGGAGTATATAGATATATTTATTTGTGGGGGGGGGGTATATTTCTTCCCCCATTTACTATTTTTTTATTTTTTAGTATTATTAAAAAGTATAATGGGAATCTATTTTAATTATAGTGTCTTTGTTTGAGTTTTCAGCTGGAGGGATTCATCAAATATGGAATCTCTATTAAAAGGTTGAAACCTATTTGGTAATATCATATAATGTATAAAATTTGATTTCACGAATAAAAACTTGTTTTTATAGAGTTTGGTCCTTTTTATATAATAGGATTACATATTTCAATTTAGTTAATATGTTTTTAATACAATTCTTTCTATTTAATCTATAACTATTTTAAAAAAATTATTAATTACATATATATTTATGATCAATTTGTAAATTTTTTGATTGATATTGGGGAGATGGTTTTTTCTAGTTTTTGTGTACATTTAAATCCCAAAAAAATAAATATATTTGATGATCAAAGGTGAGAGGATGATAAAATAATTTATATGTAACACTTTTCCCAAAACATTCTATAGGTCATCAATATTTATTAATGTTAGGGAGGTTGAAATGGAATTATAATTTTTTTGATTTATATTATGCATGTTAATTGTAAAACCCAGAGATTTTGTAAATATTTTAATTGATTTTACTCTCATATATTATTCATTTCATGTAAACTGAGAAATATTTGTTTATATATATATATATATATATATATTAAAACATTAAGCCAAATATTTCTTCCACACAACACTGAAGTAGATTGATCTACAAAAATTACAAACATTTCTTGTGTTACACGCATTACTAACATAACCAGTGCAACCATAACACCATCTGCACATACATTTTACAAAACACCATTATTTCAATGAAACATAATTTCATTTACATAATTATTTAACTGAGATAATTATAACCTTGAAATTAGTCATATTAAAATTAATAGTGAAAACTAGTTCTCAAATAATGTTTATTATGGTTTTATATAAATAAAACCTATTTGTTATGAAATATAAACATTTTGGTAATTCCCTTATATGTTTTAAAAAATTATTTTTCAAAAGAAATTATTTTAATTTCCTTCTATGTAAAAAAAAATTTAATTTTATAAAATTTAATGAATTTAATTTAATAAAATAAAATTATTTTTTGAATTTATATCATCAATATTATCTTACATTATAATTTTTCTGATTTTTATGTGAATCATCATTTATTATTAATAGTGAAAAATACTAGGTTTTCGTTAAAAAATTTAGACTATTTAAATAATAATTAATTTTAAATTGAACATTAAATTTGTTTTAATGTTAGATTAAATCAATTATACATATATTAACATAATTTAGGTCATAATAAATAATTTCACATTGAAATATAATATAAAATATTAACAAACCATTGATCATTTTTAAATTAAAAAACCTGTAATTTCATCTTGTCTACTGGATTTGAATTAATTTTAATTTCCCCTCTTTTGTGAATTTAATTTATAAAATCTAACATAACCAATTTGATTCAGTATAATATTTATATTCTAATAATAAATTGTTAATTTTTGATCAAAAGGATTTGTAAGAGTGATTAAAATCAATCCCAGGAATTAAGCATGTCATGAACTTAATTATGATCTAAACCATAAAATTTTGGGTCAAAAGGAATTATAAATTTGAAATAAAAATCTATAATATATTTAGGCCATAAATATTCTATTATTTAGTTTTTTTGGTTTGGTGTGAATTTTTTTCCGTAATAACATCTCCACAACTTATTTGTTTTTAAAAATTCTAAGTGAGTCCTTTTTCTTCCCTATAGAAGGACACCACCACTACCACTTCCTCACAACTCTAAACACTATTAGGTTAGGAAAATACCTACCTAATTTATTTTCCAAAATCCTTATATTCCTCCTTGAATACCAATTTGGGAATAAGGAAATCAAGTTAGCATATTGGCACAGACCAAAACAATATACCCAATTAAGAGGTAACACCTTCTCTGAAGATTAATTCTTTTAAATTCATTATCCACCACCCCCCCATACACACAAATTTTCAATCATTACATTATTTTATAAAATCACAATTATAAAAATATACTAGGTTTTTATGAAGATATTTTTAGTTACACTTACACACACCTCCATCTAATGGGTAACGATCATAATGTTTTTGTATAAGGTGAATTACTGTATCAAAAAATGATGAATTTCATTTTTCCATTGCCACCTATCATGGTTTCAATTATAATGGGAAAAATTATATATTATATATATTTTATTTATACTATAATTATTCTTCTTTAATTTTAATTTTGGAATATAAATTTATATTTTTCATATTATGTCCAAATGATAATTTTGTCTGATTATTATAATACACGTATACCTTATATAAATGATATATAAATAATGGTTTACATTCTATAATCAGGATAAAAATATAAGTACCAAAAATATAACAAATGAAGACACATATGAAAAATAAAACCAATATTACCTGAAGTGAAACCATAACGTAGCATATTTAACAAGAGGAAAATATAAAGTCGTAATCAAACTATATATTGTATTATATAAAATAATATGGTTATGTAAAAGATTTATAATAAATTTAAATTTTTTATATAGGTGGTTTTAATGAGTATGATAAGAGTTAAGACACAAGGTAATGGTATTTCATCTATCATTTAATTTCCATGAGATATATGCATTGTTCACCAACCGTTCCATTTATGTGGTGTACGTACTTCCCATGATTATATTATATTTATCATATACGTAAATTTATTGGTATTAGGAAATATATTTTTTGATCATTGTTCCATGGGGTTTATATTTAAAAAGTTACCAAATCGGTCAAAATGTCTTGTCATAATTTTACTTCTATTAGACTCATGTTTTGTCATGCACCTATAATCTTTTACATGTCTATATACATCCATCATACATGTTATATCATGAATATAATTATTATCATGTAATTTTAATCTTAATGTAATTTAAATTTCTTACATAGAAATTATGGTAACGATTTACCATGTTATAAGAGTTTATCGACACAATCTCATCATTTTTTGAGATTATTTATGTTTATGATTTCTTTGATGAATTATTATGTTGCAACTCTCAAAATATCCATGAATATTATTATCATTATGTTATTCATACCATATTTATTTAGTGATACCATTTTTTACTCATTGTTTCATAATAAAGTTAATAAATTATTTTTAAGAAAGCACGATTTTACCCTCTCGTCAGTCAGAAATCAATATTCCTTCAAAACCATATTTTATAAAAATGGTATCAATGATAATTAAAATGATATACTAATATAATTAAATAAATTATTTCGAATTTTTTATTTTACTAATTTTCTCAAATAAATATTCATATCTCTTTCCAAAAAAGGCAATTTTCTATTATTTTTACCATGAAAAAGAATTTTCTTTTTACATAATATGACCTGTACGAATTTATGCACCATTAATATGTTGATCCACTATTTTTATGAATAAATATGTTTTTAAGATAATTGTTTGAAAGATATTTTCATAAATTTTTTTTAAAAAAGTGTTGAAAACTTATTTTTTTAGGTTTTAAAGGGAAAATGGTTTTCAAAACATTTTCAAGTTTCTTTTATAAGTACTCACAGAAGATGGATTTCAAAAAAAATCATGCTATATTCATATTTTTTCAATTTTTATTCAAGTAAAATGGATTTTAAATTTTTTATTCATGCTTTATTTATAAGGTTTTGATTAATTTTAATGTGAAATTGTTTTTAAAGCATTTTCAAGCACTGCTTATATGTTTTCGGACTATTTTTCTAGGAATTTATTTTCAATGAATTTGCATTTTTTTTTATAAATTATAAAAGTGTTTTTGATGAAAAACGTTTTAAAAATGTTTTGAATATTATTTTAAAAAAATTCAAGGGAAAAGGTTTTCAAATGATTTCATTTATTCTTAATAAGTTTTAAGGTTATTTTATATTTAAATGATTATAAAATGGTTTTGTGTACTAAAAAGACTTTTTTAATTAATAAAATATATTTTCCCTAAGATTTTTTTTGAAATATATTTCATAATTATTTTCTATCTATGATGAAATCTATTGATGTTACTTGTTCCCCTTATCATAAATGATCTAATTGTTATATTCATATAATTACTTTAAATTTGTTATTATCAATTTAATGTTCTTTATGAATACAATTTTAACTTCATTGGTTTTATATTTATAATCCTCATTTCCCTTTAATGAGTTTTATGTTTTTGAAATATTTTTTACTTTCACATGTTTTAAGTTTATGAAATCTATTTCTCATTATCGGGATTTATATTTATCAAATCTGTTTCTATTTCATAGGTAATTTGTTTATAAAATCAATTTCTATTTTATTTTTCTTATGTTTATGAATCCCATTTCTCTCTCCTGACTTCTATGATTATGAAATTTGTTTCACATTCTCAGGTTATACATTTATGAAATACAATTCTCTTTTAAGAGATACGATTTTGATGAAATGATTCTAAAAAATATATAATTTCACATGTTATGAAATATTTACATGGTTATGATATTAATTTAATTTAATGGGTTAGGATATGATTGTTTATGATTTTTTTGGCACATGTATGTA
The DNA here is from genome assembly GCA_963277665.1 of Viscum album. NCBI lineage: Eukaryota > Viridiplantae > Streptophyta > Magnoliopsida > Santalales > Viscaceae > Viscum > Viscum album. Next base: position 1,033,858,454 of record OY728125.1, read on the forward strand.
TGATTTCACAATGAGACGAGTAATACCTATATCTCCCTATAATGCATTATGTAAAAATGTATATCTCATGAGATAAACTAAGATGTTATTAGGAGTGAACCTTTACTACTAAGAAGGATATGGGAGTGAAACATGACTACCAAGAGGGTAAAAAGAGTGAACTCAAGCTACTGAGATGGCCATGGGAGTGTGACATGGCAACCAAGAAGGTATGAGGAGTGAAATCATACAACAAATATAGCCATGGGTGTCAATGATAAATACCATTATGATATGAGGACTGAACACGTGCTATTAATATAGACATGGGAGTGAACCAGGATTGCTAATGTGGTATTGGGAGTGAAACCATACTTCTCCATCCAAGATAAATTTTTTATTCAAAAAAACGGAAACACACCAGATCAAGGGCATCCCCTTGATAATGAGTTCTTAAATAATGTAAGCCGAGGGCATCCCCTCTAATTAAGTTCACCGCCTCAGGTTTCAGGTTGCAAATAGGAATGAGCCAAGTGTGCCCGGTAGTCTGCTCAGCCGAGGAGGCCAGATGATCAGCTACTTTGTTTCCCTCCCGCATTGTATGGGAAACATGAATGGAGTCACGAATCAGTGATCTGCATTTCCTATCTTGATATTAAATGGACCAATAGGAGCTGCCCTTTCCCCTCAGAGAAACATGAAGAATGAGAGAGTCGGTCTCGGCCTGAGTTATCACCACACCTTTATGGAAGCAGAGCAGTAGGCCCGTGAGCAAAGCCTTGGTCTCCGCCATGAGAGGGTTACCCATGAAAAAACAAGAGGAAAAAGCTAGAACAACATCACCTTGGGTGTCCCTAACCACACCCCCTCCACTCATTCTACCAGCCACACATGACCCGTCAGTATTGAGTTTGAGACCAGAACTAGGTGCCTTCCAGGAAACCCACCTTCCCCGCACCTCTTCTGAAGCAGTCATAGGATGGGGGATATTAATCTGCAGCCTGCCAAATGAAGGAGCATCCCGCCACTCCTTGTGAAGAGAAGACCAGTCTAGTAGCAAGAATCTCATCCTTACTAAAATGGATCGAGTCGAAGAGGCCTCACCTTCGAAGCGGGCCTGGTTTCTGGCCTTCCATAAACACCAGCACCCTGCACTCAGAATCGCCGTCCGAGACGTACGCTCCTTCTCCATCCCGAGAGACCCTTGAAACCAGCCCTCCAGGAACGAGCAGACATCCCATTGTCGAGGGTAAGAAAAACCAGAACCACCGAAACATTTCCACAACTCTGCTGCCCAGTCCCCTTCAAAAAACAGATGAATCACACTCTCCACCTTCTTATTCCTGCAACATTGGCATGTAGATGCTAGGTTCGTGCCCAAGTTTTTAACACGATCATCCGTGGCCACTTCTTTCCTTCTGATACGCCAAAGAAGAAAGTTGAATTTAGTCGGGATGAGATTGCACCACAGCACGCCATTCCATTCTTCCTGGTGGTTCTGCTTGGAAACCAGCCTTCGATACTCTCTGTTGGAAAAGACTCCAGAAGTCAAGGGAGAGAAAACACAGATATCCGGACTTGTGTTTAACTTGATGGACGCCAGAAGGTCTTGCTGATCAGCATTCAGCACAGCCTCTGTAAACTTGGGAAACAGCATCGCCTCTTTTATTGTAATCAAAGGAGCAGGACACCCCGGGAAAACAAGAGAGTTACCAGCCCAGTTCTTGTGCCAAAAAGAAAGGTCCCCTGAACCAACAATCCATCTGGAATGCGGGAGCAGAAACTGAATCAGGGGGAAAACCTTCCCCCATAGAGGAGATCTGTATCCATGCCTTTCATCTTTCCGAACCCCACCAATCTGTGACATGGTTCTTCCCCAAAGTGTTCGTTCCTCCAGAACTTCCCAGGCAAGCTTTGCATGCATACAGTTAATCGAGCTGCGAAGGCTCCTGACACCAACTCCCCCTTCTAACACCGGCCTTGCCATTTTATCCCAAGAGACCCAGTGCCTCTTGCCTTCGGCTTTTGCATCCCAAATGAAGTTACATAGGATCCTGTCAATCGTTTTGATCACACCTTGAGGCCCATTGGAAGCAACCACCGCGTGCATGGGGATGGAAGACAGAACGCTATTAACTAAAGTAATACGGCCTCCAAACGGCAGGAATTTGTTTTTCCAGTTCAGCACTCGGTTAGTTATCTTACACACAATTGGATCAAAGTCACGTACCCGTAGTCTCCCCGAGGAAATTGGTGTGCCCAAGTACTCCAGAGGCAGATCCCCATGCTGCATGTTCAGTCGGCTACACAATGAGGCCACCCGGCTAGCAGTGCTCTGTTTTGGAAGAATGAAACTGCTCTTGGTGGAGCTGATGGTCTGGCCACTCCAGTGGCAATAAGTTTGAAGGATGTGCATAATACCTCGAACCGACTTCTTCCCACCGTTGATGAATATGATAGTATCGTCCGCGAACATCAGATGAGAAACCAAGGGTACATTCATCCTCTTCTTAAAAGGATTTAGAATCCCTTGATTTAGACCTCTTTGAATGAGCCTTCTTAGAGTGTCTTGAGCCAGGATGAAGATGCTGGGAGATAGGGGATCGCCTTGCCTAAGGCCTCTAGTAGCCTTGAAGAAGCCATGCACCTTGCCCATAAGAGCCACTGCCATCCATGGGGAACTGAAACTTCGAAATAAGAGATCCACCACATTATCTGAAAGTCCAATGCTTGAGAGAACTCTGTTAATGAAGCTCCATTCAATTCTGTCAAAAGCCTTGTTCATATCCACTTTGATTGCCAAGTTCGAGCCGTGGTTCTTGATATTAATATCCCTTAGCATCTCCTGAGCCGTCGCTATCGCACCTTGAATGGATCGCCCTTTCACAAACCCATGTTGTTCCAAACAAATCCATGCCGGAAGAAACATGGTTAATCTCTGGTTAATGACTTTCACCAAGATTTTATAGGGGAAGTTGCATAAGCTAACTCGCCTATAGTGAGACAGAGAAGAAGAGTTGTTAATTTTTGTTATGAGCACCATAGTTGTTGCACTAGCCACCCTTGGAATGCTCCCACCCTGGAAATAGTCTTGGACCGCCTCAATAATATCCTTATTAACCCTCTCCCAAACCCCTCTGTAAAACTATCCCGGGAAGCCGTCAGGCCTAGTGGCACTATCTGGATTATGGTGTTGCATGGATGCTTGAATTTCCTCCTCACTAGGAATGGCCTCAAAGACCTCATTATCCGCCCGAGTCACCCTCTTGGGAATCGCCTCCCACAGCTCGCTCTGACCACTAGGATATCCCGTAGCCATCCCTGTATTAGGTCCAGCAAGGAGATCTTTAAAGAAGGAAACTGCTAAACCCCCCACTGTGTCCCTGTCATTCGAATATGATCCGTCTTCTAACAGGAGGTTAGGTGTGGATAGGCGCTTTCTCTCTCTGATGAAAGCATGGAAAAAAGCCGAATTACAGTCCCCCTCTTGATGCCATCTCACCCGGGAGCGATCCCGAGCCAACCTTTCATGTTTAAGAAGATCCTCAGCCCAGCACTCCTTAATACTCACGAGGTTATCAAAAACCAAGCCATCCCACTCCTCCTCCAAGTTAGCCTCCAGGCCTTCGATACTCTGCTTCAGGTTCTCCATATTATGATCAAACAGAGGAAGCTCCCTTGCCCACGACATCAGATTGAGTTTCAAATGCCTCAGTGTATTATGAATTTTAACCCACGAGTGCCCCTGTACATACTCGTTCCATGAGATCTTTACGAGACGATGGAAGCTATCCATTTGGGCCCACCGTTGATTAAAATGGAACGCTTCTTGACGATCCTGCATGGGAACCAAAGAAACCAGAATTGGAGAATGATCAGAGAGCCCACGTACCAAGTGTTTGACCCTTGCATCTGGGAACTTGCACATCATGTTGTTGTCAGCCAAGCAGCGATCAATCCTGCTCCAGCATCTCCTCCTGTCGGATTGATTATTACACCAGGTGAAACTATCTCCCGAAACCCCCAGGTCAAGGAGGCCCTTATCCGCCAGGAACAGAGCAAAGTCCCGACTCGCCTTTCTGGGGAACACTCCTCTACCCTTTTTATCCTCGGTGTCCAGTACAACATTGAAATCCCCCGCGACAAGACAGGGAATGTCCATTGGGTTAAAGGCCCCGAGTCCATGCCAAAGGAGTTTCCGTTCCTGGAGGTTACAGCTCCCGTACACAAACGAGACAAAGAAGCATTCCCCCCCTTTCGTTACTTTCGACGTGATAAATTGATCACCTGAATCAATAAAATCCACTACACACTCCTTATTCTAGAAGATCCATATGTGATTATTGATCGGGTCGGCATGCGTGGACCTGCTCATGCGCATTTTCCTTGCAAAAGAACTGATCTTAGAAACCCTCTGTTTATGGAATATGATCAATATTTAATTATCGTTCATGTCTTATTAACTACCATTCCTTATTATGATCTTTGATATGAAGATTATGATCATGAAATGTCATTCTCAGGTTTCATACCCTTTTTCCACGTTATGCTTAAGTCTTTTATTTATTCACCCTTACTAATAATTTGAGATCCCCCTTTCTTATATTTCCTTTCTCAATGTTATAGTGAATGGTTTTAGGTAGAAGTAATAAAGGTGTAGATCATTTTGGGATATGTTGAATATCATTCCCTAGTATAGAATATTTTTTCCATGTTTACAAATAAACATAACTATTATAGTCCATAGGCTTGTATTTTTTTCCAATTTAAAAAATATTCAACTAATATGATTTCAAAGCCATGTATTTTAAGCATGGTTAACTACATTTGGTATCAAAATAATGGTTCAATCAACCATCAAAAACAAGGAAGGAAAATATTTTGTGAGATCCCTATGTATATTACTAAAGATATATAGAGGGATGTCTCTATAGAAAAGTATAAGGATGAGTTAACATTTAGGAAAATGTCCTTGAATTTTGGTAAAGTATATAGTGTGTTTTTTCCATGAAATAATTTAATGTCTAAATAATACAACACTATATCACTCTAGAATATATGCAACTAGGGGTAATAACTCCGAAAATATTTTTTGTTCTTAACACGGGGAATCTGGTACACGATAATAGGCCTTGTTGCATACCTTGATTTCCAATCATGGGGGATATGCCTATGAAATTCATTAACTCTTCATGAACCATCATGAAGGATCTTGATATAATATGACTATGAATAACCTAGGATAAAAATATGTATTCATATAATAAATAAGTATGATCTATGATTTAGACATCCTATGTGTAATTTTTCTTGATTATGTGGCTTTCTTATATGATTTTTGTTTCTCACCCCATGCTTTTTAGTTTTATTCTATAGAGAGGACTATAAGGACCATGGAAAAATTTAAATGTTTCATATGTGGAATGAATTTGAATTATGTAAATCTATTTCAAAATGGTAATCTCATAAAGGGAATCAGGATGTTAGTATGAGTATTGGTTTTGTATCTGAAGATAATGAGACTTCAAATGACATCTGAATGTAATGTGATGTTATTCCAGTAATGTTTACATTAAAAAAAGAATAATGATTAGATTGGGGTTAAGGAACCTTAACACTTTATTCGTATTTAATATTCTAGGAAATATGTATTAGGGTATAATTTAATGAATATTGAGTAATGGTTTAAGAATAACATTTGATCAATGAAGTATTTTTGTTTTGGAATTCAAAGATTCAATTATATGAATCATGAAATGTACAAAATTTTTCAGTATAATTTTAGATTAAGTATTGAAAAATCCATGTTGAATGGTAATGAATTGATAGAAAAGTGATATCATGGAAATGAGATATTCTAGTTAAGGGAATGAAACACTAAATTAACTCCTAAAAATGAGACAATAATCATTGTACAGTGATATGTTGGATATGAATAAGTAAATTTGACAGCAGGGATTACCTAGAACTAATTATGAAAAAGTGTTCTATGCCATAATGGATGTTGTGTAAAACATAATGGATTTAATGAATAAATAAAATAATCATTAGAATAAGATTAAATGAATGTTTTCTAAATGGATTTATTGTAATTTACCAAGTGTATATACACATGTTTGGAATGTGACAACTATGAGATACATTGTGATATATCGGGTAATCAATGCTTAGATAATTTCATGAATATCTTCCAATAATTATCAATTTTCATATTTAATAAGCTTTATAAGGTTAACCATTAATGAAACATTTATGTTAATCTTCAGATTAAGTATTTATGTAATAAGTTTGTATTGATAAACGTATTTAAAAGGATTTTTAGTAATTAACCATACTTCAAGTATTTCTAGATTATATATTTTTGGAAATTATATTAGTGTGTTATTAGAAATGTACATCTTGTACTTTAGGTGACATCCAATCAAGTCTATAAAGGACACATGTTTTGAACCCATGACCGAAGGATGATAAGGGTTTCATGCCTACCACTAGAATACAAAATGTCATGGTTTATGTATAATTATTTTTAATGAATAATTATATATGATGAATCAATATTGGTAATTATTAAAATTAGAGATTTTTTTTACATTGTATATTTTTATGAATATTTATAGATAAATACATATGTTTTTCATCATTATATGGGCCTTTAGATCTGATAAAATTCTATTTTAGCACTTTTGGAATAAAAGTTAATTTCTTTAAGTCCACAAAATGATAAAATGGATGAATGAAAAATTGAAAAAATCACAAATAATTAATTAAATAATGTTTGTAGATGTTTATCATGAAATTTTATTTCATCATATTCATGGTCAATAAATTAATTACACAACATTTGGATAATGATCAAAAGAAAATGTGTTGTCCTAATACCATAATTTTTGTTGAACCAGTGGACTTATAAATCATATAATATTTGTTACATTGAGGCCATAAAAATTCCATTACCTCTTATCATTGTGTCTATTCTGGTAGAAAAAATGATTATATATTATATATATTATAATTATAATGACTGAATTATATTTTAATTTTAATTTGGAACATAGATTTATGCTATTCTTGTCATGTAATTATGATAATTTTATTGATTATTATAATACACATATACTATATATAAATTATTTCTAAATCATATTTTATATTCTGTGGTCATTACATAAATATACATACCAACAATGGAACTAATTAAGACACATATGAAAAACAAAGTGAATATTACCTGAAGTGAAACATCAACATAGGATAGTTATCAAGAGGGTAATATAAGGTCGTAATAAAAATATATATTCTATTAGATATAATAATATAATTATTTAGAATATTTATAATAAATTTATATTTATTATACAAGTAATTTGAATGAGTACAATAATATTCAAGAAACAATGTAATTTGATTTCATTTAAATTTTAATTTCATTAAGATATATGCATTGTCACCCATAATTAATTTTATGTGTTTTACATACTTCACTTTATTATATTCTATGTATCTAAAACATAAATTTTAAGTATTTAGATATTTATTTTAGGTTCCTTGTTTCATGGGTTTTATGTTTCAAAAGATACCAAATCAGTCAAAATGTTTTGACTCGATTTTCATTTTTTTAAACACATGTTTATCATGCACCTATACTAATTTTCAATGTGTATAAACATACATCATACTTGTAATATCATTAATAACGTTATTATCAGGATTTTTTAATATTCAAGTAATTTCAATTTCATACATAGAGATTATTTTCCCAATTTACCATGTTATAATAGTTTACCGGCACAATCTCATCATTTTTTGAGGTTGTTTACATTTATGATTCCATTGATTAATTATTATGATACAGCTTTCAAGATAACCATGAACTTCATTCTAATTATGTTATTCATGACATATTCATTTAGTGGTAACATTTTTTACTCCTTGTAACAGAATATAGTTAATAAATTATTTTGACAACATCCCGACTAGACCCTCTCTTCAGTCTGAAATCTATATTTCTTCAATACCATGATTTATAAAAAGGGTTTCAAAGATAATTATAATAATATAATAAGATAATTAATAAAATTATTTACACTTTTTATTTTACCACGTATGACCAGTAAAAATTTATCAATCGTCAATCCTTTTAAGCACTATTATTATGTATAAATGTTATATATTATGATATTTTTTTAAAGGATATTTTAATAGAAATTTATTTTGAAAACATATTCCAACTCATTTTATAATTTTTTAGGTAAAAATGGTTTCCAAAACGTTTTCAATATTCTATTATAATATTTTGAGGAAGATGGATTTCCAAAAATTTTCTTGCTATATTCATTATTTTTCAACTTTGGTTCATGGAAAATGGGCTTTAAATTTTTTTTTACTTATAAGGTTTCAATGTATTTTAAAGTGAAATAGTTTTAAAAAAATTTAAAAAACTATTTACAAAATTTTAGACTATATTTCAATGAAATTATATTCAAAAAATTTTGAGGATTATTTATAAAATTTAAAATTGTTTTTAAGAAAACCGGTATTAAAATGCTTTGAATATTGTTGTAAATGTTTTCAAGGAAATCGTTTTCCAATAATTGCATGTATTCATAATTTGTTTTAATGATATTTTCTATGAAAATGATTATGAAATTGTTTTATGCATTAAAAAAACTATTTTAATGAATAAAGGATATTTTCCCGAAGAAATGTTTTCTAATGATATTTTTTAATTATTTTCTATCTAAGATGTCATCTATTGAAGTTACTTATTCCCTTCAATGAAATTATCTAATGGTTATATTCATATAATTATTTTAAATTAGTTATTTTTATTGTCATGTTATTTATTAAACCCATTTCAATATCACTGGTTCTATGTTTATGAATCATTTTTTACGTATCACAGGTTGTTTTCTTATGAAATATATTTCACATTCAAAGGTTTTATATTTATGAAATATATTTATCATTCACAGGTTATATGTTTATGAAATATGTTTCTATTTCATTGGTTATAATATTATGAAACCCATTTCAATTTTATTGTTCTTGTGTTTATGAAACCCATTTATCTCTCATTAATTTTATATTTATGAAATTTGTTTCAATATCTCTGGTTATATTTTTATGAAATACATTTCTCTTTTAAGTGATATGATTTTGATGAATTGATTATGAAACATATATAATTTCCACAAGTTATGATATATTTACATGGTTATGATAGAAATTTAATTGAATGTGTTAATATATGACTGTTTTTTATTTTTTGGCACATGTATGTATGATTTCACAATGAGACGAGTAAGACCTATATTTTTCTCCAATGCATTAGGTAAAAAATTATATGTCATGAGATAATATAAGATGATCTTTGGAGTGAAACTTAACTACTGATATGGATAAGGGAGTGAACCATGACTACAAAGATGGTTTGAGGAGTGAACCCATGCTACTGAGATGGCCCTGGGATTGAGACGTGACTACCAAGATGGGATGAGGAGTCAACTCATGCTACAAAGATGGCCATGGGTGTGAATGATGAATACCATTATGGTATGATGAATGTACTTATGATATTAATATGGAAATGGGAGTGAACCATGACTTCTTATGTGGTATGGTGAGTGAACACATACTTCCAAGATGGCCTTTACAGCGATTTTTTGACTTCTATGCGTGAACCTGATTACATGTTAACAATATTATGAAATGATATTGGTTACAAGGGAATATGTTTATGTGAGGGCCTTATCACATGTATTTAACATAATAAGTTATCTTATTTCTACTTATACATGTTCAAAATATTTTATTCTTATGTTTCTACAATAATTCCTTGTTTTATTCCTATGTTATGAATTAATGGATTATGTTCAATATTTCATTATGAATCATGTCTTAATAACTACCAAAATTTATTATGATCTAAAATATGAATGTTATAATCATAAAATGTTATTTTCATGTTTTACACCATTTAGTTTATGTTATGATTAAGTATTTCCTTTATTCACCCTTATTGAGAATTTGAGATCACACCTTTCTTATGTTTCCTTTCCCTATGTTACGAAGAGTGGATTTATGTAGAAGTTCTAAAGGTGTATATATTTATGGGATATTTTGATTATCATTAACTAGTACAGAATATTTTTTTCAATGTTTACAAAGACACTATACTGTTACTATCCACATGCATGTTTTTTTGCAATGTGAAAAATATTCAACTAAAATCATTTCAATACCATGTATGTTAAGCCTGGTTCACTATAGTTGGTATCAAATGAACAGTTTAGTCAACCTTCAGAAACATGGATGAGAAATCATTCATCAGATACCTAGGTATATTTCTAATGATATATATAGGGATGTCTCTATGGATAAATATATGGATGAGTTGACATTTAGGAAAATGTCTTGGACTTTTGGTAAAGGATATTGTCAGTGGTTTATTATAGATAATTTCATGTCTAGATACTACAAGTGGATGTTGCTCTAAAATTTATGTACCTAGGGGTAACAACTCCAACAATAGCTTATCGTCCTGAATTAGGGTAATCTGGTAAATGATAATGGGCCTTGTTGCATACCATTATTTCCACTCATAGGGTATATGCCTTGGATAATAACTAACTCTTCATGAACCATCATGATGGATATAGATATATTATGAATATAAATAATATGGGATAAAAATATTTTTTCAAATAATAAATAAGTATGGTCTATGATTTAGACATCTTAAGAGTAATTTTTCATGATTATGTGGTTTCATATATGATTTGTGTTTCTCACACCATGCTTTCTGGTTTTATCCAATAGAATGAACTATGAGGAACATGGATAAATTTCAACATTTTATATGTGAAATGAATTAGAATTATGTAAATCAATTTCTCAATAGAAATCTCATAAAGGGAATCTGGATCTTGGTATGAGTATTGGTTATTCAAATATAGATAATGAGACTACAAATAACATGTGAAAGGTATGTGATGTTATTCCAGGATTTTTTACATTATGAAATCGAATAATGATTATATTGAGGTTTAGGAACCTTAATAAATTTTTCATATTTAATATTATTGGAAATTTGTATTAAGGAATCTGTTAATTATTCTTGAGTAATGGGTTAAAAATAATTTTTTATCAATAAAATATTTATGTTTTGGAATTCAACGATTCTGTTATATGAATCATGAAATGTATAGTTTTTTTTGTATATGTTTTCATTAAGGATTTAAAATGACATGATTTATGGTAATCAATAAACCGAAAATTGATATCATGGAAATGAGATATTTTTTTAAGGGAATGATAACCTTTATTAATGACTAAAAATGAGATAATTATTTGAATAATGATATGTTGGATATGAATAAGTAAATTAGACTATATAGATTACCGTAGACCTAACTATTAATAGTGTGTTATATGAAATCAAGGATGAAGTTTAACACTTATTATATTTATATTATATGTCTACTAATCATTATAATAATTATTAATTCATGTTTTCAATATAGATTTATTGTAATTTACCAAGTGGGTATTCACATATTTGGAATGTGACAACAATGAGATAAATTATGATATATGGGGTAATCAATGTTGAGATAATTTCATGAATCTATTATAAATTATTTTTATTTTTATATTTCAGAAGGTTTATAAGGTTTACCATTAATTAAACTATTATGTTAATCTTCATATTAAGTATTTATGTAATATGTTCGTATTGAAAACCTTCGTTAAAACTTTATTTAGTTATTAAACATATTTCAAGGATTTCTATCTTATATATTTTGGGAAATTATATTAGTGTTTTATTAGGAATGTACAACATGTATTTCATGTGACAACCAATCAAGCCTAGAAAGGACACATGTATTGAACCCATAACTAAAGGAATATAAGGGTTTCATGCATATAACTAGAATACACGATGTCATGCTTTATGTATAATTGGTTTTAATGAAAAATTATTTATGATTATTATATTTAGAGATTGTTGTTTTAACCATGTATATTTTTATGAATAGATATAGATAAATAGTTAGGATTTTATCGTTTTATGGGCTTTTAGATTAGTTAGAATTTTATTTTAGCACTTTTGGCATCAATGTTAATTTCTTTAAGTCCACTATATGATTTAATGGATGAATTAGAAATTGATAAAAGCACAACTAATGAACTAAATAACATTCATAAACTTTTATCATGAAATTTTATTTCATAATATTGATGACCAATAATGAATTACTCAACACTAGGATAATGATAAAAAGAAAATGTGTTGACATAATACATTAATTTTTGTTACACCAGTGGCCTTATAAATCACCACATATTTATTACATTGAGACCATGGACTTTTTATTGATCACACACTTGTTTGTGATGGGTTACCTAAATCACAACCAAAAAATATTTTTCATTTTTCATTCATATGCATTATTCACTCCCAACCCCTGTTCTCCTATATAGATACCTATTTATATGTTACGTTGGATAATTATAATTGTTCTTATGTTCCCTTTTTAAGTGATGTTTTAGTGTTAAATTTTATGTTATGGGTTTCTGTGAATGAATAATTCATGTATTATACATTTCATAAATTAAGAATAATTACATGGTTGAAATTCATTTTATGGTGGGTATAGTGTAAAACAAATATATTTTTTGAAATATTTTTTTCAAATTAATTTTTTCTTTGGATATCTTTCAATTGTCATGACACTCTAAATTGTTATATTTATATATATATATATATATTAAGACACAAATCTAAATTCTCCTTTCACACAACACTAACTTTTCTTGGGCTACATGAATTACCAACATGGCTTGTGATACATTAAATATTTACTTGGCTTGGGCTACTAGAACATCGACATAGCATAATTTACACAAAACACTGATGGTTCAATGAACCGTCATATTGTTGTAATAATTATTTAATCGAGATAATTATAACATATAAATTATAAATAGTAAAATAAACTATGACAGATACTTTTCAAATATTTTTTATACATATTTTATATAACTAAAACATATTTTTGAAAAAATATATAATTTTTGGAAATTTCCTTATATGTTTTAAAATACTATATTCTCAATTAAACTAATTTTAATGTCATTCGATGAAAAATTACAAAAATAATTTTATATTCAATTAAAAATTTATTTTGATAAAATAAATGTCATTTTTTAATTTCTTAATTTTGAAACTAGCCAAGGGTAAATTATTGGGATTTATCTGGTAACCATCATTTTTTGATGAATAGAGAAAACTACTGCATTTTTGTGAAAAAATAATTATTGATTAAATATAAATTAATGTTATATTATAAATTAAATTTGTTTTAAGGAAAATTTGGATCAATTATACATCTATTATTACAATATAGGTCATTATAAACAATTTTAGTTGGAAATTAAATAAAATACATAATAAACATTAAATTTTTTTTCTAAATTTAAATCACGTAATATCATCATGTTTGTGGGATTAGAATTAATCATAATTTTTAATCATATTTGTATATTATTTAGAAAATAAAAAATACATCATTATATTAATTATAATATTTATCTTCTAATAAGACCATGTTAAATTTTGACGAAAATGATTATTAAAAGTGATTAAAATTATTCACATTGATTAAGGAAAAATTAAGCTTAATTAGGGACTAAAACATAAAATTGAGGGAAAAATGACCAATCCACTTTTATAAATACCATTTGTTGTACAAAATTTTCTATAACCATCCTATCGTTAGTTTTTTTGGTTGTGTATGACTTTTCTTAGCTACGAACATGTGTACACCTAACTTGTTTCTAAAAATTCAAAGTGAGTCATTTTCGTTCCCTATAAAAGGCCCATACACTCCAACTTACACACACCTCTAAAACAAATTTAGACTATCCTATCACAAAACAATCCACTCCCAAAAATCCCTTTCTTCCTCCTTTAAGAATCATATGAGAAGAAGGAAATCCAAAGAAGTCGTGGGCACAAAGTAAAAGAATTTACTCGATTATGATTTAACTCCTTATCTGAAGTATAGTTCTTTTACTACCCTTTTAAAAAACCCTAAATTTTTTTTTCATTATTTTACAAAAAACCCTGTATCAGAAATATACTAGGATTTTGTTTTGAAAATTGTTATATGGAAAAATAAGTAAACCACCATATTATGGGTAACAAACATAATGTTTCGGTGTACGGCGAGATACACCCTCACGAAATGATTATTATTAATTTTTCCATTAATACCTATAATAGTGGAAATTATGATAGAAAATATGTTTATATATGATATATATTATATTTATAATTTCATTAGGGTTCTTAATTTTTTATTTTCAACATACCATTATGCTTTCCATCTTATGTAAATGTGATATTTTTGTTTGAGTATGTGTTGAGTACCACCAAATCAATGTGATGTGATTCATTAATAAAATAAATAGATTGTATTAAAGATTTTTTTAGTAAATATATGTATTATATATGATATAATAAATACACTGTAATAATGAGATATGTATATATATATATGTGTTTGTGTGTGTTTATTTTACGTTCTTTCTCTCAACACAACAATTAAATATAAATTACGTTCATGTATATGTACAATATACCATATCCATGAAGAGTTTAATACATTTAATACTTATATATTATATAGATTATTATAATACAAATATAACATATATAAATGATATTTATATCATTTTTTACCTTCCTTAATCAGGATGTATGTTTAAGGACTAGCATTATAAAAAATTAAGAAATATTTGAGAAACAAAGCAAATATTACCTTAAGTGATATCTTAACATAGGATATTTTAAAAGTAGGTAATATAATATCATGGTCAAACCATATATGGTATTAAATATAGGAATTTTTTTTAAAATATTTATAATTAATTTATATTTATTATACCGGTGTATTTAATGAGTATGATGAGAGTCAAAACATGGTAAAGGGATTTCATCTCACATTTAATTTCTATGAGATACATGTTATGTTCACTAACCATTACTTTTGTACGGTGTATATAATTCACACTATTTTATTTATGTTATATTATTATTAAATATATAGGTATTAAAATATACATTTTATGATCTTTCATTCCATGGAATTTTTGTTTCAAAAGTTACTGAATCAGAAAAAATGTTTTATATCAATTTTACATTTTTGACACACATGTTTTCCATGCACCTAAACACTTTTCAGAGGTTCATGTAAAACAATTTTACATGTTATATAATGAATGTACTTTTATTAATGATATTTTATAATTCATGAAATTTCATTTTTACTAAATGGGGAGTACGATCACAATTTATAAGTTTTCAATGTATTTTAAAGGAAAATAGTTATCCAATTATTTTCAATAGCTATTTATATGTTTTCAAATTATTCCCAAATAGATTATTTTTTTAAAAAAATAATCTTTTTTTTCTAATTTCCAGTTTTTTTTGAATAAAAATTTATTTAGAATCATTTGAAGCATATTTTTTACTTTTTTAAGGAAAATGGTTTTCACATTGAATAAAATAATAATTATATGTTTTAATGTTATTTTATACTAAAATGATTATCAATTTTTTTGTTAAAAATCCACTTTCAATAAAGAAATGATATTTTCATCTAGAATTGTGATTGAAAGGAATTTCAAAAAAAAATTCCCATCTAAGTTGAAATATGTTTATGTCACTCATGACCTTCTAGGATCTAATCTAAAGGATCCATTCATATCCTTTCTATTAATGGGTTATGGTTTATGTCACAGTCTTTATTAAACATGGTTCCCTTTAATGGGTTTTATGTTTCTGAAACCCATTTCCCTTTCACAGTTTTTATGTTTATGAAATCTGTTACTCATTCATAGGTTTTATGTTTATGAAATTTATTTATCTTTCACATGATTTAACATTATGAAACATGGGTCCCATTCATGGGTTATATGTTTATGATATCCATTTATCTTTCAAAGTGTTTATGTGTTATTAAATTTGTTTCTCTTTCAGGGGATTTATATTTATGAAATCTATTTCTCTTTCATGGGTTATATGTTTATCAAATCCCTCTCTTCTTCAGAAGATATGATTTTAATGAAATTAAAATAAAAACTATATATTTTCCATTGGTTATAATATGTTTACATTTTTATGGTATCCATTTAATTCCATGGGTTAATATATGATGGTTTATGATTTTGTGGGACATGTCTATAGGATTTCACTATGAGACTGGTAGGACCTATATCTCCCTCCAATCATTGTGTAACGATTTATATCTTTTGAGATATACTAATATTTTTCTTATTATTTAACCTTGACTACTTATATTGACATAGGATTGAACAATGACTACCAAGATGGTGCGATGAGTGAAATCATACAAATAAGATGGCCATTATAGATTACCATGACTAAAAATATGGTATATGTAGTGAACTCATGCTACTATGATGGATATAGGAGTGAACCATGACTTCCAAGATGGTACGTGAACTCATTATACTAATATGACCATTGAAGAGAAACATGACTACGAATATGGTATTGGGAGTGATCCTATACTACCAAGATGTCCTTGTAATTGATGACTTGAATACTATGTGTAAACCTGATTACATTTTCACAATGCTATTCATTTAACTAGTTACTTTTATAAACGTTTATATGAGGGACTTTTATCATGTCATTATCAAAATTAGTGAACATGTTTCTACTTATAGATGTTCAGAAAATTATTTGGTTATGTGTCTTCCAAAATTATATTTTTATTCTAATGTTATGATTTCATGGATTATGTTCAATATTTCATTATGTTTCATGTCATATGATCTTCAAATCATTATTATGATCTATGTTATGTATGTATTATCTTCAAATGTTATGCTCAAGATCCATACTCATTTGTTCATGTTATGCTTACACATTTTCATTGTTTACCCTTACTAATGATCGGAGATCACCCATTTATTATGTTTTCATTCACCAGGTTATGAAGAATGATTTTAGTTATATGTACTAAAGGTGTAGATCTTTATGGGATATGTTGAAGATCATTCACCATGATAACATACTTTGTTTCTGAATTTCCTAATATACAAAACTATTATGGTCATCGGGCTTCTATTTTTAAAATGTACTAAATATTCATCTATAATTATGTAATATCCATGTATGTTAAGTTTATTTCCCTCTACTGTTGAAGTGTATCATGGAAATATATGTTGTAATATTTTAATATTATAACCCTATAATAATGGCTTTTTTCATATTAATATTGATAACTTTTATTGATTGCTTTATATTATTTTAGTGGGTTTATACCAATTCATTTTTTAACCTATAGTATTTTTCTTCTATTATATAACTTCTCAAACAATATGATAAAAACACTCTTTAAAAAATTAAACAAAATTTTGGAAGAATAATTTGGGAATAAATAATTTTTTTGGTGTTTTTAGTGCATAAGTAGGCCATCTATTTCATTATGAAATAATTTTTTTAATATAACATTGGATTACTCTAAGAATATAATTATAAATAGAATAATGGTGTGATAGTTACAATAAGGACTGGGTTATCCTCAAATAGAAGTAAAAATAATCCTATTGAACCAATAAGGCCACTCGTATTAATTGAATGTTTGAGCTCAGGGTTAGGTTCATTCTTTTTTATATATAATTTTTTTTATTTTTTAAAAATGATACTCCCAAATGATTTAGGATTTTAGTTAAAAATATATTTTCACGACACTCAATGTACCAAGGATATTGATTACACAAGAAAGAATCTTCCGTATGTCTGGGTGTATTGGGATTTTTTATTGTCTCTATTCTCTAGTAGAAATCATTTTTACAACATCACCCTTCACGTTTTCCCCTAAAAATATATTATTACTTCTATAAATGACTAGTTACATGGAAGTACTGATCACTTCCTCACCTTTTGATGTTATTATTGGTTGTTTGGACTTTCAATCCCATACAAAAAATCTCTAGTATTGGAAATTCCCTTTAAAACAACATTCCATATGCTACATATATCAATGGTTCATTATCTCATCTAAACTCCATTACAATACTAAAACTAATGATTTATCTTTTATAGGGACTAGATTAATGTTTCCATCCCCATCCACAAACATCACATGATATGTTTCATTTTTTCATTTTTATTGAAGATATGTTTAGTATATTTTTCAATTGCAAAACGTGTACACACAATGATATCATTAACGTACTACACAAGTTTAGTGAACCAATAGGGCCGAATTAATGGTTTATATTTATGAATTATTCAATCCATAATAACATCATGATGTTGTTAATGTTCTAAATATATTAAATAATATCTCATACTGACCTCTCATGTGTATAAATAATAAGAGAGAGAGAGAATATTATAATATTAACAAGGATAAGATTAAAGGACCACTACATTCAATATTTTTTATACCCTAAATAGGTTTTAGCCACTAACCACCCCAATAATCAATAATATAGTGTCTATTGTGCTCCCAAGACTTAACGATCAATCTAAAAAGTTATGATGAGACTTTTCTTGAACGCGCTCGATGCACCTCCAGGATTTCAAATTCTCCCGACCATTGCCCCTCCCCATTGTGATCCCTCGCCAGCAATCCCGGTCACGCCAGCGTCTATTCCAGGCGCTCCTGGATCTGGATTGCAGGTTTGACCCGGTGGTCCCCATTCCTATGTCGACGCCCAGTGCGGTTCTTCCTCAGTCCCCCTGTCTCCCTGCTTCGCGGCGGTCAGGCCATTCTCCCCAACAGTTTCCTGCGACAGGGCTACTATTTCGTTGGAAGTTCCCCCAGGGGCCTTTTCGGAAGCATATGAGCGTCTCCAATGGTGCCTTATAGCACGTTTCAGCATGGCGAAACCCACAGAAATGACCTTCAAGCACTTTGTCTCTTCCTGAGGCCTGTCTTGCTTGGCACTAATATCGTCTCTGCACAATTCCTCCTTCCGCATAGTGCTGGATTCGAGGGACGACTTCGTGCGGGCCAGGTGTTTGGATCCACGAGCGTTTGGGAGATGGATCTTCAACCTTGCCCCTTGGTCTTTGGAGGTGCATAGGGGGAAAGAGAGTCCCTGAGCGGTGGTCAGACTTGGCTTGTCGGGCCTCCCTTTTCCCTTTCAGAATGGAGGCTTTCTCCATGTCATTGGGGATGCCCTGGGGGGATTTTTGTGCGCTGACGCCTAGACTCATTCCTATGATGACGTTATTCAACCATGCATCTGTGTGGAATTGGACCTTTTGTCACCCATCACTGAGAGGCTAGTCTTAAGGGTTTCTTCAGAGTTCTCTTGGGAGCAGGCCATCTCTTTCCCAGTCTTCCCTCGGTTCTATGTGTCCTGCTGTCTACAAGGGAATTCATGGCTCCATTGTAGGAACATCAAGAAGCGTGGTCTTCGCGCGTCCAGAGGCCCTTCATGGGGGGGTTTAGGTACCCCGGGGCCTGGCCAGGGGGCTTCGGCTGAACCTCCTGAGGATGTCTCCCCTTACTAAGAAAGACACTGGTACCAGCCCTTATGGGTACTAAGATTTGGTGTCTCGGAGAAGGCCCGGGGTTGTCCTTTTTACTTCATAGTAGTAGTCTGGAGAACCAGTGGGTTCATCTGGTGGCCTTCCTGTTCCCTTCGATTCTGCATCTGAGGAGGCCTCTCCTTCTGGAGGACGTTCTCTTGGAGTCAGACCAGGGTGTCTCAATAAGACCTCCTCTTCTTCCTATCCCCTATAGAATAAGGGGCATGGGTTTTGAGGAGCCTCCAGAGGCTCCAGAGGCACCTCCTCCAGACAGAAGATTATCGCCCTTTTGCCGAAAGGTAGAAGTGAAGGTCGCTGCCTCTATCCCTCCTGAGATGAGGCCGGTCGCTGCCCTCCCAGTGCATAGCCCTATCTCCCAAACTCGCCTTCATTAGAGACTCCAATGAGAGGGTTCCACTATACCTTATTCATTGGATAAGAATACTCGGAACAAAGCCGGTTCTCCCCTTGTTAAATGTTGAAAATATTGGTTTGTAATGCCTGGAGCCTTGGAACCCAAGTTAACACAAACCTAATAGTTTCTGAAGTTAGGGGGAACAAAGAAAGTATCGTGGCCACTCTAGATCCAAAGCAGCAACTGAGGAAGATATATTTGTTCTACCAACGTATCAGCACTAGTGAGAAAAACGTTTTTTACGTCACCAATTTTTACGTCGGTTATATATAACCGACGTAAAAATGCGGCGAGTTGATTTTAAACGTCGGTTATTTTAATAACTGACGTTACAAATCGTGCCTGTTGGGTTTTTACGTCGGTTATCTTATAACCGGCGAAAAAAACCAATGCGTGGGGGGTTTTTTACATCGGTTTCAAAATAACCTACGTAAAAAACCCCCCGCGCATTGGTTTATTACATCGGTTATCTTATAACCGACGTAAAAAATGCCTAGATATCGAGTTTTTTATGTAGGTTTCCAAATAACCGACGTAAGAAACCCCCCGTGCATTGGTTTCTAACGTCGGTTATCTTATAACCGAGGTAAAAAATGAGATATCTACGCATTTTTTATGTCGGTTATTTTATAACTGACGTAAAAAACCAAAGCACGAGGGTGTTTTTTACGTCGTTCATAAAATAACCGACATAAAAAACCCATAGATATCTCGTTTTTTACGTCGGTTATAAAATAACCGACGTAAAAAACCAAAGCGCGGGAGCTATTTTACGTCAGTTTTAAAAAAACCGACGTTATAAATTTAAAAAATAGTTTATAACGTCGGTTATATAATAACTGATGTTATAAAACATTTAAAGAAACTAAAACCATGGACTGTCATTTACGATTTTTCGATTGACAGTCCGCCGGCTCGTCTCTCTCGCGTGGTAAACCCTAATCGGCTCGTCGATCGACCTGTTTTAAACTCATTTTGGCCTCATTTTTTATCTTCTTCACTCCTCTAGGATCTATCATCTCAACTCGCAACATTCAAGTAAGCCTTCCACGAATTTATTTCGTTCGTTTTTGTTTCGATTCATGATGTAATTTGTTTGCATCAAATATTATTTTCTATTTAATCATGTTGAGAATCTCGTGAAATTTTTTGTTATTGCAAATGGTTATTTGTATTTTGTTGATATAACAGACTATGTTGCATTTATGTAAATCGATGCTGATTGTTTGTGAAATTATTTAATATTGCTCACTGTTATGGTTACTTTGTGTGCTAGAACATGCTTATGGTTCTGGATATAAATGTTTCTTAATCTGGAAATTATTTCTTATTTTTTTTGGTTCTGTTTTGGTTGAATTAGTGTTTTTTACAGATTTTTGTTTTTTGTTTTTATGAGAATTAATATAAGCAGTTTGCGTTTGAATAACTGTATAGTCTTGTAATTGCCAGGTTGTTCACTATTGTTGTTGATATTTGTTAATTCTTGGTGTTTATAATTTCTGAACATGTTTCCTGTAATTGGAATTCAGTTTTTGTCCATGGTTGTTTTGTTTTCATTTTTGGATTTTGAAAACCAAAAATAAATAGTGTTTTTAGTCGAGTTTTATTTTGATTGATAACCGTTAAGGCTGGAGGCCAAGTACAAAATCAAATACCCACAAGATATGTTTCATGGGATTAAAAAGCAGAAATAAAGGATTAAACCGAATCAGTGGGACTATTGTTCTTCTGAGCAGACCAGTGTTGGACGCGCTGGGCGGCCCTCTCAGCCTGCCAATGCAATTAACGATCATCAGAAACAAGAATGAGTGAATTGCTGATAAAATAATAACATGCTAGTAGACCTCTTTTTTCCAGTCACACCGAAGGGTGATGAAGACCAATATCAAGGTCTGCATGCCATTTAAAATATATTGTTTATCTAATATATTAAAACATCAAAACCGTAATCAATATTAAACTATGTAGGCGTCATGGTTTTCTTTGATTCAATGAAATTTAAAACTGTTATATCTAACTATATTTTGTTTTAAAAATAATATTCAAGAATATTTTTTTAAATACCTATAGATTTGTTTTATATTTTAAATTGTTTTACATTCAAATTATGATTTTTTTCCTATAAACAAGTATTTGCCTTATCTTAAAAAAATATATTTTTTGTTGATATTTGTTATAGGTAATAATGAGTCGAAGTGGGATTATGGCACATCGAATGAGCAATGAATTTGAGGAAGGTGTTGATGCCTTTTTGGAATTTGCAAAATGAAATGTTCCAAGTAGTGACATTTTTTTCTGTCCATGCCTGAAATGTTTGAATATGAAGATGTTGAAATGTAGAGAGATAAAAGATCATCTGATTTGTCATGGTTTTAATCTGAGTTACAGCCCTGGGATTTGGCATGGTGAAACCGGACGGAATGTCACTGATGATGATGATTCGCAAGATGGTAACTCCAATGGAATTGAAGAAATGATTCACGATATTGTAGCAGAACAAAATGGGATAGAACCGATAGTTGCATGTTTATATGGTAATGCTGAAAAACCATTATATCCCGGTTGTACAGATTTTACGGTTTTGTCAGCGGTGTTAAGATTGATTAACCAGAAGGCGAAGCATGGATGGAGTGACAGAAATTTTATAGAGCTTCTACAATTGATGAAAGACATTCTTCCAAAAGATAACGATCTTCCATATTCACATTACAAAGCCAAGAAAATATTACGCCCGATGGGATTGGGATACATGAAAATAAATGCCTATCCGAATGACTGCATTATATATAGGAAGGAATATGAATTTTTGTCAGAGTGTCCTAAATGTGGGACATCATGGTATAAGGTGAAAGAAAAATCACAGGATGATGTAGAGATTACAATGTTCCCTTCAAAGGTATTTTGGTATCTTCCTATAATTAATCGTTTCAAACATTTATTTTCTAATTCACATGATGCAAAAAGGTTAAGATGGCATGCTGAAGAACGGGTATGTGATGGAAAAATATGTCATCCAGCTGATTGTCCACAATGGAAGAAAATTGATGCGTAGTATTCTACATTTGGAAATGAAATTAGAAATCTCAGACTAGGGTTGTGCACAGATGGAATGAATCCATACCGAACACTCAGTAGAACACATAGTTCATGGCCTGTTTTATTGGTAATTTGCAACCTCTCTCCTGAATTTTGTATGAAGCGCAATTATGTCATGTTGAGTACAATGATCTCTGGTCCAAAGCATCCCAGTAATGATATTGATGTTTACTTGTCACTGTTGATTGATGATTCGAAACTGTTATGGTCTGATGGTATTAGGGTGTATGATTCTTATAAAATGGAATATTATCAACTACATGTAGTGCTTCTGTTCACTATAAATGACTTCCCAGCATAAGGAAATTTTTATGGATACATTGTTAAAGGGCATAAAGCATGTCCAATTTGCGAACAACAGACGTCCTATTTTCAATTGCATCATGGGAAGAAAACAGTGTACATGGGTCATCGAATGTTTTTGCCTATGGAACACCCTTATAGAAGACTAAAAAAGTCATTCAATGGCTCACAAGAATTTGATACTGCTCCAAAACCGTTTTCCCCTAATCAGTATTTTGAGAGGGTGAAAAATCTTGACGTGACATTGGGAAAGACACAGAAATCTGGTAATGATAGACATATTTGGAAGAAAAGGTCAATTTTTTTGAGCTACCATATTGGAGGTATCATGAAGTTAAACATAATATTGATGTCATGCACATGGAGAAGAATATTTGTGATTCTTTGATTAGAACATTGTTAGATATTAAAGGAAAGACTAAAGATGGGTTGAATGCAAGATTAGACTTACTATCAATGGGAATACGTTTGGAGTTAGCTCCCACTCTTAAAGGAAGACGAACATTTCTTCCCCCGACTTGTCATATATTATCGAAGGGGGAGAAAATTATCTTCTTCCAGTGTCTTCATGATAGCAAAGTGCCTCAAGGTTATTCTTCTAATGTAAAAAATTTTGTCACATTGAAGGACTTGATGTTGATAGGTATGAAATCACATGATTGTCACGTCATGATGCAAAAAATTCTACCAGTTTCATTGCGTGGAATATTTCCCATTCGTTTGAGAAAGACTATAATGAAGTTGTGTTATTTTTTCAATTCAATTTGCAACATGGCGATTGATGTGAATGCTTTGACCATTTTGGAAAAGGATGCAATTTTTATACTTTGTCAATTGGAAATATGTTTTCCTCCAAATTTTTTTGATATAATGGTGCATTTAATGATTCATCTGGTTCGAGAAATAAAGCTTTGTGGACATGTATATCTTTGTTGGAGGTATCCTTTTGAAAGGTTTATGAAAATACTAAAAGGGTATGTTAAAAATCAATATCGACCTGAAGCCTCCATTATTGAAAAGTATATTTCTGAGGAGGTAGTAGAGTTTTGTACGAGCTACTTGGATGCAGCGCAACACATAGGTTTTCCTCCATCTATCCATGAATGATTTAATAATGAGGGAAAGGGGATTCACACCTTGAAAGTTAAATCATTGTCAGCTGAACAGATGAAGAAGTTAGAATCATACATCTTGAATAACATAGCTGATGCTCAACCATATATCACATTGCATATTAATGAGTTGAAACAATGTCATCCAAAAAAGAAAGAAATGTGGATTTTGAATGAGCACAACAAATCTTTTTTGTCATGGATTAAAAAGACTTTGCTTGGTAGATCAGATGTATCAGAGACATTAAAATGGATAGTGGTTGGTCCATGTTTAAATGTGATAACATGGTTCGGTTATGACATTAATGGTTATACAATTCATACAAAAGCTCAGGACAATAGAAGTGCAGTTCAGAATAGTTGTGTATTGGTGTTTGCAGAAGAAATGCATTTTTTGAGTGCTAAGGACAAAAACCCAATTTCTGCATCAAATGCATATTATGGAGTGATTGAATACATATGAGAGGTTGATTAATTTGAAATTAATGTTCCCATTTTTAAATGTAAATGGTTTAACGGTAACAACAGCGTCAGACACGATGAATTTGGAATGACACTTGTTAATCTGAATAGATTGGAAGAAACAGCTGATTCTTTTATAATGTCAACACATGCAAAACAAATTTTTTATCTAGTAGATCAATCGGATATGCAGTGGGCTGTTGTTTTACAAGGGAAAAAACAATATGTTGGTGAGGATGAACTTGATGAATATGCTAATTTATGTGAGATCCCTACATCCATGGAAATATTAACAGAACATAATGACAATCATGTTGAAGACATAGTTTGTGCCATAAGGAACGATCACGACGAAGGAATTTGGGAAAACAATCCATTTGAACCTTCCTAAAATTACAGGTAACATATGTTTATTTCTTGTTTACATTTATTTTTTCCATAAATGTTAGATATTGTAATTTTTTTATTTATTAAAACATGTTTTAAAATAAAATAAGTATATGTTTTTGTTTGTTTTAAGTTTGTTTAGTTTACTTTATCATTTTTATAACCATTACATGAATTTTAAAATGCTTATTTTTGTTCACTGACAATTACTTTTCCATGTTTACAATGTTTACCAGGTTTACAATTTTTACCATTTTTACAATCTTGACCATCTTGACCATCTTTGCCATCTTTACCATTGTTTAACATGCTTACCATATTACCAATGATTACTATTATATAACTTAGTACAATTTTCTATTTTCTGATTATAGTAGTATTAAAATAGTTGAATTTCTATATTTGTTCACTGACAATTACTTTACCATGTTTACAATGTTTACCAGGTTTACCATTTTTTCCATTTTTACCATCTTGACCATCTTGACCATCTTTGCCATCTTTACCATTGTTTAACATGCTTACCATATTACCAATGTTTACTATTATGTAACTTAGTAAACTTTTCTATTTTCTTATTACAGTAGTATTAAAATATTTGAATTTGTATATTTGTGAACTGACGTTTGTTTTTTTGATTTGAAGGATAATGAAAGATGATTCAGATGATCTACCACATGATTCTGGAGAGGTGCATATTGCTGGTCATACCTCTGGAGATGAACATTCACATGCTGCTATTACGACAAAGAGTTCAAAGGTTGGTAAACGTGGGTGCACCCGTTTACCAAAATTATCACTTGCCCGTATGCAGGATCAGAGGATAGTAGTTGAGTTTGATGATGATGATATTCCTAGAGGTCCGAATGCCAAAGATTTTAAGAGTTTTGTTGCAACTCTGGTTAAGACCAAAGTAAGCATTTTGTATGATGATTGGAGAGGTGTGGATAAAACGATTATCTCTCAGTTGTGGGAGACGATTTTGGTAAGATCTTTTGTCATTGTTTGACCATTGTTTTAATGTTTCTTGTATATATAATATGTTTAACCTCTTCTTTATCAGATGACATTTGATATTACTGACACTGGAGGAGTTAGGAAGAAATTCTTATCGTTGGCTGCTAGGAGTTGGAGGATTTCAAATCAACCCTCTCATCTAATTTCATTTATAGTCATAGGAGTCATGACAATCCATGTCGTATATATCCTTTTATAGATGAAGTCACAAGGAGACAGTTTTTTGAAAGTAGAAAAAAGAGTCATTTCTGGTAAGGGCAATGTAAACTTTTATAAACATTCTTATATAAATGATTTTATTTATTTTTAGTTAATGATTTCTTATTCTTAAATTACACCAAACAAGGGAAGCTCATCAGGAGATATAATCTAAAAATGTATACCCTCATAGTTTATCTCGGGGAGGGTATACATTATTGTAAGAAAAAATGATGGCGCAAAAATTTCAATAACTAAGAGCTGAGTCTTCAAGCTCTGGAGAGGTGGCCCCTTCATCCCCTCCATCTAGACATGAAAAATGGAAGAGAGCTCAGAAGGGGAAAAAGGTCAATATCTTTCGGAAGAATCGAGAATTGTAGCTGAGAGGATTGTAAGATATCTATTTAATTTATTTAAGATAACTTTTTTCTTAATATAAGTTTCAATAATTACAAAAATGTTCAATTAATTAATACAGGACTCTCTTGAGGAGCAGAGTTCAGAGGGTACATTTACAGCTACTGCGAGGGAAGATATTTTTTGTGCAACATTGGGATGGCCCGAACATCCTGGTCGTGTAAGAGGATATCCGGCAGGTGTATTGGTAAGAAAAGTGTTTCCACATTCTTCAACTTCTAACATTGAGGTGGTTTATAAAAAAATAGAATCCTTGGAGGCTGAAGTTCAAAATATTAATGTGACGATGGAAGAGAAGATTAGAGAGTCGGTGCAGTCTATGTTTGCAGAAATGCAAAGACAATTTCAGACTGTAGCTCCCACTCCTCCACCTCCCCCTGCAGACCCCATTATTTATCCTACACCTCCACCAGTAGCTCCCACTCTTCCACCTCAGCCTGCGGACCCCATTTTTTATCCTACGCCTCGGCCGCATCTTCCTACATATTGCGAGTTGTATGTTGATGATTCTCAACATCATATAGTAGCATACAGGTTGGTATATTGTATAGGAGATATAGTTCATCATCAACAATTAGAGGTAGAGAATCAGAGGGTCACTGTACAGGATATTATAGATAGATCATCTAGGGTACCAATACCTATAGATGAGGTGGCGAGAGTTGGACAGAGTATCGACCATTTTTTAGTTTGGCCATCCGGACTTCTTCGACTCATTACCATAGAGGTATGAATGTTATATCTTTTATTTTTTTTTTTTATTAAAGCTGTTTTATCATTTGAAAACTACTATATTTCTCAATTTTTTCACATGAATACTTCAAAGGTAAAGAAATACTGTATAAACAACAACAAAGACTACAAGCTATGACATCTGATACAGATTCCAGTGGTCTTGACAGATTCACAATATATTCACATTTGTTGTTGGGTTTTTATGAGTTTCCAATGGAATCTCATGTTTGTGGACATGAAATAAGTGTGGGGATTACAAAATCTGATATCATGGAGCTTTTTACTGGAGATAAGTTGGGCATAAACGTGGTGAAATTTTTTTCCATGTAATTCTTAACACCTTTTCCCTGCGTTATATTTATTAAAAATGTATACTTATGTATGTTTTGTATTAGGTATCTTTATAAAATTTTTGAGAGGAATGAACTGACAGAAGTATATGGAATCATGGACCCGCAATTGATTTCCCCTGAAGCATGTGCATTGACTGAGGAACAAAGAATGGTTTATATTGCTGAAAGATTTGAAAAGAATATAATCAGACAATGTTGGATGATGCCTTTTTGTGAGAGGTATGAAACACATTTCTCTCAAAGTGTTAATTATCTTTTAACATAAAAAACAACTAACATTAAATTTACTTTTATTAGTGATCATTGGATGTTATGTATTTTTTTCCCAAGGGAGAAAGATCTTTATTGGTTGTGCTCTGTTCATGGTGATGTGCGGGAATGTGTTAAGAATATATTGGAAAATTATGTTTCAATTTCTCAGTAGTTTTATATATTATAATGAATTTTAAATTTACCCCATTCGTATTATTTTCTAACAGTGCACGGGTCTACTTTCGAAAAAACACAATGAAAAGAAATGCAAAGATCAAATATGTAAATGTGAAGGTAAATTTCCATTTATGATTTGTACTTTTTGATTTATTACATGAAATTAATATATTGAATTTACACTCACTCAAAACAGAATTGTCATGAACAACAAGGCCTCATCGAATGTGGATATTATATGTTAAGATTTATGTATGAAATAATAACAACTGGGAAAATTGTGAATTTTGACCTGGTATGATTTCCTCTTAAACATTTCCATAATATTTCAATTTGATTTATTCGTTATACACGTTAACTATCTTCTTTTTCATTTGTAGCTTTTTGATGACCCTCAACCCTATACTACTGAAGACATCAATCACGTATAAGTGGAGTGGTCAAATTATTTTACAGGGTTGATTGAATTTTAGTTGTTTGTAATGTAAAATGTAATTTTGAATATTGTCGTTTTAATTGTGTATTTGGTAGTTGTTTAGGTTGGATGATTTTTTTATGTTGACAGTGTAAGTTTTGAATGTTATATAAGTGAATGTTTAATTTTAATCTACTTCTTTTTTTGGTCTACTTTTGATGGTTTTTCTGGTATGGATTTGGGTCTGTGGGGGGAGGGGTTCCAAGGGTGTGGGGGTGTGTTCAGTGGGGTTGGGGGGTGTCCAGCGGTCTGGGAGGGCTATCCGGTGGGGTGGGGGGATAGTCCTGGTGGGTAGAAGGGATGTCCAGGGGTGTGGGAGGCCGGTCTAGGGGTGTGGTAGTGCTGTCCAGGGGTGGGGGGGGGGGGGGGTTGTCCATGGGTGTTTGGGGCTGTCCAGGTGTGTGGTGGGGGATGTCAAGTGGGGTGAGGGGGTGAGGAGGTGCTTTTCAGGCGGGTGGGGGGTTGTCGAGGGGTGTTTGGGGGTGTCCGGGGGTAGTCTAGGAGTGTGGTGGGGGCTCCAATGGGGTGGGGGAGGGTTGTCCAAGGGGTATACATGAGGGTGGGAGCTCCAATGGGGTGGGGGAGGGATGTCCAGGGGGTATACATGAGGGTGAGGGATCTAACGGGGTGGTGGAGGGCTGTCCATGGGGTATAAATGAGGGTGGATGCTGTCTAGGGGGTAAGTTTTATATGTAATCTATGTTCATGCTTAATTTTGATGTACATCTATTTTTTTGGTATGATTTTTTGATTTGATTTCTGGTTGATTCTAGTGGAGAGAAGATGACTGCATTCTGTTTAAAAAAAATTGGGTTTATCATGTCAGTTATTTAATAACCGACGTGATAAAATGCCTGGAAAATAGTTTATCACGTCAATTATTTAATAACTGACGTGTTAAAATCCCTGGAAAATAGTTTATCACGTCGGTTATTTAATAACTGATGTGATAAAAGGCCTGCAGAATGGGTTATCACGTCGGTTATTTAATAACCGACATGATAAAAGGCCTGGAGAATGGTTTATCATGTCAATTATTTAATAACCGACGTGATAAAGGGCCTGGAGAATGGGTTATCACGTCAGTTATTGAATAACCGATGTGATAAACGGCCTGGACAATGGTTTATCATGTCGGTTATTGAATAACCGACGTGATAAACCGCCTCCCCCCGGTTTATCACGGCGGTTATATAATAACTGACATGATAAAACCCCCTCCCTCTGTTTTTCACGTCGGTTTAATATGAACCGACGTGATAAACCACGCTCACCCCGGTTTATCACGTCGGTTATTATAGAACCGACATGATAAACCCCCCTCACCCTAGTTTATCACATCAGTTCTATATGAACCGACCTGATAAACCCCCTCACCCATGTTTATCACGTCGGTTGTTTAAGAACCGATGTGATAAACCATTGTCCTGGCCTTTTATCAAATCCGTTATTCAATAACCGACGTGATAAACCATTCTCTAGGCCCTTTATCACATCGGTTCTAAAATAACCGATGTGATAAACATCGCGATTTTATGTTTTTGACGTCGGTTTTTAAATAACCGACTTCAAAAACCTTATTTATAACATTGCACGTATTAACGTCCGCTAGAAACCGACATAAAAAATTAAAAATAACCGACGTAAAAAACATTTTCTGCACTAGTGCAGGATGCATGGCCACATGCATGCTGGCGATACCAAAAACCACATTTGGGTGTTTTGGAAAAAGGAATTATCCTTAGATCTTGTTGTTGTGGGTGACCAATTCCTCACTGTGAAAGTATCTACGAGAGATGAGATTTTTTATGTTTCCTTTGTGTATGGAAGATTTGTCTCCTAGGATAGACAGAGGTTGTGGCAGGACCTAAAAGCCTTCTCACCAGCGGACCTCCCGTGGTTAGTGGCTAGTGATTTCATCATCATTCTCAGCCCGAAGGAGAAGAAGGGGAGAGGTTCCTTCTCGAGAAGGGCCAGCCTAGAGTTTTCTCACTTTATATGAAGGTGTGGGTTGCTCGATCTGGGTTATCGTGGGGACCAGTTCACCTGCTCCAATAGTCAGGGTGGGAGAAGGAGGTGCTGGAGTAGAATTGACAGGTGTCTGACTAACTCAAACGCGCTCAACATCTTCCCCCAGGCTGAGGTATAGCATCTGTTCATGGGATATATGATCACTCCCCACTCATGATTTCTCTTTTTCCGATTGAGACTCCCTGCGAAGGCATCAGGTTCTACCAGTTTTGGACCGTCCTGGAGTGGTATCAAGAGGTGGTCCTGACCTAGTGGGAGGCTTCCACCAATGTTTTCTCTTGGGAGGCCATTCATAACAAGTTACAGAGAGTCAAACAGGGGCTTATGGTATGGGATAAGAGTTGACCCTCAGCAGATAGCAGACTGTTGTTCCTAAAACAAAAGGTGGAATACTTCGAAGAGAGGCTAGGGGAGGGTTGGGATGAGGAGGTTGAAGAGGAGTTAATGTCGAAGACGGCTAGCTGGTCAGAGAAGCTTCTGAAACATAAGAGATGGGCCCGGGATCGTTCCAGGGTGAAGTGGTTGAAAGAGGGTTACAAAAACACAGGATTCATCCATGCTTGTATAAACGAAAGGGAGCGCTGGGTGAAACCCAATATCCTTTAGGAAGATGGATCCATTGTGGGTGATAGGGGCACAGTTGGAAGGATGGCCCTCAATTCTTTGAAGGACCTCCTTGCAGGTAAAAAACCCAGGATGGCCAGTGGGTACCCTTCTGGATCCTCTGAGATGTGGGAGTCAATCCCGAATAGAGCCTCGGTGATGGAGAATGCTATGTTGGGGGGATATTCCCTCCGAGGAGGAAATTCTCGAAGCCATGCATAGGCTAGACCCGGAGATAATCCATGGACTAGATGGGTTCCTAGGTTCCTTCTATAGGGGATCATGGGAGGTGGTTAAAGTAGACATCATAGGAGCCATCCAGTACTTATTCAAAGTTGGGCACATCCCATGTGTCGCTAGTGCCACTAAAATTTTCCTTATCCCCAAGGTTAAGGACCCCTCCTCCCTCTCTCACTACCGACCGGTGATCCTTTGCAACTTTCCTTACAAAATCCTCACAGGCCTGATCAATCACAGACTGGTTAGAAGGCAGCCCACCTGGATTTCTGCAGAGCAGGACATGTTTGTGAAGGGAAGATCTATTCGGGGGGGCATTTCCCTTGCTCAGTACATGGTGAGGGACATCAACTATAAGACACATGGATCCAACCTCGATCTCAAATTGGACATGAACAAAGCCTATGACAGGATCGAGTGGGTCTTTCTGAACAGAGCCCTATCAACAATGGGCTACTCGATTAAAGTGGTTGACATGTTTTTCAGATGTGTCAGCTCCTCCTGGTTAGGTATTTCTTTCATGGGTAATATGCATAGATTCTTCAAGGCAACTAGAGGTCTCAGACAGGGAGATCCTCTATCCCCTAGCCTATTCATTTTGGCACAAGTTTCCCTCAATGTTTCTCTAAACAGAAGAATCACCCTAAATAAAAATCCTCCCTTTCAGAAGTAAACGGAGCTTACCTCCTATATCCCATATTTTGTTCACAGATGACACTAGGATTTTCATTAATGGGTGGAGGAGGTTAGTTCAAAGAATCAAGGTGATCATAAATGAGTACAGCTTTTGGAGTGGGCTGGTGCTGAGCGTGGAGAAGAGCCACTTCTTTACATCCAAAAGGAACCCGACCAGCCGAGTGAACTCCTTCAGTAGCAGGATAAACATGCAGCAAGGGACTCTCCCCTTTGAATATTTGGGCACTCCAATATCGTTAGGTAGGCTCAGGATCTGCGACTATGATAGTATTATGAACAAGATGGTCGGTCGTGTTCTCAACTGGAAGAACCATCTCCTCTCCTTTGGTGGTCGTATCTCCCTAGTCAACAACGTTCATTCAGCTATTCATATCCATGCCATGGCCTCCTCTAACGTTACAAAGGGAGTGGTCAACGTAGTGGACTCTCTACTTTGCAAGTTCATCTGGGACGCCAAGTTAGAAGGGAAGAGGCACTGGACTTCATGGGAGAGATTTTATAGAACCAATATAGAAGGGGGAATCAACTATAGGAGTCTTCAGAACACCATTGAGGGAGAAAATGTCAGGCTATCCTGGGAGGTCTTAGATCAGCGCACCCTATGGGGGACCAATATTTCCCATCTCCTAAGTAATGAAGAGGTCAGTAGTGTTTCTACTCTTTGGTTCAATGTACTTACCTTTGTCCGTTCATTATCTCCCAGTTCTCGATGGATTGTGGGAGCAGGGGATATCTCCTTCTGGAACACCAACTGGGCATGCTCTATTTTGGCCTTCCTAGGCTATCCGGCCCCCATGATCACGTTTGAGGAAGCTCGCAATCACCCTAGAATCATCAAGGCGGTTCTGAATGAGGATCAATAGGAGACCTTCGATTCCATTGACCTGAACTCTGAGAGGGAAAAATTCATATTTACCTTTGCGTCCACGAGGGAACTCAGAAACGAAGACTTCCAAAGTAGGAGGTCTCGATCTTCCTCGAGACCTGTCGATCGATAGAATGTGGTGGTTTGGTGTCGTACGATACAGACGAATATGAAATTCCTGTCATAGTGGATACAACATCTGGCGGTGGCCTCTGATGATAATATCAAGAAACTCTGGATTAGCTTTGCCTCGGGGTGCCACTGTTGCAACCTGCGAAGGGAGGAAAGCTCAGAGCATCTGTTTTTTGGTGGTGACTGGGATCGTTCAGTTTGGAGTTTCCTTGGAGGAGAAAAGTATTGAAATACTGATGAGTCACTATCTATGTTCCTAGAGAGGTGGTTCGAAGGTTCTCCGGCCACGAAGAAGGCTCGTTTGTTATAGGTCGCATCCTTCAGCGTGGGGTGCTGGTGCATCTGGCAAGCCCGGAATCAAGCTAGTATTGAAGGAGAGATCCCAAAAGGTAGATCCATCATCGGTCATATTTGATATGTGCTCCTGGACCTGATCACTTATAAGAAGGACTGGCAGAAGAATCCTCCCTTCCTATACATGCAGGCAGCTCGGTTTGTCCCTCACCTTGTGACTGGGAAGTGGATCAGATGGGATCCTCCTGTCCTTGGGAACAAGCTCAACATGGATGGAGCCTACAAAATGGGGATGATCTCGGAAGGGGGGTGCTCATAGATTCAAGGGGAGGAGTGGTGCTGGAATTGTCCTGCTCCTTTGGGAGAGGGACGACCATCTAGGCAGAACCCCGTGCCCTTTACACAGGGCTCACTGTATGATCTAAGGAGAAAGTTGATATATCTGAAGTGGAGGTGTACTCTTTAGTCCTTATTTAAGCACTATAAGGCAATCGTTCCACACCTTGGAACATTGAATATATCGTCAGAAGAATTCATGTGATGCTTAGACAGAACACTATCATATCCCACACCTGGCGAGAGGGGAACAAGGTGGCTGATTTTTTGGCATCCAAGGAAGACTGTAGGTCAATGAATGTGCGTATTATCCAGACTAGTAGTTTAAGGACACAATGTGTCAATCTTATCAGAGGGGATGCCCTTGGTTTGCATTACTATAGACCCACATAGCTAATGTATTGGGTTTATTCTTATCCTTGATAAAAATTTACTTTGAATAGAATGGCTCCCACGACTTCCAATGTCAAAATATATAAAAATATTCTATATAAAGATTATCATGAAAATAAATACATTCCAATCACTTATTGGGTACTATACTCCTCTAGATGATATCCTTCCTCCATGAAAGATGGATCAATGGGTCTATATGTAAATAGATCCACATGTCTTAAACAACTATGAATTCTTTATGATATGGATACCTCACTTACACGAAACTGTAGTTATTTTCATGAACTAATTCTCTTCATGGAATCGAATACTCTGGAATAAAAGGATTATCCATCTTTAAAAGGATCATAAATTTAATCCATTCTTCTCTCTATGATATAGTCATCTATCGGTCCCTTAAAATATTTTCTCACACTACACTATTTACGAGTTATCAATTATTATGGACTCATTATTTTTTGAAAACATTATATATAAATATATTTAGATATTAGAATAATATAAATAATTTTGTTTCCAATTTAATTTGTAAACATCCTCATTTATTTGAAGGAATTATCTTTTTATTTAAATATTACCTCAAAAATAATTTTGGGAACATAGCAGAAATCATGGGAAAATCCTCTCATTAAAAAATAATTTAATCATATTCAATTGTTTATTTTTAATCGTCAAATGTCTTAGGATCCATTCTTGTATGTGATATTCAATTATCACACTCTCACTAACCATAAAATCCACTTCATTAATTATTTTTAATATATCCACATTCATGGAAGCATGCAGTATACCTTTAAATATGTTAAATTTAGGTTACCTTTACATAACAAAGGTTACCCTTATATAGCCTATATAAATATATAATCACCATTATTAATGTACTGATATTATTTTACGTAGCTATAGGAATCTTCATTTACCTTTACATGGATATTTTTCTACCACATGATAGGTCTTCTCATCCTAGATTACCCTTTAGTCACCTTAAAAAGTTGAACATTGCCTTTTCATAGACTGAATTTTACCTTTATAATGTTCTTAGATTTAGTCTTATGAATCTCATTGAATATAGAATACTTAATATTCATTATAGAATATCTAGAAATTTTATATATGCCTAATCAACCACTAAAAACAGTTATTTACATGAATAAATCATGATTTACTATTATTTTACAACTTGTTCATAAAAAACCAATTATCAGTATGTTATGAATGATTTGTTATAATACTTTATGCTAGGCTTCAATATACCCCTTCGACCAAAAATAATAAATGTCCTTTAAGAATATTTCAAAAATGATCAATATTAAATGATGATGCCAATATCTATAGAAATACTTTAAGAATCATAATATTCAATCACAAAAAATATATTGATATAGTAAAACAAAATTCAATCAAAAAATTTGTTAACAAATATCCCCTCTAGTTTTATTGTTAGAACCACCAAAAAAATATTTTAATATAAAATATTTTTTTCCATAATATTGATCATAATGTCAATTCAATTATAGGGAATCTAATTGACATAAATATCCTTCACATCACCTTGATACATCATCTTCTCTTATTGTTCTTTAAAAATCATTCTTAAGACACATGAGTGATCGGTGATACGACATAGATATCATAGAAATTATCCTATAGTTAATATAATCTACTCCTATGAGGGATAACTCTGTGTATAAAATAAGGATGATATAACCACTATCATTAATGCTGTCTATAAGATTTCATATGTTTCATAAAATGCTAAAATACTAATATTTTCTGGATGATCAAAATTTTGACTACATGTACATTAGATCCCCCATAGATAAAAAATTTCAATGTACTCAATAAACCAATGTATAAAATACACCACGATGATAAACCATAATATAGATAAGGAAACATAAGAAGAAAATATAAATCATAGACAGATATAATTATTATATGTCTTGAATTGACTGCATATAGTTATAAAAATGAATATTCCTTTTAATCATAATTGAATGAATGTACTACAATGTCTTGGATAAAAAAATGTTCATTCCAATCTACTATGACTATCTTTACATAACATATGACAAAATTTTACAATCATGAAAATACCATATAAAAAAATCTTAGAACAATCATAAGTATTTATATGTCACAATAAATCCTCTTGAACCATATACTACTAGAAGCAATAAACAATGAAAAATTACACCTTCCATGTCGAAGTCTCATACCTAAAATTAACCATTCTTTCAAAAAAAATATTGATTCATTGAATGTTTGAAATTTTTTCCACTTCTCATATTTTATCCACCAAAAGAGATTCAATCTCTATCTATTCATCAAGTAGAATTTTTAAACAAAGAAACTCAATGAAATGATCATTTTCATTGTTTATTTACATTAAACATTTAGAGATAGAGTTTCCTATAAAATATACATTCTTATTCAATCGAAACATATCATAGGAAGTGTTCTTTAAACACCAATTAAATTATTCATTAAGTGGGTTATTTTATAAAACTCAATAGTTATGAAAAAAGTATTTCTTTTTCTTGTATACTCTTTATTATTAATTCTCCTTAGGTGAGTATAATTATCTTCAATCCATTTTCCTCAGGCCTAGATTTACCACGTCTCTCTGACATATTCTATAAATTTTTTAATTCAACAAAATTGAAGGACTTCTCAAATGAGAACACATGAATTTATTTTACCTCAAACCTCACTTTTTCTTTCACAATTTCTTTAGACTTGGAAATTTGTTCAATACAATATATCTAAAACTCTATAGGGACATGTTCATGATTATATAAATATTCCCTCTAATTATCAACAAAACTCCCCATTACTATTACCTCATTATTAAAAACGGCATATAAATCCATCATGAATTGTCTTAGTGTCCATAGATTTAATAACAGTAACATAACCCTAAAAACATTTACTATCCATATTATTGATAAGTATTTTCAATGAAAAGTAGTTTCCCTTCATCATGATAATCCTTCCTTTAGTTATGGAGCTATTTTATTCATTTCAATTATGTAATCCTTTTTATATAGAATAATACCTCTAATTATTTTTACTCCAAACATCAATAGATTTATTTTAATACCCACATTATTATAAATAATCTTATTATTTCTAAACAGATTAGGTGTGGATTTACATTGTTCTTTTGATGCATTATTTTTACTTTAATGAAATGTTTCTCTATTAACATTATTATTGTTTATAAAGTTTTATTTGGTCTTCATGAACTCATGTTGTACTATGATACATATGGACTATTTCTAGGACAAATATTCTTCATTCTGAGTCAATTTTCCCACTAGATCACGCATCTTTTTTTCTTTATTCTGCTATATTTATTTTTTTATTCAATATTTCATCAAGATAGAATCCTTTACTTCCTAATCATATCCTTCTTTTCTCCAGCCAATTATTTATCTTTTTCATATTCTTATTTTATTTTATATTCAATGTAATATGATTAGGAAAAGATTATAAATATCCTTTTATACACAACACAAATTATTACATTCATTCTCTGTTATCATCATTTATTGATGAATATAATCCAATATCAATATGATTAATGAAATTGACATTATCCACTATACTCCAAGATGGGTCATCTTATTATTTATTATTAAAACTAATTAATTTTTTATATGGAATGGTTCTTCTAATTAATAAATCTGTTCTATTTTTATGTTATCGAATCCTTCTTTTTTTATTCAAGATAATTGAACTCTATATATGTGAAATATTTTTCAATATTACAAATAACATCACAATTATAACATCACAGTTATTTAGTAACTTTTCTTTTTTATCTTCTCTTATTGAATATATATTATATAATAGAAAAAATTTAAGTCCTTCATGTTACTCATAATCATCTATTTTACCTAGTCTAATTACTTCTTGTTCTTTTACATTGCCTTCTCTCAAGGTTTTAAAGGCCATATAATAACACATATTTATAATATACTCTATTTTATAATTTTTAACAAAATTATTAATATAATATAATCCCATAAAATTTTTAGGACACATTTATTTGGAAAATTAGATACATAAACCACTAACATAGATTAAAATAAAACATTATTATATATAAATCCATAATGTTCTCTTAGTTTCCTTTGAAATCATAATACATCTTAGGAAATTTCAAGGACATGCATAATAAAATGGGTGATATATAAAAACTAGTAGGGTAATAATAATGTATACAGTGATGAAAAATAATGA
Source organism: Viscum album (assembly GCA_963277665.1). Classification (NCBI taxonomy): domain Eukaryota; kingdom Viridiplantae; phylum Streptophyta; class Magnoliopsida; order Santalales; family Viscaceae; genus Viscum; species Viscum album. The sequence continues at coordinate 1,033,897,252 of OY728125.1, forward strand.
GTGGGTATATGAAGATAACATAAAAATGTGAAAATCCAATACATAAACCATGAAGCATGATATGAGAGTATGATGTAATAAGATCACGGAATCATAGGAATGTGACAAAACCACAAAACATGAAATTATAAGCATTCGTCCAGGCTATCCACCATGAACTAATAACATAAACAGATTAATCAAGATTCACTTGAACCATACATGGTATCTTATGATATCAAAATATAACCTGATGCATTAGATCGCTATCAAGATGCACAGTTCATATTTCGAATATTACATGTGCCAGATTAATCGTATAACATAAAAACATATTTCAATAATTCATTCCTCGTACTATGGAATGTGGGTTTTATGCATGGAAGACCCCAAATAAATAAATTATAGTTGTATCATGGTGAATGAAATTGAATTAAAATACTGTTAGTTATTCACAACATAGAGGAATGACATGAAAAAATCAATAGAAAATTTTGACAGCATAACTGGTGTATATAGAAGTTTATGATTTGAATTAATCGAAGATAGAAATTGTATATCATTAAAAGGATATCATTTGGATATTATGGTATGATTATGAAAACATGAAAACATATCCACTTTTAAAATAAAAATACATATAAAAATGTAAGTGCTTTGAAATGAAAAGATTACGGAGAGTACACCTTACCTTGAAGGGTTTGTTCTTAATGCCTGAGAGGAGCTCTGTGTATTGTATAAAACTTATTAGAAGGTCTATAAAGATGAAATGTTTCCATACATTTTTTATTAAATTTATTAGAGTTAACATTAATGGGATAAATGTTGAAATTTATAGAAAAATTGAGGATATTGTTAATAAATTTCCAAACATAGGCTACAAAGATGTAGTAAATACGATAACAGAACCATTATCCTTCCCATTGTTTATTCCATTGATATTTTACAAGGGTATTTTTTTTTATAATTTTATTAGTTTAATAACCAAATTCCATGAAATTATTTAATTCACGATGTGGAAGGGAGTCATGTTTATAAATATATATTTTTTAAATCTTAAAATATACATTTGATTTTTCAAGGATCTATATATGTTCGTAATAATAATATTATCATATTTAAAATAATAAATTCTAATCAATAAATTTTAATTACTTAATAAATCCATTTATAGAATTTATTAAATAACATTTAGGTTGTTATGTTTTCATATTATTTACCATATTTTTATAGCATATTTATTTTAACCAATAAATTCCTTTTTCTGAATTTTTTTTGAAAAATTAAACATTTTATAATTACAAAATGATGATTTCAAAAATTATTTTGATTATATATAAATAATTATCTAATAATTAGAATTTGAACTTTAAAAAAATGCATATTTATAAAAAATGAACATTTGATATAAAATAATCAACTTGCTGACCCTTATAAAAAATACCTAGGACCATATAAAATTATATTTTCATTTATATTTATATAAATATAGTTTTATAATAATATTTAATAAACATTAATTTTAATTTAAAGTATTCATTTTATCCTAAAATAGTAATTTAATTGAAAATATATATTTAAAAAAAATACAATCATGATTTTTGGTATAAAAAATTAACTTATAATATTAATCATATATTCATGTGAATATTATAATAAATAAAATAATAATGAAAATGGAATTCAAGTAATCCAAATTTTAGTTCAAAACTAATAATTTAAACCATTACACTAACATGGTCTATATTTAAAACCCATTACTAAATTTCAATACACTCTAATGGGGTGTTTTATGATAGTAGTATATTCAATAGGTGTTTTAAGAAACCTAGATTGTAATGTTATATCAATATAATTGAACATGCCTTTTAAACGGTTCTTCATCATTTTCAATTGATGAATCTCATCATAGGCTTTGTCATGGATGAACCCTGATGATGTAATTTCCCTTAGAAGATATGAAAATTGAGCCTCATAATGTATGATCATACTGTTTGAGGTCATCACTTCTACCTTCTTTATAAATTATTTATATTGTTACCCTATATATACTAATATTAACTATCATAGTATATGTGCTATATTATCAATTTTAAAAAGGATTAATGGTAATTGATTCCAACAATTATATTCTCAATATATTTTATCATATTAATAATGTGTTTTATATATTTATTACATTGTTCATGTTTTTTATATTATACTATATTACAAAATTTTACATATATTCATTCGGAGGGTAAATTTCATTTACAAATATCTTAATTATTATATTATTTCCCCTTTAAAAATTTAACCCTCCAATTTTCATTTCATTACCTAAAAAAATGAGATTGCATCTATTTCATTAGTTCTTTAGGTTCTTATATTACCTCTTAAAACATATTTTAATGCCACATTACTCTAACGAGGTGATTTTTCATGTTTTATTTAATTTATTCTCTATAATCTTTGATCTTAACTTGTTAATACTTGTATAAAAAATCATTCTCCGGTAGTACCACCTCCATATTTTGTGCATGAAATGGATCCTGTCTTTACTACCTAAAAAGGAATAAATGGATGAATGTTTATATGGGATTTCATGTTGATAGACCATTGCAAAAATGCGATGAATAATCTCAATAGGTTAATTGTATTTATGAATTTTATTTCCCTTATTCATAAGCCTCATGAATTTCTACTATAGTGATATATGAATTAACACTTTATCTCTGACCTCAAACATAATTCTCCTCAATGATTTTCAGCATATATTTTCAATCATATTAGTTTTTATTTCATATGAATAAGTCTATTTTTATCCTTATTTATTATCTCGTTAAAAAGACTATGTCCTATTATATTCTTTTCTCCCACTTCATTATAATATATTTGATTCCTCCACCTATTCCCCTAAAGAACTTCATAAGGAGTCATTTAAAATATAGTATGAATTTTTTTATATGATAACCCACCTAGGGGAATGTTCTAATACCAACATCCTTGTGAATTGATTGAACATGATTTCAATATATCCTGCAATGTTTTAATGATTCTCTCATATATTTAATCTATATGACGGTGATAATTAATAATGAAACAACATTCTATATCGAATTATTATTTAAAAATTATACAAAACCTATAGGTAAACCTTCGATCTCGATTAGATATAGTGGTGATTGTTACTCCGTGTTTCCTTAATACAAATATTATGTATATATTGGAATGTTGGTTAATGGAGAAATCTTATTTTATAGAAATGAAATGTGTTGACTTTTTAAATAGACTAATTACAACCCAAATGGAATTATTCCCATTAGATGTATTTGGTAGTAATACAATGAAATCCATTATCATGTTATTCTACTACCATATGTATATGGGTAATGGTAGCATTATACCCTTCAAATTATGTCATTCGACCATAACTTGTTGGAATATCAAACATTGTGATTAAAACTTCAAAATATCCCACTAATTGTTCCCACTATATGCCTTAATTTATATATATGTTTATATATATGTATTAATTCGTGATTTATATAGAAGGAAGTGAAATGTGCCTCATCAAAAAGCACAATATTTATTTTATTTTTTTATGGGGAATATATTTACGCTTCAGAATATATAATCTCATATTTTTAATAATAAAACTCTAGAACATTATATTCCTTTCTCTAAATCTTACACTTTATTCTTTTTTCCCATTATGGTAATGTATTGAATATTCATAATATCTGATTATCTCTAAAAACCTTCATTGGCCCATGATTATATATTTATGTGTGAATATATACCTGAGGATTTTATGTTCTAAAAATATGTGAATTTTCATCCCATGTAGGTAATTTCTATAAATATTTAATCTGAACATCAATATATCCAACTCCATATCAAGCTCCAAATAATACTTTTATAAACTAGATTCTTATAAAATAATTTGATTTCATTTTAGAATTAAATAGATAAATCTATTATAGATTTATAATGAAATATCTAGTGTATATATATAAATTAAAAAATATATTCAAATATAATAGAATCATCATATATGAAAGTATAAATAATATGTATTTACCTTATTAGTGGAAATATGATATCTTTATATCGTCAAATAAGTAAATTAATGTTTTGAAACTGATAAATTAATTATTGGTATTTATATGAAAGATAAAATTTTATTTAAAATTTTATAATTAATATAATGATTTAAAAGAAAATTTATCTTCCTAAAATATTTTCCTATATTAATATTTTCTATTGTAATTTAAATAAAATTAATGAGATATAATTAATGTTTCAAAGAGTCGAAAATTTGGTTATATTATTCAAAAATGTATTTATTGAATAAATGATGAATTTTATTAAAAATTAAAATTTTCATATAAATTATTTTAAAAAGTAATGGATTCTTTTTTAAAGTATACAAATTGAATAATGTTTTGGTTGATATTTTTATATTTTCCTAAAATAGTTTAATTTTTGGTGAAATTGTGAAATATAGTAGTTTATGGTATTAAAAATACATTAATTATAGAGACATAGCTGATGTGTGGATTATGTGAGCACTATAATATAAAAAAATTAATCAATATTTACTTTATTTTGTCATAGAATCAAAACTATTCATAGTCTTGAACAAAAATATAAACTAATGACTATAATTAAAAAAGAACACCCCTCTCCTCAACTATAAGTACCACCCCTCATCAACTTTTCTCCTCACACCTCCAAAGCCTTGTGTATTTTATAATTTATACCCCATTAAAATCCCAAGCATCTTCTTAATTACCAATACATATTTTTTGACCAAAATTATAAAAAAATAATCGACATAATGAGGTTCTGAAGTAGAAGAATTCAAGAGGTGAAATCCTCTTTCATTTTATTGTATTGTATTTTATATTATTTTTATATTATTCCCTCATGAAACCTCATACAGGTGACATGATAACTCGGGAACCATATATATATTGTATTTTTATTTTGTTAATGTAATATCTGCCAATAAACATGTCATTTTCTACACATATTATATAAAATGAAATCATCAAACGTGGCGTGTCGATTCATTGTAGTCATGGCGGAGGAGTTTTAATTTTCATTCACAGCCTTCATGGATTGTCATAAAATAATTAGTATTGGTTAAATAATATTTTATTATAGATATTATATGTTATATAATGTTATAGAACCAATATGTAAAAATTATATTAAATAAAATGATATATGTTCGTAATCTTCATACATAAGATTCGAAATAAATTAGATCATTTTCATAACTGATTTAACTAATGAATCATTCTCATGTAATAAAAAATTATATAATTACTTATGGAATAATATTAATACGTTATTTTTCAGCTTTTGTATTATTTATTCCATATTACTTGAAATTCCATAACAAACCAACCATGGAATAAATGCACCTGAAATAATGAACATATAAAATATTATAAATAAATTGGTGGAAAAAGTTTAAAATAATGTATTATGTATTGTAAAATATAGATCTAAAATAATTTAATGACACTCTTTAAACCATTAAAATGTAGGTCTGAATAGGATTGGAGGATTTCATACCTGATGTAAGGGACTTTTCTATTAAAGTAATTTTAAAAAATTTGATATTTATAAAATATAAAAGGAATGATTTTGTCAGGACTGTATTAATGTTTTGTGATTGTGTTTTGGATATTGAAAATGTTTTTTGATAATGTTTGGGACTGATATATCTATCCAAATCATTAGGTATTTTGATGTAGGAAGTTGACTGTATGGTTATTCCAAGTGTAACAGAGATATTTACACCATAATCTAGTCGTGAAAGTTAAATTATAAAGTATCCATTATGGTTATAAATCATAAGGTATTTGTGAAGGTTACAATTATATTTATGTACAGTCTGAAAATGGTTTTCCATGTTACCTAAATGGATTATATATATTTTCTTCTTCCATGGAAATCTATGTTCTAATAAATTTTGTATATGAATCTTAATGGGTGAGTAGTATATCATTGTGAATGTGATTTCATAGAATTGTATGTATTAATGGACTAATGGATTCTTTCATTATTTTTATGTCCTTTACTGAAATTTTATGATGTTCCCATGTTTTAAGATTTCATTCAAATATTTTAATGATGGCTAATAGAAAATTAGAATCTGTGTTTAATTTTTTGTATATTTTTCATGAAATTAATTCACAATATATTAATTACATTTATATTTTGATTTAAATGGAAAATGTTTTAAATATTATCCTCATTTAGTGATTGTGGGTTTTTAGGTATGAATTATTATGTAATTCAATAAAACTCTAAGGTAATAAGTTCGTCGGTAAAGAAATAAAATTAATTATAATTTAATTAAATAGAATATGAAATGTTTACATTTTGGTCCTTATAGTTGGTATCGAAGAATAGTTTATATAATATTAGAGGTTAGGATGATGTAAATATAATACCATAAATGGTTATTACATTTTTTATGTTGATGTGATATATCATTTGAATCTTACTTTGTTATTATTCTAATATATGTATGTTCAGAATGGTTTTTTATAGAAGAAATAAGGATTCTTAAGTAGGAAGGCACCAAGAGGATGATATTTATCTGAATTTGAATCATGAAATAGTGGAAATTAGAAAAAATAAGTTTTTATAGTGATGGATCATTTGACATAGTATATAAATTGTGGTGGGATAAATTCAAGAGAATATCTAGAGCAATGACCAAATAATATGACAATAGTGTATCATTTTATGAGGAAACACCCTCTTACATTTGGTCGATCATTTTACTCAGTGATAGTTGAAGGGTGGATTAAATAACTTGAAAATATATTTGATGTCATGGGTTTTTTGTATAATCAAATGGCTAATCTTTATATTTATGATTTTTATGTTGAAATCGACCAGCGGTGTTATATTTTTAAGAATATTAGAGATAGAGAGAAGATTAATGCCTTATAATGGAAGGAATTTATGAATCATTTCCATGCGAATTATTCTTCATTAAGTGGATTGACATTGAATGGAAAATAAATTCCATGAATTGAAACAAAATCAGGATGATTTAGTTGTTTTTTACGAATCAATATTCACCCGATTGTCATGGTGTTCTTCAAATCATATTCAAGAACATGATAGTAAAATAAATTGTTTTAAAACAATATTTATGCCAAGATATTTAAGGGAATTCGATTATTATGAATCCAAAAATTAATGAGAATGTTGTTAAATGTTATGAGAGGGTAGAACTAGTGATTTCTAGTGATCACCTGTATATTGAAATGTTTTATAAGAAAAGGTATATATATGAATTAGTGGGTAATAATCAATCAAAAAAAATTTGATGGTAAGAAATAACAATTACCATTTTTGTGTATATTATGGAAAAAAGACTCTAAGGGAATTCATTTATATATCTGGGAAGTGTTTATAATGTGATACATTTAGAAATATGTCTTGAGGTTTCAATTAAAATGAACATGGTGATGTTATGTTTAAATATGATAAGAAAATTTTAATGTTTTTTTAATGTGGTCAGATGGATCATTATGAATATTCCTTCCCAATGAAGGATTTGAATTATGGGAAGAGTCCAGAATATAAGAAAAAATATGTAGTTAAATCATTAGTGACTACTTAAACATATTTTAGTACTGACTGAAATTTGTATCTAATACATTTTTTGTTTACATAGATTTTGTAAATGTATTGTTTGATATGTGATATACTCATTACTCTATTTCAATGACATTTTTTATTAAATTGTAAAATTTCACATTAGGAAATGAATTCAAATATTATAGTTAAAACAAAATGGGAGAATTATTAGGGAAAAGGAATTATAAATATATTTATATTGTTGTCTTTGGAAATTAATTACTTGAAGACATTGTTGTTTTTTCCATAGAATAGTTTTATGTTATTCTAGGAAGGGATTGGATATCTTCCTACCATGATAAGATCGATTTTAGATAAAAATAAGTTGTTTTTTCTGAATGATATTTAGTTTTGAAATAAAAAAAATGTATAGATTTGAAAAAAATATCAGTTAGCCGTGAAACTGTTAAAATATTTAATGGAATTTCATATTTCCAATATTTTTTAAAATAAAGGATGTGTTTATATTGATGATGGTTTAGTGGTAAATGAATACACGGAATTTTTTAAGGATTTTTCAGTTTTTTAACTGATTGGGGATTTGAATTTTAAATTAGATTAGTTCTTAATGCTATGACAATTCAAAAACCCCCCTTATAAATTCGAAAATGTCGATCTTATTTAATTGAAACGGTAGTTACAAGATTTTATAATAAAGTTTTCATTCATAATATCTTTCCCCCAAGGGGTGATCCTATATTGTTGGTAAGAAATATAGATTGTTCCACGAGGGATTGAATTTATTATAGATATTTCAATAAAATTACTACTAGAAAAAAATATACATTGCCTCATATTGTGTAATTTTCTGATCAGATTCAGGGAGCTCAATATTTTTTTATGTATTTACTGAGATCATGGTACCATCAGCTAAAGGATGAGGTAGAAGACATTCCAAAAATAGAGTTCCATCCTATATAAAGATATAATGAGTTTTCTTAATTCCTTTGGATTGAAAAATTCCACTACTATATTTATGGATATTATTAATATAATCATACTTGAATATCTAGATAAATGTGTTGTTTTGTTGATGTTATTTTTGTTTATTAAAAAATTTATGAGGGTTATGAGAAAAACTATGGATTTTTTTGTAAACCGATAAATAAAATAAGTTATATGGGAAATTTAGAAAATGTGATTTTTTGTTGTAATAGATATATTATTTTTGGAACATTATAAATAAGGAAGGAATAATAGATGATACAACCAAAACAAATGTTATTAATGAATGGAAAAGGCATAAAAATATTACTGAGATTCGTAGTTTTCTTGGATTATTAGCCTATTTCTGATGTTTTGTTAAAAATATAAAATTGTTATCTAGTCTGCTAACTCATTTAACAAGAAAAAGGGTTAAATTTAATTCAATAGAGTAAAGTGATGTTCATTTTTCAGAATTGAAAAAGAGATTGGGAATTCTCAAATATTATCCATACCTTCCATAAATAGTGATTTTTTATTTATAGTGATGCTACCCTGAAGGGACTTTGTTATGATCTAATTCAGAATGATCAGTTAATTTATTATTTTTAAAGAAAACTACTACCTCATGATTCAAATTATCCCACATATTATTTGGAATTAATAACTACGGTATTTTCATTTAAAATTTGTATAAATCATTTATATGTAGCCAATTGTGATATATATATACTATCAATAAAAGATTTAAATATATATTCAGCCTGAAGTAATTGAACATGACACAAAAAAGATGGTTGGAACTGATAAAGGATTATGATTTCATAATCAACTACCACCATAGAAAATAATAAAAATGTGAGGATTCATTTAGATGAAAAAGTCATGATACATTAACCATGTAACATTTAGAACAATGTATCATTGTTAATGATTTGAGAAATTTTGGATTTGAAGTTGTTTGTACTATAGATTTCATTAATTCATTTCATGTTTCAATGAAACTGGCTTTGTTATACATAATTAAGAAAGCACATAAGGATGTCCGTGAGTTATTGAAAAGAGTATAATTGGTGAAAAATGGGTTGTTTCCAGAATTTATCATCAATAAAGATTGTGTTTTTTTATTTTGGAATAGATTATGTGTGACTATTGATTCACATTTGAAGAAATAGTTTTTAACTTGAGCTTCTAGTTATCCATTTTCAGTTCATCCTGATAGAAATAAGATATATAAGATCCTTTAGGAGTATTATCAATGGGATATAATGAAAATATATATTTCTAATTTTTCCATGAGGTTTTACAAGTCAAAAAGTTAAATATAGAAAAAGCAACGAAAGGGATGATTCTTCCATTTGCAGTGCAAAAATCAAAATTGAAGAATATATATATGGACATAATGGTGGGGCCACCAATGACTTCTTGAGGAAATAATGTGATTTGGGTTAATATTGATCTACTTACTAAATCCACTAATTTTTTTCTTTTTTGATATACTTTAATTTGGAATATGTTTCTAAGTTATACCTCAAAGAGATTGTACGGTTACATGATGTTCCTCTCTCTATTGTATCTGATCATGATCCTATTTTCACTTATAAATTTTAGAAAGGCCTTTGTTATTCAATTGGAAATGAATTAAATTTTATCACTTATTTTCATCCAAAATCTGATCGACATACTTACTAAACAATTCACACCATCGAGGACATGATTTGAGCATGTTCAACGGATTAATTAAGATGTTGGGAAAAACATTTGTCTTCAGTACAGTTTTCTTGTAACAATGGTTTTCATTCCCGCATACATAAGTAATATATTCAGTTATTGTATTAAAAGTAATGTTTAATTATATTAATTTGGGATGAATCTTGGGAAATAAAATTTATTGGACAAAAATTAGTAGGGGATGTTGGTGATAAAATTAATTTGATCCACTTATATTTGGGGAGAGCTCTGAGCCAGATGAAAGGTTATAAATATTATTAGAAGAAGCAAAATTTTTTCAAGTTGGGTGATACTATCTTTCTCAGAGATTATCCATGTAAATTTGGGATTCATTTAGGAAAGAAGGGAAAGAAGAGTCCATAGTACATTAGACCATATGAAATTGTGGTGAATGATGGATTAGTTGCGTACAGAGTAGCATTGTCATTGATTTGGTTCTAGGTAAATAATTTTTTCATTGTCTGAGGTTAATAAGGTATATTATAGATTCATCTCATGTTTTGATCCCAAAAGTAGTTCATCTAGAATATAACCATTATTATTAATGAATCCCCTATTTAGATTCTTAACCATAGAGAGCATGTATTATGAAATATTGAAATTAACCATTTTATGGTGTTGGGGAGAAACTACATGGTTGAATAAGGAAAATCGATAACTAAAAATGATATGAGGTAATGGTATCATCATTTTCTTTAATGTGAATAAAAATTGTTAGGGTTTATTTTACAGAAGGGGGAGAATGTAATAGCCATATAATTATAAAATAATTCTTTTTCATTATGGAATTAAAAAGTAGAATTTATTATAACTATATAATGAAATAAATAATATTTATAGAAATTAAGAAATATATACTAATACAATATTAACATCACCTATAAAAGTAAAAAAATTCAATATCTTATTTGTTAAAATATAGCATATTTATATCATGGAATAAGTAAAAAATTTATTGGAAGATTATAAAATAAGTGTTGGTATTTTTGTAACACCAAAATGTATATTTAACAATTTATATTGAATATAACTATTTAAAAAATATATATCTTCATATAAAAGTTTCATAAATTAATATTCTTTATTGTAATTAGAATATAATTTTATGATGGCTTAATTAACTTTTCAAAGTGTCGTCAAATTGGTATTATTATTAAAATTAACTTTTTAAAATAATTTTATTGATTTCATTGGAAAATAAATTTCACATACATATAAAATTATTTTTAACAAAATTATCCCATTTTTTAAGTATAAACATTGAAAATTTGTTACTGTGAGTTTTTGGGATTTTTCAAAAATAGTTGAATTTTTTTGTGAATAGTGAAATATGATAATTTATGGTATTTAGAAAATACAGGAATTATTGATCCCAAAAAGATGTATGGATGATGAAATCATAATAATATCGAACAATAATTCTATATTAACATTATTTACTCATGGAATCAAAACTATTCATGTTCTTGAACCATAATAATAACATAATAATTAAATAATAATAAACACCCCTCTCCTACATTCTAAATACAACCACTCACCACATATTCTCTTCACGCCTCCCAAACCTTATATATTTTCTAATTCCTTACTCATTAACATCGAAAACCAATTCCACACATCAAATACCAAATTCACTCACCAAAAGGCCCAAACCAAGGGTCTTAAAGAGGTTCTCATGGAGAAGAAATCAAGAGGTGAAATCCTTATTCATTTTCTTCTCTTATATATTCTATTTTCCATTATTATCTACTCACCGACCCTCATCCAAGTTACATAATAACTCATTATCTTAAATATACTATACTTTTATTGTTTTTATAAAATATCCATCATCAAAACCTCACATTGTATCCTTTTACTCTAGAAAATGAAATCATCATTCGTGATGTGTTGATTCACCTCATTCAAGGATGACGTGATTCCATTTCCCTTTAATGAAATCTAATATGGTCATTAAAAAATATAATTAGATAAATAATATTTTATAATTGATATTATATGATATATAATGTTTTGGAACAAATATATAAACATTGTATTAAATAAAATGATATGAGTTCGTAATAGTCGTAAATAACTATGAAAATAAATTTAATAATATTTATTAATGTTTTATCTAATGAATAATCATCATAGCAGAAAAAATTATATATGTAATTTGTAATGGCTCAGACCTCTCCGGTCCGTTACATTGAAAAAATTTGATGTGGTCAAAAATGACCTGTGTTATAATAATTATTTTTTATAATAATAATTGACAATTGTGGCATGAAAATTGTTTCTGTTAATTGGATTAAATGATTTTAATTTAATCATTATGAAATAAATGAAATAAAATTTACTTTATTTAATTCAATAAGGGTAGGTGTGTGGTTTCTTTTATATTTATTTAAATTTTAATAAATAATAAATTGTCTGTGTAATGGAAATGTAATGGGAGGCTGCTCGGCGTTGACATAATGGTGGTCAGACATGGTCAATGCGGAGAACATCAATACAAATAATTAATAATAATAATAATTGGTGACAAGATAATAAATTTTAATTGGGGATTTTTTATTATTAATATTCTAGAAAATTATAATAATAATGTTGGCTTAAATTTTGAAAGATCCGTCAATAAAGATTTAATGATATTTAAACATTGAATTCAATGCAATGAGATTTGAGATATGAGAATTTGGAGAGATGTTATTATTTATGATAATTGTGTTAAAAAAATAATGATAATGGATTAAAATGGGGCAGGATGGGTATAGAATAAAAGGGGAGGTACCAATTTGGTTGGGGCTGATAAAATTGTGGAAGAAAGGGAGAAGATTGGAGAGAGAAACATGTTAGAAAGAAATAAAATTTATAGAAAAATGAATATAAGAGAGAGGCACCACCATGTGTATCCCACCTAAAAAAAATGGGATACATTGTGCGTGAATATCAAAGGGTATTTGAGAGAGAATGTTATAATTTAAGGGATTAAATTAATTAATATAATATAATATTGTAATTATTAATATTGATGAGGAAACCATGTTTAGTCTATAACTCCTTCATGCGACCTCAGTTTTACGAACCATTAGTGGTAGTGCGACCCTGAATTCGAGATGGAAATTATGAGTCCAATATTTTTTGTCTTTTTTTGGGTTTTGGGATCGGGTACCTGAAATGCTCATGAATTAATTGATTTAATATTATTATTAAATCGTCGACCCTTCATAACTCCAGTGTGCGACGTATGATTGACTTCTCATTAGTGGTGATGAGATCATATCATTAATATAATCGTTTCAAGTCTAAGGTGGGATATTAAATTATGGTCCATGTCTTGGGTCCACGAAATATCCAATAATAATATTGCTATTATTACGGGATCTTGTATCCAACGTATCTCCCTCATACGGTGTTGGAATTGCGAACCATCTATGATGTTGAAACCCTGAAATTATGATGGTCAGTTCAAGAACAATGATGAATACATTTTTATGACTCATGTCTCGGGTCAATAAAACACTGATTATTAATTGAAGTTATTTTTATCATTAAACGCATGGAAACTGCGTGATGTGTCGTGTGCTGACCAGTCAAACAACGTAATAGTTGTACAGTCACATTGTGTATTCATTAATACACTCTGCGTACCATTTTACCTTTTCATTTCATATATAAGATAGGGTCACGTTTTATTTACAGAACCCTCTTCTTTTCCACAATGTGATGCTCCTGGATGACCCATAATCTATCCTCCTATCTTCTTCAACCAGACTCCGATCGTCGATCTGTTGGTGGCTGTGGGATCGTATCAACGAGGAGAACATCATGCACCTTGTTCCTTTCCCTCTTCTTCAACTTCCTCAATGAGTTTTACTACCAAGGAGATTGCTGATATTTGACGTGAATGATTCTCTTTGACGAACATCATCATAATGGTACGTTCTACCCCGTTCTTATTCTTTCCTCGATCCCCTATTTTTTATCCTCATTGCCATGCTATGACAAGTGACATCATAAACCATAATAAAGTATCTCTTGGTTGTTAGTGTGGTTGTCCCACAACGTCCACGAGAGGACAAAGTCATCGGGAGGAGTGATCGAAATCCTCATGGTGGTTTTTCTCACATAAGGACATCAAAACCTATTCAAGTAGGGATCTTAACATCGTCTCTCTCTCTCTTTTTTGCATCATGCACGGTGGGTATCCTCTGGTTTTCATGAGATATGTTTGAACCAATATATATAGTAAATAACTGGTCAAAGAATGGGTTTGGGGAAATTTTGTTGATATTGTTGTTTTATTTTTTATCAATGATCATCCTTTGATTATGTTTTGAATTGAATAGGCTTATGTCTACTAAAAATCACGGTTGTTGGGGGCCTTTTCTTGCACAATTAAATATTTCCCTATTTTAATATATTGTTTTGTGGATGGAATTTCATAGAATGTGGAAATTGGTTAATCATGTAAAGTTGGATGAATAAATTAATACCTGGAACCCTTGTATGATCACCCTGGTTAAACTAAACGCAAGAATTAATATGTGGGTGCTGTTTGGGGTTTAATTTTGTGAAGGGGTGTTTTGTGGGTTGTTGTTGAATGGGTGAGCAGTGGGGCTGCAGTAGGATGGGTTATGGGTTGCCGTGTATGATATGGATGTGATGGGAAGCAGAGCTGCAGTAAGTGGTATCAAAGGGATGATGATGTGGTACGAGTTTTGTTTTTGATGTGTTTATGGTTATGGTGGTTAGAAGCAGGGCTGTAGGGATGAATTTTTCATATGAATACAAGTGGAAGAGTTTACTGATGAATTGTGGGGAATGGAAGTTGATTAAATAAGAAAAATAAATGGAAATGACTGGATTATAAAAGAAAATGGTATTGTGATGATTTTGTTTAAATAACAGTATTTTTAATTGGTATGGATATGATTTAAAAACGATTGATCTGGTTTGGTTGTGGTTATTTTCTCGGTAGTTAAGGAACTGATAAACTAAAACTATTGAAATATGAATAGCATAATGGGGATTGGGGCTGTTTATTGTGTGCATACATTTGAGGTTGCATTTCCGAGGCATGTGCTCAGATCTTTTGTGAAGAAGCCTTAGGGTAGGATGAGTGGATGATATAATTATATAAATCTATACATTTTATGATTCTTTACACACCCCACCCAAGTTGAGCACTACATTCCGAACACCCGTGGAATGGGGGGGGGGTGAGATTCTCAAACATCTAAAGAATGGATGGTTACTATTCTTCCATGTCATCCCTCTTCCAGGTTCTATTGCACATGATCCTTATAGAGGGTTATGACAGATGTTTCCCAATAGTCTTCAGGATGAGGATGTGATATGATCCTAGGTGTCTTCGAGATGAGATGCGATGTGGTTCACTGGTGTCTCTGAGATGAGATGTGGTTAGGGATGAGGATTGAGTGTCGGCAGGATACTATGATCATCATATGGCCTGGTTTCGACACTAGCTCGAGCTTCGTATGGACAGGATACAGAACTTGCTCAGGATGAGGGGGAAGCATCATATCGTTAGGTGTGAGGTCTTGAGCAGTATTCAGTGGTAAGGTGGTGCGCAATACCCATACATTGATAATATTACTATATTACTCTATCGACTTACGATATTTTGTGAGTGTGGCTTGTAAAGTTGGGTGGAAAGATTCATTTCTAGGATTTTCATCCTTCTATTTTCTCACGGGAATTAGGATGTCTCACCACCTATGCACGAGATCTTTAGGTTTTCCTACTGATTATACTTGTATGATCACCCTATATTTACTTTCATATTTTCAGGATGACTTCAGGGACCGCACAGGACCTTGTTAGTTGGGTGTTGGAGTTTGCTGGTTATAGATTTTGCTTTCTCTTTTTGGAATCAAACTTTGGATCTTTTCTTATACATTTAATTTTGATTAAGTATTGTATAAAATATTCATATTGGTTTGGTTTTGTGTTTATATTAATTTACTTGTTCCTTTTACTTTTGGTGTTTGACTCATCCTATTTCCCGATCTTAAATAATAAAAAGGGTAATGCCTCCAAAATTTGTGAAAACTCATACCCCTGGTGCTAGTCGCCACTCTGAGGACTAATGGAAGCAGGACTCGGGGGGTCATAATATCTTTTTCACCATTGTCATCATAGGAGGGGAATCATTGGTGAGAGGGGGTCGTGACAGAATGGTATCAGAGGTGATGGTTGAGAGATATGATGTGTTCTAGAGTTAGGCACAGTGAGGATTACATGGGATGGTATAGAAACAGTGTTTGATGATCTTGGTTCATGACATAGGCCTGGGAAGACCGGCTAGGACATGAGATTTTAGGGCCTCCTGTGATCCAATGCAAGGACTCTGAGATTATATAATGACCATGTAAGACAACATTGATTGGAGGGTAAAGATGATAGGAAAGGTACTTGCATCATAATGATTTGTGTTTTACATTATTTGGGTGTTCTGGGAAAGAAATCGATATAAAATGGAACATTGAGAAAATTTCCTTGCTACTTGGGCTTAAACATTCCTTGTTTACCGAACAACTATGACACCTGGACATCAACAGAAAGGTAGAGGAGTGGGACACAGACAGTTGTACACAACAGAAACGACAACCCTAGAAATTCCATAGATCAAGAGAGATGTTGTCAGTTTTACATAAAATCTCTCGTTCATGTTTTGTTTAAATTTAAGAGCATCACAATCCTTTGTTGAAACTCATTCTCACCAATGATTTGGGCATGGACCGTTATTTTTTTCATGATTCTATAATGATTATTTTTTTTTCAATTTCATTAAAATGTGTGTGAAGAGTCCTAACATGTGGTGAGAGGAGGACATGATCCCTAATCAAGACATAATAATGTGGATGCGATTAATCCCATGTGGGCGAGTCAGTGCCGCCCAAAGCAGATAGTATCTTGACATGGGAGAAGTAATTCCAAAATCCATGAGTTGGGGCAGCATGTTTCTTGTTTTGTAAGGTGTTGGGGGCAGTGTGTGTATGAGAAATCCTAAATTATGGGAGTGGGAGGACCAAATCCCTAATCGAGACACATTAATTTGGATGCGATTAAACCCGTGCGGGAGAGTTAGTGCTGCCTAAATAGGATAATATAACGACATGGTGGAAGGAATTCCCTAACTCAAATAATTAGGATATTGGTTGGATTCCTGTTATAATGAGAGCCATGAAAAGTATCTTGTGGGGTGGTTGTTTGGACCTTTCCCCTTTTTATGGGTTGGTTTTTAATTCTCATGAACGAGAATGTTTTGAGAGGTATCTGATGTAATGGCCAAGACCTCTCCGGTCCATTACTTTGTAAAAATTTGATGTTCTCAAACAAAACGTGTGTTATAATAATAATTTATGATAATAATAATTGGGTAAGGTGGCATGAAATTTTTTGGTGTTAATTAGATTAAATGTTTTAAATTTAATCATTGTGAAATAAAAGAAATAAAATTGAATGTATTTAATTCCACAAGGGGAGGTGCATAGTTTCTTTATGATTTATTTAAATTTTAATAAATAATAAATTATCGGTGTAATGGACATGTAATGGGAGGCTGCTCGACATTGACGTAATGGTGGATAGACATGGTTTACACGGAGAACATCAATAATAAATATTATTATTATTAATTATTGGTGACAAGTTAATAAATTTTAATTGGGGATTTTTTATTATTATTATAATAAATAATTAAAATAATAATTTAGGCATAAATTCTGAAAGATCTGTCAATAATGATTTAATGAGATTTAAACGTTGAATTCAATGCAATGAGATTTGAGATTTGAGAATAGGTGAGAAATGTTATTATTTATGATAATTGTGTTAAAAAATAATGATAAAGGTTTAAAATGGGGCGTGATGGGTATGGAATAAAAGTGGAGGCACCACATTGGTTGGGGTGTGATAAAATTGCGGAATAAAGGAAGAAGATTGGAGAGAGAAACACGTTGAAAGGAAATAAAATTTAAAGAAAAATGAATGTAAGAGAGAGGAACCATGTGTAACCCACCTAAACAAATGGGATAATGTTTCATGAATCTCAAAGGGGAATGGAGATAGAATGTTAGAATTTAAGGGATTAAATTAAATAATATAATATAATAATGTAATTATTTTTTTTTTTGGGGAAATCATGTTTAGTCCATAACTCCTTCACGAGACCTCAGTTTTATGAACCGTTAGTAGCAGTGTGACCCCGACTTTAAGATGGAAATTATGATTCCAATATTTGTTGTCTTTTTTGGGTTTTTAGATCGGGTACTCAAAATGCTAGTGAATTAATAGAATTAATATTATTATTAAATCTTCGACCCATCATAACATATGTGTGCGACATCTGATTGACTTCTTATCAGTGGCGATGTGATACTGTCATTAATATGATCGTTTCAAGACTAGGGTTGGACATTAAATTATGGTTTGTGTCTTGGGTCCATGAAACAACCAATAATAATAATATTTTTATTATTACAAGGTCTTTTATCCAGCATATCTCCCTTATACGATGTTGGAATGGAAAACCATCTGTGATGTTGCCAACCTGAATTTATGACAGTCATTTCAAGACCAATGATGAATAACTTTTCATTACTTATGTCTTGGGTAAAAAACATATTATTAATTGAAGTTATTATTATCATTAAATGCATTGAAACTACATGATGTGTTGTGAGTTGACCAGTCAAACAATGTAATAGTTTTATGGTCACGTCGTGTATTCATTAATACACAATGCATACCATTTTACTTTTTCATTTCATTTATATGAGAGGGTCATGTGTTTTTTATAGACCCCTCTTCTTCTCCACAAGGAGATGCTCCCGGATGACCTAGATGCCTTCCTCCTATCTTCTTCATCTGGACTCCGATCATCGATCTATCAGTGGCTATAGGATTGTAGAGACCCATATCTTGACGTACATTGACATTACATTACTTTTGCGGAATACTTAGTACATTAAAAAAAACACACACACAAGGACCGTAATAGTTTAGTGTCTTTGGAAACTCGGACTATAATCTTCTAATCGTGGTGAAAGATCTTCAAAATCTCCCATAAAGATCTTCCTTTTTTTTACCTAAAACCTTTCTTTATATCCTGGGGAAAAGAAAACATAAAAGGGTGATCTCAAATGCTCAGTAAGGGTAAACAAAATAAATATCAATCACATCATATTCATAAGAACATAACATTTTGGAAATCATAACCTGCAAAAGAGAGCATAATTTCATAATCATAGGATAAATCATGGCAGTGAAAAAGTAATCCCAATAATCATAACTTAAAACATGAAACTTTGTGGCACACACACATAATCATAGAGAATCATTTCTTTTTAGTCAAGACTAATTTCCAAGACTATCTTTGTGGACAAAGTCCCTTTCTGAATCGAGTAACCCTCGTTTCAGTCCTGTTTCACTGAACCGGTATAACCTACCGTTCCAGCCCTGTCTATCTCATGAGATATAAAATCTTTACCCAATGCATTCGAGGGAGATATAGGTCCCACCCATCTTATAATGAATCATTTCTTATGTGTGCCACATAATCATAAACCATACATCATAGTGTAACCCATGTAATAAAATGGGATTCTTAAACAACATGACATCATAAATCAATTCATATAAGATAAAGGAATTCATAAAAATAATTTCATCACAACATGATCAAATAAATGTAATAATAGGGACAAAAACAGAACCCTTTATTATCTTAGATGGAAAATAATTTTTATAAAACACTTGAACTCCATTCTTGAGGAAAATATCCTTTCTTCTTCAAAAACAATTTTCCTTTTATAACATGTCATACAACATTAAAATAAAATAAGTTGATTAAAAATAAACTTGAAAACTTGTAATGGAAGCTTCTTGGAAATAATGTTTTAAAAATCCATTCATGCCGTATAAGTTAAAAAACATTCTTCGTACTTTTGTCGGAAAAGTCAAAAAGTACCTCGTACGAAAAACGACAAAAGATTCCTTTCATACATATTACTAAAAACTCACCAAAGGGTAAAAATGGATTTAAACAGCTTTAGGTGGATGGAAAAAATATTACATATTGATGAAACATGGATGTGGATGGTAAAATACACCCCAGTAAATACTTACGAATAAACAATCTCGGATAAAAATGAGATTGTGATATTTCCCTTACCTTATGTCCGACTTGCTTTGTAAGTGTCCGAACCTCCTATATAATGATTTAAATCATGTTATTGACTTATTCCAGAATCATACTCATTGTTATGATATCATATATGGTTCCTTATGAATTTATATTATCCGTTCTTTTGTAAATTCCATGTTAAAGAAGCGTTTTGGGTAAAATCGTTTTATTTATCGTAGGTGTTTTGACTTGTTGTTCTTGACATTATTATTACTTATATCATGATTTACTTACTTCCAGAATATAAAACATTATTTATATATCATATATATTCAGTATATATATATATAGATAGATAAATGAAATGAAAAACACCGCTCATGGAGACGGTGGTCCGTACGTACGCATGAACGCTGTTTTACTTTCCTTATTGTCTTGAAATGAAAGTAAGTAGATGACATACATATATATATATATATACATAAATCCAGTAGCTTTACAATGTCATATATTTCATTTTTATTTCTTATATATACTTTATAATCATTCTTAAATGGTTAACATGGAGAATGAATCTCATCGCGTCGTGGAGACGGTAGTCCGTACGTACGCACGAGCGATAATATCATTTCCATAATTATTGAATTGAATTGGAGTGGATTATACAATATATCAGAATCAATATTATGTTGTAATAAATATGTATAGTTATTCTTTACACCATTATACACATCCATGTAAGGTGGTGGTGGAAAATAGATTACACCACGGCGTGGAGACGGTATTCCGTACGTACGCACGCGCGGTGATTTCTTTTTCCGTAGGATGGATAGATGGTGAAATAGGGTTGTATCATACTTATAATAAAATATCATTATATGAGTGATACGGATGTTATTACTTCATAATGAAACAACCTAAGAAGAAGATGTGGAAGAAGAAATAAAGATGAAAGAATTGGTAACAGTAATTACCTCTTCTTTGAAACGCCTCTTTGAGACCTCCTCTTAGGGCACTAAAATTGGTCTTGGAGGAAGACCAGAACCTCTAGGATGTTGCTAGGGAAGTGGGGAAGAGATTTTGGCAGGGGTTGGCCGAGCTTGAGTGCTCAAATTGGTGTGAGGAGGAGGGGGAGGAGGTGTCCTTTTATAAGGGAGGAGAGGGGCACATTAGGAATACCTCAAAATATTATTTTATATTAAAGTCAAAATCGGTTTATAATGGTTCCAAAGGGTCTTATTTCTAAGCTAAAGTGGGGATGGTTCGAAATCCTATCAACCAATAGGATTTAGACAAATTTAGGGTATTATTTTAACCTTATCAATTAGATTTAACTCTAAGTTAAATAATTTAACTTTTACCGTGTCTTTTTGTTTTCTTTCACTATATACTTACTATAACATGCCAAAAGAACCCCAAATTGTTTATTAATAATATATATATCCTTATCTAAGTCATTTGGCCGAACCTTAGATTTTTAGGAATAAAATAACAATTAATAATATAATATTTGATTTAAAAACTATTTTGTGTCAATTTTGACACGATTTGATATATGATTTTTGTGAAAGTCATAACAGAATTATTTGTTCGAACAAAGTTCATTAAATAAACACTAATATATAATATTAACCTAGAAAATTAGTAGAATTCATAAAAAGTTTCAAATTAAATTTATTTTGGTATTTATAACATCAATTATGTCAATATTTCATTAATAAGATAATTACTGCATCATCATTGTGTCATAAATAAATTAATTTATTTAATGTCTAAAAATTACAAATAAAATTCCATTATGTAGGAAATCTTTTTATCTTTCTAATGAATATTTATAGTCGAATTTATCTTATGTATAACCCCATATTACAAATGTTTTAGTAAATAAACTTTGATTTTAACTCTTTTAACCCTTCTTTAAATAAATTAATAATAAATGTCCTAATCTAATCCAAGTGGGCCTAAATGGTCATATTTTATTCCTAAGTTTGTTTTTGGTCGAATTAATCTTGTCCAATAGAATTAGGACATGTGTTAGGGTAATAATAATATCATTTCTACCCTTAATTACCCTATTTACTTTTAACCGTGGTAAAAAAAAGTAAAAAGTTACTATTCACCAAAAATTATTTTCATCTCATTGAACCACATTTTAGTCCTTGATATTAACCGTGTCTCTCGGATTTTCGAAATTCCACTCACAGAAGCGGTAAAGTTATGTTTTATGAAAAATTCAGTTTTTTTAACTACCACTTAGTGGTTTCACTATTCATCAAAAATTGAAAGTTTTCAGAAAAATACCAAAAATTAGGCCTAATCTATATTTGATATTATGAACTCAAAAATAATTTCTATTTTACCAAATTCAAAACATATTAATTGAAAAATTAATTCCCGTCGTCAATACAAAAGGCGTGTTTTTAAGAGATAATAACTATCAAAAGATTGACACTTGTTTATAACTGGTTTAAATGTGAAATTACATCCAATGACCAACATTGTATTAAATTGTAAAAATATATTCTAAATATACTTTAAAACCACTCAAATTAATAATTTATCACTATTAATTATTTTTATTAAAAAAGTTGTTTTTAATTAAAATTTAGTAATTTTCACTATTCATCAGAATATGAAAGTTATCCGAAAAGTACCAAAATTTCACCCTAAGCTAATTTCGATATTCCGAATCCAAAAATGAAGTCCATTTTGAGAGCTAAAATTTCTAAAATTTTAAAAGGTGGTTATTACTATTCATAACGGCTAGTTATAATAATATTTTAATAGCATATCGTTGTTTAGTGAAACTCGGTATTGCGTACTACACACGCTATCAAGGAAGGTCGTGATTGGGTGTAATGAAAGGAAAGTCAAGGATGCGTGTTGTGCAAGCTCCTTTTTGTGTAGCGTACAACATAAGACATTAATAATATTAAAAAGAATATTTTTCATAAAATCTCGGGCTGTTACATTCTACCCCCCTTAAAATGAATTTCACCCTCGAAATTCGTCGGGGTTATAAATGGTTTACTATTCGAAAGTTTCTTTAATAGAAACCCACATCGTAAAAAAGAATACGAAATATTGGATTTAAAAACTAAAGTATGAAATGTAACGATTACCCAAATAAACTAATCACTGGGTTTCCACATAGGTGAAAATATGGATATGGAAGAGAAATCTAACCATCATGTTCTGATGGAGAGTGGTAGAGAACATGGCTATGGAAAATCCAGTAATCACAAATCCATAGATTTGTGATGATATAAGGTACCAACTGATTCATCAGGTATAAGATCACTAGGACAACATTTTTGGTTTTCAAGATCATTTCCCTAAAGTTGAAAATTTTGAATTAGAATAAATACTTACTTTATTTTGGTACAATCTCACTATTGTTCGTGCCTTGAACAATTTCCACTTCATCTCTTAAATAAATGAAGTTGAATTTGTTATTCGTGAAGTGATAACAGATCATATGATAGAATGACGGGTCATTCCATCTGTCTCAAACAAAAGGTTAGCAAAAATTATATACATAAGTCGATCTATAGTGAGATTAATCATATATGGTTTCTAAAATGGACTTATACTTCATATATCATACTGCATGATATAATAAAACTAGTTTCAACTAAACAGGGACTTCCTGTAGGCCAGTGGTAGGCGATAAAGGCCAGTCGCACTTCAGTTGTGGGTTCGATTCCCATAGCCTTGTCCGATGCGATGGGCTGTCGCCCGTCCTACAGGTTGTCCTTTTTCTAAAACTATATTACTATAACATCCCATCAATAATATCGAAAAAACTTCTATCCTTAAACAATACTAATTTATGTCCAACATAATCCATTTCAATCTTTAGTCTTATCCATAATACTTCAGTCCACTCTCATAACATAGTGAAGATGTTTACCAGAGATTTAATACCATCGTTGAACCCCATATATCATAAGATATGTTTTTTTTGTCACATTCCAAACATTCAATGTCCTTAATCATGTATTCTCTTGAATACCAATTGAACCTTAGTGAAAACTTGAATACCAAAATCCTCAAAATTATTTATACTCAAACAATGATATCACCTAGTCCTTATATCAATCATGAGCTCATGAATACAATCAAACATCACATTATCTTCTTATCCTTTCATTATGCACTTATCATCTACTTTCCAAAAGTATCTGAATAACCTTTCATGGTTATTGGTACCATTCATCATACACTTTCAAAACTTAAGGAAAGACAACAGTGTAATAATCCTTAGATGTATCCTTATTCCATGAGATTACTTATACAACATTACACATGATAAACATGTAATCATTCCACTACATTCTTAGACCATTGACTGAGCTTCAACATTTCTTTCATCTCACATATCATTTGTAGTTTCTTCATCATCATCAACATAAATACTTCCCATACGACCATACTGATTCTCTTCATGAGACTTTCCCTTAGGGCATTGGTTTGCATAATGCCCGTACATTCCACATTTAAAGCCTTTAACCATTGTTGATGTCATAGCAATACCATTATCCTCATCCATGGTGTTAACTGAACCTTTTCCTTTGCACTTACTTGCTTTGTGTCCTTCTTTTCCACACCCAAAGCATCTTCCAGTTCCTTTGAAACATTCTCCTTGATGCCTCTTCCCACATGATTTACATAGGAGAAATTGAACTTTCTTTCCTCTATGATCATCATGAAACTCCATCTTTCTCTTATTAGCCGAGTCAGGAAACTTACCAAATTTTACTTTATTGATCATATTATGAGATTGCTGATTCGGCATAATAATGATGTTTGGACTTCTAAATCCCATTTCATTATGAATAATATCATTCCATTGTCCATCATATCCTCCATTATTGTGAATCATCTTGTTTCCAGCCATTTTCTAAAACCCAAAAAGAATAGTGTGAGAGGAAAAAATCATGCTAGGGAAAACAACATAATAAAGGGGGAGTACCTTAAATATCTAACATCTTAGGTTTAATTCTATGATCATTAGCGTAATCCTAGTACTATAACCTATACGTATACTTAACCTTAGGGACATCCCTAGACATACCTTAGAAATATCTCTAGGGATCTCACTAACGTTTTCGCATCCTAGTTTCCAAAGGTTGACTAAACCTTTCCTCTGATACCAACTGTAGAGACCCGTATCTTGACGTACATTGACATTACATTACTTTTGCGGAATACTTAGTACATTAAAAAAAACACACACACAAGGACCGTAATAGTTTAGTGTCTTTGGAAACTCGGACTATAATCTTCTAATCGTGGTGAAAGATCTTCAAAATCTCCCATAAAGATCTTCTTTTTTTTAAACCTAAAACCTTTCTTTATATCCTGGGGAAAAGAAAACATAAAAGGGTGAGCTCAAATGCTCAGTAAGGGTAAACAAAATAAATATCAATCACATCATATTCATAAGAACATAACATTTTGGAAATCACAACCTGCAAAAGAGAGCATAATTTCATAATCATGGGATAAATCATGGAAGTGAAAAAGTAATCCCAATAATCATAACTTAAAACATGAAACTTTGTGGCATACACAGATAATCATAGAGAATCATTTCTTGTTAGTCAAGACTAATTGCCAAGACTATCTTAGTGGAAAAAGTCCTTTTCTGAATCGAGTAACCCTCGTTTCAGTCCTGTTTCACTGAACCGGTATAACCTACCGTTCCAGCCCTGTCTATCTCATGAGATATAAAATCTTTACCCAATGCATTGGAGGGAGATATAGGTCCCACCCATCTTATAATGAATCCTTTCTTATGTGTGCCACATAATCATAAACCATACATCATAGTGTAACCCATGTAATAAAAATGGGATTCTTAAACAACATGACATCATAAATCAATTCATATAAGATAAAGGAATTCATAAAAATAATTTCATCACAACATGATCAAATAAATGTAATAATAGGTATAAAAACAGAACCCTTTATTATCTTAGATGGAAAATAATTTTTATAAAACACTTGAACTCCATTCTTGAGGAAAATATCCTTTCTTCTTCAAAAACATTTTTCCTTTTATAACATGTCATACAACTTTAAAAAAAAAATAAGTTTATTAAAAATAAACTTGAAAACTTGTAAAGGAAGCTTCTTGGAAATAATGTTTTAAAAATCCATTCATGCCGTATAAGTTAAAAAACTTTCTTCGTACTTTTGTCGGAAAAGTCAAAAAGTACCTCGTACGAAAAACAACAAAAGATTCCTTTCATACATATTACTAAAAACTCACCAAAGGGTAAAAATGGATTTAAAAAGTTTTATGTGGATGGAAATAATATTACATATTGATGAAACATGGATGTGGATGGTAAAATACACCCCAGTAAATACTTACGAATAAACAATCTCAGATAAAAATGAGATTGTGATATTTCCCTTACCTTATGTCCGACTTGCTTTGTAAGTGTCCGAACCTCCTGTATAATGATTTAAATCATGTTATTGACTTATTCCAGAATCATACTCATTGTTATGATATCATATATGGTTCTTTATGAATTTATATTATCCGTTCTTTTGTAAATTCCATGTTAAAGAAGCATTTTGGGTAAAATCGTTTTATTTATCGTAGGTGTTTTGACTTGTTGTTCTTGACATTATTATTACTTATATCATGATTTACTTACTTCCAGAATATAAAACATGATTTATATATCATATATATTCAGTATATATATATATATAGATAGATAAATGAAATGAAAAACACCGCTCATGGAGACGGTAGTCCGTACGTACGCATGAACGCTGTTTTACTTTCCTTATTGTCTTGAAATGAAAGTAAGTAGATGACATACATATATATATATATACATAAATCCAGTAGCTTTACAATGTCATATATTTCATTTTTATTTCTTATATATACTTTATAATCATTCTTAAATGGTTAACATGGAGAATGAATCTCATCGCGTCGTGGAGACGGTAGTCCGTACGTACGCACGAGCGATGATATCATTTCCATAATTATTGAATTGAATTGGAGTGGATTATACAATATATCAGAATCAATATTATGTTGTAATAACTATGTATAGTTATTCTTTACACCATTATACCCATCCATGTAAGGTGGTGGTGGAAAATAGATTACACCACGGCGTGGAGACGGTATTCCGTACGTACGCACGCGCGGTGATTTATTTTTCCGTAGGATGGATAGATGGTGAAATAGGGTTGTTTCATACTTATAATAACATATCAGTATACGAGTGATACTGATGTTATTACTTCATAATGAAACAACCTAAGAAGAAGAAGTGGAAGAAGAAATAAAGATGAAAGAATTGGTAACAGTAATTACCTCTTCTTTGAAGCGCCTCTTTGAGACCTCCTCTTAGGGCACTAAAATTGGTCTTTAAGGAAGACCAGAACCTCTAGGATGTTTCTAGGGAAGTGGAGAATAGATTTTGGCAGGGGTTGGCCGAGCTTGAGTGCTCAAATTGGTGTGAGGAGGAGGGGGAGGAGGTGTCCTTTTATAAGGGAGGAGAGGGGTACCTTAGGAATACCTCAAAATATTACTTTATATTAAAGTCAAAATCGGTTTATAATGGTTCCAAAGGGTCTTATTTCGAAACTAAAGTGTGGATGGGTCGAAATCCTATCAACCAATAGGATTTAGACAAGTTTAGGGTATTATTTTAACCTTATCAATTAGATTTAACTCTAAGTTAAATAATTTAACTTTTACTGTGTCTTTTTGTTTTCTTTCACTATATACTTACTATAACATGCCAAAAGAACCCCAAATTGTTTATTAATAATATATATATCCTTATCTAAGTCATTTGGCCGAACCTTAGATTTTTAGGAATAAAATAACAATTAATAATATAATATTTGATTTAAAAACTATTTTGTGTCAATTTTGACACTATTTGATATATGATTTTTGTGAAAGTCATAACATAATTATATGTTCGAACAAAGTTTATTAAGTCAACAATAATATATCATATTAACCTAGAAAATTAGTGGAATTCATAAAAAGTTTCAAATTAAATTTATTTTGGTATTTATAACATCAATTATGTCAATATTTCATTAATAAGATAATTACTGCATCATCATTGTGTCATAAATAAATTAATTTATTTAATGTCTAAAAATTACAAATAAAATACCATTATGTAGGAAATATTTTTATCTTTCTAATGAATATTTATAGTCGAATTTATCTTATGTATAACCCCATATTAAAATTGTTTTAGTAAATAAACTTTGATTTTAACTCTTTTAACCCTTCTTTAAATAAATTAATAATAAATGTCCTAATCTAATCCAGGTGGGCCTAAATGGTCATATTTTATTCCTAAGTTTGTTTTTGGTCGAATTACACTTGTCCAATAGAAATAGGAAAAGTGTTAGGGTAATAATAATATCATTTCTACCCTTAATTACCCTATTTACTTTTAACCGTGGTAAAAAAAAGTAAAAAGTTACTATTCACCAAAAATTATTTTCATCTCATTGAACCACATTTTAGTCCTTGATATTAACCGTGTCTCTCGGATTTTCGAAATTCCACTCACAGAAGCGGTAAAATTATGTTTTATGAAAAATTCAGTTTTTTTAACTACCACTTAGTGGTTTCACTATTCATCAAAAATTGAAAGTTTTCAGAAAAATACCAAAAATTAGGCCTAAGCTATATTTGATATTATGAACTCAAAAATGATTTCTATTTTACCAAATTCAAAACATATTAATTGAAAAATTAATTCTCGTCGTCAAAACAAAAGGCGTGTTTTTAAGAGATAATAACTATCAAAAGATTGACACTTGTTTATAACTGGTTTAAATGTGAAATTACATCCAATGACCAACATTATATTAAATTGTAAAAATATATTCTAAATATACTTTAAAACCACTCAAATTAATAATTTATCACTATTAATTATTTTTATTAAAAAAGTTGTTTCTAAATAAAATTTAGTAATTTTCACTATTCATCAGAATATGAAAGTTATCCGAAAAGTACCAAAATTTCACCCTAAGCTAATTTCGATATTCTGAATCCAAAAATGAAGTCCATTTTGAGAGCTAAAATTTCTAAAATTTTAAAAGGTGGTTATTACTATTCATAACGGCTAGTTATAATAATATTTTAATAGCATATCGTTGTTTAGTGAAACTCGGTATTGCGTACTACACACGCTATCAAGGAAGGTCGTGATTGCGTGTAATGAAAGGAAAATCAAGGATGCGTGTTGTGAAAGCTCCTTTTGGTGTAGCGTACAACATAAGACATTAAAAATATTAAAAAGAATATTTTTCATATAATCTCGGGCTGTTACAAGGATCGTGTCGATGAGGCGAACATCGTGCACCTCATTCCGTTCCCTATTCTTCGACTTCTTCTTCGCAGTTTTCTACCAGGTAGATTGCTCAAATTTGACGGGAACGACTCTCTTCGACAAACATCATCTTAATGGTATGTTCTACACCATTATTATTCTTTCCTTGGTCCCCTCTTTCTGTTCCACATTGCCATGTGATTAAAAGTGACATCTTAAACCTTAATGTCATATCTCTTGGTTGTTAGTGTGGTTGTCCCACAACTTCCACGGGAGGACGTAATCATCGGGAGGGGTGATCGAAATACTCATGGTGGTTGTTCTCGCAGAAGGAAATCAAAACCTGTTCAAGTTGGGATCTTACCATCGTCTCTCTCTCTTTTGTGTACCATGTGATGACAAGTGACATTTTAAACCTTAATGTTTAGAGAAATTCTATTGATGTTGTTGTATTATTTTCCATCAATGATTATCCTTTTATTATGTTATGAATTGAATAAGCTTATAACTACAAAAAATCATGGTCGTTGGGGGCCTTTTCATGAATAATTAAATGTTGCCCTATTTTTGTAGATTGTTTTGTGGATGGAATTTCATTGAATGTGTAAATTGGTTAATCATGTAATGTTGGATGAATAAATGAATACATAGAACCCTTGTATGATCACCCCAGTTAAACTAAATCAAAGAATGAATTTGTGGGTACTGGTTGGGGTTTAATTATGTGAAGGGGTGTTTCATGGGTTGTTGTAGAATGGGTGAGTAGTGGGGATGCGGTTGGCTGGGTTTTGTGTTTGCATGTATGATATGGTTGAGATGGGTAGTGGAGCTACGGTAAGTGGTATAAATGGGATGATGATGTGGTATAGGTTTTTTTCGATGTGTTTGTGGTTATGGTGGTTGGCAGTAGGGATGCCGGGATGAGTTGTGCATATGAATAAAAGTGAATGAGTTAACTAATTAATTGTGGGGCATGATAGTTGATTAAATACAGAAAATAAATGGAATTGATTGGCTGATAAACTTAAATGTTATTGGTTTGCTTGTGTTTCCCTATCTTTATTTGTTGTTTGCAGGGATATGTTTTACAAATGATTGATATGGTTTGGTTGTTGATAGTTGCTCGGTAGTTAAGGAACTGATAAACTAAAGCAGTTGATACATGAAAAGCTTAATGGGGTTTGGGGATGTATATTGTGTGCATAATTTCGAGGTAGCAGTGTCGAGGAATGTTCTAAGATCATTTATGTAGAATCCTTAGGATGGGTTGAGTGGTAGATATAATTATTTAAACCTATACATTTTATGTATCTTTATGTACCCCTCCCATGTTGAGCACTACATGCCGAATAGCCGTGGAATGGGGGGTGAGGCTCTCAAACATCTAAACAATGGATGGTCACTATTCTTCCCTGTGTTCCCTCTTCTAGGTTCTATAGCCCTTAATCCTTTGGGCAGGTTATGACAGATGTTTCCCAAGTGTCTTCGGGATGAGGATGTGATATGTTCCGAGGTATCTTTGCGATAAGATGTGATGTGGTTCCGAAGTGTCATCGGGATGAGATGTGGTTACGGCCGATTATTGAGTGACAACGAGATACTACGATCTTTTTATGGCTAGGTTGCGGCACTAACTCGAGCTTCGTATGGACAAGTTGCGACACTAGATCAGGAATAGGGGGAAGCATCAGAGCGTTAAGGATGAGGGATTGAGTAGTATTCTGTGGGAAGGTGGTGCGGGGTACCCATAATTTGATAATATTACTATACTAATCTATTGTATTGCAATATTTATTGGGTGTACCTAGTAAGGTTGGGTGGATAGATTTCTTTCTAGGCTTTTCTTCTTTATGTTTTCTCATGGGGCTTTAGGATTTCATCCAACCTGTGCACGAGAGCTTTGGTTTTTCCTACTGAGTATACTTGTATGCTCACCCTACATTTATTTTCATGTTTTCAGGAGGACTTCAGGGATAGTGTGGAACTTGATAGCTGGGTGTTGGAGTTTGCTGGTTGCATTTTTTTGGTTTCTTTTTTTGGTATCTAACATTCCATCTTTTCTTGTACTTGTACTTTTGTTTCAGTATTGTAGAAAACATTCATGTGGGTTTGGTTTTTGGTTTATTTTATGTTACTTGTTCGATTTTATTTTGTTGTTTTGATCATCATATTTCCCAATCTTAAATAATAAAAATGGTAATGCCTCCCATATTTGTGAAAATTCATACACTTGGGTCTAGTCGCCACTCTGGGGCCTACTAGAGGCGGGACTCAGGGTTCATTATCTCCCTTTCACCATTGCAAGCTCAGGAGTGACATCATTGGTGGGAGGGAGTTGTGACATAATTATGGAAATATATTAATACCTTTTCATTCTATTTCTATATTTTTCACCAAATCCATATGAAGATTCCACAATGAACCAACCATTGAAAGCATGAAATAAATTCACATGAAATAATGCCAATAAAAAATAGTATTTAAAATGGATAGAAAGTTGTTATAAAAAATTGTATATGGTATTATAAATATTAATATAGTTTTATAATAAATCAATAACACTCTTTAAACCATAATACATGAGTTTTGAACATAATTGAATAATTTTAAACTTGATGTAATTGACATTTATTTTAAATTTTAATTTTAAATTTGTATTTTTACAAAACTAAAAATGAATATTTTTATGTTACAAGTAGTAATGTGTTAAGATTATGTTTTGGTTTTTGGGAATTTTTTATGATGATGGGTTGGGCCTCTCTATTCATCCAATGTTTTGGTTCATTTTATGGTGGAAGTATACAGTAATGGTTATTCGATGTGTAACTACGATGATTACACCATAAGTTAGTCATGAGGGTCACATTTTAAGTTATTCATGACGGTTAAAATCAAAAGGTATCCACAATGGGTACAATGTTATGTAATTATGGTAAGAAAATGATGCCCTATGTTAAATAAATGTTGTATTTGTATTTTCTTATTTCATGGAAGTCTTATGTTCTCACAAATAAAGTATATGATTCTTTATTGGGGAGAAGTATATCTTTTTTAAAATGAAATAATATATTTATAAGTATTCATGGAGTAATGGTTTCTTTCCTTATTTTTATCCCCCTTACTATGATTTTGTTCCCATCCAATGTATTATAATTTCTTTCACATGGTTTTTGGATGTCTAAGAGAAAATAATAATCCAATTTGAATGTGGTAAATATATTTTTCAAAAATAATTCATTTTTTATTAAAAAAATGTATTTTTGAATAAATGGATACTCTTTTAAGTAGTATACTCATTGTATGCATGTGGGATTTATTTTATTAATTGCTAATTAAGTATCTAATACTCTAATATGATAATATATTATGTAATGAAATAAAATTAATTCTAATTTAATTAACTATAAGATGAAATGTTTAAGGTTGGCTACTAATAGTAATTATAATGGATATTAAATTTTCAAGAGGCATAAGTTATAACCTTATCATTTTTAAGTATTACACAAGTCAATACCTTATTGGATATATAAATATAAATAAAAATTACTCACCTAGTTATTGGTAGTGTTAGTATTGGTGCATTAGTTATATTTTTATTTAAATATTTGAATAAATCATTGTCTCTATTTGTATAGAAAAACAATATTCTCTTAAATGATAATGTAGATAGTGTCAATGAAAATCATGAAATGTTTCACAAAAATTATTGATAGAATCCAGATAATTTAAGAAAACTATCTATATCCATTATTTATTTCTATCATAGTATTTCTTTAATCATCTAAATTTGTAATGGATCCACAAATATACACTGACTTATGATTACATGATGTAAAAATGACACTTTGTTGAAAAATCACACATATTGTATTCAGAATTAAATTTATCATTACAAAATTTCATTAGATGGTACTTAATATCTCCTGATGTTTCTCCGTTGTTATGAAGCATATGAAAATATCATATATAATGACTAAAAATCTTTTTCAAGGTGATCTATAATATCTCTATCCAAAAATTTAATAAATATTTTTAAAGAATTAGTTAGTCTAAATGGAATTAATATAATCTTCTAGTGTTTGTACCTTGTAAAAAGTGAAGTCTTATGTTTGTCCTCCATTGTCATATTTATTTAATGGTACGACGACTAAATGTCAAATTTTGAAAATTCTTAGGATCTCCATTGTTTATCTAACAAGTTTTTAATTATCCATAAGGGAGAATTATCATAATCATGATATTATTTACTTCATAATAATAAATATAGTGACCCATTGACCCATCATTTTTCATAATGAATAGGACTGGTTTACCCTGTGGTGAATTAATAGGGTGTATAAATACCAAATTCAGATTCTCTAATAGTCTCTTCTTTAGTTATCCAAGTTCAATTCTGCCCATTTTATATGGAGTCTATGATATTGGTATAGCTCAATGTATAAGTTCAATTGAGGACTCGACCTACTGATTATAAGGAAAATATAGAAACTCCTAGGGGAATAAATTTGTATATACTGTTATAATGGGAATGTATTTAATATTTATCCTCCCCATTTTTTTAATAAGTTGGTCTGGATATTATTTATCATAAGTAAATAATAACAATAATTAAGAAGAATTTTAGAAATGATATTGATCCTCTTGCTTTCACTTTTGTAGAATTAGACGATGAATTGGGATAAGAAGTGTCACTTCTTTGTTATTTAAATTAATTTTTTTATCTATAAGGATAAAAAAACCATCCCAATACAACATCCAATTATACTAAAGGGAGTATTATTTTTTTATAAGATGTAGCCCCGTAAATACTGACTAGGGATGATTTATATGATTCAAATGAAATAATTTCCCACTTTTCTGTTTTCATTGTTAAATCAATGTCCATGTTCGGTGTTGGGGTTTGAATATTTCTAAACAACAAGCCTGATATGAGAGAATGCATAAAAATATAATCAAATAGAACATTCTATCGTTTTTAATAAATATATCATCTTTTAGTCACCACATAATTATCGGTATCCACTATAGTATTTATGATAATATTATCACATCCATTCCCTCTTAGCCTCATAGGTTATTTTGTTCAATTTACTTTGATAGCCCATGGCTTCGAGAAAAGGTATTCATGATAGCTACATTCCATGCAGCTGAAACATTAGAAAACGAGCTATGGGTTAATCCTAACCATATTTTTTCCATCGTATCAATGGTATTTTTATCTCCAATCAACATTCATTAGAATTATTCCCCTACATTGCACATATAAATTATCTCCTCATCCCCTTGAGGAAATTTATAGCATTTTCTTCCAAAAAAATTGAAAAGAGTGGGATTTTATTACCACTATTATATTTTTCCACTACTCTAAAATTAAACATCATTCTCCACTTCTTATCCCTCGTCACATTTTAACAATTTTAATTTTTAATTTCAATTTTGAAATTAAGGTAACAATAAAAAATTCTATCTTAGCTATCAATCATTCATATTACCAAATCATTTTGTATAATATAATTTAACCTAGTAATGAACTGGTGAAATTTAATTATTGGTCACTGAAAAACACCGAAAAATATCATGCAATACATGTTATGTTATCTTAATGACCCAGTAGATTTAGAATATATTTTATCAAATCATTGAAATTCACACTCCATTTTAACATAGGGAATATAGAGAAATTATTGATTGAAAATTATTTTATTGAATTCACCTCAATAATTGGATTCAATTTCATACTTGGGATTTTAATTATTTATTTACTTCCACCATAGATCATCTTCTAACTTTTGGAAATAAAAATCAATTATGACAATATCTATCTTGGAAAATTTGAAGACATAGAACATATTCTCAAGGGATATAATTCACTGATCCGTAATTAGGATATCTTAAGATCCACTAAAATTATAAGGAATTTGTTATATAGAGTACTCAAGCACACCTTGACTTTTATTATGGGAAGAAAGTGGTTCAATGTGATTCATGTGATTACACATAAAATGAGTATGTTATTCTAGTACATACTAGATGTTATCCATTCACCCAACCATTATAGTTTATATTTCATTAGGTAAATCATCACATTTCTCATTTCCTATACAATAGACAACATTCCTTCTATTTCTCAATATTTACTAAAAAACGTATTTTTTACATGATTATATAAAGATCAATAATAACATGAAAAGAAAAATTACTTAGATTAGAATGAATAATATATATATATATTATCTTATGAATCTATGAGTTTCAATTAAAATTATCCATTTTTATCACCTATTATATTCTTTAACCTAACATTTTATTCAAATCCTTTATAATAGATTGTAAATAACATATGAATAATCCAAATAATATCCCCAAGGAGTTTTTAGAATGGGGTAAATCCTAGACTAACTCATTGTGTAACATGTGAAGATCAATACAATCCTCAACCAACAATTTTTAGGGTGATAACCCCTGGGTACATTTTTTCCATATCTCTATCCATATTCTTGTATCGAGATAAGAATTAAATTAAAATGAACCCAAAATGCCTATTCTGAACAAAATATGAGGGTTATTATATATATTAAGACATATACATAGTGTTTTCATTGATGTTTTATCAATCATAATCCCCAAAAATAACTATACTCATCTTTGATACCAACTATAACAAATAAAATTTATAATACATTTAATTTCATGATTTTTGACATAAATATCAATGTAATACATCAAAACCATTTAGATTCTTAGTGAATTTGGTAAATTAGATACATAAACCATGAAATTATAATAAAATAAAAAATTATTGTTTAATACCCTATAATATTTTTCTTGATTTCCATTGAACTCTTAATAAATTATAAGATAACCTGGGGACAAACATAAGAAAAAGTATGATCTATAAAGGCAAGTAAAGAAATAATCCAGCATTAAATTATAGAACCAAATGAATCAATAGAAACATGATGATAACATGAAATATTGAGAATCATATACATAAACATTAACACTTGTCATGGGAGGATGATATCATAAGATTAAGGCATTATTGAAATGTGGTATGAACATGAAATGTAACATTATTGGAATAATTCGGGGTTAACAACAATGATAAGATAAAATAATGTTCTAATATTTATTTTGTGTGTACCATATATGGTATCACATGATATGAACTGATTACCTAATTCAACAAGGAAATATTAAGGATTACCCTTCATATGTTTTACTTTTTAGGTCCCACATTCATCATATAACATAAAAATGTGTTTAATACATTAAATCCCAAGATTTGAAATGAATGTTTAATTCATGTAAGTCCCCAATCAATGAAGGAGATTTATATCTAGGTAATAAACATTAATTAAAATAGGGCAAGGTATTCTCAATATAGTGGTATGTAATGGAAAATATCAAGTGATAATTTAAGTAGAATAAAATGTGTACATAAAATTCCATATAAGTGATTAATAAGAGAGGGGGAGAAGAATTATATCATCAATTGGTATTAATTTGTGATTTAAGGGGTTATTATGAACACATGATAACATAATGTTGTGGATGTAAAATGGTTTATAACAAATAAAGTGGTTTGAATTGAAAATAATAGAGAAGAATATCATACTATGGGGTTGATTATTAATTCTTGTATTGATCTCTTTAAAATCTAGATAACTCTTTATAATGTCTCTAGAGAGGAAAAATGAGAGTAAATTCCTGTTTAAAGTCATTAGAGTGAATATTAATAGGAGAATAACAGTATTTATAGAAAAATATATGATTTTTTAATTAATTTTTACACCTAAACCTTGTATATAACATTAATAATAAATACAAAATCATTTTCCATCCCATGGTTTATCACATAATATATTCAATGGAGGCGTCGTTTTTAATTTTTTATTAGTTGAATAAACGTACACCTTCAAATAATTTCATTCTTGATGTGGAAGTGAGTCATATTAATAAATAATTTTTTAAAAAATAATAACGTATCCTCTAGAGTTTTTTTGGTTATTTATAGAAATTATCAAATAAATTTTATGTTATTATGATGTCATAATACCCAATATTTATTCATATAGTATTTAATTTTCACCCAAAAAATTAACTGTCACAATATGTTATAAAAATTTGACAATTGGATAATATTTATGTTTTGATTTCAAAATTTATATTCATTTTGTGAATATAATTTTCTAAACATGATAACCTTAACTTTAAAATAAAACCCATTATTTATTGATAAATAATAATTTTTATGACATAATCAACTTCCTTCCCCTTAAAATATTTCCCTGGGAATTTATAAAATTATATTATCATTTATATTAAATAAATATTTTTTTATGATTGTTTCAATAAAATAAATGTTATTTTAAATTCATGAATTTATTATAAAATTTTGTTTTAATTTACATTTTAAATAAGACAAACATATAATCATCTTTTCTTTGTATCAAAACATTATTTATCTTATTCATCTTATATTCATGTAAATTTTATATTCTGAAACATAATAATGAAAATGGGGTCAAATTAATTCCAATTTCATTTCTAAAAAAATTACACCTTCCCACTACTATTATCTAGATATATAAACCCTTATTACACTCGTATATTCCCTAAAGGAATGGTGTGTGATGGAAGTATTTTCATAATGTGGTTTTTCAAACATAGATTTTTCTATGATCTATACAAACATGAATTCTTCAATATATAGTCATTCATGAGTTTTAGATGTTTAATATCAACATGGGGTTGGTTAAGGGCGAGCCATAGTGACATAATCCTTTGGTCTCAGAGAAATGAACATCATAAGATATGTTCCTACATGTTGAGATCAATTATTATTCCTTCTATATAAATAATATTTTATTATTACCATATATTGAGTTATCATAATGGTCTATTTATAATGGTTATATTACCAATGGTCGTATGTCTTAATGGTCATCATTCCCAATTGTTGTATTATGGAAGTACTTTTTTGGAAATAATAATATGTTTTTGAGTTTATTTACATAGTGACTATGTTTTCAATATTCAATTAAATTACTAAATCATAAATATATTCATTCATAATATATATTTAATTTATAAGTGTTTCTTCACTATTCACCATAATTTCTTTGTATTGCTTCACGAAAGAATGCACCTTAATCATCATGTATGATTAGAGAGTGATTTTCATCAAATTAAAGTTTTTCAATATTTTAAAATTTTCCATATTTAGTATTAAACCTTTCTAGATTCGTCATGAGGTTTTCTATAATGGTTTTGTATTCTATATTCTCACTAAAGAATTGAATATTTCTGAATATATCATTTTTCATGTTTAAATAACCATTAATATCTTCAGTATTGTGCATTTTAAGGACCTCAATTATAAAACTCCAAACCTGATGATAGACTCACTAACATTGATATTGTCTTCCAAATTACTTCTAAATTTATCCCATATATTATTTTATGTTTTATGGCCCATAACATTTGTGTATGTTTTTTTCAATAGGGACATCAATATTGAATTTTGATTCTTTCTATCTAATTACATATTTCTATTATCATATTGATCCATATTAGCACCTTTAGGAATGGGTTAAAAACACACTGTAGGGGAACCTATAAATTCAAGGCCAAGTGAAATGAGGTAGGACCACATCCTATTCTTCCAATAGTTTTTTTTATTGAAGGAAGGAACTCCTTGGATATTAACAAAATTTTGATTCATTAATTTTTGGTAAATTGTTTGTTAAATCTTTATATAAAAAAACGATTATATGATACCAATTATAGTTCCTCGGTTCAGTGAACCGTTGAGTGGTGATGGTGTGAATTAGTGGTTTATTTTTTATAATTCTATATTTATGTAAACCTACTTAACTATTTAATTTTCTCGATCCCCTCTATAATTTAGCACATGTGCACCATATATTTAAAAATTATTTTAATGATAGATATGAATATGATATTTCTAAGGATTACATGAAAATATTCATTCTATGTTGTTTATACTACCATAAATGGATTCTATACTATTTTTAATAATACTCCACAAAATAGAGTCCATGATGCTCCCTTGTCTTCTTGAGACCACAGAAAAAACAAAATTCGACTCTAAAATGATGATCCAGTAATAAAATATTTGAAAATCACTTTTTGTGTTACACAAACCTCTTACTGATATTCCTATTCCAAAATAAATGGATAAACATGTCTATATTTATATTGTTATTTATGTCATGTACATCCAATCCTTCATTGGTTTGTACATACCCAAATTTCTCACAAATTATATTCTTAAGAAGAACTTTCCCTCTTCATCTCATTGTATTTTTGATGATTACCTGTTGGAGTTAGTGTATAAGAAAAAACTATTTGTACATTAGATTTCATATATATTAAAATAGGTGAATATTTTTTTTATTACATGTTTTTCATTTTTATGTTTAAAAATAATCTAATATTTCCCAATAGTATATATCATGATTAAAATGTCATAGAAAACCCCATTATGATGACAAGATCAAAATTCCATAATGATATTCTTAAACCTTTCCCTCTAATAGAAAGAATTCAATTATGTGACATGTAGTCTGTTGATTATCATGTGAATGTAATCATATATATATGAGTATTTGTCTCTTGAAGTTCTCACATAGAAATCGATAATATAGAATATAGTGAGAATAATTCCACCTATTTGAAATCGGCATGTTTTTGTGTCATTGGATAATCTGATCTATGAGCATTTGTAATCATCCTTATACTTAAAAATTATTATTAATTAATTTCATAAAATATACATATTGTTTTATTATCATAATCAATGAATATATATGATCATGAAAAATTGGGTATATTGGGTGGGTCATGAATGACATGTTATTAATGAATAAGTTGAGGAATGATTTTTCCATTCCATTTTTATGGATATTGATGTCTTGGCCCTAAATTGAAGTTGAGATATTGAATTAACTTTAATAGACATGGAGTATTGAGTAGTTAATTTCAAATAGTCCAAGTAATACATATCAAGCATATTATTGGATTGCATAGATATGCGACATGATTATAGAGTTATCATGATAGAGGGATTAGAAGATGAAAATAGTGATTGTATGTGGTTTTTTCATTGTGATATATCTTCTTCCACTATGGGTTCCTTGACTCGTTGTTAGAAAATAATATTTGACTTTAAGAATACCCATCTAATGTTGATAATGAAGAGGCTTATAGGGCCACACATAAAATGATTCCTTTGAACTCAGTTACATATTATTCATATTTAAAAACTGAAATAAATATTCATCTTTATACTGAGAATTAATATTGATTATGGATTTATTAATTGACCATAAATGTTACAAAATATCTTTTTACAAGGTAATTGTTTAATGACATGAATATATAGTATTTATTTTTCTATTATTATTTGAAAGATAATAAATATTTATTTATTTATAAAATAAAGAATTTTTTTAGTTATAGGAATATTAAAAAAATATTTAATCACCAAAATGTGAATAATATATTTACATATTTATTGAATGAATAATACGTATGTAAATATTTAATTAAGGATCCATGAAATGTTGAGAATGATTAGGTAACATGTTTTTTCCCAGACATGATTATATATTTACTATATTATAAAATAAATATTCATCATTATCTGGGTAACCAAAGTCCATAAAATAAAATTATCTTCTATTCTATTACATTACAAGGGTTTCCTTTAGGGTTTTTAGTATTATTATGGGTATTTGTGAAATTAAATGAATGTTAAACCTCAATCATAAATCTATAAATACTCTCTTATGTCAATATGATAATGGATAATGGTTGTGAAATAAATTTTACTCTATAGATCTCCTTACTCCTCCTTTCCTGTCATTATCAAGAAATATAAAAAGAAAAACATTTAAGTGCAAAAAATTGTGAAGAGATGAAGTTGAAAAATTCAAGATGACTGATCAATTCTGATATCACATATTAGTTCATCAATTTTGTTCAAAGATCAAAGGATCGTGTTTGGATCTCCTCATTAGAGGATCTCTTTTGGGTCCTCATTGAGAAATGAAGATACATTTATCAAAATAAAATGATTAAAATAATAAATGAGGAAATAACTCATGACCAAGGTAATATTAATTCCTAGGTTTTAAATTATTTATAAATTATTTTGAAATATCTTCTATCATTGTTTGGATAAAATTATTTGTCAAAAATTTTCCAAATTTTTTTTGGTCAGGGTATCCAGGTGATGTACATAGTGAATGATCTATTGAAATAAAAAATAAAGATATTAATAGGATCAATATGAGCTTCTAAAGCATCTAGAATCATCAAACGATAACAGATTATTCACATTCAATTTATATTTAGTTATTGTATTCAGATTGTTTACTTATTTTA
The DNA here is from genome assembly GCA_963277665.1 of Viscum album. Taxonomy (NCBI): domain Eukaryota; kingdom Viridiplantae; phylum Streptophyta; class Magnoliopsida; order Santalales; family Viscaceae; genus Viscum; species Viscum album. The sequence continues at coordinate 1,033,939,450 of OY728125.1, forward strand.
ATGTCTGTTTTTATTTTAATGATTTTATTCTTAAAATAGGATCATTATGGTCACTTCTTCCTCTATTATTATATTACAAATTTAATTTAGATCTGAATAAATTATAATGAAGGGAATCTGAAGACCCTATCTAGATGCACAAGGAGTCTTGATAGAGAACACTAGATTACAATATATGTTTAATGTGTACGTGTCGTGTATCCCAGTTCATTTCACCAGAAAATATCATAAAATAATTATTCACATCATTCACTGAAGAATACACAATGCATTAAATTATATATATATATGAACCAAAACAACTATCACACAACATGTGGGACTAAATGTTTTGTTACTAGGATACACACTATGTAGTACATACTTTTTCATGGAAAGAAAAAATGTAGTCAAATATGGATCAACTAGAAATTACATGTTGTGTAGAGACTAATATCCCTATATCAAATAGGTTAAAATGCGTGTAGCTAATATAGATGTCATGTACCTCACACATGTCTGTTTATTAGTAAAATCAAAATCTCTGGGCAGGTTTAAAATATATACGATGTGAAATAAACAAGACGTTTAGCTAGATGCACACATTTTATAGTTTATCTATTTATATATAAATTTAAATTTAAATTTATTACTCTATTACAATGAATCAACAGAACACATGTTTGTCATTTATTTACTCAAACACACCATGAGATATGTTATGTATATATATATATATATATATATTAAATTCTTTATTAATTTATAAATAAACGTTTGCCTATATACCAATTATAGTTGTAATGTATTAACACTTCCATGCACATTAAAGCATACACATTATGTTAATTAATATGTCTTCCATTTTTAATCATTTGACATGTACACACTATGTAATAATGTGATTAAATTTATATGTTATATTTTGTGTGATTAAAGTATGTATGATCTATATACAAGACATGTAGTTCAAATAGGATCTCAATGAGTTACTTCTGAGTATAATTTGTTTATGTATTTTATTAAATCTTAAATAAAATTAATAATTTATTTAATTTAATATAGTAGTGGATGGGTATCCCTAGGATATAATAAATAGAAATAAAGATAAAATGAATAAATTTATTGATTTGATAATTAATCAAATAAATTCATGTGTATTTATTTTAATCCAAGGAAAAATCAAAATGAATGTTTTCCCATTATTTTAAATATGTATTCATCATACTATTAGTAGATCATGAGCTCTATACAACCATTCTATCTATATGGTTTATTTTATTTTTATTATTTCCTGGGCTTTTGAAATAAAAAATATTAAATTATTTTTATGGTATATGTGTCATACCTCCCCCATTATTATTTATAAAGCTCCCTGGCAATGGTTTATTTTCTGTAAACCCATTTTTGGTCCCCTTTAAATGAAAGTGATGTAAAACCATTGTATAGAGAGATATCCCATGTTCATTGAGTCGGTTTGAGATAAATCTGAGGAGAAACATAACTAAGGATACACATAGAAAAAATGGTGGGATGCTAAATTCTCTAGCCAAAACCTATTGAAAGATTTTCCCCCTGGGGTCAATTTTTTTTATTTTGCACTCAATTAAAACCCACTAGTTAATTTTCATGATCATTCTATGATTATTTTTTCAATTCCATGATTTATTATATGGATAGAAAACAATAATAACATAAATAATTGAATTAATATAAAGGATGGAATAAAAATAAAAAGGATTATATATAAATATTTTGTCAATACATGGTTGTTATCATAAGTAAAATCCATATAATATTATCCTGATATGTGAATGATAAAAGATGAAAATTTGGGCATAAAAAATAAATCCCTCAAGTTAATACTAATTCATCATTCATTCCATTATCAAAATTAAGATAAAGAATAAGTAATTTTTTTTTCCATTCAATAGTAAGCGGAACTTTTAATTTTTGGGTTGTCATAAAAAAATGATTGGTCGAAATATCCTTAATTTTATTGAATTATTAGGCCATTATATTTTCATCAAAAATTTGGAGACATGTATTTAGAAAATCTCAACCATTATTTCATGATTGGGGATTCCACTTAATAGCTGAAGGATCTCCAAGCCAGTAGTGGGTACGAATTCCCATATAAACTATTTCGTGTAGTTTTCGTGGACATAGTGTGATGATAATGATGTAATAACGATCCTCGAAACTATAATGTCTATGTGACTAGAAATTTTAATTTCAATGATGAGGATCCTTTTGACTTTAAAAAAAGTTGGAGACAAGATAAAATTAATTATTGTATATCTGATAATTAGTAATCAAGTAAATTAATAATTATATACTCTATTATTATTGAATAATAATGAAAAGTTAATTAACTACATTATATTTATTATCGATTGTCGATAAATACTATATCTTAACTATAAATAGCTTTTAGAAATGGTTTAGATGACTTAATGTTGTCTTCTCCTATGAATGCATGTTTTACGTGCTGGAATCATCAATCACTGAGCCAACAGCTTAATATGTGGCTGATCAAGAGTTCAATTTCTATGAGAAACTCTTTAAAAATGTGAAATATGTTTATTTTTTACTATTATAACAAATTTATATAGAACTCATGATTTTTCATGAGAATATGGATTCTTATTTTATGCTCCAGCGTCTATGTGATATTTACCAGGAGGGATCCAGAAAAGTGTGATTTAATATATTCAGGGATATCATCATATGTGAACTTGGAGAAGGTATATCAATTAGTCCTTATATAGTCATGATAATTAGCTATATTTATCATCTTCAGTTTCTAGGGTTTAGTCTCCCAAATTAAATACAACACAATCTCATTTTCTCATCACTCTCTCTGGAATTCTCCAGTTTTGTAGTAAATTTCATTAAAAACCACATATATATGTATCTCTCAGTTCTTCCCACTCTACATCACCAAGATGATAACGATATAAAGCATTAAAATCTATTTTTTCTTATAGTGAATAAAAGGAAATTGTAGTGAAACTGATACAAGACTAACACAAAGTCTAAATATTCTTTATAACACTCATTAAGGAATAAGAGTTTGTTAAGTCAAAAATATTGATGGTAGATAGTCTAGATGGGGTCAGTAGTCCAGTTAAAAAAAATAAATATATAAATTAATATCAATGTTATTTAATATTGTTTATTATAAATAAAAAAATGAAAAAACATAAGTTATTTTTATAGTGTTTCTAACAAAATAATAAACATTAAATTATTACACCTCTCTACATTATGAATGATATGTTGTGTATCATAGTAATTTGTAAGAAGAATCATACCCTAATTAAAGAATAATTTTTCTAGTGTGTGCATAACAAATATGTGTAACTTTTTTATTTGGATTCACAAACCAATTACAACACAAAATTAATATTATGACAGTTATAACTAAAAAAGATATGAAATTAGTATCTATGAATCAAAATCCAATGAAATATGGAAATATGATTTTGAATGTAAAGGCATAAACATAAAGTGAGAGAAAATGTGAGAGATTGGAAATATTAATACAAAAATAATAAAAGATGAAGAAATATAATATAAATGTTAGAATGAAAAATAATTACTATTTAGTAATTTATTGGGATGACTCATAAAAAAAGTATTATTAGTCGTAGAATTTTTTATTTAGCACTTTAGAAAACAATCAAAATGGTGTGAATTTTTTACACATGACTTGTTTTACACAAAATACAATATATCACTATAAATATATTTTGATTCTCAAAATATCATGTTCACTTAACTGGTTTCCATTAATGGTTTCTTTAAGACTTAAAATGGGACCTATAAAACTAACAATAAAATCTCCAAAGGGGTAAATAATTTCAAATTAAATCTTCATAGTTATCCAAGAGAGTGAAATATTTAATTCAAGAATTATCATCAATATTCAAATACTAATGACTAATACAAACATACATTTAACTTCACATTATATAATTTGAATAGTCTCTATAATAATAGGCCAAAGATACCCAATAATAATCAAAATCCATTATAAATGTAAAAATAATATATCAAAATATTTTCTAATATTATTTATTTAGAAATTTATCAAAATTTAATAACACATCATTGAGAAATGAATTTGTTTGAATAAGTTTCATGTCACTAAATATTAATTTAAAAAAGTATAATAAAATGAAATCAACAAATAATATAAAAAATTAAATAATCAAAATATATATTTTTTAAATGAATAAATAAATAACATATAAAACATAAACAAATATGTATGCCTCTAATATAAAATATGTTTTTTTAAATAGATATAATACATAAAAATTTAATATAAGAATTTTTAAATCGAATTATGAAAAAATAAAAAAATACAACATTACTGAAATTTATATATTTTTTAACAAAAAATAATTTAATAAACTAACTATTAGTGTCATGTGACTTTGAGGAATATTACTTGCATTTTACTAACATAACGTGATGTTTTTGCATGTGGTCGGTTTAATTAGTCACATGGTTAGTTGAAATAATGTTAGGTCATTACTATGTGAAAAATTTACATATCATGAGACTATAAATTAGGTTGCTTCTTGTGGTAGAATAAATGACCATGTAAAATTTCTCATATTTTATCGTTAATGAGAGTCAAAATAATTGAAATCTTGGAATTTGTAATATATTAAAATGATAACATGGAATCTCACAATCAGTTTCACATTATATGTTTTTTAAATAAAATGAAATACTATATTGTATGAAGAATTAATCAATTTTTTATTTTAAATTTTTAAACAATTATTTATTCAAAATATTTTAAAATAATTTAGTAAAATAGGGTTCACTGGCAATCCTTGTACATGTCATGCCTTTTGGACTTACATGTCATTCGAAGGGGCCAGATTCGATGAAATAGAGCACTATATGTAAAATATTCCAATACAATGAGAATAAGATACTCAATTACCTATTAATTAATGGATTTCATTCTAGATGAAACTAAATTGAGTTCTCTAAATAATTTATCTAACACTCCATGATTTTAAATGAACACTTTGTTCTATAGCGTATACAACATGGAACACCGAGATTAAAAACAACATTAAATATTATAATAATTGTAACCATTCCATTGAATTGGTGGGTATGAACAAGGATAAAAAAACATTATGAAAATATATATAAGGGTTTTATAAAATTATTTTATTAATAATAAATATGTTATTATTTTTTATTAAAATTATTTTATTCTCAAAATATCAATTTCTTCAAAAATGTTTTTTTTAATTTGTGTCTGGGCAATATTGGTAATTGATACCACTTTTAAAAAATTTAATTTATTAAATAAATTTAATTTTTTTAATAATCATATCAAAATTAATGTCAACAGCAATTTTGATAATTTTCAAAAAATATTGATTTTTTTGATGAATAGTGAAAATAAATATTTTCATCAAAAACTATATTTATATTTCAATCATTTACAAAGTTATTTTTGTTTTAAAATGGTTTAAAATTAAAATTATCACTTATATATTATTAATAAAAAAATTATGTTCATTCAAATAAATATTTAAATTTTACAAAATATTAAAAAATATATATACTTAAAAAGACATTTTTATTAAAGGATTTTTTATTAAATTTTGAGTTTTAATATTAAAATAATTTCCCCCACTTATAGAAATTTAATATTGAAAAATGGGACCTATATTTGGAATCAAGAGTTCCACATTTGACATTATGAAATTTAACCATAGTAAATAATTGTCATCACGGAAAAGGTAAATTATGTAATTATGGTTAAAAATAATTTTACTCGGACTAATAATGACCCTAAAACATACCATTATCATATTATGTGAGTTTACATAGCCCATGTACAAATATATTTCTATTATATTAAATCATTTAGTCATAATTTTTTTAATTTTGACTACTATAATATATAAGTAAAACAAGAAGATGAAAATGTCACTTTCATGATATTAATGAAAATAATATTTTAGGATAAAGATAAATAAAACATTTTTTCACTTATAAAATATTTATTTAAATATTAATGATATTTTTTATCATGGTAATTTATTTTATGTTTTTTATGATTTAATAAATTGTTTAAATTCATATATAACATCGACAATGAATTTATTCAATTAGTAGAAAATTAAATTAAATGAATTTAAATGTATTAAAAGTAATACATATTGGATTATTATTTTAGATAAATTAATATTTTAGATACATATGAAAATTTTGGTCTGTGTGAAAGTATTATATTCAATTAAATCTTTGCATTGATTTATCTAAAGTCAAATTAAATGAATAGTTTCAAAAACGACATTAATGGTATTTTATTAGAAGTATTTTTTTCAGATTTCAAATCCCTAAAAATGTTATATTGAGATTAATGAATGGGATATGGTTAAATATATGAACCATATTATATTTATTATTTTTTCATATTAGGGTAACATTATTTACACTTAAAGTGTTGAAAACATTAATATTGTAGTAATTGTCAACTATTTAATAGGGAGATAAAAGAAAACATAAAGGTAAATACAAAACAAATACATATCCAAATTTTAATTTATGATATTATTAATAATATTTTCATGTAATATTATAATTATATAAATTTGTATCCATTTTTACATAAAAATAATTTATATTACTTTAATAATTTTTGAAATTCCAATAATGCCCCAATCCCATAAAATTGTACACCCCACTATTTTCTCTTCACACAGCATTGTGAAACCTATATCGAAACACCCCTATCAAATTATTCTATAAGCACCCATATCCAATTTATAGATGTTATTTTTCTTTTAAAATACAAACATGAGGTCCCATAAGAGGAGATCTAAAGTGAGCCTACTGAATAAGAAGTAATTGTCTATACCGACTCTTTCCCAATGATTTCTTATTATACTTCTTATTAATGTGTTGTTCCAATATGAAAATAATAACTAAAATACTTTAAATATTTTTAGACATTATTATTATTATGTAACAACCATATTAAATATATTTTCTATTCCTAAAAAAATTGAAAACATTGCTCATTCATACGTACAACGTTCCATCTACACATAGAGGTGTAATTTGTTTTTCATCCCCACATTACATGGACTAATAATGATATGGAAAAAATAATAGAACTTATATTTATGATATAATTATAATTATATATTTATAATATCATATCTACATTATTTCCTTTAAATTTGTTTGAAAATGAAAACATCTCTCATGTGTACGTGTCAGTTTCCACCTATCTGAAGTGATGTGATTTAATTTTCAATTATGACATACATGGATAGAAATAAATATACTATTTATGAAAAAATATAATATATATTATATGAAAATTAACCAATAATGGTTTATTTATATTTACCTTTCTTTTGTATCATCTGTCAAAAAGTGATGTCACTGTTCATGAATACCTACAACCTATAGTCTCCGTGAATTGTGTATTTTATTTATCTGTATCATAATTTTATAAATGATTATAAATAAATACATAACAAATTTATATGATACTTATATCTTGAATCATAAATTTTATATTATGTATTCATGATCATAGTACAAGGATAAAGACTACCTAACCAATAAATGCATAAAAATTGAAGTATCTCTCACCCAAAACAGTGAGATTAACAAATAATTATCAATAAATGGATGATAAATGAATATATGTATATAATATGAGAAATGGAATATATTAGGGTTCTATGATATGTTTATAATAAATCTACATTTGTCACATATTATTTTCAAACACATATGAAGGAAGGAAGACCGGATGTAAGGGCTCTTCGTCTTAGTTTTGTTTTTTAGGAAATGTTTACTATTATGAAATTATTTATTTTTATTATTTGTATATAGTGTTACTTTGAAATTTTATATCATTTATACTTATTAATACATGGTATTAAATTCATAGTAAAAATAATTTTTATCCTAGAGGATTTGATTTGATGGTTACCAAAGTGGTAAGGGATTTATTTCTTATTATCATTTTAATCATAACAGATTATGCTTAAATTTCTATTGAATTATGTTGATTTTTAATTTTATAATAAAATAGTTTATTTCTATTCTACTATTGTTTATTATGGAATATTCAAGTAATAACTCAAATTTTAACTCTTTGGTACATAAATATTATTTAGAAAATGATTTTTTAGAAAAACGTACTTTATTTCTCACATTGTTCGAAAACTATGTTTTATCCATATTTATATTTTATAATTGAATATAAATAATTTTTGAAATATTTTCAAATGATTGTTTAATTTCATTTATACAGATGATAAAATTTTTGAAAATCATTTTAAAAAGAATTTTCGTTCCATTTTTTAAGGATGTACTTTTCATTTTTCATTGAAAATTTGAAAGGAATCTTTGTTTTAATATAATGAGCAGTAATGAAACTTCCTTATATTATGAAAACTCAATTTTTAGAAGCATACTTTATATTTCATAATTTTATCTTCAAACAAAAATATTTTCGTTCTTTTTAGTTTTTAATAATAAATTTAAAAATGGAAAGGGTATTTTTCTCAATAATGTTTTAAATTATATTTTTGTGGCATTTATATTCATAAAAAAATACTATTTAATTTTCTATTGGGGGTATTTTTTACTGATAATATACATTTTTATTCTCCAGATTTCATCGGATCATTTTGACTAAGGAATGTATTGACATTAAACATGTCATTTTATCTTATATAGACATTTTTCTAATAAATAATGTTTCCTAAGTTGTATTATTTTATTATATAATTAATTAATTATGACTATTAAGTGTTGAGGGGGTCCTTAAATTATATATCACCTTGATTAATTGGTAGGTCCCAAGAGACAAACTAGTCGTATGGAATTATTAAATGGCATTTTGGTGTAATCATACACATAGTTTAAACTACCTTCGCACAAGGCCTCGATGGTATGTTTCCAATATCTGATATCATACATTTAATAATTATGAAATAAGTTATTACTATCCATAAAATTATTTTTAATAATATCCATGACTATCTTTCAAGATCATGTGACTATTTATATGGAATCATTTGATCTTCAATTACTCCTACAATATTATTCTTTAGGATCAAATTATTAATTAAATAGAATATGTATTTAGTTATTTATCTTCCCATATTGATTATGACTTATTTACACATGTTGTATTATATTGTAAATAATACCAACTATGTATCTGATGTCACCCTTTTTTTTAATTCCCTGTTAGATAAATAATATATATTGAAATGTGTTCAATGATGTAGAATATATTCTTTCATTATGATTTGTATTTTTTCGGTTCAAAGGTAATGTGATATTCAAGTATGATTCTAGTTTACCAGGGCTAATAATCTATTCAGTCATTTGTTATAGGATTATTTGTATCTAATAACAATTTATGAACCAAAAAACTGGATTTGGGTTACTAGTGTTAGGTTCCTTACAGTTGGAATCAGAGGAACTTAGTATAAACCTTGGGAACTAGATTTAAGACAAAAAATATTATAGAATTTACCTTATGGATGACTTTGAAACTAATCATAATTTTAGGATGAAAAATAATAAAATTATTATGGTTGTTATTATGTGGTTTTTCTAAAAATACATCCATGTCGGGATATTATAAATTGATATGGAATTTGTATAGATGCATATTGGGTTAATATCCACAAAATGATATGGTTGAGTATGTCGTGGTCGTCATTTTGGTGTAGAGAAAGTGTACCTATATTGTAAGCATTGTTTGACACTCATGGGATATATTGATGGGAACATTAACATTTTATTTATAAACCATAATGAAGGATTTAAATAAATGATAATCAAGTACAACTTAGTATAAACCTAAGGTGTTTTACAATCAAAAGTACGATTCATAATTTAGACATCTTATAAATGAAATTCCATTATTTCCAACTATGATTTTTTTATTTCTCGTTATATGATTTTGGTTTTAGACAATGGATAGAACCAAAAGAAAGCCTATTAATGTTTATTATTATGAAAATTGTTGTAATTATGGTAATCCAAATGGGATGTTAATTATATTGAAATATATTTTTATTATGATGTTATTTTAAAATTATATGATTAAGAAATTAAACCTTCACAAACAACTAGACCCAGAAAGAGTAGAATGATATAGTTTTCTGAAAGATCTTGTAGTGGAGACCATAGTGGAAAGAAGGCTCAATTTATTACATGATAGAAATATAGGAACAAACACCCTAGGGAATGTCTCAAATGAAGGGTAATGTGTTTTCTATGTTGATATAAAGGACATAGTGTAAATAATTCTCAAAAAGTTCAATGTTTTATATTTCGGGAACAATAGAATTATCTGAGTAAATTCCATAGTCAAAATGGTTAACTCATAATCCAAAGAAGGACCTATTCCATTTCAATATTTTAAGTGGATGTATTGAAGTTTTCATGTATATGGATTTGAGATTATATTATACAAGTGTAATATCAATGATATTTTTTTATAATAATCATGAATCAACTAAGGATTGTTCCACATTAGTTTTTCTTTTAAGATGTAAAAGTGAGTTTTTAATGGTATTGATGACCTAGAAAAGTGATTTTTTGGTAAAGTGATATTTTATGAATAACATGTTATTGAGGGATTTATATAACTAAACTAGTGTATGTGTTTTATGTCATAATTTTTATTTTGGATAAAGATATATTTGACATTGATGAAGTAAATTGGATATTATTAAGGACCTTGATATTTAATGGTTATTGGATTCGAAATTAATTTTTGATATAGATTACTAAATTATCTAATTCATCAAATTTAATATATAATATATGATTTTTGTAAGGAATAATTATATAATTGTTTTTTCAAGAAGATATATTTTCATTGAGGTTTTATGAAGATCAATGTATTCAAATATTTGGTGTTTTAAATTAAGAGTTACATTATGATGTTTGGGGAAATTATGTTATGTTTATTTTGAAAATTTAAGGGCCTTCATCCATTTTTTTCATTTGGAATTTGGTCATATGTGTTTTGGATGGATTTTATGGATAAATACTTGTGGAATTAATAATGTTGAACTTCCGGTGTTACTGATGAGTTTTGATATATTACTATATTATATAGTATAACATTTTCATACCAATTTGGTTTCTGTAAATATTTTGAGACATATGAAAAAAAAACTATTTTATGGATTTTATAATAAATTAAAAAGTAATTTTAGTGATTCATGCATGAAAAATTCAAGAAAAAGTACTCATAATTTAGATAAAGAATGAGATTATGATGGTACTTGATTAAAGTATGAAATTATTGTTTATAATTAAGTTTATTAATATATATTCATATCATATATATTGAATTAATTCCTCAAATAAACTAAATTGACTTTGAATCCAAATTTTTATCATATTACAATCAATTCTGATGAATTAATTGTCTGTTCACCCATAAAATATTTATGGTATTTTGGTCATTAACATTTTCATTACCATGTTATGTGATACTATATATTAGTCCTTGGTTGTTATCTTCCTCAACTAATTATATATTTTTACTTCCCACTAATGTTATCTTATTTGGAATCAAATATTGGGTTATTCTATATTACATTATTATTATTTTTTCCCTATTTTTAAGAGGAATTCTTAATAACTATTTTTATGATATGTGATTTTCATATAGGAATTTTCACATTTATAACCCTTCGTTACCATGTTCATATTAAAATTAAAAGTATGGAATTTTTTTAAGGCACCAGAATGTAAAAAAATACGGTTTTAAAATAACACTATGTTAGATAGTGTATACAACACACAACACTGAGCATAAATAAACCATGAATAATATATTGATTATAAAAAAAGACATATAATTTGTTGTTGTGAATAGGGATAAACAAAATATAAAAATGTGTGTACTTTTTTTATGAAACACATTTTTTGATAATAAATAGGTAAATACGTTTTAGTAACATCATTTTATACCTTAAAATATATATTTATAACAAAAACATTTATGTTTTTCACTTTTTGTATGGTAATTATAATTCATTTTTTGTATGGCAATTATAATTCATGTTTTTTTAATCATCATATCTAATTATGATCATTGAAATTAATTTCATGGTTTAATTTAGTATAAAAAGAATTTATACATAAGAAAGTAATTTTATGAAAATATGTTTTTGTTCTATTTTTCATTTTATTGTAAAATAAATTTATACCACTTATAGAAATTTAATATTAAAAAACATAGTAAATATTTGTAATCGTGAGCTACATATTATTTAAAATTCATAAAGAATTATCTAATAAAAAATTGGATATGGTTTGGAATATCAACTATGGTCTATTTATGATCCGTTTTCCTCTTTAACATACCATTCATAACCCCCAAATGGTATAACACATTAATAGTGAGATAATTGTCAAAAGAGTAAACAATGGTTAAAACTAAAAGATACTGGTCAAAACATAACAAAAAATTAATGAAAAATGGATGATAATATTTAAAAATATTCTCATATGAACATCTAATTAAACAGATTTCAATCAAATGTGGGCATAAAATTAATTTATATTACATTAATACGTTATGAAATTCCATGAATTTTACTCCTCTCAGTTATAAAAGGACACCCCTTCTCTTTTCTCTATAGAACACTTTGGGAAATCAATCTCAACCAAAACCTGGTTAATTACCTTATCAGCATCCTTTTTCAAGTTATATATGTTATTTTATTTCAAAAATTCCATCAATAGGTCCCTCAATAGTATATATAAAGGGATTCTACATAAGAAGAGGCAATTGTTTTTATCAGCATTTTCACACTTATTTTTTCATCTAATTCTTCTTAATGTAATGTAACCATCCTAAAATATTAACTACAGTATATTAGATGTACATAAATTTTATTATTATTATGGTAGACCCATATTCTCTATTTTTTCCATCCTACATTAATTTAAGAAATAACTTTTTTGTATATATGGGTTAACATCCATCATGCGTACCTGTGGACTACAACATCCACAAAGCGATGTGATTTATTTTCCATTTATAATCAACATATAAGGTTATATCAATTTATTTAATGATTATATATAATATATATGAAATAAAAATATCCTATAAAGGATTATTTGTATTTTTATTTCTTTTATTCCTTCTATTGAAAAGCAAAATCGATATTTATATATATGTAAGACCTACCAAATCCATGAACTATGTAATTAAATTTTCAATATCTAAATTCAATGAATGATTATAAATAACGATATAATAAATTTGCATTATATTTTTATCAAACATAAATTTTTTTAAATATTTTAACCCTGATCAATGTATAAGGAACAAAACAACTGACCCAAAACATACAAGAAAAAAGAAATAATTATCACCATGAATAGTTATTTTTATAAAGAAGTGTTAATAAATTGGTTATAAAAGGTTATAATAAAATTATATATATTATGATATATATTTTTATGGCTCTATAATATATGTTAAATAAGTATATATATTTATTATATTATAATTTATAACACAAAAAAAGGATTTGGAACTAATGTAAGATTTCCTCAACTCAATTTTGTTTTATTGAGACATGTTTACTATAATGAAACTATTAATGATAATGGGGTGTATACACAAGTAATTTAACATGTTATATCATGGATCCTTCTTAATCCATTGTTTTTAAATTAACAATTATAATTATTTTCATCTATGGGGTTTTGATTTGGATGTTATCAATGTCTTAAGGGGTTATTGTTTCAATCACTTTTTTATCAGGATTTTTTTATCATTATGAATACATTAAAATAAATTATATTAAACATTTCTAACAAAACCATTTTATTATAATCTAATATTGTTATTATAACATCCCTAAACACACACTCTCATATTCCTATCTAAAATAAAAGTCATTAAATTTTAGGATTTGATCATGATAAATGTGAGCTAATTTTCATTATCCAAACCTTAATTTCTTATAATGAAATATTGGATCCCTTAAAAACCCAAATATATTTTAGGTTTGTATTTATATATAATTAAGATAAATTCTTACATAAAATATATCCATGTCTTCATTTGAGTGTTCATACTACTTAACCCAACTTTTCATATTTCACAGAAAGTCATCATCATCATCATCTATACAAAACCCTTGTAGAAATAATTCATTTAACATCATTCATGAAAACATTGGGAAAATGAAGCAAAATAATTCTGTGATCAAAAGATATGTTTGGGTAAACATAAGAATTAAAATTTAACTATAAGGGTATGATGACATAATCATGGTACATGAGAATAAAATAAGAAAAATCATTCACATAAAACATATATAAATAAATGGGTGGAATGAAATAAAAATTTTGCAAAGGAAATATCAATGATATGCAACAATCATGATCCATGTGATGTAATTATTGATTAAAGGAAAAATTTAAAACCCATATAAAGAATATAAATCATATTTTTGTCTTGGATCATCAACTTCATAACCAATTTTAATCCCTTGATATAAATAAATGGATCACAATTAAATCCATAGTTGAACCCTCTGATAAATCCATCATTATTGATACTAAATAGAAAAAACATTACTCAATGGATATGAGAGCTATCTAGTCCATCCATAATTTAATATATATTAGGATCAAATGGTGCTATCTAGGTGCACCCATTGTATATGATATTTTAGGATCACCTATCTCTATCTAGTTGCACCCATCATATAAGATTTATTGGTCTCACCCATGAGCTATAATGTGAATCAAACGTAAATATTAATTATACCAGGAACGCCCTTTAATCATAAATATTTCCCATGTATTTGTCATGGTTAAAAATTTTCGAGTAATTCACCTTTTAGTCATAACAAAAATCTATGTTCATTCATAGCTTCAATATCTAATTGAAAATAAAAGGGATCCATGAAATCCTCATAAACCATCCAAAGAAGAAATAAGAATAGAATCAAAATAAAATATCCCTAGTTGAGTGTATCTAACATGAAGTTTGTTTCTTTATTAATGAAAAATAAATTAAAATACCATTAAAGTCATTCTTTATAAGAGTAAACATTTAACTTTTAGTAACATCAGTGTGTGTCATCTAAAAATGAATTTTTATTTGAAATATCACAAGGATCATTTCTTAAGGAAAATATATGTTCCATTTTCTAAATACTTATTTAAAATATAAAATAATCTCAAGCATTATTGAAAAAAACTATTTTAAAATAACATTTGTAACATAGAAAGGGAGGCTTTAAAATAGTTATTGGTTATGATGGTGGAAATTTTCATCCATTCATAGTACATTTAAACAAATATTCATTCCAAATTTTAAATAAATGTCAAAAAGTGTTCAGTTTGGAAAATGATAGGAATTTTTTTTGAAAACATTTATTAAAAATTAAAATATTGGTATAATTAATTCGTATATCAAAGAAAAAACATTGATTTTCTTTAAAAACATGGAATTGAAAAAAAGATTATTTCCACCAAAGATAGAGATAAAGTCAAATTTTCATAAATAAATAATCAATTAATTTGAGTACTAAAGGGTGGAAAGTTGTATTATTATTTGAAATTTTCATGAATAATCAAGTTATAAAAAAACATATCTAGTTTTAGAAAATAAGATCATACTAATTCCTCTCAATGAACTTTGAACATAAAAAAACATGAAATGAAAATTGATTGTATCATAAAGCCTTTGTAACATTGGTAAATCCTCAATAAAAATCCTCATAGAAGAATAAAATCATATCTTCTTTAAATAGCCTGAAAATAAGGATATTCTGAATATAAAATATCAAATGGTAAGTAGATGCACATAATAAAACAAGATAGGTGTATAACGTAGCATATGACCTAAAGAAGACAATCTAAGATGACAAACCCATACAATGATAATAATGTTGAACTGTGAATTAAACAATCGATAGATTATTTTTATGAAATGTAAATAAAAATAGATTTTTTAAAATAAAATATCATATAATAATAAATAATTACACATGTAATATTATGATATTTATGAAAATAAATAACTATTTTTTCTTACTAAAAAAAATTTAGTTATGGAGTTTTTATAAATTGTAAACATTCAAGTACAAAAACATTGGATTTAATAATTAAAATTGAAAACTAATGTAAAACTATCCATTAATTATTCATGATATTATTTATAAAAAGATAAATATATAAAATATATAAAATAAATTATGTGCATAACATAAAAATATTCATCAATGAATGAATATTATGATGAATTCCCATATCTTGAGTCAATATTTTCTATATATGTCACATAACTCTAGTATAATAAACAAATATAAAATTATTTTATTTCATAAAGAAATATTAATTGCTTAATACCTTATACATTAATCATTAATTTTATTTATTTTAATGGATTATTTAAATAAATGATCAGCTAACTCCACGTCATGTGTTTTATGACGTTGTGTTCAATATTTAAAAATGACTTTGGTGTGTTGATTGTGGTTAAAGAGGTTTTTATTACAACCTATAAATAATAATAATATTTTAAATATTTTATTTTTCATACATAATTTATACATTCCAACCGAATCCTTAAAAATGGTTATAAAAAATGACCTATGTTACAATAATGGAAACTATAATTCATACATATGCATGATTAACATTTCCATTTTTCAAAAATCATTATGGTAAAAAGGAAATTATTATTTAATCATTAAAAATTATTATAATATCATAAATATTATATAATTTATATAAATATACATATATATATCATCCTTGTTATGTGGTGGTGAAAAATATAATCACATCGCTTCATGGAGATGACGCTCCACACATATTCACGAACAAAGTTATCATTTTCAAATGAGTGGAAAAGAAAAAAAAATTCATATGTTATTTAAATAATGATAAATATTTCATAATTATTTTAATTATTTAATATATATCACATAAATTCTTTAAAAGTATCCTTATTACATACCATGTATAGTTTTAGTGAAAAATAATTCACGTCGCTTCCCGAGGCGATTGTCCGTTGTACACACCAATAATATTATCATATCCACTACAAAATGGAAAGAAAAAAAATTAGTAAGTGATATAATAATTAAATAACGATAATTATATTATGAATTATATATATATATATATATTTAATCCTTCATTATAACCATATGTGGTATGTGATTCTGTAAAATGAAATAAATCATTTCGCAAGGTGGTAGTCATCCTTAGACACGATCGACGATTCAATTTCACATTATTTTAGAAAAGAGAGATATATATATATATTGGTTATAAAATAAATATAATTACATCCCAGTATACTTATAGACACAAGTTATCATATATGAATTATTAATACAACAAATAAGGAGGTTAGAGAAAAGTAAAAAAGAAATACTATAGAGAATACATATATCATCAATTAAAAGAACACATTTTGAATATCTTATTATGTTCTATAGTATTAGACTTTTGGTATTAATATTATATCAATAATGTGTATAAATTTGTTTTGGATGGATTTCGGATGGTTTCGGTCAATCCATATGGCTTAGGATGTGTGTAGAATTGAGGGGAGGAGGTGACCTTTTGTAATAGAGGTGTGGTATTTTGGTAAATAATAAAAACTCTTAAATAATGAGAAGATACTCTCTCCCCATGTGAATCTTAAATTTATAATTAATATACTATAGGGATGATATGGTTGATCCACACCTTTACCCGAAATAACACATGTTTTAAACTTGTCGTTCCGTAACATCTATGTATCCTTACTTTTACCATTTTACTTTTGAATACAATAACAAGAATTTTTATCTATGAAATTTATCATCTATGAATAGAATTAAAATAAGAATTATAATATATTTTATACATTATATTAATAAATATGAAATAAAATTTATAAAAAATAAATATTTTATGTGTGAATTTTAATTTTAACATAATAACATGAAACAAGCAAAACCTTATTTTACCCAATACAATGTTAACTATGTTTTTACTTATTTATGAGTGAATATAAATATTTTTAATAGAAATTATCCCATGAATAAAATTTTCAATATATGTTTATACATAATAAAATTAATTATTATAGGATAGTATTTTTATGAATTTTTAATCATTTAATAAAATAAAATTTGATAAAAAATACCATTAATTTCAATTTGAAAATTATTCATTTAAATTGAATTTAAAAAACATCCATAAAAATGTGACATTAAAATATATTATTTTCATTTATTTCTATAATGTTACATTTATCTAAAAATTTATTAAATATAAAAATTTATTCATTTTATATTTCGTTTAATATTTTTATTTTCATTTATTTTATTTTTTTGATAATTAGATAATTATTGTGTTGGAATTGTATAAGAATTTAATGTAATTATATAATTAATATAATATATAAATAAAATAACCCAATGAATTTAATTTTATTATTCTAAAAATACAATAATTATTCATTCACTTATTTATTTTATCCCTATGTGATCACATATATGATATTTAAAACATAGAGGATAACATATAGTCTTATTCGTTACATAAATCATTATATGTGTCACATTCATGTAAAAATAATCCATATGAACATAAAAATATATCCTAATGAAATAAAAGGATAAATATTTCCATTAAATTGGAATTATATAAGTGTTTAGGGAAGTCTAATCTGTATCATTTTATTTTAATCCATTGGTAAACCAATTTTATCCTTAACCATGGACAATTAGTTTTATTATTATATTTTAACCATTATGAAAAAAATTTAAGTTAACCTTATTATATTACATAAATTACGATTCTTCCTAGTATTGAATCCATTTTTAACAAGTTCAACAATCATAATTGGTAGTATTTAATATAAAAAAACCCATAGATGCTTCGAAACAACGGTTTTTCAAGATGTCTGTTTTTCATGTAGAAGATAATTTTATATTAACTCTGTGGATATTAATAATCATTATAAAAATTTAAATTCATATTTAAAGTTAAATAATACATAAATTTCATTAATATATGTCTTATTTAGGGTTAATTTTAATTTACTATTAGAGATAATGATTATTCATATTAAAATAGTTTTAAAAAAATCTGTTTTTAATCCCAAAAATTACTATATACTATAATCCATTATAAATATGATTTAAATGTAAATAATCAAATTCAACATAAATAAATAATACTTAGGTTACTTTGTATAATAAAATTATAATTTTATATAAACAATAACAGTTTTAAAATATTGTTATTTGTTACTATTCATTGAAAAATAAATATGTTCTCAAAATATCTCAAAATATCACCTTGGGATAATTTTGGTATGATAAACTAAAAAACTGAATCCATTTCAAAAACTAATTTTTTTAAAATATATATAAATTAATTATAATATTTTATCATAAAAATTAATAAAATTCTTTTCTGAAAAAAAATATTTTTTACAAGTAAAATTACATTACTAAAAAGTGATTGACTATTTTCTAAGCATTTGTCAATATGTTCAAAAAAGATTTTGATAAAAAATAAATTAGATACTATTATTCATAATCATAAATTTTATGGGTATTTTTTAATTATCATATATTTCTTGGGTAATTTAAGCTCTTTATTTTGTGTCAAATATGTTATTGAACATAATGTTACTCTTTTAAAATCTAAAGGTGTTATAGTGATTCATGAAATTTTCAAGTAATAATTCCATTCTCCTCTCATTCATACATAAATTGGTTGAGGTTTTTTTTTAAAATATATTTTATTTCCCTCATAAGATAAAAATGCCTTTTCTTATATATTCATGTATTCTAAAAATGTTTTCAAGAATATTTTTTATTATTAACATATAATTGTTTAAATAACTTTTTCTTAAGATTGAATTTTTTTGAATAATATAAAATGAATCTTATTTAAATTTATGGAATGAGGTACTTTTTACTTTTATTATAAAAATATTAAAGGAATATTTGTTTGAAAATACTCCGCATGAACATAATTTCCTAACATAATGACTACTCAATGTTTTAAAGATTAATCTATATTTTTAAATGATTATTTTCAAGGAAAATGTGTTTTAAAATATTATGTATGTCTATAGTTTTCAAAAGTGATTTTAAAAATCAAATTTATTCTGTCTTCACAAATTTCATTAATTGAAATTTTATTTAAATTTTTTTCATCAGAAAAAATACACCATTATTATATGCTACAGATATGTTATAATGATAAAATTAATATTCATTATTTAAATGGGTTATAATCAATTTTACTACGTAATGTATTAACATTATGTATTAGTTTTCATACTAAAAAGAAATTTTTTGAATAAGGAATATTGATTATATTATTTTATTTTTTTATAAGATGAATTAATTAGAGTTATTAATTAATGTTTGGGGCCCAAAATTATATAGATCATCTATTTATCAGTGGGTATCTTGATGAACCCCAATTATTGAATCTTATTAAATGGGATTTTGGTTTTTGTCTACCCATATTTTAAACATTATAACACAAGTCCTCAATGTTATGTTTTATATGTCCATCATTATGCATTACATCATTATGAAATCTTTCATTAATTTCAATGATATTATTTTGAATAATGTAAATAGATAAGTTTTAAGATCATGTGATTATTTATATAGAATCATTTGATATTAATTTACTGTTTGATATTATTATTCATGGTGAAGTTATTATTTAAATGAAATGTGTTTTAATTTATTTTCCATTCGTTATTGATTATGTTTTATTTACAGATGATATCTTCCACAATACATATCACTTTCTATATATCTATTCTAATCATTATTTTGAATCATTTCCCCAGGATTTGAATAAGGAATCATTGAATGAGTTCATGGATTTAGAATTATTTATTTAATTATGCTTGTTATTTTATGTTTTCCAATATAATGTGAGTTTAAAATCTATATCCAGTTTTTTAGACAAATGATCTATTCCTTCATTTTGGATAAAATTCATTATTTTTATTTTGAATGTAAAAAATTAATCATTGTATCTGGGTTACTAGAGTTGGTTATTTTTCAACTTTTTCATGAGGCATATCATGAAGGCATAAAATCAGAGCTTCATGATATAATATACGTTGTATCTGTATACACAATTTTATAATTAAAATATTATGTGGTTAGTTGATTCATAAAAAGTAGCCTTTTAAAAATACTCATGTGGTTTCTATACAAAAAATATAAGATCACTTTGAGAAAAACATCATGTATCCACTTTTATAAATCATCATGTTGTAACTTAGAAAAAATGACATGCGGTAAAATGAAAAATTACATTACATTTTCATTACAAGATTTAGTGAATTTTTAGACCATTTAAACATCAAATATAATATTTTGTTCTATTTAATTATTTTTAAATAATTTAATAATATTTACAATGGGTCAAATTACTCACTATTCTAAATTATTTATTATAATATATGATTAAATATTAAATAATATTAACTAAAAACTATAGGAATATTAACTGAAATACTATAGTGATTGTTTCAATTTTTTGATTATTGAAACAGATATTTTAGCCTTCTATGAAGTTTAATTATATATATATATATAAACTATCTTCCAATGTAATAATATATGTTAAATTATTATGTATATAGATATATTTATAATGAAAAAATATAATTACCATACTATGAAAATTATATAATTATAAAAATTTCATAAATGCTTTGGTCATTTGATAGAGAACTAAAAAAATTTATTTTTAACATTATATTATTTTTATGAATTTTAAGTAAATATATTTTCAATCCAACATAATTATTTTAATACAATTTGACTCTATATACATCATGTTGTAATAGAATAAAACAATAAAACTATAAGTTGGAATATTTATGTTTATCAAAACTCATATATTATGTTTATACTAAATGTGAAAAATTTAGAGACTAAGTCAAACATCATATTAGTTTAATAAAATTGAAATAATATTATTTTAATTTATTTGTAATGTGATTTATAAAATTCTAATTACAGAAGATTATGATATAATAAAAATATAGTGAGATTGGGAAAAAATTTCCAAAATTTATTTTTTCAATAAATTAATAAAATATTGTAATGAAATTTAATATTTAAAACATTGAATATAAAAAAAATCAACAAAATATCATTTTCTAAAATTAAAAATCTAAAACAATATTATATTGGATTCTCACCATTTTTTAAATTTTACAAAAATAAAATATAAAAATAATCTAATTGAAAACATAATTATAAAAACATCTTTTTAAAATAAATACCCCACTCCCCACCAACACTTTAATAAATTCATAAAAAGGTAATTCAAAATAAATTAATTTAATTCTTTGAAATATAATTTCTAAAAGGACATGCTCAAATTTAATTATCTCAAATCATTAAATATCTAAATTTGTTTTGTAAATACATCCATTAGTTAATTTTTAGTCGAAAATATTGAAGAATAATATGAAATGTATATACATAATAATAAATAAAATTTAAATTTATGTCTATATCATTAGTTCCGGAATAAATTAAAGGGTTATTTGAAATATATATAGGTGTCAAATTATCACAATATATAATTATCTCTTCAAAATTAAAACCATTTTAAGTTAAAAAAATTTATTCTATTAATATTGAGTGAATCATAATAAATTAGAGATATAATCTCTTCAATCAATTGTAAAAGTAAAATAGAATTTTTTTTCACGGACTCCAAGAATCTAAAATCTTAAAAATAAAGTGACATATAAATGGGGTTCTTTTTCCATCAAGTCTACATCCTCTAAAATCAAAGTTAGTATAAATAACGAAATAAAAAATGTATATCTAAAATAACCAAATTATTAATTAATAGTTATTTAAATATATAAATTAATATAATCGAAAACATTTAAGTGATATTCTTAAATATATGATTTGAATCTTGAATCGAAACACCAAATAAACATTATACCATGTGTAGATGAAGTTAAATTTTACATGCTACCAATCAAGATTCTAAAATATTTATAATCAAAAGATAATCCAGTAATATAAAAATGTGTTAATTAATAATAAAACTAAATTTTTTTTTAAAAGATTTATAATATTCATGACCAAAATTCTTAACCAAATATTTAGATTATTTATATTTATTATAAATATACAATCCTTTATTAGAAAAATTTATATTGTCTAAATCGATTTACAATTCCTAGAAAATACTTATATAAAACATACTTTCCCTAATATTTAAATACACTTTTCAAATTAAAAAATTTTAATATCCAAAAAAATACCATACACATAAATATGAATAATAAAAATATCATTTGAAATAATGTATATTAATAATATAGTTTCATTATTCCTTTTAGAAAAATATTTCTTCAATAAAAAATTTATTTATATCATAATAATCTTGAGGATATTTCTTAGGAAAATATAAATCCTTTGATTATTAAAAATCAGGAAGAAAAAGTTTCTCAATTTAAAATTAAATTGTTTGATAAACATAAACTTCATAAAAAATAAAACCATTTATAATTCACTTTTAACAAGAATTTTGAATATACTAATATCCAAGATAATTGGAAGAGCTAAAAAGTTCTAATAAACAATATTAAAACAATAATTGAAAAATAAATATCAAAATTGATACACTCATCTTAAAAATAATCTAGAGAAATAAGACTAATTTTATTCTTACCAAACTATCCAGTTTCATCCATCTTATTTTAGAAAATCCATTTAGTTCCAATAACAAAAATTCCAAAATAGGTTGTAAATAAAGAAAAAACATTATTTTGAAAAAATTTATTAACATCATCATTTATATAACCAATACAATTAAAATTTTTTAATGCATCATTAACATTATAAAGGAAAATAATATGAAATAAAAGAAGAATCAACAAAAATATTATATCATAATTTATATTTATAATACAAAAATCATTATTACCAAGAATCTTGTAAATTTTACTATATATATATATGAATATTCCATGTTCTAGGATCAGGTTGAGAAGGATTTTCATACCCCTTAGATAATTCACCTTTATTGTAAGGTTTGTCTTCACTAAATTAAAATCTCTAAACTCATCAACAAAAACATCATAATTAGATTTCAGTTTCACATTATTTTCATCAAATGTAATATAAATATATTATTCAATAACAATAATACCTTTATTATGAACGCAGTAATCCTTACTATTAGAATAAAAACCAATAAAAATCAATGCATGACTCTTAGTATGAAATTTATATAAATTAATTTTTTATTTAAAAAATAAATCATTACATTTAAATAAGATAAAATAACCATATTTAGGGTTTTTAACTTTAAATAATTTATAACGATTTTTATTCAACAATGTTGTAACATGAAATTTAATATGAAATATACATTGAAATAAAAATTAATTTAGCCTCAAAATATCTCAGAAAAGTTTGTTCACATAAAATTTTTCAATCCATTATAATAACTGTTGTATTTTTTTTTTCCAAAATTTCATCTTTCAATTTTGTTATCAAGGATGAAAAATAATAAAAATACTAATTATTTTAAAAAATAAAAATATAGAATTTACAATTCACCTCCTTTATCACATCCAATTCAGATGATCTTTCAAAATTTTTATTATCTACTTAATTATAATAAATATAGATCAATATAATTATTATTTTTTATTTTAATGAAATTAAACCCATGTAAATAAAAAATTATCTTAAAATAACCAATGTATATTTCTTTCCTGTAATTTTTGTGATTTTTTGAAAACAAAATTAATTATGATATAGTAACTATAATAGTCAATTAGTACTTATATAACTTAGAGGTCCGAATGAAACATTAAATATATTTTTATTCATGAAAGGTTAAGAATTATGATACAATTATTTATTCATAATATGAAATTGTATAATTTTCTCATGTTTTGGTGGGTTATGTAATATTATAAAATTGAAATGAACTAATTTTCAATTCAATATAATGTTATAAATCCTCAAAATATTTAAACTATTAACATGTTTAAATATTTTTTAGAAAAAAATCAATAGTATATATATTTTCTATTAGATTAGCATAAAATAATAAAGAATCATCCCTAAAAACAAAAACAAAATTATAATTTAGAAATTTTACTTTCATTCCACCAATAAATAATATATATATATTAATTCAATTCTGTTTTAATAAATAAATATATAAAATTAATAAATAAATATAGAATTATAAATTACATCCTTAACCAAACCTTTTAATTTACATTTGGAAATATATATAAATATAATATTTCTTACATCACATTATTTTAAGTGATAATCTTTTATTGTTATCCAGTAATATTCCTATATCATTACCACTTCTTGTACAATATGTTTTTCGAATATATCCAAGTCATTTTTCTTACAAAAATTATTTAATTTACAATTTTGGTTCAAATGCTATTTTTGGGTTAAATCAGATTAGTAAAAAAATTCATGTACCAACAAATAATTTAAAAAAATACTTCATAGAACTATAGAAAATAATGATTTTGAAATATGAGTCATTTTTAATACCAACTATTTCTAAATTTATGATGGCATTCATATAGATATTTTTATTTTGTGACAATTTAAAAACAAGTAATAGTATGAATATATCTATTTATACATTTCACAAAATGATTTTGATATATTTAGGAAAATATATTTTTATAGACAATACCATAATTTTTTTATTTTTTAATTTAATAATTTTATGGTACATATGAAGACCTTGAATAAAAAAAATTTGATAATGAATTTCAACTTTATT
Organism: Viscum album; assembly: GCA_963277665.1. Lineage (NCBI taxonomy): Eukaryota > Viridiplantae > Streptophyta > Magnoliopsida > Santalales > Viscaceae > Viscum > Viscum album. The sequence goes on from OY728125.1 coordinate 1,033,965,310, forward strand.
TTAAAAAATTCTATTCAAATACAATGCAGATATCAAATCATGAAAAAAATAAAAGAGAATTGGAAGTTGTATTCTTTATTTTTTCATTATATTATAAAATTAAATAAATTTATGAAAAATGTTTCTCATTATTTTCCATAATACTTTTATATTGATCATCATCTTTGAAAATATATTTTTGAACCTTTAAATTTATTCATTTAACTCAGAGACATTCAAATTTTCAAAATCATATTAAAAAAATATCCAAACTAAAATCTATAATCACTACCCTTATTCAAAGAATCCATAAATAAAAATTTAACATATTAATTTTCATTTCCATATTCTTAATAATAATTAGATTCTTCATTACAGATCTATGAAGCTATAAATGAATTTGTATCCTTGTTTTTTATATTTTGTCTTCGTAATATTGTTTTAGTAAGTTGGGATTGATATAAACTTTCTGTCTAAATTCAAAATAAGTAACATCAAATATATTTTTGTTAGTGGCACCATTTTCATCTCCCTTACATTATTTTAAATATCTTCCACTAATTCGGTTCTTTAATCCATTATTAACCATACTTTCTTATACTCTAGTCAATGTTTAATCAATAACCAATTTTTCACTATCATTTTTTTTAGAATCAAAAGATTTAACAGAAATAATATTACCAAATATAACGATTCAATTTTTATTTTCATTGCCTCCTATTCAAAATTTTCCATCTATTACAATTTATACAGAAGTAGTTATTTAATGTGTTCATCAAGAGTGTATAATTTGAAGTTCAATCTTTCACCGATGATAAACATATTTTCATTTCTTTTCATGGTAGTTATCATTGTAAACATTAAAAAAGTAATGGATTCCCTAAAATTTCTCCAAGGAAATTCATTCCATTGACAATTCCAATTAATTGTTGAAACATTGGGTTTATAGTTTCATCTTCACCCATAATTATGTCTTAGTAATCCACTAAAATCTTTCCACGTTTAGTTCCAATCCATTTGTATGGTCCATGATAAGTAACTTGTATAATATTCCCAATATCCTGAACTATCACACAATCAGACACATGACTAAACACACATATTCTAATTACACAATATAAAATAATTAATAATTAGTAATTTAAAATATATTTTTTAGAATCACATCCTATAAGTGTATATGGGTAAGCTTCTGGTAGTATGTATGGTCTTAACATGATCAAATATTGGTCTATGATGAATTACTTTATAAATGTATCCATTATGGATTTACATTAACTATAATTATTTTCATCAACTTTAAGTGGATAATGAAGAATCCATACATCTTTTACATTCATTCCGGTAATCATATAATTATATTTTTCCTTAAACTAAAATTTGTAATATAATGTTTGTAAGGATAAAATATTATCATATACTATATATCCAATATTATAAGTTCATGATACCATGTGGTAGATATAAATAATATAAATAGTTTCTGTAAACTATCCGTAATATGGTCAGCCTTTGATACCTATTTTATGGTTAAATATTGTTATGGAATATGGTTTGGAGATGCGAGAATAGACCACCTTAATATTTTTATCCAGTAAAATTAATATAAATGTTAATTAATATAGTTCATTTGAAGAGACCAAAATGAAATTAAATAAGGAATTTTTGTAGTGGTTTATTGAAAATTATATCAAATTTCTTTTTCCTCTTTACAAAATGATGGATAAATATTTCCGTTTATTTATTTTAAGGGGAATCATAACCTAAGTGAATCCTACTTTTTCTATTATAAATATAACCAAGAAACCCGAATTTTTTATAGTTTTTAACAAAACAAATAAACCATTGAATTTAGGCTACTTGAGTCATAATCCAAACATTCATGATTTTATAATATTTTACTTACTACCAAAAGAAATAAATAATGAATCATTTTGAATGTAAAATCATAAACAGAATGTGTGAAAATGTGTGAGAGAATATAATTATACTTACTGGTTCTTCTATAATGTGTGATGATATATTTTGAATGTATTATAAAACTTCATATATACTGGTTCTTGAGTAATATGTGATGATATCTTGTCAATGTAGTAGAAAAAGTCATATATGTTTTCATTCATCACTTAAAATTTAATCTAATTGGTGAAAACTTGTTCATACTGGACTTGGTTTTTAGAAAACATACAAGTTAAGTGTAAATAACTTTTGGTAAAAAAGATGTTGGGTTCTCATTGCCAGTGTGATTTGAATAAGTCTAGAAGCCATTAAATAAGTCCTAAAAAGCTTACAAACTAATATCCAACTGGTTAATGTAATTCATATTCAAGCTTTATAATTATCTAAGAGAGATAAATTTTTCATTACACACTATTTTTAAATATTCAATTAGTAGATACTAATTTATCAAATTTAAATTTCTTATTAAATAATTCAAATATACTGAAAGATAATAGGTCAAAGATGACCTATAAAAATTATAAGACAATAAAACTATGAAATTAAAATTTCAAATTATTATCTTATATTATGTAATATATTATTATATAAACATTAACAATACTACATTAAATTATGTAAAAAATGTTTTAATATTTTTTATTCAACTAAATATTAATTTAAAAAATATTAATACAACGAATTTAACAAATAATGAAAAATAATAATTAATATTTATATAAGTGTGTGTGTATGTAATGAATAAATTAAACACCAACATTATTCAAATGGATTGTTATAATGAAAATTTGTTTTATAAATAACAAAAATATATAAAACACTTATCATATGAATGTAGTAAATCATTTAATCAAAGAAAAATAAAAATATAGAATTAATCAATGTTGTAGATTTTATAAAAATGAATAATGATATTAAATAACAATGATATTTAAGTTAACATGAGGTATATTCATTATGGTTTGTTAATATACCATGTCTTTATATCATATGGTTAGTTTAAGCAGTCGTCTGATCAATAGATATAATAAGTAGTCAATTAGAATAATATGTGGTTAGTATAAATAGCTTGTGGTCAGTATTGTATGGTTACATTATATATCATGTGGCTGTTATTTCATAGAATTCATGTTGTATATTAAGTCCCCGTGTAAAATTTTATATGTGGTGGCTTCAATGAGTTTTACGATACATTTTATCTTAAAAAGTGTGGTATCTTTAAATAGAAACATGAAATATCATGGATTTTTGTCCATTATAGTATTAATTAAATGCAGTGAAATATTGTTCTACATGAATAATGAATCAATTATATATTTTAATCTTTAGAAACATGATTTTTTCTCAATATATTATGTCTATAATGAAATATACTACTTCACTATAAGCCTTGTGCATTTTGGCACTTCCAAAATTACTTTTGGTGGGAAGAGGGCATATTAGATGAATGAGAGCATTAAATATTATAGATTTATATAGCATGAGAATCATATACTAAGTCAAATTATATTAAAAAAGTTCCATGCTAGATAAACATGTAATCTAATTCTTATTAATGTTTAATGAATGTGGCATGTCATGGATGCTTGGAGTAAAAGGTTCATGAGGTAGTATACAACATCTTTAAATACACTAAGGTAGCATGAAAATATGAGGTGGTTAGTTGAGTAATACCCACATGGTAACATGAAATTATTAATTCAATCATAATTAGAATATAACAAATGTCCACTTTGAGAGAAATATATTGTTGTATTTTTTAAAAATTATCTTCTTGTCACTTTAAAAAAACAACATGTCATCACATAGAAAACTATATCACCTTTTCATTAGAATATTTAGTGATTTTTTAGACCATAAAAACATCATGTTTATAATTTATTCTTGTTAATTTATATTTATATATTTCAATAATATTTACAAACAATTCAATAAATACTCATTCAATTTTTTTATTACAATATATCACTGAAATTCTCAAACAAATATTATATGAAATATTTAGAAAAATAAATAGAATATTGAAAAGATTATGTCATTTTATAGATATTTTAAATGGAAATTTAAACATCCATGAATTTAATTTAAATATATATTGATTTGGTATATTTATAATGAATTAATTTATTATTAATTTTGAGGTATATATCTAATGTTATTAAGAAAAAAAATGAAATTTTCATATTCTAAAATAGTAGAATTCTAAAAATATCACCGAGGGATTGTTCATTTTTAGTAAACTGAAATGACTATTTAAAATTTAAAATTAGTTAGACTAAATGTTAATAAAAATATAGGATAACAAACACATAAATATTTTAACAATTATGAGCGACATAACCCATGTTATAATAAAATAACAAAATAAAATAATAAACTAGAATATTATTGTAAAACCAAAAACATGTAGCAAGACCCAACAAATTCAGTGAACATTTAGAGACTTATTCAGAAATAAAAGATAATGAATAAAAAGTTGATAATCTTCTCAATTTTCATATGAAATATGATTTATCAAATTTCATTTATTATATCTCAAGATATATTAATAAAACGGAGATAAAGAAAAACATATTCCAATAAATTATGGTTTTCATGTAATAAATAAAATATTTTAGGGAATCCGAATATTCAAAAACTAAAATACAGATAAATATTAACAAACTACAACTGGGTGATCAATGGGAAGAAAGGTGAATTAGATTATGTCTATTTTTAATGTGACATAAAGTCCCACTGGAAGAAAAACATCACCTAAACAAAGAAGCAAGGGGATGGTTCGGGATCATTTTTTATCTAGATCAATTTATTTCTTTCTTCCAAAATTGAGTTTGGATAAAGCCTATGGTGTCAAGTATATAATCTAATAGAGGATAAATGTATATTCTGAATTATTTCCCATGGTTAGGTGGAACGAAGAGCAACCAATGGAGCCAAAAAAACAATTATTAGATATTACGACCTCCGATGATCAATTGAAATGATCTAGGATTTTAAAGTTTGTTATTTTGTTTACATACATACCGAAAAAAATTATTTCAATTTTTATACATGATACAGATATATTTATTTTATATTTTCAATACTAATGCGTGTTCTTTTACAAAGATATTATTTTTGTGGTATATTGTATTTTAATAATGTTCTTTTAAGTGAAGGATTACATAAAAAAGGTAATGTAAATCGATAAAGAAATTATTTCAAATTATTCTATTACAAAATATTATGGAATAACCATGTAGGACATGTAAATGAATATAATTTGATATGATTGATAAAAGATAGCTATTTAGAATTAGTTAAACAAAACCCACTTAGTGTGTGTTATGCATGTTTATTAGTAATGATGACCAAAGTCTCATTTAGTAAAAATATTTAAATAGACATAGATATTCTTATGTTGGTTCACATATAAGTTTCGGGTAAATATATAGTTTAAATTAGTTGTGGCAACTAATACTTAATAAATTTTAGTGATGATTTTAATATACATGGATATGTCTACTTAATAGGGTATAATTACATTCCATTTCTAGATTCATAGAATATAAGAACGTAATTGATAACCATCATTGTAAGAATATTAAGAAATTGTTCTTAGAAAATGATATTGAATATAATAAACATGACTTTAGAAACAATTTATAGGATTTTGGGATTGAATCCCAATTCACACCACTTTAAACACCACAATGGAATAGTGTGAGTGAAATGTGGAACCACACCTTAATAGACATGGTGAGATCAATATAAATTCAAACGAGAATTTTTTTATCCATTTTAGAATATGAATTATTTAAAAAAATATATATATTAAACCTAGTTCTAAATAAAAAAGAAACATGTATTACATTCCATATTTGGTGTGGAAATAAACCAATGTTCTTACACGTAAGGGAGTGGGCTACAAAATAATTTGTTAATCCCATTTATTGAATAAAATTTACACCTCAAGGAACTATTTGTATCTTTTTTATGTATCATAAAAAATAAAGGATATTATCTTTATAATCATTCATATAAGAATATTGTGTTTAATATACACACCAAAGTTCTTGAAAGGTGTCATATCACTAAATGTGATTATGAGAGAAAGATATATGTTTATTATGTATAGGCTTATAATTCACCAGAGTTATCATAAGAAAATATTCCCCAAATCCTAATAGAATATTATGTTTCAGAGAATCATATTCAATGTATGACTATATGGGATATTATATAACTAGAATTATAGTGTATTCTAGTAACAGAGGATGGTGACTCGTTATTAGTTGATAATAATGATCTAATAACCTATAAGGAAGAGTAAAAGGCATGAAAGCTGGCAAAGGAAAAGAATATATGAATTATGAAATGGATTCCCTGTACCAATTTTTTTTGGATTTGGTAGATCAATCAGTGGATATTATGATTGATTTTTGTATATGGGTATTTAAGATAAAACTATCCATGGATGGGCTATTTGTTACCTAGAAAGCTTGACTGGTTGCAAAAGGGTTTAAAAACCATCTAGGTATAGAATATAATGAATCCTTTTAACTTTTTGTCATGAAAAAATACATTATAATTATACTTGGTATAGAATATTACAATGACTATGAAATTTGAGATAGCTATTCCAAAATATCTTTCAAAAATGGGAACCTACAAGAATATTTTTATATTAACAAATAAAATGGCTAGTTACTCCACGATTTTCTAAGGAGGTATGTAATTTGTGTATATCCATTTACAAATTAAAGAATTATCCATTGCATGGAAATTTTTATTTGATGAATTGAAAATGGAATTTGGTTTCATAAATAATGAAGGATAGAAATGGGTTTATAATCAATTAAGTGAGACTGTGGTCTTTTTCTTAATATTTTAGGTAAATTACATTCTACATATATGAAATTAAATACCCATTTTATATTCTATTAATACTTAGTTAGAAAAATGATTCTCTATGAAGGAATTTGGTGATGAAAAATGCATTTATCATATCAAGATCCACTATTATAGATCCAAGAGTCTACTTGGACTTTGTCAAATTATATACATTGAGAAATTAAAAAATAGATACAGTAGGGAACTATCAAGGGGGTTATAGTGTAAATGGAATTCATATCTCCACGAAAATGTGTCTGCAGACATTGACGAGAATAATATTACATTAAGGAATCCATACATTTCTGTGATTGGGCATGTTATGTTTGATATGCTATGTAATTATTAAATTTTAACCTATTCCTTAATTATTTTATAAATATAACAAGATAACCCATGTGACTTCCATTAGAAGGCATTAAAAATCATACTTATTCTCTTGAGGCATATTAAGGATATGATTTTGGATAATTTATGAGATGAGAAGCTAGTCATCAGAGGATATAATGATTACAATTTCTAAATAGATAAAAATGATATGAAACTATAGTCATTATACATATTCAATCTCAATAGATTTTTTGTGAGTTGGAATAGGTCAAATAAATCCATGGATTCCAATTATCGAGTGGAATTCGAGTATATTATGGCATTGGAGGAATCCAAAGAAGTAGTTTTAATATAAAAATCATAAATGATCGTGATTTTTTACCTAACAGTAAAAATCGTATCACACTCTATTGTGATAAGTCTGTAGTGGTGACTCTTACATATGATTAATGGTCACATTTGTAGATAAAGAACATACTTTAGAAATATCATCTATTTAGGGATTTATCATTGAGAGGATACATCATAGTGAGTAGACCTTCCATGAAAGACAATGTGTTACATTAACTAAATCATTAAATTATTAGAAACATGATCATTATAAGAGAGCTAGAGAATTTAAATTCATATATGTTTGATCGAAGTTCAAGTGGGGGTTTGTTGGAGATGGTTTCCTATAACCAAATTTTTTTATATTGAATTTAAATACAAATAGGTTAATTATAAATTTAGTTAATTCTTCTATATTTTTTATTACTTTATATGAAATTAATATAAACATTTCCTATATTATTTGTCACATTGAAAAGGGAATATAAATTCCCTAATATGATGGTAACCTTATAGTACCATTATGATATTAGTAATGATTTTTTAATGGTAGGATAAAATTTCATTATAGAATAAATAATATATTGGAAATTTTGTGTGACTGATCTTAAGAAGATGAGATTTTACCTCATGAATTTTGTAATTGGTAATCTATAAGGTTGGAAAATATAAGAACATACCCACCTATATGAAATCCACACATTTATTTTCTATTGAATTATATTATATGAGATCACATGTTATGAACCTTATACTTTAAAAATATTATTAATTCATTTTGAGAGTTGAACACATCTATGTATTGTTATAAACTATGATGATATATGACCGCAGGAATGTTGGTTATGTTGGTTGTATCCCAGATTATTTGCGGTTATTGAATAATATAGGAAAATATTTTTACTTTTCATCATTATGGAAGTTGATGCCTTGACACTTTGATTAAAATGGGAAAATTTTAGTAAATTACATGGTCATGGAATATTGTCATGTTTATTTTAGATATTGAATCAAATAAGTATCATTCATATAGGTTTATAACATAGGTTGGTAATCTACATGATGAGAAATCATTAAAAATGTATTATATTACATAGTGTGCATTCATATGTTGTGTTTTACTTAATATAAATATTCTTCCTATATGAGAGACTTGAATTGTTGTTAGTAATCTTAAAATTTTGACAAGATCGCCTAATGTTGTTGAGGAGGATGCCTAGAGGGTCATACACAGAGTGTTTCCTTTGGCTATTATTAAAATATTTTTACATATAACCATTGGAATATGTATTATTCTCCCAAACATGAATAAATACTTATTAAATATTTTTTAAATGGTCAAAAAATATAAAATAAACTTATACTCATAAGGTAATTTTTTAATTATTTGAAATTATAGTATTTATTTATCTTCTTTATTTATTACAAAATTAATATTTTATATTTATTAAATAAAAAATTTATTTATTTTTAAAAATATTAAATAAATAATTATTCATGAGAATGTGAATAAAATAAATCATTATTTTTTGATTGGATAATATTTATTTAAATATTAATTAAATAATTAATAATTTTTTAGACAGATGACTGGAATTTTTTACATCTATTGATTAATATTTATTTACCAAATTTTAAAATTAATATTTATAATTTTGTGGGATAGAAAATGCCATAAAATATAAATAATGTTATTATTTTATCACATGAAAAGGGGTTTATATTCAGAGTAATTTATTTTCAATTGTCTTTGTGCAATTAATTACAAGTTAAACCCTAACCCATGGTCGATAAATAGAATTTTTATGTCAATTTTAGAAAGTCTAATGGATGTACACAATGATTAACTCTATAGATCTTCCTCTACCTATCTGCCACTAAAGACTTAATAAAAATAAGAGAAACTTCCTTCAAGTTCAAAGTTACATGAACCTATTAAGGTGAAAAACATACTACAATCAACCAGTCCTGCTATCCCCCAGTGGTTCATCGAAGTTGTTCGAAGATCAAAGGATCATGTGTGGAGAACCGTTGGAGGGGATATACTTTTGGTCCTCACGAGTCAACAAAGATACAAAAATCATGATATATTAATCAACTACACCAATAAAGATATATCTCAATGTTGATATAATATTTCTTCTTATGGTATAAGTTAATTATAATTAATGTGAATGATTTACTATATTGTTTTTAGAAAAATTATTTATCAATATTCATTGGAAAAAAATTCAATGGCCATGGAGTTCACATCTTTTAAATTGTGAATGATCCATTGAATTCAATAGAATAAGAGTTTTAAATAGTAAAAATTGGTTCTTTAATTGAATGTAGAAGCATTATGGAAGAAATCATTTTCCTTAAAATTCTCTAGACTTCAATGTTATCATTTTTCCTCGATACAATCGTGTCTTGGGCCATAAGAATATTTTCTCAGACTATTATTCTTGTGATTCCTCAATTATTCTCAACTAATTTGTTCGAAATACATGTATCATATATATATATATACATATATTCATATAATAAAACAATGTGATATTTTGTTTTTATTTAATGTTTTAAACTTAATTAATTATCGGTAGCGGTGATCTCCCCATTTAAATATTTATTCCAAAATAAATTTTAAAACTCCATAATATTCTTAATATAATACTATAATTTAAAAATAATTTATTCATAGTCAATAATTCCTTTTCAATCACTAAAATTATTTAACTCTGTTCCATTATATGATACTCAATTATAACAATCTCAATAAGCACAAAATATATTGTATTGATTCTTTTGAATATTTCCACAGGAATAGTGTTATGTTGTATACATTTATGTAGAATGTGTGTATAATACCACTACATATCAATGGTAACCATTTCAAAACATATATAAATATAGGATCACCTTTATAAAGGTACATTATCACCCAAGACATTACAATATTTACAATCAGATATCATTGCAACACACACAACAACTAATTTTAATGAAACATTATTTATTCAAATTTTTATTAGTAAATTAAATAAAAAAACATATAAATAGTTTAATTATATTTTATATATCCAAAAAAATAATTTTACACTCCTTTAATAGGTATAGGATAAGAAGAAACCCAATATTACACCTAAAATATTATATAATTTTAAGGCAATTTTACATCCATTTAAAAGAGAACCTATTTTAAATCTTAATTTTGACACTGATAAATTAAATTTGAAAAAATAAAACTTATTTTTTTAAATCATAATTTCCAAATTATATTGGGTTGAAATTTTTGGTTGATTTTGAGAAACATCATTTTTATTGAATTGTGAAAAATATTACGTTTTAGAAAAAACTAGCTTTTCATTTAAATAATTATTAATGTTAAATTGAATTATAATATTTTTTAAAGTCACATTGGATAAATTATATATTTATTAATGAAATTTAGTTCATTAAAATAAATTTAACTTTTAAATTAAATATAAAAACATAAAAATCATTTGAGCTTTTTTACACTAAAACGAGTTAATTCATCTGCCTCTAAGGATCCCATTAATCATATTTTTTCGGCTTATGTGATTTGAATAATGAAAATAGTTTATAAACCATTATAATCAATATTAGATTTTTTGTTTTTATAGGATCAAGAGATTTTTTTTACATAAAATGATTACTGAAAGTGATTAAAATTATTTATAATAATTAAGGATTATGGGTCTTAAAATGGGATAAAAACCATATTTTATGGGGACAAGTAACCTAGTAACATTTACAACACCCATTGGATGGACATCTCTCGGCCATGAAACTTTCATTTTTGAGTTTTTTGGTTTCGTATGTCTTTTATTTGTCATGAGCATGTGTACACATAACGCCTTTTCAAGAATATCAGATGTGTCTTTTTCCCTCTCTATAAATAGCCACCACATCTACCCAATAATCACACCTCTCTAGCCACATAGGTTTGGCCAATACCTACCCAAATTTCCTCCAAACGTACCTCCACAAGATCAATTATCCTACCATTGGTCATAAGTCAATCCATGTAATCTTTTCCGTTACACCAGAAGATGTTACCCGATTGAGAGGTAACACATTATCTCAAACTACCTAGTTTCATTTCCCTTCGCCAATCCCTGTAATATTATCATTTTATGATTTAATAAAAAAATTACCATAAATATAGTATGATTTTTTTATGTTAATAGTTATACCAACACTTACACACACCTCCATTTAATGGTTAAGAACACATTGTTTCTTTGTACGACGAACTAGTTCCACATGATATATGAATGATCAACATTCCCATAACTCCTATCATGGTGGCCATTATGATGGAAAATATATTTATATACAATTTATAATTTATTTATAGTTTATTTATTATTATTTAACTTTCTTTAAAATATACCTTTATGCTTACATCATGTGTAAATCGGATAATTTCATCTGAGGAAATGTTGACCATTGCCACTCAAAGCGATATAGATCATTCATGCCATGCGTGGATGTTATAAAGGTGGGTTATAATAAACATATGAATAATATATAACATAAGTATGACACTGTAAATTAAATAATAAAAATTTATCATTTTTTTAATTATTTTAAGTCAACAAGGAAATGAAAGTTGCGTTCATGTGTACGTATGGCCTACCATCTCCATGAATGGCGCACATCATTTATAAAATCCAACTGATATGGACTATTATAATTACATATTTTCTGAATATATATGATAATTTATCCATGTTTTAAATATTAGATATTATGAAAAAATTAAATATTTATTAATAACAACAAATAACATGTCAAAACATACTTGAGAAACCTATGCAATTAACTCCCAAATTTGTTAAAATAATGAATGAGTGTTAATAAACTGGTAATACAATATTTTAATTAGTTTATATATGATATTATAAACTATATATTTGTTTATTATTAGTTATTAACACATTTTAAACCACTATAAATGATTTTAATGAACACACAACCAAAATAAAAGAATGTGTAAGGGATTTCAACTCAAATTACGTTTCACTGAGACTTACTTTTCTTATGCACTGATTAAATTTTATTTGGTGTATATAATTCCTATAGAAATGTAATATCATGTATCCAATAATTCTCATGATATTATATGTTTCATTTAATTCAAGTGGAATTTTGATTTAAATGTTTCAATGTGGTATGGGATACATTGGAATGTTTAAATAATATTTTCCCTTAAGGATGTTTTAATGTCAATAGCCCTTGTTGAAGATAACCTCCTCTAATGTACTAATGATAAATCCATATTATTAATTCAATATGGATATTTAATCATATACATTATTTAAATTATATATGAGGAATTATTTTTTACATGAATCATAATGACTATTTAAGGAAATCCCTACAGGTTGGGGACTAGTGAATTGCAGTACCTCAATGCATAAGTTTTCTTTTGAGGAGAATTAGTTGGACAAAAAATTTAAATTTTATTTTTAATGTAAATGTATCATGTGTCTGGGAAACATGATGTACAAAAAATAATAATTCCATTTATTGAGAATTTATATATTAATTTATATGAGATTATTTGTTGATATATATAGGGAAGAATTTAATTTTTATATCATTTATTTAATGGCATGTGTTTCCAGATTCTTACATTGACATATTGACATTACTATGTCTAGTTATTAAATGGAACGTGTTTTGAGTTATTTTCTTATACATGATATTTTACATCTATTGTTTCATTATTTATTACATATTATATACCATTACTAATAATTTGATCTCACCCTTTGTATGTTTTCCCCACATTATGAAAATGAAGTCTTTCAATAAGCATTGAAGGAAACAATTCATTTTCATTCTATGTATCATGTTTCTATTTATTATTTTCCAAATATAATATTAGTATCATTTATGTAATCTAAATTTTCAATAATGCTAAACAATATGGTCCAATGAGATTTTCATCCTTGTAATGATGTCAATGTAATGTAATAATGAAATAGCTATAGGCTTCTGGGGTCATGGTGTTACAATACTGATCTAGCTTTAAATAGTTAGATTATTCTTCATTTACCATTAAACAAATGGTCTTCTACCCATATGATGTTTTGATCTTCCCATCTTATATTTACATAAATTTAATAAATCTTAAATTATATATATATATATTTAAATTTACCAATACACATGCCTAAATTTACCATTATACACCTCACGAAAACTATAATAATTGAAATTCATTCCATTACGTATAAAAAATTATATATAGGACAAGAAAAAAACTCAAAACATTTTTATACACGAATCAATCCCCATTTAATATTCCTTCACCACTTGTGCATATCTACAAAATCATTAAGTGTGTAATGGATGATATTGTTCAACATTCTAAATTAGCATTCAATATTCCCATTAGACTAGGTACTCAAATACTTTATAGATATATAGTGGACATCATTTTGTCAAAACATATCATAAATATCATTGATTAATAAATATCTTATAATCATATTTAAATATTGAGGATATAGTCTATAACAATCTTCCATGAATAAAAATTTTCCATAACTAAATTGATATTGACATATTTAAAAAAATTAAATAGAACATTTTGGGTAAAAATCCCTCCCATATGATTATTGTAAACACCACCAAAAATATTTTTCAATATATGTTCAACAATTTATATATCTTATTAATAATAAATAGAATCCAATTTCACGAACACATTATATCATCAATATCATTTACATCATTTCAATACATACCCTTCTCCTATTATTCTTTTAAAATGATATATTGAGCTGCTTGAGTGAAGGGTGATGTCACATAGCTCTCTTAGAATGTATCCTTTACTTAATATAATCTAATTATTATTGCATTAACCCAATATAAAAAACATGAGATATATAACCAATATTATCAATGATGGCCATAAAATTCTATACATGTCATACCGTTCTAAAATCATCATCTTTTAGGGCCACTAATAATATCAATCAAATTTATTTTCGAACAACTATAAAGAAATATTTTCAAATTCCCCAATCAATCTTAATAAAAAAAACATGATGATCGACATTGTTGTGAAAAGTGACTGTATATAAAATATTTTCACTGATAGACATATGATATTTCTCGAAGTGATCAATACAAATCATTTAAATATCTAACCCAGAATTACTTTAAATCAACCGTGACTAAAAATACTAAAAATATTGTGATTTATTTAATGTTAATTCTGAAACACCTTGACTTTATTGATTTATTTTAAGATAAAATTTGACAATATTCAGCCTACCTTATGAAGTAATCTAATATCATCCATAAGTATCGATCTGTTATAAGAGAACTTATTAAACTATATCACACCAAAACAACTGACAATGTTATATTACATATTACAATATGAAATCTCATTATTTTAGTTATCCCTGCTCACTGAGAATTCTTATTTCACTATAAATTTTGAAGAATGAAAACACTTCATTTTTAATCCACTCAAGATATTTCTTTTTTTCGCTTTATCAAGGTAGCTTTTAAACAATGTAGCTCCATAAAAATCAAATTTTCTTTATTCTACAAAATTTACAACCTCAACATACATCTTTATATCCACATTCTCACAATCATGAAATTTTTATATTTTAATGTTCATAATATTTAAATGTCCATCACCCACATCACTTTTATAAGGTAACTCCCTCTTCTCACATCTCTACATCACCCAATACCTTATGCTGAACTTTTATATACCAATATACTTCCCCAACATCCTCATCCATCACATTGAGGTTCCTAAATTTCCAAAATACCCATCCTTGAATTAAAAAGGTGTTGTTCAAAGGAAGATACCCAAAGATGAGGTATATGTTCTTTCCAAAAGTATTCACTATTATTTCATATTAAAGAAACACTTAATGATTTATAACCAAATTAAAATAATTTAATGTTTATCTTGACTATAATAATATTTTTTCATGTTAATTAAATTTCCATTTTATATATCATTCCCATCTATTATATAATCATAACATTACTCGTACATATGTATGGAATACCACCTCCACAAAGAGGTGCGATTCATTTTTCCTTTACTTTTCATAAGGATGTACATAAGGATAAGTTAAATGAATATATATGATATTTATGGTATAATTAGAATCTCTAGAGTTGAATTATTATTTAACATTCTTTTATTCCATACATAAAAAACTAGAAACAATATTTATTCATATGTACAAACTACCATCTTAATGAAGAGATGCATGTAATTCGCCATAGAAACCTTATATGGATGGTTATAAATGTATATATAACGAATAAATATTATTATTATGACCTGATTAATATTCATGATATGATTAATCCATTTCCAAGTGTTGGGTCTTCATAATACAAAGATACATATAAGGGGTTGAATGGTTTCTTTTTGATAATATTCACCTATTCTGTCATTTTACTCCATTTGAAATTAATGTAGATATTAATAATTTTATTCTATACAAAATATAAGAAAAAAGATAAATAGTACATATGAAAAAACATTATAGTGGATCATGTCACAATGATCCCCATGACCCCTCCCCCGATGCTATCTCTATGATCATTGTGATTTTCACTAGAAAATGTCATATTATCAAAAGACATTAAAATCAACAATTGATTGTATGCTGTTGATACCTTTACAATAAATCTGTATAGAGTCTTCTAGTTATTTTACAGAGACCCCATTATCAAAAACATAGTTAAATAATCGGACACATAACCACTACAGATTATGAGTAGCTGAAACAAAATTAATATGAAGGAGTTTAATTTATTGATTAGTATAGGTGGAAAATCATATATGTAGTAGAAACTAATTGAATATTGATATTCTTCTTAAATCATTAAGGTTATTCAAGAAATAATATCATTAAAGGAATTCCATTTGAAAATGATATTCAAAATGTACATAAACAAATAAATAGGATTCGTTCTTGCAGTACGAGGTTAATACGTAGAACTTCAAAATATAGCCTCTTTTAGAAAATCATAGAATCTCTGCAATTTTATAGTATTTATGTTGAAATATATTCATAAATATATAGTGACATATTTAATATGTAACAAAAATAACATCGTTCTTTACCAAAATGTCGTGGTTATATATATTGCTTCATTTAGGTTGATCAGATCTATGAAAGACACATGAAATATCATAGATATTTTAAATTAAAATCATTTAGAAGTGTTTTCCCTACCCTAATATGTTTGAATGATTTATTCCATTGAATATGAGTCTATCAATTAGTCATAATGATTCGTTGAATTTTTCATAAATGATTTTTGAACATATCTTTTCTTTCATCAAGACCATTTCACATATCTCATATAATACCAGATATTTAAATCTATATTATTGAATATAAAAAATTTAGGTTTCCTCTAGGTATCAAATAAATAACAAAATTAGGGCTGATAAAAAATTAGGGTTAATTTATTATACATTGGTTTCCTCAAACATAGGCTTCCTTACCTATGTAGGGTTCCATAACCATACTTCTAAAAATATCAGGATCCTTGCTAATGAATGTTTCCTTAACCATAAATTCTCAAAAACATAGGGTTGATGATCCATACGTTAAAACCATAATGTAGGGTTCATTCGATATACACTATTCAGAATGTAATGTTCATTTCTTATGCTTCACTTACAAACGTGGAGTATTAATAGTGTTTCCAGAAAATGCTAAAATTCATTCCAAAAACATTGAAAAGTGTTCATTGGGAATTGGTAACATGAATATAAATTTAGAATAAATATTGAAATATATATTATTTTTTTATAATTAAATTAATGATATATAATTATTAAAATAAAAAATGTTATTTTTGAGCATCAAAATCAATAAAATTTATATATTATTGGTTTGACTATACATTCCCAACAATCTCCACCTTTTAATGATGACAAAACCTATAAATTAATTTACAGAAAAATAGTATTTTATAATCACTCTGGAAATAAAATACAAAGAAAACTTTTGTTTCATCGAATTTTTTTTTCAAATTATTATTTGTATTTCATAGTATTATTTCAATGAATGAAAAATAGATACTCATAAATAGAAAATGTTTCTGTTTACCAAACATTATGCCATATTTTGTGATATCTAGAAGAAAGTATATCAAAATGGATTAAAATGTACTCAATATAGCACATAATTTTTTGAGAATGTTATAGTCCACAAAATAAGAAATATATGACATGTGCTTTGAAAATGTGGAGGGAAAAAAACAAAATAAAGAAATTATATAGAGAATACTGAAAACATAGGATTTTTTATTATAAAGACATTATAAAGACATTATAATATTTTGTTTCAAAGGAAAGGTTTATCAATTTTGGCGGGTAAGAGGTGAAAGGTTTTTATTGGGGGAGGTTTTTGGTTCTAGTAAAGCATGAGAAGCTTTAAAAACATCTTTTCAATCTACCAAGAGTATTTATAAACATTCTGTTAGATTGTTATCAAACTTCCTTAAAAATTCATGAATATTTTCCAACTATTAAACTCACAATCTGATTGAATTCCAAAAATAAAAGTATATTTTTCTCTATTTAAGGAAACTGTGTAATCATATTGCATAATCGACTGATATAAAGAATCTTTTTTGGTTAACTTCAAATCAACTTCACAGTAAGAAACCTTGGTTATCTAATAATAAATGTAGATTTTCTCTGTTACATTGATGATAGAGATAACATTAATTTATATCATACATTTATGATGTAATTAATTGAAATCTTACGATCAGGTCAGGTGATGTTAGTGGTGCATAAGAATATGATATTGATTGAATGAATCATCCATTAATTAATTAAATCATAATTCCCAAATACCTTTTTCAATCTAGAAAATCTATTTTGTAAGTAGGGTTGGAATTTAGTTTCCCTATCTGATCTGGGGTTTATTTAAAAAATGAATCAATGTCTCTTTTGAAACATAATTTTCAATAAATTTATGAATATTTGTCTGAAAATACACTAATTCAAATAATTAACGACATCAATTTCTTATTTATTATTTATATCTCCGAGAAGATTTAATTTCTTTTTAATGACTAAATTTCTCCTCATAAAGATTGTTAAAATTCATTACAAGTTATTGTATCATATTTTATAGTGAAATAAAAGATCCTTCATTTTGGTTTCTTGAATGAGGTTCTTTCGATAATATCTAAAGACCTAATTAGATCCTTTAACATGACAAATTAATACCATCAAATAGTTTATTTTCTTTACCCAAATATAGAATTTGTTCTTTCAATGGATTGTATAATATCATAAACATCATGAAACTAAAATGTTTTTGTAGTCTCAGTTTCTGATATATAAAAATTCTCTCTTTCTTATACAATTTTTCGTTGATGATCTTATTGATTGGAAAATAATTTTTTTCGTTATATTCAACTTTTTCTTCCTTTGGTCAATATGTCACTATCAAAGGCATCGATGGATTCAAATCTCACTACTAAAAATATTAGGTTATCCGACTCTATAGTTTTAAAAGTTCTCAATAAAGGTGATATTAAAAACCCCCGTTTTAGTGGTAAAAAAGTGTTGTTAAAGGGGGTAATTAATAGTGATTTTCAGGGCCATTATAGGTGTTCTTTAAAAACGCTAAAAATGAACATTTAAAGGGGGCCCTTTATTAGTGTTTCTAAAAAAGTGTTGATAAATGGGGGTCAGTTTTAATGATTTTATAAAATTATTATATATGTGTGGCCTTTATTTGTTCTTTTTTAAAATATGTTACACTATACCCTCCATCCTCCTGTTATCAGAACTTTTTTACTAGTGATTGTAATGGGTATATTTTAAAAAATATATTTCATTAACAGACAGTTGTGAGAGAAGTGATGACCATTTGGAGGAATTTTTTAGCCTCAATAGATTTCATAGAGTGTTCTTGTGGTTCATCATGGTGTATATCACAATGTAATTTTTGATTTTATAGGTTTCACAAGAAAAATAGACTCTTGTTTTAGAGGTTATGGCCGTTTGAATGGTCGTTGAATGTGAAAACACATAAAACCCGTAAAAACATAAATACCCTTAAAAGGATCATAATTTTTTCATTGAAATTATATTTCATCAACACAACATATAGAATATAATATTAGAAAATGAGATAAAACCATTATATATTCAAATTGTGTGAAAACTAAGGTGATAAAAGTTATTGTAGATTAAAAAAAAGTTAGAAATCATACTCGAACATCAAACAGCCATAACTTTTGATCTGAGTGACTTTTTGGGATCTACCACATATTAAAATTATATCCTTTGATTATATGTATGTTTTATAGGTCTAGGACTAGGTATTTGAGAAATTAACCACATTGTTTCCCAATAATGGGTTTCAAGGCCTCTAAAACATAGTTTTTAGGCGCCGAACACAATTTTTTAAAATTTAAATGGCTATATCTTCGATCTGGCTACCCGTTCGACCGTTACCAAATATCATATTAAAAACCAATTCATGATACTCTATTTTAATGGTTATAAATTTGAAATGTGACTTTTAATAAGAAATTATGGTCATTTCTGGTCATTAATCGGTTTTTAAGGTTTTTATATTTTCTTAATTCTTTAATGTGTTTTAAGGGGTTTTATAGTAAGTATACATTTTTTAAAAAATATAAATTAATTTTTATTTAAAAAATATATATTTAAATACCTATTTAGTTATGATCATATATATATATATATATTCATAATCACATATAAAAATATATGGATTAATAATATAACAAAAAATAAATAAATATCTAGTTATATAATTAAATGTTATGAGAAATTGTATAAGGTAGTGGAAAAGAAAAATATGTATAATATCAAGGTCCTAGGTTCAAAACTCACTAGATTCATGGGAATTAACTAACTAATTTATAAAGGGGTATAGTAATGGATGATAAAGGTGGTGGGGGTGGGTAGTACTGATAAAGATGGGGGTCACTTATAAAGGTAGGTCTGTGTCCTGGAAAACATTTATACCCTTTATCAGTGGGGCTTTATCAGTTATTTTTATAGTGCAATTAAAAGGAACCTTTAATAGTGCTAAAAATTGTTGATAAATGCCCCCATTATTGAATATTTTTAGCATTGGTAATGGGGGCCTTCATTAGTGATTTTTAAAATAACTGTTAAATATTAATCTTTAACATAAATAACAATATTAGCACTGAGAAATCCATTTTACTAGCACTTTTAAAGGCCATATTTGAGGTTTTTTCTCCTTTTCGAGTTCATTAAACCTGTAGATCCTCGTGTAAGGGTTTTTCATTGATCCATGGCGTCGTGATAAGTTACACATGTGAATCTTCTTCTAAATATTTCTTATCTTGATCTGTTAAATCAAAATAGAGTTCTCTTTTATCATGTTGGGAAACATATTCAATATGTGAATCTCCCACTTTGTCGTTTCTAATGCGTATAGATCCTATCGACTAGATATTTTCTTTCCCCCCTAAACAAACATGACCTGATTCTTATTGATCAGTTTCACTCACTACAGAAATTTTTTTTCACTATACTCTAAAAGAAATATGTTTTTCTTAGTGTAACATTGTTGAGAATATTTTTGTGGTGACATTGAGTACAAACATCCAATAATAAGATCTTATTATTTGGTACAAAAATAAAAAAATACTCTATTTATTTGAATAAAATGACTTCCCTTTCCTTTAAATAGATGTATTGATTAAGATAATTCTGTTTATTTATAGTAGAATTCAACTTAATACCACCGATAAATAAAAACCTGAAATACATGTCAAGGTAAATAATATTCTTTAATTATATTATCCATGGAATTATGGTTGTTTGAATAAATTTGACTAGTACCTTAAGATCATGATCAAGATCCTTAATAAACATTTTTCAAATATTAGTTGAATGAAAAAGAAACTGTCAGATATATTCTAACTATTGAACCATATTTCTAATTGATCATTGATCAAAATAGAATACTCCATCCTAAGGGAATTTTAAAATATATTCAATGTATGCTGAGGATATTGAAAACACAATATTTTCTACTTTAGATGAGATTATTTCCTCTATTTACCTAAATATTAATTGAACATTATTAAAGAACTACTTTAGTTATGTCTAAAAATTAAATTCCATATTTTCTTCATTACATTGATAGTATTAACAATGAAATGAATGATCTTGATTCAAAGGAAAATTCTTTTGGATATAGCCATTCAAAATCAATGACCATTCCTTAATGAATCGTCTGGAAGGTTAAATTTTTACACTTCATATCACATGTTTTAACTTCATTTGTTTCCCTTTTCATCCATATTTCGGAGAATCGTAATGTTGAAGGTTTTTAGATTCTAGATTTTGGAGTGCTGAAGGGTCTTTTCGTATTTGAAAGGGTATTAAATTGAAGTGTTTTAAATGAGGAAGATTTTTTATAATGGATTTGATGAAATAGTCCTATTTCTCATGCTGATTACACAGGTTAATCATTCAATATTAGTTTTTTAAAAGATATGATATTTAAAATATTATTATTAAGTTGAAAGAAAATATAGTTTAAATGGATGTTAAATGAATAAATTCTAAATAGACATAATATATAATGATTTAAAAATAAATTATAAAATGAAGTAATATATATTTTATTAGAAATTAAATATTCCTAACTCCCCCTTTAATAAATAAAAACTTCTAGTGAAATGTTGTTTAGTAAGAATATGATGTAATTAATAATAAATATTTACAAATTTATATCATATATCATTTATAAGAGAATTATGTCATAGAAAATGATTCCATATACCAATACGCATAATCATAAAATGACATATAGGATTTTTGGAAATATTAATTACATGAGTGGTGTTGTATAAAATAGGTATATTATCAAAAATTATTACAAAATCCAATAAGTGGTGTTTCATCTACAACAGTTGTGAACAAAAACTACTAATATATATATTGAATCCACTATTGACAGAGAAACTGAATTTTGTTTCCTACTCAGTGATGAGAAAATCATTTCCATAAAAATGAAATGTTCCAAAAGTGTTTTTATCTAATCTACATACTATAAATTTGGTATATTAATATGAAATTAAATTAAAATCCACGATTTTTGGGTAATGTTGTGATTAAAAACTAATACTTTTTTAATATCTAAAAAATCATTTAACAATAATAAGATTAGATTATTTTGGGTTTGACTTAAATCTAGATCATAAACACACATAAAACATCATGTTTGGTATACTTGTATTAAGATATAATATATTTCCAATCATATCACTATATAAATTTTTTTTCAAATAGTTTTTCTATTTTATAAAATTATTTCTGTATATTGGTACAAATAGGAGTTTTATAATTCATATTTTTCTCTATTCAGAATATATTTTATTAATTAATAATCACTTTAATTTGATTTAAAACATAACCATAATGTTTTTTAAATATTTGTAATCCTAAAAATAATAGTAATTCTCCCATCATACTCATTTTGTAATGTTCATTCAAAATATTTTACAAATAAATACAAATATTTTTATTTTATGATCCAGAAATAACAACATCAAAATAAATTTTCACTAATAATATATTTGATGAAATGGTTTTAATAAAATGAGTATGATCTTTTAGTTCTAAAAAATATCCATTTGGTGTTAAAAAAGATAGTAATCTTGCATACTATGCTCTAGGATAATGTTTAAGGCTAAAAAGTGATTTTGAGTGTTTACAAATATAAATTAGTTTATGAGATATTTCAAAACCTACTAGGTTTCAATATAAACTTCCTCTGTTAAATATTATTTTAAAAGGAAAATTTAACATCCGTCAAATTTAAATTAAAAATCATAAGATATAAATGATCTAAATGGATTCTTTTAGATTCTAATCTTGAAACTTTTGTAATGGATTCATGATAATATATTAATTCATCTTTTTTATATCCTTATATTAGTAAACTATCTTAGTTCCTTGTTATGATCCCTTGGTCATCCTATTTATTTCTAAAGACACACTTGGTTCCTACCAGTAGATATCTGATGGTATTTCTACTAATTCCAACAATATATTTCTACTAAATTGGTTTTGTGTTTCATTCATAATGAATAACCATTTCTCATATTATAAAGATTATTCAACAAGTATAGGTTATAATTGGGATATAATGGGAAAATATTTCTCTATGTTTTTTATATTTCATCTAGTTCTAACTCACGTCCCTCGGTTACCAACAATAATTAACAATTTATAGTCATTTGTTGTTCTAGAATGTAAAGGTAAAACAAATTCATATTCTTTTGACTCATGAAAATCAGGACTCGATTGATAATAATTTATAATATATTCAAAGTTATTCTTAGGGGAATCAAGTCTCATTTATCAATGTAGTCAGTTTTAGCATCATTTTGGTCTTTCTCTTTAATAAAATGGTCAATTTCATCAAACATCACATGATCTCATTCTTCAACAATCCAAGAATTATTATTGAACACTCTATAAGCTTTATAAGTTCATTAATATCCTTGCAATATTCCTTCATTTTCTTTTGTATTTAATTTACCATGGTTATAATTATTATTCTTGATGTATACCTTTCATCAACATATATTAATGTAATTTAATTTAGGTATTAATTTATTATAATTTTTGAAGATTTATTTTTAAGAATTTGTCTTATTAAAAATCTGTTCATGATATATTAATCCTTCTTTACACCTTCTTCTTATAAATAGGTAGGATGGTTTTGCTAATTTAAAATAGTTCATTCCATTTCTTGAATACTTGTGTTTCTTCATTCAAAAATTATTTTTTTGAGGTGTTATTAGTGTAGAGAAGATTTTTTTAATCCAATATTCGAATTGAAACAATTAAATAAATGATTCTAAAATTCCCTACCATAATATATTCTTCATGAAATTATTTTCAAATATTTTTGTTTTGAAAATATTTTCAGAAAAAATTTAAAAATAGTTAATTCATCGCATTAGTGTTTTAAAAAATATACCCAAGTAAATCATGAATAATCATCAACTAGAACATAAAAATATAATTTTCTATCCAAACCTACTACCATAAATTATTCAAAAAAAATCTATGTTTATAGGTTATAATGGTTTATATGTAGATAATTTTTTAATAGATTTGAATGATGATTTATGTTGATTATTGATTTTTCATGCAACACATAATATATTGTAGATATATATAGGACTGTATTGATTTGAAATTCCGTATTTCATAGATAATTTATATAAGTCATATAT
The DNA here is from genome assembly GCA_963277665.1 of Viscum album. Lineage (NCBI taxonomy): Eukaryota > Viridiplantae > Streptophyta > Magnoliopsida > Santalales > Viscaceae > Viscum > Viscum album. The sequence goes on from OY728125.1 coordinate 1,033,990,084, forward strand.
ATTTGAATCGTCAAGACTCTTATGCTATAGCGATGAATCATTTGTCTTAGTTGATTATTGTAACTCCCCCTGATCTCATAGTACGTTATTTCTTCAAAGTAATTCAATAACTTGCACTACACACAACACCGAGTTCTAGTGAACCATTACATACCAAACAAGCCGTTAAAAAATGGTTGTGAATAGTATTAACTGAATTTTGTTCATTATATAGTCTGTATAATTTTATAAACCATATTATGAGTTTCATAGACAGAATGTAATAACAAATTCATTTTTTCAGATAAAAGAAGTATTTTTCAAAAAATGCAATTTTACTGCCTTTTAATGACAAAGCCTTTTAAATCCAATATTTGAAGATTTTATATATTCTATTTGTGAAAATAAACTTCTTCTTTATAATTGGGACATAATAATTTAGTATTGATAATGTTTTGGTGTTTTTTTGATAACTTTTATATTTTGGTGAATAGTGAAAAATACTATCTTTGAACTGAAAACAACATTTTAAATATAAATTATTTATATTGTGGAATTATAAATTTTAATGGTTTGTAATTATAAATATATTATATTTTTACAATTTAATACAATGATTGTCATTATAAGTAATTTCACTTTGAAATTGTACATAAACAAGTGTCAAAATTTTGGTAATTATTATTTCTTAAAAATACGCCTTTTGGTTTTGATAGTGGGACTTACTTTTAAATTAATAAATTAAACTTCTGTGTTTATAATTAGTCAAAATATATTTCATTATTTTATTTGGAATATCAAAATTAGCTTAGGGTGAGTTTTTGGTATTTTTCTGAAAACGTTTAATTTTTGATAAATAGTGAAAAACACTGAGTTATAGTTTAAAACGGAATTTTTATTTAAATAATTATTAATATTATTTAAATTTATATTATTTCAAAATAGATACATAATTCCTATATAAATAAAATTTAATTCATTTGAGTCAGTTTATAATAATTTTAGATGTATAAAAATTTTATTGAACTTTTTACCGTGTTTTACCCACCTCCTAGGATAATTTGAAAGTTCACATAGAACATAATTTTATTGCTTCTATGAGTGGAATTTAGAAAATCTGAGAGACCCAGTTAACATAAAGGAGTAAAATTTGGTTCAATAAGATAAAAACAATTTTAGGTGAATAGTATCTTTTTACTTTTATTTACCACGATAAAAAGTAAATAGGGTAATTAAGGGTCAAAATGATATTATTATTACCCTAACACATGTCCAAATTCTACTAGATATGTATAATTCAACCAGAAACAACCATTGGAATAAAATATGAACCTCTTTGGTCCACTTGGATTAGATTAGGACATTTATTATTATTTAATTGAAAGAAGAGTTAAAAGAGTTAAAATAAAAGTTTAATAACAAAAATATTTTTAATATAGGGTTATACAAAAGATAAATTCTATTATAAATACACATTATAAAAATAAAATTATTTCCTACATTATTTTATTAATGTTTTATTTTTATACATTAAATAATTTAATTTATTCATGACACAATGATGATATAGTAATTACCTTATTAGTGAAATATTAAAATAATTAATATAATGAATACACAAATAAATATAATTTGAATCTATTCATGAATTACATGAATTTTATTTGTTAATATGACATGTTAGGATTAATTAAATGATTGTTTTTTGGAATATATAATGTTACTAATAGTTTAACAAAAATTAATTATTAAATAGTGTCAAAATTGACATAAAAGAGTTTTAAAAACAAATATTATATTATTAATTGATATAATATTCATAAAAATATAAGGGTCGGCCAAAGGAATTATATGATGATTGGTATGTAATTAATGAACCACTTGGGGGTTTCTTGGAAGTTTATAGTACGTTTGTTAACCATATAATATAAAAATAAAAAGAGACGTGGTAAATATCAAACTATTTAAATAAAAGTTGAATATAAAAGATAAGGGTAAAATAGTGACCCAAACTTTTCTAAAACCTATTGGTTGAGTGTATTTCTATACATACCCACCATAGACTTTAAATAATATAGTTTAGAGCCATTATAAACCGAATTTGAATTTATTATAAAATAAAACGTTAAGTTTTCCCTAAAGAGCCCCTCCTCCCCCTTATAAAAGGAAACCACTTCTAACCAATTCCTCACACCTCTCAAGAATTTTTTTTCTCATAAAACCACTTATGGATTATTATCCCTACATATATATCCTCCTCCTAGAGTCCTTACCTTAGGAATAAGGCACTTCAAGAGTCCTTTATGGTTCGAACCAAAGGGAGTAACCCAAATTAAAGGTAACCATTTCTCATAGCTTCATTTATTTTATTTTACTTTTCCAACCCGTAAACAATTATTATTCTTTTCCTTTGTAAAACAGAGTATCCAAAATATACTAAGATATTTTTATGAGGTGTATTCTAAATACTCTTACAAAGACCTCCATCTAATTGATGAAGAACATAATGTTTCTATGGATGGAAAAGAAACGCCTCACGAAACGATGATTGTTCATTTATCTCCTACCGCCTCTCATAGTGGCCATTATGATGGAACTATAATTAAATATGATATTAATGATATTTATTTTATATATATTCTTCTGTAATTACATTTTTTAGCATACCATTATTCGTTTCATGATGTATATATATACGATAATTTCATTTGAGGAAGTGTGGACTATCGTCCCCTCAAATTGATATGACTCATTCTTACCATGCATGGAACATATAAATGATGTTGTTAATGAAGATAAGTAAAATTTGTAAGATATTATATTTTTCTGGAATAATAATATACTTATGTATCATTTGTTTTTGTTTCCTTTTAAAATAAAAAAGGAAATTGAAGTAGTGGTCGTGCGTACGTACGTACCACCGTCTCCACGAAAGCGATGTGGTTCATTACCCATCATATCCATTCAAGACTAATTTTAATTTGATGATTAAAATTTATTTTTTAGGAATTAATATCATTCTAGATATAAATAAGATACAACCTATGGATAATAACCACTGCTTATATAACAAAACATATAAAAAACGAGTAAGTGAACACCCAGAACAACGATAATACTAAAATATTATTAAAAAAGAAATATTAAACGATCATTTATGATATCATATTTATGTATATGATTCGTGTATAATTTAATAACAATGATATAAATATTATAAAGGAGGTTAAACTACCCTTTTCCAAGGAAAATTACAATGTAGGGGTTTATTTCACAATCTCTTCATTATCCGAGGTTGTTTATACAAAATTATCTACTGGGATCGCTTTATCATCCACATACATGTTCCATAAAAATATATTTCAAAACATTTTTACTATTTACTAGACAATGGGTTAAAGTCATTTATAACCTTAAGTGTTTTTAAATGAATCATTCCATCATTTTCCAGACAAGGTACTTTTTGACCTTTTCGACAAATTTAAGGTAAGAATGTTTTTTTAACATATACGGCCGGTACATCTATTTTCTACCATTATAAACTCGTTGAAGCTTCCCATACAAGATTATAAGATTATTTTAAATGTAAATGTTTTATTTTATAATTTGGTGTCTTTTAAATGATTTAAAATTGAACATTTTAAGAATTTGTGAAAGGTACTCTTTATCAACATAATAATATATTATGTTTTGAAGGTTTGTCATTATAAATCTTTCTAATTAATGTCCATATTTTCCAAATGATTATAACAAATTATTTATATGGACATTAATGTTTTGAAAATGATATTTCTTTTCAAAATTTTCAATGTGGTATGAGAAACTTTGATTCAAAAATCTCTTTTAAATTACATCCTTAATAAATGATTGACTTTTAAATGGTTTTAAAAAAAGAGATATTTCTCTAAAATAGTTTTCATTTCATATATTTCAACATCCATTGATGGATTTTAAGCTTATTTGATCTTGATTTATTATGATAAAAAACATCCATATTGTATTGATGGTTTTGTGATATGTTTTACTATGGATGTATTATTTTTATACCATTCATGGTTTATAGAGAAATATTGACATTTTGTATCCTAGTTTTAATACGAATTTTTATGTTATGTTTAAACCTATTCATATTAGGAATGCATTGGACTTAGTAAGTGATGGGTGGGGCCCGCTATAGTTTCTTGATGCATCATTAGGTCTCATGAGATAAACAAGTGTCTTGGAACAAGGCCTTGAAAAAATCTTGTTTGTAGTCTTGGCATGGGGCCTTGACTATGTTGTTCTGATAGTATTCCATTATGAATTCCATCATTATAAAAGTGGTTATTGATATTGCTTGTATTTATTCTACTATTATAATATCCAGGTGAATACGTAAATTGAATTATTTCATTTTACGTTTTTCATATTATGCTGATGTTCATGTTTAAAAGGTTCTGTTTTAGTTATACATTGCCTTAAATGTTAATGCTTATTTATTATTGTTTCTATTGTATTACTAACCCTTACTGAGCGTTTGAGCTCACCCCTTTCAATGTTTTGTTTTTCCCCAGATTCCAAGAATTGTATTATGATTGATATGCAGGGATAAGCCAATGGAATAATGGAGTTCATAAAGGATTATTTATGTTGTTTTTTATGTCTTAAAGTGTAATGTATCATTTTTGAATGTAATATATTTTCCAAGACTGCTAAACTGATCTTTCCTTCGGGACATGATTCCTTGTAATCATACCAATGTATTGAAATAATGCACCGACTCTGGGTAACTGGGGTCAGGGCATTACAGTTGGTATTAGAAGAAGTTTAGAAATAACCTTGGAAGTTAGATTTAGATAAACTATGATTAGAGGACATAGACCTAAGATAGACGTTGAGGATTAGTATAGAATAAATTCCTAGTATCTGGTAATGTAGAGAATTTTTTAGTTTTCCAAGCTAATACATCTCTGACTGGATACGACCATGTATAGGCGGCTCTGGCATAGATGTACCTAGTGGTAAAACCCGAAAACACCGCTTTGATCTAGACTCAAATGGGAACTAGTGCACGAAAATGTGCATTGTTGTACTCTTGGTTACAACACTCCCGGGGGATATGCTTAGGATAATTATCATTTTCTTTACAAACCATTATGAATGGTTTATGAGTATATACTTCCTCAATGAAAACATCTTTATGATTATAGATTATATCCATAAAACGTTAAAATTTCATTATGTATTTTATAAGTTTGGAATTATTGTAATTCATAAACTAACCTAGTTTATTCTATTGTACAGAAATGGGGCCCAATAGAAGGAATGTGAACTCCAGTAATACGTATGATCCGTAGAGTAAGAAGGATCATATCATTCACTGTATTAATCCAACATTTATAAGGGAAATACACACCCATGTATTGTCAACATAAGAATAAATATTATCACGTGTTAATAAGAGAAGTAAAGAATTTTCGGTGTCATATGGCATTGACGGAAAGCAAGAGAAGAAACTGATAAAAGAGAGAAATATGGATAAATTGTAGAGGGTAAAGAAAAATATTTCCATATGTGATAACTGTGGGAAGAAATGCCCTAGAACTTGCCTGAAGGGAATGTGAGTTTGATATAAGTGTGGAGAAAAAGGATACGAAGTACGTGACTATAAGGGTAAGAAAATGTTTTCAAATGTACAATGCTTCTTCTGCAATAAGGTGGGACACTATGCGAACCAATGTCTAAATCATCAGAGTATTCCCCAAATTATGCTATTGGATAATAATCATGTTATGATACTACCACAGATGAGGAGGAATGATTATAGTTCTTATGTTGATATTAAATAATTTTGTCATTTGAGTGTTGTATCAACGATGGACTGGTTATAATAATTATAGGAGGATTATACTGCAGGAAAATTTTATTATGGACTTGAGATTGAGTGGAACCAAGAAAAGTGACTCAATAGCAGGTTAAATTTTTGGAAAATATATGGTTGAGAGAAAGATAAACCATAATATGGTTTTCATACCGATGTAGTGATTTTGGAAAAATACATGATTGATTTGGATAAATTATATTCGATATTTTTGATTACCAAGAATGTGATTAATTATATTCCAACATTGTTTGAGATTAAAACATTTTTGGATAGAAGGAGTATATCCTGTATTCTATAAGGAATATAGGATCATTAATGTAATTAATCGGGTTTTATGGTAACTTGGGATGTTGCTGTGTTTTAAAAGAATACATGATGACTGTGCTCACATGTTATTACGCCACAAAAAGGATCTTCATTGTGTTTAACTTCCTTATAAATTTTGGACTGTGAGTTTGGACAGAAGTATTTAGGATAATTCTAGTTTGATATTATATTTGGATTGCTATAAAAGAACATCCCAGAGGTCGAGTGGCAACCTGTCGCGTCCGGAAAGGTCGTGAGACTTGAACCCGTAACCGAAGGGAGACAAGGGTGTATCGCCAACCACTAGCCCATGTGATGTCCATGATTGATTAATGTAGTTTTTTTAAAAAAAATCTGGTAGATGAATTATAAAATCATTTTTTGAAACCCTATATGAATAGGATAAATAGAATATTATTTTTAAGTTCTATTATCTTTTTGAGTGAAAGATGTGTTTGTGGTAGAAATTAGTTAGTGGATGGCATTGTACATGTCAAGTATATATTTTTCATCTTCTCTTATTCTATTAAGAAATTAATTATTATACATTAGTGAAGGGATCTTAAAACAAAATTTTTTTTATCCGAATACCATATGTTTTTTTGATCCGATAGTATTTCAAATCATCATAGATTGATGAATTTAAGGCCCTCAGTTTTTCACTTATTTGTTATTGATGGCCTCAATCACTACCTATAAATATTTACGTTTTCCCTCTAATTATATGTCTCTAATTCCCACCAATGTTATCTTAATGGAGATCATAATTTGGTGGTGACCCTTTCATTTTCATTTTCCTCTTATTAAGACTAATTTTTATTAACCTAATTTCCGAAGTGGGTTTCCAAAAAGTATTTTCTATTTTCAAAAATTTATTTTCGAAAAATAATTTCAGAATGCGAGGACGCAATTTATTGAAGGAGGGGAGAATATAACACCCCATGATTTCATAGTGCGTTATTTCTTCAAAGTAATTCAATAACATGCACTACACACAACACTAAGTTCTAGCGCACCATGACTTACCAAACAAGTCGTTCAAAAGAGGTTAAGAATAGAATTAACTGAATTTTGAACTTTATATAATCCTTATAATTTTATAATCCATATTATGAGTTTCTGGAAGAAAATGTAAGAACATATACATTTTTTTCAGATAAAAGAAATATATTTCAAAAAATGCAAATTTACTTCATTTTAATGGAGAAGACTTTTAAATCCAATATTTGAAAATTTATATATTCAATTTAACAAAATAAAATTCTTCATTAGAATCAGGACATAAGAATTTAGTTTCAATAATGTTTTTGTGTTTTTATGATAACTTTCATATTTGGGTGAATAGTGAAAAATACTATATTTTAACTGAAAACCACTTTTAAATTCAAAATAATTTATATTGTTAAATCATACATATTATTGGTTTGTAAGTATAAATATATTATATTTTTACCATTAAATCCAATTAGGGTAATTGTAATTAATTTCACTTTGAAATTGGACATAAACATGTGTCACACTTGTAGTAGTTATTATATCTTAAAAATACACCTTTTGGTTTTGACAAGGAGAATTAATTATAAATTAATATATGCAACTTATATGTTTTTAATTTGGTAAAATAAAAAATCATTTTTTAATTCGGAATATCAAATTTAGCTTAGGGTGAATTTTTTAAATTTTTCTCAAAACTTTTATTTTTTGATGAATAGTGAAAAACACTGATTTATAGTTTAAAACAGAATTTTTATTTAACTAATTAATTATTTTATTTAAATTTATTTTATGTAAAAATAGATTAATTATACCTATATATGTTTAATTCAATTCATTAGAGTCATTTTATAATAATTTTAGATATATCGAAATTTTATTGATCTTTTCACCGTCTTTTATCCACCTCCTAGGAGAATTTGCAAGTTCACATTAAGCTCAGTTTTACCACTTATGCGAGTGGAATTTAACAAATATGAGAGACATGGTTAACATCAAGATGTAAAATGTGGTTCAATTAGACAAAAATAATTTTTGGTGAATAATAACTTTTTACTTTTATTTACCATGGTAAAAAGTAAATAGGGTAATTATGGGTAAAAATGATATTATTATTAACCTTACACAAGTCCTAATTCTATTGGGTGAGTATATATCGACCAAAAACAACCTTAGGAATAATATATAACCCTCTTTGTTCCACTTTTATTAGACTAGGACATTTATTATTATTTAATTTAAAGAAGAGTTAAAAGAGTTAAAATCAATGTTTAATAACTAAAACATTTTTATAATAGGGTTATACATAAGATAAATTAGATTATAAATATTAATTAGAAATATAAAAATATTTCCAATATAATGGTATTTTATTTATAATTTTTAGAGATTATATATTTTAATTTAGTTATGACACAATGATGATGCATTAATTACCTTATTAGTGAAATATTAAAATAATTGATATTATAAATAAACAATTCAATATAATTTGAGACTTTTAATAAATTACACTAATTTTATTGGTTAAAATGACTTGTAATTATTTATTAAATAATTTTTTTTTGAATTAATAATATTATTATAACTTTAACAAAATCAATTATTAAATAGTGTCAAAATGGACATAAAAGAGTTTTTAAAACAAATATTATATTATTAATTCATATAATATTACGAAAAATATACGGTTCAGCCAAAAGACTTATATAATGATAGGTATTTCATTAATAAACCACATGGGCTTTCTTGGTAGTTTATAGTATGTTTATTAAACATATAATATAAAAATTTAAAGAGTCATGGTAAATGTCAAACTATTTAACTAAGTATTAAATCTAAATGATAAGGGTAAAATAGTGACCCAAACTTGTCTAAAACCTATTGGTAGAGTGTTTTATGACCCATACCAACCTTAGACTTTAAATAATTCAGTTTAGAGTCATTATAAACCATAAATTAATTTTTTTAAAATAATACATTATGTTTTTCCTAAAGAGCCCCTCCCCCCTTATAAAAGGACACCACTTCTAACCAATTCATCACATCTCTAAAGCCTTTTGGATCATACAAAATCATACCAATTAATATCCCAACATCTCTCTAGTCCTCCTAGATGCCTTACCATAGGCTTAAAGAACTTCAAGAGTCCTTTGTGGTTCAATCCAAAGTGAGTTACCCAAATTAAAGGTAAAAATTTCTCTTAGCTTCTCTTCATTAATTTACTTCTCCAACCCCTAAAATATTCTTAATCATTTATTTATAACAGAACCAATATCTGAAATATACTCGGATATTTTTATGAGATATATTTGAACTACACTTACACACACCTCCATCTAATGGGTGAAGAACATAATGTTTCTATGGATGGCAACCAAACCCTCATGAAATGATGATTGTTCAATTATCTTCTACCGCCTCTCGTGGTGGCCATTATGATAGGACTATAATTAAATATCATATTAATGAAATTTATTTTATATATATGCTTATGTAATTCCATTTTATATCATACCATTATTTGTTTCATTTAGTATATATATACTATAATTTCATTTGAGGATGTGCGGACTACCACCCCCTAAAAGTGATATGACTCGTTCATACCATACATTGAACGTATAAAGGATAGTGTTAATGAAAATAAGTAACATATATAAGATATTATATTATACGAGAATTATAGTATACTTTTTTATCATTTGGTTTTGATTCCTTTTAAAATGAAAAATGAAATGGAAGTAATGTTCGTTCGTACGTACGGACTACCGTCTCCACGAATGTGATGAGATTCATTCCCCATCATATCCATTCAAGACAAATTTTCATTTGATGATTAAAAATTATGTTTAAGGACTTGATATCATTCTGGATATAAAAATGATACAACCTATGGATAACAACCATGGCTTATGTAACAAAACATATAAAAAACAAGTAAGTGAACACCCAGAACGACTATAATACTAAAATATAATTAACAAAGAAATATTAAAAGATCATATATGATTTCATATTTATGAATATTATTATTTTATAAGTTAATAAAAATGATTTAAATATTATACAAGAGGTTAACTGTCCCTTGACCGAGGATAATTACAAGGTAAGGGGATTATTTCACAATCTCTTCATTATCCGAGGTTGTTTATAAGTAATAATCTACTGATATCTCTTTTTCATCCACATCCATGTTTCATTAAAATATATTTGAATTTTTTTTTACTATTTAATATAAAATGAGTTAATGTAATTTATCCCCATATGTGTTTTTAAAGGAATCTTTCAATCATTTTCAAAATAAGGTACTTTTTGACCTTTTCAACAAATTTATCGTAAAAATGTTTTTTTAACTTATACGGCGTGTGCGGCTATTTTCTACTGTAGTAAACTCGTCGAAGCTTCCCTTACAAGCTTATAAGAATATTTTTTATTTAAATGTTATATTTTATAATTATGTGACTTTCAAATGATTTCATAATGAATATTTTAAGAATTTGTGAAAGGTACTCTTTATCAATATAATAATTTTAAATTTTTTAAAGGATTATCTTTCTAAATATTTTTAATTAATGTCCATGTTATCAAAATGATTTTAAGGATTTATTTATATGGAAATGAATTTTTGGAAATGATATTTCTTTTTAAAATTTTCAATGTGGTATGGGACACTTTTCCATGGTGTCAACGGCTTTTACCCACAGTTTCAAAATAGTTGGTATAGGTCCTAAAATAATGCAGCTGCCGAGTTTCGATCTCGCAACCTTTTCACTGAAAACACCGCGTCTAACAACCACCCTAACATCACCTATATGTATATATATATATATAGTTAAATATAGTTATAAAAACCATGGGTATAGAGGGAAGAACCGTGGGTATAGGGTTCCCGCAAAAAAACATTTCCTTCCAGCGGAAAAAAAAATCCCGCGCACAAAAAAGTTAACTATACCCATGGTTTTTCATAACCGTGGGTATAGGTATTTTAGCCCAGACCTATCCCCACGGTTTTTCCCAAAACCGTGGGGATAGGTACACCTATACCCATGGTTTTGGTAAACCGTGCGTATTGGTCACTTTTCAGGACCTATCCCCACGGTTTTGGAAAACCGTGGGGATAGACCCCCCTATACCCACAGTTTTGTGAATCTATGTGTATAGGTCATGAAAAGTCACCTATACCCACGGTTTTCCAAAACCGTGGGTATACGGGGGATCTATCCCCTTGGTTTTGGGGAAAACCGTGGGGATAGGTCCATATTCCAGTAGTGTTCCTTAAATGTTTAGGCTTATTTATTAATGTTTTAGTTGTATTTCTTACCCTTACTGAGCATTTGATCTCACCCCTTTCTATGTTTTATTTTTCCCAGGATTCCAAGAAGTGTATTGTGATTTATATGTAGGTTTATTCTAGGGAAATAATGCCATTCATAAAGGATTATTTTTATATTTATTTTGTATGTATTAAAGTATAATGTAACATTATTTTATGTAATATAATTTCCAAGACTGCTAAACTAATAGGTCCTTCGGGAATTGATTCCTTGTAATCATGCCAATGTCTTAAAATAATTCACCGACTCTGGGTAACTAGGGTCGGGGCATTAAATTAATAATTTCAATTTCAATTTACATAAGGAATTATGATCACAAGAATAAACATTATAAATTTTTGGTGATCTATGTTTAAGTAGTTTATCATTAATAAATGAGATATAATTTTTAGAAAAACAAAACCAGAAATCCATCATCCCAATGTTGATAAATACATAACATGTCATGATTTAACCCTAACATATTCAATATTGGGTTTATTGAAATTGTTTTTTATCTCTAACATTTGCAACTCCATCAATGATACCTTTTGAAATTTTTCCAAAGTTTACTAGATCTCTATCCATTTAAGGAGATGTATGGAAATTGGTAGTGACTCCACGCTTGTTTCTAGAGAAACCACCATCCATATAACATATATCCTTTTTTTCTCCTATGATATTTTATATGTAAAATCATTTAAACATTTGTCTTTTTTTGTACCCATGTTTTCTTGGGTCTAGCTATGTCACCAATAAATTATCTAGGAATCCATATCTACCTTATTTTTGCAAATATTATATTAATTTATTTCTACATCTTTTTAAAAATTAAATCAATTTTAATAAAACTTATTTTTGGATTTCATAAATGAAATTTGTTAGTGTATTGACCTTTTATTCAATAGTAAAGAAATGTAATATATTTAGAATTGGGCTGAATGTATTTTTTATATAAATGTATCTTTTATCCCTTAGTTCAAATTCCATATTTTTCAATTTTAATAACAATTTTCCAAGAATTTCATTTAGTTTTATTCTCCTTTAGTTCACATAATAGTAGAACATTTATAAGGTTTTAATTCACCCATTAATTCATTTATCCTTTCACATGATTAATACAGTTTTATGTAGATATATTGATTTTTTCAATTAGTTCTTAATGTGGATTTTTACATTTTTTCCTTTTACATTATACAACATTTTGGATATTTTTTAATTATTTATGATTCATATTTGAAAAATAATATTGATCATGGTGTGAAATTATTTTCAATAAAATTTAAATAATTTATCAACGAGAAGTCAATTTGAGAATAAAAGGTATTTATGAGGAAGTTGGTGAAGACTTTGAGAGTTGTTGTTGATTTAAAGCACAAAATACTACAATTCATCAATTCTCTAAGAGGATGCAAATCTGATGATTGTAAAACTGGTATTAAAGTTCTACGATAGGTATAAAAGTGATACATTATTACAACACTTGAAGAATCCATGCAATAATGAATTTCATGAGGAGAGAAGTGATGATCCATCCATTGATTCTAAATGGATGATGTTTACAGTATCATATGATTGTTTGAGCTAGTCCTCAATGTCCAAGACATGTGTTTATGGATAACACATCCCAAACAACAAGGAGAAGCCATGCACTATTTTTTAATGCATAAGGAAAGAAAAAATGATCCATTCATCATCCAGGGTTAGATTAAAGGAATATTTATGATCAATGGAATTCACATTCCAAAAAATCAAAAGAAGGTTAATGTATGAAGTTGAAAATATAGTAATAAGGGATTAGTGTGGAGTATAATAAGTGAATTTCTCATGAATGGGATTTAAATAAAGGAGGATGGTATGGAATATTAAAGAGGAACTCATACATTGTTTTTATACTAACTACTTAGTATATATCATTACCAAAATCTATAGCTAATCCTGAAGTCCAACTGAAGCCCTCACCCAAGGTATATGTGACACCCAATGGTAAAATGTGCCCAAGGGGAAGGCCTCGATGCTATCCCACAAGAGGTGCACATGTGGGCCATGTATTATCCAGCAGGATCATTCATTGTGATCATCCCATGTATGCCATCATATATAGTGGGGGATATGTGTGTGCCCGAGGAGTATAGTGGGAGCTAAGAGCATGCTCTCAGGGTGAAAATGGTACGAGGTGGTACTGTAGAGGTAGAGTGGATAATTCTAGATGTCTCCTATTACAGGTTGTATTATAAATGAGCCACGTCCATGTATCTGTATCGAAGTGAGATATGTTTTAAAAAATGCAAAGGAGAGCATGGACACTAATCTGCACTAGTGTGAGATCTCAGTTGCACGATGCATCCCGTGTCTCGGGATATAATCAACACCGAAAATCTATCTGCGGTGTGTGGTGTTTAAAATATGGATATCTAAACTCTCCATTGATGTTGTCTTCAACCATTGGACACCTGATCTCCACCTACAAACTAGTGATGAATCTGAATGAAGATCTCATCACTCTGGCCACCATTTGAGCTCTCGTTAATCACATAGAGATCGTCCAGATGAACTGAACACATGCATGCATTAAACATTTCATGAATGTAATTGAATTGTGAAATAGACGTAGTATGAGAGAAAACTATGTTTATGAGACTGTGTAATTTGAAGATTGAGAAGATGGTTTTCAGGCATGCCTGAATAAGAGGTGTTCAGGTGAAATGGGGAACCCGGGTTGAACAAAAATAAACCGAGACATGTGGCATATCTCAAATCTACATTTGATATCTTCAAGCCAAAACTGTCTGGAATTCAATTTCTCTATATTCATGGTGGACACATAGATTTAAACACACATCCAAGGCCTATAAAAGTATGACCCCCACGAAAAAATAAGTTGCTTCCACTCTCATAGAAAGGACCACTTGTTTCTCCAAAGAAATAGAGATATTGTGTACCCCTCTGGTTCGGGAAAGATACAATATTTCCATTCATCTCTTGAAAAATGGAGTTCCATGCATCCCATGCATTGAGGAGAAGAGCGAACCCCTTGGTTCGTGAAATAATTGGTGCCCCAATTTGCGGTTCACGAAGACAAGGATTGTGAACCATCAAGGTTCATGAATGGAACCCACACACACATTTTGCATGAGAACAATAAAATGATAGTGTAAACAAACACAAACCTTGGATAAGAATAATAACCCACACACATTCATTATCCATTCGGTTTTTTTTAGAAAAAGAATTAAGATAATGCATGCATAAAGCACATGTATGCATATGTATGATTTGAGATACCTGAATTAGAAAAAGGGTCTATCACACCCATTAGGGTTGTGTGTGTGTGATTTATGTAAAAAAGAATTAGGGTTCATGCATGGTGGTGTTCATTGCATGAAAATAATTTGAAATACAAATTGGGTACAAATGCGAAGAAGGAGGAGGAAGAAAGGAGAATAACACACATAATAGACTACACCCATTTTGGTTTCTAGACACACACTCATATTTGAACCTAAACATATTAATAAGTGTGTGTGTTCAATGAAACAAATACATGAATTTGTGTGAGTGATATTAAGTGACAAAAATAAAGAGTAAGTATGTGTGCTTAAATAGTTATACCCATTACGTTTTTTAAACCATAAAGAAGACAATTGTGCATGCATGAATGCATACACATGAACATGTCAAGACACTCAAAAGAAGAATTATGATTTGATAGTGCACATATGTAAACAAGAATAATAAATGATATGAAACTCATACATGAAGCGTACCTAATTCAGATGATTCCATGTGAGTTATCTTCAGGGTTTAAATAATCATATAAGTGTATGTGATTCTTGTTAAGAAAACAAGGATAAGTATTAGTGCATTATTTTATTTCACAAAAGAATAAGAGACCAATATTTCCAAATCCCAGAGGTAATAGATCCAATGGAATCCATGAATGAACCGAATGAGTTGCGAGATAGATTCAAGACATAGTTAAAGAAGATATTCTATATGAGTTTACAATATTTGAGAATCCATGAAGGCAGTATAAGATGATATTATTTGTGATTATTCTTGCATTCATGAATCTCTTGTGTGAACTAATTGTACGCATATAAGTGAGTCTAGGTATTCATTATAAGAAAAAAAATAGCATGAGCATTGTTGAAAATAAGGACTAATTAGATAAGTGATCAAAATTATTGAGGAAGTCAAGTAGACCTTACCAATGGGTGTTGAAGATTCTTGAAGAGATACATAGGCAAGTTTAATTCACTAAGCCAGTGAGGGAAGATCAGAAGATCATTTATAGTGAATCAAATAATATCTTAAAGAAGGAACCATCTCATGTGACTTGAGAGCTAGAATACCCCTGTGAGATTTTATGAGGGTAAGAAGTCCCTAGTGGGACATTGAAGCAGGCCAGTGGGATTCTAGTAACACTTTTGGAAGAAGAATAATGATCTGCCTATAGGACTTAGGGGAGACACAATTGGAATTTGTATCAACCAATTTAATAACTAAATGAATTATAGTGGTGAATTTTTGTTGGTATGAATAACAAACACAACAGAAGTAGCTCTTTGAAATGAACCTTGCAAATACTTGGGTAGATTGCAATTAATGTTCAACCATATTTCGATTTAAGGTTTAGAGACACCAGGACAGTGGATAAAAGCATTAACCAGCAATAGATATTTAATTAAAAATAATAAATTCGTAATTTTTTTATAGGGATCACTTATTCACCCCTCCCCCACTCATTGATTCACTGTGATCTGGGCACGTCAAATAATATTTATCCTCTAAAATTGAATAATTAAAATCCAATTTAATATTTGAGCCTGTATCATTGTTAAATGGGGAGAACATATAGGATTTCTACACTTATTACTACTTATCCATAATAAATATATTGAAATTTAGATTTGATGAATTTTTTTCTAAATTTTATTTGGATTATATGAGGTAATATTTTAACACACTCCATGTATATTTCATGGAATTTTTTTCTTTATGTTTATAATTATCTTTATTCTAATATTTCTTTTATATTCTTCTTCTTCATACTTTCAATTGGGATAAATCATGTAATATGTGGACATATATTTCATTAGTATCATCTTACTTCTCTAGGATCCTTTTAATCCTTCTTCTGTTATTTTATAAAGTCTCTCATCTTTTTATATAATTTTATAAATTTTGTAGCAATCTAATAATTTTCTATATTTGAGTTGGAACAGATTGAAATTTTTTCAAAATTGTAATCTTGTTTTGATTATATTTAATACTTCTCATATGTGACCTTAATAGTAGTGTTTTCTCTTTTTAAAATCGTGGGATCTTTATATTCATCATGAATTTCTACTTCTTATAACATTAATGTTTCAATTAATTCATTCATAGTTAAATTTTTTATAGGTGATGATTGTCAAATAGTTATTGATCCTTCATTCAATTTTATAGGTAATACTCTTAGAACATATAGAGAATGATCTAATTGAGAAATTAAAGATCCAAGATCAATAATATTATTGAAATATCTGTCAATCATTCATTAATTTGTGTGATTATTTCTCCATCATGCATCTTGAAGGTATCAAATTTTATTTTTCAGTAGCATACCACATTCTTATGATGTTATCTAATTATTCATATGAGAAAGTTATTTTCCACCACATATCTTAGGTAGTAGGATAGTTTGATTAAAAAATTAAATTCTTCATGAACAAGTTAACATATGATATCATTTATTGATTTTGATTTGTTGTAATATTCAGCTTTTATTGATGTATAACATGTCACTAGTATTTATAGAATTTCATAAGGAGTTTTGATATTTTTATGATCTTTGAATAATATTTGAATCCCAAATTCATTAATTTGATGATCCTTATGAATTTCCAATATCCATTTACACCATTAAAATATGATGTATAAATCATAGACATGCCGTCTTTTTTATCAACAGTTGATATCTTCTTTGTATGGACCATATTTTTTTAATATTGCTAGAGAATTATATATTTGATCAAAAATTACACCTCTAATTCAAATTCTTTTGTCAGAATAATAATAAGATGCATAAGAGGGGGAATTTGGGTATTTTAAACAATCTTCCTAGATTCCGGAATTTAACACTCTTAGTGATTTATGCCGATATGTAGAATTATCTTTTATGAGAAATACATGTTGTAGATAAAGAAAAAAGATGAGAACAAAAAATTTTATAGTGCATAGGGTATCAAAGATACCATAATACACTACATCAATGATCTCTCTATAACATTGGTGATTTTCACAAGAAAATATCCTCTTATTGTAAGACCTTAAAATCCAAAACTAAGTGATGTAAGTTGACACCTTTACAATAAGGCTAAACATAGCCTTGTAGTTCTTTTATAGGTAAACTGTTATCCATAGATTAGAGAAAGATGCTGACATTTAATCACATCTAATTAAAAGTAGTTGAAACATAAATAAATCTGTAACAGTTTCACTTATTGATTAGAACAAGTTTAACACCACATTTTATGTTATAAATGATAGAATATATATCAACTTGTTCAAAGATGAATTTTATTCAAGCAAGAATCGCACTAAAGATATTTTGGTTGCTGATGATCTTCAATAAGAATAATATCAAATAAACAGAAGTATCTCCAAAACTATGTTTTTGAAATGTAGAACATCAAAGTATAGCATATTTTAAAAAATAATAGAGTCATTTAAATATTGCAATAGTATTTTTGAAATATTTCACAAATATACAAATGTATATCAAATATAACACAAAAATATGATATGGATATTTATTACAATAAAAGTTCTGATCGTATGTATATCTTTATTTGGGTTGATCAGATCTAGGAATGTCTCCTGACAGATCACTAATATTTAAAATTCAATTTTTTTGGAGACTCATAACATACCTATGAAAAAATAATTATTTATTCTGTTTAATGTAATTAATTAAATTAATCATAACATTCCTTTGAATTAGGGATAAATGATATTTCAATAGATCTTTTCAGTCATCAAGATCATTACAAAAATTTCAGATAATATCCCAGATTTAAAGATACATTGTAAAAAATTCAAACGTAGGGTCCCTCAATGTAATGAAAAAATAAAAAATGTTAGGTTCATCAAAAAATTAGGTTGTATACACTATAAGCGTGTTTCCTCAAATGCATAGTTCCTAAATTACGCAGTGTTTGTTAACCATACTTTCACAAATGTCGGTTTCCTTACTAGTGTAGGGTTCCTAAGAAATAATTTCTCAACAAAGTAGGGTTGATGATCTATACATATAGTAATGAACAATGGGTTCATTTCATACACATTGTTTGGATTATAGGATTCATTTGTTATGATTAACATACCAACATAGGGTATGGGCAATTTTCCCAGAAAATACCAAAATTCATTCCAAACACTTTTTCAAATATTTATTGTGAATTATTATATTGAATATAAATCAAAAATAAATATTTCAACGAATATTATTTTCCTCAAATTCCCTAAAAGTAATAACATAATTAAAAAAGGTATTTATATAGATTAAAATCAATAATATTTATAAATTATTGTTGATACAATACATTACCAACACCATGTTCAATGGATCAGAACAATTGAACTAAAAAATACAGAGAAAAAGGGCTAGTTTTGACAAATGCTTCCTTTTTTTAATGATTACTTATTATTGAAAATTCAATTTAAAATTATAGAGGAATGATATGTAGAATTTTATATATGAATATGGTTTTGAAATAAATTTATAATAAATATATATTTATTATATATGAGTTTTTAATGCGTATAAAGCCAGAGAGAACATCAAGTAAGGGTTTATGTTATAATCTGATTTCTTTACAAGAAATTCTATGTTATAATTCCATTAAAGGAAATTATATGATCTATATCCCCTAAAATTTGTATAATTTATTATACTACAGTTATTTATATAATTTTTAAGTATTAGAACCATTTTTCATTCTTTTTTACCGAAATTGATTGAGTTTGTTTTTTTAATACCCATTTTATTTCTTCTTTTTGGTTTCAGAATATTTCTCACAAATGTACATATTCTAAAAAATGTTTCATGGACATTTTTATATATAATTAAATATTTTTTTAATGTAATTCTTTCTACCATTTAATTTTTTATGAAAATTCTAAAAAGAATGTATTCAAATGTTTTACATATGACACACTTTTAAGTTTTTACAAAAGTGAGAAAATAAGTTTCTCTTTTTACATATACGAAATAAACATTTTTTTCCACCATAATGACTATTATTTTATTTTATGATTAATTTAAATTTTTACATGGGTATTTATAAATATTATTTCAACAATATTTTGGGATTTTTTAAATGAGAATAAAAGAAAATGATATTTTCCATGTTTTCTAAGAAATGATCAAATATTTCTTTAAAGGTATGTAATTCTCTCCATTATAATCATCCTTTAAGGAATTTTATAAATCAATGGGGATATTATTTTATGATATCATCCAATTTTTTTCTTTGTATTTATTATTATTTTGTTTCATTATGGATGATTCTGTGAAATTCATTTATTTCCCATGGGCTAAATATGTAACAATGGAATCATTACGATGCCAATTTATTTCCAATGGTTATACTATAATGATATTATGAATTCTTTTATGATCTTTTGTCACATTTATTTATAGTTTCCTTTATGTGATGGATGGGACCTCAATTATATATTCTCCAAATGCATTGGGTAAATATTAATATGTCATTATAGAATATGAACTGAAATGGGGACTCAAAAAATTTAGTAAAGGTTTAATACACGAATATTCAAATATATTACTTCTATTAAGTTATCTAAATGTTTTTTTCTTTTTTTCTACAAAAATGACTCTGAACTAAAATAAAATTTTGCAATATTTAGATGAATATAAAAAAATAAAGTATAGCCCTTAAAAAAATTCATTCAATTAAAAATAATTAATTTTATTAACATATTTATAAAATATGTATAGAAATTAAAAAAATTCATGTTTAATAAAAATGAAAATTAATTAGTTAACATAAATTTTTTTGATATGACCATTTATTGTTTACAAACATATTTTTATAAAAATAGACTTTTTTATGTGATATGTATTTCTATTGCATGAATTGTATGGTGAAACATAATAAATTATTTTTTATATTAATCATTTTAACACTAATATAGTTCGTAAATGATATGAAATAGTAATCATAACATTTAATATTTCAAATTTTATTTTCCAACAAAAATATATTTTCTTTATATGTTATAATATTATACCAAAAATGAATTTATAAATATTATAATTTTAATGGGAATGAATGAAAATCATTTTATATTTTTAACTATTAATTTAATTTTTATATTATAAAAAATAATAATTTTTGAAGTGATTGGTGATAAAAAAGTATAATTTTTTAAAAACTATCACTCTTATGACATTGACATAATATAAGAATGAATTGAACATTTTAAAGATTCTATAAAAAAATTATATATTTATATGTAAAATAAATCAATTATAATTAAATTATAATTTTTATAAACATTGTATATCATTTCCTAAACATAATTATTATTTATTAATAAAAAATTATTTCCTATTATATTAAAAAATTACATTCAATCACTCATTTAAATTAAATTTATAAAAAGGTTTTTAATATTTTATATCAATTTGATAATATTATATAGTAATTTTAATTTTAGTTTTTTGTGACTACAAGTGTTATTACTAAGATATATTTGGATGACCATGAGAGTAATATATCTATTATTTTCGAAGAATTGTATCATTAATAATGAGTAATTTTTACCATTAATATAATTAATATATTTTATATTTTAAATATTATATTATTTTAATAAAAATATATAATTAACATAATACACATATAAATTGTAACAAATCAAAAATAAGATTACGAATTCATCATTGTTCAAACAACATTTTTCTACAAAATAGTTTTTCCATATGTTTAATGGTTTCATTTATAATTCACATATCTATTATATAAATATTTTATTATATTTAATATAGATTATATATAGGTTCAACAAACCTATATATGTTAATAGAGGTAATTTTTTATTTTTATTAAAACATAAATTACATAGTTAAAAAAAATTATAATGGTAAAAACAAAAAATGACAGAATTAGAAAAAACTAACAAATGACTTCTAAAATATTTAAAACATGTGTCGAAATTCTTGTTGGAGGATTTATTGAGACAATATCACCCAAAAATCATTCATATCTATTTTATGGAGTCTTTTAATTTTGTGAATAGTGTAATGATATCATTGAATATTACAGGGTGATCAAGAAAGATCCTTCTTCTACACATGGAAAAGAGGATCACTTTTACCCCTTCAATGATATGCTTTTCATTCAAATTAACTTTTAACATATTCAAAAAAATCTCCAAAAATCCATTTTCCTAAATTAAGACCATGATCTCTAGAAGTTATCCTAGTACCTAAATTTCCAAGGAGATATCTAAGAAACAATCGAGCCGCCAAGGTATATATTACCTAATTTTTAATTTTCATCTTAATATTCATATTGAAAAATAATTTATCCATAAAAATATAAATTACTTATTATCATTATTATCATGATATTTTAATATATGAATTGAACTATCATTATTTATTCTTCTCTATCCACTAAGGAAAAAAATCATTATTATTGTGTTTGTTTATAGACTACCGCCTCCATGAAGCAGTGTCTTATGTTTTTAACAACAACCTATAATCATTTCCTTTAATAATGGAATTTATTAAAAAATATGATGTATAAAATAGAAATATTATTCTTAAATTTAAAATTAGAATATACTTTATATTACTAACATTCATTAATAATAGGAAACATTAATCGAATTTACATGAGGACCACCTCCATGTGCAATGATTTTTGATTTGTTATAACCAACCATAATGGAAAATATCGAAAATATATTTAATATGAAAAAATAATATATATAAAAAATTTAATATTACAGATACTATGAAACTCTTTTATGACGTGTTATACCATAGTGAATATACATGAAGAGTTTTGTAAAAAATGACCAAAAAATCCCATGTAACTAAAATTGGTAAAAAAAAAGTTAATAAAAAATATCATATGATAATAAATGGTCCATAATATATTTAATATAAATGAATATGATCCATAATATTGTTTTTAATAAAGAAAGTTTTATTATTCATAAATATATACCTATGTGCGGAACAAATATGGAACAAGGTAAGGTTTTTCATCTCAAGTTTCTCTCTTTGAAACATGTTTAATATTATTCATCTAATTTATTTTATGTGGTGTATATAATACATATTTTAGATATAATATCATGAATTATATTTTAATTATGATATTTTAATTTCAATTACATGTCCACACTATTAATGTGTTTTGATTAAAATTTTGTTCAAGCTATAATGGTTCTTTGTTTCAAACATTAAATCCTTGAGACATGTTTACATTAAACACTGTTTTTTCCATTTGAATGGTATATTTATATCCCATTTCTATATCATTAACATTTATTTTTTTTATTAATGATAAATAATACTCTATAAAATTTCCTTCACATTGAAATAATTTTACCTATTTTTATTCCTAGTTGTAAGGATTTTTGTAATCCAACTCTCAACTATTGAGTTATGATCATCTTTTTGGACATAAAAGTTGTGTAAATTTTTTCAATTGATTTTATTAGATGGAATTATATTTCTATTTTGTAATTTTAAATTTATAACACATAATAAAAATTTTAAATAGATTTCTTACTTTATTGAGTATGTTGCTCATGAGGAATATAAATAACTCATGTATCCTTTCCATACATTATATTGTTTCATCGGGAACTTTTATCTTCTATTCATGTGATCTCCCACCACAATATTTTTCAGGGTAATTTCCTTTCATATATGGGGGAAAATATATTTTGATACAAAATAAATGTTTTGTTACTATTTTTATAATGTATATTTTTAATGAAGGTCTTTATAAAATAATATAAATGTTTTTTCATTTCAATTTTATATGTTTCACCTTAATATAAACAATTATAAAAGAAAGAAATAATGAATTTTTATGTCCCTATTATTAATGATTATTTTTTAAAATTATTCGATTTTAAAGAGATTTCAATTCACCATTTGAAAAATGAAATTTTGAAGTGACAAGTAATTTCAACATTTTTGTCTAGGTTTGAAATGTTTTATAAAAATTCATTTAGGTTTTCACATCAATTTAAATTCCTTTTTTCATTACGATTTACCATTATAGGGTTTATATTAAACAATTTATACATTTATATATATTAATCTCTACTGGAAATGAACTCATAGAACCAAATTTTCCAATTCTGGATATGTTCTTAGAAAGTATCGTTCATGCATTGTTTTAAAAGATTTATTCTCATATATCAACATCCATCAATGTTTCCATTGTTATAATGTGGTTATGTTCTTTTAAAACAATAAAAATTCTTCCTCTCAATGAATTATGTTTATGTAAATCCAGAATTTACTTAACAATATACAACAAAAACATATGTTTTCATCTTGATGGATGATTACATAAGAATATATTCCATTTATTTATAGAAGAAATATTAGAAATTCATATATTTGTTATCCTAATATGGGTTCTTGTTGATTTTAGGTGAATGTTGACTCCATATTGTTTTATCACCCTCTTGATTTTTTAGATGGGTTAGGATCATGTTATCCCTTTTATTATCACGAGGAAAATTATTTGTGTTTTTTATGTTGTTATTACAAAACATATGACTACTGAGATGTTGTCTATATATCGTTTTAAATACTAATCCTTTATCTGGATGATTTATGATCATGTTTTTCCTTTTATTAACATTGAAAATGTTGTTGGAATTTTGTATATTTTAAATCCAGTATGGATTATTATTGACATATTTACATATTGACTGTTTACTATTTTACTACCCACCTCATTTCTCTAGATGTATTATGATCATGTCATCCCATTTATTGACAAGGGGAAATTATTTATTGTATTTAGGTTGTAATTCCAATATTCATAATTATTGAAATTCTGACTATGCATTTTTTTACTCTCCAAAATCATTTTGAAGATGAATTATGCTCAGTTTATCGCTTTTGTTGATATAAGGAAAATTATTGGTGCTCTATATGTTTTTATTCTTATACATACGATTATTTAAAAATTTGATTATGTATTTTTTACTCAATATCTCATAATATGAATGAATGTTATTTAAATATCAAATAAGTGGGGCAATAAAATATATATCCCATTAATTCATTGGTATATCTCATTAGATAGAAATGTTTCTGTATTTTTCTGTATGCCTACCTAGAATAAGATATTTCATTGATGATAATATTCTGGTGTCTAAGATCAGTATTCCTTGTCTTATGTTATTGAATTAACTGTCCGAAATTCTAGATTTTATCACTAAGGAACTAGTTATTAATATCCTTGTGTTCTATTTATTCCCATTTTTGTCAATGGATATGATTTCATTTTAATTATATATGGGGTTATTATTTATTATCAAAACATGCCATAATATTTACGTACTGATTTCATTAGTTTTATACTTTACCTTACTGGGCATTTGAGTTCACCTCTTATTATTTTTTTCATTTCCCTACTTTATAAATAATATTATTACAAATCATATGTAAAATAGGATATCATGTGTGGAGAATTTTTGAGAGATTTTAATGACATAATATGGATTAAGTAGTTTCTTATATAGTAAAAAACCCCATACATAAATTGAGTTACACATGGGTTTTTTTGGTTTATGTTTTACCCTAATAATTTTAATATCCAATCCATAATTTTATTGGGTATGAATGAAAGTCATTTTTTACAATATTTAATTTGGGGATAGTTGTTTATCAGAATGTACAATTGGTATCAAATATAGTTTTTAAATTATGTTATTATTGATCCATATCTAGGATTATAGGTCTTGAGCATCATAATTGGTATCATATTAGAGTTTAGATGACTTTGATGACTAGGGTGTTTGTTGAGGATAATTTAAATATTGATAAGGTAAAGATGATTGTAAATTTAAATTTATTAGTACCCCATTGGGATAAATATAATATTTATTATTAATGTAATAATCAAAATATTAATTAGGGATTAGGGATAGAAAACCTTATTGAAACCACTAAAGATATGTATAAGTAGAAGATGATATACTGATATATTGTTAAGGTATTGATTAGTTTTTTTTTTCTTCTCAATACATAAATTTCATGGTATTAGAAAGTGGATTCCACTGTGGAATCTATGCTCCTAGTGGTAATCACTAGGGAAATTGTTGGGTGTTAATGAACTCAATCATCACACTGATACAATATGAGATGTCCTATGACCACATACATGGATAGGAACTCATGTTATATTTTCATTGGTAGATAATATGATGTTTATAAAAAACTATGAAGATTTGATTTATTAGTCACTTTAAATAAATAGGCTAAGACTTACAAGATAAATTATGTTAAATAAAAATATATTTAACTCGAAGTATCAAAGGGTTAAATTAAGGTGTCATTAGAGAAGAAATATTAAGACAGATTTTTCATATTCTTATGACTATTTAATAAGATTTTATGGATTATAATTATTATTTTGAGAATTTATTTGAAACATGATCATTGAAATGAGGTTGACACATGTATCTTTTTAAAAACAACTATGTCTTGTAATTTAATAAGGGAGCATACTTGAATGGTTGATAATTAGTGTATATGATAGTTATAGTTTAAATATGAGTTCCCTAGTCTTTCCTTAAGTACTGAGGTTGATAACATAATATAAATTAATTATTAATACTCTTATATATTTATCATTAATGAGTGATATTTAATGATGATATTCTAATATATTCTAAAATTTATGATTTTTATGTGAAACATCTAAATATTTTTCATTAGTCTTTTAATTTAATGGTATAAAAAATATATTAAATGGTTATAATGAACTTAAAAAGTAATTTTATTACATGTTTATAGTCATTTATAATAATATTGTAGAACACGTTATTCTATTAAGGAAAAATATTATATTTAATATAATATTGATTCTATGTTAATAAAGGGTTGTTTTATTTTTAATAAGTATGTTAAATAGTATTTGTAACCTTGTGAATGATAATTATTTCAAGATATTTTTATTGAATTTTATCCCATTTTTGGATTATGATCAATATTTGACTATTTTATGATTCAATAAATTATTTATTAATAAAATTTTAGGATTAAAGATACAATTAAATTTTGGAGGTGTATACAACTTCATTCTGGTATATTTACTTCGAGATTCACATGGTTTTCAAAAAGGTATGTTTTGGAGAATATATGATTAAGGTATATATATACATTGGTATATTATGGTATGAATGGATAAATTTTTCTGAAAAAATATTGGTAACATCATATATCCTGAGATATTATGATAGATCACATATTAGAAGTTACACCCTAAATGGTATATATGTTAAGAATTCCTTCACATAAATTCTTCATTGAATAAGAACTATTATTGTGGGGATAAAATTTATTTATGGTGGGGAGAATGTACCACCATGATATTTTAATATATGACTTCCTTTAATTGAGTCAAATGTGTTAAATAGATTTCATAAAATGCAACGCCAAAAAAAGAAACGTTACTATATTTAGAAAAAATATATAATTAAGAGTGTTCATTAAAACCTATTCATTAAATTAATAAAAATAAATCGAACTAACAAATTTATGAAATAATTATAGAAATAAAATAAATGATGCTTTTAAAAAATGATCTTAAATTAGTTAACCTGAAATGACTAATAATATCATTTATTATTTATAATATTATTTTTCTAAAAAATACATCTTTATGAAATATGAACTTCCATTTAAAGAAAAATATGATTAAAAATGATAAACAATTTTTCATATTAATAACTGGTTAACACCCATTTAGTTTTTAAATGATATGAAAAAATAATAATAACATTTTATATTTAAAAATGTCATTTTCCAATTAAATGTTTTTTTAATATATTTTATGTTTTTTGTCCCAATTTGAATTAATAAATTTAAAATTATAATTTTAAAAAATAAAACTTATTTATTTATTCATAATATATGTTTTTTTTATGATTTAATTTTATTATTTTTTCTGATGTAAATAATTTTTAGGTGAATAGTTATAAAATACTGATTTTGGTTAAAACTTCCACCCTTATGACATTATCATAACACAAGAAGGAATTAAAAAAAATTAAACCATTTTTATAATATATATATTTATTTATTTAAGTAAAATTATTCATTTAAAATATCAATTTTTTAAAACCTAGGTATATCTTTTTGGAATCATTAGTAATAATTTATTCGAAAAACAATGTTTTCACTTATATTAAAAAATAAATTTTCATCACTTTTTGAAATTAAATATTTAAATTTTTTTTTCATATTTTATATAAAAATTTTCTTATTATTTAATATGTACAATTTCTGTTTTTCCCAAAAAAGTATTATTAATATGATTTATATTAATGATCATGATGGAGGTAAAAGTGTCATTTTCAAATAATTTGTTTATTAGTTTTGTATAGTTTCTATTTGAAAAACTAAATTAATATATTTTAATTTATTATCATGATATTATTTTTAAA
Organism: Viscum album; assembly: GCA_963277665.1. Classification (NCBI taxonomy): domain Eukaryota; kingdom Viridiplantae; phylum Streptophyta; class Magnoliopsida; order Santalales; family Viscaceae; genus Viscum; species Viscum album. The sequence continues at coordinate 1,034,018,269 of OY728125.1, forward strand.
AAAATATATAATTACATTAATGTACATTTAAATGGTAACTAATAGAAAATAAGATTAAGAACACATAATGATAAAAAAATGTTATTCTACAAAAATAGTTTATCAATATATATTTTTTTCATTTAAAAGATAAAATCCTAATATTTATTAATTGAGTTATATTATATATATATTTATATATATATTAAATTTATGTTCATCAAATCAAAATATTATAATTGTTATTATTTTATATTTTTAGTAAATAAAAAATTACTTAGTTACAAATTACTTTTGATGGTTAAAATAAAAAATAAAAAATTTATAACCTAATGAAAAATGACTACCAACATGTATAATACTTTTGAAGAAATACTTGGTTGAGGTATTATACATCCAATATAACCCTGAACTCCATTATTAATAAATTTAAAGAGTTTTTGTTCTTTTATTATTGTAATGATATCATTGATAATTAATGAGTGTTAACAAAAGTGTTTTTTTTCTTCACATATAAAAGGGATCACCTCTAACACATAAATGTTACACTTTATATATATATATACATTGAAAAACTACAAAAAATTCACACATAGAATTAATTTCTTCATCCTTAATCCCCTTATGTAAATATGTTTTCCTAAGGATTTCTTTTCCAAGGAGATCACTAAGATAATGTCAAGTAAACACCATATATATTACATAATTTTTCATATTTTCTTTTTATAATACTCCTAAGAACCGCTTATATAAATAAACATATAATGGAATAATTATCACTATTACACTATTATTTTATTTTATTAATTAAAGAACAATTATTTCTTCCTCTACATCCACATAGGGAAACAAAATAACCATTATTGTGTGTGTGTGGACTATCATTTCAATGAAGTCGTGTACTAAATATTCCATAAAATCAACTAATGGTTTGTTTTAATGATGGAATTTATGAATAAATATGATATAAAAAATTTAAAAATTAATATGAAATATCAAATTATTCTATACTTTATTTAGCTCCCATTCATTGGAAAATAGAAACATTAATCATTTGTACATTTGGGCTGCCACCTCAACTAGAAATTAGTTTCATTTATCTTCTCCACTGATCATGGATGGATATAAAAATATATATAATATATAAACATTCAATATTATTAATTATATAAATGGAATTATCAAGAGTGGCATTTTCGAACCCTCCACACTCAAGAACCCCCCTCCCCACGAAGAGGTCATCTAGAGATGCCCCATCTGGGGAGGAGTCGTTGCCAGCCGAGATGACAGTGCGTCCAACGGGATAACACCTTGATCAGCAATGGTTTGTTATAGCATGCCATCATCCAGGTGACGTGCGCCCATTCATCCCACCTGGCGAGTCACCGAGTGACCCGGAAAGACGAGTCGTACATTGGAGGCGGAAATTCCCCCTAAAGCGTGGATCAAACCCCCGACCTCAACGAACACTGTTGCTTTGGCCCTCGACCCTGTACCACTACGCCACCACCGAAGCGGATATAAAAATTCTATACATAACACTTTTAATACTATAGGTACTATGAATATATATTTTTGAGGCATTCTACCATGGCCAATATATATAAGGAGTTACAAAAAAATTTATCGCAAACCTCAAGTAACTAACATAGACAAGAAAACTATATAATAAATACATTGAATAATATTATAAATTCTCCATATTAAATTAAATATAAAATAATATGGTTAATAACATGGTTTATAATAATATTAATTATATTATTCATGGAGTTAGGTGCACACGCAGAACGATTCTAGAATAGAGTAAGGGGTTTAATATAAAATTCATCTTTTTGAGACATGTTTAGTAATATGAAAATAATTTCATATATGTGGTGTATATACATTGTATTTGAGATATATTATCATGAATTATCTTTTAATAATATTATTTCAGTTCTATTTCAATCCAACTCATTCAAGTTGTTTTGATTAATGAATTTTCAATGCCATATGGTTTCTTTGTGTCAAACATTAATTACCTCGAAAACTATTATGTTTTTCACCATGTTATCTTTTGAATGGTCTAATCAGTGAAAATGGATTTATATTTATCATATATTTATTAATTCATATGAAATAATTATTCAAACCAATTCATTTTCATCAAATTATGTTTACACATTTTTTACCCCAGTTTTAAATATTTTGGTAACCCTATTTTTATTTATTAAGTTGTGATCATCATCATAGAATTAAAAGCCAAGAAAATTATTCAAATTGATTTTATTATATAGTATTAAATATTTTCTATGAATCTATAATAATAAAACATAAAATCCATTTTTAAAATATTTATTTCATAAGGGATTGTGTTTCTCATTACGAATATTGATCACTCATGTCTCATTTACTTCACTTATATTATTTTAGAATTAATTTCATTTTTCCACGAACAAGTTACCCAACCCTATTATTTTTGTGTATATAAATTATTTTCAATGATATTTCACTTCACATTTTGAAAAATAAATTTTATTAGTGTCTTGTAAAATCATTTTTACAATAATTTGGAGAATATTTCCTAAAAGATCTATTGAATTTTCACCCATTCCTTTAAATGTATTATGATCATGATTTTTATGTATCAAATTATTCATATAAAAAAATCCATATATTTTTATTTTTAGTTATTCTTATAAATAATTGTAATGTATTTATTTATTGAGAACTATAGGAAATTTGATAATTTATTTGATATGGATTTTTATTGATTTTTCAGACATGTTGACTATTTTTTTATCATCCACATTCTTTATTCATATGTGTTGTTATCATGTTATATGTTTTATCATTATGTGGAAAATTATGGATATATATATATTATTATAGTATAGTAAATTATTGACACGTTTAATATATATTTTTTTACAATTCACATTATTTTTATAGATGGGTTATGATCATGTAATCAATTTTATTTAAATTAAGAGAATTTATGGAATTCCATATGTTATTATTCTAATAAATATTATCATTGAAATGTTAATTATATGTTGTTTTACCATCCACCTCTTTTATTTGGATGTGTTATGATCATCTTATCCCTTTTATTGACACATGGAAAATTATTGGATTTCTATATGTGGTTTTTCCATTATGGATGATTACGGGAAAAGATGATTATGTACTATTTTCTCAATATCTCATAAGATTAATTCATTTGACTTATACATTATATGAGTTGGTCAGGATATTATATAACCCCACAATACTTCGACATATCTCATGAGACCCAATGTATTAGGTATATTTGTGTATTAATTCCCAAAAAAGATATTTCATTGAATAAAGGATAATTATGTCTAATATCATTATGTCTGGGATAATGGTACATAATTAGATATCTGTAATTATGAATTTCATTACTAATGAACTAGTTATTTATATCACTATTATATTTTAATATTTACTATTATACATGGAAACATTGTAATCTTAAATTCATTCTATTATGGAAATATTTTTTATTAACCAATATGACAATAATATCTATTCAATTTTAATTCCATTATTACCATAGTTGTATGTTTTTCCATACTGATCATTTCATATCACCTCTTATAATGTTTCTATTTTACCAATATATAAATAATAATATTACACGTGATATATAATTTTTCAGATATATTGAATACTTAATATGGAATAAATAGTTTCTTCTACAGTAATAAAAATTACATCCATTGAGAAAGGTATTGGGTTTTTTAGTTTACTATTTTTCAAAATTCTATAATTATATAAAACTAAAATGTCTCCATAATGTATAAAATTTATTTTTTTATATATTTTTTATAATTACATGATAGTAATTCATAGTAATCTGCAATTACTATCAAAGCCTAGTATGTAAATTATTTGAATATGTCACCAGATCCGCGAATGCAGGTCAAGGGAAACACAAATAGACTCTTTCCACTACGATATCATGTGTAGTGACCCTTGAATAATGATATTATTTAATGTGAGTTGAATTTATTATAAAATTATTGATATATTTTAATTAATTAATCACTCAATTTATACTAATGTCATTTTATTCTTCAAAAATGTTTTTTATTATTTATATGAGAAAATATTTTAATTAATTTCTAGAATATTTAGAAATAATTTTTTAAAAATAATTATTTAATTCTTAAAATAAACAATGCCAGATTATTTTTTAGTGAAGTTATTATACTTTTCTAAAAAGATTGTTTTTTCACTGAATAGTGAGAAATACGAATTTTTATTGAAAAGTATATTATATTAGAAGGTTTTTAAAAACTAAAATTATATCTTTGAATATTTTTATAAATTAATCAGTTTCATTTGATTAAAAATATTCCATTTATTGTATTAGGAATTAAATTTATACTTAACAATGGTATAAAAATATTTTTATACTTAAAATAAATTTTTTCTAAAAAACAGTTTTTGGTTTCATTTTTAATTTTAAAATTAAAATAATTTAGACCACTTATAAAAAATAAATTTTGGAAAATTGATTCCATTTTTTTAATTAAGAGGTCTAAATTTTCTCAATACGACATTTTTCTTATTCTATATGAATAAGAATTGGGGTAAAATTGTGTACCTATATAAAGGGTTAATCGGGGTAATATATGATAAAACTAAGTGATAAAGTCATAATGATTCATCCTAATTATCATCAATAGAATTTAATTCAAATATTATCAATTTATTCATTAATTTTTTAATGGGTATGTTTTCATTTAACTTGCATAAATAATATTTAAACTAAAGAATGATTCAAACTGTCACTCCCTTTGTTTTAAATATCTCTAATATATCCACATAAAAACAATATCATGTTATGATTGAATAAAAATGTATATTTTTTCAAAATTAAATTATATTCATGAAGTAAATATATTATTAGTTTTTAATAATTATATATATAAATTAAATGATATGGAAACACCAACAAAATATTTCATCAATTGATAAAAATATAAAATAAAATATTTTAATAAATATTAAAAGTAATATAATTTTTGTTATTTTTAGTTTTACTGAATTTATAGATATTTGTTAAATATTATTTTAGATTAAAAGAATTATATTCTAATTAAGACTTTTTATTTATGTCTTTTAAGTCAAATTAAATTATTATTATCAAAATTAACATTGGTCATATTTTATAAAAGTAATATTTTATTAAATTACATAAAAATAATTAAGATCATTAAACAGGAAAAGGGTAATATATTGTCTCATATTTCATATTTTTTAATTTATGAACCAATTTTCACCTTATAATTAGTTTTATAACCCCATAAGAGGGAAAAATAAAATATGACGAGCAAGATTAAAATCAGCTAACTAAGGAGTCAAACAAAAAGATAAGGTTTAGAATAAAACATCAACCAATAAATATTTCATATTATAAAAATATTTAACAAATAATTTAAATTATATATTTAATATATATCCATATTTAATTTTTTTTAATAATGAATTAGTTTTATTTTAATATTTCAAATAAATTCATATGTGTCTTTTACCTCCCTTATAAAAGGACATCCCTTCAATAACTAATTTGGACCTATTTGGGAAATATAAAAAAAACAAACACATATTTCTATCTCTAATAAACAACCTTATATATCTTATTGATGTTGTTGTATCCAAAAAATAATAACCCTATGGTTTTAAATATGACATCTAAAAGAGTTATTTCAAATAAGAGTTATTAGACATAACCAACCACTTTCAATTCATTTATTCTTTTAACATATTTAAAACTAAGCTAAAAAACATAAAAAAAATTATACTAAATACACTAAAATTTTATTTTTATTACGAAACCACCATAATACACTATATTTCTTATCAAATGGTACGTGAGAGTTTAAATCGTGCGTATATACATCTTATCATATCCATATACCAATACTATTCATTTTTCATCAAAACACTTTATGGTTGGTTAATATGATGGTTATAATATTAATATGTTATATTTATAATATAATTATGATTCTTGAATGATAATTTAATACCTACCATCTAACATTTGAATCCTTTATAAAATGATTGTGCCACTCATACGTACTTGGGGTCTACAACCTCAATGAAGTGATACGATTTTTTTGTTTTCATTTTAAATAATTGATAATAAATATAAATTATATTAATATATATGATTTACATGATTTAATAATGATTAGGTTATTTTGAATTAATATATTCCTTTTTGGTACCCAATGTGTCGAAATGGGAAAACAACTTCCATGTGTACGTACAGTCTATCATCCCAAAAAACGGTGTAACTCATTTCTCTATATATAACAATAAAGAATTATATAATATATATATAATAAATATATATGATATAAAAATAATTTATTTGATTTTTTTATAGATTTATTGTAAATATGAATTTATTATAAAGGAGGTTAAAATACTTTTGAAGCAATTCAAACTCGAGGTAAGAGATTTGCATCTCATATTTTTCTCAATGAGAGAGATGTTATATTCACCACTTTTATATTTAATGTGGTTCATATAAATTCAATGAATATATTTAATAATGATTCTTATGAAATTTATGGGGATTTATAAATCCATATAATGTTCTATCATTAATGGGTATTATGATTAAAATTTTACAAAAGTGGTAAAGGTTTAATGTCCCAGCCACATTATTTATTATGATGTCTTATGATTATGTTTTGTTTGATACTATGTCATGATATAATTCTCAATAATTTAATGATTTTATTATCCTATATTTATTTATATATAATAAATTTTCTTCACTCATTTTACTATCATTAATAACATTAAATATTGTACATATCATTTTAAGAAAAATCAACTTTATCTCTCTTTATTTGGTCAAAAAAAATTTACTTTGATATCCATATTTTCTAAAAAAATTATCAAGAATGTATGTTTCTTTCTAAAAAATTAAAAATTTTAATTTTACCCATGACAAATTTTATACAAACTGGTTATAAAATTTTTCTTATCTTTTTTCAAATGAGATACATTATAATAATTTTCAAAAATGTGAAAGGAATATTTTATTTAACATATATAGAGTGAATAGAATATCCAACCTTCATGACCACTAAATATGATAAAAATTCAGTTATAAAAATCAAATCCTATTATCAAAAAAATCAATTTTTTTGATTTATTAAATTGTTATTATTTATCTTAAAAATGGAATCAGGATGTTTTATGAAAAAAACTAATAATATTTTAATCATATTTCTATTTATCAATGACAACATCCGTTGATTTCAATTATACTTTATTTAGGATATGATCTAAGTGTGTCATTATTATTCATTCTCTAGGAAATTTATTAATATAAAGAAAATAATTTTCTGAAAAATAATCATTTCACCAGTCTTATGATATGATGGAATGATGAAAAGTTTACACAACCCAATTCTTTTCCATGGGTTATACAATGATGAAATGTTTATAAAACCAATTTTATTTCTTTGTTTTGGATATGGTTATTGTTCTAGGATATTATGGAACAAATATATATATATAAATAGTTTTAAATATGTGTTGCTTGGTCCTAGAATAATACTACCCTCCAATAAATTGGGTAAATATTTATATCTCCTAAGATAAAGGGGCATGTAATAGGGAGTGAGCCTAGTTCAGTAAGAGACTCTATACACTATTATATTATTGAGATTTATCTTTTACAACTATAATGGTTTATGGAGTAAACATAATCCTCTCTGATATTTTTGGATGTGATTCCGGAATACAATTATAGTTTTCAGAGTGAACCCAATAAAATAAAATAGTTTTGGGAGTGACCCTTGACTACTCTGATGGTTTGGTGTGTAAACCCAATACACTATGATAGCCTCTATATTAATCATCTAATACAAAGAAAATTATTTTATATAATAATGTGTATTACACAATATTATTCTTATTACTATGTTATACTCTCATAACTCATTTCCTTTTATTCATATATGAATCATGTCTTATGATAATTCAATATAGGTTCCATAACTCAAGATTAGGATTTATGATGTGTATGGTATGGTTTTAAAATATTATTCTCTTATTCTCAGGACCTTATTCTCATGTTATATCTAAGTGATCATTAGTTTCTCATATCATTACCCTTATTGAGAATCTAATATCACCCTTTATTATAATTTGTTTCCCTGTGTTATCTAGAATATTTTTATGTATGGTGTGTTTAAGATGGTTATTAGTTATAAATAACTATTTAAGATACAATGTAGATATTTTATGAAGCAATTTTTTACATATCCTAATTTATAACGACACTAAACATTTATTGTAATCATGTGTGTTTTTGAAAAATGAAATGAATAATAATTTATTAATATGTAATATCTATGTATGAAAATCCTGAGTTATAAAATTTTATATCAGGGGACAAGATTAGTCAACCTTTGGGAATTATGATTTCTATTCAAATTTGTAAAACTTGGGGATATGACTAAGTAGAGGGTAAAATCCTAATGTATTGGAAGTACAGATAATATGTGGTTTTCCTAGTAATACATATCTATCTTGATACTAAATGTTGATGTTTATTTCATAGATTCATCTATGGTTAATTACATTGAAAATAGTTTCTTGATTATATCTCATCCATCATTTTGGTTCACATTGAGTGTTCCCTTACTGCACACCATGATTAACACTCGTGGAGGACACGAAATGGTTAATTCACATATTAATTATGATCCATCATAAATTATTTAATTTTATAATGATCATGGATGTCCTAGGATCAAACTAAGGAGTCATGTATTTAATATAAGTTGTCATCATTTAGACATCTTAGTCGATATTTTTTCATAATTGTGATTATTTTGTTCACACCATGATTTTTTGTTTCATTCAATGTATGGAACAAGTATGAATGACGATTACACTAAATATGATGAAATATTGAGTGATTCCAAGAAACAAAATTTGATTATGAGTGATTTGAATGATAATTTTATTATATCTAATAAGTTTTCATGATATATTATTAACAACATATGCCCTAACCAACTCTCAGACTCAACGAAGTAGATAATGAAATAGTACATTAAAAAATTTTGTTGAATAAATCATTAAAGAAATAATTAAAGGATTACTACATGTCATAAATTCTAAAAGAGACTATAACACCTAGGGATTTTATAAAACAAAACATTATTTGACAGCGTATTCGATACGCAACGTTGAGCTTAAACGACTCTAAACATTTATAATTTTTATAACCTTGCTGTTAAATTGATGTATATGGGTATTACAAACTATGTTATGATATATATTTATATATCTAGTTAATAAAATTAATTAATAAATTCTTATTAAATAATTGATCAACTTTTAGGAGAGTAATTTTATTTTTCAAAAATCATTTTTTTATTTTTTATGATAAAATATTGTAATTATTTTTTGGACATTTTATAAAATATATTTGATAAAATTAACATTAATTTTTACATCATAATATCATAAGTAACATAGGGTTAATGTTTTGGATTCATCATAAAATATTGATTTATTACTAAATATTGAAAAATAGTGATTTTTCTAAAACTATCATTTATATTCAATAAATAAATTAATTTAAAATATTCCATATGTTTTTAATATTATTTCATTTAATATAACTATCATATTTTTAACACTAGATAGCATAATATATATATATTATTTTATTAAAAGTTTATTTGTCGGATTAAAAACAGGAATTATCGGAAAACTATTTTAATGTTCATATTATTTTTCATTTAAAACTATTTAAAAATTATAAAATTAAGAATGATTAAAATGAAATTTATAAAAAAAATATTATCAAGAAACTATTTTAATGTTCATACTTCTTGGAATCCTTTTTTTTGTCATGTGTAACACCCTGAGATTTTATGAGAAATATTATCAATTTCGTTCATGTCTTGTGTTGTACGCTACACCAAGATAATACCGCACTATAAGAAACATCATATTAGAATTTAGAATACACAAAAATATTAATGGCTTATGTTACATGCAAGATAAATCTTCCTTGATAGCTTGTGTTGTACGCAATACCATGTTTCACTAAACAATAATATGTCATTAAAATATTATATAAACTAGCCGTTATGAATACTAATACAAATATTTTTAAATTTTATAAATTTTATCCTTCAATATAGACTTAAGTTTTGGATTCAGAATATTGAAATTACCCTAGGGTGAAGTTTTGGAGTTTTTCTGAAAACATTCAATTTTGGATGAATAGTGAAAACCCTGAGTTATTGGTTAAAACAGACTTTATATTTAAATAATAATTTTTTAATTTAAATTTATTTTATGTAAATATAGATACATAATACATATATAAGTTCAATGTAATCCATTGGAGACATTTTATAATAATTTTAGATATATAAAAATTTTATTGAACTTTTTACTGTCTTTTACCCACCTCCTAGGAGCATTTTCAAATTTACAAAAATCATAATTTTACCACGTCTGTGAGTTTAATGTAAAAAATTTGAGAGACATGATTGATATTAGATTGTAATATGTGGTTCAATGGGATGAAAATAATTTTTGGTGAATATTAACTTTTAACAATTATTTACAACGGTTAAAAGTAAACAGGGTAATTTTGGGTAAAATTGTATTATTATTAACCTAACACAAGTACTAATTCTACTTCATAAGTGTAATTCGACCAAAAACAACCTTAGAAATAAAATATTACCCTTTAGGTCCACTTGGATTAGATTAGGACATATATTATTTTTTTATTTAAATAAGAGTTAAAATAGTTAAAATCAATGTTCAATAACTAAAACATTTCTAATACAGGGTTATACATAAGATAAATTAAACAATAAATACACATTAGAAAGCTAAAACTATTTCCTAAATAAAGATATTTTCTAAATATTGTATTAGTCATTAAATAATTTAATTTATTTATGACACAATGATGATGTAGTAATTACCTTATTAATGAAATATTAACAAAATTGATATTATATGTATCCAAATACATGTAATTTTAGACTTTTTAAAAATTTCAATAATTTAATATGTTAATATAATATATTAGGGTTGTTTAGATAATTTTTTTTGATGTAATAATGTAGTTTTGAGTTTATAAATAAAAATACCATATAGTGTCAAAATTGACATAAAATAGTTTTCTAAAACAAATATTATATTATTAATTGAGGTAATGGTCCTAAAAATATAATGTTCAGAAAAAGGACTTATATAATAATATATATGGCATTAAAGAACCAATTGGGGTTCTATTGGCAGTTTAATGAATGTTTATTAACCATATAGTGTAAGAATACAAGAAGACACAGTAAAAGTTAAATTATTTATCATAGAGTTAAATATAAATGATAATGTTAAAATGGAAACATAAACTTATATGAAACCTATTGGTTTAGATTATTTCGACTGATCCCCACCCTAGACTCTATATAAGTCACTTTGGTTCCATTATAAACCAGATATTAATTTATCATAAAATAATATTTTAAGTTTTCCCTAAGGTTCCCCCACCCTCTTATGAAATGCCACTCATCCATATCTATAATTCACACCTCCAAAGGCATTTGGATCAGCCAAAACCCTCCCAAATACCCTATAAACTATCCTCCTTTAATCTTAGAGGCCTTCCATTAGTGAGAAAGCCAAACTAAGGAGCCCTTTTGATCAAATAAAAAGGAAGAACCTAATGAAGAGGTAAATATCTCCCCACCTATTTCAAGATCCCTTTTTCGTACACGTTATCCTTCTTTGTTGTTTCCAATATAAAATAATAACTAAGTATCTTATATATACTGTGATGTTATTATAAAAAATTTTATAACAATATTATTTATTTTATTCATCCTATTAATGAAAAAGGTACCACACGTGCATCAGTACGGCTTACCGTCTCCACGTCGTGGTGTAGTTTCTTATGAAAACATTTCATCATTTGGAAGGGTATAATAATGATTATAAATGATATAAAATTAAAAAATAAAATTATTATTATTCTCTATATATGATATACCATCCAATTATATATGATTTTAATATCAAAAGAATGATATTGTTGCTCGTGCGTATGTACGGAGTACTATCTCCACGAACGCCATGAGATTCATTTTCCATAATTAACCATTCAAGTACAATTATAAAGTATATATATAATATATAATCATGAATTATATTAAATAATAATTTTACTGGGTTTATGTATATATATTTTTCATTTACTCAATTCCATTCAATTCAATAAGGAAACGAAAACAGCGTTCATGGGTACGTACAACATACTATCTCTATGAACGGTGTATTTCATTACATTTATCGATATATCATACATATATTTATATTCTTAATATATATTATATAAAAATCATTTTTTACATTCTTTAATTAAGTTAATCATGATATAAGTAATAATATCAAGAACAACAAGTCCAAACACCTATGAAAAATGAAACGATTTTACCCAAAACGATACTTTAACATGGAATTGACTAAAGAACGGGTAATATAAAGTCATAAGTGAATCATATATGATATAATAAATATTTTAATGGTTCTTTTAAAAGTTAATAATATGTTTAAACCCACTATATTGGAGTTTTGGACATGTACAAATGAAATTTGACCTTAGGTAAGGGATAATTTTGCATTTCTCATTTTTATCCGAGATTTCTTATACGTAAGTATTTACTGGGGTTATATTTTTCATTAATATCCATAATAATGTTTTTAATAAATTTTTTAATGTTTTTCCTCATATATTTAAAGTCATGTTTACCCCTCATTGAATTTTACTTTGTTTTATGGATGAGATATTTCTTTTATTTACTATACAATGAACTTTTTGACATTTCCAGCAAAAGTACAAGGACAATGTTTTTTTAATTTATACATCATGAATGGATTTTTATGGATTCATAACACCTAATTTTCATGAAGAATTATCTATAATATTTTATGATTATTTTTAACAAAATCCTTTTCTTTTAAAATGGAATGGTGTTTTGTGAAAAGAAAATGATTTTGATAAAGAATGGGTATTTTCCACAAGAATTCATTTCAATTGTTATGTCAGAACTATTTTCCATCTAAGATAACATTATTTAGAATGATTATATTTCAAGTATAATGTCTCTATTATTACCATTATTTGATTCTTCTTAGGATTAAAATATATCCATTTGCTTTATATGGATTATGTTAAGATAGGATGATATTTTTGAAACCCATTTTATTCATTAGGTTATGATGAATGATTTGTGTTTATTTTGTGGCACAAGTAAAAAAAATATCATTTTGAGATGGGTGGGAGATATATATCCCTCCAATGGATTGGGAAATGATTTATATCTCATGATATGGACATGGATGAAATGACATGTTAATCCGGTTTAGGAATACAAGGATGGAATGACAAGTAATCCCAGTTTAGTACAGGACTTTGTCCACTATGATGGTTTGGCAACAATCCCTTGGCTACTATGGAAATCATGACATGTTAATAGTGGTTTCCACAATTACATGTTTTATTCTCATGCTATTTTATCATGATTTATGTTCTATTTAGCTCTATTCCTTATGTACTTCCATGTTTTATGTCATTTCTCAAGATATTGATGTTTAAATATTATGTTAATGTTTTTACGATAAAATGTATATAGTTTATTTTTTTTTCTCCATGACTACCCTTACTAAGCATTTGAGCTCACCCTTTATATTTATTCCACTACCCAAGATATAAATAATGGTTTTAGGTATGAAAACAAAGGGGAATATATTTATGGGAGATGTTGAAGATCTTTTCACCATGATTAGAAGATATGTTCCGAGTTTCCAAAGACACTAAACTATTATGGTCCTTGGGTGTCTATTTTTGTTATGTTTTTAGTATTCCGAAAATGTAATTTATTTTCTATGTACATCATGTTTGGGTCTCTATAGTTGGTATTAGAGGAAACGATTATTTATCCTTTGGAAAATAGGATGCAAAAACTTTAGTGGGACCCCTAGATATATTTCTAAGGTATGTCTAGGGATGACCCTAATGTTTAGTATAACTCTAGGTTACAGTCATAAAATTATGTTGAATATCATGAATAACCTATGGTGAACCAAAGGTGTCATGAATTAACGAATGTGTGATAAGTTAGACAACACAGACATCCCATAAGTGACTTTTTAGGATTATGTGGTTCCCTGTTATTTAAGTTGTTTCTTACACTATGGTTTTTGATATTAGTAAATATAGGGAATCAGAAGGAATTCGGTTAACATTGATTCAAATTGACAAATTGGTGACTATGATAAATAAAATTTTGTAATTCATGGAAAGAAAGTTCTTATGATTATTCCGAATCAGTTATCGTGATATATGATTAACAAGGTAAATGGCAGTTGTATTCCTAAGTCATCAAATAAGAGGAAGATGGACTTATATTCATGTTCCCATGGTGAGGAACGTAGAGGAAGGAAGATGAATCTTTCTACATGTCAATAATAATTGAATAATAACCTATAAGAATACATCAAATGGAGGGGAAGAGACTATTTATGTGGGGAAAAGGATCATAGAGTGACAGACTGTTCTAGAGTTCAATATCTTAACTATGTAGAACATGGGCATTACCCAACTAAGTTCCTTGACATAAGAGGGTACTTCTATATTAGGGAAGGACTTATTCCATGAAAAAATTAAGGAGCATGGATTTAGGTGTTTATATATTTGTATTCAAGAATAATGTTGTTGAGGTAATTTTATGGTATATTGGAATATCTATGTATTGGTTTGATGAGGTTTTCAATAATTATATTATACCGGTAACCATGAAAAGTGATTGAAATATTTTTGGAAAGAAGTGTATATTCACATAATTAAGGATAAAGAGATGATGAAATGTTTGATAATATTAATGAGCTCATGACTGATATAAGGACAAAGTGATATCAAAGTCCGAGTGTATAGAAATTTTTGGAATTTGGTATGTGGAAAGAGTTGACTTTTGACCACATTTTTGTTTTCACAATGATTCTATGGTAATTCATGTTTAAAGATATTACATGATTAAAGTATTCACATGTTTGGAATGTAACCAACAAGATATATCTTAGGATATATGGGGGTAAATGATGGTAATCATATGATCGGTAAATGACCATTCAAGTAATCGTTTTCTTTATACTATGAGCATGGACGGAAGTATTTTGGATAAGCCTAAAGACTGGAATAAATTAGGTTAGACATCATATAGTATTATTTAAGGATAGATATTTTTTTATATTATTTATGGAATATTATAATAGTATAGTTTTAGAAAAAGTACAACCCGTAGGATGTGTGACAACCTGTCACGTCAGACAAGGATGTAGAAATTGAACCCACAACCGAAGTGTGATAGGCCTTTACAGCCTATCACTAGCCTACATGAAGTCCCTGGTTAGTGGAAATTAGTTTTAATTTTTTATGTGGTATGATATATGATGTATAAGTCCATTTTAGGTACCATATATGATTAATCTCACCATATATGGAGTTATGAATATTTAATAAGTTTTTCTAACATTTTATTTGAGACTGATGGAATGACCTATCAGTCAATCTCATACTCGGATATTACATCACGAATGACAAATTAAACTTCATTTTTATAAGAGATGAAGTGTAAATTTTTCAAGTAATGACAAACTGTGAGAATTTACCAAAATCAATTTTGTATTTCTTCTAATTCCAATTTTTTCAACTATAGGGAAATGATCTTAAAAGCCAAAAATGTTGTCCTATATGGTACCATAGATCATCACAAACTTATGGCTTCGTGATTGTAGGATTTTTCATAGCCATGTTCTCTACCACTCTCCCTCAGAACTTGATGGTTAGATTTTTCTTCCATATCCATATTTTCACCTATGTTCTATGTGGAGACCTATTGATGAGTTAATTTAGGTAACCTTTATGTTTAATAAATATGTTTTGTAAAATTATGTTTTAGTATTATTTTTTATGATGTTGGTTTCTATTATTGAATCATTGAAATTGTAAACGATTTGTAAGCCTGAATAATTTCGAGGGTGAAATTATTTTTAAGGGGGGTAGAATGTAACACCCTAAGATTTTATGAGAAATATTATTAATTTCATTGATGTCTTGTGTTTTACGCTACACCATGATTATCTTACACTATAAGAAACACCATATTATCTTATAGTATATGCAGCACTATTCTTGTCTTGTGTAACATTCAAGAGCAACCATCCTTGATAGCGTTCGTTGTACGCAAAACCGAGTTTCACTAAACAACGATTTGTCATTAAAATATTATATAAACTAGTTGTTATGAATAGTAATTCCCACTTTTAAATTTTTATAAATTTTATCCTTTTAAATGTACTTCATTTTTTGATTCATAATATCGAAATTAGTCTAGGGTGAATTTTTGGTATTTTTATGAAAACTTTCAATTTTTGATGAATTGTGAAATGACTGAGTTATTGGTTAAAACTGGCTTTTTATTTAAATAATAATTTATTTTATTTAAATTTATTTTAGGTCAAAATAGATACATAATATCTATATTTATTCAATTTAATTCCTTGGAGACATTTTATAATAATTTTAGATATATAAAAATTTTATTGAACTTTTTACCGTCTTTTACCCAGCTCCTAGGAGAATTTGAAAATACACATGAAACATAATTTTACAGCTTCATTGAGTTTAATTTCAAAAATCTGAGAGACACGGTTGATATCAGTATGTAAAATGTGGTTCAATGAGATGAAAATAAGTTTTGGTGAATAGTAACTTTTAACCTTTATTTACCACGGTTAAAAGTAAACAGGTTAATTAAGGGTAAAAATGATATTACTATTACCGTAACACATGTCCTAATTATATTGGATTAGAGAAATTTGGCCAAAAAAACCTTACGAATAAAATATTACTCTTTAGGTCCACTCGGATTAGATAAGGTAAATTATTATTATTTTAATGAAAGAAGAGTTAAAATAGTTAAAATCATAGTTTAATAAATAAAACATTTTGAATATAGGGTTATACATAAGATAAAATTTAACTATAAATATTCATTATAAAGATAATAAGATTTTATACATAATGGAATTTTCTTTATATTTTTTACACATTATATAATTTAATTTATTTATGAGACAATGATGGTGCAGTAATCACCTTATTAGTGAAATATTAACATAATTGAAATTATAAATAACCAAATAAATGTAATCTGATACTTTTAAGGAATTAAACTAATTTGATAGTTTAATATAACATATTAAGGCTTGTTATTAGAATTTTTTTCGAAGTAATAATGCATTAATGAATTTATAAAAAAACAAAATATCAAATAGTGTCAAAATTGACATAAAAGTGTTTTTTAAAACAAATATTATATTATTAATTGATATAATAGTCCTAAAAATATAATGATCAGAAAAAAGACTTATACAATAATATATATGACATTAATGAACCAATTGGTGTATATTTACAGTTTATAGTAAGTTTATTAACCATATAGTGTAAGAATATAAGAAGAAACGATAAAAGTTAAATTATTTAACTTATAGTTAAATCCAAATGATAATGTTAAAATGGTAGTGTAAACTTCTATGAAACCTATTGTTTGAGAGGATTCCGACCCATACCCACCCTATACTCGAAATAAGTCACTTTGGAGCCATTATAAACAGAATATATATTTTTTATAAAATAATATTTAATGTTTTTCCTAAGGTACCCCTCACCCCTCTTATAAAAGGTCACTCCATCTTCTCTCAAATTCACACATCCAATGCAATATGGATCGGCCAAACCCTACCCAAATACCCTATAAACTGTAATCTATTAATCATAGATTCCTTCCTTTAGCCAGAAACCCAAATTAAGGATCCCTTTTTATCAATTCAAAAGGAAGAACCCGAAGAAGAGGTAAATCTATCACCACTTATTTAATGTTCCATTATACTTCCACTACATCCTTCTTTTTTGTTTCCATTAAAAAAATAATATCTCAAGTATTTTATATATATATTGATGTTATTATATAAATTTTACAGCCGTATTAGTTATTTTATCAATTCTATGAATGAAAAAGTCACCACACGTGCGTACGTACGGCATACCGTCTCCACGTCGTGGTGTTGTTTGTTATTCAAACATTTCTTCAATGGATGTGTATAATAATGAGTATAAATGATATAAATAATAAAAATAACATTATTATGATTCTTTATATATTATATATAATCCAATTATATAAAATATTAATATGAAAAGAAATATATTGTTGCTCGTGTGTATGTATGGACTACCGTCTCCACAAACGCGATAAGATTCATTTTACATAATTAACTATTCATGTATGATTATAAAGTATATATAATATATAATCATGAATGATATTACATAATAATGATACTGTATTTATGTATATATATGTTTTATTTACTTAATTCCCTTCAATTCAATAGGGAAATGAAAACAGTGTTCATGCGTATGTACGGCCTACCCTCTCCATGAATTTTGTATTTCATTCCATTTATTGATCTATCATATATATTTATATGCTGAATATATATTATATATAAATCATGTTTTAAATTATAGAATTATTTAAATCAGGTTATATGTAATAATATCAAGAAAAAAAAGTCCAAACACGTACGATAAATGAAACGATTTTTCAAGAAACACTGCTTTAACATGGAATTGACAAATGAACAGGTAATATAAAGTCATAAGTGAATCATATATGATATTATAAATATTATTATGGATATTTTACAAGTTAATAATATGTTTAAAGCCACTATACATGTGCTTCAGACATGTATGGATGAAATTGGACCTATGGTAAGGGATAATTTTTCAAATCTAATTTTTACCCGAGATTGCTTATACGTAAGTATTTACTAGGGATATATTTTTCATCCATGTACATAAATTTTTTTTCCATAAATTGTTTAATATGACTCCTTGTATTATTAAATTAATTATTACTGGTCTTTGTCTTTTACATTGTGTTATGGATTGAATCATTCTTTTAATTACAATACAAGGAACTTCTTGAATTTTACAGAAAAAGTACGAGGATAATGTTTTTTTAACATATATGGCATGAACAGATTTTTACGGATTCATATCACCTAATTTTCATGATGCTTACTATATGATATTTCATGATTATTTTCAACAAAAATCTTTTCTTTTTAAATTGAATGGAATTTTGTGAAAAGAAAATGATTACGATGAAGAAATGATATTTTCCTCAAGAGTTCATTTCAAGTGATTTGTCAAAACTATTTACCATCTAAGATGAAATTATTTAGTATGATTATGTTTCAAGTATAATGTCTCTATTATTTCAATTGTTTTATTATTATTATGATAAAATGATATCCATTTTTTTATATGGAAAATGTTATGATTGGATGATGTTAATGAAACCCATTTTATTTAATGGGTTATGATAATGAATTTTGTTTATGATGTGGCACAAGTAAGAATGATTTAATTAAGAGATAGGTGGGACCTATATCTCCCTCCAATGTGTTGGGTGAAGATTTATATCTCATGAGATAGATACAGCTGGAATGATAGGAGAATCTGGTTGAGTAATAAAGGGCTAGAATGGCAAGTAAACCCGATTCAATAAAAGACTTTTTCCACTATGATGGTCTTGGAAACAATTACTTAGCTAAATTGGAAATCTTACCATGCGCTTAATGGTTTCCACAATTACATGCTTTATTCCAATGCTATATTAGCATGATTGATAATCTATTATGATCTATGCCTTATGTACTCCCATGTTTTATGTCATTGCTCTGGATTTTGATGTTTAAACTTAATATTCATGTTTTTAAGTTCAAATGGATATGGTTTGTTTTATTTTTTCCATGCTTACCCTTACTGATAATTTGAGCTCACCCTTTATAGGTGTTCTTTTCCCTGGGATATAAATAAAGGTTTTATGTAAGAAAACATATAGGGGAGATCGTTTTGGGAGATGATGAAGATATTTTCACCATGATTAGAAGATTATGTTCGAGTTTCCAATGACACTAAACTATTATGGTCCATGTGTGTATATTTTTGTTATGTATTAATAATTCCTCCAATGTAATATAATATCCATGTACGTAATGTTTTTAACACCTCAATATTTTATATTACGTTATTTATTAAACGTAATCTAATAACTTGCACTACACGCAACACCGAGTTCTAGCACACCACCAATTACCTAAATAGCCGTTCAAAAGAAGGTAAGAATAGTATTAATTGAATTTTGAACATTATATAATCCTTATAATTTTAGGATCCATATTATGAGTTTCATAGACATAATGTAAGAACAAATTCATTTTTTTCAATTAAAAGAAGTATTCTAAAAAAATGTAATTTACTACCTTTTAATGGAGAATATTTATTAAATCTTATATCTGAAACTTTTATATATTAAATTTGACAAAATAAAATTATTCTTTAGAATTGTAACATAATATTTTAGTTTCAATAAAAATTCAGTGTCTTTCTTAAAACATTCATATTTGGGTGAATACTGAAAAATAATATATTTTAACTGAAACAACTTTTTTAATCAAAATAATTTATAGTGTTAAATTATACATTTTAATGGCTTGTAATTATAAATATATTATATTTTTATCATTTAATCCAATTATGGTGATTTTAAGTAATTTCAATATGAAATTGGACATAAACAAGTATCAATCTTTTGATAGTTTATATTTCCTAAAAATACGCTTTTTGGTTTCGACAACATCAATTAATTTTTAATTAATAAAATAATTTTCTATGGTTTTAATTTGTTAAAATAGACTTCATTTTTGTATTCTATATATATAAATTATACTAGGGTGATATTTTGGTACTTCTCTTATAACATTCATATTTTGATGAATAGTGAAAATACCTAAATTTTAATTAAAAACCATTTTTTAAATGAAATAATTAAATGTGATAAATTATGCATTTGACTGATTTAAAAGTATAATTAGATTATTTTTTAAAAATTTAATCCAATATTGGTCATTGGACGTAAATTCACATTTAAACATGACATATGCAAGTGTCAATCTTTTTATAGTTATTATTTCTTAAAAACACACTTTTTTGTTTTGACAACGAGAATTAATTTTAAATTAATTTCTGGAACTTCTGTGTTTTGAATATAGAAAAATGGATTCCATATTTAAAATCAGGAGGTCGAAAGTGTGTAATTAGGTACCTTTATTTTTAGTCATTTTGAATAATTACTTCTGTAAATATTTTATTTACCATGGTTAAAAGGTAAATTTGGTAAATAAGAGTACAAAATAAAATTATAATATTATTAAATTACCATAAAACGTGTCCTAACACTATTTTATGATACATGTCTGACAATGGGAATCTTTGGGTTGATTTGGGGACCCCATGGAGCCACTTGTATGTGGTAATGACACTTTATATTAATTATGTTAAAGTAAATACAAAAATGACAAAAGCATATATCCTTTAGAAAAACAACTTTTTCATAGAGTTATATATATTATATTTCCAACTATAAATATTAATTATAAATATAATACTATATAATACATAATTTTATTTTATTTATAATTTTTAGACCTTGAATAATTATATTTATTTATGACACTATGATGATGTAATATTTTCCATATTAATGAATGAGTCAAATATTTTGTATTATAAATGATACAATAAATATAATATGAAAGTTATGATGCCAAACATGAATTTTATTGGTTAATATGACATTTTAATATTGATTAAATATTTTTTTTCTAATTAATAAAGTTATAAAGACCTTAACCAAATTCAATTATTAAATAGTGTCAAAATTGACATAAAAGTGTTTTTAAAACAAATATTATATTATTAATTGATATAATTTGTCTAAAGATCTAATGATCGGAAAAAATAATTATATGGTGATAGGTATGTCATTACTGAACAATTTGGGGTTTTTATGGTTGTTTATAGTAAATTTATTAATCAAATAATTTAAAAATACAAAGAGACATGGTAAATGTCAATCAAATTATCTAAGAGTTAAATATAAATGATAAGGTTAATATAGTGACCCAAGCCAATCAAAAACCAATTTTATTTCGACCCATACCAACCATATACTCAAAATAAGTCACTTTGGAGACATCATAAACTGAATATGAATTTATTAAGAAATAATATTTTAAGTTTTTCCTAAGGTCCCCCTCACCCCTCTTAGAAAAAGGTGCTCAACATTCTCTCAAATTCATACATTCATAGCCTTTTGGTTCGGACAAAAACCTCCCCAAATATCCTATAAAAATCCCTCACTTTACCCTAGAGGCCATAGTTTGATCATAAATCCAACCTTTGGAGCCACTTTGATCAAATCAAAAGGAAGAACCCGAAGAAGATGTAAGGTTTTCACCACACTCTTTCAAGTTACATTCATCTTCCACTTCTTCTTTATTTGTTATTTCCATTCTAAAATAATAAATCTAGTATCTTAATTATACTATGAAGTTATTATAAAAATGGTACAACCATATTCAGTATTATATCCATCTTTTGAATGAAATTTCACCATATGTGCGTACGTACAGCTTACCGTCTCCACGTCATGGTGTAACTGTTATTCAATAAATTATTATTTGTATGGATATAATAATGATGAGTAATTAAGAAAAATATGAGTATAAAATAATTATTATTCTGTATATATGATATAATATCCAATTATATATTATTTTAATATAAAAAAATTTATATTATCATTTGTGCGTACGTACAGATTACCGTCTCTACAAACACGATTATATTCTTTCCCCATCATATCCATTTAAGACTAATATTCATTTTATGATTTAAAATAATGTTTAATGACTTGATATAATCTGGATATGAATAAGATACATCCCATACATAACAAATATTACTCACATAGCAATGAATATAATGGAAAACAAATCTTTTAACACCCGAAACGATGATATTACTATGATATTATTAACAGAACAATGTTAAAAGATCATATATAATATCATATTAATGTAAATTAATCTTGTATAACTTAATAACTATTATTTCACCATTATACAGGAGGTTAACCTACCCTCAACAATGGAAAAGTACAAGGTAATGGTTAATTTCATAATCTCTTTATTATTCCAGGTTTATTTACATAAGTATCTACTAGGAACTCTTTATCATCCAAATCCATTTTTCCTAAAAATTTATTTCAAAACATTTTTACTATTTACTAGACAATGGGTTAATGTCATTTATACCTCTATGTGTTTTGAAAGGAATCTTTCAGTTGTTTTCCAAACAAGTTACCTTTTGTCCTTTTCGACAAATTTAAGGTAAGAATGTTTTTTAACAGATTCATTGGGTGCGGTTATTTTCCACCATTATAACATCATCAAATCTTCCCTTACAAGAATATAAGAATATTTTCAATATAAATTTTTTCTTTATAATTATGTGTCTCATAAATTATTTCAAAATAGAAATTGGAATTTCTCTAAAAAGGGTTTTTATTTCATCTATGTCAACATCCTTTATGGATCTTAAGTTTATTTAAAGTTGATTTATTATGATCCAAAAAAAACATATTGTATTAAAGGTTTTGTGTTATGTTTGAATGTGGATGTTCTATTTTTATACCATTCATGGTTTATGGGTAAGGAATTGAAATTTCATATTCTAGTTTTAATATGAATATTTATGATATGTTTAAACCTTTTCATATGAGGAATGTATTAGACATAGTATGCGATGGGTGGAGCCCGCTATAACTCCTTGATGCATTGGTAGGTCACATGAGACAACTAGACGTGGAATTGGCTGAGGCCCTTTCCCAATTTGATATG
Source organism: Viscum album (assembly GCA_963277665.1). NCBI lineage: Eukaryota > Viridiplantae > Streptophyta > Magnoliopsida > Santalales > Viscaceae > Viscum > Viscum album. The sequence continues at coordinate 1,034,042,212 of OY728125.1, forward strand.
TGGTTTTGGTCGAGGCCTTAATCATTTTTATACGTCTTGGATGAGGCCTTGACAAAATGTTTTAGAATGTCCGACATTATACATTTCCTCATTATGAAAATAATATTGATGGTTAATGTGCTCATTTGACTTGTAGAATACCTAGGATTATGTTTTATTATGGCACTATTTACTCAGTTCATATTCAGGCCATAAAAGTATTCATTATTATTATTTTTAAAGGCATGTGGTTTCAATTATTCATCATGATTAATATTTATGTTATCTTCTGAAGTATTTCATACCCTTATTAATCATTTGATCTCACCCCTTTCTTATGTTTCATTTTCCTTGGATTTGAAGAAGTTGGTTATGAGTGACTTGCATGAATAATCTAGGAGGCTTTGATGTTTCTAATAGAATAAATTTGTGTTGTATTTCTATTCAAGTTGTAAATATGAACTTATGTATGAATCTTGATTCCAATAATACTAAACTGATCTGTCTTTAGAGACATGATTTCCTTGTGATCATAACAATCTTATTTAAATATGAGCTGACTCTGGGTAACTAATGTCAGGGCGTTACAGTTGGTATTATAAGAATTTTATTACAATCATTGGAAGCTAGATTTTAATAAACTCGTTTAGAGAACATATCTATAATATAGACATTGAGAATTAGTATTGAAGAACTTCCTTGAATTTTGGTATTTTAGAGATTTTTTGATTTTTCAAAGCAATACATCCCTCTCTGGATACAATCAGGTAGAGGTGGCTCTGGAACAGATTTACCTAGGGGTAAAACCCTAAAACACCTCTTTAACCTTGACTCTAATGGGAACTTGTGAATGAAAAAGGGCATTACTTTACTCTTGGTTATGACACTCCCATGGGATATGCTTAGGATAATTCTGATTTTCTTGAAAACCCATTATAAAGGGTTTATGAGTATATACATCCTCAAGAAAAAATATTTTTTTGATTATTTATTATATGCAGAAACAGTTCAATTTATATTAAGTGTTTTAGAAGTTTGGATTTATGTATTGCGATTCATAAACTGACCAAGTGTATGCCATTGTATTGAAATGTTGCCCAGTAGAAGGAATGTGAACACCAGTAATACGTATGATCCAATGAGTAGGAAGGATCATATCTCTCATGATATTAAGCCATAATTTAGAATTTAAATTGTCTCACATGTATTATCAACATATAAATAAATATTATCATGTGTTAAAAATATACGTAATGAATTCTATGAGTCCTATGGCTTTGAAGGGAAACAAGATAAGAAAATAACGGAAGAGAGAAAGATGGATAAAGGGAAGAGGGAAAAGAATAATTTTACCATATGTGATAACTATGGTATGAATCAACCTGGAACATGCCTTAAGGGAATGACTGTTTGTTATATGTGTGGAGAAAAAGGACACCATATATGTGACTGCAAGGGTATGAAAAATGTTTTAAATGTACAATGCTTCATCCACAAAGAGTTGGGACACTATGAAAACCAATGGTCAAATCATCAGAGTATGCCCCAAATGATTCTATTGGATAATAATCAAGTTATGATACTACCACAGATGAGGAGGAAATATTATATTTCTTATGTTGTTATTAAATAATTATTTCATTTTAGAGTTGTATCAACATGGTACTGGTTATAATAAATATGGACTATATATGAATTGTACTGCAGTAATATTTCATTAAAGACTTGAGATAGTGTAAAACCAAAAAAAGTTACTCAATGGCAGGTAATTTTTTTTGAAAATATATGGTTGAGAGAAAGTTAAACCATAATATGGTTCTAATATTAAGGTATTGATTTTGGAATAATACATGTTTGATTTGGATAAATTATATTGGATATTCTTGAATACCTTAAAACTTATTAATGATTTCTATATTCCATCATAGTTTTATTTTACAACATTTTTGTATATACTTAGTATATCCAGTATTCTATAATGAATAAGAGAGCATGAATGTAATAAATAAGATTTTATGGTAATTCATGACGTTATAGTTTTTTAAAGAATACATGATGAAGAAATTCACATGTTATTATTTGTAAAAAAGGATCTTCATTGTGATTAACATCCCTATAAATTTTGGACTATGAGTTTAGACAGAAGTGTTTTGGGAATGTCTAGTTTGATATTATTTTTGGATTTCCATAAAAATGACATCTTGGAGGTCGGGCGGCAACCTGTCGCGTCCGACAATGCCGCAAGACTTGAACCCACAACCGAATGGAGAAAAGGTTGTATCACCTACCACTGATCCACGTGATGTCCTGGATTTAATAATGTAGTTTTTAAGGGTCTGGTAGATGAATTATAAATTAATTATTTTTGGAACCCTATACGAATAGGATAAGGAGAATATATTTTTTTAGTTCTATTATCTTATAGAGTGAAAGATAAGTCTGTGGTAGAAATTAGTTAAAGGATGGAACTCTACTTGTCTTGTATATATATATATATATATAGATTATTCTCTTATTCTATGAAGAAATTATTTCTTAAACATTAGGTAGGGGATATTAAAACTAAAATGTGTTATACTAATACCTTATGATTTGTTGAACCAATGATATTTTAAATCGTCATATATTGATGGCTTTGAGGCCCTCAATTCTATAATTGTTTATGACTGATGACCTCAATAAATCCCTATAAATATTTATGTTTTCCGTCCAATCATGTGTCTCTAATTTCCACCAATGTTTTTTTAATCGAGATCATAATTCGGTTGTGACTTTTTCATTCCCCTTTTCCTCTTATTAAGACTAAATTTTATTATACCAATTTCCTATGTGGGTTTTCCGAAAAAGGTATTTTCTATTTCTGACCGTTGATTTTTGAAAAACAATATCAAATTGTGAGGTCGCAATTCATTTAAGGAGGGAAGTATGTAACACACCAAGATTTCATAGTACATTATTTCTTCAAAGTAATCCAATAACTTTCACTACACGTAACACCGAGTTCTAGCGCACCACGACTTAAATAAATAGCTGTTCTAAAGCGGTTATGAAAAGTATTAACACAATTTTGAACTTTATATAATACTTATAATTTTATAATCCATATTATGAGTTTCTTAGCCATAATGTAAGAACAAATTCATTTTTTAGATAAATGAAGTATGTTTCAAAAAATGGAATTTTACCACCTGTTAATGGAGAACCTTTTTTAAATCCAATATTTAAAACTTATATGTATTCAATTTGACAGATTAAATTTTTTCTTTATAATCAGTACATAAAATTTTAGTTTGAATAAATTTTTGGTGTTTTTCTGAAAACTTTCATATTTGGGTGAAATATAAAAAATACTATATTTTAACTGATTTTCTTTAATCAATATAAATTATTGTTTTAAAATAAACATTTTAATAGTTTGTAATTATATATAGATTATATTATTACCATTTAATCCAATTCTTGTTATTGTATGTAACATCACTTTGAAATTGGACATAAACAAGTATTAATCTTTTGATAGTTAATATTTCTTAAAAATACGTTTTTTGGTTTCGACAACATGAATTAATTTTAAATTAAAAAATTCAATTTATATTTATTTAATTTGGTAAAATAGACTTCATTTCATAATTACGACTATCGAAATTATCTTTGCGTGAAATTTTTGTACTTTTCTGATAACTTTCATATTTTGATTAATAGTGAAAATTACTAAATTTTAATTAAAAACATTTTTTTAATCAAAATAATTCATAGTGAAAATTTATGAATTTGATTGATTTTAAAGTATAATTAGATTATATTTTTACCATTTAATACAATTTTGTTCATTGAACATAAATTCACATTTAAACTAGACATAAGCAAGTGTCAATCTTTGGATAATTATTATTTCTTAAAAATATTTTTTTTGACAACGGGAATTAATATGAAATTAATTTCTGCCACTTCTGTGTTTTGAATTTAGATAAATGGATTCTATATTTAGAATCAGGAGGTCCAAATTTTTAAATAGGTAACCTTTATTTTTAGTCATTTTGAAAAATTACTTCGATAAATATTTTATTTACCATGGTTATAGGATAAATTCGAAACATAATGGTAAAAACTAAAATAATAATATTATTAAATTACCCTAAAACGTGTCTTAACTCTATTTGATGATACATTTCTTACCATGGACATCATTGGGTCGATTTTGGGACTCCATAGAGCCAATTGTATGTGATAATGGCACTTTATATGAATTAAGTTAAGGTAAATACAAAAATGATATAAGCATATATCTATTTGAAAAAAAATATTACATAGGGATATATTTGATATATTTTAAACTATAAATATTACTTAGACATATAAAAATATTTCCTACATAATGGTATTTTATTTTTAATTTTTAGACATTGAATAATTAAATTTATTTATGAAACAATGATGATGCAGTATTTTCCTTATTAATGTAATAATAAAATAATTGGTATTATAAATGTTAAAATAAATTTAATTTGAATTTTTTGATACCATAAACAAATTTTATTGGTTAATATTACATGTTCGTATTGATTAAATGAATTTTTTTTAATTAATAAAGTTATAAATCTTTATCAAAAATCAATTATTAAATAGTGTAAAAATAGACATAAATGAGTTTTTAAAACAAATCTTATATTATTAATTTCTATAATATTCCTAAAAAACTAACGTTAGGCCAAAGGACTTATATGATGATTGGTATGTTATTATTGAACCAGATGGGGTTCTATTGACAGTTTATAGTATGTTTATTAGCCAAATAATATAAAAATACAAGGAGACGTGGTAATTGTCAAACAAATTAACTAAGAGTTAAGTATAAAAGATACGATTAATATAGTGCCCCAAACCTACCTAAAACATATTTTATAAGTGTATTTATACCCATCACCACATTATCCTCGATAGATGTGACTCTTAAGCCATTATAAACAGAATATTAATTTATTATAAAATAATATTTTAATTTTTTTCTAAGGTTCCCCTCACCCCTCTTATAAAAGGTCACTCCACCTTCTCTCAAACTAATACCTTAAAATACTTTTTGATAAGCCAACCCCTACCCAAATATCCTATCCACTTAAATAACATCAATCTAGAGGCCTTATTTTGATCATAAATCCAACCTATGAAGCCATTTTGATCAAATCAAAATGAAGAACCCGAAGAAGAGATAATGTTTTCACCACCCTCTTTCAAGTTCACTTCTTCTTCCACTTCTTCTTTCATTGTTATTTCCAATATAAAATAGTAAATCCAGTATCTTCTATATAATGTGATATTATTGTAAATTTGGTACAACCTTATTCATTATATTATTCATTCTTATAATGACATGTCACCATATGTACGTACGTACAACATAGTGTCTCCATGACGTGGTGTAATTGTTATTCAATACATTATTATTTGGATGGGTATAATAATGATGCGTAATTTATGTAAATAAGGAGTATAACATGATATTGAATTTGTATATACGATATACTATGAAATTATATATAATTTTAATATCAACAGAATGATATTACCATCTGTGGGTACGTACGGATTACCGTCTTCAGGAACACGATGAGACACATTCCCCATTATATCCATTCAAGAATAATTTTCATTTTATGATTAAAAATAATGTTTATAAACTTGATATCATTCTGGATATTAATAATATACATCCCATACATAACATATATGACTCACATAAAAATGAATATAACTAAAAATGAATCTGTTAACACCCGAAACGACGATAATACAAAGTTATTATTAACAGAACAATGTTAAAAGATCATATATAATATCATATTAATGTATAAGATTGTTGTATAATTTAATAACAATTTTTTATCCATTATATAGGAGTTCATCCTACCCTCATCCAAGTAAAATAACAAGGTAAGGGTTAATTTCACAATCTCTTTATTATCTGAGGTTTTTTTACGTAAGTTTCTACTGGGACCTCTTTATCATCCACATCCATATTTCTAAAAAATGTATTTAAAAACATTTTTACTATTTACTAGACAATGTGTTAAATTTATTTATACCTCTATGTGTTTTGAAAGGAATATTTTTTTGGTTTTCTAAACAAGGTACTTTGTGACCTTTTCGATAAATTTACGGTAAGAATGTTTTTTCAACTTATACATCTAGTGCAGTTATTTTCCTTCATTATAACAGAAACGAAGAATCCCTTACAGAATTATAAGAACATTTTCAAAATAAATGTTTTCTTTATAATTATTTTTCTCTTAAATGATTTCAAAATAGAATGATGTATTTCTATAAAAAGGTTTTTTATTTCATCTATGTCAACAACATTTTGTGGATCTTATGTTTATTTGAAGTTGATATATTATGATACAAAACTTCTATATTTTATTGAATGTTTTGTGATATGTTTGAATACAGATTATCTATTTTTATACGATTCATGGTTTATGATTAAGGTATTGAAATTTCATATTCTAGTTTAAAAATGAATGTTTATGATATGTTTAAACATTATCATATGAGGAACGTATTTGACTTAGTAAGTGATGTGCGGACCCTGCTAATTCTCCTTGATGAATCGGTATGTCTAATGAGACAACTAGACATGGAATTAGCTGAGGCCATTTCCCGATTTGATATGTGGTTTTGGCGGAGGCCTTAATAATTTGTAGATATCTTGGTCGAGGCCTTGACAAAATGATTCAGAATTTCTGGCCTTATACATTTCCTCATTATGAAAATAATATTAATGGTTTATGTGGTCATTAGACTAGTTGAATACCCATTATTATGTTTTATTTTGGCATTATTTACTCAGTTCATATTTCTTCCATAAAAGTTTCCATGATTATTATTGGTAAAGGCTTGTGGTTTCAATTATTCACAATTCTTAATATTTATGTTATCTTTTGCTGTATTTCTTACCCTTACTGAGTGTTTGAGCTCATCTCTTTCTTATGTTTCATTTTCCCAAGATATGAAGAAGTTAGTTATGAGTGACTTTCAGGCATAATCTAGGAGTCTTGGATGTTCTTAATAGAATAAATTCATATTGATTTTATTTTCAATTTGTAAAGATGAACTTATGTATGAATATTGTTTCCAATAATACTAAAATGATCAGTCTTTCGAGACATGATTTCCTTGTGATCATTCCAATGTTATGTAACAATTCACCAACTCTGGATAACTAGGGTCTGGGCGTTACAATGATTGGGTCTCTACATCTTGTTAGTGAGAATTATTTTAAATTGAAATTTGAAAAAAAAATATTTATTTAATTAAAATATGTTTCTTGTTTATAATAACCATAATTTTAATTACCAAATATTATTAACTTAATATTTTACCATAATTAATAGTTAAAACATTAAAAATAAACTATTGTGGTTAAGGGGAAAACTGGTTTACCAAGGGTTAAACTAGAGTGATAAGGGTAAATATGACCTAAAACTTGTCTTAAATCTATTTTCTGGACATATTTGGACCCTATCATGTATAATTATCAATAATTTTACATTTTGGAGTCTTTAATAATTTTGAAAAAATGTTTACAATGTTTTTTTTTTCAAATTTTACAAATCTGTCACATTCCTTACTTATAAAAGGCCACTCATTTTCCGCTATAATTAACAAAATCAAAGTCCTTTTTATTAGACAATAACTAAACAAATTCCTTCATAAATTATATTATAATGACATATATCCCATTTTTTTATCATAAATACATCCTAAAAAGTATTTTTGTACTAACCTAAGGTGGTTTTCTGAAGAAGAGGTACCATGCTTAACTGAGAAATTTTAATTTATTCATTCATTTGTATCCTTAAAATATTATTCAATTATTCATATATGATAGAAAATTTTTCTAAAAAATAAAGATATTTTATTATATTAATTTTATATCATAAATAAATTTCTTCTTCCATCAAATGGGATATTAAATTATCATTCGTGTGTACTTCATATTGTCGCCACATGAATCGATGGCCTTCGTTTTCCATCACCACCTTCCATTACTGATTATAATGATGTATTTAAGGTATATATATTATATTTATCACATTTTTATTGTCATGGTCTTATTGTGTCACACATACCTTATTAATTTCCATTATTTTATGGATACGATAATGTCAATGGTGTATACGGTGGACTACACTCTCACGAAGTGATGTGATTCATTTTTGACTAAAATTTGACAAGGAATATAAATAGTAAAACATTAATGAATTATGAAATATATATGAAATAATTATGATATTAATTATATATTTATCATTCATAAAATATAAAATTTCATTTTCATTCTTTCACTAATAAATGATAGTGGCATTCATGCATACATCTTGACTACCACCTCTCTGAAGCATTGCGATTCCTTTTTTATCACAAAACACATGGATGATATATATAAGTATATTTGATGAAATAACATGGTATTTAATATATAATTATAATTTAATAAATATAAAATATTACCTACATTCATTCCATAATGATCATTGAAAAATTGAAATGTTACACATGCGTACGCGCGACATACCTTATCAATAATTTTAACATAGTTCATTTTATCATAATCAAATATTATGATTTGATTTAAAATTATAATTTATGTATAAATATGAAAAATATTTCAATAATATTATTATTTATATGTTGAAATGATGAATACTTTTACCATGGTCAATACATTAAATCCATTTTGAAACACTGAATAGAACGTTCTCAAAACACCTAAAATTGACTTACCTTATTGTGTATTTATATGTGTCATTAAAAATAAATAAAATAAATTTTATAATTATAAGGTATTAAAAATGGAAATTTTTCTTAGTAAATCAAATATTTTAAATAATAATACCATACAAGAGTTAAAGAAAACACATTAAAGGTCTGGACTTGAGGTATGGGTTTCTTATCTCAAATTTTATTTCTATGAGGCATATGTCATATTCAGTAATTGTATTTATTTTTTGGAGTATATAATAACCATTTTTTATTGAATAAAATTAATAATTAAAATATCAAGGGTTATTATGTTTATATTTAAATTATTTCATTCAAGGGAAATTTACATGAAATTTAGCAATTTTTAAATAATTGTTTAACTCAATTTTTACATTATGTTATAATACATTTTCATTGAAATTATTATTTCACAATTATGTATGTAATTAATTTATATTATCGTTTCTTTTATTTCAAATTATTTAATTAGTTTTTATATTTGATACACATAATCTATCCATTAATTATTTTTTAAATACAATGGTTTGATTTTTTTAAGTATTGTTCATCTCAAATTCCCATTCATTGAGACATATTTTTATGATATAAACATATATTATCTAGTTAAGTGTATATACCACCTTTTTACATGTTATATCACGTAAATAATTATTTTAATGATATATAATGTATCATTTTATGTTATTCTGTTATGGGTCTTAAAATTGAAGAGTTACCGAAGTTGAAAATGACTTTATGTTACAATATTATATATTTCAATATTTTATATGTTCAATGATATTTTTGAGAAAATAATGTTATATTATTTTATTAAACTCTGGCTCTTCTATTATCCTATGGAAATTAATTTATTTCCCATGTTTAATTTTAACTTTATCTCTTGTTGATTAAATAATCATCAAAGAAGTAATTTGAATGGGGTATCGGTGTTGTATTTTATTTTATATTGGGTATCCTTTTCTTCTATATCCATGTTTTATAAAATTTTATCAAAAAATTTCTTTTATAAAAGTAAATAACTTTCCAAATTCTTTTTACACTATTTTTACCTTCTTTTAAAAAGCTTTAATATAGAAATTTTATAACATTTTTTAAATTTTTTATTTTTGACATTTTTTCTAAAAAAATTATAACGATTGTTTATCATTAAAATTTATATCATTAAATAAGTTTATATCCTTTAAGTCCATTATTTAAAATAAATTTTAGTTTATATTTATCACTTTTTTTAATGGAAAATATTTTTTCAATATTTTTTGATTTTTTTGGATGTTATTTTCAAAATAAAAAGGTTATAATCCTCAAAAATATTTTTAATGATCTTTTAATTGTGTTTCCAATAATGAAATTCGAAAAACATTGTTGTTACTTGTGTTTAAATTGGGATATTGTATAATGATACCATCCTAGTACATTATATGGACATACTATTATTGTTTCATTGATATTGATATGGAACTTATTTATTTTAAACAAAAATAACTTGTTTCTTTTCCAAATATTTATCCCGATTCAACGATATTAGTATGAATCACATTTATTTTCAATTGTTAAATAATGATTAAAATATATTGTTATATAACCCATTTAATTTCTATGTGTTAATCATATTTCAAAAAATATATAATGGAACGATCCTATGTGGTCCATTATATTGTCATAATACATTGTTTTGGGTGTTATGGGAATCAGTAGTGGCTCATTTCAAGATTTTTCTAAAAACCAAATTTTCCATCAGTACGTAAGGGTGTCGGTGTCGGTGACACTGAGAATTATTGTCGGTGAGTCAGGGTGTCAATGTCGATGACTCGGGAAAACAATGTCAGTGATTCAGGGTGTCTTTGTCGGTGTCAGTGGAATAGGGAATTTGTTTCAATGGGTTAGGTCATCGCTGTTAGTGACCCAGGGCATCAGTGTCTGTGAGTAAAGGTTTCATTGTCAGTGGCTCTTAGCGTTGGTGTCTGGGATACAGGGAATCAGTTTCGGTGAGTCATGGTGTCAGTGATTCAGGCCGTTAGTGAGTCATTCATTGGTAGGTCACATTGGGGGCTCAGTGTTGGTGGGCCTACATTGGTTTCTCAACATCAGTGGTTCATCGTTAGAGACTTTCTATCAGTGGCTCGCAGTTGGAGGATTGTTTTTTGTGAATCTCCCATTAGTGATTCATTTTCCAGTTTTTTCCCAATTTTCCCAATTTTTTCCTTCTTATATTTTATTTCACATAAATCAAGTTTAAATATATGTTTTTAATTTATAAAGGTGTTTCAAAGGATATAAATTTTATCATTAATATCCTAATTCTACATAGAATTTGATATAGTCAAGCCATGTAATCTTGATGAAAACTTATGTTAATGACTTTTGAAACTGTTTCTTGTCCCATTGGTATATGATCTAAATTTATTTAAATATCATATCCACTATATTATTATCTCATGATGTCTGAGAACATTTCTTCTAATATGAGTAGTGCGCCTATGTTTTAGACCCTATTATTTTTTCAATGGATTCTCCTACTTGCGTGACCCCTATGTTTTGGCCCACAGAGTATTTTTGGTCGCCTATTTTTCCAATTAGGGATTTTATTTTCTATATTTTATTTCCAATCCTGTGGGGTGGGCGTAATATAGTTCTTTTATGAATAATAGTTGAATATATCTTTAAAAAAGATAAAATGTTAATGAATAAATATATATGTAATAATAGAATGGGAGTGTATTGGTTTTGATAACTTTTTTCTGTTATATTTTATTATGATATGATCTATTATGGATGTTACACTCTAAAAATATTGGTCGTTGGTGGTATTTTCTTGCACATTAGTGATGCTTTGTAACTATTGTTGTTTCCTTATGAATAATTGTTTGTAAAGATCAATCAAATTAATTATGCGCACTTGGTTAACTAAATTGATTCCCTAGGATGAAAACACTTGTGTGGTCTCCCGTACTTATAAATGTGGAATTTAAATAGTAGTGTTGTAAAAATATGAATACATAATGTTTAATTAGTGCGTCATTCTTTATTGTTCTATAGGGCTTTGTTCATTGTGTGGTCTTTGGTGGTGGTAGCTAGGTAATTTTTGCATGGGATGGTACGTGAAGGCTGATGGAATTTCATGTTTATAGATATATTTATTTTGGAATGTATGGACATATTATTATTTCGGACTACATCTAGGTAGTGGATGGGAAGTAGGTCTTTTGGACTAGGATGTTTACTAATTTCATGTTTATAGTTGTGTTGGGTGTCATTAATTTTGTAGAGTGGCTAAAGGGTTTAGTTAGGAGAGGATGAATTGAGTGGGATAACTTTTAAGAATGACACTTGGTAATGGTTTAGTGGGTGTTTTTGAAATTGGGGGTGTAAAGGCTTGTTTTACAATCATCCTTCATCTTGGTGTGCCATGGCTAACTTTGTGGCTATTTCCTGTTTGGTGTTTGGTAGTTTCCTGGGTATGTATGGAAATAAATAAATATATGAAATTATAATGCATAATGAACATTGGTTAAATGAATGGGGTTGGTTGATGTTTTGGTTGTGGTTGTTGTTTGGGTGTTCATGTCGGGTTTATAGCAAGGGTAGTTTTTATGTATGGTCCGGTTTTTTGTTTGTAAACCCATAGTTTTAGCTGAGTGTTTTTTACATTTATTTATAAATGTGTAGTTCCTTATTTTTTTATATATCAACCCCATATGTGTTGAGTACTATTTTCCAAACACCCCCATATTTATGGGGGAGGGTGTCTTTCCCAAGATCCTGGTGGGAGGATGGATTGCAGGTTACTAACATTACCCCACTCCCAATTATAGGCATTAATCACTCAAAATAGTTTGGGATGGCAGTAACGAATTAATATTTATTACTAAATTTATGGTATTGTCTATTTGAGAGGTGGTTTGTTTCCCACGTGTCTTTGGGATGAGGCCTAGTTGTTTTCGGGTTGGGTGTGGTATGTGTGAGGCCCAAGTTTTTACTGGCAGAAATGTGGTGTGGTTTATGACACATATGTGTGCAAGTAGGTTGTGACATTGGGGATTTCAAATGTGTAGGGTAGCATAAGGTTTTTCACTATCAGGGATAATCATTTTGCCAGTGGTAAGAGGACTGTGGTATCAAAATATCAATGTTCTTACTACATTACCTTACTTTACATGACTTGCGTTATTTGGTGAGTGTGGCATGGTATGGTTGGGGTTGATATTATACATTGATTGGTGCTATTTAGTTTCTGTAGTTTTCTCATGGGGCATTAGTTTCCTTCTCCCACATGTGCATGGGTGGATTTGGTTTTCCCTACCAAGTATACTTGTATGCAAATCCAATGTTTTTAAAATTATTTCTATGATTCTAGTGAGATTACACGGACTGTGATGGACCTTCATACCGTGAACATTGGGAAATTTTTTTTTATTACTGCTTAGTTATGTTATGGTACTCACATTAGTGTTTTCATAGTAATTTTAAAATTTTTACATTAAACATACTTATTGGATAGATTTTGGTTTCCTTATATATATACCTCTATTGGGGGTTTTTCAGGTGGATACATCCTATCTCACTATCATGGTTACTATAAAAATGGTATTTTCTCACATTTTTGTGACATTTCTATACCATTGTTGTTATTATCCACCTCGAGGCCTATTAGAGTTGGGACATGGGGGTCAGTATCTCTCCATCATCTTGGGGAGGAGAGGTCTCGACATATTGATATCTCATCCCTCATCTTAAATATGGTGTGTCATGAAAAAATAGTATTAGAGGTGGTGGCTAATAGGGAAGATTGATTTTTGTAGTTATGCATAGTTAGGATTCCATGGGTTTGTAGGGAAATAGTGTTAGGTTTCCATAGTTCATGACATAGGCCAGGGATGACAGACAACAACATTAGATTTTATGTCCTCCCATGATTTGATGCAAGGTCTCTGGTATTAGATGATAACTAAGTGAAGCTACACTATTTGCGATGTAGGGACCCTAAGAAAGGTACATGCATCATGATGACTTATTTTCATGTTTCATTTGGGCATTTTTGGGAAATAAAAATAAATGATGAGTTAAAATGAATCCTGAATGAATTTTTTACTACTGGGAATAGGATTTCCCCATCTTCCATCCATCTAAGGATCTTGGACATCGCCCTTGTGATGTATAAGTGGTGAATGGTCAATAGGATGACTTAGTTGACTAGAATAGGGTCAATCCAGCTGAGGATAATGATTAGTGGCATAAGACACTTTTTTCTATCCAGTAACATACTCTAGGAATGTATGAGGAAAGGTTCCCGGACATGGAAACAGAGATTTGGGTCATGGAGTCTGTGATCACATTCAACGTGATTTGGGCTCAAATAGAGTAATAGGTTTATCTGGTGGTGATCTAGATGAGGGGGGTGTGCATCAGTGGTGGAAACATTTCCTCATAGAGGGGAAAAATCAATGTTTCATGGGATAAAATTGAGATTATTTTCTACGAATAATTCCTTTCATTTATGATGAAATACGAGAATATCAAAGATATACTCTCCCCCCAATACGGGAGTATATCGGTGTTGGAATTAGGGATCATATTCATGGATCTCTTACATATTTTTCATGATTTCTTTCTAGATGAAGAGTCTTTGGCGAGATTTATATAGGAGGCACTATGTCATTCACATAAGTATGTGACTAATCCCTTCACCCTACTTCCATACATAGAGTTATATTAGATGTCTAAGGTAATTAAAAGGAAGAACTCATGTGTTGATCTGTAGCGGGAGGGAAGTCAACTAAGATCATCAAAGGGGGAGGTTTTCTGTAGCTTGTCTCTAGTGTTAGGGCCTTCCAAGTTTCATCCATTGGGGATATAACCCTATATGTTTCTATTACAACCCTTCGGTCATATAACATTTCCCATGGGCCTCAAGGTGGTAGCTGTTAGCCTATGGGTAGAAGTGCTGGGCGTGGGAAGTTGCATGCCATATAGGCAGCAGTTCTAGTAAGGCTCAAGATCGTTTGAGGTACGATCAATATGTTTTGTATACTTTCTTACACCTTGTTTAATTTTGGGGATTCACACTCTTTCATTGCACATTGTATGTCCCATGCCATGGAACTATAAATAGAGAGACTTTCCATTCCCATGGTGTTGAGTACCCCAGTTAGGGGTAAGACAATTTTTATGAGGTTTTCTATGGATGTAGACTAATGTTGGGGCCCCCGTCAGACCAGTGGGGACATCATCCTACTACAGATGAATCCATACTATGTCATCTATAGAATTGACTGGTTGTTTTCATTTCATGCTGTTATCGATTTTTACTATAGAATATTAATGTTTTCAGATGTTAAAAGCTAGTGTGTATCTTTCTTTGGTGAGAGGAGCTATTAGGTGGGCAACTAACATATGTAGCCTCTTCCTCCCTTAATATCTGAACTGTATGTGTGGCCATTGGTTGCTGATATGGTGGAGGTTATAATTGATTTCATATAGATTCTAGTGTTTTTCCCCAAGCTAGTTTTAACATTACCACCTCGACAAGACGTTGAGTTAAAATAGACATACAGCCTAGTTCTAGATTGATTTTGATTACACTTTATCAGATGGAACCATCTGAGTTGCAGGAGTTGCAAATAAAAATTGACCACTTGATGAAGAAGTGATTCATTTGACCCAGTACATCGTTGGGGGGTGATCTGGTCTTCTATTCTAAGAAGGAATACGGTGGGTTATGGTTGTGCATAATCTACCGGAGAATAAATCTGGTAACTATCAATAATGGATACCCTCTCCTTTGGATAGGTGGATATCACCAATTGAGTGGGGGTAGGGTGACATTTTGAATACTACTTTGAGGTGTAGTTATTAGAACTTTGAGTTTATGGTTATGTCTTTTAGTGTTTTGAACGCACCAACCATGTTCATGGGGCTCATAAACATGGTATTTCATGAGTTCATGGACTAGTTCATCATCGTATTCATCAAAAACATCTTTATCTACAAAAATTTAGATGAGGAGAATACCAAGCATCTCAAGACAATCCTAGGGATCCTTCAACACAACCAGCTCTATGGGCTGCTTTCAAAATGAATGTTTTGGACATGAGAGGTCAACTTCCTTCAACATGTGGTGTCTCAAAAAGGTGTTGCAGTGGACCCATCGTAGGTTTATCAAGTCGTTTCTTGGGATGAATCCAATAATATGGTAGAAGTTCATAGTTTTCACATTCGTTAAGGCTACAACATGATATTTATATCTAATTTCTATCAGGTAGAAGCTATATTGATGGATCTAAATATAAAAGTCCAAGATTTTGTGTGGTTTGAGAAATTCCAGGAATTATTCATCTATCTAAATTGGACTTGGTTAAGTGATCTAGTGCACAAGATTCCAGAGGAAAGGGTGATATTTGAGGTGTTATGTGATGCATTTCATCTAGGGTTGAGGTGTTTTCTAATGTAACGATGGGAAGTGATCTCTTATGGGTCTAAGTATTTATATCCCAATGAATGTACCTATGTCACCCATGATCTGCAGCTAGCAGAGGGCTTGTTTTTAATAAATAAATGAAAACATTACCTCATTGGGGAGCACTTTGTGGTGTTCACAGATCATAAGAGATTGTGGTACATATTTAAACATTAATATTTGATCTTATGACAGTATAGGTGGATATAGATTCATCGAGATTATGATTTTGAGATCTCTTAGTCTTATAGGAAGAGAAATGTTGTGCCTAATGCATTAAGAAGGATTTCATATAAGGAACTTGATTAAGAATCAATAGAGGCTAGTAGGGGGATAGTGGAGTTGGATTCCTTCCCCAAAGATGAAGCATTGGACATAGGTAGAGGTCATCTGTTTCAGATGATGGTACAATCATCTATGAGGTAGAATGTGGAGGAATCTTAGTGGGAGACTCCAAGGTAGATGTGATTCCTGATCGCATTGGTCAGGGTAATGCTTCAGGTGGATGGTTGGAGGATGGTTATAATTAGATTTTGTTCACTGGGAAGCTATTGTTTTGTGGACATGTTCCATTATGTTCTCCAATAGTATTACAACTCACCCATAGTAGTACACCAAGTATTTTCCAAGATGTATCAGGGCATGAGGGAATAAATCTTGTGGCACAGGATGAAGCAGGTAGTGGTAGAGTTTGTGGAAAAGTGCTTATTGTTCCAATAAGTGAAGGTTAAGCCCCGGGTTCCCAGTGGGTTGATAAAACACCTAAATATTCATGAGTGGAAGTGGGATTACATATGGATGGAGTTAGTCATAGGATTAATCAGGACATAGAGAGCATGTAATTCTATTTGGGTAGGAGTGGATATGTTGAAAAAATATGCTCACTTAATAGAAATCTAGGAATCAAGAACAGTGGATGCCTTAACACATATGTATGTGGATGAGGTGGAGCATCTAAATGGAGATACAAGATCCATCATATCATATCAGGACACATGTTTTGCATTGTGATTCCGAAGGTGATTGCATCGTTATTTTTTCACTCAGTTATGCCTTAGCCCAACCTTCCACCCTCAAACAGATAGACAGATATAGATTACCATCAAAATGTTGGAGGACATTTTGTGATCATGCGTCTTGGATTTTGGTGGGTCTTGGTTATGATATATTCCCTTAGTAGATTTTTCTTACAATATCATATTCTACTCTTCTGTTGGCACAACAACAATTGAAGCATTATATTCAAGAATGTGTTTTCCTCCCTTTTGCTGGATGGAAATTTGGGAGACATATTTTTTTGGGTCTAAAAATGGTTAAAAGTATGAGGGAGAATGTGATCCTTTTCCATGAGATGTTAAAGGTTGAACAGGACTGGTAAAAGATGAATATAATTTCAATATATGGCCTTCAAAGTTCAAAGTCAGGGACTATGTGTTCTTGAATATTTCCCCTCAATGTTGTAAGCATTGGTTCTAAATAGTGGGTATGCTTTCTCCCATGTTCATCAGAAATTTTGAGTTGTTGGGAGAATTTGGTTTTGTGTAATATGAGTTAGTGTTTCTACCAGAGTTAGAGAAAATACATATTGTATTTCACATCTCTCATCTTCGTTGGTATATTCATGACGAATCCCATGTCACTAACTGGAGGGTTTTGAATATAAATATTGAAACAATTTTTATGGAGCAACTAGTAGAGATCCATGATTATTGGGAGAAGTTTTTTTGTAGATGGATCATTCACTTGATTCGTGTGTTATGGAGGCATGGTGTTCTGGAGGAGAGTACATGAGAAACAGAGGTGAATATCTATTCCTAGTACCCCGAGTTATTATGAGTTTTTCCCAAATGTGTTTCTTTGTGATTTAATTTTTAAACCACTTTTTATGATATGATTTGTTTCCGTATTATTTTATGTGAGGTAAATTCCTTACCATTAGGATAGGAGGACCTAATACCTAATCGATATTCATTATTTTGGATGCAATTAAACCTATTTTGGCAATTCTGTGTCACCCAAAGAAGATACTATATTGACCCAAAGGAAATAAATCCCTAATTCATGTGTTCGTAAAATTGGTTCTTGTGGGGTTTATCATGTGAATGGTTAGGAGAGCATATGTGGGAAGAGTTTTTTTTAGATTTTGTGTTTTTAGTCCATTTTTTAAACAACATAGTGTTGTTTATCCTTGAGAGATATCTTATGGGTTGTTGTTTAGACACCTATTTATTCTAGGATGGATTTGAATTCTTATGTATGAGAATAATTTGAGAGGTATCTGATATAATGTCTCAAAAATTCATGGTCCATTACTTTGTATGAATCAGATATTTGCGGTTGTTCTGGGAGCCAATTGTGGCTATTTTCTAGATTTTCTTAATTTTTTTCCTATTTTTTCTTCAGTGATTCATGGAATCTATGTCAATGACTTTGGGCATTAGATTATGTGAGTTAGGATGTTAGTGTTACTGAATATGGAATCTGTGTCAGAGAGTCAGTGGCGTCTATGTGGTTGACTTAGGGCATCGATGTCGGTGAGTTAGGGCATCAATGTTGGTGGCTCAGGGTGTCGGTGTTGGTGAGTAAGTGTGTCAGTGACGGTTGCTCAAGTCATTTGTGTCAATGAGTCAGGGAATTGATCATCATGTGTTAGGGTGTTGATGATTAAGGGTGTCAATAATTTAGGGTATCAGTGAGTAGCGATTACATTGGTTGTGTCTATGGAATAGTGTCAGTGGATCGACAACTATAGCTCAGTGGTGATGGATCAGCGTCGGTGACTCACCATCGGTGGCTCGCTGTCAGTGGATTATTGTTGGTGACTCACCAATCTGTGTTTCATTTTCTTGTTTTTTCAAATTTTTCCTGTTTCGACACTCTTACTTTTTATATGACACAAATTGATTTTAAATCCATATTGATTGTTTCAAAAGGTGTTTCAAAGGATATTATTTTTTCATTAATATCCTAAAGATCTGTAGACATTGAAATAGTCAAACTATGTAATCTTGACCATAATCCCATGTTAATGACTTTATAACTCATTTTATGTTTCATTGATATAGGATCTGGATTTTACTAATGTGGGGGACATATAGTCTCTATTCATTGGTTGTCTAGGAAAATATCTTCCAAAAAGCGTGTGTTCTTCTGTCGTAGCCCCATATTTGGTTTTCCCATGAATCTCCAACATGCACGACCCCTCTATTTTGGCATAAGGAAGAGTTTTAGTCACCTGTGTTTCAAATTAGGGATTATATTGTCTCTCATTTATTGTGTATCATATGGGGTCGGTGTATTAAGGTTCATTCATGAAAAAGTGTTGAATCGAATTTTTAACAAAGATAAATGATAATTAAGAAATATGAACTTTATAATGGTCAAGGAGTGGATTGATATATATCTCTTATTTTATATAATATTTTTGTTTATTATGTGATTTGTTGTGGCCTGATGGCCTCTGAGAATCATGTCCATTTTTGGTCTTTTCCGTCTCATGGGTGATTCATTATAATAATTTTGCATTCATTATGGATAATTGATTTAAATATTAACCTTTTTAATCACTTATACATGGTTAAATGTATGGATTCCCAAAGATGAAAACCCCTGTGTGACCACCCTTACTTATCAACGTTTAATATATAGAACAGTTATAGCCAAATATGAATACACCAAGTTTGATAAGTGTAGATGTGTGTTGTGTTTTATTGTATTTTGTTCCTTGTGTGGGTTTTGGTGGTGGTATATGTGTGATTGTGTGTATGTGTTTGTACAGGATATGTGATGGAATCTCAATATGAGAGATTATTTGATTTTGAAATAGATGGTCTTATTATACAGTGCGATAGGATATTGGTAGTTGATGGTTATAGGGGTTATAGGATTGTGATGTGTCATGATTTCATGTTTATGGGTATGATGGGTGTGGTATTTTTGTGCATTGGGGATGCCAGTTTTGGTTGTGAGAGGATGAATTGAGAAGGATAACTTTGAAGAATGACACTATGTATTTGTTGAATAGGTGTAGTGAAAGTGGGGGTTCAACGTGTTTTTTTACCATGCTACTTCTTCCTAGTGTGTCATGGATGACTTTGTGGTTGTTTCTTGTTTTTTGTTTTGGTATTTTCACATTTTTGGATGGAAATAAATAAATAAATAACAATATGTTGAAGAATGAAAACTGGTTAAATTAAAGGGGTGTGTTGATGTTTTGGTTTTTTATGTTGTCTTGTTGTGCATGTAGGGTTAACAATAGGGGAAATTATTTTGTCTGGTCTACTTTTTTATTTGGAACCCCATAGGTTGGGCTGAGTGTTTTTTACATATATGTATAGACATGCAGTTCATTATGTTTTCTATAGGCACCCCATCCATGTTTAGACCAATGTGTCGAACACCCCCATTAATAGGGGCTGTATTTCCCAAAATCCTGGTGGGAGGATGAATGGATGCTTGCTGACTTTACCTTAGAACCTCTTCGAGGAAGTTATCTCCCAATACCCTTTGGGCATGCTATAATAACTTGATGATTATTACTAAATTTATACTACTGGATATGTGAGAGGTGGTTTTTTTCAATGGTGACTTCGCGATGAAGACCATGTGTTTTGGGAATGGTGTGGTATGTGTGAGACACATGTGTCTCCAAGTAGGAATGTGGTGTGGTTTGTGTTCTATGTGTGTGGGGGATGGTGGTGACAGTGTGTCTTGTGGAAGATCATGGTAGTGTCTGGACATTCATTATTAGGGATGAGCAGTTAAATAGTGGGAAGAGGTGTAGGGTACCCAAATATCAATGTGCTTACTTCTTTACTTCACTTTTAATGAATTTCATTATTTAATGATAATTACTCAGTCGGGATGGGGTTGATATTATACCTTTTTTTGTGATCTTTTTTTTAATTATTTTCTCACAGTGTAATTAGCACGCTACTCTCACTTGTGAGTGGGTGACTTTAGTTTTTCTATACAGAGTATGCTTGTCTCCTCACCAAACATATGTAATTTTTTTTCAAGTTTCTTGGTAAATTACATAGACTGCAATAGACTGTATTAGCTCAGACATTGGGGGAAAATGTTGTGTCCCTGCTTAGTTTTATTTTTGTAGAAACTATGGATTTTTTATTATATTTCCTTCAATATTACATTAAACATACAAGTGGGATGTATTTTTTTTCTTTATATATATACCTATCATGGAGTTCTTTTGGATGATATATCCAATATTCCAATCTTGGTTATAATAGAAAGGGTATTGCCTCATATTTTTATGAGTTTATATACCCTTGGTGATGGTCACCACCTCGGGGCCTGTTAGAGATAGGACGAGAGGGTCATTATCTCTCTTTCATCTTTAGTAAGGAAGGCCTCGTCATCTTCATATCATTTCCCTCATCTTGAAAAATTTGGGTCGTGACTGAGGTTGTTATGGAACAAATTTCTTTTCGATTAGTTAATCATGTTTCAAATATAATTTAAAAGGAAACCATATCTTCTCTGTGTTTTAATCATGTTTCAATGATATAGTTTTGTAAATCATTTCATTTCTATGGGGTAATCATATTATAAAAGGAATAAAAAAATTTTATGAGTTTTATAAGAAAATTAATTCTTTATATAATTTATTTACGGTTTGTATACATTTCTATATGATGTGAGCACCCAGATAGAGTCATTGAGCCAGATATAGATTATATGATTGTTTCACCCAAATAACACTCTATGGAATTTGGTAATGATTTTTTTATAATGGTATTTTTTTTATATGTCTACTATATAGTTATTCCATTTTTATAGGTTTTTAAGGGTTTTTTAAATGTTTTATAAAATCATATCCCAATATATTGACACAATTTTTGTATGTTGGTTGCAGTTATAAATGTATCTTGTGATCTATGTATATAAAAAATGCCTCATGAATATTGATTCTTATGAATCTCTACATTGTGGAATCTTTATTCATATTTTACATGTTTGATGAAACATGTATTAATTGGTATGAATATTCTTATGTTATATCCATGAACAATGACTATGTCATCTTACTCTTCTTATTTACACAAATGATATTAAATTATTAATGCTTTTTTATAAGTATACTTAGAATTTGAGCACACCCTTATTATGGTTCGTTTTCTACAGGTTCACAAGAATGTTTTAATTGGATTATTTGTAGAAGTGATTTATATGGATGACAGTGATTCTGAAATAATTAGGAATATGAAACGATTGGTATAGTAGAAGCTTATGTACATATTTATGAACCAGTTGTTTTTGAATCCATGATGCTAGGAGATTTTCATAATTATCTAAATATCTGATCAAAATATTTTTTTTGTAATGTAAGTGATCCAATGATTCCTTTTGATTTTTTATATTTTGTAATGAAAAAATCATGTCACCTTCATTATTATGATATAAAATAATTTAATGTTTTTTATTTCTGTACTATATCTGGGAGTTTTGGTCTAGGGATTTTATAGATACACAAATAATAATATCTCAAATGAAAAATAAAATTTTCTATGAGTGTAAAATAAGGTCATAGAGAAGTAAATTTATGAGTAAATGTGAGGATTTCAATGGAGAGATATAAATTTCATCATAATAAACAATTTATAGTTTATTTCCTTAAAAGTTGGGAACCCAGGAATTATCTTATTAAATTATCTATGTTATAGGTTAAATCCTAGAAAAAAATAATGAATTATGTTATACCATTCACCGAGGAAAAAGGGAATAAGTATTTATGTATTTAGATTCAAGAATTATGTTGTCGAAGTATTTTTATCATTGTTGTTTTGGTAATAACATTCATGAAACCTCTAATAATTCTGTTAATTTTTATAAGGATATTTATATTCATGTAATATTCATGTAATATTTATGGAATCCATCATGGTTTTTTGAGTTTACGGTTTGTTATAATTTAAAAGTCTTAGGAACACTAGTTGAGGTTTTAATTGATGGCATTTTTTAAGTAACTAATGGCATTTTGGGAGATGTCTGATTGGGATATGGTATATGTAACCCTTAGGATCAATGTGAAGTATTATTAGATGAAGTAGGTAATTTTTATATGTTTAAAGGAATTGATAACCTATATATTTTATATGATCTTTTTTGATTATAGATATATTAATCGATGTTTAGTATATTTTTCTGGATGATACAAGAATAATATTAATATAGGTTTATTACAAAGGATAATTGGTCACATTCGGTAAAGCCCGAGGTCATGAACCTTCAACTAACGGGTGATAATGGTGAAATGAGTACCAATTTCCTGCCTGATTTATGTGTTAGTATAAAATTTATTTTTTAAAATTATTTGATTGATAAATATCACCTTTATTTTTAATATATTATTATCATAGAGATAATATTATGACTGAAAAGTTATTTGGTGATTAATGTTATTTTGAAAGAAGTTCAATATTTTATAAACCTTATATGATTGATCCAAAAAGACAATTACTGTATTGTATTTTTGGAATAATGGTTGAATTTAATTTTGGAAAAAATAAAAATTTCAACGTGGATTTATGTTGATTCATTTTATTTATGGAAATTATTACCTTTTCAAGGAGATTATATGATCAGGTCATATATATTTATGGTATCAGACATTAAGATTTATTTCTTTTATTTGAAGATAAATATTTAATTTTTCATGGAAGAATATATCATCAAATTATTATAATATTTTTGTTTCATTCTTAATCAATAATATTTTGAATAATTTTAAGGTTAGTTATTTGTCGAATGGATTGTGTTGAAATTTGGTTATTATAGTTTGATGTTATGGTACAGTTTATCATATTAGATAAAATGTTCTAATAAATTTTATTTTTTAAAATATATAGATATAAAGAATGAATTATCATTCCTTTATATATGTTATGATTTTTTAAATGATAATGTTATTTCCTCTCGAATAAAAAATTCATCTTGAATATTCATTTCTTACAGTATGAGATTATATAAAAATTGAACAAAATAGAACCAAATGATGAAATTTTTTCTTTTTTTAGGGAAATAAATAAAGTATGTATATTTCTAATGATATATATCTTGATCCCTAAAATTCATTAAATGGATATTCAAATAAAATTATATACATTTTCAATCATTTTAAATGAATTGATGATCTCTTCACCAATCACAAATTTATAGATTTTTGTTTGTTAAATTTCTTATGGTCATGTTATCAATAACTATTTATCATTATTTAGTCATTAATTTTCTCTTAAATGTCTATATTTTCAAATCCAAATAATTTTATTCAATTTATATACCTAGATTGTTCTATTTCAGAGGTCATTCATATTTCCCTTTACATTTTTAAAGATGAAGTTTTATTAACCCTTTTTATGATGTGCATTTCTAAAATGGAATTTTAAAATATCAAGCCATTTATTATAAGAAAAATTTCAAATTGTAAGGAAGAAACATATAAAAGGGAAGATAATATAACACCATGATATTTTATAAATTGTTTCTATTTAAATTCAATTTCATTGATAGCATGGGTTACACACTGCAACAAGTCTAAACGAACAATGATATATTATTTTATGCCCACTATAACAAAGCCACTGAATATGGGGGATAAATAATATAAAATATATTATGAAATATATATAATGTTCCCACATAAAATAAATTTATTTATAATTTCACTGTAACTAATCAACAATGATTTAGTATAATAATTTCATTCTTTAAAAAATATGTTTTCATCAAGAATTTTTTTCATTTCTTTTTATGAGAAAATATTATAATTTATTTCTATAAAATTTAGATATTTTAATTTATAAAATCAATAAATTTTTTAAAAATCATTAAACAATTTTGTTATGGTTCAATTTATATATTTTTCTAAAAATGTAAATTTTCACAGAATTGTAGAAAAATTTTTTTATTTAAAAATATTTTTTCATTTAAACAATTTTAAAATTGAAATTATATATTTTTATTGTTTTTAAAATATAATTTTATCCTTCTGATTTAAAATAATACAATTATTATATTATTAATGATATTTATTCTAAAATTCTATATCAAGTCATTTTAATACCTAACAATATACTTTTATGATAAAACTATTTTTTGTTGTGTTATATATTTTGATATTAAATTAAATTCAACCACCTATAGTAAAGAAATATTTAAAAATTTATTCCTTATTTTTAATCCTAAGATCCAATTTTGTTAAATTGTTTCATTTTATTTTGGGTCAAAATGAATAGTAAACATGTTAAAATTTATCACCTCTATAAAGGGTAAATCAGGTTAATCTATGTTAAAACTAAGTGATAAGGCCATACCTTTTCATCATAATTATTTTTTATTAAATTTAACTCTATCCTTAACTCCTTATTCATTATATCTATTTGTCTACTGGATACATGTCTCTAAAAATTACTTATATAATACTTAAAGCAATGAATGTTACAAATTTTTACTCTATTAGTTTTAAATATCTCTTCTATATCATTATAGTGAAAAAAATTGATTTGAATAAATATAAAATTCTATTTTTATAATATTGAAATTAATTTAATGATGGATGTTTTTATAATTTTTTTGAAAATGTTGACACAATATTTATTCATTAAATTGAAAAAGAATCAATATTTTTAAAAAATAAAAATAAAATAATTCTAGTAGTTTTAATGTTACAATAATTTTATATATAATTACGATATATTAGTGTTTATTTAAAATAGTATATTCAAATTAAATTTTTTAATTATGTTTTTTAATTCAAAATGAATGATTACACCCAAAATCAACAAAAAATATTTTATGAAAAAAATATATTGTTAAATTATTTCTAAATAATTAAAATATATAAATATGAAATGGTAGATAATATATGTTCAAAAAATCTAATCCTTTTCAATTTAGGAACCAATTTTCACAATATACGTAACATTATAATCCATTAAGACTCGAAAAGACGTTACCACAGGTATAATTAAAATAGGTTAACTAAGGTGTTAAAACTGAATATGAAGTTTAAAATACAACATAAACCTCTCAAAATTATTATTTTTAGATGATATCTAAATCATATACTTCCTTATCTTCAAATATATGTCCATTTGTACGTATTTTATTATATAATGAGTTTTTTTATTTTAATCTATTTAAAAATTCTATGTGTGTTCTTCCCTCCCTTATAAAAGGACACCCCTTCCTTAACTTCTTTACATCTCATTGGGAAACCTAAATTGGAAATAAAACTACCCATTTCAATTAAAAAATAGGTATATATGTTTTTTTTGGGGGGTTATTATCCACAAAATACTAACCCCAGTCTCCTTAAGAAGATATTCAAATGATTTCTTTCAATGAAGGGGTAACAGCCTTAACAGATCACATTCTTTTATACTTCTTATTTTAACTCCTACATATATTTTTTATATATAATAAAATATTATTTATAGTGTAATCAATATAATATTTTTTTAATATCCGAAATAAATTATAAACCCACTTCACTATTAAATGGAATGTGAAATTATTACTCATGCATAAGTATGACTTACAATCTCCATGTAGTGATATAATTTGTTTCCTTCGATGTGTGTTGTGGGTGAAAATTAATATGGTTTTAATGTTTCAATATGATATTTATGAACAATTTATGAATTTTTAATGATACATTCATGTATACCTTCTTACCTTTCAATCCATTATAAAATTGTAAAGTCGCTCCTATATCGGTGTGGAATGACACCACAATGATGAAATGTGATTGTTTTTTCATTTATCTTTTTTATGGATGTTAATGAGGATATATTTTATGAATATATAATATTTATATGAAATAATAATGATTCTATAAAGGATAATTAATATTTTAATTTATTATATTCTATCTTTTGAAAAGTTAATACGTCCTTCATGCATACATATGTCATATCATCTCCAGAAATGATGTAATTAATTATTATAATATCTACCATTATGGATGAAATAAAATATATATATAATGAATATATAATTTATAATTCTCATGTACATAATTCTGTTTTAGAATTATAATATATTTAAATCTATTATACTAGAGTTTAAAGAATATTCGAATCAAGAAGAACTTCAAGAAATTGATCTTCATCGCACTTTTACATTGGTTACACACTTTTAATATTGAAAATTTGTTTCCAATATGTGGTGTATGTAATAAAAATAAATTTATTTTAAAATAATTATTATAAAATTAAACAATATTTATATATTCGTCTAGGGTTATTTCATTCATGGTGTTTGTGATCCAAATGTGACTAAAGTGGTAATGATTTTATGTTACAATCTAATTATTTATCAGGAATTTTTATGATTATGTCTTTTATGTCAAATTTTAACAACATAATTAATTATTTTTTCATGTGTTCATTTATATAGAATACATGTTTTCCTTTCATTTTCGTCTATTTATGTTCTCAATAGACTAAAATTGCTTTTTAATGAAAATTGAATTTAACTCTCCCTTCAGTATAAAAATTTTTTATTTCATATCAATGTATTATACAAATATTTTCCATAACATTGTTACTATTATCATATTATTATTTAATTTCATTTTTAACAATGTTATACTTTTAACAAAATATATTAAAGGTAATATTCAAGTCATTTTCCCAAGTAGATACTTTTTTCTTTTTCCAAAAAATTTAAAGGAATTTTTTTTAAATATTTAAAATGAATGGAATTTACAACCATAATGATAGATTTGTACAATAAAGCATTCTTTATAATATTTTAAGGCAGTTTTTATAGAAAATTATTTTCACAATATATTATGAATTTTTAATTTCTGAAATTTTATTTTCATTATTGAAAGGGTATTTTATCTAGAATGTATTACTGATAATATATTTTTATTTATATTCAAAAAAAACATCCTTTGATTTCATTTATTCTTCACTTTGGATATTATCCAAGGGTATCATCATTATTCTTTCTCCAGATGGTTAATTAATGTGTTAAAATGTTTTTTATTGTGATTAACCTAGTGTTTCCTCTGAAATTGGAGATGATATCATTGAATTAAGGTTCAAACATTGCAAGCAGTTTCTAACGGGTTTGTTCATATAAAAGGAAATATCCAATGATTCCATATCCATTTGGACCTACATTCCAAAGGTAAGTGCTCATTAGTTTTGAACTGATGAGACATAAGAATTTTCATTGGTCGAGAGGATGGTGGTCGGACTCATCAGACCATTTTTAAAGGAATTATTGTCTACTATGGGACTCTATTTATAGATTTAAGTTATGATCGTGAATCCATAGTACAATACGAAGTATGAAAATGAGCATTCCTTTAGATATCACAATCAATGATTAGTATGTATGAGATTTAGAGAATCTTTTTTATGTATTTGAGGTTCTTCATCGCTAGAGAATCATCTGTATTTGTTAGAGATTCTAGGTCAATGGTGTCCTTCGACACATTATTTAGAATTCTCTTGGTTATTATGATTACCATACTAGTTTTAAAGCCACTCAGTGGGGCACTTGATGTTTATTGTCATTCAGATGGACATGAATTATTTCATAGTTGGGATCATTCCCGGAGATCGGCTACCTATGTATCCATTGTTTTGGAAGAATAATCAGAACCCACGTAGTTTGAGTAAAGAATTATAGGTTTTATGCATGATTGATGGCTCAAAGAAATATGTCATAATTACACTAACACTGTAAGATCACGTGAGTCTTTCTTGGTGTGAGACACAATCGGTATTGGTTAAACCACACAATTTATCCATCATAAGAAATGATGCGGGGCTTATGTATATATGACTACCCAAAATAGATGAATATTGGGTTTTACTTCATGGGAGAAACCCAAGAACAAGGTCCATAATGTTATATATGCTTTATGGAGATTTGGATACTCTAACTTGGGGCTTACTTTTGAGGAAAACTCCCAAATTAGTAGGGGATATATGATTAGGTTTTACTCCTAAGAAGTATTCCCAAGTCAAAAGTATATTATGACTAGTTAAGAGAAATTATGACTGGGGCTTATTCTTACATAAGAGGCCCTGGTTAAAGTGAATTATGACTGGGGATTACTCATAAAAAGGAAGCCTAGTTTATGGAAATTCATATTTTTGGAACATGAGGCTTACTCTTAAGGAGGATGCCCATATTTGTGAACAAGGGGCTTACTCTTGAAGAGGATGCCCATATTTGTGAACATGTGGCTTACTCTTGAGGAGGATTCCTAGATTTGGGAAATTATGAATGGAGCTTATTCCGGAAAAGGATGCCCAGGTTAGGGGACTTGGGGCTTACTCTTGAAACAGAGGTTCAAATTAAGATAAATTGGATTGAGGCTTACTCTTGAAAAGGAGGCCCAAATTAATAGAACGTGGATTGGGGCTTACTCCTGAAAAGGTGGCCCAATTTAAGGATCCTCATCTTAAAGGATGAGGTTGAATGAATGAAATATCTAACATTAATGACATAATGACATGTAAATCACTTGGTTTTGAGAGATATTCCACGAAATTCATTTCTGATAAGGAATCCAACATGGGATCCATGCCATACCAAATTGCTTTAAGGGGGGGGGGTTTGAAGGCTGGATCATTAAAACGAGAAGTTGACAGACATAATAGAGGTGAAATAGGTAGGAGAGGCCCCCAAAAAGAAGGTGGAACACAAGTCCAATGTGTTCTCCCAAGTCCAGGTCGCGCAAGTATACTTGCAAGACACTTGGGTACTTGGGCGATGGTCAACCCTTAGAGAAATACTCGGGCGAGACTAGTCTCAAGCCCTGATTATTATCCATAGGGACTTCGAGAAGGGTGGTGCTCAAGTTCTATTGAAGGGGTAAGTCGGCGCACAAGTGTAGCCATTTGCCTCAACTTCTGGCCAATTAGGCACGCTATTGTTGATGATTTTCAACACTTAAGCCTTCCTCCCCCTCTTTAGATCTTTTGTTCTTGGTATGAAATTACAATAGAAGTGTTCAGAAGCTTTGAGAAGAGGCTAGTGCACCGGTAGCTCAAATCTGAGTTTCTAGAAATTTTCTTCCTCAAATTGGGGGCCCATAGGGGGTATTTATAGGCTGCCAAAGACCCCGAGGGAAAATCAAAGCAGGTTCACAAGTCACCTGCGTGACCAATGTGGGGAGCGCAAGTATACTTCTGCGACCATGAGGAAACTTTCGCGACCCAAGTGTGAAGAATTACTTGTTCATTCCATTGACAATTTTTGATGTTTCTTCAAAGGATGAATCACTTTGGACTGTGGTATTTCCCTTTTTCAGTCATTAGACTCTGTGACGAAAAGGTATGTCAAAAAAAGACCCTCCTCAGAGTTGAATATTAAAGAAGGAGGATGTGACTCTGAGGATAAAGGAGGAAACTAATGAAATGTGGTGCACAAGTGTTGAGCGCGCAGATGGCGTAGCGCATGTGAGAGTCGAGTAGGCATCATCAAGCATGGTTGTGCGTGATTGCTTTAGGTGCACAGGGATGAGGCCTGGCCAATATATATGCGGCCATTCCTCGCGTGAAGCACCAAATTTCAGATTTTCGATCTCTCGCCGTGCAAGTTTCCTATATTGCGCATGTTATCTGTTTTTCATTTTTTTCTTTTTATGTCGCACTGCTTTAGAGGTATTTGAAATTGCGTGGTGATACTTGCGCACTAAAACATTTGCAACACACTGATACTTGCGCTCCAACATTGGGACTTGAGCTCCTTAATGGGTTAGCCATTTTTTTCACATTTCATCACAAAATTTATGAAAAATAAACTTACTTAATATTTAACTATTCAACTTTTGTGAAGATAAAATGGCTCCCAAGAGAATCGGAATAGCTGATGAACTGGTTAGCAAGCGAGTTGATGATATGATGAGCATCATTGGCCATGATTATTATACTATCTGTGATATCACTCTTTCAAATTTAGAAAAGTATCTGAAGAAGTATCATCAAGGCTTCCCAAAGAGAATTTATTTACCTCTTTACGGCTATGATCATCTGTGAGAAGTCACCATTCCAAAGGCAAAAGAACTATCTCCCAATTTCATGGTTCCAGAATTACACCAATTTTGCTTCATCAAATATCTCAAGTGGAGGAGTATTTTCAAATGCTGGAATAGTGGAGAAGACCTACATAATGCATCATAGTCGTTGTGCACTAGATCTAAAACCTCACAATCCCGAGGTGCAACCACATTTTTATCCTTAAATCATCTGAAACTCTTAGATGGATCAATCGAAAGGATAGAAGAAGAGTTGGGACTTTTTTCCTGGAGGAGGTGTGAAGAAAACATGGATGTGGGCACACTGGTTGCGATAAACCTATGTAATGTTTGTCGAGTATTTGAAAGTATCTACAATATATGATTCCGTATGGGCTAGGAAAACATATGTTTGTAGGAATGATGACTTTGTGTCGAAGATACTCTGCCATTGGAGCCCAAAAACCAATTATTTCCATCTAACTCATGGAGTAGTAGGCATCAGTCTATCGAATGTCCACAAGATCTCAAGGGATCCAATTTTGGTTGACATTTATGATGAATTCATCACCCCAAGGTTACGTGGAATGATTTAGGGAAGACCCCAGCTTTGGATCAAGAATTATTGAAAATCTTTCACAAGCTCAACAGTTCAGAGAACTCCCTAACTAATTCTAGAATGGAAATTATTCCAGATGTTTGGATGAATATGTTTCTTGCCATGAAGCAGGAGAAGGAGCCAATGGAGAAGGGATCAAAGGGGAAGGGGCCCAAGGAGAAGGGGCCCACTCGTCCTACCACTTGCCCCAAAATAGAAATGAAGGGTGCTCCAGGCACATTATGGCCGACTCTAGAAGAAGAAGAATTTGTTAATTGGGGATACGAAGTGAATCAGAAAATCCTAAATAAGACTCATCTAGAGGGATTCTTGGCTTTGTGGCACTGTGTTTATAATTTTCCAGTCAGGAACATGAAGAGAGGTGACAGGCCAGGGGCCTTCGTTATTGCAGCCAAGTTGGCTGAGGGGAAAATGGTTGGGTTTGCTACCCTGATTTTAGCAAAGATTCATAATATCTTACTCCATGTCTTCATTGGTATGTCTCCGTTGAGAATAGTGGGACCATTACAAGTATTATGGGGATGTATCACCACAAACTTCAGGACGGATAATGTACAGAATGGAGTATGAATCCCCGGAAGTTGTTTCAGGCCATCAGTGCATGCATTCTCTAGAATTTCTCCACTAGCTCTCAATTCTAATGACATGAATATGAGGTTTGGAATGTATAAGAAATTAAATTTATTTCTTTATGTAAATCTGCCAAACGGGGATTTTGTTGATGATGAAACAAACAGTTGTGAATTAAGGGCATACATGCTGGCCTGCAGAGATGGTTTGCTAGTTAGCAGGATTAAATGAGCGATTATATGTGAGGCCTATGCTCCATACAGATTTTCACGACAATTCAGATTTTTTCTGCAGATTGTTGTATCTCCCCCAATGCATGTCAGGTGAGAGTAACATCTAATGGTTGCCTAGAATCTATGGTTGCTGACGTCTAGGGAGAAGACTGGGGCAGTGTTTGATCTACCGGTTGATAAAGCGGAAAATAACATGACTACATGGTATGCCGAGAACTGGATAGCCTCACACCCTGGAGGGGTGTTGAATCACCTAGTTTATCAGGTGGGAAAAAGGAAGAGAACTATAGAGAAAGAAACCCTTCATCTGGAAGGTGATTCATCTACACCACCTGAAGCTGATTCGTCTGATTCCAGGGATGGGTATGATGTGGCACCACATGCAGCAAAGCTGTCTCATGCCAGATATAATCCCCCTGTCAGAATCAAGAGACCAAATCCATCGACTCCTAGTGAGTTACTTCATTAGGGAACTTTAATCATCATTACATTATAGAGCAACAAGTTTTATTTTCTTATTATCTATCTGTAGTTGTTGGAGTTGGGAAGAAGCTGAAATCCAAGATTGTAGGACCTTCCCCACAGCCTTTTGGTACACATACTGAATATTTATTAATATTGGATGTCCATACATGGTGAAGTTTATACTGCGGTGATGAAACTGCCTGGTTGTATTTTTGCGAGGGGCTACACCTCCCTGGAATAGGGAATCTTCTAGCTTCTATAGATATCCATTAAAAGGATAACCCTGATGAAGTGCAGGCTTACATCAGAGAGCTAGAAATGCTCATATATTCCACCGATGATTCCATTCCTATCACCATACTGGTGAAGACAATGATAGATCGTGGCCCCATGGATGGGATTGGTGCGTCCAGAGATGAGGAGTGGCACGATTACATGGCTCCTGAAGATATAAGTTTTTTTCCTTGTTTAATTTGATCATGATTCCATTTAATGATTTTTTACTCAAGGACCATATTTTCTTCATCCTACAGCTTTCAAAGAAAAAGAACTACTGAGGTTCTTTCACCACAGTATAGCCCTGGTGGTACTGCCATCGGGGCTGCTGTGGAATCTCCTCGCGAGTCGAGTGAGATATCTCTAGGCCAGCAAGCCATGGATGAGGTGTTGTATATGGATTTCCATTCTCCAATTCAAGTTCCTATAAAAGGGACTTCTGACACTCCCAAAAATCCAAAGAATCCAAATCATCAATGGAGAATGTCCATAGCTAAACGCATCAGCAGTAGTGGTAAGTCCTTCAGATAATCATGAGTTATAACCAATGAAAATATTGCTCATAATTTTTTTTTGGGATTGAATGAGTTTCTTTTATTTCCCCTTTGAGGGAGAGAATTGACATTCCTCTAAGAAGAACGAAGGGTGCTGGTAAAAAATCACATGTTCAGGCTGACTTGGCTGCTCCTGGAGAAGAGCCAATGTCTATTCCCAGTATCCCTTCTGATGTTGTTGTAAGGAGAGTAGAGACTTCTACTGGTAAGTTAACAATGCATCATAAAATGTTGAATGAAAAATCTACTAACATCCATTCAGTGATACATTAGATTCAACCACTGAGCTAGAGATCTTGGAGTCAATTGCAACTAATGCTGCAATTTTATTTGAAGATGTTGTCATGGGTCAAAGGCCACATAATGAATGTCGCCAAGAAGACATATCAAATACATTCACTGGTGAGATTAACCAGGATTCTAATATTACAATGGATGAAATAATGGAACATGGAAAATCTTTTGAATATTTTTTAAATAATGTTAAATTACTATGTAATTTGGAAGATTATGGACGTGAGTGTTATCATTTATCCTGTTAAAAACATCTTCTTATTTTATCTCTAATAATGATCATTTGAAATGTGTAGTCCTATCTGAGCAAGCTGATGAACTGCCAATGCCTGAAGGGGGTATAGAAAACACTACTATTGCATATACATTATCTCAATTGGGGTGTAAACTAGAAGAGATTCCTGAAACTTTTCTTGAAAATCATGCTAAAGCTAGGAACGATAGGGAGGAGCCTTCTCAAGTTACTGATCTTTCATTGGGTAAGAGATAACAATTCTTTTTTGTGACTATACTTAATTTGTAAGACAGCCAATCAATTTTTTTTATCCTTTGAAACTAACCAAATCTTCAATTGATTATGTAGGGACATCAATTTTAGTGGCTAGATCTGGAGGTGAAGCCTCAGCCTCCACCCCAACAGGAATAGAAAGTGAACAGACACGGTTCAGGGGGGAAGGATCAGAACATAGAACTTCCCTAGGAGCATTAATCACAGATTACATTCTCCCTTGTTATAGTGATACTGAGTTGGATTCGGAGTTACAAAATTCACTCCAGTTTTCACGACACAAGGAATGGCAGAACATAAGGAAGATCATATTCAAAGTGCCTTTTGAAGAGCTGTCATCGAAGATCCTACGATTGTCATCCTTATTTTCCATGCCAGAACATGGAGGATTGGGATATGTAGAGATCAATGTCGCAGTAAAAAAAGTCATATTAAAGAGGGGGAAGGAGAAAAAGTGCCATCAAGAGTTTTCCTGGGTGAGGTTGTTAGTTAATATCAAGGAATTTGAGGTTGCAGTGTCTTGAGGTGGGGATGATCATGCTTCCAAGTTGAAGGAGCTGAAGCATAAGATCAAAGGGAAATTTTTCCATCAGATGCACCTTAAGGAATAGTTTGATGCTGTTACTAGGGAACTTTATCATCATAACAATTCATTTGAAGGAGTTTAAACGAATGGTATAAAATCCATTGCAAATTCTTAGAAAGAACTCCATCAAGCTGAAAAGAGTGAAGCTAGTCAAGTGCATGAGCTTCAAGTGGCTGCTGATGAAGCACAGGACACTGTAAATCAAATGAAGATTTAATTTGATAGCCTTTTGTAATTCTTTGAAAAGAGAAGAGACTCCAATCTGTGGATTTCCTTCTAACTCTTGTGTGCCATATGAAAAACACTTTCACCTTTAATCATTTGTGCATGCCTTCTTTTGCTACATGCTTTAAATTTTACCTAAGCTAATGGGCCTAGTAATCATAGTTTGATTTTTTTGATAGGTTTATTATAAATAACCCTACAATATTTGAAATTTTTTATTGCTCAATATTACCTAAAATCATACCAGATGTATGTCTAGTGAGTTGGAACATGACTTTTGTTGTTCAAAGTTCCCTTATCTTTTGTGGGCAGTTTAAAGCCATGCACATCAGACATAAAAAGGCTATTGTTTAATGTGAAAATAGATTTGAACATGTAGATTAAAATTTACTCAATTCCTTGAAAATTTATATGAAAAAATATTACCATGTTCACGTATGAGGGAAAATATATAAACGATGACTTAAGAAATTATGAATCTAAGGAATGCTTTTAAAAATGGCTAAAAGTCATTAGAAGAAGTGGTTCCCAAGAATGAAGTTACTACTATTTAAGAAACCCGTTAGGGGGTTGAATTATGCAGGGCCACCTAAGGGCATTGGCTGCATAGTCAAATAATTGCATCTTTTGGCTGACATGTCCATTATATAGAAAACTTATGCAAGGCTTCCTAAGGGCATGTGGTGCATAGTCAGGAAAAATATCTCTCATAAATTTACATTTTTACTGCTAAAAACCCAGTGGAAGTTTATGAGGATTAAAATTTTCCAAAGCATAGAGTTTTCTGTATGGAGAGTGGTACTTGAATATGGAGAAGATATTTACAAACAAGACATTCTAAGAACTGGATGAATGTCACTCCTACGAAGGTCTAAACCAAATGTAGGGAAGGGAAATATAAACCACATACTTTAATACTTTCCAAATCATGAAAAAGAGTATGGGACAAATATGTTATGGATGGCTATGTTTTGTGGATCCCTACATATTGTCGTTAAGACAAATAAGGACACTATAGGTTTTATTCACAAGAATGAATTTTCCACTATTTGAAAAACCCGTTAGTGAGTTTAATTATGTAGGGACACCTAAGGGAATTGGCTACATATTCAAATAATAGCATCTTCT
Organism: Viscum album; assembly: GCA_963277665.1. Classification (NCBI taxonomy): domain Eukaryota; kingdom Viridiplantae; phylum Streptophyta; class Magnoliopsida; order Santalales; family Viscaceae; genus Viscum; species Viscum album. The sequence goes on from OY728125.1 coordinate 1,034,078,887, forward strand.
GGCTGAAACATCTGTGATGTAGACTCTTTATGCAAGGCTGTCTAAGGGCAGGTGCTGCATGGTCAGGTAAACGAACTCTAAAAAATAGGATATTTTGGGACCAGAAGTCAAGAAAAGAGTTATGGAGATCTAGAAGTATTTAAGGCTAGGATTATGACACATGAAAACGTTTATTGTTCAATGCGTTAATGAGATACATAGATCAATGCTAACATTAATCATGTTGTGCCTGGGTCCTGGATTAAGATGATGGACTTCACTACGTATCCCATAAGGATGGGAATCAAGCCATATGTAGTTCTTGAAATACAGTTTAATGTCATGTGGGAGGAATGTATAGGAAATTTTAGTTTAGGGTCATAGAACTCGGACCATAATAATGAATACACAGTGTGTGTTTTCGTAGGGACTTTTCAGCCAGGGGTCAGAAAGTAAAATTTGGGGTTCGGCCCAAATATTGGGGCTGGATTCGAGTGATGATCGAAAGTTCCAACTTATCCCATAAGGATGGGAATCAAGCCCCACATTGTTCTAGAATTACCCTCTGTATAGATTTGGTTCATACAAGTGAAGGGTGAAGGGGTCTTTAGTGCAATGATTGTTTGACCCAAGATAACAGGTTCGGGTATTGCCATGTATGCACGTAGTCTTTGGAATATAACATGATTAAAGATCAATGTAATTAATGATTCCCTCTCATGTGAGGGTATCAATGAATGTTGTTGTTCATTGTCATATGGGACAAAAGTATTGTACAGTTTAACATCATGTAGTAAGGACAATGGTGAACCGATGTGAAGAGATTGGTTTTGGGAATGAACCTCAGGAGGTTGCCTACGTACCCAGCCTAAAGGAAAGGATCAATGTCCGCATAGTTCAATTAAAGAATGAATTATTGATCAATTTTTTCTTGGATAAAACGGAGTAAAAATGGTGTTGGGACTTACGCATGGTTAGCATCCCAGAGAGAGTGTTATGGTTGAAGTATACTCTATGATCATGTGAGTCATAGTCGGTGTGAGAAACAACAGGCAGAAACAACCTTAACGATGCACAGTTTAATGTCATGTAGGAAATATTAAGGGACTATTTAGTTTGAAGTATTGCAAGGAGGACTATTGGTTCTGCACAGTTTAGTGTCATTTAGTAGGGACAAAGTTCTATTTAAGATCATGTATGACAAAAATAGGGACACATTTTCACGTCATGTTGGATGTAAAGGTGCTATATAGTTTAGCTTCATGTTGATAAAACGATGAGAACAATATAGTTTAATGTCATGTTGGATGAAAGGGGGACTATGTAGTTTAACGTGATGTAGTAAGGACAAAGGAGACACAATTTAATGTTTTGTTTCTCGTATTAGGGACTTTTTTACAAAATTTAATGTCATGTTGGATGATGGTTCGAACATTTTAGGGTCATATGAATGGACCATAGATTATGTAGTTTAATGTCTTGCTAGACGTAAGGGACATTTGTACAGTTTAGCATCATGTAGTTAGGATGACATAGTTTAACATCTTGCTAGGTGATGGCACAGTTTAACGTCATGTTGGATGAAATGGGACGATATCGTTTAGCATCATGTTGGACGATAAGGATGAAAATAGTTGAAGGTCATATTTATGGACCGTTGATGCTTCAATTTAACGTCTTACTGGACGATGGCACAGTTTAACGTCATGTTGGAGGAAAAGGGACAATACAGTTTAGCATCATGTTGGATGATAAGGATGCAAATAGTTTAAGGTCATATGCATGGACCGTTGATGCTGCAGTTTAACATCTTGCTGGATGTAAAATTATTTGTGATTCAAAAAATACATCATCAAAAATCTAGCATTGGTTAGAATAGTGATGAGTTCTCCATCCATTGAGATTAAAGAATATAGCCCATTGGAGTAAACCTTATGTATTGAATAAGGTCCTTCCCATTTTGGCTCATATTTGGGAGGTTTCTTTCCTGGTATCATTGGAGTTATGAGAACTAATACCAATTCTCCCTGAATGAATGACTGAAGACAAATTTTTTTTGGAAGCTCTTGATATTCGATTCTGGTAGACTTCCAAGTGGTTCAGAGTGCACAACCTTTTCTCATCTAACAGTTCAAATTCATCAAATCACTTTTGATATTGTTCATCTATAGATGACTGATGACAAATGGCTACTTAGAGTGAGTGTAATTGGACCTCAATGGGAAAGAATGCTTCCATTACATATACCAATGAATATGGAGTTAACTGCATTGATGTGCAGGTGGGGGTTCGATAATACATTAAAGCATGAAACAGTTTGTTAGGACATGACTTCTTATCTTTAACCACCATCTTTTGCAGTATGTATGAAAGTGTCTTGTTGAAAGCTTCTATCTGGCCATTGGCCATTGCATGATACCGAGATTAATGATTGGATTTGATGTTGTATTCATGATACAACTTCCTCACCTCAGATGAATAGAAGTTGGTACCATTGTCCGTCAATATTGTATGAGGGACACCAAATCTGGTAATGATGTTAGACTTGATGAAGCTAACAATGCATTTAGAACTATCTTATTTGAGGGGTATTTCCTCTGTCCATTTGGAAAAGAAGTTAGTAGTAGTAAGAATATACTTAAACTTCTTGGTTTTAGCCGAAAGATAGCGTCCCTCTACATCCATTACCCATGTGGAAAATGGCCATGAGTATTTAGCTGTTTGAAGCAACTCTGTGGTATGATGAATGAATTTTGTGTATACATGGAATGAATGACACTTATTTATGAAATCAACACAATCTCGTATCATTGAAGGCCAAAATTACCCAAGCCTTTGAACTTTATCAGATATTCTATGTCCAGACTGATGGGAACCACAGACTCCTACATGCAATTCTTTCATGATAACCATTGTCTCTTCACCATCAATGAATCTGAAGAGAACTCCATCAAAACCACTTTTGTATGGAATTTTACCTAGGTGATCAGGGTCATCATAAAGAGTAAAATTGACCACACATATCTGGACTTGTTCTTTCCCGGCTCTATCAGGTGGAGTTGTTCCGTTTTGATGGTATTCCCTGGTAGGTGTCAACCATTCTGTAGTATGACCATATGGTTCAGATATGGGACTAATTTCATTGATTTCCTCTATTCGGATTTGAACATAAGGTGAAATTGTTCAAAAGTGGGCAATAATGATGGTTGTCTTGTCCCGATTTGGATCTTCCAGAGCTGTGGCTATATTAGCCAGAGCATCAGCTTGGGCATTTTGTGAACTCGAGACATAAGAAAATGTCAGTTCTGAATGAAATGCCTCTATTAACTCTCTGACATAATCATACAAAGGTATTAGTTCTTCTTTTCTCATTTCATAAATCCAATTGACTTTTTTTATTACCAGGTCTGAATCACCTTTCACCTTTAAGTGAATCACTTGTTCATGAAGTACCAACTCCAATCCTGCGATAAGATCTTGGTATTATGCTTCATTATTTGTACAGCCTCGCAACAATTAGAAGTAATATGGTAGCACAACCTTTTCTGGAGAAATGAGCACAATTCCTAACCCAACTTTGTTGAATTTAGTATTTTCCATTTTCCTCCATGTTGCTCTTTTGAAAGTACCATCAAATTACATTTCCCATGTTTGAAGACTATCTGGAATAGAAAATACTCCCTCCTCAGAAAGTTCAATATCTGAATAGTATCTTCTACTGAAGGATGTTCAGCAAGGAAATCAGCCATAGGATGGCCCTTTATTTCCTTTTGAGACTCATACTGAATGTCAAATTACTGCTAAATAACATCCCACCTTGCCAGACATCCTGTAAGCATTGGACGACTAAGGATGAATTTGAGAGGATTATTACAAGATACCAATTGGACTTCGTGATGTTTCAGGTAGTGTCTCACCTTCTGAACTGCAAATATTAATGCTAGGAAACATTTTTAAATAAATGAATATCGATTATCTACTTCAATCAGAGTCTGACTGAGACAGTAGAGGCTGTTTTCATTCCCAACATCATTTTTCTAAGTAAGAAAGGCACCCAATGACCACTCTAGAGCTGTCACATAGAGGATAAGTGGTATTCCTTCAATAGGTGGCATTAACACTGGTGGACTCAAGAGATACTTCTTGAGAATATCAAATGCTTCCTGACATTCTTTAGTCCACTTATAAGTGACTCCCTTATTCATAAATTTGGTGAAGGGTAAACATTTTCCTTCCAAATTGGCGATGAAACGCCGAAAATAGGCCAAGTGTCCTTGAAGTCCTCTCAATTCCATTAAATTTCAAGAAGGAGACTATAAGGACCAGACCTTAAACATTACATAATCATGAATTAAATGAATTATTCACAAATAGGATCTTGTCACGTTTAGAGTTTTAGAGAATTAGGACATAACTATTACATCTCAAAGATTAAAAAGTAGACACATGTACTCAGACTCCATTTTTTCACAAAATAAAAACTCTTGAACACAAGAGTCATGTCTAGTTCCTTGTTTTAGACAGGCTGACATTTCCATGATCCCATCCATGACCCTATTCATCAATTTTTCCTATAAAAAACATTTCAAAAAAACATGGGATGAGCATAAAAAGCTCAGTAAGGGTTATAACAATACAGAATGAAAATATCAGTCAATGTGTACATAAGAATCAATGAAATCATACTTTACTCAAAAAACATAATAAATATAACACACCTCATGAAATCATAAGATTTATGCATAACTCAATAGAAATCATAAGGCATAAAGGTCTCTTGAGGCATTCATAACATTCTTACATAGGGAGTAACCCTTGTGGTTATGTTTGGAATACCCATCACAATATATTCCCTAAATCTCTTCGGGGAAACCTTAGCGTTTAACTCCATCGCGTTACCTAATGCATTGGAGATCTATATTGGGTTCACCCGCCCTTAGTTTATCACGGAACCACCCGTCATCATAAAAAATTCCAATGAACCATAACATAATCATATCACATAAATTAAGTATAAATGAAAGATAACATTCCCACATTTCAATATCAATAAAAAAAATTAAGATATTGAAATAAATAATCCATTCTAAAAACCATTTTCAAAACCATTTAAAACATTTAATAAAGAGATTTTTGAATCAAAATGTCCCATGCCACTTTGATTATTTTAACATTTTAAACCATTAATATCCATATAAATAAATCCATAAAACCATTTTGAAAACATGGGTTTTAATTAGAATTATTTATATGAATAAATCATTAAAACTTTTAAAATGATTTTTTAGTTAGAGGGTTTTTAACAAAATTAGAGACACATGAATACAATAATTGAGGAATAACATTTAATCAGAACTTTATAATATCATGAGAATAACGGAATTCATGATATATTATTCCAAAGGATAGTATATACACCATATAAGAGTTAATTGGTGAATAACAACAATTAAGTCTCAATATAATTGTAAAATGAGATGAAATCCCTTATAAAGAAGGTATCCTTAAATTAAGGATAAATCAATCTCATAATTATGTGTGAAAAATATAAACACACCAAATATAATTGGATTATAAGTGTAAAAAGACCAGAGTTCATTCACACATATTCATAGAATGACATATTCAATAACTACAAGTCGAACCTAAAGAAATCGAAATTGGGTTAAGATGTTCCCTTGGTAAAATTCGACAGCCTAACGACATAACATTAAAATTCATAACATTAGTTGATGAGAGGGAAAATGGTATCTCATCAATTGGACAAAAAATTTAAATCAATAAGGAAATATAAGAAAATAACCCAACATAAAAAGATGTAAATAAAAAGACATAACATAATAAGTCTTTTTAAAAGTGGAGTGTGAAAGGTTCCCTTACAGATTTGGGAAACACTCGAAACGTACACCCCATGAAAGAATGGTCATACAATATAGATGCAACTACCCATAAATGAGATTATATTATACAAATAGTAAAATAATGTGCCTTAAATACACCACACAAAAAGGAAATAGTGGCCAATGTAGCATGAATATCACGAGAATAAAAAGTGAGATGAAAATCCCCTTATGAAAATTCGGCAGCCTAACAGCGCCACATAAAACTTCTGAAAATGGATTGATGAGATAAAATATGTTCTCTCATCATATTAACATATTATTTATAGAAATAGGAATATAAAATAACATCCCCCAACATAATAAAGTGGATCTTAAAGTATGTAACATAAAAAAGAGTACATAAAAAGAAAGAGAGAGGTAGGATCCCTTACCTCAAGTCTGACTTGTCTTGTTCGTTTCATTATATTCCTGAATAATAAACTTTGGTCAATTAATTATTGATTAAGGAACTCTTTTAATGATTATTATTCAGTTCATATAACATATTATAATGTTATAATGACTGATTAATAATGTCAGTTGATATCAGACGTTTATGTCGATGTTTGGTACATGAGTAAAAAATGAACTTGTTTGAAAATGATTATCCATGTAGTTATAAGTAAATCATATCCAGAATAGTATTAATGATTTAAATACCATATATATCCAGTATATATTCATTTTATTATACTCCATAACATTTGTAGATAAAAATAAATGAAATTCACCATTCATGGCGACAGTAGGCCGTACGTACGCATGAACACTACTTTCATTTCTTTGTCATATTAATGGAATTAAAAATAATTGAGAGAGATATATATTATAAATCCAGTAAAATATATATGTTATATAGGTCACATATGTTCATAAATTTAATTCTTTATACATTCCACGTATTGCATGAACGAGTCACATCACTTGAGTGGGCGATAGTCCACTCTTCCTCGTATGAAATTATCGCATTTGCACAACATGAAAAGCATAAAGGCATGTTTTAAATATAAAATTTAGAAGCATTTTGAAAATATAGAAAACATATATATCATATATAAAATATAGTGACATCATAATGGCCACCATGAAAGGTGTTAAGAGAAGATTGAACAATCATCGTTTCGTGAGGGAGAAATTCACAATCCACAGAAATAGTATGTTCTTTAACCATTAGACAAAGGTGTGTGTAAGTTTAGCTTGAATAATTCACATAAAAAAATCCTAGTATATTTAAGATGCTGGTGTTATTACAAAAGAAATGAATAAAAATATTTTAGGGGGTTGGAGAATCAAAATAAAACAAAAGAACATTAAAGAAGACATTACCTTTAAATCGGGTAACTCCTTTTGGTTTGGACCAAAAGAGTTCCTTGAAGAGCATTCTACCCAAGGTGAGGCTTAAATGATGAATAGAGGGATGTGGATATATGAAATGGGTTGGGTTTGGCCGAGCCAAATGCTTGAGTGGTGTGGGTAAGGAGGTAGAGTTGGGGGCCTTTTATAAGAGGAGAGGAGGGCCACTCTTGGAAAGTCAAAAAAAAGTTACATTATTTTCTAATGAGTTTTGGATTTTAAAGGTCCCACATTGATATATTTTGAGGATAAGGTGATAAGGGTTATAAATACACCCATAAAATATGTTTTTACATGTGTATGTCTTAGATTTTACCTTATCTTTTCATTTTATTTAAATCAATAAATAATGAGGTAATCGCTGCATCATCATGATGTCATAAATAATTTAATTTCTTTAATGTTTAAAAATTATAAAAAAACTACTATGATGTAGAAAATATTTTTATATTTAAAATGACTATTTATAGTCTAAATTCTTACTTATACAACCCCATGAAAGAATTTATTTTGTAAAACAATACATGTTTGTGTCATTTTTAATTTTACTTTAAATAAAAGGAATTAATGTCATTATCTTACCCAAGTGGCTCCATGGGGTCCCAAAAATAGTCCCATGGGTTCTCTTGGTCATCCATGACTCGTCCAATAGGGTTAGGACAAGTTTCAGGATATTTTCATTTTAATATAATATCATTTTTACCTTATATCACACTAATTACCTTTAATCGCGATTAATAAAACGTAAAAGTTACTATTCACCAAAAATTATTTGAATATCAATGAACCACATTTTAATTCCTAATTACAACCATGTATGTCAGATTTTGGAAAATCAAATCACAGAAGTGGTAATGTTTCATTTAAATGAAAAATTAGTTTCTTTAACAACCACTTAGTGGTTTCACTATTCATAAAAAATTGATGTTTTTTAGAAAAATACCAAAACATCACCCTAAGGTATATTTGATACTCTGAATTCATAAATTATGTCTATTTTACAAAATTAAAAACATATAAGTTTCATTAATTAATTTAATAATTAATTCCCGGTGTCAAAACAAATAGCGTGTTTTTAAGAAATAATATCTATTAAAAGATTAACAATAGTTTAAGTCCAATTTCAAAGTGAAATTAATTCCAATGACCACCATTGGATTAAATGGTAAAAATATATTCTAAATAAACTTTAATCTCAATTAAAAATATAATCTATCCATATAAATAAATCAGATTAAAATGAGGTTTTGAATTAAAATGCTACATTTTCACTAAAAATGATCTTTATCGGAAAAATAACAAAAAATTACAAAAAGTAAATTTTGATATCCAGATTCTATAGAAGGATTTTATTTTTTCAAATAAAACATATTAAATTGTCAAAATTTTATTTAATAAGGGTTCTCCATCAAAAGACGGTTAATCGACCTTTTAAATAATATTAGAAGATTTATGCTTAAAATTGGATTCATTTGCATTTTACGCCTCTAACATTTGTTGGATAAAAGTAAAAATATTTGACAAAAATATATAATCATTTTGTAGTTAGTTCAGTTCTTTCCCACCATTACAGTGGCTAGGAATTAACTACCATTTAAAATAATATTATTTTATTATTAGAGTGCAACATTAGATTTCAAAGGAACTCATTTTCATGTATTGGTTACGCCATCGAGCATAGTGTTACCTTTAAAGTATTATTAACATTTTATTCACAAATATTGATAAAAATTAGAATGTAATATTATTTATTTACCTGGTATGTTACATCCTTCCCACCTTTTGGGAATTGTGTCCTCGCAATTTCAAAATTGGGATTGGAAACTAGATTGAATGTTCCACATCGTAATAAGAGTCAGTAAAACTATCACTTAAAAAGAATGAGAGAGAAGTACAAAGGTCACCTGAGTTAACCCATTCTAGGATTCCAAGTATGAAAATATGGATATGGAGTGGAAAAAGGGTCATGTTCTGATGGAGAGTGATATTAAACATGTCGAGGAGAAAGTTAACCATAAGAAAATCACATGCTTGTGATGGGTTAAATAGTATTCGATTCCCCAGTAGGAAACGTTAACAGAAAACATTTTTGTTTTAAGTTACTCTTAATTGAGGAATTTATTTTTGATCTTAACTAAATCATAATGAAACATACTTACGTGTCATGTAGACTTTCAACTTTTACTAGATTCTTTAATCAAACTCATATTTTCACCAAAACAAGAGTATTTATGAAGGCTTGTTCACATTAAGAGTACTATAATAAACTTCTTGAGAATCACCTAATCCAAAAAAGAGATCTATAAATTTTCCATGTCTTTAGATATCAACCAAAACCAAACCAAAATGATTAGTATGAGATCAGATAATACCCAAAAGGATTTTTTTTACAAAATGAAAATCTACTCCTAATCTCTAAAATTTTCCCTACAATACCCAATGTTCAACAATGACCATTCAATAAACAACTATTCAAAAAAAATCAATGTAATCGAAACTAATATTGAAACCCAAATCACTGAAGGATTTAATCACATTGTCTTCCAATGTAAATCTTAACATTTTTATCCAAAATAACATCAGTTACTCTTACAGTATCATACTGAAAATTAATTAACCTAATCACGTATCCTCCATGATAGGATAATTATTTCCATTGATAACCCAAAATAAACTTACTCTTAATTCATGAAATCATTTAACTAAAAATAATCATTCAAACTAACTAGGGACTTCACGTAGTGCAGTGGTAAGTGATAAATACTAGTTGCACATTGGTTGTGGGTTCGATTCCCGCAGCTTTGTCCGACGCGACGAGTTGTCACACGGTCTGCGTGTTGTCATTTTTCCAAAACTATATAATTCATAAAACATTCCCCAATAAGAGATAAAATCTTCAAAAATAACCATAACATAATTTAACCTCAATTTTACCTCATTCCTTTCATCTTCCATCATAACATATAGTAACCCATAATTACCTCAAATGTAAGGATCATATAAACCCTAATGGTTACCTTTAAAATTATAACATGAACTTCCACATCAAGTTGGTTCACTCGTAAAAGAGGCATTAGATAACTCACCAAGGTTCTAGTGGTTGATCATGACTCTTAATAGTTGGTTTAGAATAACGATGAGATTTCTCATTGAATCCCCCATTTCATCTAGTCTCTTAATCAGAGAACCACCATAGTTTCCTTCAAACCCATTGTCACTTTGGTGCCTTCTAGATCCATCTATTTACTAAAACCAGAAATGTTAGTGTGAGTATATCAACAAAATCACTATTTACTAAAGAGGATGATAAACACTAAGATTTACTTATCCATGTTATCTCAGACACATTCTAGCCTTCAAAAAGAACAATGACTCTATATAATATAATAACCATTGTGGTTATACACAACTTTTCACTTAACACTCTAACCTCTAATGTTATCTAAACTGACCTTTGAAACCAACTATAAGGCCTCGTCCTTAAACATTACTTAATCATGAATTAAATGAATAATTCACATAGAGGATCATTTCAGGTTTAGAGTTTTAGAGAATTAGGACATAACTATTACATCTTAAAGATTAAAATGTTGACAAATCTCCCCAGCTTCCATTTTTTTCACAAAATAAAAACTCTTGAACACAAGAGTCATGCCTAGTTCCTTGTTTTAGACAGCCTGACATTTCATTGATCCCATCCTTGACCTTATTCATCTTTATGTCCTGTGAAAAACATTTCAAAAAAACGTGGGATGAGCATAAAAAGCTCAGTATGGGTTATAACAATAAATAATGAAAACATCAGTCCATGTATACATAAGAATCAATGAAATCATACTTTACTCATTAAACATAAGCAATTTAACATACCTCATGAAATCATAATATTTATTCATAAGTCAATAGAAATCATACGGCATAAAGGTAACTTGAGGCATTCATAACATTCTTACATAGGGAGTAACCCTCATGGTTATGTTTGAATTACCCATCACAGTATATTCCCTAAATCTATTCGGAGAAACCTTAGCATTTAACTCCATCGCGTAACCCAATGCATTGGAGAGCAATATCGGGCTCACCCGCCCTTAGTTTATCACAGAACCACCCGTCTTCATAAACAATGCCCAAGAACCATAACATAATCATAGAACATAACTTAAGCATAAAGGAAAGATTAAATTCCCACATTTCAATATCAATATATCATTTTAAGATATTGAAATAATGAATCCATTCTAAAAAGATTTTAAAAACCATTTAAAATATATAATAAAGATATTTTGGAATCAAAGTGTCCCATGACACTTTGAAGATTTTAACATTTTAAACCATTAATATCCATATAAATAAATCCATAAAACTATTTTGAAAACATGGATATTAATGAGAAATATTTATAAGAATAAATCATTAAAACATTTAAAACGATATTTTAGTTAAAGGGGTTTTAACAAAATGATAGACACAAGAATACAATAATTAAGGAATAACATTTAATCAGAACATTACAATTTCATGAGAATAAACGGATTCATGATATATTATTCCAAAGGACAGTATACACACCATATAAGAGTGAATAGGTGTATAACAACAATGAAGTCTCAATAGAATTGTAAAATGAGATGAAATCCCTTAAAAAGAAGTTATCCTTAAATTAAGGATAAATCAATCTCATAATTATGCGTGAAACATATAAATACACCAAATATAAGAGGATTTTATGTGTAAAAAAACCAGAGTTCATTCAAACATATTCATATAATTACATATTCAATAACTACAAGTTGAACCCAAAGAAATCGAAATTGGGTTAAGAAGATCCCTTGGTAAAATTCGATAGCTTAACGACGTCACTTTAAAATTAATAACCTTAGATGATGAGAGAGAAAATGGTATCTCATCACTTGGACATATAATTTACATCAATAAGGATATATAAGAAAATATCCCAACATAAAAAGACATAAACAAATAGGCATAACAAAAAATCCTTTTTAAAAGAGGATTGTGAAAGGTTCCCTTACCGATTAGGGAAACTTTCGAAACGTACACCCCATGAAAGAAGGGTCATAAAATAAAGATATAACTACAAATAAATGAGATTAAATTATACAAATAGTAAAATAATGGGCAGTAAATACACCACACAAAAAGGAAATAGTGTCCAATGTAGCATAAATCTCACGGGAATAAAAAGTGAGATGAAAATTCCCTTGTGAAAATTTGGCAGCTAACGACGCCACATAAAACATCCAACAATGGATTGATTAGATAAAACAGGGTCTCTAATGATATTAAAATAAAATTTTCAGAATTATGAATATTAAATAACATCCCCCAACATATGAATGAGGATCTTAAAGTAATTTACATAAAAAATAGTACTTAAAAAAGAGAGAGGTAGGATCCCTTAACCAAATTCTGACTTGTCTTGTTCGTTTCTTTATATTCTTGATTAATAAACATTTGTAATTTTATAATTTATTAAGGAAATATTTTAAGGATTATTATTCAGTTCATATCACATATTATAATTTTATAATGATTGGTTAATAATGTGAGTTCATATCAGACGTTTTTGTCGATGTTCGGTACATGAGTCAAAAATGAACTTGTTTGAAAATGATTGTCCATGTAGTTATAAGTAAATAATATACAGAATAGTATTAATGATTTAAATATCATATATATCCAGTAAATATTAATTTTATTCTACTCCATAACATTTGGAGATAAAAAGAATTGAAATGCACCGTTCATGGAGATGGTAGGTCGTACGTACGCATGAATGCTACGTTCATTTCATTGTCATATTAATGGAATTAAAAATAATTGACAGATATATATATTATAATTAAAGAATAATATATATGTTATATAGGTCACATATGCTCATTAATTTAATTCTATATACATTCTGTGTATTGCATGAACTAGTCTAATCACTTGAGGGGGCGGTAGTCCACACTTCCTTGTATGAAATTATCGCCTTTTCACAACATGAAAAGCATAAATCCATGTTTTAAATATAAAATTAAGAAGAATATAGAAAATATAAATACCATATATATAGTATATAAAATATAGTGACATCATAATGTCCACCATGAAAGGTGTTAAGAGAATATTGAACAATAGTCGTTTCGTGAGGCAGAAATTCACCATCAACAGAAATAGTCTGTTCTTTAATCATTAGAAGAAGGTGTCTGTAATTGTAGCTCGAATCCTTCACATAAAAACATCCTAGTATATTGAAGATACTTTTTTTGTTACAAAAGAAATTAATAAAAAGATTTTAGGTGGTTGGAGGAACAAATTAAAACAAAAGAACATTAAAGAAGACTTTACCTTTAAATCGGGTAACTCCCTTTAGATTTAACCAAAAGGGTTTCTTGAAGAGCTTTCTACCAAAGGTGAGGCTTGAATGATGAATATAGGGATGTGGAGAGATGAAATGGGCAGGGGTTGTCCAATCCAAAGGCTTGATAGGTGTGGGTATGGAGGTAGAGGTGGAGGCCATTTATAAGAGGAGAGGAGGGGCACTCTTGGAAAGTCAAAAAAAGGATACATTATTTTCAAATGAGTTTCGGATTTTAAAGGTCCCACATTGATATATTTAGAGTATAAGGTGATAAGTGTTCTACATACACCCATAAAATAGGTTTCTGACATGTGTAGGTCTTATAGTTTACATTATATTTTCATTTTATTTGAATAGTTAAATAAATGGGTAATCACTGCATCATCATGATGTAATAAATAATTTAATTTATATAATGTCTAAAAATTATAAAAAAAAACAATGATGTAGGAAATATTTTTATCATTCCAATGGAAATTTATAGTAAAAAATCTGACTTGTATAACCTTATGTAAAATGTTTTTTAGTAAAACAATACATGTTTGTGTCATTTTTACTTTTACATTAAATAAAAGGAATTAATGTCATTATCTTACCCAAGTGGCACCATGGGGTCCCACAAATCGACCCATGGGTTGTCTTGGATGGATGTGACTCATCCAATATGGTTAATACAGGTGTCAATATATTTTCATGTTATTATAATATAATTTTTACCTTAAATCACACTAACTACCTTTAATTGCGATTAATAAAACATAAAAGTTACTATTCACAAAAAATTATTTTAATCTCATTGATGTACATTTTACTTCCTAATGACAACCATGTATGTGGGATTTTTTAAAATCAAATCACATATGTGTTAATGTTTCATTTAAACAAAAAATCAGTTTCTTTAACTACCACTTAGTAGTTTCACTATTCATCAAAAATTCATGTTTTTCAGATTAATACCAAAAATTCACCCTAAGATATATATGATACTCTGAATTCAAAAATGATGTCTATTTTACAAAATTCAAAACATATATGTTTCATTAATTAATTTAATAATTAATTCCCGCTGTCAAAACAAATAGCCTGTTTTTAAGAAACAATATCTATTAAAAGATTAACTCTAGTTTAAGTCCAATTTCAAAGTGAAATTAATCCCAATGACCACCGTTTGGATTAAATTGTAAAAATATATTCTAAATAAACTTTAATTTCAATTAAAAATATAATCTATCTATAAAAATAAATCAGATTAAAAGGAGGGTTTGAATTAAAATGCAACATTTTCACAAAAAATGATCCTTATCAGAAAAATAACAAAAATTTACACAATGTAAATTTTGATGTCCATATTCTAAAGAAGGATTTTATTTTTTCAAATACATCATATAAAATTTTCAAAAGTATATTTAAAAAGGGTTCTCCATCAAAAGCCAGCTAATCGACCTTTTAATGAATATTAGAAGATTTGTGTTTAAAATTGGATTCATTTGCATTTTACACCTCTAACATTTATTGGATAAAAGTAAAAATAATTGACAAACATATATAATCATTTTGTAGTTAGTTCCGTTCTTTCCCGCCATTACAATGGCAAGGCGTTAACTACCATTTATAATAATATTATTTTATTATTTGAGTGCAACGTAAGATTTCAAAGGAACTATTTGTCGCGTATTCGGTACGCCATCGTGCATAGTGTTCCCTTTAAAGTAATATTAACATTTTATTCACAAATATTGATAAAAATTAGAAGTTAATATTACTTATTTACCTGGGATGTTACAGTGATATACAAAGGATTCACTTTGTCTTGTCAGGATCTACCTTGATACCACGATGCCATACAACGAAGATGAGAAATTTTCCTGAGATTACCCCAAAAGCACATTCTAAGGGGTTCATCTTCAAATTATGTTTCAGATGTTTCTACAATATGACTTCCAAATCATCCAAGTGATTAGAAAGATTCTTGGATTTAACCACCAAATCATCCACATAACATTCAACAAACATCCCTAAAAAGGGTTTGAAGATACGATGCACGACACACTGATATGTTGCGCCTGCATTTTTCAGGCCAAAGGGAATTACCAGATAGAAAAACACAACCTAAGGGGCTCTGAAAGATGTAGATTATTTGTATTCTAGATACATTCATATTCAATTATATCCAGAATATCCATCCATGAAGGAAAGTGCTTCACAGCCAGCTATTTCATCAATATAGAGTTCTATAATTGGTACTTGAAAATCATCCTTTGGTCAATGCCGATTAAGATTTCTGAAATCAATTCCAACTCTAATTTTCTGATTCTTCTTTCTCACTGGGACAATATTAGCCTACCAATTGGGATATTGAACTTCTTTGAAAAGGTTAGAGTTGATAAGATTATCAACTTCAACCTCAATTTTGGAAGCATAGGTTGGGTGTGTTCTCCTAGCGGCTTGATTGAATCCTCAATTTTCTTCATGGCCACATTAATTATAGTGGGGTGTGGATCTTCTTTTTTACCCAGATTTATTTTTCTGAGTTCATTCACGGTGGTAGAGATACCCTCTTCAAATGCTGGAGGAGAATCTCTAATATCTTCATCTTCTTCTTTAACCTGTGTTATTTCATCTGTTTCTACTTGAATTGTATATGATGAGGCATAATTTTCGTGATCCGATGAGATGCTAAAATTTGAACATCTTTAAAAATAATCTTCCATTCCAGACCCGATTGATGATGAAGTGTCGTCCTTGGGTAATATAGAGGAGATAATGTATTGAAAATCAACATCATCATTCACCTCTGACATTGCTATAAATTCATCTGGCATGATTGGAGATGTATATAATGGATAAATATCAGCAGATTAAATGAAGACATATCCATTTGAACTTTCATCATTTCTTGGTGAATCACCAATTTATCCCATGATTTCTGGCTTGATTTTCGAAATTGACATTATGGATGTTTCCATAAGAGTATTTTGATTTGATTCTATCCTCTCAATTTGGCTGATAAGTAACACATAATCTGTACTCACACATGTAAATAGGTTTACTGGAATCTTTTACAAACTATATGGAGCATTATCCTTGGTAATCTCCCTTGTTGTGGATTTTTCTTTTCCCTTCATGTGATAGAATTATGCCTCAATATATTGAGATTCACATGTCTTGAATGGGGAATTATCACCATTCAATGTCCCAATTTGACCATCGATACAATATTTGAGACATTGATGGTATGATGAAGGGATAAATGCATGTTGATGTAGCCAGGGTCTACCAAGTAAGATGTTGAATGTTGAGTCTTGATCAAAAAACCATGAAATCTAAATTGGATACAAGATCACCAAATTGAGTTCTGAGTGTAATCTCTCCCATTGGTTCATGTTAATTTTTATCATTTCCTTGGAACATCAATGTACAAGGAGATAAATCAGATTCTGTGAGGCCCAATTGATGAAGTGTATGAATGTGGATGAGGTTAACTCCTGATCCATTATTAATGAACACTCTTCGGACATCTACACCATTTACCTTGACAGAGAAGTTCAAAGGTCTAATAGGTCCATGCACAACATCATCTTCATCAAAATCTGAAAATGATATCACTGCATGGAATTCTTTATGATTATTCCCATCATGTTAGTCTTTAGCTACAGAAATTTCAGTTTCAAACTCCTCAGGACATGAAAAAGCCTTGATGAGTGCCTCCCGAAGATCCTTTGATAAATTCAAGGCATCCAGAATTGATAACATGGATGGTACATGGAACAAGTGTTTCAATACATCATACTTTTGATCCAATGGTCTGTGTTTCCCATCATGAACATGTGGTTTCGCAGGTGCCTTTGAAGTTGAT
The DNA here is from genome assembly GCA_963277665.1 of Viscum album. NCBI lineage: Eukaryota > Viridiplantae > Streptophyta > Magnoliopsida > Santalales > Viscaceae > Viscum > Viscum album. Next base: position 1,034,096,324 of record OY728125.1, read on the forward strand.
GTTTTGGAAGTTGATGCATCTTGTATCGGGGTAGGAGTTGGTAATACTCATGGTTTTGGATGATTAGACCAATTAGGTCTATTTACATGAAGAGAGGAAGAAGATGAAACCTTCAACCGATCTTCCAGAATAATTGTGCCAGGACTGAGTCTGCTATTGGTGGAATAATTTTCTTGTTCTTGTTGAGCATGTGGAAGGGATCTGCCATGATTTTCTACTACATACACAGTTCTAGCAGGGGTAGAATTTGAATAGTGGAATTTAAAAGATCCATGTCTTCCCCTATACCCTGAGCCTCTAGAACACCCTCTGATTCCTCTGTTTGATACAGGTAATTCAGCCTCATCAAAATCGAAACTGCGACTGGCATATGGATCTGTTAATTGAATCATGTTACCATAACCAAAGATCAACGCTTCGTCTGATAAAGACTCTGCCTGATTGGCCAGTTTAGGTTGTGCCTTTTGGTGGGACGGTGCTTGTGGCTTTGAAGTAGATGGAATTAAATCTACCTATGTCAATGAGAACATTGGCTTTGACACGATTTCATCTTCTTCTTATTGTTCCTCTTTCTTTGAATTATGCCTCCATTTTGAGGAATTTCCCTCTCATGAAGAGGGGTTTTCTGTGGAATTAATGGAGAAGACAAAATTGGATTCTTCAATTGAGTTCTCAAAATGGAATGAGTTCGGATGATATTTTTTCTAGCCATCCAATCATCATATTTTGGCGCATTTTTTTACTTGAATTCATTCCACTCACCTTCTTCCTCTGGATCTGTAGCAGCAACACATGCTACCTAAACTAAAGAACCTTTCAGTTTGAATTGTCCCAAGTTGGCCATTTTTTGCAGTAGGCCCTTGAAGACAAAACACTCCCAAATGGGATGCCCCAACATCTGATGAAACATGCAATAGTTTAGATGTTCTTCATCTCCTACTTTGTTTGGCCTCTTGGGCCATGGAAATTGAACCAAATTATTTTCCAGAGCCAAAATGAAGTAACCAGGAACTTGTTCATTTCGGAAGGAGTAATCTCTACTCTTCAGATCATCAAATTGCATCTGCCTTTGATCTATTTGATCATCTTGATGAAACGACCTCTGTTGTTGACGTTTAGGAGGTGTAGCCCTTCGAGAAGATAAATGCCTTGAAGTAGAAACAGGTACATGTGCTTGTTTAATCATAACTGTAGCAGTCTCTTCTTTACCCATTTTCCGTCCTGGAGCTGATGGAATTACATGAGATTTATCCTTAGTCTTCATAAGAGAATCTTCAATATGTTGAATGATTTAAGTATGGAATCGAAACCCTCTTGTGTATTTCACAAGGATCAACTGTATGCATATCTCAACATGTAAATTTTCCACACAGATTGGCAATAATTCCTCTTGAGGGAGTGCTAAGATCATGGAATATGTTAATCTCTTCCAGCGAGCAATGAAATATGGAACCCTTTCTTTCTCCCTTTTCATAAAGTTTTTAAGATCAAAAACGGTTGTCTTTGGAAAAGTTGAGCTGAATTGTAGAATGAATCATTGGCAGAGAACCTCCCATCCAGTAATTGACCAGGATTGCAAGCTTATATACCATACAAAGCCAGGCCCATGTAATGATTGTACAAAACACCTGATCATAACTGCTTTTTATTGCTGAGGGGATCCCAACATAGGATCACAATGAGAAACAATATGTGTTAAGTGTTTCTCTGGGTCTCCAAAACCATTAAGGATTGGGAATGTGGTACATGAAAAATTTGGTGGGGGAGGAATTGCATCAACCCATTCAGGGTATGCTCTTTTTTATGGTTGAAATTGAGCACTCTTTCACTCAATAGATTCCAACTGGGCTGTTAAATACTCAATAGTATTTATTATCTTTTGAAAAACATCTAGTTGGTCTTTGACTTTAGCAGGTGCAATGAATAGAGCTTGGACAGATGTGGTGGCTAGTACTGCAACTGATGGTAGCACCACAAATTATTTTTTCACATGACCCATATGATTATACCTGTGAGGGTGTACTGGTATGGGAGGATATTCTTGATCCATCTCAGTACTCACAACAAATTCCCTTGGATGACTGACCCCATCTCACTTAGGAGGAAGATTACCCTGAAGAAGTTCTGCATTCAACCTCCTCAACTCCTTCAATTCATCCTCTTGTTGTGCAAATATTTTCTCTAGTGAGAGAGATTTTCCTTTTCCAGAGGAATGGTATGTAAACGGATTCTTTCTTTTCCCCTTATTAGACACCTTTCATAGAGTGGGAAGTGGGTTTCTTAATAGATTTCCTAGATTTTGGGTAATCATTTGATTTCGTGTACGCACAACTTCTTCATTTTTGTCTATGTGTACAAATTCTTGAGTAGGAACCTCTTCATCTGATCCCTATGAGTGGGCCTCTTCTGGGGGATCAGCAACAATGAAATTGATGACATTAATTTATGCATAACGCATTGCATTTATTTTATTAGCATTTCTGCAATATTGTCTTCTTCTGTGTCCTTGTTGAGACACTACCTTTTGATGATTTGATCCATTAGGTACTTCTTGACGAAACGTAATTTGGAGGGAATCTCCTAATAATTTGTCTCTTCGTTCCTCTTGGGGCTTATTACCTAATTGAGAGAATCCAGAATTTATCTGAGGAAGAGATTGATGATTTTAAAAAGTGCTCAGTCCTATGGGTTAGGGATGTTCCTGCTATCTTTGCTCAACTCCTCGAATCCTATTTGTTGATTCTGAGGGTAGGGTTAAAAGAGTCACCAGTCTAGAAAGTTGTGGTGGATCTTGAGCTACTATATCTGAGACATTCTTGAATTCTATCATGATAATGTGGCCTTTAGTCTAGATATTTGTTGGATGCATAAACCTACATCCACTCTTATCACCCAACTCAAATGACCATTGGATGATTTCTGACACATCTGTCATTTGATGAAGTTCTTGATCCAAACGAGAAGCTTGTTCATTATACGTGTTTGCTTGATGTAGGAGTAATTCAAAAACTTATTCTTCGTATGCTTGATTTTGAGAAGAACTATTTGAGTTATGTTATTGAGTGAGCCTTTGATTACAAACAAAGCCAATTGGATATGGCCGGCCATGGGCAATAACATTGCATGAGTCCATTTTCGGCGGGATTTTCTGACTGGAGTGTATAGTGAAATTTAGTGCTCCATGAACACTCCATCCCCTGATATAAATACCAGATGGGGATTTGGAAATTAACTGGCGCAATCTTCTTAGTGCGCAAAAGCATGAACGCTGAAGGGCTATCTACTGATTGTCATCCTTTAGATATCGAAAAACCGTGAGAGATGCCAAATCAATTTGGCATTGTAACCCTTATATTAGCTTGACATGATATTCAGAGTCATCATAAGATAATATTTTATTTTTCAACTAAAAAATATTTTTCCATATGTTTAGATGAATATCATAAATTCCGTCTTCCTTCAACATCTCTAGAATGTCATACTGAGAATCAGCCAAAGGCCAAAACATAACTGGTACTTCACCTTTCACCAGTTGTTTTCTCATATTCAGTACATCCACTTTATCATTCAATGAAGTTTCTTCTACCTGATTAGACCAGAGCTGGTGCTTCCTTGTTTCCTCATCGGATTCAACGAGATTGGTAGAGAATTCACTGATCAAGCTAGAAGATAAATGACCTAGGGGTGGTTCAAGGAATTACCTGCACCCTATGCTATATTCTGTTTGAGAAAGTGTTTCACCTGCTCGTGGTAATGCATGATACATGACTGGATTCACATTTGCATGTGACTCAAGATAAGAGGGTTTTATCATCACTACAGTGTCTTTGGAAAATTTTTCATGAAATGTAAATTATTACTATGGAGAGGACTTTCGCAGCTAAATTCATCATCCTGGGGAGGACCACCATGGTGGGTTACAAAAAAAGGTGATACATTTTTCTCCTTGATCTTCTAGCCACACAGAGGGATCATGTGGCTCTCATATGAAGATGAAACTTCACAATCGACCGAATTTTCATGAAGCAAGCCTTCATGAGGAAGTGTCTAGTGCAAACCTTCATAATTAATGTTCCCACTATTTGGAACTGAGAGAGGAGAATCTTGAGTTTCAATAGATAATTTTCTGAGTGTATCAAAAACTCCATCATCCAGTAAGTCCTTATTACATATTGGCACTAGATTTCTTTACTGTGACGGGCGGGTCTTTTTCATATACACCTTCTTACTCACTTTAGGAACCACTTGATGAAGAAAGTGGTCATTATGTGGAAGTGTATGTGCCTGTGTAGGAGAAATGATCAGGTTTGGATGATTATCTCCGTTCAAGTCAGGTGTATGTGACTGACTTGGTTGTCTGTATGATATGGGGAAGAATTCCCCCACAACACTCTTAGACTGGAATAGAGGTGTGTGTCTGTTCCGGAGTGAACTGTTGATGTGTCACTCCACTGGTAGGGATATATTTATGTGTCATTCCCTGAGATGTTGTTGAAGCTGTTATAATATCCTGGAAGGCATCCAGAATATGTGTAGGGATTTTATTCTATTCCTTCAACATTGACAGAATGTGCTTGGTGACTTCAACTGCAGGAATTGGAATATACGTCCATTCCGTGCTTGGAGTAGGTGTGTGTTCTTGCTCCTGTCCTCCTTTTTCTGTCAGTGAATTCTGAAAGTACTCATGTGTGGGAACAGAGAGTTGAGTCTGCCTCCTTTTTTTCGTCGGAGCTTTCCAGCTGACATCTTCGAATGCTACCAATTTAGACTATTGGTAGGAATGACCAATACTAGCAGATGTATGTACCTGCTGATTGCACTCTGCCGAACGTGGTTGACGATCATCCATCAATACTGACAGACGAGGATTCTAGAAGGACTGATTAGTGTAAGCAGGTGTATGTGCCTATTTTCCAATTATCAACAGATTGGGATGGCGGGTTCCATCATATGTAGTCAGATGAACTTTCTGACCAGCTGATGATTTATAAATAAGTGTATGTTTCTTTCTGTATTACCCCGCCATAATTTCCTGGCGGGATTGTCGTGCTGCTGCCAGACGAGTCTGCTGGAAAGTGGAATTAAAATGGACCGGTGTGTGTGCCCCCTCATTGCTTGCCACAAAGTTAGGTTGGTGTACTTCTCTAGAAACAGAAGAGATAAATACCTACTCACTATTAACTGATTGTCACCTCGGGTGGTTCATCTTTCCTGCTTGGGTTCGAGGAACCTGAGCCGAATGCCTGATGATGATACCCTCATCATGTTGAGGGTGCACTTCTGCATGAGTCTGGAAGCGATTGTTGGTGGGATCCCATGGGAAGGTCTCAAGTTTCTTTGATTTAAGGACCTAAGTGACCTTCTCACTCACCTCCTCATAATATGGGAGGTAATGGATGTTGTGTTCTGGGGATAACGACCCCAAACTGTTGGAGACGGTGGTTAGCACTGCCTGCTTCTTGATCTCTGTATGTCATTGTACAGACTACCAAGGTGAGTGGTTCACTAAGAGGGCTTGACGAGAAGCCTCAAGAGTTATAATGGTACTGCATTGAAGGTACTCTTTAACCAGTGCATTTGATACCCAGCGTTGAAGATGATTAGTAGGTGATGTCACCCTCAGAGCAGACGACGATCCAGTAGGAGTAGCAGCAAATGCATTCACAGCAGAGGCATTCTCAGATGTGAACGTAAGAAAATCCTTTCTTTTCATGTAGAAGATCTTGGAAAAGAGATCCTATTTTACATAATAATCATAATCAAGATATGTTTGGCTGCAGCATCTTTTGGATGACCACATATGTTATTGATTTTTCTATTGGCACTCTCATTTAATTTTAAATAGAAGCCTATCAAAATAAGTAAAACATCATTTTAACATGGTTAAGGATTCATGTTGGGTTCACCATTTTTTGTTTTCTATGGATTTGGGGATGACCTCATTGATTTTAGGTTCAATCATTCCAAGCGGATTCTAATGGGTTTGGTCATAGAACTGGAAACATCCAATGATTCCATATCCATTTAGACATACTTTCCAAAGGTAGGTGCTCATTTGTTATGAACTGATGAGACTTAAGAATTTTCATTGGTCGAGAGGATGAGAGGTAGGACTCATCACACCTTTTTGTGGGGAATTATTGTCAACTCTAGGAAACTCTTTATAGATTTATGTTATGTTCGTGAATCCTTATTAAATTACCAAATATGATAATGAGACCTCCTTTTGATCTAACAATCAATGATTAGTATGTATGAGATTTCGATATTATTTTATATGTATTTGATGTTATTCATCGAAATAGAATCATCTGTATTTGTTAGAGATTCTGGGTCAATGGAATACTTCGACACAATATATATAAATCTCTTGGTTATTATGATAACCATACTGGTTTTAAAGCCACTCAACAGAGCAATTGATGTTTATTGTCATTCTGAAGGACATGAAGTATTTCATAGTTGTGATCATACCCGCAGATGGGCTACCTCAGTATCCATTGTTTGGGAAAAAGATTCAGAACCCACGTAGTTCGAGTAAATAAGGTTAGGGTTTATGCAAGATTAATGGCTCAAATAAAGATGTCATAATTACTTTTACACTCTAATCACACGTGAGTCATCCTCAGTGTGAGAAACAAAAGGTATTGGTAGAACCAGAAATTTGTGCCATCATAAGATATGATGTGGGGATTATGTATATATGACTTCCCAAAATAGACAAATATTGGGTTTTACTTTAGTGAAGAATCCTAGGAACAAGGTCCATATAGGTATATGTGATTTATAGAGATTTGGATACTCTACCTTGGGGCATACTTGTGAGGAAAATGCCCAAATTAGTAGGGGACTTGTGATTGGGTTTTACTCCTGGGAAGAAAGACCAAGTCAAAAGTAAATTAAGACTGGTTAAGAGAAATTATGATTGGGAATTATTGGTAAAGAAGAGGCCTAGGTTAAAGGGAATTATGACTGGGGATTACTTCTGAAAAGGAATCCCAGTTTAAGGAAATTCTTATTTTTTGATCTTGGTGCTTACTCTTAAGGAGGATGGCCATATTTGTGAACATGGGGCTTACACCAGAAGAGGATGACCATATTTGTGAACTTGGGGCTTACTCCTGAGGAGGATGCCCAGATTTGGGAAATTATGTCTGGGGATTATTCCTGAGAAGGATGCCTAGGTTAGGGGACTTGGGGATTACTCTGGAAAATGGGGCCCAAATTAAGATTACTCAGATTGGTGCTTACTCCTAATAAGGAGGCCCAAATTAAGATAACATGGATTGGGGATTACTCCTAAAAAGGAGGCCCAAATTTAGGATTCTCTCATCTTAAAGGATGAGGTTGAATGAATGAAATCTCCAACATTAATGACATAAATATATGTAAATCACTAGGTTTTGATAGATGTTCTAAAACAAATCCTTCCAGATAAGGAATACAATAAGGGAACCATGCCAAAATAAATGTCTTTATGGATGGTTCTGAAGGCTGGATCTTGAATAGGAGATGTGGACAAACATAAGAGAGGTGAAATAGGCAGAAGAGGCACCCAAAAAGAAAGTGGTGTACAAGTCCTCGTCGTGCAAGTATACTTGCGCGACACATGGGTACTTGCACAACGTTCAACCTTTAGGGTAATACTTGGGAGTGACTTGTCTCAAGCCCTTATTACTATCCCTAGGGCCTTCCAAAAGGGTGTTTCTCATGTTCTTTTGAAGGGGTAAGGCAGCGCGCAAGTGTAGCCATTTCCCTTAATGGCTGACCACTTAGGCATGCTAGTGTTGATGAGTTTCAACTCTTAGGCCTTCCTCCCCCTCATTAGATCTTCCATTCTAGGTAAGAAAGTACCTTAGAAGTGTTCATAAGCTTTGAGAAGTGACTAGGGATTCGGGAGCACAAATCTGAGTTTTTGGAAATTTTCATCCTTAAATGGGGGGCCCACAGGGGGTATTTATAGGTTGCTGAAGACCTCGAGCGAAAATCAAATCAGGCATGCAAGTCACCTGTGTGACCAATGTGGGGCGCGCAAGTATACATGCACGACCATGATGAAACATGCATGACCCATGTGTGAATAATTCCTTGTTCCTTCCTTTGTCAAGTTTTGATGTTTCTTCAAAGGATGAATCACTTTGGACTATGGTATTTCCCTTTTTCAATCTTTGGACTCTGTGATGGAAAGGAGCATCAACACCTAGTCATCACTGGTTGTGAAAATCATAGTAAATTTGAAATATTTGGTTCTTATGTGTATTAATATAAATTTAGTAACTAGTCCTATAATATGATTTTATGTAATTTTTCTAGCCACATTGTAGGTTCTTGAAATAGGTTGTTTATATGAAGATAGGATTTTAGAGAAAATATGATCTACATGAATTATCAGGAAATATTTATTTTTTAACTAAGTAAATATTAATTTATTTTATTGTTTTTGTTTATTTTTGTATTTTAAATGATTCAATTTTTTGATATTTCAACTCTTCAATTGAGTCTATAGTGGTCATTTTTTTCTATGTGATTCACATCCTTGCATCGGACATCAGGCCTAAGTTAGGGCCCCTTTTCTTTTCTTTTCATTTTCTGTTCTCTTTTTCATCTTCGTTATTTTTTCATCACCTTTTCAGCCAAGGATTTCTATGGATTCCCATCAGTGTTTATTTATAGGTTCTTTAGTTGAGATAGGGATTTTTAACGAATATATAGATATAGAGTGGAGGAGGTGCTACTTGGAGCTTGGGTAGCATTGGATCATCTCATGATAGCTGCAATTGCAGATCACACCAAATAATCAACACTATTAACTTTTAGGTAGACATATTTTGAATTATCTTATAATAACCACAAACAATTAACAATTTTTATATATTTTAAATCATGTTATGGGTTTTTGGGACCACTAATTGGTATATCATTTGTTTTTTTGGGGAAACCCTATGTTTAGGGCCATTCTGAGGGGTTTATGTTTGGGAAAACCCTTGAACATTGTGTGCAGTTCAGATAAAACAGGATGTTCATTATTACTCTTTAGTGAAGATGAGTTGTCAAAAACTACACAATGTTTAATGGGGGAACAATCCAAGTAGTGGGATCTCAAGGAGGGTATGAGTACTTGCCATGACTCCTTGTGCGAAGGTACTTGGACATGTATGGTATATTTACATTAATCATGTGAGGTTTAAGCCATGTACGCATACACACATAGCTGGTGTACATTGCCAAGTATATAAAATGAGACCACATATGGGGGGGAGCACCATGTACTGGAAGAACACACCCTATAGATAGGCATTTTACACACTCTGTGGTGCTGGAGTACATAGATTTATTCCCATGTGGGTGTACACACCATGTATAGGGCCAACACAATGTGTAGTTTAAGAAAGTACACACATTGTGGAATGTGTCACATAACTCGGGAGAATATTTTTTGTTACACACCGTGATACCCTAGTTCACACTGAGTACATTCCCCACCATACTCCATTTTCCTTTTTTCTATATGATGTCAGGATTTGACATGTGAGTAGTGAATTATATGCACTTTTACATGTAGATCATGATGGGGGAATACATTCAATGTTCAATGTAAATATAAATATGGTTTTTCTGATACTTCATTTTTAGGATTTTTTATGGTTTCATTTCTGAATCCCATATTGGTTTGTGTTGTGAGGTGTGAGGCCAAGGTGAGGATTTTGAGATCGTTAGATGGACTAGATTTTGGATTCCATCAAATGTTGTTCTAGTTATTATTTAGATATATTTTTATTGTTTTGATCATGTTGTTTCTCTAAAGTGATCATGTTTTGACCTTGTATATCATTATTGGTTACTCGAGGTTGGGAAAGTGGAGGTTTAGCTCTCAAGTTTGATGAGACCATAAATATTAGAGCATTTGGGCTGGGATAAAAATGTGGGATGGTGGGATGGATGGGTATCATTGAGATTAAAATATGAGTATATGTGACTCCTTATTATTCCATCATGTCCTATTTTATGATCAAGTGATCAATGGTTCCTATAGTCATCTATTTACAATGCATGTATGGCATGTTTTGTTTTTTATTATGTTTTAGAACCCTTTTAGATGGTCCCATACTGTTGAGGTTGTCATGTGGAACATTTTTAATTCCCTTATTGGTGCGATTATATTTTTAGATTCCCCTATGAGTGTGTTATTAATCAAGGTTTATTTGGAGGCCACTAAAGGTTGTTTGGGATGTTTCAGCAATGAGCGTGTCCCATTATGTTGGATGATCAAGAAGAACCCTCATTGGGGTTTCTACTTTTTTTTGTGTCATTTGGGATGATTGAGGTTTTTTCTATGGGTTTGACACAAGATATTCAGTGAAGTAGAGAAGTCCTATATAGTACATAAATTTATACAATGTCAATGGGGAATGTGTGTCCCTTAGTTTTATTTGACCCTAAGGTGGGTCATAAAGAGATTGTGGGGGATGTTTTTTTTGGATTTTATGATCCAAGGGAATATGGGATACCCATTACTATTGTATAATATTGTATTTGTAATGTCCCCCAATCAGGAACTCTCTCCCATGGAAAGAAAAGGTTTGTTAAGAGACCTCAAGAATGCCTCCTTGTACGCTAAAGGTTGCTAACTAGCAGTAGGGGTGTAATGTGTATAGTTGTGAGACTATACCCCTCTAGTATGAAGTGTCATAGAAATATATAAAATTTATAATAAGAGTAAAAAATAATCTCAGTATACAACTAGAATAAGAAAATAAAAAAAGATAACTGAATAATCTAACAAATAAAAAAGAAATAATGTAATGACATGTTGTAATGAATGTAATATCATTATAGAAAAATAATAGTATACTAAAATAGAGGACCCAAATTCATGGGTCTAGAACCCTACATTAATCCCATTTCCTAACTCCATCCCAACTCTAAACAAGAAATCAAATACAAGGTCATTTTCCCTTGTTCAAACCTATATCCACATAATCTTTTTGGGAACCAAATGGAGGCCCAAAAATGGTGTGAGTATAACTCTATAGGTTGACACCATTGTGTCTAAAGAAAACAAAACTCATAAAAAGTGTATGCAATAAATTGATAAACATGTGTAGTAATTTATTAAAAGTAAATACAATAACCTGATTTGTACTTGTTCCAAAATATCGATGATTATGTCAAAAAACCATGCTAACAACAATAATATAACCAACGTATAATTATATGCTTTGGTTCTATGCCATAATATCCTTGAGCATGTCATATGACGGTTCCATCACCCAACATATAACCATGTTATAGTCACCAGAATCTAAGTCAAACGCCTATAATCATTACATCATTTTCTGGTTCAAATCATTATAAGAATTATATCATGGGACTTGTCCTAGAACATTCTATATAATCATTACAGTATGGACTGGATTAATCCAGCTCAATATATGCACTACAACATATAATTTTGAAAGTTCCAAGGTTGACCTTGATATATAAGCATTACAACAAGGAACATGCTTCTTGTCATATATAATAGATTTCATAGTATCAAATCACAATTATCAATGGTTAATTATTATCATTACCATTCTTCTTTCATATTCCTTAAGAAATTAAATTCACAATTGATTAACAATTATATCATTAAGGAAAAGAATCAATTTAGGGAATGTATAAAAATTTCACTATAAATAGCATGTAATTTCAAACATACATTTGGAAATTATCTAATTACAAAACCATTTGAAAAAAATGTAATTCAACGAATAATATCATTCAATTATATAATTTATTTCGACACATGAAAAGATTGGATAATTACAATATTTAGTAAATATAGAAACTATTTATCATTGGGTTATGATATAGTCCCCCTTCCTTTAACCAATGATTTAACAATTATTTTAATAGATAAATCCTAAAAGGATGAAGGTGAGGATGATTGGAAATAAGTTACTTTATCAAATCTGATTTAGATCAAAACCAATTGTAAAATTGACCTATGGATTTCACCACAGTGATTAGAGAACCAAATGGGATGAAAGAATATACCTAACCAAAGTAACATACCTGGGATTGAATATACAAATTTAATGTCAAAATGAATGGTTTGTAATCCAAAATCTATTGGATAATTCCTTACAATCGAAAAGAGAGATGAAACATTGAAATAAAATGAATTTCAACCGCATATCATGTTTAAAACATCAGGGTTGAAAATTATATGGTGTGTAATGTGTTTACAAGTTGTCTATTTGTTGTTAATGGAATTCACCAAAAAAATAATCACCTCATATGTAATTTATTAAAAACCTCAAACATTTTCATGACATGTAATCCCTTTTCCGGACGTGTAAATGTTCTATAGTTGAATTTTCATTACCCTTCCTTTTATACAAACCCAAACCCCCATTAATGCTTCTCAACATAACAAGAACCCATATTAACACATTTTACCATTTATAATTAGAATGCTTGAACTCAAAGAAGAAGACAACCCAATTGTTATTTCATTTTCTCCAAGAAATTCTCTCTATGTCAAAACAAGACTTAAAAACCAATGATAAAAAAACCCTCAGTGAAACATTCCATGAAATATACAGGATCTTACAACCTCCCTACCTTATAACGACTCGTCCCTGATCTAATCTATGAATCGATGTGATGGATGAGTGAAAAATTCTGGAAACTATGTTTTCATAACAGACTCCCTCTCCAATGTATCCAAATAAACTCACCCATTCTTTTAATACACATTAACCAATGGTATAGTCTAATCTCGAAGGTATTTCCTACTATGATCGAAAACCCGGATTGGATTCTCTTAAATGTATTCATCATAAAAAAAACCCTTGTTCTATTGTATGCCCATCACTTTGGATGGTTCAGGATGATATCATTGAATTTGTGACACATGGAACATGTCATACATGTCACTATAGCATTGTGGAAGGGATATGTGGTATGCCACCTTACCGACCCTTGATAATATTTGAGACAGTCAAACAAAAATATGTGAATGATTTCCATGTTTATTGGTACAAAATTTCCCAAATTTATGTGAAACCTGAATTAATAAATGATGTCTAACCTCAAATTCCATAGGTAAAATCTAATGGCTATTATATGATTTTTGTCTGCTCTGAGTGGTCACCAATTTCATTCTAATCAACTGAATATCTTTAAGTGTCTACTACATGGGACTAGGGCCAATAAGTGATGACTCTCATACCACTAACCAATAAAGAGGAAAATTCTATGTAATTGTATAATAGTCATCAAAAGGCGGTATTTGTATTGATGACTGGAAGCTATTTTTATATGCAAAACACCGTGAGTGTAATATGTTACTCCCTTGAACCACTAACATTCCAAACATAGGCCCATAACATATTCTATAAAACCATAATTGTCCACCCAAATTTACTGTTAGTATATTGATTATAGGTTTTTCTTAAAAAGAATTTCGGTACTAGGGATTTTTAAATACTGATCTAGAAACACAATGTAAAATGAGGATCTCTATCTGAAATCATACTCCTTGAAACACTATGAAACTATACCACCTCACATACAAAATGGTATCCCAAGTCATTACATGTAAAGGTTTCCCAAATTGGTAATAAATTTCCTACCTTAGTCAATAAATCCACAACAACCCATACATCATCATTATTATATATTTTCTTCATTAGTCTTGTCAAAAATTCCATTGTGACCACATCACATTTCCACTATGGCATGGGTAAAAATGAAAAAATCCCAACTAGACTTTAATGCTCAACATTAACCTACTAAAAAGTGAAGTCTCTTGCTAGTATGCTTCCCCCCATCCTTCTTGATTCATGACCACCAGTACTTTCTATGAAGAACATGATACATCATTTTTAAAACAAGATGCACTGCCCATCAAGAGGCATGAAACTCTATCAACACCTCCTTACAAAATTTAATAGGAACCCATTCTCAGCCACGAATATTGAAATAATTATCACTACCAAGAGAACATCTTAATGGTTCCTCCCCATAATATAATTTTTCTCTCAAATCTAATACCTCCATATCAGCTAAAAAATTTCTCCTAATATTTTCCAAAAACATGGGTATAAAAGAAGTCAATGTTAGAGATACTTGATCTTGATATTCTTTAACAATCATATGCATGTATGAAAAAAGGGTCATTATCCACCACTCATAATATGAATCTCATATTGCATATCTTTGTGTATTACAACTCAAATCATTGTAATGATATTTCCCATGCCTATTGTATAATCAATACATGTGTGAAATACTACTGATACTCAACCCACCTCCTTTGTTGAAGTTTAAGGTCTTGATAAGAGAATATGTACATGAGTCTCTTTTGATCAATGTATAGCACAAACCTCACACCCCTGAGATGGTGTCTCAAACATCATAGTATATGTATCATGTGTTCTACATCTAGATAATGAGTAGGATATTTCCTCTCATTCGGGCTCAGCTACTTGAATATATAAGTAACCACAAGATCCTCCTACATTATAACTACTCTGTGTCCACATTTGGATACATCACAACACACAGTACATAATTTACCCATCATATGTAATGTAATGATAGGTTTTGAGGTTATATTTACCTTCATCCCATGAAAAATTATTTTTCAAGCATCAGACTAAAACAATTTCACCCCTTATTGGTCATCCCAGACAAGGGTGTTGCCAAATGAGAGATATCATCGATATAACACTAGTAATAACCAATTAATACTAAAAATAACAGAATTTTGATGATGGTATTATGTTTTTCCCAAGTGACCAAGGCCGCATCTTTTTATGGTTCCAATAACACTCCTCTATTTGAGATGACATGTCTTCTAAAGTGCACTTTATTTATCTTGAGACTACATTTAGTTAGTATGGCATAAAGATGATTCTCTCTCAATGTAATCAGTATGATTTCAAGATTTTTGGCATGATCATGTACTTATTTTGAGTACTGTAAAATATATTTGACAAAAACCACCACAACAGATCCAGAAACATGTGAAAATCATAACCATTAAGGCCATGAATTCCATAAGAGCATTAGTAAACACAAATATCATCACTAATAATTCATATAAATCATAATTTCTCCTAAAAGTAGTTTTTGGTATTTCTGATAGTCTCACCCTTAACTAATGATATCTTGATATCAAATCAATCATGGATATGATATTGGGATCTCTCAATAGGTCAAAAAAAATCATCAATGCATAGTAGAGGATACCAGTTCATAACCTTCATCTTGTTAAACTTCCAATAATCCTCACCAAAATCAAGGATCCATCTTAAATTCTAGATAACGTAACTAGATAACCCCAAGGAGATTCACTAGGACATATGAACCAATTAGATTATATATATTCCTATTTAACATTCAACTCCTAAAACTATGATTGTTTCATTCCGTATGGCTGAAAAGAAATGTGCCATGCTCCCGAAACCAAATTGACTGTGAACTCGACCTATCACATTGATGGTAATCCATATAACCCATTAGAGAAAAACAACCTAAAATGATCTACCTCTAGAGGAAAATAATAATTCTACATTGAACCATTATCTAGAGAAATAATGACAATTTGAGCCTCAAGAAAATCCAATCTGTACTAAATTTATCTGGCACGACTAGCCTGAAGATCACACTCACCCTTGTGAGAAAATATTCATCCTTTTAGATATAATAATGTCACTCTCTTAATATGATAGTTGATATTATCATGGTATAGAACTATAAAATCTAGAAAAATAATCAATTAAAACCCTTTCATTTTTATCACAAATGGTTCACATAAGTAATGGTAACCACCAATATCTAAAGTATATGCCTAGGAACATTTGATATTCACTGAATGCATTCCCAATGGTGATTCAATGATTACCAAACCATATAATATTTACACATTCAATACTAAAACATTTCCAAAATGTGAATTTATAAAATAAGGTCATTGTCATGTATCAAAAAAATCTTATGCGACGGTAGGTGGTATAAAAATGATACATCTAATGGTAGATTTTCCTACATACTATCTAGTATGAATAGTCTTAATATTGTGAAAATGACTTGTCCCTATACCCTGGACTCCAATCTAAATTCCCATAACAATATCCTTTTCATGGTACTTTTTATCATTCACTAGGGTACCACACCTTCTATCTTGGCCTAAACAACCTATAGAACTCTAACTACCATTCTGATAAGGTGTAGCTGATCCACTTATTGATTAGGATGTCTATCATGAACCTCCTCCACTGGGTTGATATCTAAATTTCACACAAATCTAATAAATATGAACCAGTCAGTCACATATACGGCCCTCAACTATAGTGTAAGGAAACTACGGGCACTTGTAGACAAAATTTACACACATATAGAAATGAAACGCAACAAGATCTTGATATGGTAGTCTACATGGATACCTACTCTTCCAATTATTACATTGAAAGGAACTATTATAACCAAAGTTCTTACCTCTCAAAGAATAACTTACAGATCTCCAATTTCAAACAACATGACATGTGCCTGGGGCCTCTCTCAGATTCCCTTATGTGAGGAGTTACTAATTCATAACATCAGAAAATATTCTTAAATAGATGATTTTTACCTAAGAACAGATCTCATATTTAAGACCATTTTGGACAGGTCTCACCCTATTGATCTTATTAGCATACAAAGAATGTGAAAATTATTGTAGGTCAGTAAAATGTCCAACATAGTTCAGCATTGACAAATGCTCATACATTAGATAAAATAACTCCTAATCATTTTCATAAATCAATGTTTTAGGGTATAAATGTAATATGAACTTTTTCTAAAGACCTTCCATGATATCTCATCCATATGCACATCATTCCTCCAAAAATTTCCCACTAATGCTTTGGAGTTCAACGAAGGAAATACACAACATGATTCACCCTCCTATCAACGGGTGTCTTGGAAATCTTGAAAATTTTCGAGACTAACTAAATCTAGAACATAGATTCCTCAGATTCCCCTTACCCATTAAACATAGGTAGATGTTGAAGCTGAAACTATCTTTTCATCTCATACATCAGAGTTACAGTACAAACAATCTACATCTCTATAGATCGGATGACCCTTAGGAATCTGTCATGAAGATGAACATCCATGTACTCCTTAAGAACTATATAAAGGTTTATTTTAGAATAATTTTGAGGGTGTTTATTTAAAATCTACAAAATCATGAGTTTAACATGACGACGAGGCATTTTCTCTACCAAATAAACACACACCATATAGAACTGGATAGCAATAATGTCAACTCAACAGGTAACTACAAAAAAGAACCTCTAACACTTGGTCTCTCAATAGATGAAATACTAGTATTTTGGCATGACTTGTCAACATATTTCAATTATCCAATTAAAATATATATATATATTGTATTATGGTTCAATAAAAATTATACATAACCTGAAATAATAGATATTACCCTATTATGAACAATGTATCCAAATATATCCCAATGTGACAATTATGATTCATGTATTCTTACACCATTCCATATCGGGCCTTTAGTAAAATATCAAAAAACAATACCACAAAAAAAAATAGCCTCCACGAATTGAGATTCACAAAATGATAAATAACATTAATTCTAACAGGAACACAACACAAACAAAAATCTCATCCCTTGATACTCATATTATCCTCAATAGATGGATTTGATACTCCCATGCACATGATCATTACCAAGCCCCCAAAAGTCCACATCTCCATTTTACCTCTAACAAAATAGTAAAATAAAATAAAATGATCCAATCACTTCTATAATACCACTATGTAACATACCACAATATATCACTCTCTCACAAGGCTAAAAAGGTTTGGTTAAGGGAGCTTGAACATTCTTCACTATACGCCAGAGGATACTGACTAGCAGCAGAGTTGTAAATTGTTTAGTGGAGATACTATACCCCCATGTATGAAGTTTTATAGATGTATAAATAAATCATGATAAGTGGAAAAATAATCAAAATATGCACATAGCAGAAGTCAACAACAAAATATAACTGAATAATATAAAAAATAATAATGGAATAATGTAATAACATGAAGGAATGTATCTAAATTTCATGATAGAAAAATATGGGAAAAATATTTTCAAAATCAAATATAAGACTGAGTATCTTGTTATCTGAACCCAATGTTAGTCCCATCTCTGGACTCCATCCCAACCATAAATAGGAAATCAATTACAAGGTCCTTTATGCTTGTGAAAACATGAATCCTCATTATCTTCAAGTGTAACAAATTATTACTGAAATAATGTGTTATTATAACTCAGTAGGTTGAAACCATCTTGTCTAAAAAATAAGTCTGATAAGAAGTGTATGAAAGTTGAGAAAAACATGTTCATTAATTTATTGAACATTTAAATAAATAAAACAACCTCCTTCATCTCCAAGCTAGAATATCTCTTAGTATGCATTCCATCCATCCCAACCACAATAATATATCCAAGACAATATAAGATTATTTAGTTCCATTTCAGAATATCTATGATCATATCCTACAACCGTGCCCACCAAAACCATATAACCATTGTATAATAAAAAAAATATCGATCGATGTCCTATGATCATTACAAAATTTTATGGTTCAAATCTATATAATCATTATAGCATGAGATTGGGCATATCCAACTCTCTATAAGCATTACAACCTAGATTTGGATGATCCCACTTAATATCAGTGTTACCATGTATTAGTGTTCATGTGTCGAGATTGAGCCGGATATATAAGCATTACCATAGGGAACATAATTCATATTATATAGCATATATATCATAATATCACATCAATATTATCAATGGTTAGTTATCTAAATTTTTATTCTTCTTTCATATGACACTTTAAATTCATTTCACAATTGATTAAAAATTATATCAGTAAGAAAAAGTCACATTTTAGGTATTCTATAATAAAAATCACCCTAGATTTTATGACATGTGAAAAATACTTTCTTCTAATATCCATTTACAAAAACATTTGAAACCCATGTAATTCAAGGAATGATCTCATTCAATGATTTAATTTATTTATATGCACACAAAAATGTTGAAATTATAATATTGTGTAGTCTTAGAAACTGTCAAAACATAGGGTTATGATTTAAACCGCCAACATTTAACTGAAGATCCAAAAATGGTTTCAATAGACAAATCCCATGTGAAAAGGTGTGGATGATTAAAAAGTGTTTCCCATAACAAAACTGATAAAGATAAAATTAGACAACACCATTTGCTATAGGATTTCACCGAAATGGTTGCAAAACTAATGGGAAGAAAGAGGAAGCCCAACTTGAGGAGAATACCATTGATTGAACACACAAATATATTATCAATAAGAGTGTTTTTCACTCAATAATCTCCTATAAGATCCTATAGGGTTGATAAGAGTGAAGTTGTAGTGAAATAGAATGAATTTCGCCCACATAGCTTGTTTATAATATATTATTGCACATCTAAATGGTGTGAAATGTGGTTAAATGTCATTTTAAATTTTTAATTGAAGTCACTGAAAAACATGTCACCTCATATTTAATTTTGTAAAACCCTCAAACATTTATATGATGTGTAATCCCTCTACACAATGTGTAATTATTCTACATCAGATTTTTTTGCCCATTTTCCTTTTAATCAACCCAAAACACAATTAATGCTATCAACATATAAAGAAATAATATTAATACTTAATCGCATTTATTCTTGAACTCCATTAACTCAAACAAGTATACATCTCTAATTTTTTTTAAATTATCTCCAACAAAGGATCTCTATCACCAAACAAGACTTGACCACTAAGGCCTGGATGAAAAACCGATGAGGGAAACATACCTGAAAAAAATAGTTTCTTACAAGACTCTTGCTGATAGTTCAGATTTTTTGGATGGTGGGGTCAAGTGGTGGGTCGAACAATGTTTGGTTACAATTTTTATGTCACTTTTCTAGAAGTTTCTACTCAAAACTCTAGTTTGAGGAGGAAACACTTGGGTTTTATTTTCTCATGATTTGGCCCTGATATTTGATCTAGTTCTCTCTGTCGTTGTCTAGTTGTTGTTAGATACGATTATATAGCTAATTGGTGATCTGGATGAGTTCAGTACCCCAATATTTAGGGGGATTTATTTCTTGGGGTGGCATTACTTTTCATGGATTGTGAAGCAATACTGACCTTTTGTATAAATCCCATATAGAAGTTTATTCATCAGGTCCATATGGATGGATCCCATAGGGTAATATATCTTTCAAGTCCATGTGGTGGTTCCCAAGACTTTCTGTAGAACATTCAAAATATTATAGATCTATTATTTGTGTAAGGGAGGTTATTTCATAATTTCTAATCATTCCTTCAATGTATTAGTGCTTTGTATATGTGATTTGTTGTGTGGATAACTATTGTTATGAAATGGGGTCTGACATTCATATTGGAAATGTTTAGAAATCATGGATCACCTGTATAGATCTAGTGGACATGTTGGATGATGTGTGGTCACTTGAGTCATGTGTTATATTCACTTACTATGAGATAAAGAAGGGGTAGATTTAACATGGGTGTTAGGCTAGAACCTACTAGTTAGATAAATTCTTATGTTTGTTTCGCCCCTTTTAATTCAATTATTTTTTTTATTCTAGTTGCTTATATTTTCAACTAATTTGTTAATATCATTTGTCCATGCACTCACTTTGGAAGGATATTATAGGTCCAATATTTGGGAGGCCTATTTAGATTTATTTATCACCCCTATATGTGCACCATGGAGTGCGTACATACATGCTGGCTAAATTTATGTTCAATCTTGGGTTGCGTAATGAACATGGCTGAGGAAGAATATTTTGTGATCAGGTAGAGATGCTTTTGTGGAATCATAGGATCATGGTGATGCAGATTGAGCAACTTGTATGTTTTTATGTCATTTCTCTTAGTGTTGTTAGTAGAGCTTATTATGTTTATTTTCTATGTTATTATTTTTTATATGTGATTAGCCTAGTGGGAAGCCATCAATATTATATTTTGAATGATTGAGAGTATGTATTATGTTGAATTTCATTTATTATAGAACACGTTGTTTCAGTTTAATTATAATTTTTACTCTCGTGTTCCTCCATGTGTATGTGATTGGTTATTTTATATTTTTATTACACTCTAACTATAGGATATAGTCTCCCCCTATATAAATTTGACCCTCACTACTATTCATAATTCTCTAACATTTTAGGAGTTTTTTTGAGGCCTTTTTTGAGATAAATTAGATGAAATGTCATGTCGACCCGAGGTAGTTTGTTACAAAATTATATTAGATATTTTTTTGTTTTGTTATTTTAGAAGATAGTGGGAAGGTGGTCTAGGAATGCGTCATAAATTTTTATGGATATCATACTGGTGTCATGAACTTCTTTTTAAATAGGAATTCCAAGTATTCATGGAATGATAATTCTTCTCTTGGTTTTTTTACAGTTGTGTGACTTCACCTAGAATAATGCACTGGATTTTTGGGATTTCTGGTTTATTATGATTTATGGATATTGGGTTGTAAGAAATTGACTAGTTATCATTAATAATTCTAGGGACATAATATTCCCATGACAACATCCTCTCTAGGTTATTTTACTATATATTTTCTTTAATGACTGTTTATTGGGATTTTGTGGCTAGAGGTTCATTAGTGGTGTAGATTTATTCCTTTTGACGAGGGATGAATAGGGACCCGTGTTGTTAGAATTGGTTCTGAGTTCCATGTTGGTGTCCAAATGAGGGTAGATATTAAAGACAGATATTAGTGATGGGATAATGTTATCCTTGTTTAGTTGTTCACCAGATTTCATAGGTTCATGTTCTATAAAGAGGAATAGTTCTTTCATTGTGTTTTCTCATGTGTCTTGCAGTGGGTCCCATATGCCTGCTATTACCGATGGTTTGGGAGAGTGTGTTTGTTCATACTTGGTGGTTCCGTTTAGATATTATATCACCAGGGAGTGGTTAGGTATAAGCATGTTTGGTGTTAGAGAATCGTAGTGTTGGGATTGCTCCATATCTCATGGTCAGCTTTAGAGGTCATGTTTTGTTGGACCCCAAGCCTTGCTTGTTTTGTTTGTGCTTTGGGCAGCTTGGTTAGAGTTTGGATGGATGGTTGTGGTTTTGGATAAATTCCCATGTTTAGGATGTTCGTACTACTTATTTTGGTATGAGATTCTTTGATGTTTAACATTAGTTCTGAGGGTTCTCTTTTTTTCCTGAACTTGCCGATGTGATGATCATTGTGAGTAGTTCTAGGCACATTATCCTAGTTTCATTAGGGCTTGGACCGTGTGAGATAGAGTACTATTTTGTGCTTTCGAAGTGGAGTAATGAAATATTTATTATGGAGAGTGAACTATAGGTTCATGGATGTCATGATCGTTATTTAAATGGTTCTTTAAACATTGTTATTATGGGGTTTAAGGTTTGTTCTCGGGTGTGATCATTTTGGCCACATATATCTATTACATTTGGTTATAGACATAGTGTGGTATGTGTGGTTTTTTATTGGACTATGGATTGAGGATAAGGATGTTCCCATAGTGGGAGAATGAGACCAGTCGTTGTTGAACATTTCTCATGTTGGGAGAGAGTTGGTTATGTGATGAGGCCAGTCATTGGATCATCTAGATAACAATGGTTGTGCCTGTGATTTGGGGAGAGCTAGGGTATGGGTTGTCCAATGAGGATTCTTTGGGTGAAAATTATTTATTGTGGGTATTTATTTATGATCAACATTATCACTGGTTTCGAAAATCGTGGTAATTTTAAAAAAATTTATTCTTATGTTTTTAAAAGGGAAAATAGTAATATATCCTATAAAATCATATCTGATAATTTTTATGACCACTCCATTGTTCTTGAAATTGGGTTCTTTCCCTCAGATATATGTTTGTTTTAAATTCTAGTCATTCAATTTTTTTTAGCAATATTTAATATTTAATTAATTATATATTGACTTGTTAACACACATTATTTGGTAGTCCCTTTTAAAAGGAGAATTGTATCAAGATTATATCTCCCCTATTGTGTTATAATGGTGGTTTTTTATGTGAGTTATAACCTTTAATCTAGCACTTGGGTCGGGGCCAGATGCCTTTTCATTTGTTTTTATTTTCGTTTCCTCATTTTTCAGTTATCATATATATCTTAATTAACCGTTTATCCACTAAATATTGATTAAAACCCATGGAGATCCAACATTAGGTGCTAGAGCCGATATAGGGAGAGGGAGAGGATGAGATTCCACCATGAAGCTTGGGTAGCATCAGATCATATTGGAGCATCTATAAATAATAGATTAGACTAATGCTTAAATAGTCTCTTTTGGAAGGTAACACCATTTTTAATGTCTCAAATCCCCCTAGTTTAAGTGTTTTTTTTAATTCCTCCTGTAGTTTTTTGGGGGCCCTTTGTGGGATGATATATGGTTTTTTGAAGAAATCATTAATTTCATGGGGTTTTGAGCGTTTTAATTTGGTAAAACCTATGTATATAGCATGTAGTTATGATAAAACATTCCATGTGTTCTTCATATTTTCAGAATATAAGTTTTTTTGGGAATATACACAATGTAATAGGGGAACACGCTATGTAGTGGGATTTAGGGGTGTGGTCATATACATATATAGATTCCACATGAAGGGATACTTGGAATTGTAGGGTACATATCCAGAACACTTGTGCATTTCATGTTTTCTGAGAATACATTACTAGGTTGTTCACTTGGCCATATATGTCACGACCCGCCTTCACCAAAAGGAGGGAAGGGTCAGCATATTTTCAGGCCCTTCCTTCTTTATGTTGAAGGAGAGATAATGACCCCTGAGACCAGCCTTGAATAGGTCCCGGAGTGGCGACTAGCACCAAGGGTATAGAAATTCCTCACAAATGGAAGGCAATACCCCTTTTTGTTTTATTGGATCGGGAGATAAGATGATGAAACCCAACAACACCAAGATAAAAGAAAAGTAAAACCAAAAGTAAACCATTCACACATGCATGTTTCAAAAGTAAAAACCACAAAGTACAGAGGGTGACTACGAAGTCATGTTCCAAAGAAAGAAAAACAGCAACTGCAACTGCCCAGAGGGTCCGTGCTAGTATAGTCCCGCGTGGTTCCCGAAGTCCTCCTGGAAACCTGAAAGCAGTTTTATATACGTAGGGTAAGCATACAAGTACACTCAGTAGGGAAAACCAAAGACTCTCGTGCACAAGGGGGGGAACGTACTAAAGTCTCATGAGAAAAAGAGTAAACCAAACACCTATCAAGGTAAACTATCCACCCCAGGCCACACCAAGGCACACTACCCAAATAACGCAAGTCAAGTAATATATATAATTAGAGAACATCGATGTTTGGGTACCCTGCGCCACTTTCCCACTGGTTATTGAGACATCCTACGCATCGGACCAATCCCGCCATTCTCACCGCAGTCCCACTGCCACACTCGCCTGCACACACCTGTGCCACAACCACACGCAGTCCCACTGCCGAAATCCCAGCCGCACACACCTGGGCCACAACTGTACACAGTCCCACTGCTGAATCCCACCCGCACACACCTGGGTCACAACTGTCACATGTAACCATGCCTGTAAACACCTACGCCAGAACAACCACCACCACGCCCGAAGAAACATGGGCCTCATCCCGATGATTCTTGGGAAACCACATACCGCACACACCTGTCCAACCACCACACTACCCCGCCCTAAGGTTCTTGGGCTAATAATGGACCTCAGGCCATCACAGCCTGCTCGAGGATACTTGGGCTATCCCGGAAAGGGAGCAGACAATGAGCTAATAACTAGCCACTAAGAATAGTGTTTGAAAAAACACCCTCCCCATGAAATGGGGGTGTTCGGAACTATCTGCTCAACTTGGGTGAGACTGGAATAAGAAACACAAAACTACAAGTATAGATATAGGTAACAAGCACTCACCCAAGTCTAGGTTTTTCTAACCAACCTACGGAACACAACACCACTATATCCGAGTCACAAGTCACGACTCTCGCCAACAAAACCCATTGTCCCATTCCTGTTTCATGTTCAGTAAATGTTTATGTTTGAGCACTAATGGGCAACTAGTATGCGTAGGCACAAGTCCAGAAAAGTAAACAATCAAACATCAACCATAGCACCCACACCCAGTTCTCAACAACAGAGGGTCCCACCCCAATTTGTGATATAAACAAGTATCCACCAGGCCTTAAAACTCACAACCACCGAGTGTATAAAAGAATAGGGGATCCCATCCCCTCTCACATCTCCAGAAATCGGCCTGAAAGGGAAACAACCAACTACCACCACCAACACAAGAATGGCCTTGCCGGTATTTTCAGATTTAAACGACTTAACACACTCCATGATTCAAATTCTGTGTGCTCTAACCGGGAGTCATCACAGAAGGGTTGATCCTGGTGCTCTCAATTATTTCAGCCGAATATACGTGATTAACCAATTCACTTTTCATAGAAAGATCTTACAACCACAAACATGCCATTTAAAACATCAGCAGGGTTCATTAGTGCACAAACAACGACCACCAACGTCCTCAATTTTCAGAAGGCATAAGCCAGCACAACTCAACAAGATGGCCATAGATGAAACCACATCAAAACAAATATAATACAGCATCAAAAAACACATCCCCCCTCTTTCTTCTTTATTGAGTTCGTTCATTGTCTTCATTATGTTCGGTCCAACCAGTTCTACAGAAATAAAAGCAAACCCACCCCGCATGATACACAAAAGAGAGAGGCGAAGGAGATATTCCCTACTTGTTTGATCAACGATCGATGCTTAGGCCGGGCACGGAACTTTACAGATAACGATGCGGCACTCCCGAGGCACCAGAAGCTATTTTTGAAATGCCACGATCCAGGAAAGGAGAAACCACGGCTAACCCTTGGTTTATAATAGTCGGGGACGGTTAGGGTGAAAACGCGAAACCACGAAAGGTGTGGGGGTCATGGGATGACCATGTGGCTCCACTCGTCACAAAAAGGGGTCGGGTAGTTTAAGCCGACTCATGAATTGATTATGTATTTAATTAATACTCTTATGCATGTTACGGGTCATTAAAACATGCTTAAACAAGTCAGAATAGGGTTTAAAACCCTATTTGCGCAAAGGAGCTCTACTGGAAACAACTTGACAAGGTTGGGTGACGCTGATTGGTCTCACCGATCGGTCTCACTGATCGGTCTCGCCGATCGGTCTCGCCGATCGGTCTCACTGAACGGTCTCGCCGATCGGCCTCACCGATCAGCCTCACTGATCGGTCTCACCGAACGGTCTCACCGATCGGTCTCCCTGATTGGTCTCCCCGATCGGTCTCCCTGATCAGTCTCACCGATTGGTCTCCCCGTTCGGTCTCACCGATCGGTCTCCCTGATCGGTCTCACCGATCGAGCTCCCCGTTCGGTCTCACCGATCGGCCTCTCCAAGACGCCACTCCTTTAGGACCCGGATTTTGGAAAAGTGAAGAACCAAGAGAGTCTGGGTCATCACATTAGATACCTCTCAAACTGTTCTCTCCCTCGAGAATATAAACAACTTAGAAGGGAAGGGCGGGTCCGAACAACAACCCTGAAAGATACCTCTTAAGAGTGAACCTCATCGTTAACTAAGAACACTTCCTGTCATGAACCAAGCAACATACCATGCCAAACTGCCCGGGCATGTGGGTTTGAGAGTCTCCTCCCACATGTCAAGATATTATCCACTTTGGGCGGCACTGACTCACCTACATGGGTTTAATCACATCCACATTAATACGTCTTGATTAGGGGTCAGGTTCTCTCCTTCCCCATAGCTGGGGATTTTTACACACAAACATAGGAATGAAAACAAGCACATTTTATAGCCAAAAGACAAAACGTTCTACCACAACAGGTACAACAAGGAACAAAACTCAAAACAACTCCGGGTACTAGGTATGCATCTGTGATTCCCTCTCCCACGTACTCTCCTCAAGCCCACCATGTATCCACAACACATGAACCAAGGGGATGGTTCTCCTGCGAAGCACCTTTTCTTTGCAATCCTCGATCACCACTGGTCTCTCCACAAAGGTCATGTCTTCAACGACGTCAAACTCACCCCAATCAAGGAAATGTGAATCATCGTGCATATACCGACAGAGCTGGGACACATGGAAGGCCTCATGTATCCTTAGTAGTGGCGGTGGCAACGCTAGCTGGTAATCCACTTCACCGACCCGCCGCAACACTTGGAAGGGTCCGATGAAACTAGGAGAAAGCTTACTCCCCTTGCCGAACCTCCACTGCCCACGTTGAGGGGAGACCTTTAAGAAAACATGGTCGCCAACCTCAAACTCCATGGGCCTCCTCCTGGTATCAGCATATGACTTCTACCGGTCCTGGGCCACCTTCATCCTTTCCTGTATGAGGTGAACCTTCTCTGTCGTGTCCTGCACCACCTCCGGACCAAGGATGCTTGCCTCTCATACTTCGGTCCAACACACAGGAGAACGGCATGGCCTCCCGTACAAAGCTTCAAATAGATCCATGCCAATTGTAGAGTGGTAGAAATTATTGTAGGAAAACTCTACTAGAGGAAAGTGTTGCACCCATGATCCTCCTGAGTCCAAAACACATGCTCACAGCATATCCTCCAAGGTTTGGATGGTGCGCCCTGTTTGTCCATCTGTCTGGGGATGGAAAGCAGTGATAAGGCGTAACTGGGTGCCAAACCCATGTTGTAATCCTCTCCAGACTCGCAAGGTAAACTGTGCATCCCTATCCAAGACTATAGACCTCGGAACCCCATACACCCGCACCACCTCATCCATGTACTTTTGGGCCAAAGCATCCACAACACTCGACTCCCTGATCGCTAGAAAGTGAGATGATTTCTTCAAACTGTCCACTACCACCCAGATGGCATCATATCCTCCTTGGACATTGGGTAGTCCCGTGACGAAATACATCGAGATGTCATCCCACTTCCACTCGGGGACATCTAGAGTCCGCAGTAGGCCTCCTGGAACTCGATGTTCAGCCTTCACTTGATGACAACCTAAGCACTAGGCCACAAACTCTGCCACCGCTCGCTTAACTCCAGGCCACCAAAACGGTCTCTTCAAACCCTGGTATATCTTGGAAACTCCTGGGAATACCACCAGGGGTGAGTTTTGGAAGTCACTGAGAACCTTGCCGCGCATCGCCTCCGGAACAAACAACTTTTTCTGGAAAAGAATCCGGTTCTGACCATCCTCTGTCCATCCTTCTGGAGAATTGATCTAGTCAACTTGGTCATGCATCACTTCACACTCTAGGTCTCCCCACTGAGACTCCTCCACTAGCTGAAACAGGGATGACTGCACTGTCATCTGATATAGACAGCCTCTGCCGCTATCCATCTTCACAACCAGGTGTAAGGCGGCCAACCCCTCCATTGCCTTCCAGGCTTCCGCCGACTCTCGGACCGCATCCTTCTGCACCCTCCTGCTCAAGGCATTGGCCACTACATTGCCCTTTCCCTCAGTATAAGTGATCTTGAAGTCGTAATCCTGGAGGAACTCCACCCATCTCCGCTGTCGCAAGTTTAAGTCCCGCTGGGAGAAGATATACCTCATGCTTTTGTGGTCCTAGAAGACCACAAAGCGTTCCCCGATGA
Organism: Viscum album; assembly: GCA_963277665.1. Lineage (NCBI taxonomy): Eukaryota > Viridiplantae > Streptophyta > Magnoliopsida > Santalales > Viscaceae > Viscum > Viscum album. The sequence goes on from OY728125.1 coordinate 1,034,125,034, forward strand.
GGTAGTGCCGCCATAACTTTAGCGAAAAAACGACCGCTGCAAGCTCCTGGTCGTGGGTGGCATAGTAATGCTCTTGGGAACACATATGCCAGGACCCATAAGAGATCACCCCTTGTCGCTGCATCAACATGCACCCCAGGCCCTGTCCAGAAGCATCACAGAACACCTCATAAGCCGCCCCTTCTTCTGGTAATCTCAACACTAGGGAACTAACCAACTTCTCCTTCATATAGCTGAAGGATGACTGGAACTGCTCACTCCATATGAAAGCCTGGTCCTTCTTGGTCAGAGCCGTCAAAGGGGATGCTTCTCATGAGAAGTTGGGTACGAATCTCCGGTAGTAACCCGCCAGCCTGAGGAAACTTCAGACTTCTACCATATTCTTGGGTGCTGCCCAAGATACAACTGCCTCAACCTTTGATGGGTCGACCGCTACCCCCTGCTCAGACACTAAGTGCCCGAGGAAGTGCACTTCTCGAGTCCAGAACTAGAATTTTGACAACTTCCCATAGAGCTTGTGCTGCGGAGGACCTCCAAAACTATCCTAAAGTTCTCTACATAGTCCTCCTCTGATCTAGAGTAGACAAGGATGTCGTCAATGAACACAACCACAAACCAATCCCGGTACTTCCGGAAGATGGAGTACATAAGCCCCATGAACATAGCTGGGGCATTCGTAACACCGAAGGGCATGACTACGAACTTGAAGTGTCCATACCTGCACCTGAACGCTTTCTTCGGGATGTCGCTCTCTTTTCCCCTCAGCTGGTGGTACCCACACCGTTGGTCGATCTTCGAGAACCATCCTTCCCCTTTCATCTGGTCGAAAAGATCATCTATCCTTGGAAGAGGGTAGTGATTCTTAATCGTCACCTGATTCAGCCTCCTGTAGTCTATGAACAACCTAAGACCACCATCTGTCTTCTTTGCAAACAAGACACGAGCTCCCAACAGTGACGCACTCGGACGAACATAACCCCTCTTCATCAGATCGTCAATCTATATCCGCAACTCCCGTAGCTCCGAAGGTGCCATCCGGTAAGGGGCCATCGAGACTGGATGAGTGCCGGGATGAAGTTCTATCCTGAACTCGATATCACGTCAAGGGGGTAGAGTCATCAATTCCTCAGGAAAGATGTCCATAAACTCACGGATGATCTCTGGCACTTCCACCATTTCAGCATCAACTGATTCCACTGTCAGCTCGGTCAACAAATAGAGGAGTGGTTCCTCTCTCCCGTTTCCCTTCGGACTGCTCTGCTCACCGGTGAAGGTAACACGCCGGCCGTCAAAGTTCAAGAACACCACCCTTCTTCGAATACAGTCGATGACGGAACACATAGAAAATAGCCAGTTGATTCCTAGGATGAAATCGTATGGCTGAATCTGTAGCAGAAGAAGATCCCTAACTGACTGATGTGGCCCTATCATCAGTCTACATCCCAGACAAACAAACAACAAGTTGGTCTGATCTCCGAGTAGTGTGCTAAACACCAGGGGCACTGGAAGTTTCTCCGCTTCTAAACCCAGGGCACGTGCTAGGCTGGGTGCAAAAAATGAGTGAGAAGATCCTGTATCGAACAAGTCATAAGCAAGACTGCTAAACAGACTGATCGTGCCTCGAACAACCTCTGGCCCTGCTGAAACTGCTGCCTCTGCGGCGTGTAACTATTCACGCCCAGCTCCCCTGCCCCTCAGCTATCAGCCACCTCCCTGACCACACCCTGGTCGAGGTCCCTGTGGAGCGCCCTGAGGTCGGCCTCCTCCAACATCTGCCCTCGGAGGAGCGGGAGCTCGCTGTCCCTGTTGTTGATGCTGGAAAGGTCTGGCTAGAAGCTGCTGCTGGGGTGGGTGCTGGAGCAGATTTCCACTACTGTACTGCACCCAGTTGGGGAACTAACTCTGGATATTCCCAGGGCTCCCACAGATGAAGCACCGCGGTCCCGGGCCCATAGGAAAAGAGTGAGTGCCGGGGGATCGAAACTAAAACTACTGCGGCCTGCTCCCTGTGGGTCGGAACCTAGAGGGTCTAAATGCTGGAGGCCTGGTGCTGACGGCCTTCCCCTTTGATGGTCCCACCTAGATACCCTCTCACAACACTCCTCCTAGAGAATGCATCCTCTCCACCACTTCGGCATTCTTCTGGACCTCCAAGTACGTCGGCAGGGTAAAGGGGGTAACAACATACTGGAGGGAGGGTCGGAGCACCTCCTCTAGACGTCTTGCCCGAGACTCCTCGTCGGGAAAGAGGTCCGGAGAAAAACATAGGAGGTCCTTGAACTTGATCCCTATCTCCCTCACGGACATACTCCCATGTTGGAGGGAGAGTAGCTCCGGTCTCTTTTCTGCCTTCATCATCGAGGAGAGGAATTCCGCCCGGAACTCCCTCTCGAAGTCCACCCAAGCCACCTCTGACTCCCTCCTCTCCCCCAGGTAAAGCATCCACCACTGACGCGATGCTCCCCGCATCTGGCTGACATCCAGAGGAACCCAGTACTCGGTCAGGTCCCGAATCAGGCCGAAGGCTATAACTAGCTCCTCTTGCCAGCCTTCTGTCTTCATATCGGAGGTTCTACCCTCATACTTCTTGAGGGACTGTCGCTGGAAGGCTCGAAGAGCCTTCTGCCACTAGTCGCCCTCTTCCTCTAGATCAGCTCTCTGCCGATCGGCCAAAGTAGTCTCTGGGGCCTCGATCGCCTGTACCACACGTGGTCGTCTTCCAGGTTCCATAGCTGCAAGGTGAACAAGGAATTCCTAAGCCCAAGTAGTGCATAATATCGTCCTTAAAACTTCATAAAATTTAATTTATTCATAATTCCCATGATATCCCAGAAACACAAGAACACAAGTCATTATGATGCATGTAGCTTTCCTAGGGTCTCTACCCTGCAATCAGTGTGGCATCACTTGGTCGTTCGGTAGGACTAGAGTCCTTGCATCGGATCACAGGGGGCCTTAAAAGCCCATGTCCTAGCCATTCTTCCATTGCCTAATTCATGCGCCAAGGTCACCCAACACAGATGCCTTACCATCCCATGCAATCCTCACTGTGCCTATCTCCAGACTCCATCCTATCTCTCAACCATTCCTATGATACCATTCTGTCACAACCCGCCTTCACCAAAAGGAGGGAAGGGTCACCAGATTGTCAGGCCCTTCCTTCTTTACGTTGAAGGAGAGATAATGACCCCCAAGACCCACCTTTAATAGGTCTCGGAGTGGCGAATAACACCATGGGTATAGAAATTTCTCACAAATGGAAGGCATTAACCCTTTTTGTTTTGTAGGATCGGGAGATAAGATCATGAAACACTGAAACACCAAGATAAAAGAAAAGTAAAACCAAAAGTAAACCATTCCCACATGCATGTTTCAAAAGCAAAAAACACAAAGTACAAAGGGTGACAACAAAGTCAAGTACCAAAGAAAAAAAACAGCAACTGCAACTGCCCCAAGGTTCCAAGCTAGTATATTCCCGTGTGGTCCCCGAAGTCCTCCTGGAAACCTGAAAGCAATTTTATATACGTAGGGTAAGCATACAAGTACACTCACTAGGGAAACCAAACACTCTCGTGCAGAAGTTGGGGAACGTACTAAAGTCCCGTGAGAAAAAGAGTAAACAAAACACCTATCAATGTAAACTATCCACCCCAGGCCTCACCAAGGCACACTCCCCAAAAAATGCAAATCAAGTAATATATATAATAATAGAACATCGATGTTTGGGTACCCCGCGCCACTTTCCCACTGGTTATTGAGACATCCTACGCATCGGACCAATCCTGCCATTCTCACCGTAGTCCCACTGCCACACCCGCCCGCACACACCTGGGCAACAACCACACGCAGTCCCATAGCCGAAATCCCGCCCACACACACCTGGGCCACAACTGTACGCAGTCCCACTGCTGAATCCCACCTACACACACCTGGGCCACAACTGTCACATGTAACCATGCCTGTAAACACCTCGGCCAGAACAACCACCACCACGCCCGAAGACACCTGGGCCTCATCCTGAAGATGCTTGGGAAACTACCTGCCGCACACACCTGGAAAACCACTACACTACCCCGCTCGATGGTTCTTGGTCTAATAATGGACCTCAGGCCATCACAGCCTGCCCGAAGATACTTGGGCTATCCGGGAAAGGGAGAAGAAAAGGAGCTAATAACCAGCCACTAAGAATAGTGTTGGTAAAAACACCCTCCCCCATGAAATGGGGGTGTTCTCCACTAAGTGCTCAACTTTGGTGGGGCATGAATAAGAAACACAAAACTACAAGTATAGATATAGGTAACAAGCACTCACCCAAGTATAGGTTTTTCTAACCGCCCTACGGAACACAACACCACTATATCCGAGTCACAAGTCACGACTCTCGCCAACAAAACCCATTGTCCCATTCCTGTTTCATGTTCAGTAAATGTTTATGTTTAAGCAGTATTGGGAAACTAGTAAGCATAGGCACAAGTCCAGAAATGTAAACAATCAAACATCAACCATAACGTCCACACCTAGTTCTCAAAAACAGAGGGTCCCACCCCAATTTTTGATATAAACAAGTATCCACTAGGCCTTAAAACTCACAACCACCGAGTGTATAAAAGAACAGGGGATCCCATCCCCTCTCACAACTCCAACAATCAGCCTGAAAGGGAAACAACCAACTACCACCACCAACACAAGCATGGCCATGCCGGTATTTTCAGATTTAAACGACTTAACACTCTCCATGATTCAAATTCTGTGTGCTCTAACCAGGAGTCATCACAGAAGGGTTGATCCCGGTGCTCTCAATTATTTCAGCCTAATATACATGATTAACCAATTCAGTTTTCATAGCAGGAGCTTACAACCACAAACATGCCATTTAAAACATCAGAAGGGTTCATTGGTGCACAAACAATGACCACCAACGACCTCGATTTTCAGAAGGCATAATCCAGCACAACTTAACAAGATGGCCACAGAAGAAACAACATCAAAACAAACATAATACATCATCAACAAACACATCCCCCCTCTCTTTCATTATTGAGTTCATTCATTATCTTCATTAAGTTCGGTCCAACCAGTTCTACAGAAACAAAAGCACTACCACCCCGCATGATACACAAAAGAGAGAGGTGAAGGAGAAATTCCCTACTTGTTTGATCAAAGATCGATGCTTAGGCCAGGCGCGGAACTTTACGGATAAAGATTAGGCGCTCCCGATGCACCAGAAGCTGTTTGTGAAAAGGCACGATCCAGGAAAAGAGAAACCACGGCTAACCCTTGGTTTATAATAGCCGGGGACGGTTGGGGTGAAAACACGAAACCACGTAAGGTGCGGGGGTCGTGGTTTGACCACGCGGCTCCACTCATCACAAAAAGGGGTCAGGTAGTTTAAGACGACTCATGAATTGATTAAGAATTTAATTAAAACTCTTATGCATGTTACAGGTCTTTAAAACAAGCTTAAACAAGTCAGGATAGGGTTTAAAACCCTATTTGTGCAAAGGAGCACTACCGGAAACAACTTGACAAGGTCGGGTGACGCCGATCGGTCTCACCCATCGGTCTCGCCGATCGGTTTCGCCGATCGGTCTCACATGGTGGTAGACATGGGTTGGTACCCATTTAGGACCCAGATTTTGGAAAAGGGGTGAACCAAGAGAGTCTGGGTCATCACAATATACATGGGTGGGTACCCATTTGGGAGTACACGTTTTGTACTTGAGAAACATGTCATGTACTCTTGCATTATACACGCTATGTGAGGAAAAGGTATGTATGTGGATACCCACATGGTGGTAAAAACTATGTACTTTTGGAATATATATAATGAGTGGATTGTGGAGAATGTCTAGTGAGGATAATTGGGGTGATGCGTCATGTGCCATTGGTGAATGTTGTTTACTCTTCCTTCTATGGACTTTTTGGACATTTTTAAGCCTGATTTTAATATTAGACTCTTTAGTAATACATTCTACCTAATTTTCCATGTAAATCATGATAGTGGAGTTTTTAGGTTTTTATAAGCCATCTGAATGGTGTTTTAGACTGTGAGATTTCATTATGAGGATTTATTTGTGGTTTGGTTTCAATATCCTCTAGTGGTTTTATTTTGTGAGCCACGAGGCTTGGGAGAGGGTTGTTATGCAATTAGTTATTCGGGTTTTTGGATGCTGGATAGTGTTATTATATATTCATTCAATAGATTCTAGTATAAGGTATTGTGTTGTCTCTATAAAGAGATTTTGATTTTTCACTGCATGTTGGGACAAGTGTCTCGAGGTTATAGTAGTTGATGTATAGTACATGGGTATTTTAGTGACCAAACCTATTAGATCCTTTGGGTTGGATTGATGTCTTAGATCGATGGTTAAAGCTGAATTTTTTTGAGCTTCTGATATGAGTCTAGGTGGATTCTAAGAATACCATTATGGGATATTTTTTGATTAAGTGATCATTGTTTGCCATATATAGCTATTTAAAATGCTTTCAAGTAATATTTTTCATGGGATTGTGCTGTGGAACCCTTATAGAGGGTCTCTATATTTTAAGATGGTCATGGTTAAATTTTTGAATTCCCCAGATTGCGATAATGTTCTTTAGGATTTACATTTGTGTGAATTGTTGATTGAGGTTCAAGTGGAGGTAGCGAGGGGTCTATTTTGATGTGTCAACTATAAAAATTTCCCATACTTTAGAATGACCTCGAGTAACACCTAACAGTTTATCCTAATTATGGGGTGTCATTTGAGTAGTTTGAGGTTGTTTCTGTAGGTGTTTCCTGAGAGATTGGGTGTATAAAGGTAGTTCATTAGAGGATATCACATTATGGTGTAACACTAAGAACTGTGGTATCCCCATTTTTTTTACCATTAGTCCAGCCATAGAGATCCTGTATTGGATATTTTTTTTGTATATTGAGATTTAAGTGACGATGAGAGCCCAATGTATGTTACCTGATTTTTGATTAAGATACTATTTTAGAAGGTTTGATAGTGGGTTCAAATAGTGGATCAACCCAAGTTCTATTGGTAATTTTTCCATGACATTTGAGGTAGTTTCTACTCAAGATAATGGTTTTTGGTGGGGACCCTTGGCTTATCTTGCATTGATAGTTGGCCCTAAGATGTGATTTATTTATATCATCCATGGGAAATATATAGTTAGATATTGTTGGGAATATAATTGATGATATGGATGAGGTCAATTCCCCTATATTGAGTATTTTACTTAGATAGGTGTAGTTTAATTTATTTAGATTCTTTTCAATTCCGATCTTATGAGTGGAGCCCATATGGTAGTGCATTTATCAGGTCCATGTGGAGGCAACCCATAGATAACTATATCTTTCAGGGCCAGGAGGTGGAGCTAGAGTAATTTTCAGTACATAGAAAACATGAAAGGTCTCAAATGTTTGGAGGGGAGTTTTTTTTCATTTCTGATAATGCCAACAGAGTACTAGTTCTTTATAGATGTGCAATGTCATGTGGACACATATGGTTATGCACTAGGGTCTGAAATTCATTCCTATTTCATTTATATGTCATAGATATCCTATATTGATCTAGAATACCTAAAGGTTGTTGTGCGGGATGGTGATCTTCCTATTATAATCCTCTATTGTGGGCCATAGCCGGGGTAAATTTACCCCAAGTGTCATGATAGAACCTAATAGTTGGATTATTTATTGTCTTTGTTTTCCCCCATTTTTCTTAGTGATTCTTTTATGTTAGATTCTATTAGTTTTCATCTAGTCAAGGAATATCATGGGTTAACTCTCTTTTTATGACAATCGATTATATGTCCAACATTGGGGGTTGTGTAATGTGAATTTTTTCTAACCCTCTATACAAAAACCTTGGTGTGTGTGTGTGTGTACATAATGCCTTTTTAGGTTGTTCCATGGTTTTATGATGGGACGGGGCTGTGTCATAGTGTTTCCTGATCAAGTGGTACCACTTTTGTAAATTCCAGGGATTGGGATAGTGTTTCTCAAACTTCATGGAGAACATGATTGTAGTTTTTCTTGGTTTGTGTAGTAGATCCTGTCATATTTACTATCAGTTTATTTTTTTATATGTGGTCAGACCAGTGGGATCATGTCTATTGTCTTTTTTTCATGTTTTTTTAGTTTTTATGACTGTATATTATAATCCATTTATAATTACATGCCTTGTGTCAGTTTATTTGTTAGGTATACTCTAATGTCCATCCTTGTGTAACAGTTTAGTTATTTTATACTATTATTTCACTCTTACCTGAGAATATATTCTCCCCACAATATATTTTTCTCCCTCTCTATTGGTCATTACATTATAGAATTTGGGAATGGTGTCTTGAGGCCTTGTGGAATGCTAGATCAGGTGATGTGTCATGTCGACACTAGCTAAAATGTTAGATTAATGAAACCAATTCCTTTCCCATGGGATATATTAAGATAAAATGATGAAATGATTACAAAATACTATTCTTTTCCATAGGTTATTCTATGTGGAAATGTTTATGAAACACATTTATTTTCATGTGTTCTGATATAGTGAATGTTTAATGATCTTGTCAAAAATAAATGTATTATTTTCATTTTATGATGTGTGGTCCCAGAATTATATATCCCTTTAATAAATTTCATAAATATTGATATATCTTGAGATAAATATGAATGGTATAGGTAGTTAAGCCTGTTAAATATGCGAATATTTCAAATATGATAGACTTGGAAGTGAACCTTGACCACTACGATGGTTTTGGGAGTGAAAAGTATCCACTATGATAGTCTTTGAGTCAACATTGGCTACCTTAATGGTTTGGGGAGTGAACCAGATTTACTATGATTGACTTGGGAGTAAACCTTCACTACTATGATAGTTTGGGGAGTGATCCCAATCTACAATGATTATATCCTTAGTAATACTTGACTAATAAGGAGATTATTTTATATGATGATGTGTTTGCCACAAACATATGTCATATATTAGTGTTATTCCATCATAACACGGGTTCTTTGATTTCTAAATGATTAATGTCTTATGAATTTATTAGATTTATTCCACGAACCAAGATTATGATCTATGATATACAGTGTATGATTTTAAGATGTTATGCGTGTGTTCTCATTTCCTTGTTCTCTTTTTATGCTCAAGTGATCATGTATATAGCCCTTGTTTACCCTAAATGAGTAGTTGATGTCACCCACTATTATGTTTCCATTCCCCATGTTATGAATATTAGTTTTATGTATGCTGTGTATTGGAAGGGAGATAGTTATAAAGAACTAATTGGGAGACAATGTAGATATGTTATGGAGTAGTTGTTTTTGCATCCATGTTTCAAATAACACTAAACCATTATGGTCATCTTGGATGTTTTAAAATAGATGATGATCAATGGAATATGATTCGGTTAATTCAATTTTTATTTATTCTCCATAATGAAGGATTTGAATATATGATGATAAATTATAACCTATCATAGATTGAAAATAAGGTATCATGATATAGAAATCCTATAAGTGATTTTTCATATTAATTATTATTGTTTCTCACACCATGTTTTTTGGTTCTAGAAAATGGATGGAACCATGAGGAATGATGATAAACCCTAGTGTGATGGAAAATACAATGATTATATGAAACCAAATAGGAAGAAGAATACAGTTAATGATATTTTTATTATGTCTAAATATTTATTATGATATATTTTTACTAGTATATACCCTAACCAACTCTATAACTCACCAAATAAGGTATGTAAGGTCTTAATTAAGAGACTAGGTGGTGTAAATCTTGGAAGAAAGAAGGTTCAATTTTGTTCGTGTCATAAATGTGTAAAGAGATACCTAGAATTATGTCTGAAAGGATTTATAAAATGTTTTATGTATGTAAAAGTAGGTAATAAAGAAATTAACTACTAAGAAAAATTGTATAGTTCAATGGAGAGAAATAATTTTTTATTATAGATATCCATTTGTTGTTTTTGTCTTAAATGCGTGGAACCTAAGAATTATCTGAGTAAATTCCATCTTTTATAGGCTAAATCATAGACTACAAAATAATTTATGTTATTCTAATCATTGAGGTTAATGGATGATTTATTTATTTATTGAGTTTCAAGAATTATGACGTATAACTTTTTTATCAATGGTATTTTCGTTTATGAATCATGAAATATCTAAGGATTGTGTTAATTTTCTGAATAATATATGACTTCATGTAAGAGTAACCTAAGAGTTATGGATACTATCATGATTTAATGACATTAAGGTAGAGAATATGTTCAATGTCTTATACCCACCTTTTTTGGTTTTAATTAATGGTATATTAATGTAACTAATGATATGTTGGGAGATGTTTAATTGGGTTACTGTATATGTAAACCTTATGTTCAAAATTAATTATTGTTTATGAAAGAATCCTCTATTCATATGTTTAAAGGTATTGATATCCTTCATGTTTTATATGGTCATTTTGGATTATGGTTGTTTTTAAGGATGTTTAGTATATTTTGGGAGATGTAATAATAATTATACTATTATAGTTTTACTAAAAATTAAATCATGTCACATCCGGTAAGGTCGTGAGGCTAGAACCCACTATCAAAGGGTGATAAGGGTGAATCACCTACCACTAGAAAATATGATTACTATGTTAGTACGACATTATGTTTTTTAAATGATATGATAGATTAAAATTAAAGATTTTTTGGAATATTTGTTTTATCATAGATATATCCACGAGATTGTAATGTTATTTGGGTATTAGTGTTATTTTAGAAAAATTCACTGTTCTTGGAACCCTGTATAATTATGGTAAATAGAACATAATGGGATTTTATTTTATGAATAACGAATCAATAATCATTTGGAATAATTTAAAATTTTAAAGTGTATTTTTCAATATTCATGTAAATTATAGAAATTATTATCATATATTAATGATTTTATAATTATGAAATATAAATTTTTGGAAAAGTAAATTAAGAGTGATTATGAGATCTATATTTATTTTATCTTAGAAGAATATAAGTTCAACTTTTTCTAATCATTGTGATTCAATCTTAAATTTAAATATTTTAGAAATATTTTAAGGCTACATATTAATTGATTGGAAAATGATAAAATGTGGGAATTAATTTTTTATCTGAAGGAATAATATATCATATTGGATAACCTAAGATAATAATTTTATTTTTTTTTAAATATAGAGACATAAGGAATTAATTTTCATTCTTTTATGGATATTATGATTTGTTAAAAGTTAATTTCAGTACTTTGTGTATTAAAAATCCATCTTGAATATTCATTTCTTGGTGTAAGAGATGATGTTGAAATTGATCATTGAAAAACCAATGGATAAATTTTTTTTAATTGTATCTAAGGATTTCATGTTAGTATATTTTCTTTGTAACACCCCGAGCTTCCATGATACGCTTCTCATTCAATAATGCAATAGCTTGCATTGTATGCAACTTCGAGTTCTAACACACCGCAACTAATCAAAGTAGCTATTATGAATAGTAATACCCACTTTTTAAAATTATAGAAATTTTATATTTCAAAATGGACTTCATTTTTGTATTCGTAATATCAAAATTATCCGAAGTTAAAATTTTTGTAATTTTCTGAGAACTTCCATTTTTTATGAAAAATGATAAATACATATAACAAATATTTTAATAAAAATAATTTATAGTGATAAATTACACTATTGAGTGGTTTTAATGTATAATTATAATATATTTTTACCATTTTATCCAATGGTGTTCATTAGATTTAATTTCACTTTGAAATTGGACATAAACAATTGTCAGTCTTTTGATATATATTGTTTCCTAAAAACATGCTATTTGTTGTGACAGCGGGAATTAATTATAAAATTAATTAATGCAACTTATATGTTTGGAATTTTTTAAAATAGACATCATTTTTGAATTCAGAATATCAATTATAGCTTAGGGTGAATTTTTTGCATTGTTCTGAAAAACATCAATTTTTGATGAATAGTGAAACCACTAAGTGGTAGTTAAAAAACTGATTTTTCATTTAAATGAATCATTACCACTTCTGTGATTTGAATTTCAAAAATACGACATACATGGTTGTCATTAGGAAGTAAAATGTGGTTCAATGGGATTAAATTTTTGTTTTTGGTAAATAGTAACTTTTAAGTTTAATTAATCATGATTAAAGTTAATTAGTGAAATTTAAGGTAAAAATAGTATTATAAAAATATGGAATGACCTTTACACTTGTCCTACCACTATTGGATGTGTCATGGCCGAACAATAAAATCCATGGGTCAACTTGGGGACCCCATGGAGCCACTTTGGTAGGAAAATGACATAAATAACTTTTTATTTAATGTTAAAATAAAAAGGTCACAAACAAGAGTTGTTTTACTACAATAATTTTTAAATGGGGTTATACAAGTCATATGTTTGACTATAAATATTAATTATAAATATAAAAAGATTTCATACATCATTATAGTTTTTTATAATTTTCAGACATTAAATAAATTAAATTATTTATGACACCATGATGATGTAGAGATTACCTCAATAATTAACGAATTAAATAAAATGAAAAGATAATGTAAACTCTAAGACTTAAACTTGTCAAAAACCTATTGGATGAGTAGATATAGAACCCTTATCACCTTATCCTGGAAATATATAAGTATGGGACCTTTAGAATCCGAAAAATCATTTCATAATAATGTAACAGTTCAATCTTTCCAAGAGTGCCCCTCCTCTCCTCTTATAAAAGGCCCCCACCACTACCACCTTACTCACACCATAAAATCCTTTTGGCTCGGCCAAACTCTGCCCAAATACTCTCACAAATTCTTTCCCTTACCCCTAGAAGCCTCATTTTGGGCATAAATATTCCCAAGGAAGCCTTTGACTCAAATCAAAAGAGTTACCCGATTTTAATGTAATGTCTTCTCTAATGTTGTTTTATTTTATTTTGCTTCTCCATCCCCTTAACCTCTTTTTATTCATTTTTTTTGTAACAACACCAGTATCCTAAATATACTAGGATTTTGTTATAAGAACGATTCGGGCTACACTTACACACACCTATATCTAATGGTTAAAGAACATACTATTTTTGTGGATGGAAAATTTATGCCTCACGGAACGATGATTGTTCAACACTCATATAACACCTTCAAAGGTGGACATTAAGATGTCACTATATTTATATATGATATATATTATGTTTATGTTTTTCTTATGATTCTGTATTTCTCATTTATGTCATACCTTTATGATTTCCATTATGGGTAAACACGATAATTTCATTTTAGGAAGTGCGGACTACCGCCCCCTCAAAGTGATTTGAATCGTTAATGCCATATGTGGGATGTATAAAGGATGGAGTAAATGGTATTATACATTATATTATACTGGAATTTTAATATACCTTTATATAATAATAACTTTATTCCATTAAATATGAAATGGAAATGAAAGTAGCGTTCATGCGTACGTACGGCTTACCATCTCCATGAACAGTGCATCTCATTTCTTACCTCTAAATGTTATGCAATATTATAAATGAATGTATATACTTGAAATATATGATGTATATGATATATAAATCATGAATATAATTATGGATATAATGGATATTTTACCACATGAACAAAATGTAATTATTAGAAATTTATTATTGACTCAAGTACCTAAGATCGACAAAACGACCATTATAAACTTAAATAATTACATAATGTTCATGACATGGTAATAAGTGATATATAAGGAATAATGTACTTGAAAAAGGTTCTTAAGAAGGTAGAGATTAGCTCTAGTTTATTATTCAGGAGATCAAAGAACAATCAAGTGAATTCAGACATGTGGTAAGGGAATTTCTTAAGCCAATTTCCATTCTTTTGGTTAATCTCCTACATTCAAATTATGTCATGATATTATTATGTAATATCTTGTATTTGTACTTTATTTATGTGTAATTATAGAGAATACACATAATATATCTACTTTATTTAAAAAAATGATCTTTGTAAGGGTTTTCATCACAATCTCCTTTCATTGGGGCATATTTTGTTTTATACACAACTTTCTTTTATATGGTGTATAAACCCCTTTGACATTTACGTATATTCAAAAGGAATATTTTTTATACGAATAATTTTACTAAATGACAAAAAAGGGAATGTTTTTCATTCTGTACATATGCGGCGAGTATTACTTATTTGCCGCCGTGGCCATTATTTGAGTTTCGGCTTTCTCTACAAGCCATAACTTTTTTTAATGAAAAATAAATACAATGTTTTAACTTTATTTTATTTTGGTATTGAAAATGGTTTTGAAAGTGTTTTAATTATATCAATGTTTTGTATTGATATCTTGTGATTGAAATGTGGAAATCTTATGTTTCCTTTATGCATGTTTTATGTGATACAATAATGTTATGGTTTATGATATGTTTAAACCTGTTCATATGAGGAATGAATTTGACTTAATAAGTGACTGGTGGAGCCCGCTATAGCTCCTCGATGCATCGGTAGGTGTCATAAGACAAACTAGTGTCTTGGCACGAGGCCTTGACAAAATCTTATTTGTGGTCTTGGCATGAGGCCTTGGCTACGTGGTTATGATAGTCTGGCATTATGCATTCCATCATTATGAAAGTGGTTATTGATAATGAATGTTATTATTCGACTAGTAGAATATCCATGTGAGTAAGTAAATTGAATTATTTAATTTTATTTTTGCCATATTATGCTGAAGTTAATGTTTAAAAAGGCTTTTGTTTTAGTTATACATTGCCTTAAATGTTAATGTTTATTTACGAAAGATTCTGCAATATTGTATCCTTACTAAGAATCTGAGCTCACCCCTTTCAATGTTTTAATATTTTCCAGGATGTGAAGAAGTATTTTATGAATGACCTGTAGGGATTGTCAGAAGAGGATATGAGTTTGGACTATGGAGACTTTGTTATTGTAGTTTTTCACTTTATGATGTAATGTAACATTTATGAATGTATCTAGTGTTTACAATTCTACTAAACCAATCGGTCTTTCGAGACTTGAACTTTTTTTATCATGCCAACGTTACGAAGTAACACAAAGACTCTAGGTAATTGGGGTTGGGGCGTTACAGTTGGTATCAAAGGCAGTTTAATACTAACCATGGAAGCTAGATTTAGATAAACTCTGATTAGATCACATAGCCCAAAGATAGACTTTGAGGATTAGTATAGAAGAACTTACTATAATTTTGGTATTATAGAGATTTTGTGAGTTTTCTGAGAAATACATCCCTGTCTTGATACGAGAAGGTAGATGCAGCTCTGGCACAGATGTACCTAGGGGTAAAACCTGAAAACACCACTTTGAGCTAGACTCAAATGGGAACTGGTGCACGACAACGGGCCTTGCTGCACTCTTGGTTACGACACTCCCAGGGGATATGCTTGGATAATTATCAGTTTCTTTATAATCCATTATGAAGGGCTTATGAGTACATACTTCCTCAAAGAAAACATTTTTATGATTATGGATTATATCCATAAATAGTTCAATTTATGTTAAGTATTTTACAAGTATGGAATTATGTATTTTGATTCATAAACTAATCTATTTTATGCCATTGTTTAGAAATGGAGCCTAGTGGAAGGAATGGAAACCGTATCAATGCACGCTATCCATATAGGGATTTCCCTCTTGCTCAAGATATATTGTGGATCTGGAGATACAACTGGTGCTGATCAGAATATTACCATACTGGGACAACTCACTCCAGTTATGAATAATAACCTTATGCTTATGGAGCACCCTGATCCACAACGTGGAGGATCAATTTTAGACCACTTCATGAGGCAACAACTGCCAACATTTAATGGGGGTACAAATCCATTAGTATCTGATCAATGGATAAACTCCATAGAGAAAATATTCCACACCTTGGGGAGTAGCGAAAGGGAGAAGGTTGTCATGGCAGTCTACCGCCTCACTGGAGATGCCGATCAATGGTGGTCGTTGATTCAAAACACAAAGGAAGATGATGAAGTTTCAAATATGGAATGTAGGGAGTTCAAAGATCTTTTCCTAGAAAAATACTATCCTCGCGACCATCGAGCAGATATGGAAAGACAATTACTGAGTCTGAGGCAGAAGGAGGATGAGAATGTCGCAAAGTATGAGTCTAACTTTACAAGGTTAGCGAGGCATGTTGCGGATTATATATGTAACCCAAGAAGTAAGATTGATCGTTTCATTGATGGGTTAAAACCATTTCTTTGCCGAGCATTAGTCTCACAAACCTTCTCGTCATACTAATATATAGTCTCGTCTTCTATCAAGATAGAAAAGGAATTCTCTAAGTCTTATGACAACAAAGTAAAGCTAGCGAAAAAGAGAATAGTGGAACAAGATACAGATAAAGGGAAAAAGGGAATGAAGTATTTTACATTATGGAATAATTGTGGGAAGAATCACCCTGGTACATGCCTAAAGGGAATGGGAGCTTGTTACAAAGGTGGAGAAAAAGGTCACCAGGTTCGTGATTGTAAGGGAATGAAAGAGGCTATCAATGTTGAATGCTACAATTATAGGGAAATGGGGAATTATGCAAATGAATGTCCTAAGGGTCAGGTAAACTTACCTCAGAAAAGGCCAAGGGATCAAGGACAATATTATGCTATTACTATAGTAGAAGTGGAATAATTAATGTATTGGTGCTTTTGGACTTAAGGATTATATTCTGTTTATAAGGATAATGTGATATATATAAGGATTGTACTACAGTACTTGTATTTTTTCATTAAGGTTTTAATATGATGAAGGTAATCGTATTTTTAGTATGTGACAATAAAAGAAACATTACATTGTTTGGGAAATCTGATAAATTGATTTTGGAATTAAGAGACCTTTTAGAGAAAGTCTGGACAGAGGTATTTTGGATAACTATAAAGGTTCGGATGGATTAAGTTGAACTTTCAATAGTATTGTTTAAGGTTAAAACATTTCTGAAGATTATTTTTGGAATATTATAATACTATAGTTTTAGGAAAAGGACAACCTGTAGGGTGGGGCATAACCCGTCGCGTCGGACAATGCTGCAGGAATCGAACCCACAACCATAGTGTGACAGGCCTTTATTACCTACCACTAGCCTACAGGAAGTCCCTGGTTATTACAAAATATTTTTCCTAATATGAATGGTATGTTGTGATATTTATAACCTTATACAATTAGGATAAATAGAATATTTTTTAGTTCTATTACAATTTGAAGTGAAAGATGGGTTTGTTGTAAAAAATTATTAAAGAATGAAGGTCCACCTGAAAATTATGTATATTCCCTTACGTTGTTAGTAAATCTCCTAAATAAATTCCTAATCTTTATAAAAGGTAACTTAAAACAAAAACGTTGCCGATTAACTTCTCCAACTGGGGATTCAATGACCGTTTAACCAATCACATGTTTGTGAATTTCTTATGGTTAACTTTCTCCTAATCCTGTTTTCTACAACTCTCCATCAAACCTTGATGGTTTGTTTTTCTTCCATATCTATATTTTCATATAATCCTATTATGGGATATCTTGCGTGACCTTTGTACTTATCTTTCTTTCTTTTAAAGTTATATTTGTATTAACCTTATTTCCGATGTGGGTTTTCCACAAAGGTATTTTCTATTTTCAACCATTAATTTTCAAAGAAAAATTTCAAATTGCAAGGACACAATTTATTGAAGGAGGGGAGAATGTAACACCCCGAGATTCCCTGATACACCTCTCATTCAATAATGCAATAGCTTGCATTGTACGAAACTTCGAGTTCTAATACACCGCAACTAATCAAAGTAGCTGTTTTGAATAGTAATACCCACTTTTTAAAATTATCAAAATTTTATATTTCAAAATGGACTTCATTTTAAAATTCGTAATATCGAAATTATCCTATGTTTAAATTTTTGTAATATTCTGAGAACTTCCATTTTATATGAATAGTGATAAATACTTAACACAAATTTTTTAATAAAAATATTTTATAGTGATAAATTATACTATTGAGTGGTTTTAAATTATAATTAGAATACATTTTTACCATTTTATCCAATGGTGTTCATTAGAATTAATTTCACTTTGAAATTGGAAATAAACAATTGTCAATCTTTTGATATATATTGTTTCTTAAAAACACGCTATTTGTTCTGACAGCGGGAATTAATTATAAAATTAATTAATTCAACTTATATGTTTGGAATTTTGTAAAATAGACATCATTTTTGAATTCCGAATATCAATTATAGCATAGGGTGAAATTTTGGCATTGTTCTGAAAAACTTCAATTTTTGATTAATAGTGAAACCACTAAGTGGTAGTTAAAAAACTTATATTTCATTTAAATGAAACATTACCACTTCTATGATTTGATTTTCAAAAATATTACATACATGGTTTTCATTAGGAAGTAAAATGTGGTTCAATGGGATTAAAATAATTTTTTGGTGAATAGTAATTTTTAAGTTTAATTAATCGCGATTAAAGGTAATTAGTGCAATTTAAGGTAAAAATAGTATTATAAAAATATGGAATGACCTTTACACTTGTCCTAACACTATTGGATGTGTCATGGAAGACCAAGACAATATGTCGGTCAACTTGGGGACCCATGGAGCCACTTTGGTAGGAAAATGACATAAATAACCTTTTATTTAATGTTAAAATAAAAAGGTCCCAAACAAGAGTTGTTTTACTAAAAAAAATTTTAAATGGTGTTATACAAGTAATATATTTTACTGTAAATATTCATTAGAAATATAAAACGATATCCTACATCATGATAGTTTTTTTATAATTTTTTGACATTAAATAACTCAAATTATTTATGACACCATGATGATGTAGCAATTACATCATAAATTAACGATTTAAAAAAATGAGAAGATAATGTAAAATCTAAGCCTCAGACTTCCAAAAAACCTATTGGATGGGTATATATCAAACCCGTATCACCTTATCCTCGAAATATATAAGTGTTATACCTTTAGAATCTGAAAAAGCATTTCATAATAATGTAACATTTCAATCATTCCAATAGTGCCCCTTCTCTACTCTTATAAAAGGCCGCCACCACTACCACCTTACTCTCACCTTCAATGCCTTTTGGCTCGGCCAACCTCTTCCAAAATACTCTCCCACCTTCCCTACCTTACTCCTAGATGCCTCAATTTGTGCAGCATTCTCCCCAAGGAATCATTTGGATCAAATCAAAAGAGTTACCCTATTTTAAGGTAATGTCTTCTCTAATGTTGTTTTGTTTTATTTTCCTTCTCCAACCCCTTAAACTCTTATTATTAATTTCATTTGTAACAACACCAGTATCCTCAATATACTAGTATGTTTTTATAAGAATTATTCGAGCTACACTTACACACACCTACATCTAATGGTTAAAGAACATACTGTTTCTGTGGATGGAAAATTTATGCCTCACGAATCGATGATTGTTCAACACTCATATAACACCTTCAAAGGTGACCATTAAGAAGTCACTAAATTTATATATGATATATATTATTTTTATGTTTTTCTTATGCTTCTGTATTTCTCATTTATGTCATACCTTTATGATTTCCATTGTGGGTAAATGCGATAAATTCATTTTAGGAAGTGCGGACTACCTCCCCCTCAAAGTGATTTGAATCGTTAATTCCATATGTGGGATGTAGAAAGGATGTAGTAAATGGTATTATACATTATATTATACTGGAATTATAATATACCTTTATATAATAATATCTTCATTCCATTAAATATGAAATGGAAATGAAAGTAGCGTTAATGCATACGTACGACTTACCATCTCCATGAACGGTGCATTTCATTTCTTAACTCTAAATGTTATGTAATATTATAAATTAATGTATATACTAGAAATATATGATTTATATGATATATAAATCATGAATATAATTATGTATATAATGGATATTTTACCACATGAACAATGTGTAATTATAAGAAGTTTATTTTTGACTCCAGTACCTAAGATCGACAAAACGACTTTTATAAACATAAATAATTACATAATGTTAATGACATGGTAATAAGTGATATAAAAGGAATAATGAAATTGGAAAAGGTTATTAAGAAGGTAGTGATTAACTCTAGTTTATTATTCAGGAGATCAAAGAACGGTCGAGTGAATTCGGACACGATGTAAGGGAATTTCTTAACCCAATTTCCATTCTTTGGGTTAATCTTCTACTTTCAAATTATTTCATGATATTATTATGTCCTATATTGTATTTGTACTTTATTTATGTGTACTTATAGTGAATACATATAATATATCTACTTTATTTAAAAAAATTGATATTTTTAAGGGTCTTCGTCTCAATCTCATTTCATTGAGGCATATTTTGTTTTATACACAACTTTCTTTTATATGGTGTATAAACCCCGTTGAATTTTATGTTTATTCAAAAGGAATATTTTTTATACGAATAATTTTTCTAAACAACAAAAAGGGAATGTTTTTCTTTCCATAAATATGCGGCGACAATGACTTCTCCGCCGCCGTGACCATTATTTGAGCTTCGGCTTCCTCTATAAGCCATAACTTTTTTTTAAATGAAAAATAAATACAATGTTTTAACTTTCTTTTATTTTCGTATTGAAAATGGTTTTGAAAGTGTTTTTGTTATATCAATGTGTTGTATTGATATCTTGTGATTGAAATGTGGAAATATTATGTTTTCTTTATGCATGTCTTATGTGATACAATTATGTTATGGTTTATGATATGTCTAAACCTGTTCATATGAGGAATTCGTTTGACTTAATAAGTGACGGGTGGAGCCCGCTATAGCTGCTCGATTCATCGGTAGGTCTCATGAGACAAACTAGTGTCTTGGCAGGAGGCCATGACAAATTCTTATTTGTGGACTTGGAACAAGGCCATGGCTACGTGGTTATGATAGTTTGTCATTATGCATCCAATCATTAGGAAAGTGGTTATTGATATTGAATGTGATTATTAGACTAGTAGAATATCCATGTGAGTATGTAAATGGAATTATTTAATTTTATTTTTTCCATATTATGCTGAAGTTAATGTTTAAAAAGGATTTTGTTTTAGTTTTACATTGCCTTAAATGTTAATGTTTATTTACGAAACCTTCCCCAATATTGTTATCCTTACTGAGCATCTAAGCTCACCCCTTTCAATGTTTTAATATTTTCCAAGATGTGAAGATGTATTTTATGAATGACCTACAAGGATTTTCAGAAGAGGATATGAGTGTGGACTATAGAGACTTTGTTATTTTAGTTTTTCACTTTATGATTTAATGTATCATTTATGAATGTATCTAGTGTTTCCAAGGCTACAAAACTAATCGGTCTTTCGAGAATATATCTTTTGTGATCATGCCAATGTTACGAAGTAACG
Source organism: Viscum album (assembly GCA_963277665.1). Classification (NCBI taxonomy): domain Eukaryota; kingdom Viridiplantae; phylum Streptophyta; class Magnoliopsida; order Santalales; family Viscaceae; genus Viscum; species Viscum album. The sequence goes on from OY728125.1 coordinate 1,034,146,457, forward strand.
CACTGACTCTGGGTATCTGGGGTCGGGGCATTAAATTCTAATATTATATCTCATTAAAAATCAACATTATAAAAATGATCTTCCAATAAAATGATATACTTTTACCTTAATTTTCTATGAATGGATGGTCTCTTCAACCATCATAGATGTACGGTTTTGTGGTCATGAAATTTCGTATGGCCATGTAATATATCACTCTCTATTAAGAAATGGGATTTTTTTTATCTTCTAAGTACATATTTTCACTTCCCATAAATTGTATTCAAATTAGAAACTCCGTTTGTGATTTTGTATATGAATTTCACATATTCATTTCCCTTTTTCACGAAGATGTTTTATTTATAATTTTTACAACGTTGGATTCCACTAAAGAATTTTTAAATTTAAAACCATTGATTACTATGTACAAGATCAAATTATGAGGAATTAATTTATAAGGGAGTGGATAATGTAACACCATTATATTTTTTAAAATATTTTTTTCAATTAAATTTAATTTCATTGATATCCTATGTTACACGCAACACCGAACCTAAATGATTCATGAAATATTATTATATGACCATTATAACATAGCAATTAAATTAGAAGGTATTAAATGGAATAACTAAATTATGAAATATATATAAACTTCCAACTAAATAATAATGTTTTAAAAAATTCTTAAAAAGTAATCACTCAATTTTGAGTTGTCATTTTATTCTCCAGAAATATGTTTCCTTCAAAAATAGTTTTTATTAATTTTTATGAGAAATATAATTAATTTTTTAAACTTCTAGAAATAATATTTTATAAATATTATATCAATTTTTTAAACCATAATATCAAAAAATGGCTATTTTTTATTATTTTTATGAGAAGTTTTAATTTTCTACTGAATAGGGAAAAATAATGATTTTTATTGAAATCTACATTTCCATTCTAAGTGTTGATAATATAAAATTATATTTTGGAATAGTATTAAAATTTTATTAGTTAATTGTGATTAATACTAATCCAATTATTGTATTTTTAATGAAATTTATAATATAAATTTTGTATAAATCCTTTTTTATATTTAAAAGGATTTTTTTTCAGAGAAACTATTTTTCATTACATTTCATATTTTATTCATCAATTAATTTCTACTAATTATATGAATTGAATAATTTAAAATGGATTCCATAATATGAATAAGGAATTATAAATTTTTTCAACATGCCTCTATTATTTTTGGTTAATATGAATTGTGACAACGATAAAATGTACCACTTCAGTAAAGGGTAAATCATGCTAATCGAGGATAAAAATATGTAATACAAAAATAATTTTTTGTAATGTTTCTTATTGAATGAATATAAATATGTTATTATCATATTTGGATAAAAAAAATTTAAATGGAGAAGTTTGGGTGAATATTAATTATATAATATTTTGACCAAATAAAGTTACAAAGTGTCACTCTCATTGTTTTAAATATCTCTTATGTGTCTATATTGGAAAAAATATTTATTAATGAGTATAAAATTATATTTTTATAAAAATTCAACTATTTTCCTGATATAATTTTTTTTATAATTATATAATTTATATAATTATCTTAAATTATTTTACAATTCCTATGCGGTATTTCATCAATTTGTTGAAAAATAAAATATTTTATTTTTAAAAAATTAAATTTAATATAATTTGAGTGAGTTATAATGTTACATGGATTTTTATACAATTTTTAAAGATTAATTTTTATTCAAAGGATAATAATATAATTCAATATTTTTATTTATCTCATTTAAGTAATATTAAATGAATTCTATCAAATTTGACAATAATGATATTTTATCAAAATAATAATTTATTTATTTATTTAAAAATAATTAAGATAATTAAATAATATAAAGATATTATATATGTTCTAAATGATCATACATTTTCCATTTATGAACCAATTTTCACCTTATATGTAATGTTATATCCCCTTAGTAGTGAAAATTGTGTTACCTTGGGTAGGATTAAAATAGGAAAACAAGGGGTTAAACAAAACGATAATGTTCCAAATATGAATTAAAACAATGAACATTTTTTTGGATTACGAAATTGAAACTATATCCAACCTTTTGTTTAAATATATGTCCATTTGGAATAAATTTTCATGGGAATTTATAGGTTTTATTTTAATCTTTTATAAACATCCATGTATGTCCTTTCCCACCCTTATAAAGGGAGCCCCATCCATCACTTCATTACACCATAATATATAACCAATACCAACAAATCCATAATAATTTGTCCTGTAACCATCTTTATCTATGTTCTGGTGGTTATTTTCTCCTCATAAATACGATCCCTAGTGTTCATAAGAGGATATCCAAAGGAGGTATTTCAAAGTCCAGGTAATCACCTTAACCAATCACTTCCTTTTTAATTAATTTTGTACATCCTCCAAAATGAGGTTATATATCATAAAATAATAATTTATGTTTCATAATTATACTTAAATTTTATTATTAATATTAAACAACATTCATTCAAAATATTTCCCATCAAATGGAATGTCAAAGTATTTTAATGCACATATATGGATTACCGTCTCCACATAGTGATACAATTCATTTTTATCACTCATGCATACGTGTGCACTACCATATCCAGGAAGCAATGTGATTTTTTCATCTACATTATAAATGGATGGTAGTAAGGAAAAAATTGATGAATATATATTATTTATCTGATAAAATAATTATTTATTAAATGTGAATTAATATTCACCTTTCTTTCATTCCATCTATCTAAATGTGAAAACAATGTTTATGTTTATATATATCCTTTAATCACCATAAACAGTGTGATTAAGTTTCCTATCTCTAACTTTATGGATGACAATAAATTTAAGGAATATATATTATATGATAAGAATTTAGGTAATTATGGTAAATAATTATAATAAATTTAAATTTATTATGTAGGATGTTAAATATCATTTGATAAAATATTAACTTGTGGTAAATGAGTTTTATCTCAATTTTTTCTATATGAGGCAAATGAGATATTCATCACTTGTTTCTATTATTTTATGTATATACTTACCATTCATTCTCTATTTATGATTCATTTTTTTAAATTTATTTCGATTTACATGTCAATATATGATAATTTATTTCATGGGATTTGTATTCAAATGTTACAAAAGCAGAAAATGATTTATGTTTCAATCTCGTTTTTTATCTTGATTGTTTATGAAAATGATTTTGATGATAAAATTTAATTATATACCCCTCAAGAACCTAATTATTTTTTATCCTTATATTATTCCTATAGAATACATTTTTTCCAATTAATTTCCAATCTTTTTTTACTTAAGAGACTGAAACTATCTTTTTTTGTAAATTCATATTTATCTCTCCCTCATTTGAAAAAATGTTTACTTCCATTTCCATGTTTTATAAGAATGTTTTAAATAATTATTTTAATATTATCATATGATTGTTTAAATTAATTTTTAACCATGTTTTAATATTTAAAAACTCGTTTAAAATTAATATTCATTTTGAATTCTAAAAAATGTAATTTTTGACTTTTTCCATGAATGAGAAGGAAATATTTTATTTTAACATAGATGACATGAATGGAAATTAAAATCATCTTTAAAACTCAATAATGTCAATAATAATTTAAAATATACAATGGAAATTTTCAAATAAAATATTTTTCAAAATATTTTTTCAATTTTTATTTTTTCAGAATTGATATTTAAAGTGGAAAAGGTATTCCACTAATAAATGTTTTAATGATCATGTAATGCTATTTTTTTCATCAAAGACAACATCAATTTATTTTACATATGATTTAATGGTGATATGATCCAATGTTTCCATACTTATTCTTTCTCTAGATTCTTAATGAATATGATGATAATATTTTTAAAAGATTTGATCCTTTCTAATTGGTTTTTCATTAATGAAATGATGAAATGATTATAAAACGTGTTTTTATAGATTATGATAAAAAAATGTTTTTGAAACCAATTTTTTCATTGGATCAAATATGGTGTTTATTTTATGATCTTATCTCCCACAGATGTATGGTTTTAATTAATGGGATAGGTGGGACCAAAATTATATATTTTTCCAATGCATTATGTAAATTTTCATATCATATGAGATATAGAAAATGAGAATAGGGAGTGAATGCAATTCAGTAAGGTACTCTATCAACTATGATAGTCTAGGTAGTGATCCTTGGTTACTACAATGGTTCGGTGAGTGAACACAATACAATATAATAGTATTAGGAGTGATTATTTTCTATCAATGTGGATAGGGGTGTGAACCTAATCCACTATGAATGCCTTGGGAGTGAAACATGTCTAATATTATAGTTCTGGTTGTAAACCGAATCCACTATGATAGTTTTAGTAGAAAACCTAGATTACTAGTGAAATGATTTTCTATACCTATGTTAATTCCACAAAAAAATTCCTTATAGTAATGTTATGCTTTCACATCTCATGTTCATTGATTCCTACATGATTTATGTATTATTAACAATTAATATTTGTTCCATGAATAAATATTATGATCTATGATATGAATGGTATGATTTTTAAATGATATTCTTATATTGTCATTCCCCTATACTCATGTTATGATCAACTTATCATTAATATCTCCCTTATTTACCCTCACTGGGAATCTGATCATACCCTTTCTTATGTTTCTATGAATTAGGTTATGGAAAATATGATTAGGTATGTTGTGTCCATGAAGAATGAAATTTATGAAGAACTAAGTGGAAGTTCATGTAGATATTTTAGAAATTAGTAATTTATGAACTCATTTTTACAACTACACCAAACATTTATAGACCTCATGTGTGTTTTTTTAAATAAAATAAATACTGATCTATTAAGATGTTATATCAACGTATGATAATCCAGGTTTACTCTATAGAAATATTTTTACCATTGAAATTATTAATCACATCTAAAATATTTATTATCAATTGAAACATCCATTGAATATATTTCATGTTTATGATGTGTTCATTATATCACTTTTGGGGAATTATATAACTAGTTCATCAGATGTACTGAAGACATATATAATACCATTTAAACATGAAATATATTATGAGAAACATCAAGTGGAGATTCAAGATCATAGGGAGAAAGATATTATGGAACAAGACAACTCACCTGATCAATGTTTTTTTTTGGTGAAACCATATATTTGAGGAAGCCACATAAGGAACCGAGGATGTAATGAAATAGAAGTATCCTATTTTGATTGAAACAGAGTAATGTAATTTTTAGGTTGAAATTATTATCAAGGTGTGTAATGTAACACCCCAAGGTTTTAGAATATATGTTTCTTTCTCTAATTTAATGGGTTTGATTTATTTCGTTATACACAACATTGAGCGTAAAAAACTACGATATTCTATTAAAATAATAATATAAAATGTGTATTTTATCAGCCAATCATTAGATTGGAAGGTATAAATAGGGATAACTAAATTATAAAAAATATTTTAAAATATTTTTTAATGAAAATTATCGATTAATTAGAAAGAAATTGATTTCAAATGTTATAAAATTCATTATGTTAAAGTATCAATTTTATAATGTATTTAATTTTATATATATTTTGTATTTTGATTAATAATGAACTATGATTTGATGAAATATATTATTATTTAATATAAATAATAATAATAATTTATATATCTATTATCAATTGGTTGTAAGTATGGATAAAAATATTGAAGGTAAAAAACAATTGATTTTTAGAAAACTATTTTTATGTGCACAATATATTAATCTTGGTAAATTATAATAATCAATGTTTATGAATTATTTTAATATAATTCGAAGATAATTTAATCATGAAAATATATTAAAATTAACCTAATGGTTTTTTCTAATCATGTATTGAGAATATAATCATTTTTATGCCTGAAAATACATTTCTCTAAAATATTTATTATTGGTTTGGTGTGTGGATATTAGAATTAATTTCCAAAACAGTGGGAAATTTAATCCTATTAAATTTATTAAAGATTTTTAATAAAAAAATTTATATTTGGTATAAATTTCAAATTATTTTTTATCTATAATTAGTAGTTATCTTGATATAAATCGTTTTTCCATGGTAAGGGTCTATAGGGATAAAATAGTTGTTAACCTAAGAAGTAAGGTTTAAAATATAACAAAATCATTTTATTTTTATTCGATTATTGTATGATTCCCATAAATGTATTATATTCAATGATTTTTCAATTTTTAGAAACAGTACCATGAGAGTGACATCATAATATTCTTTGGTTCTTAAAATTTATAAGTCTCCCACCCACTTCCATTATAAAATATAGTTTCATCTTCTAACATCTCCTCAAAAAATGATCCCATTATCACGAAAAAAGTCAACTTAAATACTCTTCCAACATCCATTTACATGATATTTAATTTATGTCCATTCATGAATAACAATCAATGAATCCTTGTGTTTCGTTCTGAAGTAAAATACCCGAAGAGGGGGTATATATTCTGATCAAGCTTTGTCATGTTTTATTCTTCTTAATCATCCACTAGATATTTTATAACCATATTAACATAATGGAATAAGTTTTATTACTATACTATTATTTTTCCATGTTATTGGTATATCCATTTTCTACTCTTTCTAATCTATTTAAAAAGGATAATGTTTCTTGTGTGTACGTGTGGACTGCCACCTCCACAAATTGATGTGCTTTATTTTTCAATTATTTTTTCTAGGGATAGTCATAAGAAGAGATTTATTAAATATATATATGAAATTTATAATATAATTTTGAATATTAAAGTTAAATTATTATTTATATTTCTTTCATTCCATCCATAAAAATATGGAAACATCACTTGTGTGTGTGTATAGACTAACTTCTCCAAAAAGTGATGTATGATTGTTTTCATCATCACCTTATATAGATCATTATATCAGATTATATAATGAATTAATACGACTATAGTGACATTTATTTGATTTTGGGGTTGATGAAACCATAACAATGGTCCAATTATCAGAAACATATAGCTGAATCATTCATGGAAAAGTGACCAGTTTTCTCCTAAAAGTTCATTTCATTGAAGAATTATTAATAAAGGATAATTTACATTTATAAAGGAATGATATATTGTAATATATGTGTGTATATTGTTATATAATATATTTATAAAAACATATATATTTATTATACATGAGGATAGAAAGTGTATAAAGAAAAACATGACTTAAGGTTAGGGTTTATGTTACGAAGTCATTTCTTTTTAATACTGTCTAAATTAAATTTAAATTGGGGGAATTTATATGATCCATATCCCATTATACCCATAATATTTTTATCCTCTGTTTTTATTTAATTTTTAATTATTACATCAATTTTAATATTTTTTGTTCTTAAAATGACCGAGAAAATGTTTTTGAAGAAAATACATACTTTTTTTATTTTCAGGTTGGGAATCATTCTCCATCATGTCCATGTTATTCAAAATATTTATAGAAGTATTTATCAATATATAAATTTTTGAGAAATATTTTTTTTCTAACATTGTCTTTCATTAATAATGATTAAAATTAAACTTTTCAAATGTTTTACATACGACTCAATTTTGACTTTTTATAAAATGGTGTAAATAAAGTTCTCTTTAAAAATATGCAGAATGAAAATATTATTCCATTATTTTGAATATAATATTTTTAGAATATTATTTTATAATTTTTCATGCTTTTTTTCAAATAAAATATTTTTTCACTATTATAGGAAATTTTTGTTTTTAAAAATACTGAAAGTAGAAGATATTTTCTCTATTTTCAATGAAATGTTCAAATTCTATATTAAGTGTATTTTTTAATATATATAATAATACTTTAAGGATTGTCATTATTCATTTAATATATGATAATATGATATTGTCCAATTTATTTCTTTTGATGGTGTAGGATGATGAAGTTTTAATGATGATCTTATAAAACCCATTTCTTTTTAGTGGATTAATTATGTTTTGATGGAATAAATATAAAAACATTTCATTTACAGATGTTATTCCATGATTAAATGATGAATTTTTATTATAATCTTATATAACACATATTTATAGTTTTCATTGTGTGATGGGTGGGCCTAAAATAATATATTCCTCTAATGCATTGGGTCAAAATTTATTTCTCATTAGATAACATGAACTAATATGGGTAGTATACCTAAATTATTAAGGGTCTATATCCACAATTATAGTATTTGATGTGTTCCTTGACAAAGGATATGATGAAATGGGTACTAAAACAATTCCTCCATCGGACTAGGTCCATTATTATAGTCTTCTTACTGGACATTGATAAAGAAAATGGTGTTTTATGAATACTGGTATACTAAAAAATTATATCTCATTCTTCTGTTATACTATCATCTCTCATGATTGATTATTAATGATTTTATAACCTTATGAATTAGGTCTTTTGTTGTGAAAAAATAGTTAAGATTTAACTTATGATTAATGATATATTAATGATTAGGTCTGAATTTCATTATTTATGGTCATATTCTCATTTCTTTTTGATTATCTTATACTCACTCTTGATCATCAATTTTTATCTACTATGTCTTCCATTGTTTTGAATCTGGGACCCCCATCTTGGGATTCCGTTTCCCCAGGTAGTGAAGAATGGTTTTAATTATGGTATGTCTAAGAAGGGTTATAAGTAAAAATAAATTAGTGTTATATATTAAATATTATTAATTTAATAAATTTATTATGTATCTTGTCTCCAGAGAAACTCTTTTATGATATTAGTGAATGTATTGTTATAATATATATTTAATATTCATATAAAAGGATATAATATTTTTATGTAATGTTTAAGTCACCTAGCATTGTTCTCAAATGACTTATAGAGTCTACTGGAAGATAGAAATATCCTCTACAATGATGATCTATCAAATAATAATAAGTATGTTAGATAATATTTTATCGGGGTGTTGTATTGTTTGTGTTTTTATAATATGTAAAAATATTTTATTTTTATGTTTTTGAAATAGGGTGAATTTATTGAACTCACATTAAAAAGTGGGATGGCATGTGTTCGAATATTTTTGGGGAAACACATTTATAGTTGTAATTAATGACAACGTCTATTTGAATAATCATGTGGGGGATGGTGTACCACACCATAAACACGTTCACACAAAAAGTGGCTCTTTTATTTTTCAATTTACTCCTTTCATTCCACAATGGTTTGAGGTGACCTTATATTTTCTAGTGGATCGATCGGTTTCTCTAGTTTAGTATAAGGAATAAATGGGTATTCTCGGTGGGGTTGACATGGTTTAAGTAAGATTAATCCATTTATCAAATCCGGCATGATCTTATAGACTTATTTTTTCATTACCAGGTGAAATCAAGGCTACTTATTTGATTTGGTTTGATCAAACAGAGAAGATAATATATAGAATATATATGGATTTCTATAAAACGTATGTACCAAATTTTTAGGAAAATGATAAATTATTTAAATAATATTTTATTAAAAATAAAATATTATCCCCATCGTATGGAAAAATCATTTCCAACCATTCCCAAAAACATGTAAATAACTCTCAAATATTGAAAATCATTTTATGTTTTTTATAAGCATCAAAGGAATTTTGTTGGTCCACAAAAACAAAGACCATTAAAACTTCTCATAATACAAAAATCATTTTCAAGTGTTAATATTTAATATGTAAAAGTGTCTAATAACAATCCAAACCTGTATATTAAATAGTATATTACAATAACTTTTTGTAATACTATGGTAGTGGTTGAAAATATACTCTTATAGAGAGTGACAACATAACATGCCTTGGTGGGCTCTATCTAATATCATCTTAGAAATACTATTTATAATAACCCATCTATATAACAAAAATATATTAATATTAGATAATATCAACATGTATATCAATATGAACATAAATGTTAGAATGGTGTAGAAATGTTATGATAATATTTTTAAGAGGAGGATTGAGAGGATTCACTTTATACTCGTGAAACATAAAATTGTGTTAATACTCTCATTAGTGATGACCAATACCTTTTATATTGTGACACTACATGTATATTACATGGTGAAAAATTGGAGAATGATGATCACATGTTTCATGGATACATAATCATTGCATTAGTAAATTAAATATTCCACACATATCAATATATTCCCACTGAAAATGAGATCTGGTATGCATTGGAGAACAAGTAGACCACAAAGGATGCGGAAAACAAAAAATTCTTAATAATAGAAATAGATTATTACAAAATAGTTGATGGTGTATGATAATCCAATAAAATATGCTTATATTTAGTTTTGTATTATAAAATTTTATGTTCTTCAATTGTTATAAACACCATTTTTAGTTCATTATATAATTTAATCATTATTTCACATTATGAATGTAATTCCTTCTTAAAATTAAATATTACAAGGTAAATTTTGGTACAACTCATGAAACAAAAAAATTTTCATGATTTTATTTTCATATTTAATTTTAAGGATTTCCATGATATGAGGAACATTTTACAATTCTGGAGCTATTGATGATTCAATTTGGATGATGACCAAAATGGGCCTTGAACCGAGATCATTATGGGAAAAGTGATATGGAAAACATCCAAATAAAATAAATGTAGAATCCATGATAAAATATCAATGAAGATAAATGTTTAACTTAATATGTAATAATTCATGGGTAACATTTAAGTAATAGTTTCTATAGATTATTTTGATGTTTAAATGGTGTTCTAGGTGGCCTAAGTTGGAGATGATATTCTGAGATATATATTGTGGTAGAGAAAAAGAGACAACCATTTCGATCATAACTTCTAAAAAACAACCAATTAGGATGAATGTTTTCAGGATTGGGGACATGAAAGAATAAATTTATTCTTATGTGTCCTATCCAAATTTATTCATCTAGAATAAAATTTTGTGACAAATGTTGAGTGGAATCACGTCGGATCCAATTTTTTCCCAAGTTTGGAAAAGTAAACTATCAATTAATTATTCACCCACCTATGCATACCATCATTAATTTAGGTGACATGAAATATGGGGGATCAAGAAAATACTGCCAAAATTTCAATTTAAGCAAATGATGGTAGTGTTTTGAGGAGGATGTGGTGTATGTTTTCATTTTAATGTAATGATATTAATTTAATGTTGTAATTGTATTTCTTCAATTGAAAGTTGTTCTAATCACCTTAACTTCTTAATAATACTTCAACATCTCATTTTTTGTTATTTTTAATAGAAATCATATGTTTAAATAAAAGTGTTCATTTATTCACATATTGAAGTGATAAATTCTTCACAAAATGGGAGAGTGTTCTTTATTTCAATGTTTTTAACTTCTTCAATTCTACCATAATGAGTCTACTTAATGATTCCATTGAGAGAATAGAATAAATGTAGGTATAAACCTATTATGGGTTTATCAAAGAGAGTTTCAAGGGGATATATGCAATGTTATTTCTCAATTTATAAACATGTATTCATTTATTATTCTATTTTTGAGTTTTTATGGAATGATTATCTTATTCCTCTTACTTATTAAATTTAAGAATCCTGATGTAAAAAATAACATCCTTTACATAAAAATTTTCATTAAAATGATCATCCATGTGTATACGTTATTATTATGTGTTTTTATGGGGTTTAATCATTAATTCATGAGTTTAGTTTGAATTTATTCAATAAATACTCATCGAGTAAATGAAATTGAAATAATTTAAAATAGAATTATTCTTCTCAACATTTTTTAAAATCAAAGGATCAACCCATTGTCATAAAATGAATTTACATATGTCCCATTTTTCAAATAATACCATCTATTATAAACCCAAAGGTGGCCACATCATTCCAAATATTGATATTATAATGTTTGTGTCTTCAGGTGTCTTCACAAGTATCTATGGATTTAATAACCCCAGATACATTACAAGTGATCACTTCAACCGTAAAAAACTTTTTAAATTTGGGTGACACCAAATTTTGGTTCCATTTTCAGTTACCCAAGTAATTCATTTATACAATCATTCTATTCTACAAAATTTCTACATTCACAAATAAATTTCTCTTATTTTTTCCCATTCTTTTTTTACATTTCCTAATGCTTGTCCACTAGTACTGGTGACCAATCAAACTGACAACTTATGGTGTATAGTCTTGGGGTTGGGGACTCAATTACAACTATGATTCCCTTTATATTAGATATAAATATTACTAATACACTTGATTGAAAAATTGATCTCATTCAAAAGGATGGTTTCCAAATTAATAAACATTTAATCCAAGGTAGGAACCAAATGGAAATCTAAATGAGGAAGCCCATAACATAGGGAGAGTAGTCAATATAACCATGAATTACTACCTCACAACTTCCTTGACTAATGTATCCTCTTGAATTATACATGCTTCTCTGGAATAATCACACTATTTATTCAAAACTAATTTCCTAAATATCCTTACATCCATTCATGAGATAAATTTAATGTTGTTATACCTTTATCTAAATGATTTAAATGACATTTTTGAGTCCATGTGCCCCACATAAATAAGTGTCACCTAAGATGAGGCTCCTTCTTTTTCTCACTGAAGGATCGAAAAATGAATTGGTTAACTAATATAATACTTCCATCAATCTAGTCCTAGGAAAATTTTTAAATAGAATTCAATAAAAATATATTTCCCACATCACAAAACATTTTCACATAAAAAGTATATTCAAAACATTTTTGAAAAAGATGGGGAGTCCATTTATAAAACATTAGAAAATTTAAAATACATACTAAACATGTTACCTTTCCCTAGATTTTCAATCCTTGATAAAGATCACATTTTTAATGACAGGTTGGGTCTTTGAAACAGAATATTTTTTGGGTAAAAGTCCCTCAAGGTAACATTGCAGTATTTTTGGGTGGATTTTGTTTGTTTACAAAGCAGTTTTCCATGAATAATTTTCTTGTTCCAAAAAAGTTTTTTACAATCTATGATGACAAAAGAACATTGACCAAAGAAATGATGATCTGGATGTGGTAAAAAGATCATATTATAATATGGAAAAGGAAGTAATTTCACAAAGAGAGGATTCATGGTTTGGAATTTGCAATGACCGGAAGAATTATGGAAAAGATTCATCCCGATTACGTCAAAGCATCACAAACGGCCGAGTTGAAGCGCATCGCGGCGGTGAAGGGATTTACGAGGGAGCTCCATGGCGAAGGAGCAAAGGAATGTTGACGGTGATGCTCCTTGATTATCATTCACTCTCATTTCACGAAGGTATTTCACGTAGCCCGTGTGCTTCTCGAAAGAAGAGTTTCACAACAGCTATTGAAGCTCTATGAAAGTTTTGAGCTCCACATTGGCTCAATGAGCTTCACGAGGGAAGTGTCCCTGAAACGACTTGAGCATCGCGAGAGTGCTTCGAGAGAGTGCTTCATGAAAAGGAAAGATCTTCATGAAAGCTTGTTTGAGCTTCATGAAATTGGGATCCATGCGATGTAGGGTTGTTTGCAAAGGTATTTCCAAAAGGAATTGCCATGTGTTTATGGGAAAGAGGGGTATTCATTAGTGGATGAAATTTAATCATCAACAGATCATCTATCAACAATTCAGGATGCATGCCTTCATGAAAATGAAGATACCTACAGGTCTATAAACAATGAGTGGATCTTATAAAGAAGCAGTGAGCTCACATCAGTTGAGAGAGCATTGAGTTCTCAAATTGTGAGTGGTTGTAAACTAGGAGGGGCAGTGAGTCCGCTTCGAACTTCTAAACAGTAGTGCGCTTATAGTTGAATTGGTACTCAGCACATTGTCGGTGTATGCTCCTTGGATGTAGCCCAGTGAGGGTGAACCAAGTAAAAATCGTTGTGTCATGTGCATGCTTTAATCTTTTCTCATGCTCTGCATCGGGAAGGAGAGATAAGAGGGTTTTGTCTAACAGAAAAACAAGATCAAAAGGGGTAGTTGTTTTAACTCATCATACCCTGATTCACCCCCCCCTCTCAAGGTATATAGCCTAGTGGATCTAAAAAAATTCATTGACATGATGTGTAATAGAACCTTCATAAACTATTCCCCAAATGTTTCTTAAAAGTATTTATAATTTGTGTCCAAACAAAAATAAACACGTGGATCATCACCTAATAATTAGAAGCCACCAATATACTGTGGAATTAAAACTCATAGTGATGAATAACATCTTAGCGAAAAACATTTTTCACTCACTAGGGTGGATGAGGAGATCAGACATAGGAGGGTCCATAAAATCCGAAATGGTAAACATGTTTTCATCATTTGTGAAAAAATTGACCACTATTCCAACAATTGTCCAACTTTCCCTTAAATAAAGTATATTATTTTAGGGGTACCACCATTGAAGATCAATGATCTAAAATTTTAGATGCCTTATTAAAAAAACTTCCAATACAAGGTAGAATGACCATCTCATCTTCTTTTGGAAAGATAACCAATAACACGCCCAATAACCTAGTCAAACAGAAGAATAAACATCTACCACTAAAAACATTCAAAACTATAATAAATTCCATCACATATCATCTAAAAAAAATATTAGTCCTCCCACTACCAAAAACCCATCCAACAACACACTAAACAACCAATCCAACAACTAATGTATCCTTATGGGACAATCCAACCAAAACCAACCCCTACCAAATCTTCCCCTCTCCTAATCCTTGAATAGTTGAGTAAAAAAATCTATTAAATGAGCTCTTTAGTTTCATCCGCTAAAAATTAATTTATAATCATTAAATCCAGAAAATCACCCATCTTTATTCTGGTCATCCCATACCTATCATCAAGGGGTGAATTGTGTTACACATTGAACTCTGATGAAAAACTAAAGGTAGTTATTGTATTAAGAAGTGGAAAATACATAAAAATTATGAAAAAACAATTCTAAAAACATTAAAATATTCAATATCACAAGAAAACTATGAATAAACACCCTTAGAATATGAAAAACCCAAAGAGAATGTTAATGAACCATAACTAACGAAAACAATCAAACAACATACTATATTCCATTAATACAAGAGAGAAAAATCTAAAACAAAATTGAATGAAAAATTGAGGGTAATCTTATCACATGTAGAGTTGAATATACCCCTTCAAAATACAATCCAAACCATTCCTACCTAGTAAATATAAGTTGAGGGCTTATACACTTTTAAAATGAAATTTTCACATAAAAACAATGTCCCTTTGGATAATAATGTGAGTACCTCTATTCAAGGGACCATTCCAATATATATGAAAAAACCTAGTAGTCCATTAATCAAAGTTGAAATAGGATAAATAATTTTTCAAATCTCTTTACGGTCTAAGATTTAGTGTTAACATTTTTTCAAATTCTATATATTATCAATTATGGATCTAGGAACTGTAAACCACATCTCTTACTCTTCAACTTTCTTATCATAGTGTTTGAGTTCATATGGAGATCTTAATGGATGTTTTGGGAAAATTTGAAATTATCATTTACCTTTATGAATTAAATATCATTGAAAATAACCCAATATTAGGCCTTGGAGATAAATCCCCCATTATCCTGAGTTATCCATTATTAGCAATAATCAACCTCGTTATCTAAGTTAGGAATGGTAAAATTATAATAACATTCTAAAACATGAAACTATATATCAGAATTTATAATACAAACTCACATGTTTGGGATGATTAATACATCAATAAGGTTAATTGGATAGGTATTGTTGATTGATAACCATTGGAATATTGATGAATTTTTTAAGGATGACTAAGTCAATATGAGATTTATTACCTTTGTTCATTTGAGATATATTTGCCACATTTGATTAAATTTATATTAGAACACCCCTATTATAATTTTTTAGGATAAAAAAATAAATAACACCATTGGAGAAATTAAAAACAATAAGTCCATACCAACTCATGACACTGATCTATTCAATGTGGTGGTTAAAACATATTTTCAAAATGAATCAATTTATTCAGAAAATTTGTCAGAACAAAATTTAGGTAATGAAAGGATCGATTATTATTTTAAAATTATTAACCGACATAATATAAAATTCATTTCCCTACATTCATAAATAAATTATAAATTATTTGGGGACAATCAAACCTTCTACTTTAAAATTTCTTCTTCCCTTGAAGACAATCAGGAGATAATATTTTAGGATGTCCTTGGAAATTATAAGGAAATACATTGATGGACCTTTATTACTATTCTAGTTATTATCCCACTCATTATAACTCACTAGATTCTTCTAGAATCTAACTCCCAACATGTCATCAAACTCAACAGATACTTGATACCACTCTTAATGATTTGGTAATAAAAGAACTTATTAAGATGTTGAACGTATGTATCCTTTACCCCATTGCTGAAAGTGAGTGGATAATCCCAATTTAAGTTATTACAAACAAGGATGTGATCACTATGATTACAAATGAGTATTGTGATATTCTCCCCACAATGGGTTGTAATGGATGTATATTTTTTATTTACTATTGGAAGATAAACTATTGTACCAATAAATACTATTTCAATTTTTCCTTCAATGATGAAGTCTTATAGAGAGTGGTAGGATAGTAGTTATATTATTTCCTAAATAGATAATCAGGTTACAACCATATCAAGTATTCCTTATAATATCAAATAACATCATCCATCACCTATCCATTTTTAACTTTCTACTTCATGCAAATTCATTTTGGGTTATGTAATTCACCTTGTACCTTGTAGACGTTCGTGTTGGGAATCAATGTGACATGGTGGGGGATTTTGTAGAGGTATTTTTCAATGACTAATCTACCTTTGTAAATACATTTAGGGATTCCAATAATCATTTGAAATGGTTTTTTCAATATGTGGGGATAAAAATCTCAACCTAAATTGTGAAAAAATCTATTTCACAGTAATGGAATAATTATGGGATATCTAGTCTCTAGTAGTGGGATTAAATTTTATTAATATAAATTTCATATCATTCTTCAACTTCCCACTCTAAAAATTGTCATGGATGTGAGGTACTTCTTTGGACATACTAGTTTCTATATAAATATCATTATAAATTTCAGTTCCATTTCTTGACAAGTTTTTTCTCTTTTATGGAAGATGATCTATTAATATTGGAATACTTCTTTTATAAATCATTTTAAACACAAAATTCATCTCTTATCTCTCCAACCATCATTCAATCTCTCAATTATAATCTTCCTTCAAACTCATGTGTGATGAGATTGTCATCATTGTTGGATCTGTCTTAGTAAAATATTATGATAAAGCCCCATGTGTAATTACTTATAAAATAAAATAATTAATTACTAAAAAATCAACTACACCATAAATGAAAAATAGTTTCTTACCATTTACGTTTCCTTAATAAAATTCCTGTAAAATCTCTTAAGATAACACATAATTTCCTTCACTGGACATTCAACATTAAAATACATTTTTGGAAAACAATATGCCAATACAATATTGATTTGGTGGTTCCTTCTTAGTAAAGTGTTTATATAAACATTAAGCATAAAAAGGTGTTGAAAATGTTGTATATGGTCACCTATTTTGGGTGGAATTTAATCAAAACTCAAAACTCCTTTCTGTGTGTGATTAATTTCTTGATGATCACCTCTATTCTATGAGTGATTGGTCGTGGTATGTTGACATAGAAAACCACTTGGTCATGGGTGGCATTCCAAAATTATTCAAGACCCATTCTCATAAGAAATTACCATTTTATTTCAAACACTATGTTTTTGATGATATATACCTCTTCAAGTTTTCTCCTAATCAAGTACATAAAAGGCGTGCTCTTGAGTTTGAATAATGGTCCATTCATATATTCACTCATAGAGAGAAATGTCGAGGCCACTTTTCTAAAATTAAAACAACTACAGAGGTACTCCAATGTGTTTTATACAATCTTAACCTTAGTATGGATTTCTAATAATTCATCCAATGTAGTCCAGGGTTTTATAAATTAGCCTTGATAACAGAAAAAATTAAATTCCCCATAATCCAATTTGGGTCATAGAAATAATTGATTGTTGGGAAATTGAATTCATCAAAACCTTTAGAAAATAATGTGTATATATCTACATCTTCTTAGTGATTGATTATGTTTTAAAATGGGTAGATTACATTCCCAACAAGTTCAATAACTATTTTGTTATAATCTAATTCTTAAAAGAATATGTCTTATATATATTTGGAATTTCTAGGTCTATTATCAGTTATCGTGCAACCCATTTTTGCAACCATCCCTTCTTGGTACTTGTGTTTGTGCATGGGATTTCTCACAAGTCTTCCAATACAAATGATCCTCAAACCAATGGTCAAGTTATGTTGGCGAATATAGAGATTATTCATATTCATGAAAAAATAGTCAATATATTTTGGAAATAATTTTCTAAAAAATAATTGGAACCCTTTTGGGCATATAATACTATATTCAAAGCCATCCTAGGAATGTCATCATATACGTTGCTTGATAGAAAATATTATCATTTATCACTTGAAATTGATAATAAGGCCTTTTGTTAACTGAAAATAATGAACTTTTAAATTTATTTGAAAAAAACAAAGAGTAAATTATGACATAATTTAATTGATGATTTTACGAGGGAGGATTATGAAAATAAAATGACCAATACAGATATATTTCAAGAATACAAATATAGGAGTCCCAAATTCAAAAACATTGAACGGGTTAAATTTGTGATCATTTATAGTTCCAAACATTATTCACACCCATGAAATTTATGCTTCAGATGGATAGGTCTTTACAAAGTAAATCATGTGTACCCTCATGGGGTAGTAGAGATTTAGGATCCCACTATTGGTCATTTCTTCAATTTCAATGGTCATATGTTAAAAACAATCATTGAATCAATCATTAAAAATAAATAGAGCAATATTTTTATAAGAGAGCCAATGACCTATACAAAAGTTGATAGATTTAGGGTCTATATCTAGCTAACAACATTATGAAAATCGATTTTTTGGAGGAAAACCAATCTCTACCTTTATATATTCACTCACGGTTTGGGGTCCCAAAATAAAGGGGAGTGTTTTTTTTTCTTTCATGTTTTTTTGTTTTTAGTTAAGGAAACCTCAATATATTTTCATCATGTACTGATTTTTATAGTCTGTATGATTCAATGTATGCTGAGATTGATGACAATTTAGGAAAATCAAATTTCTTCTAGGGGTAAAAAAACAATCATCATTTATGAGGCATCAACATGTGACATGGAAATCAAAGGAGTAATCCAGAACATCATGAAATTCAACTTCATCCACCAAGTAACTTTGTTCCTTGTATCATATTTCCATATCCTTTTATAAATTCAATCCCACCCCTCTAACCCCTTACAAATTCTATTTTCCTTATTGGGGACAATGTTATTCTATGTTTGGGGGAGTGAAAGTGATGATTTTTTAGGTCAAATAATACTTCTTAAGTATAAATGGATGGTAAAAAATTATCTAATGAAAACCATAATAATTCACATTATTAATATTATAAATGAATATAAAATAATTTTTCATTCCTTAATACTCAGTTTAATCCATGATTAAGATAATGAGCATAAATTTTGGAATGTTTTGTTGTATAATGTGATTTTTCACCATTTATATTTTAAATCAATTTAAAAAAATATCCTATCTCATGCAATTTGGATTGTGGGGTATTAGTTTGAGTTCATGTGGTCCCTAAAAAAATTACATAGGTTTGGTGATCATTTAAATTTTAACATGAGTACAAAAAAAATAAAATTTCACGTAGAGGAATGGATTGACCTTATGTGTTACCTTTGGCACCTTAGGATTGTGACACCATTGTTTTTTAGCCTAGTGTTATGAATTTTATCTCAATTTTTTGTAATTTCATTTTTTTATTGATTGAGTTAACTGATGATCCCCGATTATGTGAGTTTCACTTGATTCCATATGTACTTTTATCCTGAGAGTCATTTGAAAATTACCACTAAATGAGTTGACTTGATTGAGTGCATATTCAATTATCATATAAAATTTACAAAACAGAAAAAAACACACACCAAAAAAACACAAAAAACTGAATACTCACAAATGTATTAAACATTGATTATTCCTAGTCGTTCCATATTTTCCCCTTGAATAAAAAATAACCCTATGTCTATTTATATATACAACACATCATCATACTTAATTGAAATTGAATTTAATGTGTTGATATATTTGAACAAATGAAGGGTCTTGGACTTGAGATATTCTTATGGAAAAATCTTGTATTAGTTGATTTTTATGGGAATCAAAATTGATTGTAATGTGTCATTTTGATGATCATTGTATATGGAAATTTTCTTGGTAAATGTAATTGAAATTTCATAATTTTGAGATAATTTTTTCTCAGGACCAAAAAAACACATGTTGGAGGTGTAATTATCCACTAAAATGTAATGATATTCATTGTTATAATATATATTTTCAGGTGATGTTTTAATCATAAAAATCCTTTTTTGTGAATTTTACAATTTAAATATAATTTCACAATATGATTGTAATTGTTTCTTAAAATGCCATATTACATGGTACATTTTTTAACACCTCCTAAAACACCAAATGTTCTTGATTTTAATTTCATATTTAATTTTCAGGTCTCCCATACTATGAGGAACATCTTATCCATCAAGAGATACTGAAGAGTAAATTGGGAATAAGAACAATGTATTCCTTTAACCAAGAACAATGTAGGTGAAGAAAACTAGGCAACATCCCAACAAAATGACTTTTGATGACATGATACAAGCTATATGAAGCTCATATTTCAAATTTAGATACAATATATCATGTGAAAAAGTTCATTAAATAGTGTATATTTCTAATTTTGAGGTTTAAATGGCGTTCATGGCAAACCATGTTAGAGATTAAATTATGGGCCTGATTTTGTGGACCATAAAAATATACAACCATTTTGATCATAACTCTAAAACGAAACATTCAATTGAGATGAAATTTTACAGGTTTTTAGGTTACATCTGCATATTAAATTTATTCATCTATGTTTCACTCAACTTTAGCCATTTAGAAACTCTTTTTTTCATGTATGTTGGGAATATTAATGATGGTCTTGATTGTTTTTCATGTGATAAGTGTCCACTCATAATTAATTTTCCACCAAACTATGTATATCATCATTAATTGGTGTGACATGAACTATAGAGGATCAACCCAAGGATCTCTAAATGGATATGTAAGGAATACGTTGTTGTGTTTTTTGGTGTATGTGTCATATGTTTTCATTTTTTTTCTATTATCAATATGATGTTTTAATAACATTTCTCGAATTGAAGTTCCTATAATCACCATAGATTCATAGTAAATCTAATTTTTATCATATTATATTATTTTTTATAAGATTGTTATACTATTTAATTAATGTTTTAATTTATTCACACAGTTCAGATATAAATTAATTACACAATGATGGAGTGTACATTAATTCATTATTTTCACTTCTTCATTTCCATCCTCATAAGTCTACATTCCACATCCATTTAGAGAATAACATAAATGGAGGGATAATCCTTTTATGGGTTGATCAAATAGAGTATCAAGTGATTAGAATAGAAGATATTTATCACTAAATATATGTTTAAAAATTTATTTTACTTTATTTTTTCATTCAATGATTTTATTCTTCCTCTTACTTATTGAATTTTACCGCCCAACATTTATATTCTAACAAGATCCTTATCCTTGAGTGTTCATGAAAATGATCATCTCATTTTATAGGTTATTTGAATGTGTTTTTAATGGTATTTAAACATTAATTTATGTGGTTATTTTTAATTTATTGAATGAATACACCTCATGTTAATAAAATTGAAATAATTTACAACAAATTTTATACAATCAACCCTTTATAATATACAATAGTTAACCAATTCTCATAAGTTTAATCTACATTGGTCTATCATTAAAAAATTAACCCCATATAGTATCAACTTAGATTTGGCCACATCATAGACAAATATCCCTATTAGAATGTAACTGTCTTCAGGTTTCTTCTTATGTTTCTGAGGATTAGAGAACCCAAGATACATTACAAGTGATTTCTTCAACCCTAAAAAATTGGGTAAATTTGGGAAAGTCCTGTAAGCCAATCGTAGAGTATTTTTATGAAATAAAAAACATGTTTAAACACCTAAATAAAAACAAGATAAACATCTATGATGTTATATTTTTCGTGTACATTTTTGATAAATTCCCAAATTCTTGGAAGAATGATAAACATTATTGAAAATACTAGAAAGATGATATTTCCCTCAATGAGAATCATAACTACATACATATTTTGGATACATTTAAAAACTTTTATGAAGAAAATGATCCCATTATTGATAAACCCCAGGTCCTGATGTTGGATGGATTAGGTCTATATACATCCTCAATATTTTATATATATACAAAATACACTTTAAAAAGAAAAAATCAATTAAAAACAAGAGAGGAAAATGTTACATCTGTGGAATGGCGAGAAACATCTAATGATATTGTCATATCTATAAGAATAATTATATAAACAACAAATCAATGATTTAAATTGTATCCATTCTCTTCAAAGCTAATGTTCGTGAGTATTACAATTCTTTTTGGATAGATTCCAAACTTATACGACACATGTTCAACAATAATTCTATCTTCAAGAGGACCAAAGAAATAAATAAAGGGTAATCACTCTACAAGGGGATATATAAAAAAATTAATTTATAAGGGAAGGGTGTGATTGATATCATGTTTAACATGGTAAGTATTCTAACATTAAATTATAATTTTCATTTATTTGAAGTTTATAAGAACATATTTTGGTAGATCCTTTCAAACAGGAATAGTTATATTCTTGTATTTATGGAAATTACCTTTGTTCAATCAAAGGGTGAGATATTTTCTATAAACGGTAACATGTATTATAGATGATTTAAATTGAATATAAATATTGTTTTTGCTTACTTTATAGTGTCTATTAATTCATGTATTAATCATTTTGGTAAAATAAATTATAAAACAATGATTTACATGTCATGAATTGAATTTTTCATCACCTGGATGAAATAAAATCCTAAATATAAATCTTTCATGAAAGAAATAATTTAAAAATATAAAAAGGAAATATAATTTTGTAACTTTTATACAGGGTGATGTATATGATTTTCATGCTACTCCCACCAAAGGTTATAAAATGTATTGTGTTTCATTTATTGAAAATTGTTCTATATTTTTTCATGTTTTCCTTTTATATAATAAATATTAATTTAAAGATATGTTTACAATCTATAAGAATTAGCATCAATACCAATGAGATTATACAATTAAATCCCCTATATACGATAGGGGGAGAATATTATATTCAATTATTGTTTTAATCATAATGGGTCATATGTGAATATACTAATTCACATATGCCTCAATATAATATTTTCGATTATAAAAAGAATATAGAATTAATGGAAATAGTTGATTCCATGATGTCTATTTTAGCTATATCAAGAGGTTTTTATTTAAACATTGTTAACTATGTGTCACATCATACATATAATTCCAAGAAAAGGGAAGGATATGAATCTATATAAGTTATGGAAGCATAAGAAACAAAACATCAATTATTTAAATATTTTGGGTTGTAACATGATATTAAGAGTACATAAATGTAAATTGAAAAAGTTGGGAAAATTAAGATTTCATTTCATATTTAGTGGATATAAGGATAATTTACCCAACATAGTGATTAATGATTATAGATTCAAATGATTTATTAACATTTAATATAGTAATTATACCAAGAAATGTTATATTTGAGGAATCTAGGTTTATAAAATTACAAAATTAATTATAAATTGAGTAATCTAGATCAAATAAAAGAGTATCTCAAGATGGTACGATCAAAGAAGTTTATAAACGAAAATGAACTTGGATGCCCAAGACTTATGAATTTTAATTCTATATAAACATGTTTGAACTCGATAATGATATATTTGTCATATGAACTATATTTTTACCTAATATAGAGTATGATCCAATGTGTTTTAAATAAGAAATGTAATCTTCTAATTCTCTATTTTATGTAAGATATATATGATGAAATATTATATATAACTAGGCATAATTTTTAGGTATTTGTTGATCTTATTCACAGTTCACAATCGATATATTGTAAGTGGGTATTTATAATAAAAAGAATGTTAGAGAGTAAATTTCAATAATATAAAGGAAAATTGGTAACAAAAGGTTATACTAACAATAAAAAACGCAATTCATTTAATACGCATGCTCCCATAGGAAATATTTATTTAATTAGACATCACAACACTTTAACTTCCATATATAATTAAGAAATCTAGATAATTGAAATTAAAACAAAAATATTATTTAGTAAATTAGATGCCAAAAATATATATATATAGATATATATAACACCCTAAATGATTCATAATACTTAGAATATAAAAAAGGATTAAAATTTTGTATGGTCCAATTATTGTTAAAAGAAAACACCAAAAAAATGCCCTAAGAAATTTTATGAATTAAATTTTCCAACGAATTTTTAGTTAACTAAGATCATAAATGTGATTAATGTATGTTATATAATTATTGTGGTGTTTTTGGTTGTTTATAATTTTATGAAATGATAATATTTAGAATCAATATGAATAAAAGTCAATTTTATTTTGAAAAAATTATATAAAAACACATGTGAAATATGCCATTTTTAAATCATAATTGTAAAAAATTAAAAAAAACTATTTTTTCATATTGATAAAATTATATTAAATAAGTTATATATATGTTTTAATAATTTCATTATTTATAGGATTCTACCTCATATTATTCTTGAAGTTTGGTGTTTACAAATCCATGAAGGGCTATTTCTCAAGCATAATATTCAAGGGTTATTAGGCGTATCAGGTATTCCATGACAAGTACAAGGCATGATATATCATATGTATATACAAATTTGAACAAGTATACAAGTATTTTTTGTTATGTATAATTGGTTTTGCTTGAAAGTATACTCAAATATATTAATGGTGAAATGGATTATTCTATATCTTATATTAGAAAACCATTAAAATTGCGAGGATATTATGATTTAAGCTGAAATACTAATCTATAAGATCACTCTTATATGAGTGGTAAGGTTTTTCGACGTAGAGTTGGAGTGATATTTTTGGGATTGATTGAGAAAACATTTATTATGAACTCTATAATGGATTCATAGTTTAATGATTTATAGGATATTATAAATGAATCTTTACGGTTTAGATCTATTTTATCAGATATTCCATTATGTCCCATGATAATTTCATTGGTTGTTATTATTTTTATATATGATTTTATTATTTTTTTATGTTTATATAATTAACAGTAAAGATAAATCTATTTATGTATTTAAACAATATAAAAATGAAGTTGAGAATCATATCAACAAGTGAATTAATAGGCACAAGGTGTGATAGATGAGGTTAAAATAAATCACCATTCAAAAAAAGTATGAATCATGTATGGAATAATTAACTAAACTACACCTGGTTACTCACCATAATAAAATGGAGATATAGAATGGAAAAACAAATCCTTAAATGAAATGATAAATTTTATGATAAATTGCATCGGTTTACCAAACAAATATGAATGGTAATATCTTTTAACTAAAAATAACCTAATAAATAGACTACCCCATCATATGATACAAATTATCCTCTATGACATGTGGATGGAATGAAATAATATATTTAAATATTAAAATGTATGGTAGAGTTTAGACCATGTTGTAGTTCCAAAACCAAAAAGGGATGAATTGGGCCAAAACGTTGGATTTAATTTTAATTGGTTATGCAATAATATAAATTTCTTGTCTCTAAGTTACTGAATATAGAAATACAAAATAATATGATAATTTAATTAATGGATACTTCATTATTTGAAATAAGGTATCTATATTGAATGAGAAATGAGATGAATGAGAATAGTAAAGGGATAATAAATAGTGTGTAGCAACGTGATTTAATGGGGGAAAACCTGGAATAAGAAAAAAAATACTTTGATCTCTTTGTCCATTGGACCATAATCTCTAACATATTTTTTATTAGTGAATATATATCCATTTTCCTTCCTATTATACTTGAGAATTTGTTGATATTCCTCTGGGAAACAAACTACATAGATGTAAATATATATTTATAATGAAATTGAAAGTTGATGGAACAATTAATAAAAAAAGGCTAATCTTATGGTGAAGGGGTACCAAAATGGAGGAACATGATTATTTCAATGCATATTAAAATATTATAAGGGTTGAATCTATATGTATCTTAATCACTTTAATAGATTTAAACAGTAATTAAATACATCAAATGGTTGTTAATATTACATTATTAAATGGTTTTTTAGTAGAAGAGATTTACGTGGAACAGTCTTACATATTTAGAACACTTGGATAATAAAATGAATTTTCTCATTTGGTGAAATGTCATTTTGGGTTAAAATAATCACATAAGGAATTCCATATGAAGGTTGATCATATAATGTTACCAAATAGGTAGAAAATAAATGGGTCTGATAAATGTGTGAATGGTAGAAACACTCAGGATGGATGTGTCATTTTATACTTGTATATTAAAGATATGATCATATTTAGAAGAAATATAGATATCATCAAAGTCACCAAAAGTGTATTCACATGATAATATACAATGAAAGGTCTATGAGTATCAAATGAAATTCTTTGAATTAAAAAAACATATAACATTTAATGGGTTGACAATATTAATGGCTCATTATATTGAGAAGATTCTATAGAAATATCATAATCTTGATATAATACCAGAAAATACAGTGATTCATATTATTATATATCTTTTAAAAAACAATGGTTAATTTAATGTCGAGTTATAGTTTTCTATTATTCTAGTTAGTTTGTTGTACATAATGAATTAAACTATACCCCATGTTATTTTTTATTCATAAAGCTAAGTTAATTTTCTATAAATCCCAACAATATCCATTGGATTGCAATGAAATTAGTTTTTCTGTATTTAATTTTGTTATAATGGATGAGATAATAACCTAATACCCAAGATTCCTATATAAGATAGGCCTTTATTTTTGTTTATAATGAATAATAAAGATGAAAAAATACCTCAACTATAATGTGGGACTCACATTCTCTATAACTCCCCTCCAATAAAATGTACGTAGAACATAGGATGGATAGTAAATAAAACATAAAAAACATTCCTGCACTCCTAATACCCCCCTCAAGATGGACAGACCATCTTGAATACATAAAAAGGGACAAAAAAGAATAGCATCATTGTATACACTACTCACTAGTTTTTCTCCACCAATTGTGAACCTACTCATGGAATCTAAAGAGCAGATAACCATCATAGAACTCTCTTAATCTAATATTGTGTAAGAAACTTGATTTAAGATGTTCGATAAATGGAGCCTAAAAATTCCTCCAAATGGCCTGGTGAAATGGTTTGTAACAAACAGAGAGTAATTGGTTAGGTGAAATGGTGTCTGACTAGAGGACCACAAAATTCTAATGTGAAATGGTTTTAAAATTTCAGACCCATATTGTCAAGGTGAAACAAGTCCAAACATTGTGAAAACTAAATTGATTCTAATTTACACTAAATGGATTAAGACCAATAAACGAGAAGCATAGAACTTGATAGAGTAAAAGAATCCATTTCGCAGCTGCTTGTGCTTATAGCGACAAGAGATTTCACCAAGAGAGGAGACGTAGAATGTGAAGTCATGCTAGAGGGACAACATTAATAAGTTCATCCTGAAAATATTGGTAGTACATAAAGGAGTTCATTCATAGGAGGTGTGGATTGTTTGGCACATGGTGGGGGTGTTTGGATTGAGTGGTGGAGCACAGTGGCCATCGTGAGTGTGGGGTGGTGTTGAAGATGTGTGTCAGGAAAGGGGGGCTGTTAATTACGATGTCGTGTGGGGAAGAAGGTGGACCATCGATGGTATCGAAAGTCTAATTGAAAAATACATATTTGGTGTTTGGATTGTGTGGTATAAGTGAATTATTTATATGGAATTTTTGACCAATGATATTATGAATGCTATCCCGAATAGTAAAAAGTTTTTCCTGATTGCATCATCATTGTGCGTGGTGATGTGCTAGATGTAGGTGGCCATCTATTGATCTCTACAATTTTTCTCATCTGGTGCACTATGTAGGGATGCGCGTTGGGAAGGTAAAATGGTGAAAAAATGGGGGAGTGTGTAACAATGAATGTGTACTTGAAGATTATGGATCATGGTCCATAGGGACGCTACCCTCATTGATGAAAAAATATGGTGATTAGAGGGTAGATATTGGAAGGTAATGTTTGGATTTGGATTCCTTTGATATTATATTATAATGGAGGAGAGTTTAACCCAATACCAATGATTTCCCTATATATGAGTCATTAATGATTATTTAAAATGAATAATATTGTTGAAAAAATGCTTAAACTTCTATGTGATACTCACATGATCTAAAAAATATATACCAAAAACATTTAATTAAATTATAAATAGATTCCTATGGTACTAGATGACTATAGTAATTAGATTGGGATAATTAGATTAAGATACACTCAAACCACAAGGGGTAGTGTGTTTACATATCATGGTGTATCTATATCTTAGAAATCATTTATACAAATGTTTATTGAATGATTAAAAATAGAGATAGAGTTTATTTTCTTAGACAAGGATAAATAAGAAGTAGAATAGTTTTAGAACATCTTGAAAGTATTTTTATGTTTTCCAACACATATTCACGTTTTATTATTCATTATAATAGTCTGGATGTAATGTAAAGGTAAATCAATGTCATATACAATAGAAAATTTTTCAATATATATGACGATGACATGAATCGGATGGAAAACTACAGTCTTAGAGGATTATTATGATTTACTATGCCAATTAAAAAAAAACAAATATGTTTGATCCTTTTAAAAAATGTCTTAATATAGAGGTTTTATAAAAGTCAACAAAAAGAATGTGTTAAAATCCTATTAAATAAATTTTTCATTGTGTCCCCCTACCTGGGATGACTATAGTTCTCAAGATCTAGTTTCAAAGGGAATATTATGTTATGATGAAGGATGAAATACTCTTTTATTAACATCCTTATGATGATAATACAATTCATGGAAAGGATAATAATAATATATTAATTATTTTCAAATTTAATCAATGTTCTGAGAATTACCTATGTGAGTATAAAGTAGGAGTTCTTAAAAGATAATATTTAGGCCAAATTATTTAAAATAATCATTCATAGAGGTGGTTTTCATAGAAAATAATGAACATTAATTTTATAAACAACAATATTTGATAGATTATAGTGTGAATATAATTATTAAAATTGCATGAAAAGTAAACAGATCAGAGAAATCATGTATAATTATTAATTGAAAAAGTGAAATATGATTTATTAAGGAATTTTGAATGTTGAAAAACTACTTATCCTATTTAAATTAACCATATTTATAAAATTACAAAAAAATTACATGGAAGATAAATTATTTTTTACTTATGTGAGGAATGATTAGATATATGTGAAAAAATGAAAATATGAAAAGTTGGGGCTCAATTGGTGAGTTTCAATCAACCATAACAACTTCCCAATATCCATTTCTTTTTTTTTCAAACATGTTTTATATGGTATATTTCCCAAAAAATCTACATATAATATTATTATTTTAATATTCCTTTTCCTATTCTTATAAGTAAAAGCATGCTCCCCTCTCTCTGAATAATCATTTTCTCTATCTATCAATTCATAAAAAAATTATCATATGTTCTCCATAAACAATAATAGTTTAAAGTGTATTTTTTATAAACATTTTTATTTTCATAGTGTTATTGGATTCAAGGTTTCATTACTCAATAAAATAGATTCATTCTATCCTAGCAAGCAATTTCTTGCAACGTTTCTGATGTTAAGGGGAAGAAATTTTTCTTAAGGAAATAATGTGATTTTTATGGGAATGGATTTAACATTTTTTATTTTTTATATTATTTAATTATATATCTCTTTCCCATTTTCATAACTCCATTCGCAGACTAACTCAGATTACATGATGAAAACCTATTGTATTACATATATAATTTCTCGATTGAGTCTACTAAAAATTACCTAATTATATTTCGTATATAGGGCAGTTTAACCTTCTTCTATTATATTTATATAGTTTGGGGATATGTAACCTATTGTATTTAATATAAATATTGGTCAACACTTCCTCAACTATATTTATATAGACTATGAATAAAGACCTTATTGTATTTCATATAATGATGAGTCAACCATTTAACTTATTTCATATTATAATAAGACACCCAATTGTAATATATATATATTTATCATCAAAAATATAACTGTATTATATATATAGGAATTGAATCTACAATAATAGATACCCAAACATAGGGTGGGGGTAATGGGATGTTAATCGTTTAGTTCATTCATTTTTTATAAAAAATTATTCTATATTTTTTTTAAATCATACACTCTAATGAGTCTGGTATCATGTTCATAATCCATTAATTTTTAAATCACCTATTAGATTGAGGAGACTAATTGAGTGATTTTGTATCGATGGGATACCAGGGTATAATAGGTGTGTTCACTACCTCCTTGTGTAGGCATCTAACCGTTTCTCTCGAGCGTTATTGCAATTTTTCCCCTAAAATTGTATTATACATCATCTATGGTATGTAGCATGGATTTAGTGCTTCATTCCTCCCACATCGATGATAGTATTGGATATTAGGACATGTGCAATGGATGAGAAAAGATATGGTATTCGGAATTCACCTCACTACAACATGGTCTCTTAGGTATAACGTAACATTTATTCACCTCCTATAAACACTAATAACATTCATAAACTTATGTATATGTCCATTATTGGTTCTAAAACGAGGTGTATTCTACCTCTCCCACATGATAGATGTTGTTTTTTTCATTTCATAGATAACATGATTGATTAATTATTTCAAATTGA
This sequence comes from Viscum album, assembly GCA_963277665.1. Lineage (NCBI taxonomy): Eukaryota > Viridiplantae > Streptophyta > Magnoliopsida > Santalales > Viscaceae > Viscum > Viscum album. Next base: position 1,034,177,599 of record OY728125.1, read on the forward strand.
AATCATTAACACACCGAATTAGGTTGTTTAAATACTAACTAAAAAATCCATGGATTATATATTTTACTTTTGTTTCATAGTTATATCCTAAGAAGAAAGGTAAAATATTTCCAACCAAACTAATAAGGTTTATCATATAAAACCATTATTGAACATAAATCATTGGTGGTGGATTATCCTAATGTAATTACTTATGGATGGTTAGTGTGTCATCCACCCTATTCCAATTATTAAACGTTTTAGTTTTTTAGTGTAATGAAATTGGTTTCTATTATTATTATTATTGTTTTTTTATTTATGTTATGATTGGAAGGATTCTTCGAAGATGTAATCTAAATCATAGGGATATAACTTGTTTATTATTATTAGACAATGAATCAGTTCTTATTTCTATGGAAGACGATGTTTTTTAGAATATTTTAATTTTTCACATATATATATATTAATAGTTAATTAATAAATATTCTATTCAGTACTATTTATATCATTTGTTATCATTTTTAAAAAATATCTGAGTGGTTACTTCTATCTTATTGTTCAAATTTCAAATTTCATGATATATATTTTTATTATTGGTTGTTTATTATAGTTTATGTATAATTTATTTTCCTTGAATTAATTGGCATATTCAATGATCAAAGGTGAGGGGTTATAAAAAACCATTATGAGTACATATTTTCCCAATATACTTTTTGAGAAATGAATGTTTTTTTAGGATATAGAAGATGGAATATAATTTTAATATCTACCTATAAGTATAATACATGTATGTTATTATTGTTATTATCATTTTTTATATATTATCTATGTAATTTATCTATAATATGAATGTGTCGAATAAAATATTTTAACATTTTAACTTTGTATTAAGGTCATTAATTATATCATTACTGAGAATAACTATTGTTGGTTTATTATAGTTTAGTGGGTCCATTAAAATGAATCTAGAATCCTATATAGTTTTTTTTCTACAAAAAGTATTATTGAATTTTGATAAAAACTATTATTTTGTTTTTAAAAAATGATGAATCATTATTTTGGTTTGAAATTCATTATGGGGTGTTTGAAGTTCATAATCAGGCCTTACATTTCTTTTTATTTTTTTACAAAAAATATTTTCTATTTTTTAAAATAGTACTCAACAATGATTCATGGACAAAGTTCCCAATCCCAGACATGATGTAGCATCTAATGGGCTAAGGAGATTGATTGTGCAATTTAGCATCAACTGGATGGTAGAGTGCAATGGGAGTGTTTACTGTCTACCAGAATAATTAACTGACCCCATTCCTCCCACACCATTCAAATTTTCCCCAAAAAATGGATTATTTATTTTATTTATTTTATTTTCCATCGAGATAGTGATCACTTCCTCTCAAATAAATACCATCCTTTAATGGGGGGATATGTAAACTAACACATAAAAATTTGGTATTGAAGACACATCTCACAGCAACATGGTCTCTTCTACATAGCTCAATGGTTCCTCACATCATCCCAGACCCATAAACCACCTTCTTCCTATGGATCTCCGCTTCATTGGTCATGGAATATGGTCTGTATCCCCCAGATCAAATTATAGAATTGGTTTTTCCATTTTCTAAATAGTATACTTGTTTTGTTGTTTCAATTAGAAAAATTGTGCACATGTTAGTTCACTACACTGGTGATAACTAACATAACAAAATAAGTTTCCTTATATATATATATATATATATTGTATCCTAAAGAAGAAGTTCAGAATTATCATTCTGAACTGATAAGGCCTTTGATATCTGACCACCATGGCATGTACATGAATGGTGAAAATGTATCTAGAAATATTTTTTTAGAGATTTTTGTACCCCCACCTTCTATTTTTTGTATGTTGTGGAGTTTTCCAATGCAGTGGATGATCTAAATTTTAATTATAGATGATTTGGTTTATTTTGTGACTTAAAAGTATCATCATAGATTAAGTGGACAATTCTGGGATGTAAAATGTTCGGTATTATTTGATGATGAAATAATTTGGATTTTTGGGGTAATATATGGTTTTATCCTAAACCAATAATTTGTAATTAAAGGATTACATTGAATTTTTTTAATAAATGTTTAAATATTAAATTTTTAAATCATATGATAATATTTTCAAAAAAATGGTTTATTTTATCTTAAAGATCATGTTTCAAATATTTTGATTTATATTTGGATTAGGGTTTATTTTTTCTACTTTAATTATAATAAAATACCATTAATAAATTATAATATTTTATGATTTAATAGTAGAGGAATTAAAACTCTTTTTGAGTATAACATCTCTCATCAAACTCGATGATTCAATGATACTATTTGAGGCGTTGAAAGTGGGAATACAATTATAGTATCTACTTCCACAGATATGATATCTAAGGTTTATTACTATTATATTTTTTCAATTAGATTCTTCATATTATCAATTTATAATACTAATGGTTAGGATAGAACATTTTAACATAATAAATTAGTAATAATGGATTTGATCCTATCACTTTTTAGAACATCTATTGATTTATTTATTATTTTTCAATGAGTTCATACTAATTCTTATAGTAATATAGATAGATATTTTTCTTATAACAGAAGTAGGAATTACTTATGAAAAAAATATTTTCATTTTTTATCAAAAAAAACTGAAATATTTATTCTATTTGAAATATTTTTTTGTGTTTATAGTGCATAATTAGATTATCCATTTCATTATCAAATATTTTTTTTATAAAACGTTTTCATTATATTAGAATATAATTTTATTTATCCTAATGATCTGATATAAACATTGATATCTGTGATATCCTCAAGTAGAATTTATAATTTTTCCTTCTAGATTAATACATCAAATCATATATAATGGGAGCATAGAACATATGGTTAGGTTTTTTCTTTTTTCACAAAAAAAATTATTTCCCCTCATTTTTAAAATAATATTCCACAACAATTAAAGATTTATTTTTGGAATCAAATAATTTCTATTGCAACAAAAGGAAGAAGTATATCGACTACACATGTTAGCATTAATTGGATTCTACAGTTCACTAATGCTGTTTACTATCTCTTTTCATGAGTAACTAACCATTTTCTCTAATACGATTCCCTTGTATTCCCTAAAAACATATCATTCCATCTATCATGGGTCTATTACATTGATGAAGTTATTTATTCCTCATACATTTATGTTTTCATTGGTTCTGGGGACTTGTAAACGGGAATATAAAATATCTGGTATTGAGGATATGCCTCACCACAGCATGATCTCTACTATGTAGTTCAATGATTCCTCACCTCTAAATAACTCCACAAACATTCATTAGCTTATGAATTATTCCTATACTGGTCTTTGAAATTGGTCTCCACCCACTAACACAATAGATTTTGTTTTTATATTTTGTAGACAATGTTCTTGATTAATTGTTTCTATTAGAAAACTTTCACACATGTGACTTCACTATAGTAGTGAAAACTAACTAATCAATTGTCCTCTCCATTTACATGTATTTTATGGTTGTATCCATAGGTTCAAGTCAAAATAATTCTTGATTAACCAATAAGGCCACTCTAATCCAACCATAAGGTCACTTAATTCATTGGTGATGGCGTACCCATATATATTTATTAGTGGATAACCAATGTGTCTTCCTCGCTTTTATAGTTTTTACGTGTAAATTTTATGAAATGTTGTAAGAAGACCCTATTTAAATTATAGTACCTTTAATTTATGTTGTAATTGGAAGGATTTCTTATATATGGAAAAAACATTAGAGTACTTGGACTTATTTGGTATTACCAGATGATGAATCACGTAATATTTTTTGAGAAGAATTTTTTTGTCAAAATATGATACATTTCATGTACAATTGTTGATTTTAAAAAGATAATTAATAAAATTTTTTATTTATAAATTATTATATCATATGATATTGTTTTCAAAAAATATCTGATTTGTTACTTCCAAATTGATGCTCATGTTTCATGTTTCATGTTTCATGATGTATATTTGTATTGTTGGTTATTTGGTCTAGATTATACCTAATTTTTATCTTCACTAAATTAGAATATTCAATGATCAATGGTTACAGGAATATAAAAGGTATTATGATTACATCATTTCCCACCACACATTATAGGTTAGTGATGTGATTCAGGTTATGAAGGAGGAAATGAAATTATAATATCCACTTTTGAGTATAGTACTTGTAAGGTAGTTTGTTGTTATAAGTTATTGTCTTATTATAGTTTTTATTGATGTGTAATTTCATAATTAAAGCTGTAACATTTTAATATAATAACTCAATAATAAAGAATTTGTTTTTATCACTATTTCTAATTATTGTTGGATGGTTTTTTTTTCATTTAGTGGTTTCTTGCCAATGCATCTTGTTACCTATATAGTTTTTTATTTCATTACTCAATATAGGCTTGTCTTATGATAAAATTTTGTTTTATTTTTTTATAATATTGAAATATTTTCAATGGATGAAATACTATGTTTTTGATTATAGTGAATATTTCAGCCATCAAATTCATTGGAAATTGGTATTATGATAAAACAATTAGATCCCATTAGAATATAATTTTATTTATCATAAGGTGAGACACACAACATGGTGTCTTGGTTATCCTTATGAAGATTTTAAAAATTATCATACTAAAATTATATGGATGATCATATCCCATGGAATCTCTATATTTAGGGTTAGGTACATTAATTATTTATAAGAATCTATTTTTTATTCTTCAAAATGTTACTCCACAATATTTCTAGGTTTATGTTCATCATACCCTACTATATAACCTAATGGAACAAGGTGATAATTTTTGGAAATTAGTATAAATTAAATTTTTGGGTGCACTGATAGTGTTTACTATCTCTTAAAATGATCATATGGCCATTTCCCCCATATAATATTCCCTTGTTTTCCTAAAAATTACATTGTTCCTCATAACCAGTTCTTGTGCTATGGAAATTTTGACCTATTCACCCCCCATATATTTAATAATTGGTGGTTAGGATATTAAAAATATAATGTAAATGCATTGTTGTTGAGGATGAACAACACCACAACATGGTCTTAACAAAATAGTTTAATGGTTCCTCAGATTCTCCCAACACCATGAACCGTTATCACCTTATAAAAAAATCCATTACTTTACATGGAACAGGCTATCCATCACCTCTATCTCACATAGTAGATTTCATTTTTCTATTATGTATGAATTGACCTCGAATAATTATTTAAATAGTAAAACTTTCACACACATGAGTTCACCTAAGTAACATTAACTAACTACCCACGTGTTGGTTCCTTTTAATTTTATTTCATAGTAGTAGCCTTATATTGTAGTTGAAATTTTTCATTTTTAACTAACAAAGATGATTATATTTAACCATCCTGAAACATACAATGTTAGTGATGGAGTACCATGACATATTTATCTATGATAGGATAGCATGGCATCCCCCTTTTCCAGTTTTATTACAATGTAGTGTTACTTGATATATTGACATGAAGTGCTGTTTTAATTATAGTTTCATTGATTCAGGTTATAACTGGAATAATTTGTTAACATTTCATGGAAATTAATGGGATATAATATTTTCTCTATTATTAGAAAAAATAACTTTTTATTTATAGGTTATAAGATGGGTTTTTTTAATCTTTCGTAATTTTTCATGTAAGAGGCTTATTTACTACATGTTAATTACTAAAATTTTAATTCATAACATTCGTTATCACCTGTTACATTTTTCAAAAAAATTTAGATTAAATATTTCTATATTGAATATCATATTTTTAATTTCATGATGTATATTTGTACTAGTAGTTTTTTCTAATTTGTCACCATTAATGAATTAGTATATTCAATGATCAAAGGCCAAGAGGATGTAAAAAATCATAGACTATAAAATTTCTCAATATACTATTTGGGTCTTTGAAGATTTTATTATGGTGGAGGTAATTAAATTAAAATATATTCTTCCAATGTTAATACTGTTTAAGATGATTATTATTACCAATTTTTGGATTCATCTTGTTATTTATATGTAATATGGCAGTGTAGGATGTAACCTTTCAAGAGTATAACTCGTCAATAATTTATTTGTTCTTATCTATATTGGAAAAATCAACTGATTATTATATTGTTATATTATAGGTTCTTACCAATGCTTCTTGTATTCTATAAATTTACAAATTTCCTCCAAGGTGATAGCTAGTGTTTATGCCTTTGTGGGGTCTTGGTGGAGGTCTTGGGTTCGATCCATGTAATTTCTAGTAGGTGTCATATATTTTCTTTGTTCCATTATAACCCCTTAGACTAAAAAGTATTAATATAATGATAACATTTTCTGACATGAATTATGCAACATGTATACTATAATATATTTTTTTATGGGATAAAATATTGATTTGATTTGAAATAAATTTTTAAAGTATAGAGTTTATATTAAGAATATATATTTCATTATTAAATGTTTTTATGAAAAACCTTTTACATTACATTAATATTTAATAATATCTAGATTATATATTTAATAGAGACAGTAGATTATATGTTTTCCTTAGGAAGAATCTAATTTTTTCTGCTGAATCGATAAGGCCACTCAAATCACATTGGGGGTCGAAACTCAGGGTTATGATCTTTATTTACAATATAATAAAATTATTTTATATTTTATAATGTCATTTTCACTGATGATCATGGGTTTATGTTCATAATACCTTACTTTATTCTACACCTAATGAACCTAGGATATCAATAATGTATTTTAGCATCAATTGATCTCTGGGTGTGCCAATAGTATTTAAAGTCTACTTCTGTGAGTATCTAAAATTTTCCCTCATGAAACATTCAGTTATTTTCCCTAAAAATGGATTATTCATTCTATCTAGTTTTTGTGACATTTATTTATTGATCGCTTCCTCTCCCATCGACAATAAAACAATTTGGGACATAAAAATTGACATAAAAATATTTGGTATCAATGATGCACCTCACCACAACATGATCTCTATCATATAGAACAATGGTACTTCTCATCCTACAAGCTCCGTGAACTATCATCTTCATATGGTTCTGTTTATACATGTTTTGGGAATAATTTCATATCCACCTTCTCTCACATCGTATAATTAATTTTTTTCCATTTCTAGAAAATGTGCAAGATTAATTTTTCAAATGAAAAGCATTTACATAGATGAGTTCAATATTGTAGTACTAAATAAATATTCAAATAATAATTCTATCTACACATATTTCATGGATGTATCCTTAGGTAGAATATAAAAGTTTTCTTACTAAATTTAAATTTATAATCATATATGACCATCATGTAACTGAAATTATTTTTGTTGGATTATCTGTGAATATTTATTTGTGGGAGGTCTGTGTCTCTTCCCACAGTATCGAGTTTTTTCATGTTATAATGAATTTTGATATTGTGGCAAGGGTTTCTATATTAATTAGATTTTTATTTGGGTTTTTTATTTTGTGGTTCCTTCACATATATCTTGGTCATTATAGGGTGTAATATTGACCATGGATTATGGATATCCCTCAAGAAAAAGTATTTAGTTTTTTGGCTAAACTAATAGGCATAACTTATCCAATGGGAGGTTTGAACTCAGGGTGATATTCATTATTATTTTTCAAAAAAACTATATTTGTTAAAAAAAATTATCTCAATCAGGTTAGGGTTTGATATCCTTCTATACTTGTTACAGCAACCTATGATTTGAAGATATTGATTCTTCAATTTGTCATCAACATGATACTAGGGTGCACTGGGAGTGTTTATTATAACCTTCATAAGTATACAAACTTTTTCCTACTAAACCCTCCCCATTTATATATAAAAATGAATTAATACTTCTATGTATGATCCATGTCATGGAATTAGTGATCACTCCCCTTCATTGATGTAGGAGTTGGTTATTAGGACTTCTAAACTGGTAAAAATGAGATTCGGTATAGAGGATGTGACTGACTGAAATATGATCTTTTATATATAGATAAAAGTTTCCTCAACTCCTAATAACTGCAATAACCTTCATAATTTTATGGATATATCATTTATTGGTCATATAATATGTTGTCTTTCTACACTCTCTCATATTATAGATTTTATTTTCTTATTTATATAGACACCATGCTAGATTAATTATTTCAAGTGGAAAATTACATGCACGCACAGGTGATTTCCCTTTTGTAGTGACAATTGAAAAATTAAGTATTAATTCCTTATACGTTTTTTTGTAGCCTATATTAGAGGTTAAAAATGTTCTTTATGAACCAATAATGTTACTCATAGTCTAGTAGGTCTGCTTCAACATCTACTAATAGATATTTTGATTTGGAAAGATATATCTATTGATTTTGTGTCCACACATCCAAAATAAAAGGGATATGATGTAATTTTGGTAGTGGTGAATATATTGAGTAAATATTCTCAGTTTATTCCCCTATGTAAACATTATACAACAAATATTGTTGTCAAAGAGTTTATGAAGGAACTAGTACATTTACATGGAGTATCCAAAGGTATAATCTGCTATAGAGAATATTTTTTACCTGTTGATATTGGTAGGAACTCATTATGATATAGGTTACTCTTTTGAATGTGAGTTATTATTATCGCCCTTAATCTAATGGTTAGATAGAGCTTGAAAATCGGTGTTTAGAAAGTTATTTTAGGTTTTTCTCTTTGGAATATCCATGTTAATTGGTAATGTGTTTTTAATTGGAATATTACTACTAGAACATTAAATTTCATACATCTATATTGAAGACACTAGTTGAGATTATCTATGTCCATAAGCCACCTCATTTTTTTCATTATACTAGTAGAAATGAATTGGTCACGATAGTTATAGAAGCACTGGTTGACTGAGATGATGCTTTAATGAAGCTCTGAGAAAACCTCAAAGGAGCATAGCACCTTATGGTCAAATTTGAAAATCGCCATCGTATGGAGGTGGAATTTAAAGTTGGTGATTTGGTATTAATTACGTTGAGGAAAAATAGGCCTAGGAAAATATATAAAAATATCACAAAACTACATTATAGGTACCATGTAACTCCTTAAGAGGATGAAGGTTTTGGTTATGTTGTTTACACACTTGAACATATAGCTAATACTAGATTAAATCCTATTTTTCATGTTACTAAATGGAATATTCTAGAAAATACCAACCTATAGAATTATTTATACCCACTAACTTTTCTGAAAAAGTAGATTATTTAGGGGAAGTTTTAGAATAAATAATTCATGGTAAATTATTTCAATGACATATCAAATTGAATGACGGATCTAATGAAGAGGATACTTTGGAAGATGTGATGGTAATACTAGTTCAATTTTAACATTTTCAACTTGGGAACAAGGTGAATTTTTATAGAGGATGTATTGATAGAGCTATGTAGAAGGAGGGACCACCTACCAGTAACTGGTTGTGTATATAGTCATAAACCCATGTGTTGTACACTTACCAAAGAAGAGGAGGGGAATAAAATAGTCATGGGTAATTTTTTTTATTTTATTATCTTAGTTAGTTTTGTAGTTTCTTTTTTGGTTCGTGTGGGATATAAATGTAATGGTATGGAAATTGGTGCATGCATTTTATTATAATTTAGTTGTTAGGATATAGCCTAGTCCTTTTGAGGGAGAATTCTTCCAGTATATTCTGTAGTATGAACTTATAATACTTCATTGGTAGCATAATTGAACCAGTTAGAGCTATTTTCGAGAGGTTTTCTCTGTCAATTCCATTCAAACTATATTTCACTAATCAATAGTGTATCTTTTATCCTTAATTAGAAGTTGAAAATTTTCCTACTAAACAAATATGGATACTCATATCCAATGGGAGGTTGGAACTCAGGGTCAGGTTCTTCGTTATTTCATTATTAAAAAATTTACTTTCATATTTTTAAATCATACTCCCGAATGATTCATGGTTGAAAATAATAATTAATTTTATTTAAAACACAATGTAATAGGGGTATATATTGTTAAATTAGCATCATGTTCATTCCAAGGTGCAATAATTATGTTTGTTGTCTCCTATTGTGAGTATTTTCTAGTGTTTGGACCTTTTTCCTCTTAAAATCTTTCCTAATTTTCCAAAAATGTATTATTTATATTCTCTATTCATCATTATTGCAATTTAGTGTTTTTTTACACCCTCTTAGACATTGAATTTTTTTTTTGAAATTGAAAACCCACACAAAAAATTCAATATTAAGGAATTTCCGCGCCATGTGTCTGCTATGTATCTCAAAGGTTCCATGCATCCTCTCAAATCCATGAAGATTATTCATATTATATCACTATGATCTACTGGTCCTAGAACATGGTCTCACCCTCCCCCCAAATAGACACATAATAGATTTCATTTTTTTGATTTTATAGACAATGTGATGGATCAATAAATGTAATCATTAGTTAACTACATCAGTGATAACTGACTAATTAATGGATCATTATTTTTTAGGTATTATATGTTTTTATCCTCATAAAGAAGATAATATTTTTCATTTTGAATCGATAAATCCTTTCATATCTGACCATCATAAAACATAAGTCTCATGATTTCATGTATCCATGTATATTTATTTGTGGGATGTCATTGTATTCCCCCTCCTTCATTTTTTTGTATGTTATATTATTTTATGACATAGTGATAGTAATGTTTGGTATGGTAATGTTGTATTAGATAAAATTCCCCATATCCATCATACATATAAACGGATGGCTAAGGCCTATTTAAATGATGATGGGGGTGGGGATGTTAGAAATTTCTATGTCCACATAACTCTCTAATAAGAAGAGGGAGACCAGTTTTGGAAAGAACATTCTAGAGAAACCAAACCTTATTGAGTGAGAGATATATGAGTGCTGGTCTCACTCCTGTAGAATACAAATGACCATCATGGATAGGGGATATTTTTCCTATTTAATTGGTAGATACATATTGAATTATATTACTTTTCATTCTTTCATTTAATGATTTATAATAGTAATAATTAATGATAATTTCATTGAATAATTGTTCTACTTACATCCAATGCATTCATTTTTCTAGAGTAGGGATAGATACCTAAAAATAAGGTTCTTTCATTATGAGAAAGTTTTTCTAGTTTGATAAGAGTTTTTATATAGTTAAGTATGTAATAAAAGTTATATACTCAGAAAAAAACATTGGAAAAGTAGAAACAGAATTGTCTGAATTTAGAAATGTTGATTCCAATAGGGAATGAAATTATTGAGAATATATTGATTGGACTAACAAAATATCATAGAATGTTTTAGGAGTAGTTTTAGATAAATAGAGTAAAACCATCATGCCTCTTCTCTAATATTGATGTGAATAAAGAAGAAAGGATAATGGATGTGTATACATAAGAAAAATGGATCTCTACATCAGGTAATCTAGAAAACAGACCGATGACATATTTTGCGCAAGCAGGAGGAGGCGACAAGTGGGGTAAGAAGCAGAAAGATAGATCACTATCTACATATATGAAATTGTGTTATATTTTGAGTAACATTACGAAACATGTAGAAATACCATCATTATATGGAAAAGATCTATTTGGATGGATAACTAATGAGGAAACCAAAATCAGGATAAAATTCCCACTGAATGATTTAAAAATACCACGGATAAAACTCTATATAGGGAAAGAAGCAATGCATGAGTATTTTTCAAGAAAATATTTTATTCTAAATCTAAATTGGGAATAATTTATTTTTTTATTAAAGGAACATTATGGGAACGAAACTGATGGTGATATAGTTACTTTCCTTATTTCATTGTGGTAGACTGGACCAATTGTTCAATATATTGAAGAGATAAAACAAGTATTGTTAATGATTTTGTATTTCCCAAAAATGGGGTACATGGGCCTATTTGTGGGAGGATTGTAGATTGGAAATTGAAAACCGTGTTTCAAAACATGTTCTGGAAAACAAAAATAAAATGATTTATATCACTTCTAAAATTGAGAAGGAATTAATTTGTAAAGGTATAATACATGGGAAAATGTTTCCAGCTCTAATTCCACAAAGTATGTCACCGTAAGCACCTATAGGACATTATACTAGATTATTTATAAATATTAATATGAAAGAGGCAGAAAGAAGGCTTGGTGGTACTAGCAATTGGTGGAACGGTGTTTAACCTATCATCTGGCATGAAAGAGAAGAACTGAAACATAACCTGTCAGGATTTAGATGTAGATAGATATATTCTCTTTTACATAATGGTCTAAAAAATTTTATAAGACATATAGTTTGTGAGATTGAGGATCTATAAGAAGGGAAAGAAAGAGATGACGAACCAAATATTGATGAAGGATAACTTCTTTAGATATTATAGATTGACTAGTGTATATGGAGTTCAGATGTTTGGGGGAAGGAAAATAGTAATCCAAATTATTTTTAACAAAAATACCTTAGATACATATGACCTTCATTGTGTATAATGGGGAAAGCCGTTTTTTCTAAATCCCTTATTATAGTTTCAAATCTAGATGTTATACTATCTATTCCATAAATAGTTAAACATTGAGAAGGACTGTGAATGTTTTCACAAGGATTTTATTGAGAGATTGATATTTTTATGGAACATTAATCACTCAAAATTGAGGGTTACATTTTTTTTATTGGAGGTTCGTACGTGGTTTTTGAAATGAATTTGTTGAAATTTTTTGGTTTTGTCTTAACAAATTGGAGTCACTACATGATGGAATTCATCTGGGGAGGAAGTTAAATCATGTTTCAATGATTAATAGAAAAAGAATATAGAACATAAATCATGTTATTGGTGCTGAAAAGGACGAATTTTATAGATGAAACTTGTATATGAAAGGTTGATTTATTGTTTTTTGAAAAAGTAAAAGTGATGGGAGAGGAACAAAAAAAAAATCAGAGGCTTGTTTAGGTAGTTCGAGAAACCCTTTGACGATCCTATTAGGTTATCACATAGTAAACAAATATATCATAAAATTACACTGTTAAATAGTGAATCTCAATTCAATATACTACAATAAAAATTAACCCATTATATAAAAGATGGCAAAGAAAAACATGTTTCATACATGATGGATTGTAGAATAATGAAGTATATTTGTGAACTTTTTTAAAACCAATTGTTTAACTAAAAATAAATAATTTTTAGTGAAGATTATGTGTGGATTATAGAGCTTTGAATACACTAAAAATTCCTGATAAATATCAAATTCTTGTTACTGGAGAATTTATAAATTAGATTTATGAAGGTATTTTATTCCAATTTAGATCATAGCTCTTGGTTTAATCATTATAGAGTCTTAGATCATGACATAAAAACGTTTAAAGACACATGAGGGAAACTAAGAGTTACTCATCATGCCATTTGGGTTAATGAATGTTTAATCTACATTTTAATAATTTATTAAGAAAGTGTTCATTCCTATTTTGAGGATGTCTGTACTTGGGTTTTATTACATTCTTGTCTATAATAATTATTAGAAGGAGAATCTTCTACACATTTTAATTGTGTTTCAATTGTTATTATCAATCAAATGATCGACAAACAAGAAATTGTTTTCTTATTTATCAACGATCATTTGATTATATTATCCAATAAATTTCCTACTAAAGAGTTATAACCGATTCCATGAAAACAGACTGTACAGTTGACTATTCCTACCCAAAAAATGTAAAGGAAGTGAATGCTTTCCTATAGAATATTGGATATTATAGGATGTTCATTGCTGGATATGAACAAATAGCCAAACCATTGATAGAAATAACCAATAAAGAGGTTTTTTCGGGAATGATAATGTGGAATAAGTTTTGATTGAATTGAAATAATGTATGTGTTCCACACATTTATTGGATTTAACCAAATTTCTAAAAACCATAATTATTGAGTTTGATGGTTCCACATCATTTTTGGGAACAAATTTATAGCATTAGGGATGCTTGATTGTTTTTTAGAGAGGCCCTTTTAGAAATAAATTTTTCCAAGTCATTATATGAAAATGAAATCATTGTAGTCACTCATTAGACGAAGTACTTATTGGGAAAAAATTTGTTTGTTTATTCTGATCATAATGCTTGGAAAAATTTACTTATGTAGTGAATTCATTCATTGAATCAATAGTGATGGTAATCTATGTTACATGGGATATATGTTGAGGTGAAATAAAAACAAGGGAGGGTGTACAATATTGAATATTCCTTATCTAGAAAAATTGAATAAAATAATACCAAAGACTCACTATACTTATATATATTCTCAGTTATATCTAGAACCCTATGGATGGAATAAGATTTGATTAAATCTGAAAAATAGTTGGATTCACCATTGTATGCGATTATTTTGGCTATTGAGCTTCATATTGAGGCCAAACCTAAGTATTATCTTTGTATAGGGATATTGTATTACAATGGCAGTCTAGTTATCTCTATAAAATCATCACTCATTCCTAATTTTATACACTACTTTAGCCCCTCTGTTATTGGTGGGCATCCAAAAATATAATAGGTTTTATGGGGGGGGGGGTCTATTTTAGTTACGTATTATACAAATATTTTCAAATATGTATTAGAATGTTACACTATCCAGCAAAAAAAATTATCTGGCCCAAATTATGGCTTGTATACTCCAACCATTACCTATTGCATAAACATTTTGGTAGGAGGTATCTATTGATTTTATTTCATTACTTCCATGATGTTATGGAATTGATTTTATTTTGGTTGTTTTGGATATATTATCTAATAATGCACATTATATTTTACCTTTCCATCCTTATACTACTAAGGTAGTACCCACACAATTTGTGAAAGAATATGTCTGATTACAAGGATTTCCAATAATAGTAATCCGTGATCATGAAACATTATTTTTAAGTAATATTTGGAAGGAAATATTTTATTTGGATGACACAAAATTGAAAATCAGCTAATCCTACCATCAAAAAATGGATGGGCAAACACCATTTTTCAAAAGATGTATATCAAATAAATTGAAATGTTTTTCATTGAATATTCTTCTCTCTTATGAAGGATTGTTACCATTTTCTGAGTATTTCTATAATAATTCATCCCATTATGTTAATCGTGTGATTTGATTTGCGTTGGTTTATTGCCGGAATCAATTGAAAATACTTCATTTTATTCATGGCAAGACTGTTATTGAGACAGTGGCACATGTTTTGATTGACCAGGATGCATTTTTGGTAAAACTTCACAAAAATGTCATTCCAACTCAATTGATGATGGTTTAATATTCAAACAAGTACCATAATGAATTATTTTTTGAATAAGCTAACCATATTTATATTAAATTGTGTTCCAATTTGTAGACTCCATTTGTTAAAAAACATTTTCCATTTCTCTATGCTCTATATTATGGTATTTAACCAATTCCAACACATCTTAGTGTCACTTTTTATTGATAGTAATTTCTATAAGAAACATGAATACACACTATATTTTTTATATCGTAGTAATAATGGGATATTGGGGACTATCCAGTTTATGTAACATTGCCAGAAGTTTTTGATAATGGCCTAGTTAGACAGATTATTCCTGAAGAAGTTATGGATTATAAATCCCAACCAAGTACCTAAAAGGACCATTGTTTAATATATTAATGGTTCTTCCTTCTAAATATTCCACATTTGTGGTAATAGCTTTAGTCATTCAACAGTACCCTGCATTCCACCATGAGGAAAAGGAGAACATTGATGTGGGGAAAATTATTAGTAATATTGGGTCCAAGCATGTTTATGGGAATAAAATGCCTCCTATGATTAATAATTATCATATGATGTGTAAGGAAAATTTAGATAATGATGTGGAAGGAGGGTTTAGTTATTTACCTAACCACATCAGTCTCTTATAATTAGGGGGTGAGCAGTTCTTGAAGGCTCACTCCAGAAATACTGAACCTACTACTATGGGAGCTGAAGGAGTGGGGTTCTCATTCCTGATGAGAAACGAATATCATATCATTAATGGGCGATTCTTCCTAGTTAATTGGTATATCAATGAATAATTAAATAAATTGATATAATTTCATTCATATAATTGGAATAGTAAAATATAAACATAATAACGCAGAAGAAGTATTCCTCTTAACCATTTTGTATTCATTTTTATAGTGGTATGATAGAAAAACTAACATATAATGGAATGAGTTCCTATTTTATTTATGGTTGATTTGATTATTTTTTTGGATGGAAGGATTATTTAGAGATTGCTTGAACATTAAAAGGTTGTATACTATTTGGTATAATTAGATATAAAATTATTTATGATTTCTAGAGTATGAGATGAATTTTTTAGATTCTGGTTTTTTTAATTTAATAGGCTTATTTATTAAAGGTTTATAAAAAAAATTCAATATTTTTTATATAATCAATTTATTTTTGAAAAATATATAATTTTTTTCTTTTGGATTTAATAACATGTTGAAAATTTCAAAATTAGTATTTGGATTGATGGTAATTTTTTCTAGTTTATGTCTAATCTCTTTGCATAAAATAATTATTATATTTTATGATGAATGGTGAGAGGATGAAAAATGTAATTATGAGTATATAATTTCCAAAAAATCATTCATGTAATGATATTTTTTTCAATTTATATAGGAGGAAATGTGACAATATTTATTTATAGATTATTCTTATTATTGATGGGTAGTTTAGAAGTACATAACATGAATTGTTAATAGTATAACTCTATAATAATGCATTTGTAAATATTACTATCAAGAAATTATATTTGTTGATTTATTTTATTTTACTCGTTTCCAACCAATGCATCTAGTAAGGTAAAAAATTAATATTTTTCTCCTAGATGTAAGCTTGGTTTGTGAAAAAATAATTTTAAGAAATAATTTAAAACATTGTTGAAAGATTAATTTGGTTTGGAAAACATTTTTTTCGTTTTTAGTGCATAGTTAGGGTATCCATCTCCTTATTAAATGGTATTATGGTAAAAAAATTTAATACTATTAGATTAGAGTTTTAATTTTCGTAATGGTATCTACCACATCGTTGTGATAATGAAACATATATTCCTATAGTATTAAAACAATTTATCCTAAAACAATTAAATAATGAAATGAATGGCCTAATTATGAAATATTAAAATCAAACAATAATTTTTAAACAAGGCGATAATTTCTGAATTAACCACAAAAAAATGAAAATTATATATTTTTAATAGATAAGGCTACCCATAATAATGGGATATTGGAATATAAAGTTAGCTTCATTAATTTTTTACCCAAAAAGAAGTTAATTTTTTTAAACTGTACTCCAAAATGACTTGAGTTTCTATTTTATAATCCAATTTTTTATCCTTTAAAAGAATGATTATTCAGGTTAGAATCAAATTGATGCTAGAATACATTGGGTGTGTTTGTTGTCTTTGACTACTAGATGTTGACCATTTTTCTCTTGAATCTATTTTTTATTAATAATTGATTATTTCATCTAATCGGGGATCATTTTAAGGAAGTACTGATCAATTCCTCCCCCATAGATCCTCCAATTTTTTTTTTGGTACTTGGAGAAACACACCAGGAATCTCCAGTGTTGATGATGCGCCTTGAAACCACATGCTATATGCTATATATATCAATGGTTCATCATCTCCTCCAAACACCATGAACCTTCATTATGTTATGGCTCTATCATTGGTCATATAATAAGGTCTTCACCCCCCCCCCCAAATTGGAAAATTTTCATATATGATAACATCACAGGTGTAGTTCCCAGGTTCGATAAACAATTGGGTGAGGATCAATGGTTTTTCATATGATTACTTCTTTTAAATTTACTTATTTGAAATTTTAAATGTTTTATCCACTAATTTATTTATCACTAGATCACCTCACGTGTAGAAATAAAAAGAGATGGAGGGAGATAGGGAAAGGGAGGGTCATATAGTATTTATAATTTTTAGGTGAATGAACTACTAATTTCCATGTAGGTTATACAACTAATAGGGACTCTACTATCCTGAAAAAATAATCCATAATATATAGTCAATGATGCTCCTATGGCTTCCATAATCATCCAAAATATATAATTCTCTTCTATAGTGAAGATCAACCAAAACAATACTTTCAAATCATATCTTTTTTACTTTATTCTCATTTATGATAGTCCTCCTCCATGAATAATTGATCATTAGGTCTAAACATATACAATTCTTCAAGTCTTATACTCCTAGACCTTATTCATAATGTGGACACCTAACTTTCACAACACTTGATTTCTTTGTATAAACTTATTCTTCTCATCATACTGAATACTTTGGAAAAAGGGTATTCACTTTCATTGAAAGGATCCTGGCATCGAAATCTTCCTTTCTCAATGATATCCTTATGCATTGAGCCCTGATAATATTTTATCATGTTACACTTTTTTCGAGTTATCTATTATTCTAAAAGAATTCTTCTTCAAAACATGTATTATATAAATTCATAGAATAACAAAAAATGAAAATTTGGATTCCATTTGAATATGGAAAACCCCTCAATCATTTTACGGCATAACTATATCATTCCGCAGAAACAACTAATATAATTTTTGATTTCTATGATAATCATGGTATAATCCTCTCATTAAAAAATGAGTTAATATTGGTAATGTATTTCTTTGTAATATTAATAATACTTAGGCTTCTTTATTGTATGTTATATTAAATTAAAACAATCATAGTAACCAAAAAATCCCCTACATTTTGTAAAAAAATTTCATATGCACAGATGCATGCAGTATACCATTACATTTACCATGTTTGGATTACCTTTTTTTAAAAAATTCTTACCTTCCATAGCCTATATAAATATAGAAACAACTATACAATGAAACTGATATACCTTTACTTAGAAACTGGATTAATCATTTATCATTATAAATATGGTGTTTTGCCTCTATAAATGTCTTCTTAGCCGAAATTACTTTTGGGAAGCCTTTATAGGTCTAACATTGCCTTTTCATTTCCTCAATTTTACCTTTATACACTTAAAAAATTTACCATGTTCAAGTCATTTAAAATAAAATACTTTAAATACATTTTAGAACCTATATACCATATATCTAGTCCTTATCAACCACTGAAAAACAGTTCTAAACATAAACCAATAAACACTTAACAGTCCTTTAAAAAATGTTCATAACAACACCAATAATCAATAATTTATTAATATTTTCTTTCAATATTCCAATATAGCCTTCAATTTCCTAATTAGACAACAAATCATAAATAATGATATAGAATAATTCCAAAATAATCACAATTAAATCATGATGATAATATCCATAAAAATCCATCATGTATCACAACATTTAATTTCCAAAAACATATTGACGTGTTGAAACCAAGTGAAAACACTTTGGAAAAAAAATATCTCCCTTTGAGTTTGCTATCAAAACACCCAAAAACATATGTCAACATATAAGATTATAGTTCTCCGTTATATTGATAATAAATTAAAATGGATAATATAAATAATCATCTGAGAAATCACATTCACAACATTTCAATAACTCTTATTATCATATTTTTCTCTAAAAATCATATCATAACCCACTTGTGTTATTGATTATATCAAATAGTTCACATTGAAATTTACGTTAATTTAATATACTCTATGTCTACATGGGCTGACTCTATGTAAAAAGCTATAGAGATATTACAAATATCATAAATGTTTTTTATAAAATTTCATACATGTGATGCAATGTTAAAATCCTTTACTTATGGGGTTATTAAAAATATGGAACACATGTTAATAGGATCGACCATAGAGAAAAAATATCAAATTCTTCAATAATTCATTGAAGAGAACTGACCGTGTAGAAAAACCATGATACATATACATGGCCATATGATAAAACAACCATGAAAAAATAGAATAAATTTTTTGTTGTGTTGAATTAACTATTAATGGAGATAAAATCGTATGTGCCATTCATTAAACGATGACTAAAAGTACTCTATTGTGTGGAATAAAAAACATGTTCTTTAAAAACAACCATGACACTCATGCCTTAATATAAGATAAATTTTTATATTCTTAAAATTTTGACATAAATAAATTTCAAATCAATCTCAATTATTTATTTATCACTAGAAAACCTACAAAACATCATCCTACAAAAGGAATTGATTGTGAGAAATTACACATGTCATGTTGACATCTCATTACATTAATTCTCAATATTATCCAAAAATTATAGATTCCCTATAAGTTTGAATGTATGAAATATCCTCTTATTTTATCCCCCTCAAGAGCATTACTCTCTTTATTTTCATTAATGTAGTTTCTCAACAATGTAACTCTAAGAAAATATCATCTTCCTCTATTATTTACAAAAAACAATTAGGGTGAGATATTTCTTTAATCCTTTCATTCTTTTTCACTCTAAATTTATCATAGAAGATGTTCATTAATCATTCATTAAATTCCATATTATTTGGGATATTTTTCTATTTCTTAATAATATAGGAAACTCAATTTCCATGTGATTGTATACTCTTCTTCGTTAATTATTCTTGGGTTTTGAGAGTTATCATGAAATATTTTGTACCATGTATATTGTTTCAAGACCTCTCACATAATTTCTATAAATATTTCATGTCACCACCAAAAACTGACTTCCTATATCTACTCAATTTATTTAATTTTACCTTAGAACTAACTTACCTTTCCAATATCACTCATGTTATACCCTTACATCTCCATCATTATCACTTCGTAGTGAATAAAATCCATTCTAAAAATAGAAAATGAAATCAAATTCATCCTTTGAACTTCTAGATGAGTCTTATTTCTCTTTATTTTCGAATAAAATTCTTATTTTCCTAATTGAATGCTCGTTCTTATTCTAGTTCTTTTTTTATTTTTGTGTATTTTGATCCTCCTCAATTGATTCATACTATTTAACATGATTCTTTGGGAAATATTTTTCCATGTGACTTACATCATCACAAATTCAATATCTCAGTAATTTCTTGACTTTTACATTTCACCTTATATGATTAAATCCTGTTAAGAGAATGAAAATAATTTATGTGAGGTATTTATATTCCCCACCATAATCGGATTTACATTATCCTCTAACATCATATTCATTTAATTTCATTTTATCGTGGTTTCAGAGTCCATAAAAACCAATATTTTTAATATATTTTATTTCCTAATTAATAACATAAAGATATAGATAATCAAATAAAAGAATGTTCAGAGGCATGGTGTATTTATGAAATAAGAAATATATAACACTAACATTGATTAAAATAAAACATAAATATTTAGATTTATATAATGTGATTTGGGATTCATTTGAAATTATAATTCTGCATATGAAACTTGGGGACACACATAAGAAATGGGGTGAGTGATAAATCCTAGTAAGGGAATAGTCAATCATTAAGTGATGAAAAGTAATGCATATATAATCATATCATGATAAAATAAAAAGGTTGTAATTATATAAATATACATTGAATCATGATATTGTATTATGATGTCATAATATCACAACATCATTAGAATTTTACATCACCATACTACATGATATCATAAGCATACATCGAGGATAACCACCAATACATTATTAAATAGTCTTCTAATTCTAACTTCACATTAACCATACATGGTATATCATGAGATTAAATCATTATCCAATTCATTAGAGCTCTATATGGATGCACCCTTCATACGTATAACTTAACGTGTGACACATTAATCATATAACATAACTTTGTTTTTCAACATTTAAATCCCATGATTAAGGAATGTTATTTTCATTCATGGAAAACTCAAATCCTTAAATGATTGTTATATCATGGTGAATACCCTTGAATTAAAATAGGGTTGGGTATTCTGAACATGAAGGTATAACATGTAAAAATCAAGGGATACTTTTCGTAGCATAATGTGTGTACATAAAATAACATTAAATGTATTAGTTAGAGAGAGTTTTTTTTCATTTGTATAGAATAATTAGGATAATAAGGGATAATTATGAACACATGAAAACATAACCACTTGGAAATATGAATCCTTATAAGAAAATAAATGATTTTAACTGAAAAAAGTGGGGATAATACCCCTATCTTTGACAGGTTTCTTCTTAAATCATGGGAGGAACTCCTTGGAAACAAGGTAAATATTTAATAGGGATATAGATATGGAAATGAGAGGTACTTCTTGGTCCAATTATTTAGATCATAGAGTATTTGGATAATGGGTGGGTATTTATAGAAAATTGAGGATATTGTTAACTAATTTCAAATATATGCCCTGGACATGTAGTGAGTAAAAAAATAAAAACCTATTACCCTTACTATGATTTTCTCCAATGATATTTTCCATGAATTAGTGGTTTTTAAATTTTTCTTAGACTAATAACTTAATTCCTAGAAAACATTTGATTCATGATAAGTATGTAATTAATGTTTTTAAATAATTTTTTTTAAAATCATAAAATATCGTTTATGTTTTCCATGGATCTTTAAATGTTTGAAAATAAATAAAATTCTATTATTGAAATACCTTTTTCTAATAAAAAATTCATTTTTGGTCTGTCTAACCCTTTAAAGCGATTATTACATCACTTATTATTTATTATGATGTCATACTATTTACTTTATATTCATACAATATTTAATTTTTTCCCAAAAAATTGACTGTTTGATGAAATTATGAAAAAATCACCATTGGATAATTTTGACATGATTTATTAAAACATTTTGATTATTTTATAAAAATAAGTTACTAAATATGATAACATTAACTTCAAAAAAAAATTATTTATATAAAGAGATCTTTATTTAGGAAATAATAAACTTTCTAACACTTTTAAAATTATTATTTGAATTATAAAATAATATTATCAATTTTATTTAAATAAATTGTTTTTTATAAGACTATATAACGATAATATATTTTATTAAATTATATAATTATATAATTATTTTTTATTTTTATCAAAATTATATATTTCCAAAAATTAAAATCTTGTTTTCTTTGTATATAAGATTTTTTGATCAAATTTATCTATATTCATGGGAATTTTATTTTAAATAAAAAAATAATGAAATTGGGATTCATGTAATAATGGTTTCATTTCTAAATACACTACGTAGGTCTAGAAAAATAACCCCTTATTGTAAGGACACATTTCTTTAAGGGTATAATGTGTGAGGGTATTATATTCATGAGGTGGTTTAGCAATCATATATTGAGAGGTGAGCACTATAAGATTAAACTTCTCCCTTAAATGGTTCAAATTAAGTTTTAGTTATTGAATCCCATTATGTAATTGTTGATTTTGAACCCTAATGATTTCACTTCCCTTGAAGGCTCTCATAAATGAGCCTCATAGGGTATGATCCTACCATTTTCATCCATCCCTTCTTCCTTCTACATCAATTATATTTTATTATGACCCTATATATAGTAATATTGACCATAACAATGTTACAACTAAATTACCAATGGTCAGAAGGATTAATGTTCATTATGACCAAAAGTTATATTAGGTCTATATTTTATGATAATAATTATGTGTTGTTCATATTTATTACAAAATTCATGTGTTTTATATTATAATACTTCACAAAATTTTAAATATATTCATTCAGAAATGAAATTTAATTTATAAATGTTTGGTTCATTATATTATTCTTTCCTATAGAAATTTATCCCTCAATGTTTTATTTCATAGCATATAAAAATTAAGGAAATTCAATATCATTGATTCTTCAGGTTCATGTGTTTCATCTTTAAACATATTGTTCTGCAAAAAGAATTTAACAATGTAATTTTTATTGTTTTGTATAATTTATTCTCTATTATCTAATATCTTCTATAGTTTCTTCATGAATGAATGATCATTCTCTAATTGTACCACATAAATATTTAGTATATGCAAGGGATCTAGAATGTAATTCCTTATGATTAATACATGGAATAAATATTTTTGAGAGTGTTGATTAGCATGCCGTAGCATTGATATGATCAAGAATATAAGAGGGGTTAGTGTATCAAGGAATTATCTTTCCCTTATACCTAATCCTCATGAATTTTTTCCATGGTGATATATGGTGGAACACATTATCTCTAACCTCAAACTCTAGGTATCATCATTTATAATGAGCATAGAGTTTCTATAAAAAAATTATGATTTAATATATTGATGAATTGTTAGAATCTTTCTTGTTATCACTTATAAAAGATCATCCCATATCATATTGTTTTCTCCAACTTCATCCAAACATGTTTGAGTCCTTCACCTATTCACATATATATCCTCATAATGTTCCATTTTAATGTTATAATTAAAAATTATGTTATATGAGAACTCTACCAGAGGATTTTGTTGATACTAACATCCTTTTATATAAAATTACAATTATCTCAACATATCCTATAGAGATTGAATATTTCTCATAGATGTTTCATCTATCTAAGAGTGATAACCAATAACAAAAGATAGTTCTCTATCTAACACTTTCTAATTAATTCTCTATAACATTGGGGAAAACATTGGAACTAGATTCGATACAGTGGAGAGTGGCACTCCATTTACCCATACAACTTCTATTATGTATATCTTGGCATGGTGTTCAATAGAGAAATATTATATGATAGGAATGAAATTTATTGAAATTATAATGTTTTTGACGAAAAAAAGGATTTATGAAGATTCGATGCCATGGGGAGTCCTATTATTAAACAATTGATGATGTTTAATGATTTCCATAAAGATATAAGTAATGGTTTCATCATGACCTTATAAATTTGACATTTTATCATAACTTGTTTTCATGCCAAGACTCTAGAAATAAGAAATATAATCTCTCTCTTAATGATGTCCTACCAAAATTTATACTTTATGTCTCTATATATCATAATTATACAATGATAATTAGAGAAGGATACTATTTATTCATCACAAAACGTATCCTTCTTTAGTTCTGGTTTTGATGGGATACATATCAAAGAACCAAACCATAAATTTCATCTTTTTATCTATTGAACTCCTGAATATTCTCTACCCTTTCACTGCAACATAAAATTTATTTCCGTTATCAAGAAGGTACTTGATTGAATAGTAAAAATCCTTGATCACCTCTAACCACCTTCATTGGTACATGTTGATCTATTTTGTGTGAATATATACGTAAGGTTCTTATGTTATGTGTTTATGTAATATTTCTCCTTGTATTGGTCATGTTTCTAAATATTTAATTTGAGGATCAACATATCCAACTCCATATCTTGTGACAAATAGTACTTATCATGGGTATTCAATTTTCCCAAGTCATAATATATCTATTTATCATTATGAATGAATAAAAATCCTAATCCATTCTTTGGTGCATCACTATAGATAAGACTTATTTCCCCAATACTATGTAGTGTTAGTATAGGTATATTGGTTAGATTTTTATTTTAATCTTTGAATGTCTCCACTAATCCATTAGCCCATAAAAACATCATTTCTGTGTGTGTTAGTTTTGTAAGAAGGATTAACAACTCTAAAATATTCTCACATATCATTGATAGGTACTAGATAATTATGGAAAACCATGGATATATATTATAGAATCTATTATGGGACATTCATTAAAAACCTCTATTTTTTAAAAATCCAAAAATATACGCTCACTAATGATTACATAACCTAATAAGCATAATTTTTATATAAAATAATAAAATTACGGAACTTTTCAAATAATTTATCTTTTATTAATGACATTGCATAGTACTCAATTAATCCTTATGATCTTGATTAATAGTGAATTATATTAAAATATAATCTATAAATACTAAAACAATTTTTCATGGTAACCTCTATTGACCATATTTATAATTTCCATGAATATTTATGAAGCATTGGTGAGTCTGAATGTAATTACTATGAACTCATAATGTCTATATCTTATACAAAAGATTTCATGGCTATACACTCATACTTTATTATTATTTAATAGTCCCATAAATTAAGGTCCTCTTTAGAAAAGACTTGGGATCCACATAGATGATCAAACAACATTTCAATTGGTGCTATGGGATACTTATTCTTTATCATGATCCTATTAGATTCGTGATAATAAATACAAATACACATTGAACAATCCTTTTACTTAATTAATTGGACTAATTAACCACATGGTGAAGAAATGTATAAATATTATTATTATTTTCTTCTTTAGTTCTCCAATTTCAATAATTTCTATTCAACATAGAGTCTTGGATATCTGTAGAGATCTACGTATAAGTTCAATTGAGAACTCCAACTTTTAATTGGAAAGAATAATATAAAATATCTGGGTGATAATTTATAATATTCCATTATATGAAGATATACTTTAAGATTTATCCTATCAATTAAATCAATAGTTTGGGTTGGATACGATGGCTTATAAAGAAATAATATCCATTATTGAGAAGAATTTTCTAATGTAGATACATCCTCCTCCCTTCACTTGTATTGAATCAATGTATGATTTGGGATACATAATGTTATTTTAGAATCACAATAATTAATATTATATCTTCACAAAGGCAATGAATACATGTCCAATAGAACATACAATTATACAAACGGGGAGATGAAAATGATTCCATAAATGTTTTTCTAGAAAACATTGACCAAGGAGAAGTTATATGCTCGTGGTCCACTAATTTCCCCATTTTATTTTTTTCACTGATAAATAAACCTCTATGTTTTGAGGTGGTGTTTGAATAGTTATACTAAACTCTGATAATATGAATGAATGAATATAACAAGAATCAAATAGTACATTTTCTATTAATAAATTAATAAATATTTTATTGGTCACCACATAAATTTTAGGATCTACATTAGATTTTGAGATAGTATAAGCTCATCCATATGATCATGAACATAGATGTTTTTTTCGTTGATTATATTCAATAAACATTGGTTCAGAAAATTATTTTTATAATATTTACATTTTTGATGTTAAAACATTATAAAATGTGTTTATGATTATTAAAATCTATTTTTTCTTAAACTATATTAGTTGGATTTTTATATCCATTTATCATTCATTAGCTTTATGCCCCTCATTTCTATAAATAAATCATCTCCTCATTCCATTGAAGAAATTTTTAGCATGTTTCCTCCCAAAATTTGGACAGGTTAGAAATTTATTTTTTTACCACCTTCTGGTTTATCCACTTCCCTTATAGAATTAAACTTCATTATCTATTTCGTATCTCTAGTCTCATTTGACTATTTTTAATTTCCCATTTCTATTTTGAATTTATGGTCATAATGGAAATTTTAATAGTATCTATCAAGGCCTAAAATTACAACATCTCTTCACATAAAGGGATTTATCCCCATAAATATGTGATACAATTTACATTTTGGATTATTTAAAAATATGGAGAAATGTTGTCCAAGATTTTTTATGTTTTCTTCATATGACTTAATAAGTTCATTCTCTTATTCACTGAGTCCATGAAAAAAAATATCTATTTTGAGATATATTGTGAAATGGATTTATTTATTAATAAATATCACCTTGAATACATCCTATTCCATAGATTCAATGCCCTCTTTGGTATTTTTATTATTGATCAGTGACCACTATGGATAAGCTCCTACCAATAGGTGATAAATAACTAGTATTAATTCACCTTTCTTGGAGAATTTTATGAGAGAGATCATATTCTCAATGGAGATAATTAATTTCTCTCCAATAAAGATATCATAAGATCCACTAAAATTCAACGACCTTTGTTATATAAAGGAAGCAATCAAGCCTTTCTATTTATTAATAGAAGGAGGTAATTCAAAATGATTATTGTTATTACGCATAACTTCAATAAGTTGTTCTAGTATTTCAATGATGTTATCCACTCTTGTTACCATCATATTGTGTATTTCATAAGAAAAATCATCACATTTTCAAATGAATATGTTTTTAATAATTTTCCTTCTTTTTTCACTATTTTTTTAAAATTAGGGAATGTTTGGGATGAGGATACCTAATTTAATAAGTTCGTAAAAAATTAAATCTACTTAATTAAGAATCAATGACATGTATACCTATCTTATTAACATCTTAGTTTCAATCTAGTATATCCATGTTCCATTTAATATTATTTTCTCTAACATAACATTATATTTAAATCCTTTTTAATTTATTGTAGAGATCCTATTAATATAAAAAAATATTTCCCTGAGAATTTTTAGTATTATAACCACTCATCCTGGTCCAAGTGAAGATCAATTCAATGTCTAAAAAATATTTTTTAGAGGTGATTACACCATGTTATGTTTTTTCTATATCCACATCATCTTTATAATATCAATATGGGGATGTAATTTATAAGAAACAATATAATATATTCTTTACCAAAATTTATATATACTGTTATATAGGTAGACATATCGCTACGGTTTTCACTAATAATTTATCACCCATAATCCCTAAAAATATGTATACATTGATCAAATAAGAAATATATTAACAACTATTTATAATAAATTTTATTTCAGGATTTTTTACATATTGATCTATATAACACAATCGAAAAAAATGATAGGCCTACTGTATTGTTAAATTATAAACATAAACCATTAACATAAAATAAAATAAAACTTTTTTATTTAAAACACTCTAGTGTTCTTCTAGTTCTCTTTTGAACTCATAGTACTACATGATATAACCTAAGGGCATACATTAGAAAAGGGGTGAGCTATAAATATTAGTAAGTGAATAATTAAGCATAAATGTATGGTAATAAATGAGATAATAGGGACATAAGGATAACTTAAAAAGATGAGAAACATATACATAAACATTGAATCATTAAATGAGAAGATGATATCATTAGATCAAGGCTTCATAAGAATTTGGAAAGAACATAAAATGAGAAATTATTATAAGAAGCCAAGGATAACTAAAAAGACATAATAAAACATATTTATTATGATAATCACTTTTGTACCAAACATGGAGTCGAGTGAGTTGAACACATTACACAATTTATTGGAGCCCTACAAGGGGACACCATTCATATTTATATAATTATGTTTCATACACTGATTATATGTCATTTAAATATATTTCATCCATTAAATACCATGATTAAAGAATTAGGGTTTAATACATGGAATTCCTCAATAAATTAATGATAATAATATCTATGTTAATAACCTTGAATTAAAATAGATTTATCTATTTTCATCACAAATAAATGTTATAGAAAATCCAAGGAATTATTTTGGAAGGAAATTAGTTGTACATAGAATTTCATAAAATAGATTACTAAGAGTGGGAGGTAGTATATCATTATCATAGAGTCATTTGTAGTTAAGGGTTGATTATGAAAACATGAGAAGATAGCCACAAGGAATTGAAAATGGCTATAATAAGGGACATTATTTGAATTGAAAATAGGAGGGATATAACCCTTTACCGTGATAGGATGCCTTTTAAAGATTTGGAGGATATCCTTATAAACATGAGAACTCCTTGGCTGGCTCCAGAAATGTAAAATGAGATTAAATTATTTATTTAAGTACTTTTTGTGATGATTAATGGGATAATTTGTGGTTATTTTTAGTAAAATATATTATATTGTTTATCAATTTCAACAATTGTCTCTAGACATATTGTTAATAAAAATTAAAAAATCATTGTCCTTACCATGGTTTTTACTAATGATATTTTATGAGTAGTGGTATTAATTATTTTATTAGTTTAATAAATTTAATTTGTAAAATAATTCGATTCACATTGTAGAAGTGTGTCATGTTTATAAAGAATTGTTTTTAAACTAATATAATATCTTTTAGGTTTTAAATTTTTTTATTGGTTTGTAAAAATAGTAATATCACATTAAAATAAATTAATATAATGGAAAATAGTATTTTCAGTCAATAAAACCCTTTATCAAATTTATTACACCAATTTATATTATTATGACATCATAATATTCAATGCATGTTTGTACGATATTTAATTTTTACTGAAAAATTCGACTACATCAAAAAATTATGAAAAATTACCCATGGGATAACATGGATGTGATGATCTCAAAAATGATATTTATATTATTAATATATTTTCCTAAATATTTTAAATTTAAATTTTAAATAAAAATCATTATTTATTGATAAGTTACAATTTTTCATAAATAATCAACTTTTTGACTCTTATAAAAATTACCTAAGACACTATAAAATTATATTTTCATTTATATTTAAATAAATATTTTTTTATTAGAATAATATAAAATAATAAATTCTATTTAAAATTCATCAACATATCATAAAACTATATTTTAATTTTAGTTATATTTTTTCCAAAAATACCATCATGTTTTATTTATATCAAAATGATTATCATTTTCATCTTATATTCATGTACATTTTATTTTAAGTAAAATAATATTGAAAATGGGATCACTGCAATCACAATTTTTTATATAAAAATAAAATTTACACCCTTTCACTACTAAGACCTACAGACACAACCCCATATTACTCCAGTATATTCCCTAAGTGTATGATATGTGATGATAATACATTTATTTGCTGGTTTAACTATCATATATTGGGCCATGATCTTGATGAGCTTGAACATCTTTCATTTATAGTTCTTTTTAAGTTTTAGTTGTCAAATATCTACTTAGTCGTGTTCAAGGGTGTTCCATAGAGATTACATATCTAATTCTTTGATAAATGATCCTCGTAAGGAATACTCTTATAGGTTTAGGCAATCACTAATTACATCTGCGTCAATTATATTAATTTATTACCCTATATAAGCTAATTTTAAAATTCACTTTTAAAATACCTAAAATAAAAATGATCCAATGATATAATGTTCATTGTGCCTAGTGGTACTATTATGGATTTATTTTATGATGACAAAATAGATTTTTTTTTTATTTTTAATACATGGTGTGTTCATTTTTCTGTTAAATATTATACTACATTACTAAATCAGACAAATATTCATTAAGAATGGAAATTTCATTTATAATAATTTACTTCACTGTAGGCCATATTTTCATTTTTATTTATTCAAGGAAGATGATTCCTTTCATATATTATATTATATGATAATTTTGTAAATTATATCCAATGAAATCACATTTATATTTTCAAAATAAGGATCTATTGGTTCAATCTGATGTGGAAAATTCTTCATTATTTATTTTAAAATTGTGTAGTTGTCTAGCTTCACACAAAACCCTAGGAATATTAAGAAAGTATCATTTAACTAGGTTAGATATCCATAAATATCTTCATTATCATCTATTTTAATGTACTAAAATCTACTAGTAAATATTTTAACCCGGAATACCACAGTTAGTGCATTATTTTAATAAATTTGCATGATTACAAGGAATCATGTCCTAAAGGACTGATCAGTTTAGCTGTCTTGGAAAATAGATTACATACATGAACATTACATTACACATTAGAAAATAAAACACAACATATATGATCCTTTTATAACACCGTTAATCCCCTAGCTTAACCCTACTTATCAATCATAATTCATTTCTTGTATTCCTTGGAAAATAAAAAATAAGAAAGGGGTGAGCTCAAACGCTCAATAATGATAACAATATTGAAAAAACATACCCAAATAAGCACAAACATTTAAGGAAATGTATAAAACTAAAAATAATGTCTTTCAAACATAAACTTCAACATATTGTGAAAAAGATAAATAAAATAATTCCATTTACATATTCACATGGATATTCTACTATTATAATAACCACATGTAATATTCATAGCCAATTTCATAATGATGTAATGCATAATGCCAGACTTCATAACCACAATGTCAAGGCCCTATTCAAATACTACAAATAATATTTTTTCAAGGCCTTATTCCAAGAAACTAGTTTTTCTAATGAGACATACCGATGCATCAAAGAGCTATAGAAGGCCCCACCCATCACTTACTAAGTCCAATGCATACCTCATATGAAAAGGCTTAAACATAACATAAACATTTGTATTAAAACTACCATAAAAAATATCAATACATTTTTCATAAACCCTGAATTTTAAAAAAATAACACATCCACAGTCAAAAATATTACAAAAAATTCTATAAAATATTTACTATTTATACCATAACAAATCCACCTCGATCAAGAATAAAATCACATAAAGGATGTTGACAATGTTGAAAATGATCAGTAAAAATATTTGAGATAAATATCCCTTTTTTATGAAATCATTTAAAAGTCACATAATTTAAAAACAAAGTAATTAAAAATATATTTTTGAATCAAAGTTTCCCATATAAATTTTAAACTTTTTAAATGAATTAAAATTATAAAACATTCTTGTCTATATAAAAAAACTCTTTAATTATTTTTGAAAACATATACATTAATAAGAACGGTTTTGAAGAATAAATAGTAAAAACATTTAAAATGAGGTTTTTGTAAAAATTATTTAATAAATAATCCCTTTGAAAAATATTTTATGAAATATTAATGGGGATAATAAATATCCCAATAGATACTTATGGAAAAACAACCTTTAGTAATAAAGAGATTGGAGAATAAACCCTTACATGACACATTCCTTTGGTCGAGGGTAAATTTTACCTCCTGTACAATGACAATAATATGTTATTAAAATATAATAGAACTGTATTCATATTTATTATATCATACGTAATTCATTTATTACTTTATTCTACTAATTTAATATTTATTTCCCTATTAAATTAATATTTCCTGTAATAATCTATTTCTTTATCGTATATGTTTTAACTTGTTATTCTTGATCTTATCACATAGATCCTAGTTTACGTACTCCCAAAATATAACACAAGATTTATATATCATATATATTTAAAATATAAAAGTGTATTAGACAAATGTATGAGAGGGAGAACACCATTTATGGAGACGGTAGGCCCTACATACGTATAAACACTGTTTCTGTTTTCATATCATATTAAATGGAAGTAAGTGAATAAGATATATTTAAGTACATATATATATATATATATTAAGTATTATTATTATGTTATATATGACATACTTATTAATAATATATATTTTTATAATCATCATTGAATGATGAATGTGGAAATGAATCTCATCGCGTCATGGAGTCGGTAAGCTGTACGTATACATGAGTGACGATGCCATTTCCTAAATGATTAAAAGGTGTGGAATTGGATGGGATATAAACTTTATATAGAAATTATCATGTTAATTTTATTATTTATAAACATATTACTCATCATTATATCCATCCTATTAATATAGTGTTGAATAAAAAATTACAACATGGCGTGGAGGCAGTATGTTGTACGTACGCACACATAGTGATATTATCCTTAATATGATGGATAGAATAATGAATATGATTGTACCATATTTATAATAAAATCATATTATTTAGGAGGTACACGATTTATTATTTTCGTATGTAAATAGCAAAGAAATAGAAAGTGGATGAATATATGAATGTGAATGAGGGTGGTGAAATTATTACCCCTTATTCAGGTGTTTCCTTTTGAGTTGATCAATAGAGCTACATTGGTTGGATTTCTGATCAAAGTAAAAAATCTGGGATTAAGTTATGGAAGATGGGAGGATATTTGGGTTGGGTTTGTCTGAGCCAACTGGATTTGAAGCTGTGATTTTTAGAGAAGTGGAAGTGACCTTTTATAAGAGGGGTGAGGGTTACATTAGGAATTGATTAAAATATTAATTTATTATGCAATAATAGTCTCTTTATAATGGCACCAAATGAACTTATTTCGAGCCTTAGGTGGTTATGGGTCAAAATACTCTCAAGGAATAGGTTTTAGACAAGTTTAGGTTACCATTTTAACCTTATCTTTTATATTTAACTTTTAGTTGTATAGTTTCTCATTAACCATGTATTCTTGTATTATTACACTACATGGTTAATAAAAATACACTAAAAATCCAATAGAACGTAAATTGGATCATTAGTGACATATGTAATATTATTTATTCCCTTTTTCTGAAACTTATATTTGTAGTAATATTATATCAAACCATAATATAGCATTTGTTATAGAAATAAATTTATGCCAATTATGACACTATTTGGTATTTTGGTTTTGTGAAAGACATAAGAACCTTATCACTTCAA
Organism: Viscum album; assembly: GCA_963277665.1. NCBI lineage: Eukaryota > Viridiplantae > Streptophyta > Magnoliopsida > Santalales > Viscaceae > Viscum > Viscum album. The sequence goes on from OY728125.1 coordinate 1,034,211,796, forward strand.
AAAAATTATCTAATCAACCCTAACACGTCATATTAACCAATAAAATTTGTGTATGGTATCAAAACATTTAAATTATAAGTATTTTATTATTGATAATATAAAATATTTTAATATTTCATTAAGAAGGTAATTGTTGCATCATCATTGTTTCATAAATATATTAAATTATTTAATCCCGAAAATTATAAATAAAATACAATTATATAGGAAATATTTTTCTCTTTCTAATGAATATTTATAGTCAAATTTATCTTTTGTATAACCCTATTTTAAATGTGGTTTAGATATTATCCTTTGATTTATAACACTTTTAACTCTTCTTTATATAAAATAATAAAAAATCTCATAATTGAATCCATGGGGACCTAAAAATCATATTTTATTCATAATGTTTATTTATCAAATTACAGTTATCCAGTAGAATAAGGACATGTGTTACAGTAATTATAATATCATTTTTACCTTTAATTACCATATTTACATTTAACTGTGGTAAATAAAAGTTAAAAGTTACTATTAACAAAAATTTATTTTCATCTTATTGAATTAAATTTAACTTACTCATGTTAACTATGTCTCTATGATTTTTGAAATTCAACTCATATAAGTGGAAAAATTTATTTTTATGCAAATTTTCTAACATGGCTAAAATTTGGGTAAAAGATGTTAAAAATTAAATAAAATTTAATATATATAATTCAATTATAAAATGACTCCAATTAATTACATTTAAATAACATACATATTATTTATCTATTTTTAAATTAAATAAATATGAATCAAATAAATAATTATTTAAATAATGAAGACAATTTTAAACAAAAACATAGTGTTTTCATTATTCATAAAAAATTGAATGTTATCATAAAATTACCAAAATTTCACCCTAAGATAATTTTAATATTTTGAATTAAAAAATAAATTCTATTTTACAAAATTCAAAACAAATAAGTTTCTTTTATTAATTTAAAATAAATTCTACTTTTTAAAACCAAAAAGCGGGTTTAAAAAAAGTTAAAACTATCAACATATTGACATGTGTTTATGTCAAATTTAAATGTGAAATTTATTATAATGACCTGCATTGTATTAAATGAAAAAAATATAATATAATTATTCATCAAAACAATTCAAATATAAAATTTAACTCTATAAATTATTTTGATTAAAAAATTTGTTTTCAATTAAAATTTAGCATCTTTAACTATTCTTCAAAATAAGAATGGTATTAAAAGACACCAAAAATTTATCAAAAATAATTTTTTATTTCCAACTTCCTAACGTCTCGGTTTCAGAAGCCACCCAGAGGGGCCCCATACCTAATAGGTCACACGGCCTCAAGCTCATTTCTCCAAACGCCAGATGCTAGTTACTAGCATCGAGGGCCTTAGGTGTGCGTATGGGGAATCTATGACCTCATTGGCAGAGTACACAGTAGAAGAAAAACAAAAGAAATAGCTGAAGTAGTAAAAATCTATACAAGAGTAAACAGTGGATGAATGAAAGTAGAAACAACTGGAGCACATATATAAATGATGCATGATACATATGTCTAGGAAAACATCCAAACAAGTCACAATGCTGGAATATAAAAAATACTAAAAAAATGTACAACATAAAAGATGAATACCTCCTCAGCATCTCAGGCATAGTCTAGGTTCCATGCTCTCCCGATCCACTGCAAGTCAAGTACCTTAAGTTGAAGTGTGCATGCCCTTATTTATACCTACAACAATACACTTAGTTTGGGACCAAAAGAATGGCCCAAACATGGTGTGATACTAAATCATTATAGGGGGACACCCAATGATCTTATGTCTAACAGTCAGTGAGTATATGGCAGGTAATGTAAAGAAAGAAGTAGATAGAAAAGTACTCAGTATTAAACAATCAAATGTTTCAACATCAAACAACATCTAATCATAGAGCTAAACATAAACTGGTAACACTCTGGGATGTACTCACGACCGACCCCTATGGACCTACATAACAAGTAAAAGAAACTCTAGGGGTAGTGCACTCGGCCTAACCCCTCTGGTTCAGTATATAATGACTCTCTGAGGAAGCATTCACAAACAATTTCCCTTATAGTCTATGGTAGTCAATAACTCTCTCAGGATGTTCAGATGTTCAATTCCTCTTATAGCCCCAAGGTTAAGGACTCTCTAAGGAAGCTCACTTGGCCAATTCCCCTTATATCCCAGTTCATTCAAAGACTCTCCATAGAAGCACTCACCGTCAATTACCCTTATAGTCTAAATAATTTAAAAATAATTCAAAGACTCTCTAACGAATCTCACTCAGTCAATTCCTTTTATAGTCTAATGTAGTCAAGGACACTATGAGGAATCTCACTAGATCAATTCCCCTTATAGCCCCAAGTTGTCCTATGCTCTCTAAGGATACTCACTTGGTCAATTACTTGTATAACCAAAGTTGCCAAAGACGCTTTGAGGATGCCTACTCACTCAATTCCCCTTATAGTCTACTACACAAAGTTCTCATGGCCCTATGTAGGTTAAAAAGAATAGCAATACAATATGGCCAAAGTAAACCTATAGAACTACTTGGATAATCAGTCTACAACATATCAATCATGTCAGAACACAAACTCTCCATCCTACAACAACATGTAAGGAAAAAATTTAAACCACCCAAAGGCTAAATAGGACCAAAAGGTAGTAAACAGAACATTCATAAGAAAAATACATCCAGATCATAGTAATCAACCCTATTCATATCCAAATAACCTCTACACAACATACGATCATGGAAGATGATAAACATGGATAAAACAGTAAACACGCGGTACCCCGTTTAATGTTATTGGTGGAATTTTCACATAATACTCAAATACATTTAATGGAAAGGCACAAACCACATATATCAGTATTTTTGGAATGATATAAGTGAACTTCGATGATTGAATAACCATAGAACACTATATACCTACAAAACATATAAAACGTTCGTCCCACGATAACTCACAATTGAAAAGAAATGAGAACATAGTGTTTTAGGAGAAGAGATAACTCACAGATGCGATTCCAACGCAACCAGCAGTGTTCGTTTATGAGGAAGGATGCATGTTCGGGGGTTCGTCAAAGATCTGCGGCCGTACAGAGCTCTCTATCGAACAGAACCTAAAATAAGATAATTCTGTCGATTAGACATGACCTCGTTGCTTTTAATGAAAAAATAAATTACATCATGTGTAGTTCTATATCAATACTCAACTTTAAGAGGACTCTAAGTCACTCCCACATGGCCATGTGTGTGGCTACTACATGTCCAGAACACGGCCTCTTGCGACAATGAAGTACATGTCCTGTACATATAAATTGCATGTTGTGCACTTATAAAATTTCTATAATTTCCTATTTTTCTCAAAAATGACAAAAAATGGAAAAAATTTGCTGAAAAGAAGATCTGAGTTCTTACAAACTTCCCCCCCTTAATGAATTTTGTCACCGAATTTCCCTAGTGCGGCAAAGAAGAAGAAACCCCAAACAGTTCTAGCCATTGTCCTCGTACATCATCCTCCCTCTCCCAAGTCTCATCTTATACTCGCCCATTCATCCATAGAACTCATACCAGAGCAACAGACTAACCATAAAGAACCTTTGTACTACAATCAAGAATCATGATAGGATGCTCCTAAAATGACACATCCACTTTGAGATCAACCTCCTATGGTTGAAAGACATGATACTGGTCTGAAAGGTAATGTCAGAGCTAGGAAATGTGAAAAATGTCGTGCATAACCTGGTACCTCTGAGGTAACTGAAAACGATAGGCAACCGGACCAAATCTCTCCAAAACCTCAAATGGCCCGATGGAACTCAGCGAAAGCTTACTCTATCTCATAATCCTCATGTGTCCCAACCTTAGTGTGATGTGCAGGAATACCTGATCCCTGACCTCGAACTCCAGAGGTCATCTCCGCTCATTAGCATAAGACTTATTTTGAGACTGCGTAGTATCCATCCTCTTCCAAATCAACTATATATGCTCTGTCGAATCTTGTACAAGACGGGGTCCTAGCAAAGCAACCTCACCTGCCTCCAACCAACATAAGGGTGATCGGCATTGTCTATCATACAATGCCTCATAAGGTTCCATCTAAATATTTTCTTGAAAACTATTGTTGTAGGAAAACTCCAAAAGAGGTATATGCTTCTCCCAAGAACCTCCTAAATCCTGAATGCATTCCTGGAGCATTTCATCAATCACGTGAATCATACGCGCAAACTAGCCATATTTTTTAGGATGGTAAGCTGTACTCAAAATTACTTGTGTAACCAATGACTTTTCAAGCCCCTACCAGTCCCAAGAAGTAAAATGATCATCCCTGTCTGAAAAAATGGAGTTTGGAACCCCATGTAGACATACAATCTCTCTGATGTACAACCATCCCAGCTCATCAACATTGAAGGTCTCATTGATTGGAATGAGATTTTCAAATTTCGTAAGTCTGTCAATGATAACTCAAACTGCATCATTCCCACAAGGTGACCTCAGCAAAGCATTCATGAAATCCATTAGGACATCATTCCACTTCCACTCGGGAATGGGTATCTACTACAAAAGGATTGTTGGTCCCTGATGTTTTTCCATCACCTGCTGAAAGCTGGAACATCTTATGAAAAAACCAGAAGAATCCCTCTTCAAACCTGGCCACCAATACTGACGGTGTAGATCACGATGCATCTTGGTGACAACAGGATAAACTGACCAAACTATGGTATAAAAGTCCCACATCATCTCCACGAGTATGTCTGCTGGCACCCATATGCACCACTAGAAATGTTCTTAAATAATTGTTTTTAAAATCATAAAATATCCTTTATGTTTTCCATGGATCTTTAAATGTTTGAAAAGAAATAAAATTCTATTATTGAAATACCTTTTTCTAATAAAAAATACATTTTTGGTCTGTCAAACCCTTTAAAGAAATTATTACATCACTTATTCTTTATTATGATGTCATACTATATACTTTATATTCATACAATATTTAATTTTTTCCCAACAAATTGACTCTTTGATGAAATTATGAAAAAATCACCATTGGATAATTTTGACATGATTTATTCAAAATTTTTGATTATTTTATAAAAATGCGTTACTAAATATGATAATTTTAACTTCAATAAAAAAATTTATTTATATAAAGAGAACATAATTTAGGAAATAATAAACTTTCTAACCCTTTTAAAATTATTCTTTGAATTATAAAATAATATTATCAATTTTATTTAAATAAATTGTTTTTTATAAGACTATATAACGATAATAAATATTATTAAATTATATTATTATATTATTATATTTTATTTTTATCAAAATTATATATTTCCAAAAATTATAATCTTGTTTTCTTTGTATATAACATTTTTTGACCAAATTTATCTATATTCATGGGAATTTTATTTTAAATAAACAAATATTGAAAATGGGATTCATGTAATAATGGTTTCAATTCTAAATACACTACGTAGGTCTAGAAAAATAACCCCTTATTGCAAGGACATATTCCATTAAGGGTATAGTGTGTGAGGGTAGTATATTCATGAGGTGTTTTAGCAAACATATATTGAGAGGTGACCACTATAAGCTTAAACTTATCCCTTAAATGGTTCAGATTAAGTTTTAGTTATTGAATCCCATTATGTAATTGTTGATTTTAAACCCTAGTGATTTCACTTCCCTTGAAGGCTCTCATAAATGAGCCTCATAGGGTATGATCCTACCATTTTCATCCATCCCTTCTTCCTTCTACATCAATTATATTTTATTATGACCCTATATATAGTAATATTGACCATAACTTTGTGACATCTAAATTACCAACGGTCAGAAGGATTAATGTTCATTTTGACCAAAAATTATATTAGGTCTATATTTTATGATAATAATTATGTGTTGTTCATATTTATTACACAATTCATGTCTTTTATATAATAATACTTCACAAAATTTTAAATATATTCATTCAGAAATGAAATTTAATTTATAAATGTTTGGTTCATTATATTATTCTCTCCTATAGAAATTTATCCCTCAATGTTTTATTTCATAGCATATAAAAATTAAGGAAATTCAATATCATTGATTCTTCAGGTTCATGTGTTTCATCTTTAAACATATTGTTCTGCAAAAAGAATTTAACAATGTAATTTTTATTATTTTGTATAATTTTTTCTCTATTATCTAATATCATCTATTGTTTCTTCATGAATGAATGATCATTCTCTAATAGTACCACATCAATATTTAGTATATGCAAGGGATCTAGAATGTAATTCCTTAAGATTAATACATGGAATAAATATTTTTGAGAGTGTTGATTAGCATGCCATAGAATTGATATGATCAATAATATAGAAGGGGTTAGTGTATCAAGGAATTATCGTTCCCATATAACTAATCCTCTTGAATTTTTTCCATGGTGATATATGGTGGAACACATTATCTCTAACCTCAAACTCTAGGTATTGTCATTTATTATGAGCAGAGAGTTTCTATAAACAAATTATGATTTAATATATTGATGAATGGTTAGAATCTTGCTTGTTATCACTTATAAAAGATCATCCCATATCATATTGTTTTCTCCAACATCATCCCATCATGTTTGAGTCCTTCACCTATTCACATATATATCCTCATAATGTTCCATTTGAATTCTATAATTAAAAATTTTGTTATATGAGAACTCTACCAGAGGATTTTGTTGATACTAAAATCCTTTTATATAAAATTACAATGATCTCAACATATCCTATAGAGAATGAATATTTCTCATAGATGTTTCATCTATCTAAGAGTGATAACCAATAACAAATGATATTTCTCTATCTAACACTTACTAATTAATTCTCTATAACATTGGGGAAAACATTGGAACTAGATTCGATACAGTGGAGAGTGGTACTCCATTTACCCATACAACTTCTATTATGTATATCTTGGCATGGTGTTCAATAGAGAAATATTATATGATAGGAATGAAATTTATTGAAATTATAATGTTTTTGACTAAAAAAGGATTTATGAAGATTAGATGTCATGGGGAGTCCTATTATTAAATAATTGTTGATGTTTAATGATTTCCGTAATGATATAAGTAATGGTTTCATCATGACCTTATAAATTTGACATTTTATCATAACTTGTTTTGATGTCAAGACTCCAGAAATAAAAAATATAATCTCTCTCTTAATGATGTCCTACCAAAAGTTTTACTTTATGTCTCTATATATCATAATTATACAATGATAATTAGATAAAGATACTTTTTATTCATCACAAAACGTATCCTTCTTTAGTTCCGGTTTTGATGGGACACATATCAATGAACCAAACCATAAATTTCATATTTTTATCTATTGAACTCCAGAATATTCTCTACCTTTCACTGAAACTTAAAATTTATATCCATTATCAAGAAGGTACTTGATTGAATAGTAAAAATCCTTGATCATCTCTAACCACCTTCATTGGTACATGTTGATCTATTTTGTGTGAATATATACTTAAGGTTCTTATGGTCTGTATTTATGTCATATTTCTCCTTGTATTGGTCATGTTTCTAAATATTTAATTTGAGTATCAACATATCCAACTCCATATCATGTGAAAAATAGTACTTATCATGGGTATTCAATTTTCCCATGTCATAATCTATCCATTTAACATTATGAATGAGTAAAAATCCTAATCCATTCATTGGTGCATCACTATAGATAAGACTTATTTCCCCAATACTATGTAGTGTGAGTATTGGTATATGGGTTAGATTTTTATTTTAATTTTTGAATGCCCCCACAAATCCATTAGCCCATAAAAACATCATTTCTGTGTGTGTTAGTTTTGTAAGAAGGATTAACAACTCTAAAATATTCTCACATATCATTGATAGGTACTAGATAATTATGGAAAACCATGGATCTATATTATAGAATCTATTATGGGACATTCGTTAAAAACCTCTATTTTTTGAAAAATCCAAAAATATACGCTCACTAATGATTACATATCCTAATAAGCATAATTTTTATAGAAAATAATCAAAATTACGGAACTTTTCAAATAATTTATATTTTATTAATGAATTTTCATAGTACTCAATTAATCCTTATGATCTTGATTAATAGTGAATTATATTAAAATATAATCTATAAATACTAAAACAAATTTTCAAGGTAACCTCTATTGACCGTATTTATAATGTCCAGGAATATTTATGAAGCATTGGTGAGTCTGAATGGAATTACTATGAACTCATAATGTCTATATCTTATACAAAAGATTTCATGGCTATACACTCATAATTTATTATTATTTAATAGTCCCATAAATGAAGGTCCTCTTTGGAAAAGTCTTGGGATCCACATAGATGATCAAACAACATTTCAATTGGTGCTATGGGATACTTATTCTTTATCATGATCCTATTAGATTCATGATAATAAATACAAATACACATTGAACAATCCTTTTACATAATTAATTGGACTAATTAACCACATGGTGAAGAAATGTACAAATATTATTTTTATTTTCTTCTTTAGTTCTCCAATTTCAATAATTTCTATTCAATATAGAGTCTTGGATATCTGTAGAGATCTACGTATAAGTTCAATTGAGAACTCCAACTTTTAATTAGAAAGAATAATATAAAATATCTGGGTGATAATTTATAATATTCCATTAAATGAAGATATACTTTAAGATTTATCCTATCCATTGAATAAATAGTTTGGGTTGGATACGATGGCTTATAAAGAAATAATATCCATTATTGAGAAGAATTTTCTAATGTAGATACATCCTCCTCCCTTCACTTGTATTGAATCAATGTATGATTTGGGATACATAATGTTATTTTAGAATCACAATAATTAATATTATATCTTCACAAAGGCAACCAATACATGTCCAATAGAATATACAATTATACAAACAGGGAGATGAAAATGTTTCTATAAATGTTTTTCTAGAAAACATTGACCAAGGAGAAGTTATATGCTCGTGGTCCACTAATTTCCACATTTTATTTTTTTCACTGATAAATAAACCTCTATGTTTTGAGGTGGTGTTTTAATAGTTATACTATACTCTGATAATATGAATGAATGAATATAACAAGAATCAAATAGTACATTTTCTATTAATAAATTAATAAATATTTTATTGGTCACCACATAAATTTTAGGATCTACATTAGATTTTGAGATAGTATAAGCTCATCCATATGATCATGGACATAGATGTTGTTTTCGTTGATTATATTCAATAAACATTGGTTCAGAAAATTATTTTTATAATATTTACATTTTTGATGTTAAAACATTATAAAATGTGCTTATGGTTATTAAAATATATTTTTTCTTAAACTATATTTGTTGGATTTTTATATCCATTTATCATTCATTATCTTTATGCCCCTCATTTCTAAAAATAAATCATCTCCTAATTCCATTGAAGAAATTTTTAGCATGTTTCCTCCCAAAAGTTGGACAAGTTAGAAATTTATTTTTTTACCTCCTTCTGGTTTATCCACTTCCCTTATAGAATTAAACTTCATTATCTATTTTGTATATCTAGTCTCCATTGACTATTTTTAATTTCCCATTTCGATTTTGAATTTATGGTCATAATTGAAATGTTACTAGTATCTATCAAGGTCTAAAATTACCACATCTCTTCACATAAAGGGATTTATCCCCATAATTAAGTAATAAAATTTACATTTTAGGTTATTTAAAAATATGGAGAAATGTTGTCCAAGATTTGTTATTTTTTCTTCATATGACTTAATAAGTTCATTCTCTTATTCTCTGAGTCCATGAAAAACAATATCTATTTTGAGATATATAGTGAAATGGATTTATTTATTAAAACATATCACCTTGAATACATCCCATTCCATAGATTCAAAGCCCTCTTAGGGATTTTTATTATTGATCAGTGACCACTATGGATAAGATCCTACCAATAGGTGATAAATAACTAGTATTAATTCATCTTTCATGGAGAATTTTATGAGAGATATCATATTCTCAATGGAGATAATTAATTTCTCTCCAATAAAGATATCAAAAGATCCACTAAAATTCAATGACCGTTGTTATATAAAGGAATCAATCAAGACTTTCTATTTATTAATAGAAGGAGGTAATTCAAAATTATTATTGTTATTACCCATAACTTCAATTAGTTGTTCTAGTATTTAAATGATGTTATCCACTCTTGTTACCATCATATTGTGTATTTCATAAGAAAAATCATCACATTTTCAAATTAATATGTTTTTAATAATTTTCCTTCTTTTTTCAACATTTTTTTAAAATTAAGGAATGTTTGGGTTGAGGATACCTAATTTAATAAGTTCGTAAAAAATTAAATCTACTTAATTAAGAATCAATGACATGTATACCTATCTTATTAACATCTTAGTTTCAATCTAGTATATCCATGTTCCATTTAATATTATATTCTCTATCATAACATTATATTTAAATCCTTGTTAATTTATTGTAAAGATCCTATTAATATAAAAAAAATATTTCCCTGAGAATTTTTAGTATTATAAACACTCATTCTAGTCCAAGTGAAGATCAATTCAATGTCTAAAAAATATTTTTTGAGGTGATTACACCATGTTATGTTTTTTCTATAGCCACATTAACTTTATAATATCTATATGGGGATGTAATTTATAATAAAAAATAAATATATTCTTTACCAAAATTTATATAAACTTTTCTATAGGTAGAAATATCGCTTTGGTTTTCACTAATAATTAATCACCCATAATCCCTAAAAATATGTATACATTGATCAAATAAGAAATATATTAACAACTATTTCTAATAAATTTTATTTATGGATTTTTAACATAATGATCTATATAACACAATCCAAAAAAATTGATAGGCCTACTGTACTTGTTAAATTAGAAACATAAACCATAAAGATAAAATAAAATAAAACATTTTTATTTAAAACACTATAGTGTTCTTCTAGTTCTCTTTTGAACTCATAGTACTACATGATATAACCTAAGGGCATACATTAGAAAAGGGGTGAGCTATAAACATTAGTAAGTGAATAATTAAGCATAAATTTATAGTAATAAATGAGATAATAGGGACATCATGATAACTTAAAAAGATGAGAAACATATACATAAAAATTGAATCATTAAATGAGATGAGGATATCATTAGATCAAGGCTTCATAAGAATTTGGAAAGAACATAAAATGAAAAAATTTTATAAGAAGTCGAGGATAACTAAAAAGACATATTAAAACATATTTATTATGATAATAACTTTTGTACCAAACATGGAGTCGAGTGAGTTGAACACATTACACAATTTATTGGAGCCCTACAAAGGCACACCTTTCATATTTATATAATTATGTTTCATACACTGATTATATGTCATTTAAATATATTTCATCCATTAAATACCATGATTAAGGAATGAGGGTTTAATACATGTAATTCCCTAATAAATTAATGATAATAATATATATGTTAATACTCTTGAATTAAAATAGTGTTATCTATTTTCAGCAAAAATAAATGTTATTGAAAATCCAAGGCATAATTTCGGATGAAAATTCGTTGTACATAGAATTTCATAAAATAGATTACTAAGAGTGGGAGGTAGTATATCATTATCATAGAGTCATTTGTAGTTAAGGGTTGATTATGAAAACATGAGAAGATAGCCACAAGGAATTGAAAATGGTTATAATAAGGGATATTATTTGAATTGAAAATAGGAGGGATATAACCCTTTACCGTGATAGGATGCCTTTTAAAGATTTGGAGGATATCCTTATAAACATGAGAACTCCTTGGCTGGCTCCAGAAATGTAAAATGAGATTAAATTATTTATTTAAGTACTTTTTTTGATGATTAATGGGATAATTAGTGGTTATTTTTAGTAAAATAGATTATATTGTTTATCAATTTCAACAATTGTCTCTAGAAATATTGTTAATAAAAATTAAAAAATCATTGTCCTTACCATGGTTTTTACTCATGATATCTTATGAGTAGTGGTATTAAATATTTTATTTGTTTAATAAATTTAATTTGTAAAATAATTCAATTCACATTGTAGAAGTGTGTCATGTTTATAAAGAATTGTTTTTAAACTAATATAATATCTCTTAGGGTTTAAAAGTTTTTTATTGGTTTTTAAAAATAGTAATATCACATTAAAATAAATTAATATAATGAAAAATAGTATTTTCAGTCGATAAAACCCTTTATCAAATTTATTACACCAATTTTATATTATTATGACATCATAATAATCAATGCATGTCTGTACGATATTTAATTTTTACTGAAAAATTCGACTACATCAAAAAATTAGGAAAATTTACCCATGGGATAACATGGATGTGATGATCTCAAAAATGATATGTATTTTATTAATATATTTTCCTAAATATTTTAATTTTAAATTTTAAATAAAAATCATTATTTATTGATAAGTTACAATTTTTCATAAATAATCAACTTTTTGACTCTTATAAAAATTACCTAAGACACTATAAAATTATATTTTAATTTATATTTAAATAAATAAATTTTTATTAGAAGACTATAAAATAATAAATTCTATTTAAAATTCATCAACATATCATAAAAGTGTATTTTAATTTTAGTTATATTTTTTCCAAAAATACCATCATGTTTTATTTATATCAAAATTATTATCATTTTCATCTTATATTCATGTACATTTTATTTTAAGTAAAATAATATTGAAAATGGGATCAATGTAATCACACTTTTGTATATAAAAATAAAATTTACACCCTTTCACTACTAAGACCTATAGACACAACACCTTATTACTCCAGTATATTCCCCAAGTGTATGATATGTGATGATAATACATTAATTGGGTGGTTTAACTATCATATATTGGGCCATGATCTCGATGAGCTTGAACATCTTTCATTTATAGTTCTTTTTAAGTTTTAGTTGTCAAATATCTACTTAGTCTTGTTCAAGGGTGTTCCATGGGGATTACATATCTAATTCTTTGACAAATGAGCCTCGTAAGGAATACTCTTATAGGTTTAGGCAATCACTAATTACATCTACGTCAATTATATTAATTTCTTACCCTATATAAGCTAATTTTAAAATTCACTTTTAAAATACCTAAAATAAAAATGATCCAACGATATAATTTTCATTATGCCTAGTGGTACTTTTATGGCCTTATTTTTGGATGATAAAATAGATTTTTTTATTTTTAATACATGGTGTGTTCATTTTTCTATTAAATATTATACTACATTACTAAATCAGACAAATATTCATTAATAATAGAAATGTCATTTATAATAATTTAGTTCACAGAAGGTCATATTTTCATTTTTATTTATTCAAGGAAGATGATTCCTTTCTTATATTATATTATATGATAATTTTGTAAATCATATCCAATGAAATCACATTTATATTTTAAAAATAATGATCCATTGGTTCAATCTGATGTGGAAAATTCCTCATTATTTATTTTAAAATTGTGTAGTTGTCTAGCTTCACACAAAACCCTAGGAATTTTAAGAATGTATCATTTAACTAGGTTAAATATCCATAAATATCTTCATTATCATCTATTTTAATGTACTAAAATATACTGGTAACTCTTTTACCCCGGAATACCACAGTTAGTGCATTATTTTAATAAATTTTCATGATTACAAGGAATCATGTCCTAAAGGACTGATCAGTTTATCTGTATTGGAAAATTGATTACATACATGAACATTACATTACACATTAGAAAATAAAACACAACATAAATGATCCTTTTATAACACCGTTAATCCCCTAGCATAACCCTACTTATCAATCATAATTCATTTCTTGTATTCCTGTGAAAATAAAACATAAGAAAGGGGTGAGCTCAAATGCTCAATAATGATAAAAATATATAAAAAACATACCCAAATAAGCTCAAACATTTAAGGAAATGTATTAAACTAAAAATAATGCCTTTTAAACATAAACTTCAGCATATTGTGAAAAAGATAAATAAAATAATTCCATCTATATATTCACATGGATATTCTACTAGTAGAATAACCACATGTAATATTCATAGCCAATTTCATAATGATGTAATGCATAATTCCAGACTTCATAACCACAATGTCAAGGCCCTATTCAAATACTACAAATAAGATTTTTTCAAAGCCTTATTCCAAGAAACTAGTTTTTCTAATGAGACCTACCGATGCATCAAAGAGCTATAGAAGGCTCCACCCATCACCTACTAAGTCCAATGCATACCTCATATGAAAAGGTTTAAACATAACATAAACATTCATATTAAATCTACCATAAAAAATGTCAATACATTTTCCGTAAACCCTAAATTGTATAAAAATAACACATACACAGTCAAAAATATTACAAAACCTTCTATAAAATATTTAATATTTGTACCATAAAAAATCCACCTCGATCAAGAATAAAATCACATAAAGGACGTTGAAAAAGATGAAAATTATCAGTAAAACACTTTGAGATAAATATCCATTTTTTATGAAATCATATAAAAGTCACATAATTTAAAAACGAAGTAATTAAAAATATATTTTTGAATCAAAGTTTCCAATATAAATTTTAAACTTTTTAAATGAATTAAAATTATAAAACATTCATGTCCATATAAAAAATCTTTTAATTCTTTTTGAAAACATAGACATTAATAAGAAAGGTTTAGAAGAATAAATAGTAAAAACATTTTAAATGAGGTTTTTGTAAATATTATTTAAAAAATAATCCCTTTGAAAAATATTTTATGAAATATTAATGGGGATAATAAATATCCCAATAGATACTTACGGAAAAACAACCTTTAGTAATAAAGAGTTTGGAGAATAAACCCTTACATGGCACTTTCCTTTGGTCGAGGGTAAATTTTACCTCATGTACAATGACCATAGTATGTTATTAAATTATAATAGAACCATATTCATGATTTTTATATCATACGGGATTCATTTATTACTTTATTCTACTCATTTAATATTTATTTCACTGTTAAATTAATATTTCGTGTAGTAATTGATTTCTTTATCGAATATGTTTTAACTTGTTATTCTTGATCTTATCACTTAGATCCTAGTTTACATACTCCCAAAATATAACAAAAGATTTATATATCATATATATTTAAAATATAAATGTGTATTAGACATATGTATGAGAGGGAGAACACCATTTATGGAGACAGTAGGCCCTACATACGTATAAACATTGTTTCTGTTTTCATATCATATTGAATGGAAGTAAGTGAATAAGATATATTTAAGTACATAAATATACATATATATATATATATATTAAGTATTATTATTATGTTATATATCACATACTTATTAATAATATATATTTTTATAATCATCATTGAATGATGAATGTGGAAATGAATCTCATCGCGTCATGGAGTCAGTAAGCTGTACGTACACATGAGTGACGATGCCATTTCCGTAACGATTAAAAGGTGTGGAATTGGATGGGATATAAATTTTATAGAGAAATTATCATGTTATTTTTATTATTTATAAACATATTACTCATCATTATATCCATCCTAATAATATATTGTTGAATAAAAAATTACAACATGGCGTGGAGGCAGTATGTTGTACGTACGCACACATAGTGATATTATCATTAATATGATGGATAGAATAATGAATATGATTGTACCATATTTATAATAAATTAATATTATTTAGGAGGTACATGATTTATTATTTTCGTATGTAAATAAAAAAGAAATAGTAAGTGGATGAATATAGGAACATGAATGATGGTGGTGAAATTATTACCCCTTCTTCAGGTGTTTCCTTTTGAGTTGATCAAAAGAGCTACATTATTTGGATTTCTAATCAAAGTAAAAAATCTAGGATTAAGTTATAGAAGATGGGAGGATATTTGGGTAGGGTTTGTCCGAGCCATATGGATTTGAAGCTGTGATTTTTAGAGAAGTGAAAGTGACCATTTATAAGAGGGGTGAGGGTTACATTAGGAATTGATTAAAATATTAATTTATTATGCAATAATAGTCTGTTTATAATGGCACAAAATGAACTTATTTCGAGCCTTAGGTGGTTATTGGTCAAAATACTCTCAAGGAATAGGTTTTAGACAAGTTTAGGTTACCATTTTAACCTTATCTTTTATATTTAACTATTAGTTATATAGTTTATCATTAACCATGTATTCTTGTATTATTGCACTACATGGTTAATACAAATACACTAAAA
This sequence comes from Viscum album, assembly GCA_963277665.1. Classification (NCBI taxonomy): domain Eukaryota; kingdom Viridiplantae; phylum Streptophyta; class Magnoliopsida; order Santalales; family Viscaceae; genus Viscum; species Viscum album. The sequence goes on from OY728125.1 coordinate 1,034,228,129, forward strand.
ATACAAGAGAACATAAATTGGATCATTAGTGACATATGTAATATTATTTATTCCCTTTTTCTGAAACTTATATTTGTAGTAATATTATATCAAACCATAATATAGCCTTTGTTATAAAAATAAACTTATTCCAATTTTGACACTATTTGGTATTTTGGTTTTGTGAAAGACATAAGAACCTTATCACTTCAAAAAATTTATCTAATCAACCCTAACATGTCATATTAACCAATAAAATTTGTGTATGGTTTCAAAACATTTAAATTATAATTATTTTATTATTGATAATATAAAATATTTTAATATTTCATTAAGAAGGTAATTATTGCATCATCATTGTTTCCTAAATATATTAAATTATTTAATCCCGAAAAATTATAAATAAAATGCAATTATATAGGAAATATTTTTCTCTTTCTAATGAATATTTATAGTCAAAGTTATCTTATGTATAACCCTATTTTAAATGTGGTTTAGATACTATCCTTTGATTTATAACACTTTTAACTCTTCTTTATATAAAATAATAAAAAATCTCATAGTTGAATCTATGGGGACCTAAAAATCATATTTTATTCATAATATTTTTTTTATCAAATTACAGTTATCCAGTAGAATTAGGACATGTGTTACAGTAATTATAATATCATTTTTACCTTTAATTACCATATTTACATTTAACTGTGGTAAATAAAAGTTAAATGTTACTATTAACAAAAATTTATTTTCATCTTATTGAATTAAATTTAACTTAATCATGTTAACTATGTCTCTATGATTTTTGAAATTCAACTCACAAAAGCAGAAAAATTAATTTTTATGCAAATTTTCTAACATGCCTAAAAGTTGGGTAAAAGATGTTAAAAAATAAATAAAATTTTATATATCTAATTCAATTATAAAATGACTCCAATTAATTACATTTAAATAACATACGTATTATTTATCTATTTTTAAATGAAATAAGTATGAATCAAATAAATAATTATTTAAATAATGCAGACAATTTTAAACAAAAACACAGTGTTTTCATTATTCATCAAAAATTGAATGTTATCATAAAAATACCAAAATTTCACCCTAAGATAATTTTAATATTCTGAATTCAAAAATAAATTCTATTTTACAAAATTCAAAAAATATGTTTCTTTTATTAATTTAAAATAAATTCTAATTTTTAAAAAAAAAAGCGGGTTTAAAAAAATTTAAAACTATCAACATATTGACATGTGTTTATGTCAAATTTAAATGTGAAATTTATTATAATGAACTGCATTGTATTAAATGATAAAAATATAATATAATTATTCATCAAAACCATTCAAATTTAAAATTTAACTCTATAAATTATTTTTGATTAAAAAAATTGTTTTCAATTAAAATTTAGCATCTTTAACTATTCTTCAAAATAAGAATGGTATCAGAATACACCAAAAATTTATCAAAACTAATTTTCTATTTCCTACTTCCTAACTTCTTGGTTTCAGAAGCCACCCAGTGGGGCCCCATACCTAATAGGTCACACGGCCTCAAGCTCATTTCTCCAAACGCTAGATGCTAGTTACTAGCATCGAGGGCCTTAGGTGCGCTTATGGGGAATCTATGACCTCATTGGAAGAGTACACAGTAGAAGAAAAACAAAAGAAATAGCAGAAGCAGTAAACATCTATACAAGAGTAAACAGTGGATGAATGAAAGTAGAAACAACTGGAGCACATATATAAATTATGCATGATACATATGTCTATGAAAGCATCCAAACAAGTCACAATGCTGGAATATAAAAAATACTAAAAAATGTACAAAATAACAGATGAATACCTCCTCAGCATCTCAGGAATAGTCTAGGCCCCATGCTCTCCATATCCACCGCAAGTCAAGTACCTTAAGTAGAAGTGTGCATGCCCTTATTTATACCTACAACAATATACTTAGTTTGGGACCAAAAGCATGGCCCAAACATGGTGTGATACTAAATCATTGTAGGGGGACACCCAATGATCTTGTGTTCTACAGTCAGTGAATATATGGCAGGTAATGTAAAGAAAGCAGTAGACAGAAAAGTACTCCGTATTAAACAATCCAATGTTTCAACACCAAGCAACAGCTAATCATAGAGCTAAACATAAACAGGTAACACTCTGGGATGTACACATGACCGGCCCCTCTGGTCTTACATAACAAGTACAAGAAAATCTAGGGGTAGTGCACTCGGCATAACCCCTCTGGTTCAGTATATAAAGACTCTCTAAGGAAGCATTCACAAACAATTTCCCTTATAGTCTAAGGTAGTCAAGAACTCTCTGAGGAAGTTCAGATGTTCAATTCCTCTTATATCCCCAAGGTTAAGGACTCTCTAAGGAAGCTCACTTGGACAATTCCCCTTATATCCCAGTTCATTCAAAGACTCTCCAAGGAAGCACTCACCGTCAATTACCCTTATAGTCTAAATAATTTCAAAATAATTCAAAGACTCTCTAATGAATCTCACTCAGTCAATTCCTTTTATAGTCTAATGTAGTCAAGGACACTCTGAGGAAGCTCACTCGATCAATTCCCCTTATAGCCCCAAGTTGTCCTATGCTCTCTAAGGATACTAACTTGGTCAATTACTTGTATAACCAAAGTTGCCAAAGACGCATTGAGGATGCCTACCCATTGAATTCCCCTTATAGTCTACTACACAATGTTCTCATGGCCCTATGTAGGTTAAAAATAATAGAAATACAATATGGCCAAAGTAAACCTACAGAACTACTTGGATAATCAGTCTACAACATATCAATCATGTCAGAACACAAACTCTCCATCCTACAACAACATGTAAGGAAAAAATTTAAAGCACCCAAAGGATAAATAGGACCAAACGGTAGTAAACAGAACATTCGTATTAAAAATACATCCAGATCATAGTAATCCACCCTATTCATATCCAAATAACCTCTACACAACATACGATCATGGAAGATTATCAACAAGGATAAAACAGTAAACACGCGGTACACCGTTTAATGTTATTGGTGGAATTTTCACATAATACACAAATACATTTAATGGAAAGGAACAAACCACATATATCAATATTTTTGGAATGATATACGTGAACATCGAAGATTGAATAACCATAGAACACTATATACCTACAAAACATCTAAAACGTTCATCCCACGATAACTCACAATTGAAAAGAAATAAGAACATAGTGTTTTAGGAGAAGAGATAAATCACAGATGGGATTCCAACACAACCACCAGTGTTCATTTATGAGTAAGGATGCATATTCGGGGGTTCGTCGAAGATCTGTGGCCATACAGAGCTCTCGATCGAACATAACCTAAAATAAGAGAATTCTGGCGATTAGACATGACCTCGTTGCGTTTAATGAAAAAATAAATTACATCGTGTGTAGTTCTGTTTCAATACCCAACATTAAGTGGCCTCCAAGTCACTCCCACATGGCTATGTGTGTGGCTACTACATGTCCATAACACGGCCTCATGTAACAATGAAGTACATGTCATGTACATATAAATTTCATGTTGTGCACTTAGAAAATTTCTATAATTTCCTTTTTTTCTCAAAAATGATAAAAAATGGAAATCAATAGCTGAAAAGAAGATCTGAGTTCTTAAAAACTTCCCCCTTAATGAATTTTTTCCCCGAATTTCCCTAGTGCGGCATAGAAGAAGAAACCCCAAACAGTTCTAGCCACTGTCCTCGTACATCATCCTCCCTCTCCCAAGTCTCATCTTATACTCGCCCATTCTTCCATAGAACTCATACCAGAGAAACAGACCGACCATAGATAACCTTTGTACTACAATCAAGAATCATGATAGTATGCTCCTCAAATGAGACATCCACTTTGAGATCAACCTCCTATGGTTGAAAGACATGATACAGGTCTGAAAGGTAATGTCAGAGCTGGGAAATGTGAAAAATGTCGTGCATAACCTGGTACCTCTGAGGTAACTGAAAACGATAGGCAACCGAACCAAATCTCTCCAAAACCTCAAATGGCCCGATGGAACTCAGAGAAATCTTACTCTATCTTCTAATCCTCCTATGTCCCAACCTTAGTGTGATGTGCAGGAATACCTGATCCCTGACCTCGAACTCCAGAGGTCATCTCCGCTCATTAGCATAAGACTTATTTTGAGACTGCGTAGTATCCATCCTCTTCTGAATCAACTATATATGCTCTGTGGCATCTTGTACAAGACGGGGTCCTAGAAAAGCTACCTCACCTGCCTCCAAACAACAAAAGGGTGATCGACATTGCCTATCGTAAAATGCCTCATAAGGTTCCTTCTAAATATTTTCTTGAAAACTATTGTTGTAGGAAAACTCCAAATGAGGTATATGCTTCTCCAAAGAACCTCCTAAATCCTGAATGCATTCCTAGATCATGTCATCAATCACATGAATCTTACGCTCGAACTAGCCATCTTTTTTAGGATGGTAAGCTTTACTCAAAAGTACTTGTGTAACCAATGCCCTTTCAAGCCCCTACTAGACCCAAGAAGTAAAACGATCATCCCTGTCTGAAAAAATGGAGTTTGGAAACCCATGTAGACATACAATCTCTCTGATGTACAACCATCCCAGCTCATCAACATTGAAGGTCTCATTGATTGGAATGAGATTTTCAAATTTCGTAAGTCTGTCAATGATAACTCAAACTGCATCATTCCCACAAGGTGACCTCGGCAAACCATTCATGAAATCCATCAGGACATCATTACACTTCCACCCGGGAATGGGTAACTACTACAAAAGGACTGATGGTCCCTGATATTCTGCCTTCACTTGCTGAAAGGTGGAACATCTTATGAAAAAACCAGAAGAATCCCTCTTCATACCTGGCCACCAATACTGACGGTGTAGATCACGATGCATCTTGGTGACAACAGGATAAACTGACCAAACTATGGTATGAAAGTCCCACATCAGCTCCACGAGTATGTCTGCTGGCACCCATATTCACCACTAGAAATGTTCATAAATAATTGTTTTTAAAATCATAAAATATCCATTATGTTTTCCATGGATCTTTAAATTTTTGGAGAGAAATAAAATTCTATTATTGAAGTACGTTTTTCTAATAAAAAAATACTTTTTTGGTCTGTCAAACCCTTTAAAGAAATTATTACATCACTTATTCTTTATAATGATGTCATACTATTTACTTTATATTCATACAATATTTAATTATTTCCCAAAAAATTGACTGTTTGATGAAATTATGAAAAAATCACCATTGGATAATTTTGACATGATTTATTCAAATTTTTTGATTATTTTATAAAAATAAGTTACTAAATATGATAATTTTAACTTCAATAAAAAAATTTAATTATATAAATAGAAGATTATATAGGAAATAATAAACTTTCTAACCCTTTTAAAATTATTCTTTGAATTATAAAATAATATTATCAATTTTATTTAAATAAATTGTTTTTTATAAGACTATATAACGATAATAAATTTTATTAAATTATATTATATTATTATTTTATTTTATTTTCATCAAAATTATATATTACTAAAAATTACAATCTTGTTTTCTTTGTATATAACATTTTTTGATCAAATTTATCTATATTCATGGGAATTTTATTTTAAATAAATAAATAATGAAAATGGGATTCATGTAATAATGGTTTCATTTCTAAATACACTACGTAGGTCTAGAAAAATAACCCCTTATTGCAAGGACATATTCCTTTAAGGGTATAGTGTGTGAGGGTAGTATATTCATGAGGTGGTTTAGCAAACATATATTGAGAGGTGACCACTATAAGCTTAAACTTCTCCCTTAAATGGTTCAGATTAAGTTTTAGTTATTGAATCCCATTATGTAATTGTTGATTTTGAACCCTAATGATTTCACTTGCCTTGAAGGCTCTCGTAAATGAGCCTCATAGGGTATGATCCTACCATTTTCATCCATCCCTTCTTCCTTCTACATCAATTATATTTTATTATGACCCTATATATAGTAATATTGACCATAACTTTGTGACAACTAAATTACCAACGGTCCGAAGGATTAATGTTCATTATGACCAAAAGTTATATTAGGTCTATATTTTATGATAATAATTATGTATTGTTCATATTTATTACACAATTCATGTGTTTTATATTATAATACTTCACAAAATTTTAAATATATTCATTCAGAAATGAAATTCAATTTATAAATGTTTGGTTCATTATATTATTCTCTCCTATAGAAATTTATCCCTAAATGTTTTATTTCATAGCATATAAAAATTAAGGAAATTCAATATCATTGATTCTTCAGGTTCATGTGTTTCATCTTTAAACATATTGTTCGACAAAAAGAATTTAACAATGTAAATTTTATTGTTTTGTATAATTTTTTCTCTATTATCTAATATCTTCTATAGTTTCTTCATGAATGAATGATCATTCTCTAAAAGTACCACATCAATATTTAGTATATTAAAGGGATCTAGAATGTAATTCCTTAAGATTAATACATGGAATAAATATTTTTGAGAGTTTTGATTAGCATGCCATAGCATTGATATGATCAAGAATATAAAAGGTGTTAGTGTATCAAGGAATTATCTTTCCCTTATTCCTAATCCTCATGCATTTTTTCCATGGTGATATATGGTGGAACAGATTATCTCTAACCTCAAACTCTAGGTATCATCATTTATTATGAGCATAGAGTTTCTATAAAAAATTCTGATTTAATATATAGATGAATGTTTAGAATCTTGCTTGTTATCACTTATAAAAGATCATCCCATATCATATTGTTTTCTCCAACATCATCCCAACATGTTTGAGTCCTTCACCTATTCACATATATATCCTCATAATGTTCCATTTGAATGCTATAATAAAAAATTATGTTATATGAGAACTCTACCAGAGGATGTTGTTGATACTAACATCCTTTTATATAAAATTACAATGATCTCAACATATCCTATAGAGATTGAATTTTTCTCATAGCAGTTTCATGTATCTAAGAGTGATAACCAATAACAAAAGATAGTTCTCTATATAACACTTACTAATTAATTCTCTATAACATTGGGGAAAACATTGGAACTAGATTCGATAAAGTGGATAGTGGTACTCCATTTACCCATACAACTTCTATTATGTATATCTTGGCATGGTGTTCAATAGAGAAATATTATATGATAGGAATTAAATTTATTGAAATTATAATGTTTTTGACTAAAAAAAGGATTTATGAAGATTAGATGTCATGGGAAGTCCTATTATTAAATAATTGTTGATGTTTAATGATTTCCATAAAGATATAAATAATGATTTCATCATGACCTTATAAATTTGACATTTTATCATAACTTGTTTTGATGTCAAGACTCCAGAAATAAAAAATATAATCTCTCTCTTAATGATGTCATACCAAAAGTTTTAATTTATGTCTCTATATATCATAATTATACAATGATAATTAGAGAAGGATACTATTTATTCATCACAAAACGTATCCTTATTTAGTTCTGGTTTTGATGGGACACATATCAAAGAACCAAACCATAAATTTCATCTTTTTTTCTATTGAACTCCAGAATATTCTCTACCTTTCACTGCAACTTAAAATTTATTTCCATTATCAAGAAGGTACTTTATTGAATAGTAATAATCCTTGATAAACTCTAACCACCTTCATTGGTACATGTTGATATATTTTGTGTGAATATATACTTAAGGTTCTTATGGTCTGTATTTATGTCATATTTCTCCTTGTATTGGTCGTGTATCTAAATATTTAATTTGAGGATCAACATATCCAACTCCAAATCATGTGACAAATAGTACATATCATGGGTATTCAATTTTCCCAAGTCATAATCTATCCATTTAACATTATGAATGAGTAAAAATCCTAATCCATTCATTGGTGCATCACTATAGATAAGACTTATTTCCCCAATACTATGTAGAGTGTGTATAGGTATATGGGTTAGATTTTTATTTTAATCTTTGAATGTCTCCACAAATCCATTAGCCCATAAAAACATCATTTCTGTGTGTGTTATTTTTGTAACAAGGATTAACAACTCTAAAATATTCTCACATATCATTGATAGGTACTAGATAATTATGTAAAACCATGGATCTATATTATAGAATCTATTATGGGACATTCGTTAAAAACCTCTATTTTTTAAAAATCCAAAAATATACACTCACTAATGATTACATAACCTAATAAGCATAAATTTTATAGAAAATAATCAAAATTATGGAACTTTTCAAATAATTTATCTTTTATTAATGACTTTTCATAGTACTCAATTAATCCATATGATCTTGATTAATAATGAATTATATTAAAATATAATCTATAAATACTAAAACAATTTTTCAAGGTAACCTCTATTGACCATATTTATAATGTCCATGAATATTTATGAAGCATTGGTGAGTCTGAATGGAATTACTATGAACTCATAATTCCTATATCTTATACAAAAGATTTCATGGCTATACAGTCATACTTTATTATTATTTAATAGTCCCATAAATGAAGGTCCTCTTTCGAAAAGTCTTCGGATCCACATAGATGTTCAAAAAACATTTCAATTGGTGCTATGGGATACTTATTATTTATCATGATCCTATTAGATTCATTATAATAAATACAAATACACATTGAACAATCCTTTTACTTAATTAATTGGACTAATTAACCACATGGTGAAGAAATGTATAAATATTATTTTTATTTTCTTCTTTAGTTCTCCAATTTCAATAATTTCTATTCAATATAGAGTCTTGGATATCTGTAGAGATCTACGTATAAGATCAATTGAGAACTCCAACTTTTAATTAGAAATAATAATATAAAATATCATGGGTGATAATTTATAATATTCCATTAAATGAAGATATACATTAGGATTTATCCTATCCATTGAATAAATAGTTTGGGTTGGATATGATGGCTTATAAATAAATAATATCCATTATTGAGAAGAATTTTCTAATGTAGATACATCCTCCTCCCTTCACTTGTATTGAATCAATGTATGATTTGGGATACATAATGTTATTTTAGAATCACAATAATTAATATTATATCTTCACAAAGGAAACCAGTACATGTCCAATAGAACATACAATTATACAAACGGGGAGATGAAAATGTTTCAATAAATTTTTTTTCTAGAAAACATTGTCCAAGGAGAAGTTATATGCTCGTGGTCCACTAATTTCCCCATTTTATTTTTTTCACTAATAAATAAACCTCTATGTTTTGAGGTGGTGTTTGAATAGTTATACTAAACTCTGATAATATGAATGAATGAATATAACAAGAATCAAATAATACATTTTCTATTAATAAATTAATAAATATTTTATTGGTCACCACATAAATTTTAGGATCTACATTAGACTTTGAGATAGTATAAGCTCATCTATATGATCATGGACATAGATGTTGTTTTCATTGATTATATTCAATAAACATTGGTTCAGAAAATTATTTTTATAATATTTACATTTTAGATGTTAAAACATTATAAAATGTGCTTATGATTATTAAAATCTATTTTTTATTAAACTATATTAGTTGGATTTTTATATCCATTTATCATTCATTAGCTTTATGCCCCTAATTTCTACAAATAAATCATCTCCTCATTCCATTGAAGAAATTTTTAGCATGTTTCCTCCCAAAATTTGGACATGTTAGAAATTTATTTTTTTACGTCCTTCTGGTTTATCCACATCCCTTATAGAATTAAACTTCATTATCTATTTTTTATCTCTAGTCTCCTTTGAATATTTTTAAATTCCCATTTCTATTTTTAATTTATGGTCATAATGGAAATTTTACTAGTATCTATCAAGGTATAAAATTACCACATCTCTTCACATAAAGGGATTTATCCCCATAAATAAGTGATAAAATTTACATTTTGGGTTATTTAAAAATATGGAGAAATATTGTCCAAGATTTGTTAGGTTTTCTTCATATGACTTAATAAGTTCATTCTCTTATTCACTGAGTCCATGAAAAACAATATCTATTTTGAGATATATAGTGAAATGGATTTATTTATTAAAAAATATCACCTTGAATACATCCCATTCCATAGATTCAATGCCCTCTTTGGGATTTTTATTATTGATCAGGGACCGCTATGGATAAGCTCCTACCAATAGGTGATAAATAACTATTATTAATTCATTTTTCTTCGAGAATTTTATGAGAGAGATCATATTCTCAATGGAGATAATTTATTTCTCTCCAATAAAGATATCATAAGATCCAATAAAATTCAACGACCTTTGTTATATAAAGGACGCAATCAATACTTTCTATTTATTAATAGAAGGAGGTAATTCAAAATGATTATTGTTATTACCCATAACTTCAATTAGTTGTTCTAGTATTTCAATGATGTTATCCACTCTTGTTACCATCGTATTGTGTATTTCATAAGAAAAATCATCACATTTTCAAATCAATATGCTTTTAATAATTTTCCTTCTTTTTTCAACATTTTTTTAAAATTAGGGAATGTTTGGGATGAGGATACCTAATTTAATAAGTTCGTAAAAAATTAAATCTACTTAATTAAGAATCAATGACATGTATACCTATCTTATTAACATCTTAGTTTCAATCTAGTATATCCATGTTCAATTTAATATTATTTTCTCTAACATAACATTATATTTAAATCATTTTTAATTTATTGTAATGATCCTATTAATATAAAAAAAAATTCCCTGAGAATGTTTAGTATTATAACCACTCATCCTGGTCCAAGTGAAGATCAATTCAATGTCTAAAAAATATTTTTTTGAGGTGATTACACCATGTTATGTTTTTTATATAGCCACATCAACATTATAATATCTATATGGGGATGTAATTTATAAGAAACAATATAATATATTCTTTACCAAAATTTATATATACTTTTCTATATGTAGACATATCGCTATGTTTTTCACTAATAATTTATCACCCATAATCCCTAAAAATATGTATACATTGATCAAATAAGAAATATATTAACAACTATTTCTAATAAATTTTATTTCAGGATTTTTAACATAATGATCTATATAACACAATCCAAAAAAATGATAGGCCTACTGTATTTGTTAAATTAGAAACATAAACCATTAACATAAAAAAAATAAAACATTATTATTTAAAACACTCTAGTGTTCCTCTAGTTCTCTTATGAACTCATAGTACTACTTGATATAACCAAAGGGCATACATTAGAAAAGGGGTGAGCTATAAATATTAGTAAGTGAATAATTAAGCATAAATGTATGGTAATAAATGAGATAATAGGGACATCATGATAACTTAAAACGATGAGAAACATATACATAAACATTGAATCATTAAATGAGAGGATGATATCATTAGATCAAGGCTTCATAAGAATTTGGAAAGAACATAAAATGAGAAATTATTATAAGAAGTCGAGGATAACAAAAAAGACATAATAAAACATATTTATTATGACAATCACTTTAGTACCAATGATGGAGTCGAGTGAGTTGAACACATTACATAATTTATTAGAGCCCTACAAGGGCACACCTTTCATATTTATATAATTATGTTTCATACACTGATTATATGTCATTTAAATATATTTCATCCATTAAATACCATGATTAAGGAATGAGGGTTTAATACATGGAATTCCTCAATAAATTAATGATAATAATATCTATGTTAATACCCTTGAATTAAAATAGTGTTATCTATTTTCATCACAAATAAATGTTATAGAAAATCCAAGGCATCATTTTGGAAGAAAATTAGTTGTACATAGAATTTCATTAAATAGATTACTAAGAGCGGGAGGTAGTATATCATTATCATAGATTCATTTGTAGTTAAGGGTTGATTATGAAAACATGAGAAGATAGCCACAAGGAATTGAAAATGGTTATAATAAGGGACATTATTTGAATTGAAAATAGGAGGGATATAACCCTTTACCACGATAGGATTCCTTTTAATGATTTGGAGGATATCCTTATAAACATGAGAACTCCTTGGCTGGCTCCAGAAATGTAAAATGAGATTAAATTTGTTATTTAAGTACTTTTTGTGATGATTAATGGGATAATTAGTGGTTATTTTTAGTAAAATAGATTATATTTTTTATCAATTTCAACAATTTTCTCTAGACATATTGTTAATAAAAATTAACAAATCATCGTCCTTACCATGGTTTTTACTCATGATATCTTATGAGTAGTGGTAGTAAATATTTTATTACTTTAATAAATTTAATTTGTAAAATAATTCCATTCACATTGTATAAGTGTGTCATGTTATTAAAGAATTGTTTTTAAGCTCATATAATATCTTTTAGGGTTTAAAAGTTTTTTATTGGTTTGTAAAAATAGTAATATCACATTAAAATAAATTAATATAGTGAAAAATAGTATTTTCAGTCGATAAAACCCTTTATCAAATTTATTACACCAATTTTATATTATTATGACATCATAATAATCAATGCATGTCTGTTCGATATTTAATTTTTACTGAAAAATTCGACGACATCAAAAAATTATTAAAAATTACCCATGGGCTAACATGGATGTGATGATCTCAAAAATGATATGTATTTTATTAATATATTTTCCTAAATATTTTAAATTTAAATTTTAAATAAAAATCATTATTTATTGATAAGTTACAATTTTTCATAAATAATCAACTTTTTGACTCTTATAAAAATTACCTAAGACACTATAAAATTATATTTTCATTTATATTTAAATAAATATTTTTTTATTAGAAGACTATAAAATAATAAATTATATTTAAAATTCATCAACATATCATAAAAGTGTATTTTAATTTTAGTTATATTTTTTCCAAAAATACCATCATGTTTTATTTATATCAAAATGATTATCATTTTCATCTTATATTCATGTACATTTTATTTTATGTAAAATAATATTGAAAATGGGATCAATGTAATCACACTTTTGTATATAAAAATAAAATTTACACACTTTCACTACTAAGACCTACAGACACAACCCCTTATTACTCCAGTATATTCCCCAAGTGTATGATATGTGATGATAATACATTTATTGGGTGGTTTAACTAACATATATTGGGCCATTATCTTGATGAGATTGAACATCTTTCATTTATAGTTCTTCATAAGTTTTAGTTGTCAAATATCTACTTAGTCTTGTTCAAGGGTGTTCCATGGGGATTACATATCTAATTCTTTGATAAATGATCCTCGTAAGGAATACTCTTATAGGTTTAGGAAATCACTAATTACATATACGTCAATTATATTAATTTCTTACCCTATATAAGCTAATTTTAAAATTCACTTTTAAAATACCTAAAATAAAAATGATCCAACGATATAATGTTCATTATGCCTAGTGGTACTATTATGGCTTTATTTTATGATGATAAATTAAATTTTTTTTATTTTTAATACATGGTGTGTTCATTTTTCTGTTAAATATTATACTACATTACTAAATCAGACAAATATTCATTAAGAATGTAAATTTCATTTATAATAATTTAGTTCACTGTATGCCATATTTTCATTTTTATTTATTCAAGGAAGATGATTCCTTTCTTATATTATATTATATGATAATTTTGTAAATCATATCCAATGAAATAACATTTATATTTTAAAAATAAGGATCCATTGGTTCAATCTGATGTGGAAAATTCCTCATTATTTATTTTAAAATTGTGTAGTTGTCTAGCTTTACACAAAACCCTAGGAATATTAAGAAAGTATCATTTAACTAGGTTAAATATCCATAAATATCTTCATTATCATCTATTTTAATGTACTAAAATCTACTAGTAACTCTTTTACCCCAGAATACCATAGTTAGTGCATTATCTTAATAAATTTGCATGATTACAAGGAATCATGTCCTAAAGGACTGATCAGTTTAGCTGTCTTGGAAAATAGATTACATACATGAACATTACATTACACATTAGAAAATAAAACACAACATAAATGATCCTTTTATGACACCGTTAATCCCCTAGCTTAACCATACTTATCAATCATAATTCATTTCTTGTATTCCTTGGAAAATAAAACATAAGAAAGGGGTGAGCTCAAACGCTCAATAAGGATAACAATATAGAAAAAACATACCCAAATAAGCACAAACATTTAAGGAAATGTATAAAACTAAAAATAATGCCTTTCAAACATAAACTTCAGCATATTGTGAAAAAGATAAATAAAATAATTCCATTTACATATTCACATGGATATTCTACTAGTATAATAACCACATGTAATATTCCTATCCAATTTCATAATGATGTAATGCATAATGCCAGACTTCATAACCATAATGTCAAGGCCCTATTCAAATACTGCAAATAAGATTTTTTCAAGGCCTTATTCCAAGAAACTAGTTTTTCAAATGAGACCTACCGATGAATCAAAGAGCTATAGAAGGCTCCACCCATCACCTAGTAAGTCCAATACATACCTCATATTAAAAGGTTTAAACATAACATAAACATTCGTATTAAAACTACCATAAAAAATGGCAATACATTATCCGTAAACCCTGAATTGTATAAAAATAACACATCCACAGTCAAAAATATTACAAAACATTCTATAAAATATTTAATATTTGTACCATAACAAATCCACCTCGATCAAGAATAAAATCACATAAAGGACGTTGATAAAGTTGAAAATGATCAGTAAAAATATTTGAGATAAATATCCCTTTTTTATGAAATCATTTAAAAGTCACATAATTAAAAAAAAGTAATTAAAAATATATTTTTGAATCAAAGATTCCCATAAAAATTTTAAACTTTTCAAATGAATTAAAATTATAAAACATTCATGTCCATATAAAAAAATCCTTTAATTATTTTTGAAAACATAGACATTAATAAGAAAGGTTTAGAAGAATAAATAGTAAAAACATTTAAAATGAGGTTTTTGTAAAAATTATTTAAAAAATAATCCCTTTGAAAAATATTTTATGAAATATTAATGGGGATAATAAATATCCCAATAGATGATTACGGGAAAAAAACCTTTAGTAATAAAGTGATTAGAGAATAAACCCTTACATGGCACTTTCCTTTGGTCGAGGGTAAATTTTACCTCCTGTACAATGACCATAGTATGTTATTAAATTATAATAGAACCGTATTCATATTTATTATATCATACATGATTCATTTATTACTTTATTCTACTCATTTAATATTTATTTCCCTGTTAATTTAATAGTTCGTGTAATAATCAATTTCTTTATCGTTTATGTTTTAACTTGTTATTCTTGATCTTATCACTTAGATCCTAGTTTACATACTCCCAAAATATAACACAAGATTTATATATCATATATATTTAAAATATAAATGTGTATTAGACATATGTATGAGAGGGAGATCACCATTTATGGAGACGGTAGGCCCTATATACGTATAAACACTGTTTCTGTTTTCATATCATATTGAATGGAAGTAAGTGAATAAGATATATTTAAGTACATAAATATACATATATATATATATTATGTATTATTATTATGTTATATATTACATACTTATTAATAATATATATTTTTATAATCATCATTGAATGACGAATGTGGAAATGAATCTCATCGCGTCATGGAGGCGGTAAGCTGTATGTACACATGAGTGACGATGCCATTTCCTTAATGATTAAAAGGTGTGGAATTGGATGGGATATAAATTTTATAGAGAAATTATGATGTTATTTTTATTATTTATAAACATATTACTCATCATTATATCCATCCTAATAATATATTGTTGAATAAAAAATTACAACATGGCGTGGACGCAGTATGTTGTACGTACGCACACATAGTGATATTATCATTAAAATGATGGATAGAATAATGAATATGATTGTACCATATTTATAATAAAATCATATTATTTAGAAGGTACAATATTTATTATTTTCGTATTTAAATAACAAAGAAATAGAAAGCGGATGAATATATGAACGTGAATGAGGGTGGTAAAATTATTACACCTTCTTCACGTGTTTCGTTTTGAGTTGATCAAAAGAGCTATATAGGTTGGATTTCTGATCAAAGTAAAAATTCTAGGATTAAGTTATGGAAGATGGGAGGATATTTGGGTAGGGTTTGGCCGAGCCAAATGGATTTGAAGCTGTGATTTTTAGAGAAGTGGAAGTGACCTTTTATAAGAGCGGTGAGGGTTAAATTAGGAACTAATTAAAATATTAATTTATTATGCAATAATAGTCTGTTTATAATGGCACCAAATGAACTTATTTCGAGCCTTAGGGGGTTATGGGTCAAAATAATCTCAAGGAATAGGTTTTAGACATGTTTAGGTTACCATTTAAACCTTATCTTTTATATTTAACTTTTAGTTATATAGTTTATCAATAACCATGTATTCTTGTATTATTACACTACATGGTTAATACAAATACACTAAAAATCCAAGAGAACATAAATTGGATTATTAGTGACATATGTAATATTATTTATTCCCTTTTTCTGAAACTTATATTTGTAGTAATATTATATCAAACCATAATATAGCCTTTGTTATAAAAATAAATTTATGCCAATTTTGACACTATTTGGTATTTTGGTTTGGTGAAAGACATAAGAACCTTATCACTTCAAAAAAATTATCTAATCAACCCTAACATGTCATATTAACCAATAAAATTTGTTTATGATATCTAAACATTTAAATTATAATTATTTTATTATTGATAATATAAAATATTATAATATTTCATTAAGAAGGTAATCATTGCATCATCATTGTTTCATAAATATATTAAATTATTTAATCCCAAAAAATTATAAACAAAATACTATTATATATGAAATATTTTTCTCTTTCTAATGAATAATTATAGTCAAATTTATCTTATGTATAACCCTATTTTAAATGTGGTTTAGATATTATCCTTTGATTTATAACACTTTTAACTCTTCTTTATATAAAATAATAAAAAATATCATAATTGAATCCATGGGGACCTAAAAATAATATTTTATTCATAATGTTTTTTTATCAAATTACAGTTATCCAGTAGAATTAGGACATGTGTTACAGTAATTATAATATCATTTTTACCTATAATTACCATATTTACATTTAACTGTGGTAAATAAAAGTTAAAAGTTAATATTAACAAAAATTTATTTTCATCTTATTGAATTAAATTTAACTTACTCATGTTAACTATGTCTCTAAGATTTTTGAAATTCAACTCACAGAAGCAGAAATATTAATTTTTATGCAAATTTTCTAACATGCCTAAAAGTTCGGTAAAAGATGTTAAAAAATAAATAAAATTATATATATATAATTCAATTATAAAATGACTCCAATTAATTACATTTAAATAACATACGTATTATTTATCAATTTTGAAATTAAATAAATAGGAATCAAATAAATAATTATTTAAATAATGCAGAATATTTTAAACAAAAACACAGTGTTTTCATTATTCATCAAAAATTGAATGTTATCATAAAAATTCCAAAATTTCACCCTAAGCTAATTTTAATATTCTGATTTCAAAAATAAATTCTATTTTACAAAATTCAAAACAAATAAGTTTCTTTTATTAATTTAAAATAAATTCAAATTTTTAAAACCAAAAAGCGGGTTTAAAAAAAGTTAAAACTATCAACATATTGACATGTGTTTATGTCAAATTTAAATGTGAAATTTATTATAATGATCTGCATTGTATTAAATGATAAAAATATAACATAATTATTTATCAAAACCATTCAAAATTAAAATTTAACTCTATAAATTATTTTGATTAAAAAATTTGTTTTCAATTAAAATTTAGCATCTTTAACTATTCTTCAAAAAAAGAATGGTATCAGAAAACACCAAAAATTTATCAAAACTAATTTTTTATTTCCTACTTCCTAACGTCTCGGTTTCAGAAGCCACCCAGAGTGTCCCCATACCTAATAGGTCACACGGCCTCAAGCTCATTTCTCCAAAGGCCAGATGCTAGTTACTAGCATCAAGGGCCTTAGGTGTGCTTATGGGGAATCCATGACCTCATTGGCAGAGTGCACAGTAGAAGAAAAACAAAAGAAATAGCGGAAGCAGTAAACATCTATACAAGAGTAAATAGTAGATGAATGAAAGTAGAAACAACTAGAGCACATATATAAATGATGCATGATACATATGTCTAGGAAAGCATCCAAACAAGTCACAATGATGGAATATAAACAATACTGAAAAAATGTACAAAATAATAGATGAATACCTCCTCAGCATCTCATGCATAGTCTAGGCCCCAAGCTCTCCAGATCCACCGCAAGTCAAGTACCTTAAGTAGTAGTGTGCATTCCCTTATTTATACCTACAAAAATATACTTAGTTTGGGACCAAAATCATGGCCCAAACATGGTGTGATACTAAATCATTGTAGGGGGACACCCAATGATCTTGTGTCTAACAGTCAGTGAATATATGGCAGGTAATGTAAGGAAAGCAGTAGACAGAAAAGTACTCTGTATTAAACAATCCAATGTTTCAACATCAAGCAGCAACTAATCATAGAGCTAAACATAAACTGGTAACACTCTGGGATATACTCACGACCGACCCCTATGGTCCTACATAACAAGTACAAGAAACTCTAGGGGTAGTGCACTCGACCTAACCCCTCTGGTTCAGTATATAAAGACTCTCTGAGGAAGCATTCACAAACAATTTCCCTTAAATTCTAATGTAGTCAATAACTCTCTGAGGAAGTTCAGATGTTCAATTCCTCTTATAGCCCCAAGGTTAAAGACTCTCTAAGGAAGCTCACATGGCCAATTCCCCTTATATCCCAGTTCATTCAAAGACTCTCCAAGGAATCACTCACCGTCAATTACCTTTATAGTCTAAATAATTTCAAAATAATTCAAAGACTCTCTAAGGAGTCTCACTCAGTCAATTCCTTTTATAGTCTAATGTAGTCAAGGACACTCTGAGGAAGCTCACTCGATCAATTCCCCTTATAGCCCCAAGTTGTCCTATGCTCTCTAAGGATACTCACTTAGTCAATTACTTGTATAAAAAAAAGTTTCCAAAGACGCTTTTAGGATGCCTACTCACTCAATTCCCCTTATAGTCTACTACACAATGTTCTCATGGCCCTATGTAGGTTAAAAAGAATAGCAATACAATATGGCCAAAGTAAACCTACAGAACTACTTGGATAATCAGTCTACAACATATCAATCATGTCAGAACACAAACTCTCCATCTTACAACAACATGTAAGGAAACAATTTAAAGCACCCAAAGGCTAAATAGGACCAAATGGTAGTAAACAGGACATTCATAAGAAAAATACATCCAGATCCTAGTAATCAACCCTATTCAAATCCAAATAACCTCTACACAAAATATGATCATGGAAGATGATCAAAAAGGATAAAACAGTAAACATGCGGTACCCCGTTTAATGTTATTTGTGGAATTTTCACATAATACTCAAATACATTTAATGGAAGGGCACAAACCACATATATCAGTATTTTTGTAATGATATACGTGAACTTCAAAGATTGAATAACCATAGAACAATATATACCTAAAAAACATCTAAAATGTTCATCCCACGATAACTCACAATTCAAAAGAAATAAGAACATAGTGTTTTAGGAGAAGAGATAACTCACATATGTGATTCCAACGCAACCAGCAGTGTTCGTTTATGAGGAAGGATGTACGATTGGGGGTTTTTCGACGATCTGTGGCCGTACAGAGCTTTCAATTGAACAGAACCTAAAATAAGAGAATTCTGGCGATTAGACATGACCTCGTTGTGCTTAATGAAAAAATAAATTACATCGTGTGTAGTTCTGTTTCAATACTCAACTTTATGCGGCCTCCAAGTCACTCCCACAAGGCCATGTGTGTGGCTACTACATGTCCAGAACACGGCCTCCTGCGACAATGAAGCACATGTAATGTACATATAAATTTCATGTTGTGCACTTAGAAAATTTCAATAATTTCCTTTTTTTCTCAAAAATGGAAAAAAATGGAAAAAAAATTGCTGAAAAGAAGATCTGAGTTCTTACAAACTTCCCCCCTTAATGAATTTTGTCCCCGAATTTCCCTAGTGCGGCATAGAAGAAGAAACCCCAAACAGTTCTAGCCACTGTCCTCGTACATCGTCCTCCCTCTCCCAAGTCTCATCTTATACTCGCCCATTCTTCCATAGAACTCATACCAGTGCAACAGACCGACCATAGAGAACCTTTGTAATACAATCAAGAATCATGATAGGATGCTCCTCAAATGACACATCCACTTTGAGATCAACCTCCTGTGGTTGAAAGACATGATACAGGTCTGAAAGGAAATTTCAGAGATGGGAAATGTGAAAAATGTCGTGCATTTCTTGGTACCTCTGAGGTAACTGAAAATGATAGGCAACTTGACCAAATCTCTCCAAAACCTCAAATGGACCTATGGAACTCAGCGAAAGCTTACTCTATCTCCTAATCCTTCTGTGTCCCAACCTTAGTGTGATGTGCAGGAATACCTGATCCCTGACCTCGAATTCTAGAGGTCATCTTCGCTCATTAGGATAAGACTTATTTTGAGACTGTGTAGTATCCATCCTCTTCCGAATCAACTATATCTACTGTGTGGTATCTTGTACAAGACGAGGTCCTAGCAAAGCTACCTCACCTGCCTCCAACTGACATAAGGGTGATCGGCATTTCCTATCATACAATGACTCATAACGTTCCATTTAAATATTTGCTTGAAAACTATTGTTGTAGGAAAAATCCAAAAGAGGTATATGGTTCTCCCAAGAACCTCATAAATCCTGAATTCATTCCTGGAGCATGTCATCAATCACATGAATCATACGCTCGAACTAGCCATCTTTTTTAGGATGGTAAGCTGTACTCAAAAGTACTTGTGTAACCAATGACTTTTCAAGCCCCTACCAGACCCAAGAAGTAAAACGATCATCCCTGTCTGAAAAAATGGAGTTTGTAACCTCATGTAGACATACAATCTCTCTGATGTACAACCATCCCAGCTCATCAACATTGAAGGTCTAATTGATTGGAATGAGATCTTCAAATTTCGTAAGTCTGTCAATGATAACTCAAACTGCATCATTCCCACAAGGTGACCTCGGCAAACCATTCATGAAATCCATCAGGACATCATTCCACTTCCACCCGGGAATGGGTAACCACTACAAAAGGACTGATGGTCCATGATGTTTTGCCTTCACCTGCTGAAAGGTGGAACATCTTATGAAAAAACCAGAAGAATCCCTCTTCATACATGGCCACCAATACTGACGGTGTAGATCACGATGCATCTTGGTGACAACAGGATAAACTGACCAAACTATGGTATGAAAGTCCCACATCAGCTCCACGAGTATGTCTGCTGGCACCCATATGCACCACTAGTAATGCAAGATATCATCCTTTCCTACTATCCATCTAGGAATAGGGTTCTCTCCTGACATGCTTTCCCATAGGACTAGGCCTTCTGAGTTTGATAGCTTCCACATTCGTACTCGATCCAGAAGAGTATAGGTAACAACTACAGAAGATAGAAACATATTTCCCTATCTACTGTAAACCTCTAAA
The DNA here is from genome assembly GCA_963277665.1 of Viscum album. Taxonomy (NCBI): domain Eukaryota; kingdom Viridiplantae; phylum Streptophyta; class Magnoliopsida; order Santalales; family Viscaceae; genus Viscum; species Viscum album. Next base: position 1,034,249,828 of record OY728125.1, read on the forward strand.
TTCATCTCAGAGAATAGAGCCATGAGCTACCACTCACTACTAGATTCCTGAGCTTCTTGTATCTGAGTCCTTCTGATCAGCACATCAGCCACTTCGTTGCCTTTCCCAAGCATATAGGCAAGCCCAAAATCAAAGAACTAGAGATACTATACTAACCTGTGCTATCTCAAATTCAAATCATGCTGATGGAAGATGTATTTTAGACTTTTTTGGATGGTGAAAACCACAACATGCCCTCTAAGAAGATAATATCTCTAACAGTGTAAGGTAACAACTGCGACATCTCGAGATTGTGCATCAAGTAATTCCTCTCATGTGGCCTCAACAACCAAGACTTGTACACAATGAATCTAGATCCCGACATAATAATAGCTCCAAGACTTATACCTAAAGTATCATAGTACACAATATATCTCTTGTCAAGATCTGGAAATACTAGTATAGGTGCTGAATTCAACATCCCTTTCAGTTCTTGAACGGATGAATCACATGAATCTGACTATAAGAATTTAGCTCCCTACTTAGTCAGACCCATCAGCGGTGTTGTTAAGCATGAAAAGTCTTGGGTGAATCATCTGTAGTATACATCTATCCCTAAAAAACTGTGCACATCACAGACATTCTTCATCTTGTCTCAATAAACTACTACTCTCACTTTCTCAAGGTTGACTAATACTCCTATATTTGAGAAAACGTTATCCAAGAAGTGAATCTAATCCATTCAAAAGTGGAATTTTTAGAGATTAGCATATAACTGATGATCTCTCAGTGTACTCAAAATGATTTCACGATGGCTAGCATGGTCGTATTGAGTGTGATATTATACCAATATATCATCCATTAAGAGTACCATGATGGAATCCAGGTATGGATGGAATACTCTATCCATTAGTTCCATGAAAACTACAAGTGTGTTCATTAGACCAAACGACATAACCATATACTCATATAGACCATACCAACTCCAGAAAGTTTCAAGAGGTGTATCAGATGGTCTAACACGCAACTGATGGTAACAGGACCTTAATTCAATCATTGAGAACTCCCGGTCTCCTCAAAACTGATCAAAGTGATCCTTAATCCATGTTAAGGGATATCGGTTCGTGACTGTCAACTGGTTCAGCATAAAAATATCCACAAAAAACCTAAGGGTACTGTCTGCCTTCTTCAAAAACAGGACATGCGAACCCCAAGGAGAAGTACTGGGTCAGATAAAACCCTTGGCCTACAACCCCTCCAAGTGATTCCTGGGCTCCTGCAACTCAAGTGTAGCCATCCTATACAGAGAAATTAAAATCTGTGCCACTCATAGCACCCGATCAATAGAAATTTCTACCTCACACTCCGGAGGAAAACTAAAAATGTCTTATAGAAAGACATCCCTAAAACGATCCACTACTTGAGGAAAGTATAACTGTGAATTCCCCTGGTCATCTAGATAATAACTAGAATTATGGGCTATAACTCCTCCAAACCCATGATGCTCTGGATGAGCACTTCTCGCCTGGACATCCCACTCGCCCCTATGAAGAAAGGATCCACCCTCATGTGATATGAAACAAACCCTATGGCAATAACAATCGACGACTTCCTAGAAGGGAACTAGCCAGTCCATTCCGAAAATGACATCATAGCATTTCTTCCCTTGGACATAGAGGTCCTATAGAATGTGACATCCACCCACCTCTAATGGTCTCTCCTTGCACTGATGTACACTAGCCACTCTAGTCCCCAACGTTATTTCTAGAGTCAAAATATCAGTAGAGGAAAAGACATAGAGACCAAGGATCTCCACAACTGCAAAAAAGATAATGTTATGGAATCCCCTGTATCGAAAAGTGTAGATGATAAATTTGAGACTACTAATATCGTACCTCAATTTGTAGAAGGTTCGGGATCCTGCTCTTGTTGTGGCTGCTCTGCTGAAAAATTATGGCCTATTTCACGACCGTATAACCCTTCCTGACCACTCTGAGCTAATAAAGCAATATGTCGTTGAAAACCAGGAAACTAGCTACCATGGACATGACCTCCACCTCAGGCTGAATGGCCGGGTGAACTCCAATTCCCAAACTGGTGAGAAACTGGTGGTGCTGACTCTAAATGTGGAGTCATAGAAGAGCACTTGTAACCAGCTGTTGGTGAGAAGATCTTATAGAAACACTAAAGGTGACCGATCTTTCCACAAGATCACCACTGAACTAGGTATCTCGAGCAACATGGCATCGTATGCCCACTCTTCCCTCACAGGTAGCACACCACCTGGATAACAGAAGATGCATCCTGCCTACATTGATCTCCTTGTGGAGTCTCCCCATGGCACTTCTTGCATTCAGAAGGAGGAATACTAACTCTGGATGGCAGACCGCCCTGGCTCACAGCTCTAGAATACATCAGATTACACTATTTGATTAGTGCCTAGTTGATGATATCAGATATCAAATTCAACCTAATGATTTTCAACTTGGATTAGATGTCTTGCCTCAGACCATCCTCAAACTTCTATGCAAGGAACAACTCATAACCTCCTAGAATAGGCATGAAATGATGAAACTCTGTGAAGTGAGAGGAATACTCCATAATAAAATGAGAACCCTACTCCAGACTTATGAACTATCGGGCTCGATCAACCCTCAAGGTATCTGAATAAAATTAATCATAGAAGATGTTACGAAACTCATCACAAGCAATATTCGGGTGGTGGCCTACCTGTGAGATCACATCCCAACAACTCTTGGCAGAGTGTCAAAGCATGGTGGTAGAGAGATTCACCCTGTTATCTGGAGGTATCTCCAGAAACTCACAAATCATCATTGTGGCTTCTACCAATGACTCTGCAGCCTAGGGTCCTCCATCCCCTGAGAATGTGCGAGGATGATGCTGCTGAAAGACCCGCGTCAATTCTTCCATCGACGGGTTCATAGACGAAGATCCCTAGAATGTCTGCATCATCCACATAATTCCATCCCTATACTGTGCATCATCACCTCTATTAGGTATAATGGTAGGTTCCAAGGCTGGCAGAACTATAGGATCCACTGGGAGTCCCTAATCAACCATGTCAAGTGTCTGATCACCGCCTGGAAACTGGCGTACAACCGAAGGATGTCATTGTGCCTTGATTATTTAAGTTCAAGCTCACAACATAGATCATGATTATCAAGTACTAACAACTATAAGTGTAGGGAGATAATAGGATAAAGAAATCACTCAAATTTTACAAAACATTACTACACCGTGTGTACAATTCCTACACGGCTTGTTCCCTTACATTATTTACATGGGCATGTACTCCTGCCCAAACTGGTCATGTAACACTCGAAATATGCAACATGTTGTCGTAATACACGACGTGTACTTGAATCCCCTTTCCCAACCCAAGTCCATCAACATGGTTAAACAACATGGCTCTCTTAAGACAAGACTACACTGTGTGTTCAAGGTAGACGTGGCATGTAATAGACAAGCAACAGATGGTCTGTGATGTTAGAAACACGGCCGCACACATGGCTCACACTACATGGCGGGTTCAAGGTGAACACGGTATGTATATGAAAGGATAACACTGACTCGTGTTGTTCGTGACATGGCTGGGTACCTAGGTTAGACTACATAGTGTGTTCAATCCTGACACAGTGTGAATAGCTTAAGGATTATACATCCGTGTAGTTAGTTACACGGGTGAACAAAGGGTCAAAACAACACGGCATGTTCGACTGGTAAATGGCGTATTCTCAGAAGACTTTCCACATCCAGTGTCTATTCCCTCATGGCCTATGACACAGTAAGAAACTACACGGCGTGTACATAATGTACACCTAGTGTGCTTAAGAAAAATAGTTTCTTCCCAAACATAATAATAGAAGGTGTGTACTTAAAATTACACACCATTTATTCTGGGTTTTTTCCGGACATTAAGCCTCAGAAAATACTTCGGAACCTAGAAAAACACCAAAACACACATTGAAATTGCCAAATTCCTATTTGTGAGGGGCCATACTCCTAACGAATAAATGTTTGGAATCATATACTTGTTATGACATGGTAAAAAAGGAAATGATCCACCAAATTTTGGTCCATGATGGCCCATAACACCTACAGAATCAAAGTTTGGTGTTCATTCAAAAAAAACCTCACACAACAACACCTTATAAAAAAATAGGTATTTTTATCAAGGCATCTCTCATAATAGCATGCATATTCTACAATACATCTATCACAACAACTTGCAATCGCTAAGGAATCCAAGATGGCATGGCAAGAATATATGACATGTGATTTCTAGAAAATTATTATATGATGCCTGATATCGAATACCCTCATCTCATCAGATTGCAATAGAAATAGAACCACAATAACAACACAAATCAAGTGAATCAGTCAAGGTAAAACCAAATCAACTGTAATGATTGCAAAACCAGAAAAATTGAAATTAAACGAGGTAGGTTAGCTTTTCCATATACACTAGTTAGATACTCCCAGGCACAGATTTTTACCAAGTACCAATTTCGTCCAATCCCAATATAATTGCTCCAAACAGCAAGTTAATGGAAAAGAAGTAGAAGGGTTCATAATATTATCAACACCTGCCACAATATAAAATGTTTGGGACTATAAACATGGAACAAACTGGGTGAAAGACTAAATCTCAGTAGGAAACCACTCAAAAATCTATGCCAATCATTCAGTGAAAATATGGCAGGTAATGTACAGAAAGAGATAAACAAGAAAATACTCAGTAGTAAACAATCCATAGTTTCGACATCATGCAACAACTAATCAAACAGCTAAATGCAAAAAGGTAACCCTCTAGGAAGTTCTCATATCCATCCCCTCTAGTCCTACCTAACAAGTAAAATCAACCCTCTGGGAAGTGTACTCAGCCTATCCCTTCTAGTTAAGTATATAAATACACTCTTAGGAAGCACTCATAGTCAATTCACCTTTTAGTATAATGTAGTCTGGAACTCATTGAGGAAGCTCACATGCTCAATTCCTATTTTATCTCAAAGGAAAAGGACTCTCTGAGAATTATCATTTGATCAATCCCCTTATATCCCAGGTCATTCAAAGACTCTCTAAAGATGAACTCACTGTAAATTTGACTTATAGTCTAAAGCAGTTCAAAATAATTCAAAGACTCTCTGAGGTAGCTCACTCAGTCAATTACCCTTATAGTCTAAATAATTCAAGGACACTCTGAGGATGTTCACTCGGTCAATTCCCCTTATATCCCCAAAGTGGGAATATTCTCTCTGAGGTAGCTTACTCGGTCAATTCACAGTATTGCTAAAGTGCTCAAAGACTCTCTGAGAAAGCTCACTCGGTAAGTAGGAATGGAAAATAGGTGAAGAAGCCAAAGGCTAAGCATAACCAAATGGTCGTAAACAGAAAATGTGTGGCCATAATTCATTCAAATCATATAAATCCACCATATTACTATCCAAATAACTTCTACACAACATGCGAGCATGGAAGATAATCAACAGGTGTAAAACAATGAACATGCAAAACCCCGTTCAAGGGTATTGATGGAATTTGCACATAATACTCAAAGAAATTTAACGGAAAGACACAAACCACCTACCTCGTCATTTTAGGAACGATATAAATTATCCCCGATGCTTGAATCGCCCTACAATGTTGAATATCTACAAAAATTTATAAAACGTTTAATCCAAAATATCTCATGAGGGATGAGAAATCAAAAGATGGTGCTCTATGAGAAGAGAGAACTCACCGATGTGATTCCAATGCAACCAACGATGTTCGATTTAGAGGACTGAAAAACACTTAGGGGTTTGTCAGAGATCCATAGTAGTACTGATCCCTCTGTCAAACAGAATGTATAATAATAGTGTTCTTGCAATTAGACGTGACCGCAGTGCGTTTAACCAAAAAGAATGAAAGTACACAACATGTACTTTTTACGTACACAGTGTGTACATTCCATTTCTAGACTCTACTTTAAGTGGCCTCCATATCACTCTCACACGACTATGTGTGTGGCTACTACATGGCTAGCACACAAACTCCTGTGGAAAAGAAGTACATGGCATGTACTCATAACTAACACAGTGTGTACTTAGAAAATTTCCAGAATTTCATATTTTTATAAAAAATGTCCAAAAAAGGAAAAACAGACCTGAAAAGAAGATCTAGGTTTTCACATACTTCTTAATAAGAAGTTTATTTTTTCAAATTTAATATAAATGTGTCAGATATTGCATTTAAAAAAAGTTCACCATTAGTCGGTAATAAAATTTCATTTTTGGAAAATACTTCCTTTATCTGGAAAATTGAATTCGTTGTTATATTATGTCTAAGAAACAAATAATATGGGTGTTTAAATTATATAGAGTATATAACATTCAAAATGAAGTTAATACTATTCATTACCGCTTTTTGAACGGCTAGTTTGGGATGTTGTGGTGCCCTCGATCTCGGTGTTCCATGTAGTGCAAGCTATTGAGTTACTTTAATTACATAACATACTATAAAATATTTGGGTGTTACTGTTACAACCAAAACATTTTGAATATTATATTAATTTACTATTAATTATTTAATTGAGATGTAAATGGTTAATGTAGAATGAAGAGTTATTGGATTCCTCCAGTAGACTCGAACCATATGATGCCCACTTATTAGAGCATGGGAAGTATGTGGCATCTTTGGGCTTCACATTAGACCAAGACTGAGATGATCTCTAGAATTTCGAGCTTGAACGGAATCACCTACAGTATAAGTTTATGTTAGTGGAGATTACTACTAGGGAAATGTTATCCGAGCCACCCTCAGATTCTCTCACCTTAGCACACATTACACATAGGTCATATTATGGTGTTATACGGGGCTATGTAACAAGTCCGTCGTTACTTTGTGTAATCCTTTGAGATAAATAAAATTGTGATTTCTTCCTATGTTGAAGATTGTGATTTTTCAGATTTCCAGATAAATATATGATATTTATTTTCGTTGAATTTTAAAAAAAATATATTTCAAGATATTTATGTAAACTATAAATAATTAAGGATGTGGAAGGATTTTCAAAAAAGGGATTTCCGCAAATGTGTTCAGTAAGACATTTATAGTCGAATAAGATCAACTTATTTTTTGTGAATAGTAAATTATGAATAGTGATTTTACGCTTAGGATTAGTAATGTGACCAAATGGATTATTAATCTCACTGAAATATAGTATTAATATAATTTAGGCACCTTGAATAAGTAATGTGATTCAATAAAATAGGTATATAACTATTTCAGATATTATTAGTCAAGTATTTGTTTTATCGGGTGAATAGACTTTTTTATTTAAAAATTAAATTAAAAATATTTAGAAAATTATTTTTATAAAATGGAGTTCATTTTTTAATTCAGAGCATCGATATTATGTTGAGGTGAATTTTTGGGATTTTTCTAAAAAAAGTTGAATTTTTGGTGAATAATGAATTTTAAGTTTAGACTTTTGGGTGTTCAATGACACCATTAAGGATGTAATAATTATGTAATAATACTGGTAGAATTATGAATAGTAATATATGTTATGAGGAGTCCAATGTGGACAATACCATGGGAAAGTACCATGGTCAAGCCCATGGTGTTGCCAATAACACCAATGAGGTGTACCTTGGGCATTAATGTCTTGTCCCCTCACTTCCCCTATAAATACCAAGCCATTCTCTCATCCTTTCCATTCCAAAATCCTCCTCAATGATTTTCTGGTCTCCTTACCTCTCATGGAGTCCTCTCAAGGTACCCTTAATCCTCCCAAGGACCCAAACATCAATATTTTGATGTTACTCATCAAGGTAATGGATTCATTCACTCTTCCCATTTTCAAAGTTCTACATTCATGTCATGTCTTTCAAGTTCATTTATTCCATGTTGAGGAATTCTCTCTATATTCATCATAATTTCCTCTTATGTTCACATTATTAGAGACCCTATTTAATCTCATCAATTCATTTTTTGATTTTTTATGTGACGCTGTTAGGCTGCCGAATTCTTCATAAGAGAAATCTTATTTTTGTATTCCTTTCATGTTTTTCATTTTATATGGTATGTCCTTAAAATTTCATTATAATGTTCTTATAACCATTATATTATTTCCTTATACTTTTTATGGATCATTAATGAGTGGGTGACCCATGTCCCCTTTCCTTTCAAATTTTTCTAAAACTCAACAACAAAATCATTATACTGCCGAATTTTCTTCTCAAAATGTCTCTCTCTTTTTCTCAATTTTTTTTAATTTATTAAGTGAATACTCAAAAATCATTATTCGACATGGGTATTCAAATATATATAAAAAATTTCTATTTAAAATTCCAGTATTTTTATACATGAGACCCACATTCCTTTTCTGTGGGTTTAAAGTGACATAAAGATCAGGTCTTTAATGCAGTTTTTATGATTTTATGAATATGAAATGAATCCCATTTATTTTATTCTATATGGGTTATTTTTGAAATTTTTGATGATGATTTGTCACTCACATGATAATAAAGACAAATTAAGTGTGCACCCTGATATCTCTTCAATTCATTGGGTAAAGACTTAATCTCTAGAGATGACTATTTTAACGATACCTTGGTGAATAACATTTGTAATTTTTTAATGACACCTTGGGGATGGACCATGGGTATATAGAAATGATTGTCTAGGTTAAATTTTGTATCCACATATTCAAGTTATGAAACATGTTATTTTTTATGATATGCCTCATGATATCTTTATCATTCCATAAAGTAGTTTGTCATCACTTTATTGATGTGTCTCACGTTCAAATGTAAAAGGTTTCTCTTGTTTCCCTTACTGGGCATTCTGCTCAGCCTTTCCTTTGATGTATGATCTCTGATTATGAGATGGTGTAATTAACATATAATTAACAAATAATAAGCCTTTTATCTGTTTAAGAAAAAAAATTTGTCTTCATGTATTATGTTCATGGTTTCCAAGACACTAATACTTAAAGATCCACAATTTTGTAATATGTAATGAAGAGTTATGTTATAAAAAGGAGGCATGTCATAGTTGGTATCAAAGAATGGTTTAGTAATTTATGGAACTTAGGCTATGAAAAAATTATAATAATCCTATAGAAATGTTTAAATATAGGGAAAACATCCTAGTATTTTGGTGAGTATTGAGTAAGTTGTTTATCAAACAAATACATCCTTGTCTAGATACGATCAGGTAGAGACGGCTTCTGCACAGAAGTAAATAGGGGTAAAACCCGAAAACACCTCTTTGAGCTAGAATAAAATGGGAAATGGGGAATGATAATGGGCCTTGGTACACTCTTCGTTACGACACTCTTGGGGGATATGTTTGGTTAATCTCAAGATTTTTATAAATCATTATGAAGTAATTATAGAGAAATATAATTGTTTAAGCATGAATTTTTAATATGTAAGTTCCTTTATTATTAAAATATTCGAAAATTAAACAATGTTTCTCACTATTAATTTATTATTTTAGAAAAAGTTGGGAAATATGAGTATTTGTGAAAATGGTTCCCGCAATTGACAATGCGTTGATGGCCCTCTGATAGAAGCTGGAATAGAAACATTCATGCGAATGATGAAAAAACTGTCTCAAGTTATGAGTAATAACTTAAATAAAGCTGAGGTGCTAATATCACAACAAAGTGAACAACATTTTGTTGAGTCCATTATGCTCCAATGACCACCAATATCTAGTGGATCTACTAACCCATTGGTTGCAGAACAATGGATAATCTCCATTGAAAAGATCTTTTCTGTACTTCATTGTTCAGAACAAGAAAAAGTCACACTTTTTATTTACTGCCTAGAGGCATAAGCTGGTCAGAGGTGGTCACTAATGAAAAACAATATTCCAAGAGGTGAGATGGAATATATGTAGTGGGAAGTGTTCAATGGAATATTATTCAATACGTATTTCCCTCATTTAATAAGAACGATAATGGATAAAGAATTTCTCCAGCTGAAGCAGAAGGAAAATGAATCTGTTGGAATCTACGAGATGAACTTCACAAAGCTTTCCCATTATACCTCATGATTTATCATGGACTCTAATGTGAAGGTTGAATGATTCTTTGGTGGACTACGACATCATCTGTGAAAAAATCGAGCCAATAGGGACTATGATAGCTATAATGAAATAGTTCGAAGTGGTATGAATGTTGAACTGTAGTCGGTGAGACACAATGGTCTCACAAATCTAATGAGAATAAGAGAGCTCTAGAAACAATCATGGGAAAAATATTAGGTCAATAAAGTGGTGGAATGAAAATGCAACTTTCCACATGCAATAAATGTGGGAAGAAGCATTCGGGGTACTGCTTGATCAGAAGTGGCAAGTGATACAAGTGTGGAAGAGAAGGCCTCATTTCTCAAAATTGTCGTTGTGAGGTAAAGCCTCAATTCCACAAAACTAATGATCGGGGAAAGATGGTTATGGCCCTACCCAAAGTCCAATGCATCATGTGTGGACAGCTTGGGCACTTTACAACTCACTCTCCAAATCTGAGGGGCGTGGAGGGGAATCACTGTCAACCTCAGAAAAGGCCAAGGAAGCATGGTCGTGCTTTTTCTATCTCAACAACTAATATCAAATCTTTGAATGATGTGGTAGTATGTACTCTTGTTGTCCTCTCCATTCTAGAAAGTTCTTTGTTTGATTCAGGTTATACACATTCTATTATTTCATCCATGTTTTCCAGAATATAGAATCAATCACCGAACTGCTAGTGGTAGAGTTGTTAGTCAAGACTCCAAGTGGGATTATCCATGCATCAATTGTGTTTAGAGACTATAGTGTTTACTTTCGTGAGCACAATCTTATCACAAATCATGTAGTTATTCCCATGATGGAATTCGACGTTATACTATGGATGGACTGGCTCTCAAATTATAATTCCAAGATCAAATGTAGAAGTAAGGAAATCTCAGTAGTCTTGAATGAAGAACCTATAATTATCTTTGAAGGAGAGATATTCTTACCTTCTCTTTGACTATTGGAACCTCTTATTTTCCTTCTTTTTTGAGTTAATCGGTGAGGATGAAGAAGGAAAAGGGAGTATAAAAATAGAAGATGTTCCAATTGTTCAGGAATACAAGGACATATTTCCTGAGGACGTACCTAAACCATCCCCAGAATGAGAGGTAGAGTTCTCCATTGAACATCTTCCTAGATCTCAACCGATATCAAAGATCCCATATAGAATGGAAAATGTCGAACTACATGAGTTAAAGAAACAACCCCAAGACTTTTTGGAGAATGATTTTATCTGACTGAGTGTGTCTCCTGGGGGATCATTAGTTCTCTTTGTGAAGAAGAAGGGTGGGTCAATGCGGATATGCATTGATTATAGAGAACTAAACGGGATCACGGTGAAGAACAAATACCCTCTTCCAAGAATTGATAATTTATTTGACGAACTTTGTGGGGTTCAATTCTTATCCGTGATTGATCTTCGATCTGGTGATCATCAACTGAGGGTTAAGAAGGAAGATATTCCAACGAATGCCTTCCAATCATGATATGGGCATTATGAGTTTACTGTTATGCCCTTCGTCATGACTAATGCTCCTACTATTTTAATGGATTTTATTTATAGAGTCTTTAAGTACTACCTTGATAACTTTAAGTTAGTTTTTATTAATGATATTTTGACATATTCCAAAATTCATGAGGAGTATGAATTTCATCTGAGGGTTATTTTGCAAACTCTACGGAAGGAGAGGATCTATGGAATGTTCAGCCAGTGTGAGTTTTGTTTACAAAAATTGGATTACTTGGGGTACATCATATCTAATGAAGGAATCTCTGTTGACCTTACAAAGACAATGGTTGTGGAGAAGTGGCCTCAACTGACAACAGTAACTGATATTTATAGTTTCCGTGGTTTAGCAGGATATTATAGGAGGTTTTTGGAAATAAATCACGACTTTCTAATCCACTAAACAAGTTGAATCTAAAATGGGTGAATTTCATCTGGAAATATGAATGTGAAGATAGTTTCCCAACGATGAAGAAGAGATTTGTTAATTTACCTGTGTTAACACTACCCTCTATCGAAGAAGGATTCGTTATTTTTAGTGATGCATCTCTAAAAGGGATTGGGTGCGTCCTCAAGGAAAATGAACAGGTAATTGCATATGCATCTCATCAGCTAATGAAATATGAACAGAGTTATCCTACACATGATCTAGAGCTGGCGGCTGTTGTTTTTGCTCTAATGATATGGATGCACTGTCTTTATTGGGAAAATGTGATATATACACTGACCCCCAAACATTTAATTATATTTTCATGCAGAAATAATTGAACATGAGACAAAGGAGATGGTTGTATCTTATTAAATACTATGATTGATAAATTCATTATTAACCTAGAAGTGCAAACAAAGTCGCCGATGTGTTAAATAGGAAATCCCGTATTATTAGGTCAACAATGAGGATCCTAGTAGATCCCTTGATTAAGGATTTAGTAAAACTATACATGGGAATTGTAAGGGAAGGGACTTCATCAACCCTATCCCAAATAAATTCTCAACCTTCATTACTAGAGAAGATCAAAAACGCTCAAAAAGAAGATATTTTGCTGCAGGAGTAGTTTAAGGCTGTGATGGATGGGAAGTTTCCTGATATCAATACTGATCATGAAGGTGTATATAAATTTCACACAAGACTATGTGTTCCATCTATTATAGAGATAAATAAATAACTAATGGATTAATCTCATAGCTCTACATTCTCTATATATCCTGGATGCACTAAATTATATAGGGACCTTAGTGATCATTATTCGTGGGATAACATGAAGAGGGTGATCTCTTATTACACTAAAAGGTTCTTGGTGTGTCAACAAGTAAAGGCAGACATACAACTTCTTAAGGGGGTATTACAACTGAAACCCATACCAGCATGGTAGTGGGATAATATCACTATGGTCTATGTCACTGGTCTCCCAAAAACATCCAAAGGGAACAATGAGATTTGTGTTATAGTGGACTGTCTCACCAAGACCGCCCATTTCATCTTTTCTGGGGAATATTTATCTCTGGATGAACATTCCAAGATATATGTAAAGGAAGTGGTAAGGCTGTATGGGGTACCACTATCCATCGTATCTGATCGAGATCCAGGATTCATATCAAAATTTTGGAGATGTCTTCAACATGCTCTGAATACTAAATTGAATTTCAGTACAGCCTATCATCCTCAAACTGATGGCCAATATGAAATGACTATTCAAAAACATAAGGATAAGTTGATATTATGCTCAATGGAATCTAAATGTGGATGGGATCAACACCTCCAATTATTTGAGTTCTCATACAACAAACAGCTTCCATTTGAGTATTCAGATGGAACCATATGAAGCTCTGTATGGAAAGCGATGTTGAACTCCTAATTTTTGGGATGAAGCTGGTGAGAGAAAGCTTCTTGGGCCTGATCTTGTGCAAGAGATGATAGAAAAGGTTCATTCCATCAAATAACACATAAAGGCTGCTCAGAGTCGGCAGAAGAGCTATGCTGACAATCCTCGATAGGATGTAGAGTTTGTTGTTGGTGACAAAGTATTCCTTCTATTTTATCCATGGAAGAGAGTCATGTGGTTTGGGAAGAAAGGGAAGATCATCCCTAGGTATATTGGCCCCTATGAAATCATTTATCTCATAGGAATAGTGTCCTATCATCTAGTACATCGATTGAACTAGCTCAAGTTCATGATGTCTTCTGTGTATCTTTCATGAGGAAGTACATACCTGACCCTTCGCACGTACTAAACCCAGACGTGGTACAACGGGAACAAGAACAATCTTATGAGGAGAATCTAGTGGAGATCGTGGATCATAGAGACAAGGTTCTAAGAAAAAAATATTACCCACATTGTTAAGGTGTTGTGGAGGAACCATACGTATAAAAGAGCGACTTGGGAGGCTGAGGAAATAATGAAGAAAAAGTACCCTCACATTATCAACTATGCCTTTGTTTTAAAGTTTCGGGGACGAAATTTCTTATGGATGGATGAATGTAACAACCCAAAATTTTTGAATAGTATATTAATTTACTCTTAATGATTTAATTGAGATGTTAATGGTTAATTCAGAAAGAAGAGTCGCTGGCTTCATCCAGTAGAGTCAAACCATATGAAGCCCACTTATCAGAACATGGGGACAATGTGGCATCTTTGGGATTCACTTTGGACCAAGACCAAGCCGAACTCCATCATGCAAGATTGAATGGAATCACCTGCGGGAGAAGTTCAAGTTAGTGGAGATTACTACTAGGGAAATGTTATCTGAGGCTCCCTCAGATTATATCACATTATCACACCTTACACTTAGGTCATATGCTGGTGTTATAAGGGGCTATGTAACAAGACCATAGTTACTTTGTGTAATCCATTAAGATAAATAAAATTGTGATTTCATCCCACGGTGAAGTTTGTGAATTTTTAGATGTTCGGATAAAAATAGGATTTGTCATATGGATGAGTATTGAAAAAAGGATATTTTGAAATATTTATGTATACCTTACATAATTAATGATTTGTACGGATTTTCAAAAACATTTCATGTGCAAATGTGTTCAGTAAGAAATGTAGAGTCTAATAAGATCAAAATATTTTTTTTGTGAATAGTAAATTATGAATAGTGATTTTACACTTATGATTAGTAATGTGACCAAATGTATTAGTAAAATCACTTAAAGAATGTATTAATATAATTTATGCATTGTTGATTAAGTAATATGATTCAATAAAATATGTAAATAACTGTTTTAGAAATTATTAGATAAGTATTAGTTTTTTCAGCTGAATAGTGTTTTTTATTTAAAAATTGAATTAAAATTATTTAGAAAATTCTTTTTATAAAATGGAGTTAATTTTTGAATTCAGAGGTTCAAAATTATGTTAAGGTGAATTTTTGGTATTTTTCTGAAAAAGATGAATTTTCAGTGAATAGTGAATTTTCAGTTTAGAGTTTTGGGTGTTTAATGAAATCATTAAGAATGTAATAATAATGTAATAATTCGGGTCGAACTAGGAATAGTAATATATGGTATGAGTTATCCCTAGTGGCCAATACCATGGGAAATACCATTCGCAAGCTCATGGTTTTTCCAATACCACCAATTAGGTGTCCCTTGGCCATTAATGCCTTGTCCCCTCACCTCCCCTATAAATACCAAGACATTCTCTCATCCATTCCATCCAAAAATCCTCCTCAACAATGTTCTGGTATCTTTACCTACCAAAGCGTCATCCAAAGGTTCCCTAAAGCCTCCCAATGACCCAAACATCAAAATTTCATAGTTACTCTTCAAGGTTAGGGATTCTTTCACTCTTCCAATTTTCAATGTTCAACTTTCATGTCAAGTCTTTCAAGTTCCTTTTATTCAATTTTGGGTTATGATCTCTATATTAATCATACAATCCTTTTATTTTCACATGATGAGAGATCCTATTTAATCTTATCAATTCATTGTTTTGATGTTTAATGTGAGGCTGTTAGGCTGCCGAATTCTTCATAAGAGAAATCTTGTTTTTGTCTTCCTTTCATGTTTTTAATTTCATATGATATGTCCTTAAAATTTTTTTATCATGTTCTTATATCCAATATATTATATCCCTATACTTTTTATGGATCATTTTTGAGGGGGTGACCCATGTCCCCTCTCTTTTCAATGTTTTCTAAAATTCTACAACATAGTTGTTATGCTGCCGAATTTTAGTCTCCAAATGTC
Source organism: Viscum album (assembly GCA_963277665.1). NCBI lineage: Eukaryota > Viridiplantae > Streptophyta > Magnoliopsida > Santalales > Viscaceae > Viscum > Viscum album. Next base: position 1,034,265,574 of record OY728125.1, read on the forward strand.
TCTCTCTTTTTCTCAAATTCTTTTACATTATTAAGTGAATACTCAATACTCATTATTCTACAGGGGTATTCACACATATATATATATATATATCAAAATTATCTATTTTATATTCCAGTATTTACATACATGAGACCCGCTTTCCATTTTCTTGGGTTTAATGTGACATAAAGATCACGTCTTTAAAGATGTTTCTAAAATGTTATACCCATTTCTTTTATTCTACATGGGTTATTTATGAAATTTTTTATAATGATATATGGATCAAAAGATAATAAAAGTAAATTAATGGTTCTCCCAGATAGCACTGCAATGCATTGGGAAAATACTTAATCTTTAATGATGACCATTTTAACGATACCTTGGTGATTAACATTGGTAATATTTTAATGACACCCTGGGGATGTACCTCAGTGATATGGAAATTATTGTTAAAGTTAAATGTTGTAGCCACATCTTCATGTTATGAAACACTTTATTTTTTATGATATGCCTCATGATCTCTTTCTCATGCCTTAATTTTATTTATCATGATTTTATTGATGTATCTCAAGTTCACATGTAAAATGTTTCTCTTGTTTCCCTTACTGGGCCTTTTTCTCAACCATTCCATTGATGTATGCTCCCAGGTTATGAGATACTCTAATGAACATAGGATTAACAATGAAGAATCCTTTCATGTGTTTAAGAATTACTTTTTTATTTCATCATGTATTAATTTCCTAGTTTCCATGTCACTAAACCTTAAGGATCCTCAGTTTATAGTATGTAATGAAGAGTGATGTTATATTAAGGGGGGGTTGTCATAGTTAAATTATACCCTCTTTCAATAAATTTCATCCTCACAATTGGAAAATGTTCTTCGAAAATAAATGGATAAAAATTGAAAAAGACTTTTGTGGAAAACCCACATCGGGAATTGTGTGAATACAATTTATTTTTAATAAGAGGGAAAGGGAAATGAAAAAGTCACCCCAAAATTATGATCTCAATTATGAGAATATTTGGTGTAATTAGAGATGCATAATTGGAGGAAAAATGTAAATATTTATAAAGGTTACTATGTTCATCAGTCACAAACAACTGTAAAATAGATAGCCTCAAATCCATCAATCTAAGATGATTTAAAATATTATAAGTTCAACAAAACCGAAGGTATTAGGATAAAAAAAATTTAGTTTTAAGATCCCTTCCCTAATGTTTAAGAATTAATTTATTCATATAATAATAGGAATATATATTTATATACATGACTATTAGAGTATCATCCTTCAACTATTTCCTTCTACAAACTCATCTTTTACCTCAAAAGATAATAGAATTCAAAATATTTTATTTATCTTAATCGTATATGGTTCCAAAAAAATTAATTTATAATTTATTTTTCAGTCCATTTTATAAAACATCATTTTAAAAACCATGACATCACATAGGCCAACGGTAGGTGATGCACCATTATCCCCCTTCGGTCATAGTTTCAAATCTCACGGCCTTGCTGGATGCAACGGGTTGTCGCCCGACCTTTGGGTTGTTCTTTTGCTGAAAATCAAAAAATAATCTCAAAAGATTATTTAACCTTAACAATAGTATCCAATTTCAAACTTAATCAATTCCAACCATTAGACTTATACAAAATACTTCTTTGAAAACTCACAGTCCAAAACTTATAAGGAAGTTATACACAATAAAGATCCCTTTTTCCACTTAATAACATGTGAATACCTTCATCAAGTATTCTTTTAAAACACGGTGACACCCTGAATATTCATATAACTGTATTAATAACATTCATACTCCCATATTACATATATTATAAAGGATATACTCTTTATATCCAGAAATTTTATAAACTACCACCATGATGGAATATACAAATCATTAATCAGTTTCAAGGTAGTCATGAATATCCAATATAATTTATCGAAATCAATCATATCTTTTTCAAAAATCACTACCTTAGTATCAAAATTATATTAAGGTTTATCTTTCCTTCACTAATTTATTTTCCAAATAATTTAACTTGCAATTGAGTCACTTTTTTTAGAACTATATATTCTCAAATACATAATGAAATAGTACTCTAGTACAATCCTTATATACACTATAATTATTATAACATGTACATCATTAATAAAATACTCAACTGACAAAATACTTTAATAACAACCTATGAACTCTAATAATTCATCTTTATCTTTGATAGTATCATAAGTTGATTATTATCCAATACCACATGTTGGCTATAATATGATGATTTGGAAATTGATTTTCATAGTTTCCCAATTCCTTACAAATGAAGCATTACACATTTGAAACATTTTTCTTACCCTTTCAATCACATACTTGGTGTCCTTTTTTTCTACACTTATAACAAACTCCCATTCCCATCAAGCATTTACCATGGTTATTCATTCCACATTTATCACATATATGAAAATCTTTCTTTCCCCTCTTCCATTTATCCATCTATCTCTCTGTCATCCTATACTTCTCTTTCATCCCTTCAAAGACAAAGGACGTAGAAAATTATTTACTTATATTATTAACACATGATATTATTTCTTTATAATATCAGAATATTTGGGAAACTATTTCCCTTGTAAATTTTTTCTTAATACAATGAAATATATGATCATTCTTACTATTTTTGGTCATGCCTATTTTTGAGGTCATCATTCCTTCTACTGGGAACCATTTCTAAACAATGGAATACATTATGTTAGTTTTGGAATTTCAATGAAAAATACCAAACTTGTAAAATACCTAACATAAATTAAATTTTTTTTCCATATAATCAATAATACTAAAAATGTTTTCATTGATGAAGTATTTACTCTTAAATCCTATAAAATAGTTTTTAATGAAAATTTGAATTATCCTAAAAATATCTCCCCATTAGTATCATAACATAGAGTGAAAGAAGGCTCGTTGTCATGTACCAGGTTACCCCAAGTCAAGCCCAAAACACCTTTTTAGAGTTTTCACTCCTAGGTACATTTGTGCCAAAGCCGCCTCTAAAAACTCGTATCCAGATAGGGATGTATTTCTTTGAAAATACAATAAATCTCTATATTACAAAATTTCTAGGAAGTTTTTCTACAAATATCCTCAAAGTTTTTCTTAGGGTAATGTTCTCTTATCAGAGTTTATCTATATATATTTTCATGGTTATTTCTAAACTTCCCCAGATACCAACTGTAACACTGAGACCCCATTAACCCAGATTTAGGGCATTATTTTAATACATTGTCATGATAACAAGGAATCAAGTCCTGAAAGACTAATCAGTTTAGTATTAAAGTAAAATAGATTATATATATGAACATTACATTACACATTATAAAATATAACACAGCATAAATGATCCTTTGAGAACTCCATTAGTCCCCTAGCTTAACCCTACTTATCAATCATAACACACTTTTTAGAATCTTTGTAAATAAAACATAAGAAAGGGGTGAGATTAAATACTCAGTAATGGATAACAATATAGAGAATACATTACAAAATAAGCATAATCATTTAAGGAAATGTATAAAACTAAAAAAAATTCTTTTTAAACATAAAATTCTACAAAATATTTCAAAAAAAAATCAAATCAAGTCATTTACTGATTCACATGGATATTCTACTAGTCGAATAATCACATCCAATGTCCATAGCCAATTTCATAATTATGTAATGCATAATTCCAAACATTCTAACCACATATTCAAGGCCTTATGCCAAGACTAAAAATTTTATTTTGTCAAGGCCTAGTGGCAAGAAACTAGTTTATCTCATGAGACCCACAGAAGCATTCAGGAGCTATAGCGGGCTCCACCGTAACTTACTAAGTCCAATACATTCCTCATATGATAAGTTTACAAATAACATAAAGATTTTTATTAAATCTAGCATACTAAATGTCAATAATTTATCCATAAACCATGAATGGTATAAAAACAAAACATTCATAGTCAGACATATCACAAAACCTTCAATACAATATGCAATATTTTTATCATAATAAATCAACCATGATCAAAAAAAATATCCCATAAAGGATGTTGACATAGTTGAAAATGACTATTAAAAATGTTTTAATGAAAATTCCTTTTCCATGAAATCATTTAAAAGTAAAATCATTTATAAAGGAAATCATTTAAAAGATAATTTTGAATCAAAGTGAACCATACTACTTTTAAACATTTTAAAAGAATTAACATATTGAAACATTCATGTCTATTGAAATAAATCCTTAAAACCATTTTGAAAACATGGACATTAATGAAAAAGGGTTAGAAGAATAAATCATAAAAACATCTAAAATGATGTTTTAGTAAAATTTATCTTAAAAATAATCCCTTTGAAAACTCTTTTATTAAATATGGACATGGATAATAAAAATGTCCTAGTAGATACTTATGAAAAAACAACCTCGGTTAATAAAGATAGTGTGGAATTAACATTTACCTTGCACTTTCCACTGGTCGAGGGTACGTTAAACCTCTTGTATACTGACCGTAGTATGGTATTAAATTATACCATAACCATATTCATATTTATAATTTCTTAAATTATTAATTTATGTCTTTATACTACCCATTTAATAATTATTTCCATGTTAATTTAATATTTTGGGTAATAATCTCTTTCTTTATCGTACGTATTTTAATTTTTTATTCTTGATAGTATCATTTAGATCATGATTTACTTACTTCCGTAATATATTACTTGATTTATATATAATAAATATTTATAATATAAATATGTATAGTATATACTTATATGAAATCGAAAACACAGTTTATGGAGACGGTAGGCCGTACATATACAAAAACGCTCTTTCCATTTTTTTATCATATTGAATGGTAGTAAGTGAATAAGATATATGTATGTAAATACATACATATATGTATATTCATTATAATTTTTATGTCATATATTACATACTTATTAATAATTTATATTTGTATAATCATTGTTGAATGGTGACTGTGGAAATGAATCTCATCGCGTTGTGGAGACGGTATGTCATATCTACACACGAGCGACGATTTCATTTCCTTAGTGATTTAAAGGTGTGGAATTGGATGGTATATTAATTATACATAGACATTATCATGTTATATTCATTATTTATTTAAATATTACTCATCCTTATGTACATCCAAATAACATAGTGTTGAATAATAAAATACATCATGGCGTGGATACGGTAAGGCATACGTAAGCCCACATGGTGACATTATCATTCATAGGATGGATTGAATAATGAATATGTTTATAACATATTTATAATCACATAATAGTATGTATAAGGTACTGGGGTGATTATTTTTGTATGGAAATAAACAAAAACAGGAAAGTGGAAGAAGAAGATAACATGAAAGAGGGTGGTGAAATTATTACCTCTTATTTGGGTGTTTCCTTTTGAGTTGATCAAAAGGGCCCCTTAGGATAGATTTCTGACCAAAGTAAGGAATATAAATTTAAGTGAGGGATGATTGAATTATATCTTGGTAGGGTTTCGCTATGCCAAATGGCTTTTATGGTGAGATATTGAGAGAAGGGGAAGTGCCATTTTATAAGAGAGGTGTGGGTCGCTTTAGGAAAACATTTAAATATTTATTTATTATACAAATATATTCAGTTCATAATGGCTCAAAATGAATTTATTTCTATCCTTAGGTTGTTATGGGTCGAAATTATCTTATCCAATAGGGTTTAGAAATGTTTAGGTTACCATTTTAACCTTATCTTTCAAATTTAACTCTTCGTTAAATAGTTTAACATTTACTGTGTCTTCTTGTATTCTTAAACTATATCATTAATAAACTTACTATAAACATCCAAGAGAACCATAAGTGGTTCATTAATGTCATATATAATATTATTTAATCCCTTTGGCTGAACAATAGATTTTGATAAATATTATATCATCCCATAATATAGTATATGTTTTAAAAATTAATTTATGTCAATTTTGGAAGTATTTAGTATTTTGTTTTTGTGAGAGTCATTACAACCTTTTCACTTAGAATTTTTTTATCTAATCTACCCTAACATGTCACATTAGACTATAATTTTTCAATATGGTATTAAACCGTTAAATATTATTTATTTTAATATTTATCATATAAACTATTTTAATATTTCATTAAAAGGGTAATTACTGCATCATCATTGTGTCAAATATTTATTTAATTATTTTATTATTAAAAATTATAAATAAAATACCATTATGTAAGAAATATTTTTATCTTTCTAATGAATATATATATATAATTTATATTTTGTATAACCCTATATTAAAAATTGTTTAGTAATTAAACATCTAATTTAATACTTTTAACTCTTCTTTAAATAAAATAATAATAAATGTACTAATCAAATCCAATAGGACCTATGGGATCATAATTAATTTTTGCAGTTTTTTGGACGAATTGTAGTTATACAATAGAATTAGGACATGTGTTTGGGTAATTATAATACCATTTTTACCATTAATTATCCTTTTTACTTTTAACCGTGGTTAAAAAAAGTCAACAGATATTATCCAACAAAAATTATTTTCAACTTATTGAATTAGATTTTACATAATAATTTCCACCTTTTATCTCAAATTTTTTAAATTCCACTCATATAAGAGGCAAAATGATGTTTTAGGCAAATTTACTAACGTGCATTAATGATGGTTAAAAGATGTTAAAATATTGAATAAAATTTTATTCAAATAATTTTATTATATAATTACACCAATTAATTACATAGAACTAATATAGGTATTATTTATCTATTTTGACGTTAAATAAATTTAAATAAAATAAATTATTATTTAAATGAAAATTCGATTTTAAACAAATACGCAGTGTTTTCACTATTTATAAAAAATGAATGTTTTTAGAAAAAAATCCAAAAAATAATCCTAAGATAATTATGATTTTCTAAATTAAAAAATGAATTTTATTTTACCAAATTAAAAAAATATATGTTTCATTTATTAATTTAAAACTAAATCACATTGTCAAAACAAAAAATAGGGTCCTTAAAAAGTAAAAACTATAAAATGATTGACATGTGTTTATGTCAAATTTAAATGTAAAATTACTTATAATGACCTACATTGTATTAAATGGTAAAAATATAATATAATTCTTCTTCAAACCCATTAAAATATCTAATTTATTTCTATAAATTGTTTCGATTAAAAAAAAAAATTTCAAGTAAAATTTATCATCTTTCATTATTCATCAAACATTAAATGTTATCAGAAAAACACCAAAAAATTACCCAAACTAAATTTTTATGTCCTAATTCTAAAGAGGAAGTTTATTTTTTAAAAATTTAATATATAAGTGTCTTATATTAAATTTAAGAAAACTTTTACCTTTAATAGGTGTCAAAATTTCATTTTTGAAAAATACATCCTTTCTCTAAAAAATTAAATTTGTTCTTATAATATGTCTAAGAAACACATAATATGGGCGTTAAAATTATATAGAGTATATAAGATTCACAATCCAGTATATACAATTTATAAATTCTTTTTGAACATCTAGTTTGGTACATTGTGGTGCATTCAATCTCGATGTTCCGTGTAGCACAAGCTATTGAACTACATTGAGAAGATATCGTACCATTAAATGTTGGGGTGTTACACCACTGCTGCACACATGAAGTGTGGATTCATTGACATTAAAATTAATTTCCTTGTGACATCTCAAATTTTTCACTTATCTACACTATTATTATATGGTCCATCACCTTTGTATATATATTTTTCGATACGTACATCATGATGGAATTTTGATCCATTCCATCTAACTCCATATTTCTCTTATTATCTTGAGTAATAGAAGAACCTTAAAAAATAGGTTGGAAACCCACTAGAGTAGCATCTCTAAATTCATGACTGAGCTGAAAGAGGTTTTGTTGCATATTTTCCTCTATCAATGGTAGTTTTTTCTATGGATAGAAGGAAATATTTTTTTATTCATGGAATTTATATTCCCCATTCTCATAAAATTAGTTTTTGTATCATTATTGGGAAATGAGATGATTTAATATCAATATTAGTGTTCAGATTATATAAACCACTAAGGGGTGGGTTGGGTGAATTAGTAGTTTATTTTTGTGAATTAAATTTTTTTTAGTCAACCTATTTACATGTTAATCTACTTGATTAAATAAATACCTAATCAAAACCTCAAATTTTTTATAGAAATAATAATAGATAGATTGACAAAAAATAACATAGTATATACTAGATTTGGGTGAAAATCCTACTCATTACTAAATTTTTTATGCACAAAAATGTAGATTATACACTAAATTCAACAATAATATACAACATAGAGCCCATTTTTCTATCTTATATTATAGAGTCCACTGAAATATACACTTATCCTCTATAATTATGATCTAACAATGAAATACTTACAATACACTTCTATTGTACCCTAATCCTATTGAAGATATTTTTCCTCAACAATAATATGGATCAACATAACTTCACATGTATACTTATTTATTTAATGTATGCCCATGCCTTCCTAGGAATGTAGATGACCAACTTTCTTAGTAATCTAGTTGGTGTGCACAAAAATTTCCTCTCTATATCACTGCAGAATATGTGAAGTCATTAATGATTTTGTATTTATTTGAACAATAAATGTGACAATTCTAGAGAAATAATTAGCTTTAATGAAATTCAATTAGTTATATTAATACGACAAATTATCTACATCATTTTAGTTTTGGAGTTGAATTAATTTTGGTGGTATATAATGGTATAGTCTTTTTCTTTGGCTAACACTTATACTGGACACTCTAATTAATTGTTCCCCAACACGCCAACTAACCAAGGGATACGAGTGAACCACTAGTGGGGTGGGAACTAGGATCAACCCTATAAAATTTTGATTTTAGGTATGAGAAAATGTAAATTGATTAGAGCACCGACTCAGAGGAACATCGGGTGGTGGAGAGCCCACTGTACTGGGCGGAATGTGGATGGGATCCCCGATTAGGGTTGCTTCTAGCGAACATGTGAGAGGAGTATTATCCAATTCTACGACGGTTTTCTCATTCTAAATAATATTAAAAAGAGTAATCATAAAGCTTATTTTGATGTTGTATTTATAGTGTGGTGTATTGTTCATCCAATATTAAAAATGTAGATAGAACTCGCATCTTTGATTTATTCAATTAGGGTTGTTAGATGTAATCCCATAGCTCATATTTAACATATCATTTTTGGAGTATTCTATGTGGATCTAAGATCCATTCCAATGTTACTAAATGACCATGATGAGGATTATGAGTTTTTTTGATCATCCTAAAAATCAGATCATGGTAGAAATCACATGAAAATGTGTTTCCATAATAATATGAAGATAAAACTATGGCTAAATAGTGTGTAAAAGATTTTATTTTATGGTGATGGTGAATCTTGATGTTGCAAAGGATAGGTAGTTTTCATGAATTGAGGCGATTTTTATAACCTATAAATATCATAATTCATTGATATCGAGCTATTATTTTTAATATTCTGTGATACACTCTTACTTTTGAAGAAACAAAGCCTATGACCCAACATGTTCCTTAAAAACGAAAATTTCCTCATGGTTTTATTACATGAAGGATAAATATTACATTCTATAAGACTTCTATAAGCTTTTCAAACTCTCTATGTTTATTTGGGATTAATTTTCTCCTATAATGCTTTTCGGTTATCATGACACACTAACTAACCATGGATTGTGCGAAGAAGATAGTCAACTCAAATATATATTCACACCCAATATATGTGAAGCTTGTTTCATGAAGCTCGTTAATAATTTTTTCATGAATAAATTGTGGTAATAATATTCTAGCATGAATGACTTGGGTCCACAACATACATTGGGTTCTTGTGGTGTATAGGATTGTGTGTGTGTATTCACAAGGGATAAAATTCATTTATAATACAAACATATTGAAGATATATGAAAAATAGATAGTAAAAAAATATCATACAATTACATAAAGATAAAAATTGTGAATAATTTTATTTGTGTAAAAATTTATAACATAAAAAGGAGGTTCTTTTCAAAACAAATATACATGAAGAAAAAATAACATTTTTTGTCTAAAAATATGAGTATTTCAAGAATATGAGTTGTCAAATTGTGTATCTATAAGAAGTAGTAATATGAATCAGTTGTGATTGATTTATGTGTCTTTTAGTATATTTATATTCAGCTACAATGAATCATGAATTAGGTAGAGTTTTTATTTTCATCATATCATTTGGTCTTTAAGAGAAAGATAGATTTTTTGTTGTTTGAGTAGTATGAAATATTTCTCTGTTTTTTGTATTATGTTAGTAAACTGGTGTGAACCATAGTAATTATTTTTTTCTGAGAACAAGGATTGAGAAATGGTTGATTCCTCCCCACTATGGTATTATGTTGATACCTAATCAACCCAAATATAATTTTTGATTGAATTTTTATTATAGAATCCATGGCTCCGACCATCCTAGCCAGAACATGGACATAGTTACCCATTTATGGGTGAACCTTGTAAAAATATATTTTCCCCTGGGGGTGACTATAAAAGGTTATCCTAGTTTTATTTCAATGAAAATAAATTATGAAAATTTAATACCACATATCCACCCCCAACCCTTCTAAATGGCACAACACATTCCTAGATACTATAATTGGTATCATAGTAGGTTAACTCTAAAGGATCCTTTTTAAAATAGTGCTGGATTATTTGAATCCAGTCAACTATAGGGGTGTTCCGATTTTTTAGGTAATGAACATCCAAGGATGTAATTAATGAATTATTCCTTTATTACTATAAAAAATATTGGATATTTGTGATGCATTGATGGTTGGCTTTCCTCCTCTTGAAAAAATGATCCCTTGACTTTTGGTGAAAAAAAATATGTATATATATAGAGGTTGATGGAAAAGAAAGAAATACAATTTTATCATCCTTGTATGATTATTATTTTATTAATTTTAAGGGACTTTAAACAACCCATTAGACGTGGGAAAACCATGAAAAAATGTATGATGTCAATTTCAAGATCAAATAATCTAAATGGAAAAATTGAAAGGAAAAATTTGAAGTTAATAGAATGATAGAAGATGAGAATGTGGATGATTATTTTACCAATTTTAAGTAATTTTTTATTTATATTTGAGGGTTTAGATAAAATATAGAGGATATAAAGGCTAATGAAAATTTAATGAGAACATTCCAGAGATATTCGACTTGATGATTTCATCCCAGGAAGAAAAGGAGAACATGTCTCTTGATTAGTTGAACAATACATTACTCAACTATGTGATGGATAAGTCCCATGTATTCTAGAAAAAAAATCATAGGAGGAAATGTAATTCAATTCCATGAGCAGACTAAAGCTAAAATAAGAAGAAAATGAAGACTTTACGGAATCAGAAGACGAAGAAGTGAACAATTATGGGTATAATATAATTATGCCTATTAGCTCAAGATACATAAAATAGATCAATGGTATATACAAGATTAAAATTCCACTAAAACGATTTAATAGTAGTGGAATTGGGTATTTTCTAGTTATTTTCCAAATATGAAAAGTGATGAATATTAGAGTGATGATAGATATTAAAAAACTCATATAATAAATGGAATTTTTTTTTTAAAAAAATATTCAGAAATAATTGGAAATACGAAAAGGTTTCAATAATGAGAAAGATGAATTTTATTGAGTAAAGAAAATGAAGAATACTCTTCCCCATGAATTTTTTTAATGAAACGGTTCTAGAAAAATTTATAAATTTTATAGAAAAAATAGGGTGTTAGATGAATTTTCATGAGATAGTGAAGAAGATTATGAAATTTATTACATGGAACATATGTTAAAATCATATGTTTAATCCTTCATTGTGAAAATAGAAAACAATAGTAAGAAATATGACTATTGATTATTTTGATAAAAATAGAAGATGATTATATTAATGAGATCATAAATCTAAAGCTGTATTTTTCAGAGAAAAAATATAATGAATGATATTTATTAGAAACTAACATTAAAGGATAAATAATTGGATAATATCCTATCATAGTATCTCTAATTTTAAAATTATATGAAGAATATCAGTGAGGATTTTAATAAAGATGTAGACATTAATGTTGAAATGTCTTAGGAATATGATAAAATTTTCTCAAATATTTAGGTTACATCTTCTTATAATAAAACTCATGGTATATTTTTTATTTATAATAATGAAATTTATATGGAAAAATGGGAAATTCATGACTTCATAGAACAATAAAAATTATTTCTCTTCAAAAAAAATGTAGAAACTTTTGAGATTGTTATCACCAAAAAAAAGAAGGAAGCACAATTTGTGGAAGCACAAAAAAACAATATCCTAAACAGAATCACCAATAGTATAGTAGATAAAGATTAATGGGTATGTTTTCTGTTATGGATTTTTAGGTAATCAAACCTTTTATTGTTTGTACAATATTTCACTTCTGTGGATCAGATATGAGTCATGTTGGATAAATTATTAAAAGTATAATGAGAGATCAGGCATAAAGGAAAATCAATAAGAAAACATTAGATCTATCCATTCAGAGTTGATTAGACTATTTTGATGTAATTTGTGGAATATGTGATCGATATGTTCATTGTTATGATGAATGTATACTATTAATCCTTGAAATCATTCCAAGAATAAAAACTGTAATCTATGTTGAAAAGCTAATATTGGAGAAATATCTCTTATTGTTAAATATGCATTGATGGTTAGAAAAAGGGATCGACCATGGATTATTAATAGGGTTTGTTATTCTCACATGATAGCTGACACAAAAATCATAACTAACATTGAATAAAAATATATCGGAGGAGTAAATTTTTTCAATGAATGTTCTTTTAAAATGATAGGTATTAGTACTTTATTTGTTAAATCCCATAAACTAAAATCCAATGATGTTATTTTTATTGAAGTCCTTAATCATAATCTTTTTAGTGTGAGCCAACTGTGTGATGATGAAAGTTAAAATAATTTCTAAAAGGAATCTTGCATCATCAAAAATTCATAGGACAGAAGAGTTATCATCAATGGCGGTAGAACTAGTGGTAATATATACCAAATGGGTGATTCCATAAATTCGTGTAATTTGATTGTGAAAGATGAAAATAATTTGTGTCATAGATATTATAGCCTTCTTGGATAAAAAATCAGTAAAATTTAAAATAATAATGTGGTAAGTGATCTTTATTATTTAATGAGATAAAGAAAAACTATTGGTGAAACTTTTCAACATGGGAATCATGTACATGTTATTCATAGAATATGAGAGATATATAATATTAAACAACTTGAGTTTATTCATTCTGATTATCTTTAGGGAACAATTTTACATAAGTCTACAAGGGGTAAGCTCTATATTGTAACATTTATAGATGATTTCACCCATATAATGAATGTCATGTTAATTAATAACAATTTAGAAGTAATTGAAATGTTCAACTTCTACAGATGAGAAATAGATGGATATATAGAAGTTTATATAAAAAATAATGATAACAGATAATGGTGGGGAGATCTCTAGTAATTTTTTAGAATCAAATCTTCTAATGCATGTAATTAAACATCATTACTGTAGTCCTTATACACCTTTATTAAATGGAGTATCACAGAGAAATAATTGTATTCTACAACAAATTTGTATAATAATATTAGTTGAACATAAACTTCCAAACCTCTACTTGATAGAATAAGCATGTATAGCAATACATATACAGAATAGATATTCTCTAATAGAAGAATCAAACATGATTTTTTATTATATTTTTTAAAAAATAAGCCAAAATTAATTTTCTTTAAACTTTTTGTTAGTCCATGTTTCATAAAAATCAAGAAAGAAAATTTGGGAAAATTTGAGGAGAACGGTGAAGAAGGTATTTTCACAGGCTATCATTCATATATAAGAGTATATATTTGTTGAAATATAAAATTTGAGTTGTTGGTGTGATATTGTGATGTTAAGATTGTTGAAAATCAATACACCATTGACACAATAAATGTAGAATATTTTGAAAACATGTAAGTTGAAAAAAAAACATAAATTTATATAAGATAGAATAAAGAAAACCATGTACATGAACCATAGATAATTGATATTTTCACTGATCAAACTATTGATGTGGATGAAATTGAAAGAGTTGAAAAGGCAATGCATCCGAAAATGAAAAAAAAAAGATGATTCCAAAAATATTAATGGAAATCAGGAAGCTCTTGTACTGATTAAAAGAAGACTGACTATTTAAAATAAAAAAAACTCATTTTTGAAATTAAACCAATGTCAGTTAGGTAAGCTACAAAACATGAGGAGTGGATAAGTAATATGAATGAAGTGCTAAATAAAATTAAGAAAAATTGAACTTGGGATCTTGTATCTAGAACTAATGGAAAGAATATAAAATGAAATAAATGAGTGTTTAGAAATAAACATAAGGATAATGGTAAAATATCAAGAAATAAATATAGAATAGTCTCTTCCGGTTATTAGAATGTGAAATGTGTAGATTTTGAGGAAACAATTAGACCCACAGATATACTGGAGGCTATACAAATTGTTTTTCTGTGGTAGTTCACTGACATTATAGTGTTTATCAGATGGATGTGAATTTTTTTCTTGAATGAAGATCTTGAAGTATATTTTTTTATTAACCAAACTAATGGATTTATATTTTATGTTTATTTAACTAATTTGGTATGATAAATATATACTTTACACTTGAAACATGCTCCTCAACATTGTAATTATAAAATGGAATGTTTCATTAAGAAATTTATCATTTAGAATTGATAATTTGACAAAAACATATATGTAAATCAGTGGAAAATATATACCATTATAATTATTGTGTAAGTTGATGACATAATTTATTTAGGATACAAGTAATATGAATGTGAATAATTTTATAATAAAATGATGATGTACATTGAAATTTCAATTCCCAAAGATAAGAATTTTATTCTGGGATAAAAAGTTCTTCAATATAAAGGTTGTTTATTTCTTTGACAAAAATAATATTCCATGTATTTTTTGGATAAATTTGGTTTAGATGATTTAATATAATACTCCACACCTATCATAGTTGTTGTAAAGATCAGTAAAGATGAACTAAGGTACAATGTTAATTAGAAATATTTTTGAAAATTAATTGGTAGCATTCCATATATTTCATCACCAAGACAAGATATTTTATATTTAGTAAGTGATAGATATAAAAGTAATACAAAATAAACACACATGATGTATGATAAAATAATTCTCATGATTATTAATAGAATATTATATTTTGTTTTGATGTAAAAAAAAATTGGAGACTTGATCCTACTATGTTTCGCATATGTTAATTGGGTTAGAGATAGAAATTATAATAAATCAACATACAGAGGTACTATAATTCTGGTACATCATTGTGTAAGTTGTAATAGTAATAAACAAAAATCATTTAATTTAATTAAAACTTAATATGAGTATTTTTCTACAATAAATTCCTAAACTCAAATTATATGGATAAAAGTACATCCTGGAGACATAATGGTGAGTGTTGAAAGACCATTAAATATTTTTTGTGATAGTTAATATGTAATAAATCTCTCAAAAAACCTACTACAACATTACAAATCAAATCATATTTATATTAAGTATAATTTCATCAAAGAGAGTGTATAAAATGGTATTGTTACGTTATAGTACATTTCAATAAAAGATAAAATATCGGATATATTCACTAAAGTTGTGCTAAGAGAATGATTTGGGGAACATAAGTCTAAACTCCATGTTAAGCATTCTCCTCTCAAATAGATTGGGTTGGGAATATTATGACAATGATTTTTATTCTGGTTTCAAGGGGTAGAAGAATACATAAATATTTTCCTATCTTTTTTGAATCTGGAGTTGAGGTTATTAGAAAAAGGGGGAGTAACTGTAAGGTTTGTGGGGAGATAACCCCAATCACCACAGAGAGAAGAAAAAAATTCATATTGTTTTCTCAAACTCAATGATTTCTAAAGATAATTGTTTATGTTGAAAACAAATACAAAGAGGTATATTGAAGAATCATTGACGTCATTAGATATTTTTTATTTGTTTTCAACCTTAAATGTAATTATTTTTTACCTAGAATTATCTTCGATGAATTTTGATTGTTCTGTTAAGATGAAACATGGATTCACCATTTGAGTGTTCGAGTTGACATAATTTGGGAGGGTTGTAATGGAATTTTATTTGTGTTTTAATAAGTCATATTTTAGTAATTATTAATAAAATCCATGATAGTCAAATGGACAAGGGATATAGGTCCACAACTATTGAGGTGGGAACTAGGAACAAAACTTGATTAGATGGCCAGTAGGGATGAGATAAGGGACACACATAAGTGTTCCCACTTAGAGGAGAATAAGGGAATTGGTGATTGAGCTATGTGCAGTGATATGATAGTTGATGGGATCACTAACAATGGGTGTTCCCCCGAACATGGGGAACGACCGGTGGAACATTTGGGGATAGTGTTAGCACACAATATAATATAAAGAGAGAAATTTTGAAGGTCCTTAAGATATGGGATCTCAATGACATTGTACTTTTCATATGATATTAAAATCTCATACTTGACTTTCACCATCTAATTATTCAATTAGGATCATTCGATCTGATCCCAATGATCATCTTCATCCTTGGACACACCTGAGTTTTTTGTATTCATTGAAGCTCCACTAAAAAAACATTAGATCATCACACTGAGGACTTTAAGATTAATTTTTTCATCCTAAAATTCTAATTATAGTTGAATAACATGAAAATATGTTTTTATGATAAACTGAAACTCAAACTGATGATAAATAGTGTATAGAAAAATTTAATTTGTGATGACGGTGTATCTCAATGTCATGAAGGTGAGGTAGTATGCAATAAGTGTGGTAGTACTTTTTTTTATAAATATTAGAATGCATCATGGCCTATTTATTTTTTTCAATATTTTGTGACAAGATATTTCTTATAGAGAAATATATCACTGGAATATAAATAGTTTTGTAAAGAAGAAACATTATTTTTTATTTTCTTACATGGAGTAGAATGACTAGATTCTGTGGGTGATAGAGAAAATATCTTCCTCAATTTTTATGTGTATTTCAATTATTTAAACCAATTTTTTTTCAAATTTTACCTTAGTTCCCTATATTATGTATTTATTGTGTGTTTTTGGATAAAATTAAAAAATTTATTAAATATAGAAATATAATATATTTTACTCATTTAGGTATTTGAAGCTGAACTTTTAAAATATCGATCAAAATGTGAAATTTTTTTCTAATATTACTTGATATATTTTTTATAATTTTTACTTCTGGAATGGGATATAATTTAGCCATCTAAAGCCCCAAATAACTGAATTAAGTTGGAATATAATTCTAGCCAAACTTTTGGATCCCACCACAGTCATTTACAATATCTCGGCATACACAACACCAATTAAGGTTATTAGGTATGAAATATAAATATAATACAAATTCGAGTTTCAAAAATAAATTTCAAGGATTTGTGAACTCATTAATGTGGCCAATGGATGCTCCACATTGAATGAATATTTTGGACACATTCGGGAAGAATAAAATTTCTAAGTAATTTCCAGATAACTTTTGGTACATGGGAATAATAAAGCCAGAATTTTGAGGTCCAATATCCAAAATATTTTATCACAACATTCAATAAGACTACATTCAGTGATTCATCCAAACTATGGGGTAACACATGAAAGCATTATAACATACAATGTGGAGACAAATTGTCATCTATTGATGAACCATTATGTCCCAAGACCCATTAAATAGTACGGTATGACACCCTAAGGCCCCTTACATGACTATAAATATGAGTATAGGGATGTATTTAAGATAATATTGAATGGTAAGGTATTAATTTTATGATAACCTCCTACAGATTTATTTCTCATATTTCTTTATCATTTATTATATTAAATCTGTAATGTTTACCCTATCCCGCATCGTCATGACTTCCCTGACCATGGAGGGGTAGCTTCGTTGAGGGATTTGAAAAGGGGGAGGCAATAAAAATGTAAATTTTTTGAGTTATTTTAAATAATTTTAATAATATCCCTTTTTCTTTATAAATAGTATTTCAATTCATAATTCGGTTTTAAATTCAAAATACGGTTGTGTTAGGTTTTGATTCTGTTATTTGAAATTTCTTTTGTTTATGACCCATATCTCCCTCCACAAAATTCTTTTCCATGTGCAGGGGAATATATTAGGGTTTGGTGGTGAGTGCTTTATTTTCATTATTAGTTGTTTAATACTGAATGTTGAAATAATTTTTTTAAGTAATAATAATCGTTGGTCAAGGATTTCCATAATTAATCAAGAAAACATACTATAATGATATGCCTATAGGAAAGAGCTTATACCTACCAATGGTTTAAAATAAGAATATTCTCATCATAATCATCAGGATATGTTGGAGAAAATACTAAATAGAGGAATCTCTCTTTTACTAGTAAGTGTAAGAACAAGGGACAAAAAATGGAAATCATTATAGCACGACACTTGGTGTAGAAAAAACAACTTCGATCATTGTCATTATCATTTATTTAAAACCAATCAAACCAAACAACTTATTTCTCTCAAATTATTCCAAATTAACCAAAACAATTCTTTTCAAAAAACAAATAAAAATTAAAACCCTTATTTTTGTCCACTCATCGTTACAATAATATGATGATTTAACTAATATACTATTACTTAATTTGAAATATTGTTTTCCCATACACCATAACAATAATGTATCAAAATTTGAACTGTTCCTAAGGAGGAAGTGTCTTGAAACTCTAAATAAAATTTTTGTTTTGAATGAATCATAGTTCAAATAAAAATTTAATTTAATTTGATCCTGAAATTGCAAAAACAAAAACCCAATTAAGAGAAAAATACAAATAGATTTTGGGTAAATATACACCACATATTGAAGTGACCATTTTAGTGATCACTCTGAACCTATAATAATGGTGTAAATCCCAATGAAACTATATAATATCGATGCTCACAATAACTTTCTAACTATCAAAATTAACTAGTTATCCCCACCTTAGAGAATGATTTTGAATTGGGAATTTATAGTAATCAAAATCTATCTAAATTCAATGTTCTTGTAGGAGAAGACCCAAATAGACATATTCATTAATTTAAAAATGTGCTCTCTAATTTTAGAACCCAAGAGTTATTTCTGAACTTTTAAAGTGGAGGTAATCCTCCTTCTCACTTTAGGGATCCGTAATGGAATTGTTATATATTCTACAACCATGAAAAGTACAATATTGTATGATATTCAATTATTATTCATGAAAACCGTTTTTTCTTGCATATAGGAAATAGAATATCCAAAAAAGGATCTGTGTTGTTAACCAATCAACCTTTGAGACACTTTATGAGTACTCAGAATGATTCATGAAGCTCTTCACGAGCTTCCCACATCAGACAGTGGTTGAACACCATTTTCTAATTTTATTGTATCAAGGAATATTCGAAAATGATCACATATTTATTGATGCATCATCTAGATAATCCTTGATTGAAAAGTCACAAGTAGATTCTAATGGTCTGATTGAAAAATTGCACAAAAATAACGGCAATTCGTGACTATAGGTATGAGTACTAGAGGAATCTTGAGGTAATTAATTCAGATTCATTCCACCCCTACATGAAAAAAAAACAAAATGAAAAGACAAGTGTGAAGATACGACATGTTCTGAACAATGTATAGGAACAAAATGGCCCAACACAGGTGTGTGTTTTATGTATTTCTATTTATCATTATATCGATCAATTTCTAGATGGACAAGGGACCAAATTTTGTGATGAAGCCTATTAAAAAATCAAATCCAAGTAAGATCATCTACATCAACCCCAAACCCAACTAGGATATAGATTTCAACATAACAATGAAAGACACCTTTCCGCAGAAATATCAGAACCTGACATCCATCCAATAGTATTACAACAATCTATTTAATAAAAAAACATAATTTTCATCCACCATATTCCAAGCAAAATAATTATGAGAAAACTTACATGAATTCACCAAAAAATAATGATAAAAAGTTTATGGCCAAAGTTATGGGAATGAATGATTAAATTGAAAAGATACTTGATAAGTTTTCATGCCGTATGGTTATTTTAACCAAGAACTATGGTAGAATCATAGTGCAAGTAGTTCCAAATCCAATATATAATGTTAGTGAATGCATAGCCTGAATTGGTAAGGAGATCACAACACAAGAACAAAGTTATGATGATGAGTTTTAAAAACCATCTAAATCTCTACCCATCCAACCAAATGATGGATACCATAACAAAAGAGAAAGATCTAGTTTTATGATGAAATGCCAAAACACAATTGAAAATACAAAAAATGGAGAAAATGTATATCCAAGAACCATTCCCATTCGATGTTTTAGTGTTTAAGAAGGTTTAATTGGAATGAATTCAACGAGAAATTCAGGAAACCTTCCAATAAGTTGAGATCAACATCCCACTACAAGAGGTAATTCAAAAAACATGTAAGTGCATAAAATTTATAAAGAATCTATGCATTAAAAGAGAGTGAATGGATTTAAATGAGAGAAAAAACATAGGAAGAATAATCTAATCACTAATCATACAAATGATATATCAAAAAAATTTATGATCTAGGCACATTCTCTGGTCACTAAACTATTTGGTCATAAAATTTTTCAGATGCACTATGTGATCTGTGATCTTCAATAAATGTTAAATCTCACTCCCTACTTTTATCCTAGAAGATTAGAGAACTATAAACAACATGAGTAGTGGTACATTTAGAAAATCTATCCACTATTTTACAATCTATAGTTGTTGAAGATATACTCATAGGAGTAAGAGGATTTATCATTCTAGCATACTTTTACATGCTTACCATGGATGAAGACTGATAAATAGGAAAATATCCCATCATCCTAGGGAGACCCTTTCTAAAAATATCATGGAACATCATTAGTGTCCCTGATGGAACACTCATAATGGATCTTGGAGATAGTAAAACACACTTAAACATTCATGAAACGATGAAAAATCCTTCTAATAATTACTCACTTTATGAAATCCCCCATAAAGAAGTTATATAACCAATTAATGATTCATATATACTTCATGACTTATTATTATCAGCAGAACATTTTTATTTTGAATATTCCAATTCACATGAACTTGGATATCATTATATCATGTTAAATGAAGAGGTAAAATTTTGTGTTTTAGATGATTTATTTAAAGATAATGAGATGATAACAAAGATTCCATCCTTAGAATTAGGAAACCAAAATTCAATATCAACCCTTGAACAACCCCTGTGTATAGAACGTAATCCATTTCCAGGTGATTTAACGTATGATTACCTAGTGGAAGAAGATAAATTATTAGTAATCATTGCCAATATCCTATCCCATTAACAATAACAAACTGTGATTTACCTTCTCAAAAGAAATTTCCATGATGTAGGATAGATTTTAGGTGAGATACCTAGAATAGGTCCTAAGGTATTCTCTCATAGAATATTTTGAGAAATTTATTTCTATCTAGTTAGATAGCCTTAGAAAAGATTCAATCCCACGATCATAGATGTTGTTAATGAATAGATAGATAAATTGATGGAATCTAAAATCATTCACCCAATCTCATATTCTATGTATGTCAGCCTAATTCATATAGTCCCAATGAAAACCTTCCTGGACATACTTAAAAATGAAATAAATGAACTGATCCCATGAGAGTAAAATATAGATAGAGAGTGTGTATAGATTATGGGAAGAAAAATGAAGTTACCCGAAAAGACCACATTCTCATTCATGTAATCGATCATATGATTGAAAGGTTATGCAAAAAAAACTCATTTGTTTTTTTAGATGGATTCTCAGGATACATCTAGGTAACAATCGCACCAGATAACCAAGACAAGATAACCTCCACCAATATTTTTGGAGAATTTTAATATAAAAGGATTTCTTTTGATATACGCAACTCCCCAAGTACATTTCAATTGTGTATGGTCAATGTTTTATCAGACCATATTGAGGGCTTCTTAGAGGTATTTCCTGGTGATTTAACAATTTTCAGTAATATTTTTATCATTTTTTAGGAAATTTGGAAAATGTTTTTAAAACATACATTGAATATAAAGTTGTATTAAATTTAAAAAAATTTAATTCCATATTTGAAAAGAGAATAATATTGTAAAACCTAATATCACAAAAATTATTTAGGTTGATAAATTAAAAGATGATGTTATAAATTCTTTTCTATATCCAACATGTATAAAACATGTAAGATCATTTTTATGACATGTTTGATTTTGTTAAAAAATCATCACATAGTTTTGTAATATTTCTCTCCCACTCCCAATATTATTGATAAAGGAATATGAATTTAATGTTTATTATGTATGGAATAAATCTTTTTATGAATTGAATAAAATGATCAAAACGCCACTAATATTACTGACACCCAATTAGGAGTACCCTTTCGTGTTACTTTATGATGCATCCAGCAAAGTGGTGGGAGATACCATATAAAAAATAATTAATAGTAATAATCAAGTCATATCTTACACATAAAGGACCCTTTATTCCATAAAACAATATTACACAACCACCTAAAATGAGTTCTTTTATTTCTATTTGCAGTAAATAAATTCTGATCATATCTTCTTGGATGTAATGTTATTGTATTTTCTGATCATGCTTCACTTGGGTATTTAATAAAAATTGATTATGATAAAACAAGGTGGGATAGATGTAGTATACTCTTTTTAGAGTTCAATTTGGAAATTAATAACAAAAAATGAACTGAAAATGATTTTGTCATTCATCTAGGTCATCTACCCCACATTGTTGAAGCAAAAAATCCAAACCCTTAACCCACATAATGATGAGGTTCTTAGAAAATAAAATATAAATCCTCAATGGTGAAGTACCACGGTATGCCAAAATTATAAATTATTTAGTTTCCTATTAAGCCCATCCCATCTAGGCTCTCTTAAACAACATTATCTTAAATCTAATTTGATATTTTTTATTAGGAAGACCCATTTATGGGGAAAATTTGTAACGATCATGTCATAAGTATATTCTTACAATGAAATGAAATTGAATTAGTGTTTAAATTTTATAAAAAATTATCTTATAGAGGAAAATTTGGGACACATAGGATAGCCCAAAATGTTTTACAATGTGTTCTTTATTTTCCCGCCTTATTCAAATAAGCATATGTATTTTTTAAACGATGTGAAAAATTCCATTTTTTTTGTAATATCTCCAAATGTTATGAAATTCATCAAAAAACAAGTAATTTTTTGTGAAGTTTTTATAGTTTGGGGAAAAGATTTCACATGACCATTCTCAATTCCATTTGGTAATTAATATATTAATTTAGTTGTATAATATTTTTCAAAATGTGGGGTTGAAAAATCAACTAAAACATATGATGCTAAGGTTTTTTATGATTTTTGGTAGGGATAACATAATTTTTAAGTTTAGAGTGCAATTAAAAATCATCAGCAACCAATGAACAAAATTTGACAACAAGAAAATGTATAAAATATTAAAACTTTTGGGGTACATAATAAAAATTCAACACTATTCCATCCCCAAACAAATGGACAAGCTCTATTATCGAATAGAAAAATCAAATGCATTCCAGGAAATATTGTTAAACCCATCATGAAAAAATGGAGACAAAGGTTATAAGATACCTTATGAAAATATAAACTATCCTACAATATAACCTTATGGATGATACCTTATAAATTTATTTATGGAATGAGTTTCCACATTCGTATGGAAATTGAGAACAAATCCTACTGGGTGGTAAGAGTGATGAATGAGGACCTTGATAATGTTCGAAAAGAGAGAATATTGAGTTCTATAAGCTAGAGGAAATCAAGAGTGAGTATCTTGAAATTTCAATGATATGAAAAGAGAGGACATGGTCGGATAATGATATGATTATTAACCAAGAACCTTCAACCATGTAGATAATGTTCTATTATACAAATATTTCATAATGATAATTCCATCTAATGGTAATTCTAGATGGAAAGGTCCATTTACTGTTATTCCTTTATACAACATTTGTTTTGTGTAGATCAAAAAAAGAAAGATGACCAAACACATTCACTATAAATGGATACAGGTTGAATTAGTTCCATGGGACTATACCTCAGGAACCAGTAGAATAGATCATACTCATTCACCCTAATTACCATCTATAACCTACCAGGTTTCATATTTCATTTAAAATTGATTAAAATAAGTAATTCTATTTTTTATAAATACACAAAAAAATAAATTTAAATGATTCTAGGACACTTCATTAATTATGTGTGGGGGAGGGGATCATGTTTTACAGTATTCAAGAAAATACATAAATTTTTTGTTGATCTAAAGACATGAAAAGACCACTTCAAGGTGCAAACCCACATTTTTTCCTTAATCAACTTTTCCTCGTGGTCATGTTCTAAAAATATTTAATAATCATTAAATATTATTTTTTTTTATTTTTCTAATAAACTATTTAATATGATGAAATGTTCAAAAATAGAGAAACTAAATTGAACACCCATCTTGAATGTGTTGCAGAACAGAATTAAAGTAACATGACCTGCACCACCCAACTCAAGAATCTATTCTAAAGAGAGTTTTCTTTTATATTAAATATCAATTGAATTCCCAATAATATAGTTTGAAAATATTTTCTTGTACATTTAAATAAAACATCATGTTGAAACATGGATTTAGGATTTACATGAGTTATCTATGAGACATGAGTTTCATAGGAATCCTATAAAATAATATTTTATATTTCAATGATAATAAAATATAATGATTCAAATGAATAATTAGATTATTAAAGTGAACCATGAATATTAAGACTATGAGTCATTCTCACATGGAATTTATTGATTCATGTAAATGTAATTTCCAAACCGTTCTTCAATGTTTTGAATTGCTGAAATTTATGTAAATTGATTTTTTATTGTTAATCATTACTAGGGTGATTTATTAATTTTATAATTCCCATTCTTGAGAGGATTTCTACACTATCTAATTAATAATTTTTTCTTGAGTATGATTATTGACTGATCATGGGATATTCCACTTTCTAGAAATTTCATATAAACTTATCAAATCTTTTCTTATAAAAAAAATTAAATTTATTGAGAAATATTTTGATAAACAACTTATAATTAAAATAACAACTTTACATCAATCCTTATTTATCCCCCGCACATACCATTAATGATATTTATAGTGATGATCCATGTTTCAATCCATTTTTGAACATTACTTCCCTACTATTGGTTCATTTTATGATATTTAAAATATAAGGGGTGGGGTGAAGGTAGTCATGGTTGAAGGGGTAAAATATATTATAAGGAATATTTTTGGAGGTTTGATTATAGTAATTATGAAAAAATTTTATTCATTAAATGCACTAAATTATTTTACATAGTTAGAAAAATTTAAAAAATCGAATGGGTTGTGACATAGAATATTAAAAAATCAACCTCACTAGATAGATTGTTTTTATCATATGTGGTTAGGTGGTGATTTTGAGGATTATTCAACGAATCACATCAGAAAAAAATATAAAAAAACAAAAATAAATAATAAAAAAAGTATATAAAATTCCAAGAAGGTGCAAATCATTGCTTTCATTATCCATGACATTTTATTTGAGTTTTGGGGATATGGAGTTGATCATCTAAAGGTTATAATTTAATTACACATTTATTTTTTGTTTTCAATAATTGTACTTAAGAGAAAAATATCCTCTATGAGTTTTAATTTTAATTTGTCAATTCATACCAACCTCATGCCTCAGAGTAATTTGATCCTTTAATTAAATCCCACTTGATTTAATGTGATTGTTGTCTTTACAAAGTTTAGAAAGAATATCCTTTTAAATAATATAGATAAATATATTTTTTAATGATATGAGAATAAATCTACTTAAATTTTATCATGCGTGATAAGAGAAATGATTCAAAAGAGTGGAAGATCATGACTTGGAATGTTTAATAATAATGAAATAAAGAGTTTGAATGAATGAAATAGGAATTTACAAAAATAAGTAAAATATATGAATTTATTTTCTATTTTAAAATTAATAAATTAAAATTATATTTTATTTGTAATTTTTTAAATATGATTTTACATTAGTAATTTTTTGATTCTATTGGACTGGAATTTGAATACTTGTATCATTAGAGCCCTCTAAATTTTATGTTTAGATTTTATACTTGAGTAAAATCATGATTAATATGTTTTTGAATTGATAAAAATAATATTTTCTTCTTTTTTTTATATGTGTTTAAATTATTTAAAACTTCAAAATTTATATGTTTGAACTTATTTGTATCTATTTTGGGTTTATGGTGTGTTTTGAGATGAAGATGAAAAATTTATTAAATGTGGAAAATTAAAATATTTTAATCACTTTTTTATTTAGAAAATAAATTTTCAAATATCATTCCTATTAATGCGATTTAATTTTTTCGGATTCCTTAATATATGGGATAAAACTATTTCTTCTACAAAAGGATCTAATTTTGTCGCCTAATGTCCCGAAAAAAATCAATCATTCGGGAAAATTGTTTTGGCCAACTGTGTGGCCCAACCATAATAAATTGAAAAATATATCCAGATAAAAAACAATAGTTAAGGTGAATTTACATTGAAGTTAAATTTAATTAAAATAAGTTTTCCCCAATAACATTAATGTATTTATACACTCATTAAGGTTTCCAATGGATGCTCAATATTGAATGAAGTGTTTAGAAAAAATCAAGAAGAATATAATTATTGAGTAATTGGTTGAAAAATTTTGTTACACAAAGATAATGAAGATGAATTTTTTAGGAAAAATGAAAAACATATTTTAGAATAAAATTTTGGAATTTAAAATTTAATTATTCAGCCAAACTAATGGGGTACCATGCAGAAACGTTTCATGGAACATTATAGAGTCAAATTCTCAACCGTTGATGACCCATTATGACATGAAACTCATTAAATATTATGATATGTCACACAATGGCCTTTTCCATGACTATAAATAAGATTTTATGGGTGGATTTAAGAGAATGTCAACTATTGTGGGAAATATTGGATGATGTCCTTCTAAATATTTATTTCTCTCCTTTCTACGTCATTTATTTTCTTTACACTATAATATCTCCCTTATCCCTTAACATATAACCTTCCACACCATGGGGGTAGTTTCATTAAGTGATTAGGAAAGGGGGGTTGTACCTATGTTCTCTGATTATGTTCTAGTGATTAAATTTAATAATATTCATTCATATTTATAAATATGTTTTCAATTCATAATTTAGTTTTAATTCCCAAATGTGATTGTGTTAGGTTCTGATTTTGTTATTTTTAATTTATTATAAAAATGATCAATTTCTTTCTCCATGAAATTATTTTCTATATACGGTGGGAAAAAATAGGGTTTGTTGGTGAGTTCGGGGCCATCGTTAGAACATGTGTAATGTTGAATGTTGGAATATTTTTTTATTCGGGAATAACAATCCCTAGTTAGGGATTGCCCTGATTAATGAAGAAAGCATAATGAAACTCTACACACATAAGAGGGAGGGTTGAACAACATGAGGATTTGGATTTGAATATTCTAATCATAATCATCTCTCTTGGGGATAAAAAGGACATACTAGATGAATCTATTCCTTACCAATTAGTGGAAGAAAAATGGACAAGACTTTGAAACCATGATAGCACCGTACTAGGTCTATCCAAAACCTCTCTGATGAGCCTCATTATCATTCATTTAAAAACAATTATGTAAATTTGATTATTTATAACACATTACTCAATATTAATTAAAACCAAATATTTTTAGAAAAATAATAAAAAGTGACAACCTTGTTTTGTGTCCAATCCTCTTCAGGTGACTTCATTGTGTTATCTACTATACTATACATAGGTAATTTAAAATATTATTTTCCAAGACTAAAAAATATGCCTTTGAAATCATTGGAATTAATAAGCACTAAAAAAATAACTGATAACGTCTGTCTTTATCAATTCTAAAATAAGTTTTGATAATTGAATCCATTTGTGGGTTCTAAAAAAGTACTAATAAAGGGAACCCTTAATCAATGTTTTCTTGTGCTGATAAAATGTAATGTTTATCAATGCTTTACTTTATTGATAACAAAGGAAACCATTATCAGCTCCATACTTTTCTTAATGATAAAAGGTTACATTTATCAACATGTTTTTAGAATTGATAAAAGTTTCCCTTTATCTAATCTTTTTTTGCACTAATAAAGGTCCATAATAAAATGAAAATTGTAAGAAATAAAAAAAAGGGCCAAATCAAGTCTAATATGGAACCTTTTATTAGTTAAATAATTATTTTAAAAATTAATACTTTTAATATACATATAAATAGATTATAAATATTAAAAAATAGTAGATATTAAATAAGAATATAAAACATGAATGGGTAAAATATATATATTATTAATTAAAAAAATATTACTTTATAATTCATTTTTAATGTTCATTTATTTTTCAATTTATGTTATATGATACATCTTGTGTTGCATTTATTTCATGTATATATATATATATATAAATATATGTCTCTCTTTGTGTGTGTCTGTGTTTGGGTGTGTTAACGCATTTGTATACCCAAACACACACACAGATATATTTACACACTGGATAAAAAGACATACACCTAATATTTATGTAATTTATTCAAATTTTAGTATATTTTATGATTTCATTATAACATGATAAATTTAATAAATATTTTAATTTCAATTGGTAAATTTTATTTGTTTTTTATTAATAATTCAGTTAGGGTATTAATTTTTAATATTTTTTGTTTTTTGTTTTATTTTTGAATTTGATCATTTTATTTTATTTATTAATATTTATTTATTTATTATGTTTCAGTATTTTAAAAATATATTTATCGAAATAAATATTTGTGAATATAATATTTTAATAACTTGTACTTAAATAATAAAACATATTTATTTTTTCAATATTTTTAAAGTGAAATCATTTTGATTTGTTCAATTTCTATCACTTTTAAAATGAAATTATTTAAGGTCAAATATCAAATAAAAAAGTTATAAATATATTTGTAAATAAATATTTATAAATAATAAATCATTAAATGTATATTTAATATATTTTTAATTATTATAAGAAAAGAATTATATTATTTTAACTAAGTGTTTAAATGATTATATATATTTAAATAATTATAAAATTATAATATATGTATTTTAATGATTAAAATTTGATAATATGTTTATTTAGATAAATTTAATTATAAATCATTTATCAGTTATTTCTTAGCTAAAATAAAAGATGATATTTATGAGCAATAAAAAATAAATGATAAATAATCATTTTATTAGTGCATATAAATTTAGAACTGCTAAAAGGAATCTTTATCACCGTTTTTCTAACTTCACTCTTAAAAGTGTCCCTGGTCTATTTAAAAAAACTCTAACCATGACCCAATCACCCACATTTCTCAATCTCTTACAGAACTCTTCTACTACTAGCACAACTCCTCTATGTTCTCTCGGATTAATCAAGGCTATATTCCAATATATGTTATTTTCTACTCGGTATCTATCATTATTTGATATTTTGGGTTCTTTATTTTTTTTCATAGTTCTTAAACATGATGAACACTATATCTCTTCATGTTGCTATTGAAATACAATGAGTTTTGTTATATTTCATTATTTTTTAATATAGACAGTGGTTTTGAAGAAAGAGAAGGATGTTTTCCTATGGTAAGGTTGATCAAAATATGTGTATAAACCTATATGGATAAATAAAAAGTATTTTGGATCTACCCTCTCTACACATCCTCCCCTCTCACTCCCTCTCAATTACATCATTAATTATTATTATTCTCTATTCTTATGTATTTGATTCTCCAGAACATTTTTTCCCAGAGACACACATAGATGGGTTACTCTCCTCTCAACATTATCAATGAGACCTCTCATCTGCCATCAGTTTTCTCTTCATTTGAATAATATTGTGTTTAAAAATATAGTTAGTTTCTCAAATTTCATTCATATTATATACTAGATTATATATACTAATGGCTCAATTATGATGGTTCTTTTGGATTATTGGATACCATGTTGTGGCTCTCATCTATGGGTGATGAACATATAAGGACCAAGTTAAGTGTAAAAAATCATTAAACATGTTTTTTAAATCATGGATACTCATGTAAATTGTTAAACCATTTAATGGGTTGTTTATATTTTTGATTTTGATGAATTATTTTTTATTTAATTCAAAAAAATATTTAATTAATTAGTCATATTCCAAAAAATATTTTTTTGATTCATGTTACAAGTGTTCTGTTTAATATTTAATTCATTATTATTGTTAACCAAAAATCATAGGTTATAAAGAGTGATGTGGAATTTATTTTGTGATAAAAGTATGCTCAAAAGTTTTTTAAAAAAAACCATAGATTGGATAGAGTTCAAAAATCATTTGGTAAATAGACTTAAAAACAGACAACATCATATAAAGAATTCATTTCCCAAACGTATCTGAGTTATCCAATGATGGATAATTGATCAAAAAAATTTATTGTGATTTATTAATATATTTACTAACAAAAACAAATAGATTATAAATTAATAAGATAAAAAATACTTTTTAATGTCATCTGAATGGGTGATAAACTGTAAAGAGAACAAAAATTGATTAAAATATACTTTTAACAGATTAGATATTAATATCAAATAATTTATGGTATTAGTTATCCATGTCTTAATTACCCAAAATAGATATATAGTTTTTACTGATTTCTGTGAATCA
Organism: Viscum album; assembly: GCA_963277665.1. Classification (NCBI taxonomy): domain Eukaryota; kingdom Viridiplantae; phylum Streptophyta; class Magnoliopsida; order Santalales; family Viscaceae; genus Viscum; species Viscum album. The sequence goes on from OY728125.1 coordinate 1,034,296,556, forward strand.
AAAATAGAAATTGAAGCTTATATATACTTTTATGAGAGGATACTACATATGACCAACTAATATTTATTGGGGTAATTAAATATATGATATTGTATAAATTAATTTAGTTACTTATCCCCAATAGTTTTTCATCAATTATAAATTATAAGGAGCATCATAAGTGTCTTAAAGAATTTATTGGAACACACAATGAATTAAATACTCTAACATGATGAGATTATCAATTTCCAGGAGATGGAGGTCAATGACGAAGGAACTATTTATTAAATGTATAGTCCCTATAAGTGGATATGATCCCCATATTGTAATTAATTATTTTTTTCATTCCATATCCAAGCATCTCTACTTATTAGATCATTGTTTATTAGTAACTTAATGAGTTATCACTCCTTCAGTGATCGAGGGCCCTCTAGAATATTTATGTCATTTAAAGATAGTAAAATATGATCAAAGTATAGATTATTTTTTTTCTACATGAGTTTCATAAATCAAACATATTCCATTAAATCTTAAATATATAATCCACTTATACAATATTGGAAGTATTTCATATGTGTTTTTTTCTTTTTTTCCATTCACATTTATTCTAGATATAAATCTACCCTTGATATTTATTTCTTTAATGGCCATAGGATGATAACCTATGACCCATAAGTTGTACGAGAGACTTTTTCTTCAAGGACACAACATATTATTCTATTAGTTTTTCAAAAAAATAAATATCATATTACACTTTGTCAATATCAAATATTATGATATAAAGGATTTATTTATTCATCCATAGCATATGGCTATTATATATCAAATGGTATGAACTATAGAAAATATATGTATTTGAACTACTTTATCATACAATTTATGATATCATAAAATATGAATATATCCATGATTTTTGTGAAAATAGAGGATCGCAGCTCAAATATACTATCACCTGAATTTTAAAAATATGATAGAAGAAATATGATATCTCTTAACATATTTGGGGAGACTGGTAATGGAGTATGAATAAATATTCATCGTAGATTATGATTGAGTTTCAGGGAAACCTCTCTCCAATATTATATTTTAAAACCAATAATACCAATATCAGTTGAAAAATAGGACATTCCTATAGGTAATTATAGATCTACATTAGGATATATGGTATACTTTTCAATGAAGAGAAGTATCTAAGTTTCCTCTAATATTTTATGGTCATATATCATAATAATAAATTTATGATTTCATTGAATATATTCATTTCCTTTATAGAAGTAAAAAAATTTATATTAATACTAATCATATGTTGAAAAATTCACCATTTAAAGTAATGTATGTTATTAGATGGATCATATGAAGGAACCGAGAACGCAATTGAATCCCAAATCATGAAAATTTATATTTTTCATCATTAAATAACTTTAACATGGCAACGACGATGAATAATTTCCCAATTAATTCTACAGCATTACACGTGAAGAGTTTTAACCAAAAAATGAAAACCATAAAAACTTGGTTTAGATATGATGTTTTACTTGACGTCTTCACATCATTGGTGATCACTTCATGAAGTAAATGAAGTCCAATACCTCTAGATTGTCCACACGCAATCCCCAAATTTATGGGAATTCCATTCATAAAAATCCTAGTGCTAGAACAGAGTACCAATAGTGCCTTCAATGCTTCAACGATCACCACATCATAGTTCTGGTGATTCCTTAGAGATAGATTGATCTGAGCTCTTTTGATCCAGAGCCACTCTCTCTAAAACATGGTAGAGAGGACATGAGAGAGAAATATCATAAATTATCACTAATTGGAGGATCTCCTCTTCCTTATATAATGTGTCACTAAAATACATAGTATTGACTCTTCATACCTCAAATACAAAACAGACTATAAATGAAATTTTATGACTATTGAACTGATCTATAAAAAACATTATCACTTTCTTGTAATATATTAAATATATTATGTTATAATAAATGAGTAATTAACTCGACTCACCTTTCCCAATAATATTAATTGAACCTTTAATATTTTAGTATTCGTTCAAATAATATGTTTCCTTTATTAACATAAAACCATGTAAATACATTTAGTAAATAAATTCAATGCACATTATTATTAACATAATGAATATGAATTTATTTATTTCATTGTTTATCGTTCAACCATAGAAAAATACTGAACCCTAATGGTGGGTCCCACATTTTCGAAACATCTATTCAATTACATTGGGAAGATTTTCGAATAATATATTGTGTGTGACCCTCTTGTACCTTATCTAGATAGTAGTTAGTAGTATACACAGACCAATAACAGGATCTAGAAACCCATCATAGCCCCTAAAGAGATAAGGATTGTCACAGTAGCGATAACCAACCTACAAACATGTATTGAGTAAGATAATCTCTTTGTAGATAAATATATTATAAATCAGGATTCATACTTGTTTAATCATCCATTTCATACATTACGTTTTTATATATCACAACGGATTTACCCTAATATATCTTGGTTGTGGTCTTATGAAGGTACAACAATCCTAATCAACATGGCTTTAGTTACGTTAATTCTATAACACAGAAGCGAACATACTTTCTTGACCATTCAACCAATGTCATGTCACCAATGATGTACCCAAGACAAACTACCTCTCCAGGATTTCAATATCATAGATTTAAAATTGCATCATGTATATAAAAAATTGAAATACATTAGTAATTATCTCACATTAGGAGACCATTACACTTGATCATAGAAAAAAACATCCCATGACACAAAAACATGTGGTTTTCCTATATTCAGGTCTTTCCTTATGATCTCACTACTCAAGATCACCAAGTGAAAACTTTATTAAAAGAAGTCACAATTCTTATGATCCCCTAGAACCGGATAGTCAAACATCTACCGTGTCCAATCTGTAAGACGTATCTTTACCATGAAACATATATTTAACATTAATGTCATAGTATCTTGAGGATCGGATTATATTCTAGTATCTTCTAAAACAATTCAAAACGAGAACAAATATATGAATATTACCATTAAATAATGTATGTAGAAAAGTATACAGTATAATGGTAAGATCACCTTATGTATATAAAATTCTTCACATGATATGGTAATCAAAATCACTACATATATAAGTCTAGGTCACCCAATATTTCAAAACATCCACGTGAACTAGAGTCATCTTTCTAAAAACACATGTCAGCTACTCACATGATATATATCAGGTTTTTGATAGTAATGGATTTATTTTATGTGTGTGTCATGAATCCACCTCATAGAAATTATGCTACTGTGACATCATCTCATTTGGTAAAACTTCCCAAGATATTTTATCCCTAAGTATATCCAAATATTCAACTATCATAACCTGAAATATTGTCTCATAATAATTTCATAATTTACGTTGTGATAATCCCTTTCTTATTAGGTGTGAATCGAAGAACATGAAAAAAAAAATTGCATTTAATTTTTTCTTAGCTGCCTTCAAATCTTCAATGTACATGGTATTTATAGGTATGGAAATATATGAGCTTTACTTTCCCATCACCTTTAGAATAACTATGATATTAGATCACATGGATATAAGGAATACTAGTTTGTGTCCCCTTAAAACTTGATTCCTTTTCTTCCCAATTTACCCGGTAAAAATCGATTATACTTGTTGAGGTACAATTTGATAGTTTTACTACATCACATACAGTTCTCCTAAATATAACTGATCTTTCCCAATATAAAGTATATCTTTGAATTCTTATTTTTTTACAAATATCATGGCATTTGTGATTGGTCAATAAATAAATCATATTGACTTCAAATCATCACATTTATCTCCTACCGTATGCTGGACATGTGAACCTTGAGAGACAATGCCATGTGACACTAGAAATAATTCATCTATTGATATGGTTTTACTTGTATTTTTCAGTACTATGTCACTATATGTGAGATTGAATTGGCCTATGAAAATTTTTGATCTTCCTTAGTAAATCATGTTCCCTAAAACTTATTTTTCTACTTTAATCCAATCACTAGAGAATATATTCTGTCCAGGTCTTGAGTAACATGAAGAGCAATATAATTTTTCAATATGTTTTCAAACATATTTTACTTAGAAAACCTCGAAACTTACACTAACCTCTTAAGAGATGTGAACCCTTTATAGAAATGTATTCTATCACTTGACTACTAATTTTATATCTTAGTGATTAAGGTAATAACATCATATATAAAAATTATAATGATTATAATAGATGCACATTGTGTTTCTTTGTAATGAATGTTTTTTATGTCCTGAAAAACTATTTGCATCCAAACACATGTCCATTTGACATAATGGATATTTCATCATACTATAACACATATTATATGCAATTTTCATTTTAGTTGGCATATGATTATGGGATAACACAATTATTACAAAAGAATGTAAAGAAATATAATGTATGTTTCTATAATTTGCAACATTGATACTACTTACATCATTACTATGATTTATAAAATGTGAATTTACGAATTACTATATTCTGAATTTTGTTGATTTATGTTAACGTATAATTATTCATCATTAATACTCCTTATTAACATCAAAGTCTTGATGTAGATAATGTAATGTGTGTTTAGAAATTACTCCATGCTACATTTTAATGATAAATGATTTTATAGTCTATAAATTCATCAGCATGCTAGCTATAAGTAACTCATATCATCTAACCATGCCATGAATTCCCATTAAAAATCCTTAATTTTTAGAGGAATCATAATAAGTAAATATATAACTCTATATTTTCCTTGAAACAGTTCATATTTACCTATTGAATTAATTCCAAAAACATTGTGACATACCTTTATTTCTAGAGGTTTCTTTGTCCCAAATAAAGACATTGATAATACCAAATGTGTTTAGTTATTTCAAGCCTAAATAAAATACATGGTATATTCTTGATATCCAATGTTAGTTTTACTTGACAATGAATTGTATTACCATAACTAGGTATAAGTCTTACATTTTATATTCATCAGGTACTATTGGAAATTCAAATATTACTGAACTATTTGTTGAGTATTAAATACAAAAAAACATTAATTCCTAAACCTGTAAAAATATATTCTAGTGCCCAAAAGGAAACATGAGATTAAATTTTGGGTTATACTCATTAATAGTTATGAAATAATCATTCACTTGGAAATAATGAAGTCATGTACTTCTCACCACTAGCCTAGGTATCACCGTTTCACAAACACATAAATAATACACCTCATTTAATGTAATATTTCATTAATTATTTATTTTCTATATGTCATTAATCATATGTGATAGGCATAAATAATTAAAAACCCAAGATGTAAAAATGAAACATTACAATTTACTTAGATGAATAAACCTCAAGAAGAAACAACAACTTTCTTCTTTATTTCAGTTAATTGAATTTAAACATCCATAATATTATTTCATTATTTGAATGAAAATAACCTCGAAATAATACCACTTATATTTAAAGAAGTTTCAAATGTTCCCGTTTCATTACTTTTATTTTTTCATTTACCCTTTTTCATTATATTTATTCACCATTAGAATTAATGATGAAATTGTCTTTTATTTTTCTATTAACTTGACGAACCTTAATTAAATTGGCAATGACTCGTTTAATCAATACTTTTTTATTTTTTAACATTAAATTAAACTTTAGTAATGGGGTGAACTGATATTATAATAGGATATATTAAAAGAAAATACCCCTCCATTCAATTTAAAAATATCTATTGTAACCATGACCTATTCATATCATTTCTTCTCTTTCTCCCTACAAACCACTCGGATATAAGACTTCATGTTATATCATCCATTTCCAGATGTGACGAACAAAACATGCACTCAAAATTGATGAATGAATAATTACTTAACCGTCATATTATTCATAAATTAGTCTCTTGTAATCATTTCTGTCCTCACTTTCGGAGGTATATTAACATGTATAGGGACACTAACACCTTGAGTTTCCAATAGTATTGTAGGCCAGTTCTTGCACTATTCTTGGATACTCGATCCAATGATGATATTTACTTTATCAAATATATATCTCAATATTAAACTTGTGGTATAACTTTTTATTTTTCTACAAAAATAAATTTTAGCATTTTAGTAATTTTTTATCTGGATTACCTCTTAAGACATTTTGATTAATTTGTTAAATAATTAAATGCCTCTCACTATTATTTTAAATTATAGGGTCCCTCAATACTAGAATCAAAATACTCTGTAATTGGAGTATTCTAATGGAATTTATCCCCAAACCTCAGATTATAGTCTACAAGATATGGCTATGCCTCTACTTAAAGGGTTCAATGTAATCATTTGCCTGTCCAACTGCATTAACTGCTGGTTCCTTGATCGGTTGAGTGAAGTCCCAACTTCTATAATCAAAAAATGATTTAATAAAAAAATTCCTCTAATATTATATCATCTTATATATGGATAATACTTACTAAAAATTTATGTTATTCAACCCACCACTATAATAAGAACTCCCATGTTGTAAGTGGTACCCACATCTAGGGCATGGACGACACCCCGAAAACCCAGTTTTGTTCAAATTTGAATGATGGAAGGCCATTAAAACATAACATTTATTTGAGGGTTTTATTGTTTTTATTGTGACTAATGAAATCATTTTATATTTTTATTAACACCTACTATGTAATCACACTCACAACTAGCCATACTGTAAATAAAAAAATTATCGCATCACATGTTTATTTTTTCTAAGCATGCTTGTTTATTATTACTCTATGTGTCCATGAATTAACAACACATAAACAAAAAATAACAATCCATAAAAAATATAATGCATACATGATCATTATAAAGTACTAATGGTTGATTCATTTAATGATTAACGGACAAAATAATTCAGTAGTGGTAATACCTTGGGTCGCAACTCTTGCAACTCAAGTTATAGTTTCTTCCCAACAAATGCATAAGCTTTGATCTGGTGCATTGCCAAAACATGGCATGAAATGTGTATGTTTTCATCCCAACACTATGAAAAATTACTTGCTCAATGTCAATGAAAACTGGAGATTAAATATATAACTCATAAGTTGACATACCTGCCCTTATATATAAAATGAATCAGAGACATTACAAAAATCATCATTTATTAATTAAACTTATTATTACACAACCATGAATTAAATAAATAAAAATGTATTGGAAGGTCCATTGCTCATGACCAGTCATATACACATCAAACTAATTTATATTTAAAATAAATGCATAATTTAATTAAAAATTCATTAAAATAAACTTCAGGGCATTTTATTGAATTAAAATTTTCACTCTAATTTTTATTTCAATATATATATGTAGTTTGGTCCCAATTAATTAATATTAATTCAATGAAACAATTAAATAAACTAATTAATTTAATTTATCACCAAATTTAATTAAATTGAAGTCGCATGATTATTAATCCAAAAATGAATATTTAATTAATTTAATTATCAAATAAAATAATGTAATAATTTTTGTTAATTTTTAATTAAGAACATTTAACAAGGACCCATAAACCCTAGGTAGGGCCTATTTGTGATGGAAATCCCAAACATGGACATTCAAGGCTATCTTGATAAGTGTAGGGTTTTCTAGGCCGGGGTGGTTCTCCCATACCCGTTTCAAGCTAAGCAGAACTACCCAAACCTGTTCTGGGGCATATCTATCCACCAAAGTGTAATTGGGGGGCATACAACCAACCATAGTCAATGGGAAAAGTATGGCCAGCATGAGGGAGTATTTGGAGTTGTCTATGAGAGGTGGTCGACTACGGGTTCATGTGTGGCGTGACAGGGGAGGGTAGGCAAGTGAGATCAGGTTTGGTTGGAGCATAGCCACGCCACGGTTTTGGTGAACATGACCTGGCTAGATCCTCCATACGAGTAGACCATAGTTGGTTTTTTTCATTGATAGTTGGGGTAGATGAGGGGAGGAAGCTCTCATTCAGCACTAGTTTAGGTGGAGAGTGTGAGTCACATAGGTGGTTCCAGACTAGAGTTGTGGGCTAGTATGGTAGGGTTGCTCAACGGGGTGACTGGGGGGAGCAGTTCTATGGTTGGAATCCTGGGTGGCACCAATCTAGAGGTAATGGAATTTAATTCTGACTAGGATGGGAGGGGACCTCCATGGAGAGTGTGTGGGGTGGTGATCCATTAGGAGGAAAGAGGCACTGTATGGAATGCCCATTGATTGTGATTCTAGTGAGGCACTAGGGGAGAGGATCAGACAGTGGCCAAGGTGATGCAGTATGGAAAACCCAAGATGGGGGTATGGTGTCCCTCCCAGTATAAAGACATTAATTACATTTTTTTTATAAAAAACTTTGGGTTTTTCTTGGCAGATTCCCCCATTATTTTTTTCAACACCCACTTTGGTGATTATGACAAATAATTTTAAAAGGCATTCCACTAATTATTATTATCTTTTCTAATGCCTATATATTTTCCTTAGAAAAATAATAATATTATTATAATAAAATTAATTTCATAATAAATTTAAATTATTATAATAAAAATGTGGTATGAGAAAAAACTATTCCAATGAAGGGAAGTTCGACCAGTGATTAAATTAATTAGTTTGTCCATCAAGTAATTGTTACATTCTTATTCTAAAATACATGTTCCTCATTATTATCAAATCAATAAAATTGTTAATCAATATTTAAAACATCATATGGGAATAACAAGGTCATCTGTTGTCAGATTAATGATATTTCTATGGTGATGAGTCCATTATGACGCCCTCTCACTGGTTGATGAAAATTTAATATATTGTGGAATTAATATTTTCACACTCCCTCAGATAAAAAAATTAAATCAGTTGGGAGGTAGTAGAATCCCAAAATTGTGAATTTTAAAAACATTTATCGAAAAAAGACATGAAAACATCAATTCTAATGAATCATTGCCTATGTATCTCTTCAGTGTCACACATTAAGAGTTTTAATCACAAAATTAAACCCATAAATACATGTTTAGATATGAAACCATGCTTGAAATCTTCTCTTCATTGGAAATTGCTTCTTGAAGGATCTGAAATATAATCCCTCTAGACCATCAATGTGTGCTTCAATTTTTTTTTGGAGAATTCTTTTTTCAAATTTGGGTACAAGAATGGTGTTTAAAAAACACCTTCGATGTTATGAAGATCAATGCATCGATGTGCTTTTGATGCCTGAGATAGAGATAGATCAGAGCTCCTTGGATCCAAATCCTCTCTGTCTAAAACAAAGGATATGGGATAAGAGAGAGAAATACCATGAATATTCATTAATGGTAGGCTCTCCTTTTCTATATATACTGTGCAACTATAATACTTGGTATTGCCTATTCAGACCCTGAATAATTAACACATAATAAATGACATGTTATGACTACTAAAAAAGGTTATAAATATTATTATGACTTTATTTTAATATATTAACTATTTTACTTAATAATAAATTAGTCATTAACTTTAATTATTGTTCTTATAAATATTAATTGAACCTTGAATATTTTAATATTACTTCAAATAATATTTTTTATGTATTTACATAAAAAATTGTAAATAAATTTATTAAATAAATTTATTGAAAATTATTCTTATCTTGAATAATATGAATTTATTTATTGCATTAGTGATTGTTCAACATTGGACATATCCCAACTATAGTGGTGGCTCCCACCATTTCCAAAACTATTATTCAAATCAATATGGTAGATTCTCAATTACGCTATTGTGTGTGACCCTATAGGCCCTTATCTCGATAGCATGTAAGAGTATTCACTAACCAGGAGTGGGATCTAGAAACCCATTATATAAACTAAATAGATAAGGATTTTCACAACAATGATAACCAACCTAGGAACAAGTACTGTGTAATACAATCTCATTGTGTTTAAATATATCATAAAGCATGACATATGCCTATGTCATAATCCTTTTCTTGATGTATTGTTTGTTGATCCAACTCAACATATTTTCCCTCAACTGTCAGGGTAATGGTCTTATCATGTTACTACCATACTTGTCAACAGGTCATGAGATATATTACATCATAATCCATAAAATATGAATCCTTTATTTAATATTCAACTAACTTCATGTCACCAATTATGTTACCAACAAAAAATACCTCACCACGATTTTAATATAATGGGTTTATTCAGGAGTCAAATTAAACAATAAAATGACATACATTTTTAATGCTCTCACGTTAGTAGACCATTACACAATATCATAGATAGGAACATCCAATGGAACCAAAATATGTAGTGTTTCTATTTGTAGGTTTTTACTCATCATATCACTACTCGAGATCACCATGTGTGAACATCATGAAAAGAAGTCTCAATGTTTATGAGCCCCTAGGACATGATAGTCAAAGATCTACTGTCTCCAATCTTAATTATGTATCTAGACCATAGAACATATTTTTTAGATTCATTTCATAGAATCATGAGGTTCATATTATAATCGTGGATCTGCAATATCATTTTGATACGACAATAAATCTTTTCACATAACTAGTAATTAGTGGATATAGAAATGTCTACACTATAACGGTAGTAATTCATCATGTATATCTAACTATACAGATGATATATTAATCAAAATCACTGCATTGTTGAGTCTAGGTAACCCATTATTTCAACTTTTATGGTGGATTAAAAATTTATCTAAAATTGAAAGGTGAGCAATCCTTGAGAAGGCATAAGTGATGTTCAATATAGGTGGGGTGATATTCATTTCTTCAAGATAATTAGAGTGTATGTATTCTCATTCATATTCAATTGAGGATACATTTTGAGTGATTCCATTAGTATATGTTACTATGACACATTAATTCATTGACACCTGATTGTATTATATCTCTAGTAGATGGATTGGACTCCCCCTTTAAATCTAACCTTCCCCTATAATTGTGGCTCTAATGTCATTTGATGACATACCACCTGAACAGTTATGGTAGGAAGAGTTATATGAAATAGGTAATGAGTATCCTCAAAAACATCATCAATATATGGAAATAAATAAAGCATCTGAGGATGGATTAAATGAAGTTAGTTAGGTTATGTTTTATTTTATTATTGAATTATTATATCTCTATTCATGATAGTAACCATTTTTTATGTAAGATGCATGAAATTGTGTACTTTTATTAATGGAGTGTATTGTATTGATTTTATTCAAAAAAAATTAAATGTTTGACTACTCATGTAGAAAATTTCATCTAAATAGGAATATGTTAATAATCTTGGCGAAAATAGACTTTTGATGATGAAACTACGGAATTATTAGGTAATCAACAACATATTGATGAAGAAAAGAAAATATGACACAACAACACAGTTTTGAATAAAAGTTTCATGGAAAGCATTTAGGGTATAGAATTTGAGGTTTCTTATAATAAATAAGGACAACTTATTAACCACAAAAAGTCATCATTCGGTAGTGTTCTTGGGGTTAGAGTGAGGATGAATGTGCCAATTGATATTGACTCATAAAATCACATGGAACCAATAATTAATATAAGCCTTTGCAATGATTTAAAGGTAATTTTATAATATACTATGTCTATTTTACTATAAAATTATATGATTATATGTGGATTTAGTTTTCATTATTCCATAAACAATTCATTTATTTAATAATAGTTCCATTATAAATTAGTCTTAATGGCCACTAGAAAATCCCATAGAGTCTTTTGAACTCTTCTGAGAAAGTTATATCTTAGGAATGATGAGGGAAAAATAAATCTCCACTGACAAATTATCTATATTCAAGTAAGAATCATTTACTACTTTCAGAAATAATCGTAATAATAAATCATTTTTCGTGCATTTCATTTGATAATATCTTATTTGAAATTATTTATTTTATCCAATATGATTCAAAATTGGTAATATATGAAACATCATAAGAATTATAAAAATAAATAACATGCATCAAATCCAACATTCCCCTATTGAAAATGAAGAATGGGTTATGCTTCATTAGACAAGAAATTGGAATATATTTTCAATCAACAATAATTGTTTAATTATGTGAGATGAAACAACATATGTTCTATTTTATATTCAGATTGAGGAATCAAAAACTGAATCCACATACATCCAACATCATCTGCTATATAAGGAGTCTTATGTAACTAACAAGTGTATATTAGTTGATGAAAATAGAAAAGAATTGTGGGAAACATGTGTAACTATTAAATAATTATAATTCGTTATGATTTATAAAAATATTACCTATAAATAAATATTTTCATTTTTTAAATGGTTTAGACATAAGAATTGGCAGACAACCTACAATAAGAAAAGTGAATTTTCGTAGCATTAATGTGTCGTAAACAATATGGTTGCCTTAGGGGATTAGGGGTTTGTGTTTCTACTCAAACATATATCGAGAAGATAAAACTACAAGAAGAAAAATATAATATGATGAGATGAATTCATACACAAATAGACTCAATGTAAGATATTATTGTGTGTTCTGGTTTATGAGAAAAATGTATAATAATCGATCAAAGTGAATTGGTGTTGGATCAAAGATATACACATAAACCAAATGATTCCTTTAGATTTTAGGCCTATCATTCACCCTAATTACATACCTTACCTAGTGTAATAAATTTTTACATTATTAATTCTCCTAAATGAGAGTCCAATAACTTCTAATAACTTTATATTACTAAAAATTTTCATGGTACAATTTTATGTCATTTTTATCTTTCAACAACCACATCCCAGCATGTTGTGATGGGTACAATGTAGAATATATCTAGAGACCATGTGCACAATCAACGCCTCCAAAAAATTCACATGAGAGTGGGGATTGAGTTTGCTTATGATCCCACTAGGAGTTTCATTTACAACTTGATTGTCCAGATTTTACAATAGTTGAAGCTGCTATTGTAGATTTCACAGCATGTGTATATAATTTTATAGAGATACAACTTTAATGTCTTTAAAAAAATCATTTGAAAAACATGTAATAGTTTAGGATAATAGGTCTGACATGAGGTATGATATTATGGATGTATAAATTTGTTGACAAATGAAAAGTTGAATAAAAAAATATAGTCAATCGACCAAGAAAACAAATTGACATTCTTAGAGTACCTTATCCCCAATAGTTCCAAATCAATATTTATTTTCAATAAAACATTATGCAGAGTCCACATTTTATGATAAAATTCTATCTTAAATTGAATATGAAGAAGAAATATATAGAGATTACATGACAGATGAAATTGGTCTTGAGAATCTAAATGAGATTCTCAAGAAAGAACGGTTGGGATTCTCAGTTTTAAACACATACATGAGGTACATTTTCATAATACATCTGTCTAAATAGTAATATAAATATGTTTATTAATTTTATTCACTATTCATATTTTGTACAGGTGTTTATATTAAAAATAAATAAAGGGAATATCCTGAAAATCACAATTTTGTTTCAATAATCCATGTTTCATTTCTATGGTATAAATTAATTTGAATTAAAAAGAAATATAGAGGAAAAAAGACGATTTACAGAAATAATTTAATATAAAACATCAGGTGATAGACTATTTTTGATGCCGATATTTTATGTGTAAAACTCTATGATCTAATCACGTAAAATATATTTTTTATTTTTTATTTACTGAATTTTTTTATGAACCACTGGATGATGGTAGAAACCAACATAGACACAGTGAATATTTATTTTTGGGATTCAATACATGGATTTCCAACCAACCAACCACACATAATGTGTATTGTGAATATGTAATACAATATAATCATTATTTTATATATAGACATATAAATATATGATTAGTTTGTTTTTTAATAAAAATTTTGTTTTGATAATGCGGTAGCTCAATACAAGCTAGATAATGGTATGAATTTGGTGTATGAAAAGATAAATCCTATAGATTTTTACAAATGGAAAAAATTAAGGTATATATATAATGATTTAACTATCAAAACCTTTTAAAATATTTACTTATTTTGGTTAATTTTAATATTGTATCTAAAATAATGTAATTTAATCGATTGTGTATATTATTTTTAAAATTTTATGGGAGAAATTATAAAGAATAAAAAGAACAATATCCCCCAATATGTAATTTCTTAAGGTAATTAGAATTTCATTAAATAAAATTCATAATAAGTTGTTTATCAATATTTTCTCAGTACTATCAAAATTTCAGTCAACTAAGTTACTCATAAGAAAAAATCAATTTTTCTAGAGATGATTGGGTATCATACTTTCTTCGAAAAGTATTCTGAAAATAAATTTATGTGATTACCTTCTATGTTTGTTATCTAGTATGAGTTATGACCTTTGAATGATATTTGTTATGTGAAATATTAGTATTGAAATTCTTATATATTATTTTCTATCTCTTTCCAATGAAAATTAATAATAGAATAAATACTTTTTTTATAAGTGTTGAGCAGCAAAAAATAAAACTATTGGGAAATTACGGAGGTGGAGGTGGATATGGAGGTGAAGGAATAGGCGGATGTAGATGTGAAGGTGGAGGGAGTGTTTGAGTTGGAAACCGGTGTGGATGAGGAGGAATAGGCGATGATCAAGGTGGAGGCTAAGGAAGAGGAGGATAAGAAGAATTGTATTTCAATTAGGAAAATTTTTGGGAATTAATGTAGAATAAGGATCATAAAATGACTGTGTTTGAGGAAAATTGTTTAAAATTGAACACCACACTTGTCACATAATATAAGATCTGTTGTTTGCGTTTCCCATTTAAAATTAAATTTTAGTAAAAAAAGTTATGGTGTACTCAAAACTAAGAAAATGCAATTGGATTCTTTTTTGACATTAAGAAAACTATCCATATGTCATTTTTTACATATAGGGATCATCTAAACCTCAATCTGATGTATTCTGTGACCGTTATGACTCTAAGTGTCCATTATCAGTTTAAAGATGATAATTTAATCCAAAAACACAACTCAATGAAAACTAAGAAAACATGATCTAATTTTTTTAATAAATGGGGAAAAGTATTCATAATTCATTTATGACTTTTATGAATCAATCCCATGTCAAACCCACACACGATGACAGTTATATGGATCAAGGTCTGTGTTTCTAGCATAAATTTCATATTAGTAAAAACACACACATGGATACTAAAAACCAACAAAACACATTTTCATTTCTTTTATACATTAGTAAAATGATCCATGAGTAATTTGGGATGTGTATCATTCATCTTTGGATCCATCTGATGCATGGTGTGACCAGTATGACTCCATCTGAATCATTTTATTCGAAATTTATATTAATTTAATGAAACAAAACAACACGAATACACAAAAGGAGAAAATCAATTTGTATTGTTTTGGTAATTTAGTAAAATAATCCATATTCCATTTGTGATGTCTAGGGATCAGCTGATCCTCAATATTTTGCACAGTGTGGTCAATATGACACCGTATGTCTGTTATTAGTATAAAATATACCATTAAATACAAAAACTGTCACTCATAGAAAACAAATAAAATGTGCTCGTATTGTATTGTTCATTTGATAAAAATAATCATAATACATTTTTATGTGTATTAATTAGTCTCATGTAAAACCTATACATGATGCCACCTATATATCTCAATGTTTATATTTCCATTTTAAAATGTAAATTTTTTAAAAAACATAGTAGAGTTCTCAAAACCAAGGAAACACATTACTATTGATTTTATACATTAGTAAAATGATTAATGAGTCATTTGGGATTTATATTATTCATCCTCTCATCAATATGACACACAGTGTGACTGGTATGACTCCAAGTGTTTCTTTTTTTCAGAATTAACATTAATTGTAATGAAAAAAAAACTGACATACTCAAAACTGAGCAAACACATTTAGATTGTTTTGGTACTATTGTAAAATTATCCATACATAATATTTTATATCTAAGGATTATACATACCTCAATCCACTATCTGGTGTAACCGGTATGACTCCAAGTGTCAATTATCAGTTTAAACATAATTGTTCATTAAAAAAAGAGTCACTCATTGAAAACTAAGAAAACATGATAGTATTTTCATGGTAATTTGGTAAAATGATTCATAGTTCATTTATGATGTGTATGAGTCAGTCTCATGTCAAACCCACACATGATGCCACATGTATGAATCAATGTGCGTGTTTCCAATTTAAAATGACATTTTTTAAAAACACATGGAATACTCAAAAATCAAGGAATTGTATTCCGAATGTTTTATACATTAGTAAAATATTACATGGTAATTTTATACATGTATCATTTATCCACGTGAAAATATGACACATGGTGTGACCGGTATGGCTCCAAGTGAATCTTTTAGTACAAATTTGACATTAAATTTAGTGAAAAAAAGAAACTAACATACTCAAAACCAAGAAAATGCATTTGGATTGTTTTTGAAATTTAGTAAAACGATTCAAATGTCACTTCTGATGTGTAGGGATCAACGTAACATTAGTTTAACACATGGTTTGGCCAATATGACTCCAAATTAATGGTTTTATTCCAAACTATCATTAATTTCATCAAAAAAAGAAACTGACATACTCAAACCCAAGAAAAAAGAGTTCGATTGTTTTGGTACTTTAAGAAAATGATTCATAAATCTTTTGTGACATATAGGAATCAGTAACATCTCAATTAGACACATGTTGTGACTAGTATGACTCAATGTGTACTTTTTTATTCCAAATATTCCTTAATTTTATTAATAAGACAGTTGACATATTCAGTAATAGTGTTTTATTTTTCATGTATTTTTTGTAGTATTTTTTCATTTAAATTTGGTATTTTTATCCTGTTTTAGTAATTTTTTGTTGTTTATACTAATGTGGTGTGGTTATTCAGTACACTGGACCTTTTTCTTGTGATGTAGAGTGCTGTAGCATCACACTACAGTTTTCACCCTTATCAGTGCTACTAAATGCATTGATAATTGTATGATTTATCATCAGTTTTTAATTTTCTTATAAAGCTACCCATTTTCAGTGTTTATAATGGAACTGATAAATTCTATCTTTATCAGCTCTTTTAAATAAGCTTATAAATCATAATTTTATCATCACTTTTAAAATGGTCGATAAAAGTCACCATTTATCATCACATTTAAAAACATTGAAAAAGGTTATATTTATCATCAGTGAATAAAATCATTGATAAATGGTGTCTTTTATCAGTGCTTTTATTTACAATTATTTACATACCCTTTATCTGTGTTTCTTTTTGCCGATAAAATCCATGGACTTTTAACCACTATAAGGTAGTCGGAATATTTTTATCACTAATAAATGTCAATTATAGTGCAATTAAAGGTGACTTTTGTAGTAGTGTTTTCATGATCTGTGATAGGTATGCAATATCTTGTCTTAGATAGGTGTTTTACACTCTTGAAGATTCATTGTGATGGATTCACTACCTCAAGATGATTAGGTTAGTGTGACATGCGTAGTCACCCTGCCATTTGGGAATAGTTAGTGAACATGAATGTGTAGGCATACCCGACATACCAGAATATTATGTCATGTAGATCGTATACTAGTTTTTCATGATGAAATTATTTATAAAATATATTTTTGTAAATAAATTTTTTGTGTAATATATAGTTTGTGCATGTGGTAAAAAATACAATGTATGCTCATAAACTAAGGATTTCATGACATGATTGTAAATACATAAGGAAGATACAGAAAGGTGAGATAATTAAACAAAATTGGACAGCTACATCAAGAGAAAAATTGGGAATACATTAATTTATGAAAAATGTTACGATATACGAGGAAGGTTCCTATCAAATCATAAATACATGAAGAAACAACATCATTGTTTTTTGTTTAAATAAAATGACTATTTTATGAATATAAGTTGTCAATGACTATATCTTGAAGAATAAGTGGTTTGAATCATTCTCACTAGATAGTTTTTTGTTGTAGTATATTTATATTATACTATAGGGACTGAGGAATTAGTGAGAAAGTGTTGTATCATCTTATTACAAATTCTCAAAGAGAAAGATAAATTTTTTGTTTCAGGAGCATCATTAAATCTTTCTCAGTGTGTTTTTATTTTGTTTCTAAACTAGTGTGAACCAGTATAATCTTTTTTTAGAGACACTGTATTGTGAAATGGGTGATACCTACTCTCTATGGTTTCAAGGTGATACATGGCCAAACCACTTATAATTTGTGATATTTTCAGTGTATAATCTCTCTCCGGAAGCAAACAGATAATAAAAAATGTGTAGTAACTAGTATATGTGGATAACATTGTTAAAATATTTCGTCTTATTTGGATCAGACTCTAACATGTCATTAGAGTTATTTTTCAAAGAAATGAAATTATAAAACTATATTACCACTAATTCAACCCCTCTTCTGAGTTGTACAACTCGTTCATTGATACTAAAATCTCTCTCCTCCTCTCTTCCTCTCATTATTGAGAAAATCAATAGAAAAATCCTTCATTATTAAAGGTTCATGAAGTGATCTTGGTGAATAAATCTACAAAACCAACAAGTAATATTAGAACCCAACAATTTATTTGTGTTGTATGAATATTGAAGGAGTATTTTTTGATCAGTACTTTAGAGGTTCTTCTTTGGATCCATTCTACATAATTAAGAAGAATTTAATTTTTTTTAAATGATCAACATCATTAATTAATAATGATCTCATGATTGAGAAAATATATTATACTCAGTTTTAAAATAATTATAAATTAACATGAAAGATCCTCTATCTTGTTTTCAATAAAGAAATTAAATACTATTCAAAATATATATTAATTACGATGTTCATGTCCTGTATATTGTGAATGATCTATATAATCTAGATAAATATGTGTTACACATAAGCTTTATAGGTTTTTTGACTATTTATAGAATTAGAAAGTTTTATCTATTCAGTAAAATTCAATTAAAAATTATTTATTGTTTGCTAATTTTTTACATATTTAATATATAGTTTCCATTTTGATAAATTCATTATTATAATATGATCAATGATATATATTCTTTTTCAATTTATTTACCACTCCTTTAATCGAGACCCGATTAAATTTTATCAAATAACATTCAAAGAACCTATCTAGAGGTTCCAAGGAGTCTTACTGGACAACATGATATTGCCCGATAAGTATTGAGTATACACATCGTGTATCCTACTTAATTTCACTAGGATTTAGCATGATTTAATTTATCTTATCATGAAATAAATGATACAAAATATATTAAATTTTCTATGTGTTGACCAACATATTCTATCATATGGCATGTAGTTCTACACACCATGTAACTAGGATACAAGATATGTAGTCCATTTATTTTCGTGTATGAAATAAATTTTCAAATACATATCATCTAATAATTTCATGATGCCCAGGGACTGATAGTAATGTATCAAGGAGGATACATTTTAGGTACCAGCTATACGTGGTGTGCGCCTTACACATGTACATGTAGAAATAAAATCCAAGTCCATGTGTATGTATAAAGAACATATGATAAGAATGAAACCTGATTTATAGTTTGTTGTACACATCATGTACCCAATATATTTATAATGAAAATTATAAATCAATTTATAAACTTTTTAAACCCAAATATATTTGTTATTTGTGTCATTTATTGACTCATACATTCCATGTTATAAAAATATAATGTTTAATTAGTTTCTATATAAATTTCTCAACTATGTACTATGTATAATCATAATACATTGGCTACTCCATACATATTAAATGTATACATTGTATGTTAATTATTATGTGTATCATGTGTCATTTATTGGCTCATGTATTCTATGTTATTACATGATAAAACATTGATTCTATATATTGTGTGAGTAAACTATATACAATATATATACATGTAAAGTATCATAAACATGTTCTCATGAATTTCTTCCAAGTTCATGTTCTGTACTATTTTGGTTAAATTTTAAATAAAAATTTTAATTTCATTTATTTTAGGTCACCAGAGAATAATATCATAAGGAAAAATTGAATAGGGATTAACATAAATTGAATAAATTGATTAAATATACAATTATTCAAATTAGTTCATGGGTATTTATTTTTATAAAGGAATAAATCTAAATTAATTATATCTAGTTATTTTAAATGTGTATTCATTTCAGTAGTGGATAATGATGATATTACACACACATGTGTATTTTTATGGTTCCTCGAATTTAATTATTTCATGGGATTTTGAAATTGTCTTATTAAATTAAATTTATTGACTATAATAGTAATGAAAAACATTCCCTCATCTTGTGGGATTCACATATATGGGGAGGATATGGGTTAGGGTGGCCCTGGAAATTTTTATTCTTAATATCAGAGGCCAATCCAGGTTGAGCCCACATAGGTGCGGGCTGAGATAGGTTAATCCCATGCAGGTGTTGGCCGATCAAAGGGCCTGATATAAAGAATTTTATTATTATATTATATTCTTCTTTAACGTATTCCTTTTAGTAAAAAATCATTATTAAACCACAAAATATGATTTCTCACTTAATGGTCATACTAATTCACAATTCATTCATAGTTGAATTTTAAATAGGTATGTATTTTTTTAATGTAATATTATAATAATTATATCGTAATTATTAACCATATTCCCTTGGTGTGTCATCCCTCCTCTGGAAAAATTGAACTCATCTCCATGGAATATGGATTCAAATCTAAAAGTGTTATTATAATTATATATTTTTTAAATTGTCTTATTATTATTAATATTTAATTTATTTTTCATTAATAAAATTGGAAAGGACCTCATAGGAACCTTATTCACTTCTTATAAAATCATCCACTATCTTGAGAGTTGACGACAATTCATAGGTATAGTTATTCACATTAATAAAAAACCAACATCATCATTCATAACTCCTCACCGATAACTCAGAAAATTTTTGTCACAACAGTTCACCATTCATCGACATCGCCACATGTCACCATCAATGCATTGAACCCCCCTATCACATAAAACTCTAGATATGATCAATCCATACTTCTCCCAAAATCTAGCACTGAGAATTAAAAACATATACAATATTAAAATGATTTTAAAGAAAATATATTTTAAATTATTGTAAGATAGTGGGTTACTTGAGTCTTATACTGGGATGGGTGGGCTTGAATTTTTTTTAATATTTCATATAGATTTTTTCAAAAAAAACACATGTGGGCGCAAACCCATATGGGTTTGGCCCACCCAGATTTTCTCCACTCATTTCTCATTACTATATGTAATTCATCCCTCCCAATTTATTATTTATAGTTATTTGTATCCACTATATCATTTATAAAACTCCACTTTTCTAGTTCCATTCACCTAAATGTGATGTAAAATATTATGTAGTTGGTTATAGATATATCTAAGATAATACCAAACTAATGAGACATAAAGAACTCTGGTGGAATGTTCTAAACATGAGCCAAAATAATCTCATTGATTTTTCCCTTATGTTCAATAGATTTTTTATGTAGCACTCAATAAAATAACAGTTAGTCGAAGATCATGATCATTCCATGTTTTTTTTATTTTATTTCTATAAATTTCATTATTTATTTTACATATTTAAGACCATGATCACATAAATAATTGAGTTAATGTGGAAATATGGAATTAAAAATAAAAAGGATTATGTGTAAACATATTTTTAGTACATGGTTAATCATTTATTATAAATTATACTTGATATAAACTAAAAATTTAAATAAAAACAATGAAACTATTTTCATAATAAACAAATGATGTGATGTTAATATCTAATCAATATTCACTTCATTAACTGAATTAAGACAAACCATTATTAAATTGTTGGTTCAGGCCATAGTTAAGGGTACTTTTTATTATCATGGAGTTTTATCTATGAATATGGTTCAACATAATTTAAAAAGTATTCAATTTAATGTTCGTAGTATGTCCAATAAAAAATTAGAGTCCTGTGTTGAGGAAATTCGAGTCAATATTTTAGGATTGGAGAGTACACTCAGTAGAAGAATGAACGTCAAGACCATACCTGAAAATACTTCCAATATAAAAAAAATTATATAGTTTCCATGTATATATTCTCATTCATAAGGAGGTAAATATGGATCAATTCCACTAGAATGTATAATGTGATAATTAATTATCAGTTCAATGGTGAGGGTCATTATGAAATGATAAAATAATGGGAGACTTGATAAAATTATTTATTTTGTCATATATAAATTATAATCAGGTACATTAATAAGAATACAATATATTATTATTTTATAATAATGACTCATTCACTAACCAAATTATCCATATGATAATTTATATAGAAGATCATCTCCTAACGTTTTTACCTTCAAAGAATGGTTAAGATGACTATATGCAGTGTTGTACCATGAATTGAAGCCTTATGTGCTAGAATCCAGAATCCCTAATCTACTTGTTATGTTGTAAAATGATGGGGAGTTTTTTCTCAATGAGAAAATCCTTAACGGTGTTCAACATGGTTATTTTTTTTATGTTTTCTTCCAAGTATAGCTAAATCATGATGTCTCACAATAATATGGATTCATATAACTTTCTCAAACATTTATTGGATCTTTTTTAGGATAGTTCCCAACATGAAAAGTTTAATATAACCATTGAACTATTTATAAGAAATAATGAGGAAGGTGAATGAGTTTTCTCTCATGTAGTCATGATTACAAGATACATTGAGCATCTAGAGTTTCTAAGTTTTATAGGCCTGAAAATTTCCACACTAATCACATTTTTTCATCCCTCCCATAGAGATTCTTCGTTTTTTTAGTAAATTTCAATATTAACAACATATAGAAGTCTATCTAAAATATATTCACCATAATTATCAATGTTTATAAGGATATTAAGCATGACTATCCCTTTTTTCTTATGGTGAATAAAATTAATGTCTATAAGAAGATAACTAAAACTAACTCTGTGGATAAATATTCTACATAGCTCCCTTCCAAGAAGAAGAGGATGTTAGGTCATAAATGGTGATGATAAATGGTTTAGATGGGGGTGGGTTTAATAGAACAATTTAAAAAATTTAACCAGATAAATGGATTCCAACATTAATTAATAAATGTAGTTATCATGGGGAAATAAAAGTAAGAACATAAGGAATTTTTATATTACTACAATCAAAATTGTACCTAGTCCACTCTTATAACTCTATGGTTAATGAGAAATATTTTTTCCACCATGACAATATTTGAATGGGAATCAAAACCAAAATAAAACCATAATTTTCTAGTAGAACCATAACTAAGACACCTAAATGTTTCATGTGATGTCACAACACATTTAGAAAATTTTACATAATCTATCAGAGTCAAAACCTCAACGATCCTGACAACAGAATCTGGGAGTAGAGACTTAAATAAATAATGAAATAATGTATTTTAATGTTAACTATAAAATAAAGTGTGATATAATTTTTTATATATGTGATGTAGTGTTACAAACAAAATAAACAATAGTAAAGTATATGATTAATGAAATAAGTATAGGTATTGGTTCTTGAGTAATGTTTTAGAATGTTTCCTCAAAAAAGTAGTAGAATTCATAGAAGTTTTCATTTTCCACTTGAACAGTTTATCCAGTAAATGGAAACTTTTTCACACGTGACTTGGTTTGAATGACGCTTAAAATATCAAAGTGATTCTCTTTTTTTCCACAAAATTTCATGTTCTCATAATTGGTTTCCTAAAAAAATGTCTTGAATCCTTTAAATAGGACTTATATAAATAAAAATCTAATCTCTAATAGGGTAATGTAATTAAAATTCAAACATAATAATTATCCTCATTAGAGAAATATATTATTCAAAATTAATCATTATTATTTAAATACTAAATAATAATTCAAACATGATTTAATTAATCATTAATCATACTCATAGTTCAATGATATCCCATAAAAATCATAAGACAATATAAATATAATATTCAAATTTTAAAATATTTTCTTAGGTTGTATATAACTATATAAAATTTAATTATACTTCATTAAGTAATGGAAATTTTTTTGAATAACTTTAATTTCACTGAATTTTAATTCAATAAATAATAAGATAATGAAATCAACTCAAAATATAAAAATTAAATAATCAAAATATATGTTTCATGTATATAAAATAATGAAGAATAAATTAAAAACTAAAAAATATTTAGATTGATTTAATAAAATATATATGTTTTTTAGAAATTAATAATATACATAAAATAATTATTATATGGAATTATTAAATCAAATTTTCAAAAAAAATTGAAAAACAAACAATTCCTGCAATTTATTAATTATTGAATAATAAATAATGTAATGAACTATGTATAAGTCATGAGTGACTGTGAGGTATTTTTCATGTGGTTGATTAACTTACCATGTCATCATAGAATGCGGTCAACTGAAATAATATGTTTCCATTAATGCATGGAAATATTAAGTATCATGAAATTATGAATTTGGTAGCTATCTAAGGAATTTTTATTAATTGTTGAAAATTGGCCATGTAGTATCTTCAATTGAAGTCATGATAATTTTTATCTTTTTTATTTGTAATAGCTTCAACCAACAACATAAAATATGATAGTATTATACACATTATTTTTTTCTGTAGATATCTTGAAATAATATACAATGTGAAGCATGAATCAACTACATATTTTAAATACCAATCCATTCTTTATTCTCAATATATTATGTCTATAATAAAAAATTGAGGATCATTATAATATTAGTGTATGATGTTGCTTCTATAATTACTAACAGTTTTAAGAGGGTTAATTGAATAAAAGAGATCACTATGGGCGCTATCTTCCTATATCATGATCATAAAATCATAATGCTCCTGTGATTTCATGAGGTCCATTCCAGAGGAAAATGAAAATATATTTATTTAAAATGATTGATTAAATAATTTTTAAGCAAATATGACCTTATTACTAATTTCGGTTGAAAATAATTTTTATTACATATTAATAGTTTTCAATAAAAAAAATAAAAAATATTATTAATATTATTATATGTTCGTTTAATAACATTTTTACCCATGATTGAACTTTAAAAAAGGTATAAAATTACTGTTATTACCGTTTTCCAGGTGGGAAATATTTGAATTTTCTTAAAAAACATTCAATGGAATATTTTTTGAAATAAAATTTGAATGAATATAATTTTACGCAATTATGACTCCTCATGGTTTTTGAATTTTACATTAGATGAATTCATAGAGCTTTTAAAAGAAAAACATTTTACTAACATTTTTTAATTTTCTTTTTTTTAATAGTGATGATCTAAATAAAATTTGTATTTTCATTACGAATATTTTTAATGATATTTTTATGGTACTTATATTCATCAAATAGCGTAACCATTTTTTCTCTAATGGGTATATGTAGTAATTTACCCATCCTTTTTCATTCTCTTGGTAATTATTGATCAGTTTCAATTGGGAAATTATTATGTTTTTTTATGTTGTTTCTCCCTTTACGAACCATTTTTGAATAAGGCATGCTGATTAAGATGTATTATCTAGTCCTATGATAATTAAATATAACTTATTAAGTTATGTTTGGGACCAAAAATTATATTTATCCTTAATTCATCGATAGATCTCATCAGATGAACATTCTGGCTGGCCTTATTAAATAGTTTTTTGGTGTATGCCTACCCATAGATTAAACTCTCTTAGTACAATTCATCAACCATAATCTTCAAATGTTTGACATTATGGATTCCATAATTATCAAAAAATTTCTAAATTTCTATGTGACTATTTTAAATAGTATCCATGGATAAGTTTCATTCGCATCTGATTATTTATATGATGTTTTTTATGACCATTTACTCCATATTATTCTTCAGGATCAAGTCACTAATTAAATTGTGTGTGTTTTCAGTTATATAACATTGCATATTCATTATTCCTTATATAAAAATGGTATCTTATACTGTATATAACCCTTACTGATAATATGATCCCACCCGTATTTTTTTCCTTTACCAAGGATATAATGAAGAAATATTTGAATGAGTTGAAGGATGTAGAATATTTTCTTTCATTGTGTTTTTTATTTTAGGATTTCAAATATTATGTGATATTCAAGTATGTATATAGTTTACCAAGACTACAATTATATTTAGTCCTTCATGATGTGATTCTGTGTATTTGTTGTCGATGTAATAAGGTAACCACCATATCTGGGTAACTATAGTAGGATTATTTACAACTTATGCATGAGGAATATCATGGTTTCATGAATTCACATATTCATGAAGTAGTGTATATAAACATCATATTCACTATGGAAGGTTGAAAATATGTTGTGATCAGTTGAGTAATACACTTTTGGTGACCTGAAAATCTTCATGTGGTCACATTCAGAAAAAACAAGTAGTTACTTTGAGAAAAACATCATGTGGTTACTTTCAAAAGTCATCATGTGGTAACATGGAGAAAAAATTGCAGTCGCTGTAAAAATCATATCACCAAATCATCAAAATATTTAGTGAATTTTTAGAGAATCTAAAAATCATATTATGAATTATGTCATTTTGATTAATATTTGATAATCGAATAATATTTATAATTGTTCAAATGACACCTTATTATAACTACTGTATAATAATATATCATAAAAAATAGTAAAAAATATTATCTGAAATCTAAAAAAAAAATAACTATAATATTAAAGTGATTCATTCAATTTTTGTATCATTCAAATAATTATATTATTTACTCAGTTAAATAAGATTCATCCAATTATATTATATGTAAACCCAGTTATCATATAATAACCAAACTAATCTAAAAACTATATTTTTTTTGTATAACCCAAAACATGTAGCATGTTCGGACCAAAAGTGATAAAATTTAGAGATCAATTCAAATATCATATCAATTGAAGAAAATGTTGACAATATTATTATCATTCATGTGAAATGGGGGTTATAAAATTCTATGTGCTATAGGTACAGGTAAATAAAAAATATAGTGAGAAACTTAAATAGACACCTAGAAATTATTATTATCGAGTAATAAATAAAATATTTTGATGAATTGTAATATTAATGTCATCAAATATAAAAAACTAAAAAACCTATTTTTAATATTAAAATACCAACACAATATTTTTTATGTTCTCTACCTTTTTGAAATTTTTTAAAAAGTAAAGAAAATAATATGATTAAAAAACATAGGTACAAAAATTAATTTAAAATTAAACCCACTATTAATAAATTCATTGTAATGTATTTAAAAAAATTTAATATTTTTTTCCAATTAAATTTGAATCATAGAATGTTCAGATTTAATTTTCTAAAAAAATTGAGAATCCATTTTTTTAATAATACCCACCAATTGATTTTCAATTTGAACATATTCATGTATAATATCACATTTAGTAATGAAATTTTGAATAAAATTAAAATTCATGTCGACATTTACAGTTCTTGAATTCACTAACGGGTTCTTTAAAATATAAATAGTATACAAATTATCATAATAATTATATATTTATCAAAATATTTAAACCATAGTCATAAAATGTTTATAAATCAATATATATTGAGGGAAAAAATATACATCAATGATATACTCACTTTCAGTGATTAACAATGCAATAATGTTTTTTCATGGACTTCAAGAAACTGAAATCTTACTATGAAAGTGACACATACTTGGGGTCCTAAACTATCAATTCTTTATCCTCCAAAATCAGAGTTATAGTAACAAATTAAATTAAAACAATTATTTATATAATAAAAAATTACAAAATTAATGGTTTATTTATCTACTCTAAAAATAATTTTGGCATCCCTTTATGTAACATTATTTAAGATCATATTGGAATATAGCACAAAAAGAAGCAGTAAAATGAAGAACCCAAAAATATTAAAGTGTTTTTTGTGTCGTAATTTTTTAATAAACATGTTAGATAAAAATTCAGTGTGAAAATATTTGATTTTTTTGGTTTGGTGTTATTCCATAGAATCTTATTTAATAATTATTCGTAATTCGGAAAGGTTGTTTTGATTTGAATAGGTTTATTTAAACTGAAACAATTAGTTGGGATACTTGTTGAACTATTATTTAGTTTCAATACATTGTATCATATGATTGTACAATGTTTATAAAAATGATTTTAAGAAGTTGAAGAGATGATCCAAGGAAAATATTATTTTTTAATGATGAATATGTGTTTTTTGATTCCAATTTGAAATACACTATTGTGAGAATATTTTTATTATCCTTATTTAAAAAATGGGATTCACTAGGCCAAAATAGGTGAGCAATGGGAAATCATTCTAGGACTGCCTGTGGGAGGGACATGAGAGGCGGTGAGCCATTTTACAGCGTGGTAGTTTTGTTCCATATTATAGCTAGGAATATTAATAACAATATGATATATTTGTATATTTAAAATTAAGATCAAACATAAAAATACTAAAAAGAAGAAAATTAATTTTCACTAATGATGATGCTTTTTGGTATGAAACATTAAGTCATCAAGCGATTATGAAAAAACAGAATGGGTCCATGTGATTCTCGAAGACCCTGAAATGATGTATATTTCTTATAAATAGTGTCTGAGTAACACATTTTTTGTGTGTTCTAATCTATCATCCAAGAAAATTTGTGATAAATTGAGAGGGAAACAGATCACCGCATTGAATTTGTGAAGAAGTTTCATGAACCAATTTTTTCATAAATGAAGTATAACCCATGAAACAAAATATGACTACTATAGTTGTTCTTTACCACAAGATGGTTCTGTGTAACACTTTCACGAACTAATATTCATGTGAACTTGTTTTTTGAAGAAAATAGATAAATCACCAAAAATATTTTTTACACAAATAATAAAGAAGCATCTTAATGGAATGATCAATTTTTATGAAGCATTTTCATTGAAGAGATAACATCTGTGAAGAAAACTAGATATTGCAGTTATAATCTCCTTTTTATTCCCTGATGTATACTAAAACACTGCATACATTGTCTTATGAAGTGGAAGAATACATTGTGTTCTATTTTTACAATGGAACGGTGAAGGTACGTATAGAAGAATACTATCTGGGATATATTGTTTTGCAGAGGAGAACAATGATCCTGTGATGAATGTGACATTCATGAACTATTGATTTGTAAGGATTTGATCATTAAATTGTTTTTTAATAGAATAATGGATTATCGCACTCATGTGCTTCCTGATGAACTTTGTTCTATGAAGTAACCATGAATATAGAAGCTGTAAAAAACCATGTCCTTATTTATCATATACAGTGCTTCATGAAGAAAAAGTAGATCCATGAATGTAGTCCTATGTATTTGGTTCACATTGAATATGTACATGAAAAATTTACAAATTCATATCTTTTTCACGAAGAAGTAGCAGACACTTGGAAGAAACAAAGTACAATGCATGTGCACATGTTCATTAATACATTAGTATAAGTGGTAGTATGAAATTTACACATGTAGTAATAATAAAGTGTGGTAGTGTGTGTACTTGTATAATTAAATTTTTACATGAAAATGACGTAACATAGAAAATGTATAGAATGAAGACAATTGTGATGGTTTTTATTTGTTAATCTTTGTGATCCTTAAGTAAAAATTTCACTTATATTCATTTGGATTTGTGCGAGTAAGATCAAACGATCTTACCCAGAAGGTCACAGAATATATTTTGTTTTCATGATAGTGTAATAATTTTTTAATTTGATAAATATGATCAAAATAATTAATAGATTTTTTCATTTGTTATCTCCAATAGAAGATAGAAAAAATAGGTGGAGAATTAATTTCATTAAATATTTACATGTGATGATGATAATGACAGGCATGAAGAAAACACGATTTTTATATATGAAATATTTTAGTTATGTTGATGAAAAAATTTCTAGTAAAGATAAAAAAGATGAAAACTTGATGTGTATTGATATATCCATAGTTTTTAATTCTATTACTACAGTGAGTTGTTTTTGAATTTTTATCTTTTAAAGTTTAATTGAGTATATTATTCTGACTAAAATACTATGTGTTGAATATATTTAGATGTATTTGAAGTGTTTCAGATAAATTGAGCAAGCGAAAAATCATATTTTCTTCAGTGGCTAAAAGAGGAGGATTATTATTTTGTTATAGTGGTGTCTTTATGTTCTTGTGATCATTATCATTGTGAAAAGTGTTGTATTTACGAAATCCTACGGGGATTCTATTATAAATAAAATTCATGGGATGCCAATATAATGTGGTAAAAGGTTCATACCTACCCAAAATGGTTTTATGATGACACCTGACTAACCTACATTAAATTATTAATTACGTATTTGTTGATAATTCAAATATTTGATCATCTGGAACACATAAAGTACAATGTCAGTCACATTTTGGGAGAACCGTGTAAAAACATTTTGTGTTTTGATTCATTTACTTTCTTTCTAGCATGTGGTATAATTGTGGTTCTAAAAAGGAAAGATTAATTCTCTCAAACAAGTGTAGAGGTTCATATTAAAATGGGGTAAGACACAAAAAATAAACTTGGCAAGAATTTGCGTAGACAAATTCACCCCCCCCCCCCTTAGTTTAGATACATGATCCACTAAAAACAAAAATTGGTATCAATGTATAGGATACAACTATATTTGGATCTATCTCATTATCCCATTTGTTGTTATCAAACATATATGATGTGAATATTTTAATTTGAATAAGTAAAAATTCTGGTTTAGAAAAAAAATCACATACTATCTTTTTCAGATCCAAAAATGATATTTCAGCAAAAACAATGAAGAACATATACAAGAAAGAGAAAACAAATCTAAGAAATAATTGAAGAATTTAGAGGGTTCATCACAATTTGAATATAATCATAATGATATTATATCCTCAATATGTATGAAATAATTTGAAAAACATTCTTTTGATGAGTATAGCTTATGTGGTGATTATGAAAAATATATTGAATCAGTCATTGATTTTTTTCACAAATTAAAAATTAATTGAATAATGTTCCTACTAAGGTTGTCCCATACATGGTTTTTTATCAAGGGACTATATGATGAAAAGAAACATATTAAAAAGGAATTTTAGGATAATGATAAATCATTGTAAATGAAGTTTCAAAGATGTAAACATATCCCACAAATTATTGATGCCAAATAAGAAACTATATCACTTGGTAATGAACTTTTTCCCTATATTGAAGAACAATTTCAAAGAAATTTTCCTGAGAAAATTATTACTATGAAATCCCTTAATGAGATGATTCATACACTTGAATAATCTCATAATGCTACTAGGAATACTAAGGACTCTCAGTTGGAAATCAATGAAAAGTACAAGACATTCATCGTAGCTGAAGAATAAAAATAACATTCTATACTTCACTTCAATAATCTATTCAAATAGATTGAATGTGAATTACAAATGATAGTTTTCGAGAGATATGGGAATGATAAATGTTGTATAGAAGTGATCCATACATTGGAGAAAAACAAAAAAAAACTTCTATTAATGTTAAATAATCCTAGCTATATGTTAAGAAAAAGGGAATTAATGATTTGAATAATTCATTACTGGAGGTATATAAAATGCATAATGATCAAGTTCAGAAATGGAATATTTAATGGGATTAAAAATTGAAATTTTTTAAGGATAAGACAAATTTAGATAACATGAATTGTCGTTAAATAGAAATTAATTTGAAAATTCTAAAGGAAACACAATTAAAGTCATTTAAAAAATAGTGATAAGACACTCTCAAATAACTTGAAGACTAGAATAACTCTATAAATCTGAAATATCTTTAGTTAGAGGTAATGTTCAGAAATATTGAGAAAATTTAATACTAGTATCATTTCATCTGCAAGTATTTGTTCCGAATGGGATTCTGGTCAATCATGGGTGAATAAAACTGATTCTAATCCACTATATCATTAAATTTGGATATAAATAAGAGTAATAGTTCTTTTTTTCTATAAATTTCTCAGATTAATAGTCATACTATCAAAAAAAACAAGATTTAAAAATAAGTAAAGTCATATAACAGAAGAAGAAATCAATATTTGTTGTAAATTGTTAGTACGGTTGGAAATTTGGGCATTGATCCATAGATTGTTTGCATAATTTTTCAATACATGAAAATTATAGAAGACCAAAATTTAGGGTTAGTATATCTGTTGTGATAATAAAACCGTACAATATTGAAGTATAATTAAAATATTAAAAATAATATCCTGTCAAGAGTAGATTTGTGTTTCTTGAAGATTTCTATGACTATTCCAAAAAAAACGGTCACAATTATGATGTGTGCGGGTTTATACAGACTATGCACTATGCTTATCCTGATATAAATAAAATGCCTCATTTGATGTAAGGGAAAATAAAAAATGTAGGAAATTTTTATTTTGGGTGTGGGAAGGAGAATAATCTTAAGAAATAAATCAAGAAAGATGCATCCAAGAATACTGATGAAATAAATTTTACACCCATGAGAATATGTTTCTACTATGGTAGAATAGGCCATATAATGGAACTTTTGAAATAGTTTATAAACACCAATGCTCATTGAAACAAGATAACGAAGAACTAGACATTTAAATCTGAATAAAATAAAATGGATGATTTGGTGCATAACAATCAATATGAAATATTTTAATTTCATGAGAGGTTATCTGAAAGTGATTACCCTATGATTGTAAAATATTTGTATGGTAAGTGAAAATTGTCAGATCATATTGATGAAAAATGAATGACATAGACACCATAACCTATAAAATAAGTGAAGAGAAACAAAATAGAACAAATGGATACTTGTGTCAAAATTATACTATAATGAATGTGGATACAGAGAAGAAAACGTTTTATCATGTTGCAAAATAATTCTTAATCATATGGTCATAGAAGTAGAAATTGGTTGGAATGTTGGAATAGAAATAGAAGGAAAAAAGTTCACAACTTATTAATCTGGAGAAGACTATTTCATGTAAGATAAAATATGTAGAAATAAAGAAGTCCATGTTTTCCATAAATGATAAAATTTGGAAATTTAAAGAAGTAGCAAGCATTTTGAGTTTTCATGAATCTAGAGAAGAATTGAAAAGAGTCTCTAGGATGAGAAATTAATGTCATCCCAATTTATCTAACTTAAAATCATTGAAGAAACACGTTATTCTATTGTATATTTTTGTTGGATTCTTACATGTTGTGAATTAATGGTGAATCCTATATTTAGGTCGATTCCTAAAGATATTTGTGTAGTTAAAAAAATTATAGTCTTTATTTATAGATTGACTACTCTTGTTTCCTACAATGTGTTAGCCCATATAGACTTAGATTTCGTTAATTAATGACTCGTTGATTTAAGAATGGTGATTTTTTCCTTCACATAAGAAGATAATTTTGAATTTCTCATATGTTGTACCGTTTATGAAATGATGAGATTGAAGGATAGAAGAATAAAACTTTATTTATTATAAAATGAGAAATGATTAAATCATTCACATATTTATACCTTTGGATTTATTTCCATGTAAGGGGGAATAAAACATTGAATTTGGATATAAAATGTGTGTTGAAAAAAACATCGAAAGAGAGATATAAATAATCCAAATTAATTAAAAGTATTATTTAGGTTTTAATAGTTCTTGTTTTAGATACACTTGTTTGATAAAAACCTAGTGTGATAGTAATTGAAGGATGATGTTTTGGTGATCTACCATTGAATTGTATTTGGAAATTATTCATAAGTTGGGAAGGTTGTTTTGATTAGAAGAAGTTTCTCAAAATATAAATAAAAACTTGTTATTATTTATGAAATGTTCTTTAATTCCAAGATATTAGTACATATGGGTACACATTGTGTATTGAAACTCCATGAAAAATAGTAATATTTTTTAATAAATAATTAGTTTTTGTGGATTTTTATCAGGATTTCACTTTTGTAAAAATATTTTTGTTAGTATTTATTTCAAAATTGGTCTTCACTAAGAATGAAATGGAGGGAGATACATGGGAAAGATTGAGAAGGGTTCCTTCACTAGGACTAGCAGAGGTGGTAACCCATCGTGCGAGGTGTAAGAGATGTGTGGTGAGTTATATGTGATTCTTATATCCAATTCTAGATTCCATAAAATGTGTCTTTTATTATAAAGGGAGAAAAAAGAGATTTTTTTTTTATGTATGGTGGCCTTTTTCAATTTATTGTATCTTGAAATAACTGTGAGAATATTATCTTCTTGATCAAATTATTTGTGATGTTCAATTAGACCAGTGATCTCGCTATCTCCACCGAGCTCATCTAAGAGGTTTTGTATTTTGCGATCTCCTTGAAGCCACGTCACCTAAGAAATAATTCACTACTTATGATCATCATTTTATCATTTTCTGAATTCTAACATGATCTAAATATTTTTCTAAGGATTTTACATGTGAAGACCCATAATGTCTATATAAAATGTTTTTAATTATATCGGAATTTTATGAGTTTGTGAAAATTTACAGCATGTGCTTCTGTGGCCCGGTCTACATGGAATGAATTTTTTGAACATTTTTTTAGGTACCTTCAATAATAATACGAGTGAGTTTTTTTTAACTTTTAAACCGGTTCATTGAATTGAAATCTACGGGAACTATTGAACTCACATCACCAGTATTCTCTTAAGGATACCATCACCTTGATCGCAGTAGGTCGAGGGTGAAAGATAGACTTTGTGTTATTATTTAAAATGGAATATAAAATAAAATATACTTATATTTTATTTTTTTTTTGAAACCTCCCATGTAAATGTTAAAGGGGTAGGGGCCACCTAAACTAAAACCCCCATTTTTAATTCCTAAAGGTGGGGACCAACCGAACCCTCTTAATGGGGGAATAGCCTTGAACTCCCTTAGTAATGGAGATTTAACCCAAAGACTTCATCCAAATTTATTATTCCAACATGGTAGAATTAATTGTGCCAACAATTAATTTTTCCAACGTAAATTATATTGATAGACTTAATTTAATATGTTGGTACCTATCATTTTTCCGGGTTGGAAATTGTTGGAAAAGGGAGAGGCTTGGGAGATCTTGGAAAAACTCATCTCTAAGGAATAAATTATCCTCCAAATAAATAATTCCATCTTCATTAAATAATGTTCTTCGGAGCCAAGAAAGAGGACGCTGCATGAGCCCGACTTCGGAAGTGTGTTTTAGAGGTTACAATTGTTGGAACCCTCTTTGTCATCACCATTTTCATCTTGTGACACATCAACGAACCTTTGAGGTAGGTTTTGATGTTTTAAATACCTTCCTTATCTGTTCTTGATGTTCTTTATGATTCAAAGGTATGAACCGCTTGTTACCACTCTAACACAGAGGGTGCAGGCCAAACAAAAATGGCACGACCTCTCTGCAATCCCTTGTGGTTTTTGTTGAAATAATTGTGACAGAGGAAGATGAAAACCGAGCTAGCTGCCAGCAAAGGTGTGGCGTGTGACTGCGACACATGGAAAGGACGGTCGGCCATCCGGCCATCCGCAGTGGACAACTGCACCGCGGCCACCACCCGCCCCGCAGTGCCCCACCACCCCACAGCGCCCCGCTGCCCTGTGGCACCCGGCCACCCCACGGACACCCCGCACCACGGGCTGCCCAGGCTGGGTCGAGCCAGGTCGGTTCGACTGGGTCGGACCGGACACCGACCAGTTTCGACCCTATACATTATTTTTGTCATAACATTGGCATCGGGTGTCCGTTGGATGAACCGTCTACGGCGATGGAAAACAATGGAGTGAGATAGTCCCCATTGTATATCCTTCTACAGATTTGGATAATTTTGTGGTATGTCTAGGTTGGATCGAGCACGAATCCAACCAGGCACTCGAGACTAAATGATTAATAACTTATAGACTAGGTGTCCGATTGACACACCATCTCTTGCATTGAGACCCCTATAATGTGGTGGTCCTTTGGGATACTTCTTCGTGGGGATTTGTGGTAGTTGGAGTGTTGACCAGTGGATTGGCAGGCAGACCCACCTGGAGAAAAGAGTGCATAGTGTGGTAACCCTGTAGTTTTCTATGACGATGTACTAGGATCCTATGTGGGTCTGACGACATACTGACGGTGTACTAAGAAAATGTGTGGGTCTGACGACATGATGACGGTGTACTAGAATCATGTGTGGGTATAGCGATGTACTGACGTTGTACTAGGATCCTGTGTGGGTCCGATGACGTACTAACTCTGTAAAAGGATCATGTGATGGTCTGACGATGTACTAACGGTGTACTAGGATCCTACGTGGGTCAGACGATGTACTGACAGTGTACTAGGATCCTATGTGGGTATGACGACGTACTGACAATGTACTAGGATCCTATGTGGTTCTGATGATGTGATACGATCCTCTATAGTTCTGATACTAATTTAGGATCCTTCTTGGGTCTGCCTCTTAACAGAGTAAGATGAATTAGTAGTTACATCTAATTATCTCTACTACTGTACCTAAGATATACATGGTGTGAGCTGTGTTTGTACCTGTGTGGTACATTCCTTCATGGTAATACCTTGGTGGTATTCTTCTGTGTGGACTTCCTATGTGTTACATACAATTTTGGTATTCATTCCTCTATGGAATAGTTGAGATTTGGGCTTTTGGGGGGGACCCAGTGTTTCCTCATGATTGATATGGGTATACTTGATAACATAGGTATGAGTATGGGAAGATACCTAAGTAGGGTTGTATATTGATTTCATGCATTGTGGTTTATCCTTTGTGGATTTTGTGAGAAGATGAGGGTCTAAGGGTCCCTACATATTAAACATATATTCATCCCTGCAAGAACTATGACTGAACCTTATTGTGTTTGGTTCAGACGATGGACAGTGTTGATCGAAGCTGAGGGTACCAGGACTGGACGGTGCCTGGAGGTAGACCATACGGCGTGTCAGTACATAGAGGATATGGGTGGACATGTAGTACTGAGGAGGTGATCTGGACCTACCCATCACATAGGAACCTTAATGGATGACCCAATAACTATATTTCTCTTTCATCAGTTGTATTGTATTTCAGTTTCACTTGTACCTTTACTGTTTGGCTTGTATTTCATCCCCTCTTACTTTCAGCACTCTTTTTCATGTGCATTTTACTTGTTGTTGTATCTTGTTGTGTGCTTAGTTCCATGTGTTTATAGGATATAAAGGAAATGCCTTCCTGGATTTCAGGAATATGCCATTTGGTGCTGGTCTGTATCCCCTGGCCTATGGAATGCGGGCTTGGGGAAGTCACGACACGGGCCCCGAGGGACGGGTCATGACAAATTTGTATCAAAGGAGTCAGTTCTACAGTTGAACACATGACTCTGATATATATTTTAATTGAAATTATGTTAAGTTTAGTGAGTGTGGTTATCAGTTTAGGGAACCCAGCGATGGTGTGGCGGTCGACGTATCCCTACGCTAGGACTCTGACTTCTGATTTCCAACTCAGTGAACGAAAACCATGATTTCGTGTGTTTTTTTCAAAGAGTTTTCTTTGTGATGTCTTTGAGTTATCTCACTAGTTATAAATTATTGACAGTGGTGCACCTGTATCCTTTCAGGATGCCTCCACACTGATAGCCAGATAGGGTACCAGGCATAGTATGATTTGATAGCCCACAGAGCGATGAGGCCTCAGTGCAAGGCCCTCTTCTTGTAGAGGCACTAGCGGTACCTTTTACCTTTATTTCCACTGATTCCACCGACCCCAGCAGTAGAGGGAGAATACCGCTTGAGCGCATTACATGAGTTACAACTCCATAGGCCACCCAGGTTCAGTGGAGATACAGACCCACAAGCGGCTAAGGATTGGTTGGAGGTTGTGGTGAATGTCTTCTGACTGGTAGGGACACCAGCAAATCTTATGGTGATCCTTGCTTCCAATCTTTTATAGGAAACAACATGCAGATGATGGAGCTTGATGCGCTAGGTTCACAACAAGGTGACGCTTATCTGGGTAGACTTCGAGAGCCTATTTCAGGAAGAATGTTTCATAGAGACTCTTTGTTCTATATGTATATTGGATATTATTCATCTACAGCAGGGAAACATGATTTTGGATCTGTACTCAGTGAGGTTCACCAACCTCTCATTCTACTCCACTTATATGGTACAAGACCCATTCATTTGGGCTCGGACCATCATGTAGGGACTCAGGAGGGAGATCAGGGCATAGATGATCTCACTCATCATTCTGACACAGGCATGGGTGTTAGATTGAGCCCTATTATTTGATATTTTTCTTGCTGAGCAGTCACTATAAGTGAGACCCACCACCAGTCCTTATGTAGCAGAGTCTTCTATAGCTGGTAGAAGAAAGATTTCATATAGGTCCAAGAGGACCAGACCTACTGGTGGACAAGCGTATGACTCAGGATCAGTTATGCGGGGTACCTGAGACAGAGCCAGTCATGGAAGGAACAGGAAGTGTTTCACATGTGGCGTATAGGGTCACATGGATCGTGTCTATCCGACCCACCATACAGATGATCATCATGCATTCAAATGAGGGCCTAGTTAGAGGCATATGTTTGACTGAGGAGGTCCACATGGAGTAGGAATACATGTAAGATGAGCTAGCAGTGCAGCTGGCGGTGGGAGAAATTTAGATATGTTACTGCCACCACAACTAGGTGGTCCACCCCGACTGTAGGGAGCAGTTGGACAGGGGCGAGCTCAGCTCTTGGAATTTGAGTACTAGGACCATGAGACTCTGGAGATGATACAAGGTACTATCTGTGGTTCATATAGGCACAGGCTCTAGACATTATTTTATTTCCATGGCCCTCGTTCAGAGCTCGGAGATTCTGATGGAGTCGTTGGCTAGAACTTTATGTCAAGAGACTTTTATGGAAGAGGATTCGATGATTATGAACTAGTGTCGGTAGTGTGACCCTACTCTAGTAGGTGGGATCTTTGTCTGGGAACTCATAGTAGCGACGTTGAGGCTATATGACATTATTTTGGGGTTGGACTGGTAATCTATAGTCCATGATCAGATTGACGGTATTACCCGCAAAGTGTGGTGTGTCTGCAAAGATTGGACCAGGCTTACCATTACCGGTGAGAAGGTAACCATTGCAGCACAAGATGGACTTACTCGGAGGAGAGTGAAGTCGATCACTCACCAGTTGGGTAGCCTTACCCTCAGAGCAGTTGATGAGGAGAGTCTAAGCTATCCTGTACTGGTGGAC
Organism: Viscum album; assembly: GCA_963277665.1. Taxonomy (NCBI): domain Eukaryota; kingdom Viridiplantae; phylum Streptophyta; class Magnoliopsida; order Santalales; family Viscaceae; genus Viscum; species Viscum album. The sequence continues at coordinate 1,034,335,848 of OY728125.1, forward strand.
CAGTACATGGATGTCTTCCCTGATGATGTTCTGGGTAAACCTCCTCCCAAAGAGGTGGACATTGACATTGAAATTGACATGTACCCCGGGATGGAACTGATATCTACACCAGTTTATCAGATGGATCCCCTAGAGCTTCATGAGCTGCAGGTACAGTTGGAGGACTTACATGGGAAGGGATTCATTCTGCCTTGTGTTTCTCTTTGGGAAGCCCCGATTTTGTTCACCAAGAAAGAGGATGAGAGCTTGAGAATTATTGTCCGCTATATGCTCCTGAACCGGGTGACTGTGAAGAACATGTACCCACTTCGGAGGATTGATGACCTCCTTGATCAACTGAATGGAGCATGGTGGTTCTCAATGATAGACCTCATGTCAGGCTATCACCAGCTCAGAGTGCGAGACGTGGATGTGCAGAAGATGACTTTCAGTTGTCAGTATGTCCATTAGGAGTTCTTTGTTATGCATTTTGGCATGACCAACACCCAAGCAATGTTTGTGGGACTCATGAACAAGATCAATCAGCAATAACTTGATCGCATTGTAGTAGTCTTCATCGACGAAATTCTGATCTATTCGACTACTGAAGAGAAACATACCTGTCATTTGCAGATAGTTATGGACACACTTCAAGAGCACCATCTTTATGAAATGCTCTCTAATTTCCAGTTCTATATCTGAGAGGTTCATTTTCTGGGACATATCGACTAAGATGCTGGAGTTGCAGTGGATCGAGCGAAGATTGAGGTGGTACATGCTTGGGATCCACCCAATAGTGTGACGGAGGTACAGAGTTTCCTAGGTTTGGATGTATACTACTGGAGGATTATGCCATATTTCTACAGAGTTGTAGAACCTTTATCAGTAATGATGAAGATCAGTAAACCCTTCATGTGGTCAGAGTAATGTCAGTAGTGTTTTCATGAGCTGAGGCAGAGGCTGACTAGTTCCCCCATCTTGAGGCTTCCAGAGGAGGGTGTAGGTTACATAGTCTACTATGATGCATTAGGTACCAGGCTTAGATGTGTCTTGATGCCAGAGAGAGTAATGATCACATATGGTTCTCAAAAGTTGAGACAACATGATCAGAACTACTCTATCCACGATCTGGAGTTAGCAGTAGTGGTCATCGCCTTGAAGGTTTGGCGACATTACTTGATGGGAGAGTATTTTAGAGTCTACTCGGATCATAAGACTCATAGGTATATCTTTTCACAGAAGGACCTGAACCTGATATAGTGATATTGGTTTCAGTTCTTCCAGGACATTGACTTTGAGATAGTACATACTCTTGTGAAGGGGAATTTTGTAGCAGATGTACTCATCTAGATAATTGGTATACAACTGCTAGGTGACGGGACAGAGTAGTTGGATGATTTGCAAAAATCCATTGTGGATCGATATGGAGCATCTTTTCATCAGTATCTTATAGTCACTCCCCCACTTCTTCAGTGAGTCAGGTAAGTGCAGTGTAGGGACACTGATTGCAAGGCTCGACGTACTCAGATATCCACAAGGCAAGCATATGATAAATTTTATGAATGTGGGGAGCACATCATCCTCTTTAGGGGACAGACAATGGTACCAGGGTCGCTTTCGGAGAAAGAGATGAGGGAGTTCCGTACATCCCCTATAGAGGTACATCCTGAAGTATTGAAGACGTACTAGGATCACTGATGACTGCACTGGTGGTATAAAATGATGAAATCTGTAGTCGAGCTTGTCTCTCGGTGCCTCACTTGTTAGCAAGTAATGACAAATAATTAGGTACCAGTAGGATTCGTTCAGCCTCTAGAGGTCCCAGAGTGATATTGGGATGGGATATCCATGTAATTTGTGATGGGACTACCATGTACATCCAGGGTTCAGGATTCTATCTAGGTGATCGTCGAGCGACTCACCATGTCGGCCCACTTTCTAATGATTAGAGAGCATGATTCAGTAAATAGACTGGGATTCCTCTAGGTGCAGGAGATTGTGTGGCTACATAAAGTACCCTCGCCGATTTTCTTTGATCGTGATACAAGTTTTACTTCATGGCTATTGATGAGGTTGCAGGAGGTTTCAGGACGTAGCTTTGTTTGAGAACCACCTTCCATACTCAGACAAATGGCCAGACTGAGCAGACTATTCAGACCCTCGAATACATGCTTCAAGCTTGCATCCTCAACTTCGGTCATAGATAGGAGGGTCACTTTCCTTTGGTGGATTTTTCATATGACAAGAGCTAACACTCCACCTTTGGGATGGTACCTTTTTAGGCTTTGTACGGGACACCTTAAAGATCATAATTTTATTGGGCTGACCCAGGGGAGTTAGTAATCATGGGACCAAAGATCGTATGGACTACCACAGAGAATGTGAATATTATCCAGGAGTGGATGGAGACTGCATAGAGCAGGCAGAATTCTTATGCCAACATGAAACGGAGACCTCTGGAGTTTGAGGATGGAAGCCACGTCTTTCTATGGGTCTCACCTCGATGAGGTTTTTGTAGATTTGGTCGGGGCGGAAAAATATCTCTGAGGTGTATTGGACCCTTCCATGTCCTCATCAGAGTTGGAGAGGTGGATTACCACAAAACACTTCCCCCTTAGTTGCACCAGGTGCACACTGTCTTCCATGTATCCCCGATGAGGAGATACCTGCATGACCCTTCCCACATCATCAACCATAGCGGGATAGATTTCGATGATGGAGAGACATATATGGAGGTTCAAGTAGAGATTGAGGATCAACAGAAGCAGGTTCTTCATGGGTGGTTGATTCCTCTGGTGCGCATTTGTTGGCATCACGGGAACCTCCAAAAGAGCACATGAGGGCAGGAGCCTCAAATTCATGCTCAATACCCCCACATGTTTCCAAGTTTCGGATGTTTATTTTTTTTATGAAAATACCTAAGGATGGGATAATGTAAAGACTGGAAATTTCCAATTAAATTTTTTAATTATATGAGAATATTACAAGTTTGCAAAAATTTATGGTGCGTGATTCCACGTCCTGGTGTTCCTGGAATGAATTTCTAATCTTTTTTTCACGTACATTCAGTAAATGTACGAGCAGATTCTGTAACTTTTAAACTGGTGCTCGGAATTTAATTCGGAATGCACCAATGAACTTGCAGCACCAGACATCACGTAAGGAGACCTTCACCTCGACTGTAGTAGATTGAGGGTGAATGATAGATTTTCTGTTTTTCGTGGAAATGAAAAATAAAAAAAAGTAAACATCTATTTTATTTTTTGTTGAAACCTCCCATGTGAATGTTGAAGAGGTGGGGACCACTAGAACGAAAACCCACATTTTGAATTCCTAAATGTGGGGGCCACCCAAAACCTCTTAATGGGGGTGACCCCTATAACTCCCCCATTAATGAAGAGTTAATTGATGGACTTCCTCCAAATTTATTATGATAGCTTGGTATAATTAATTATGCCAACAATTAACTATTCTAAAATAAATTAAATTTATAGAATTAATTTAATAAGTTGCCACCTCTCATTTTTTCGGGTAGGATATTTTTTGGAATTGGGAGAAGCTTCAGAGATCTTGGAGAAATTCATCTGCAATAATGAAATTCTCCTCTGAACTAAGAACTCCACCTCCATCAAATAACATTCTTCAGAGACAATAAAGAGTATGACTCAGGATCCCATCTTCAAGAAGCATGTTGCGGAGGTGACGAGTGTTGGAAACCTCTTCACATTCACCGTTTTCACCTCGTGACACGTCAATGAACCTTTGAGGTAGGGTAAGATGTTTTAAATACTTACCTTAACCATTCTTGATGTTCTTTGTGATTCAATGATTGTGAACCGTTTGCTGTCGCTCTAACACGGAGGGTGTGGGCCAAAAAAACATGGCCCAAACTCTCCACAATACATTGTGGGTTTTGATGAAATATTTGCAACAGGGGAAGACCATAATCGAGCCAACCTCCAGCGAATGTGCGACGTGAGACCACGTCGTACGGAGAGGTCGTCTGGCCCTCCGGCTAGCCTCAACAGACCGCCACACCGCCCCATGGCACCATGCCACACCACGACCGCCCCCTATATTTATGGACAACCCGTCTCCCTGTAGTCTCCTCCTCGATGCCGCATCCAAATGCCTCGCCGCACGGCGTCTGCCCCGCAATACCCTACTGCACCTCAGTCACCCCACCGCACCGCGGTCGCCCCACCACACCGCGTCCACCCCACCCCACGGGCATCCCAGGTCGGGCCACACCTTGGGCCAGGCCGTAACCAGCAGGTCTAGCCAGGTTGACCAAATCTGGGTCGGCCTAGGCAGGGTCAGTCCGACTAGGTCGAACCTGACCCAGACTAGTTTTGACCCTATACATTCTTTTGGCCTTAACATTGGCACCAGGCATCCGTTTGATAAACCGTCTGCTGAGATGGAAACCATGGAGCAAGAAGGTCTCTATAGTATAACACACTGAAGATTTGGATAATGTTGGGGTATGTTAAGGTTAGATCAAGCACAAGTACAACCAGGCCCTCGATCCTAAAAGGCTAATAACATAGAGGCAGGGTGTCTGATTGATGCATCGTCTATTGCTTTGAGACCCCTATGAGGTGGCAGTCCTTTGGGATACTTCTTCTTGCGAATTTTTGGCCATTGGAGTATCAAACAGTTTATTGAGGAGCGGAACCTCCCAAAGAAAAGCGAGCTTAGTGCATGAACCTTGTAGCTAGCTGTGATGATGTACTAGGATCATGTGTGGGTTTGATGACGTATAAACCTTGTACTAATATCCTGTGTGGTTTTGATGATGTACATAATATGTTCAAGGATCCTATGGGGGTGTAACAATGTACTGATGATGTATTAGGATCCTGTGGGGGTCTGACGATGTGCTAACGGTGTACTAGGATCCTGTGTGGGTCTGACGACATACTGACGATGTACGTTGATTTTGTGTGGGTCTAACGACATAATGACGGTGTACTAGGATCCTATGTGCAACAGATGACGTACTGACGGTGTACTAGGATCCTGTGTGGGTTTTACGACATACTGACTATGTACTAGGATCATGTGTGCGTTTGAATATGTACTAACGAAGTACTAAGATTCTGTGTGGGTCTGACGATGAACTATGATCCTATGTGGGTTTGATGATGATTTAAGATCATCGTGGGTCTGCCTATTGAGAGAGTAAGATGAATTAGTAATTATATCTAATCATCTCTACTACAATACCTATGTTATACCTTGTGTGAGCTGAGTTTGTACGTTTGTGGTACTTTCATTTGTGTTAATACCATAGTGGTGTTCTTCTTTACGTCATACATGTGTGGTAGTTAGCATTGTGGTATTCTTTCCTTTGTGGAATAGTTTAACTTTCAGATTTTGGGTTGGGCATAGTGTTTCCTCATGATTGAGATGGGTATACATGATAACATAGGTATTTTTATGGGCATATACCTATGTAGGGTCTTCAATTGATTTCATGCATTCTGGTTTATCCATTTTAGATTTTGTGAGACCCTGAGGGTCTTGGGGTCCCAGCTGAGTAATGTTATACTCACCCCTGCATGGGCCATGCCCGTACCTTGTTGTGTTTGGTGCAGACGATGGACAACGCTGATCAATCATGGGGGTACCGGGACTAGACGGTGCCCGTAGGTAGACCATACGGTGTGTAGGTATGTAGAGGAGACTGGCAGACCTGGAGTGCTAAGGAGGTGATCTATACCAACTCATCACGTAGGAACCTTAGAGAATGACCCAGTAGTTGTATTTATCTTTTTTTAGTTGTATTGTATTGTAGTTTCACTTGTACCTTTACTATTAGGCTTGTATTCCTTCCCCTCTTACATTCAACACTTTTTTTATATACAGTTTACTAGTGTTTGTATATTACTGTGTTCTTGGTTTCATGTTTTTATAGGGAATAAAGGAAATTCCTTTCCAGTTTTAGGGAATATTCCTTTTTGAGCTAGTCGCCATCCCTTAACCTATGGAATACAGTATTGGGGTAGTCACGACACGGGCCCCCTGGGAGGGGTCATGAAATTTATTATTTAAAATGCATAACAACCTGAAGAAAATCCAATATGAAAGAAAAAATATTTTTTGTGATTGTGTTGCTTTGCGGTATGAAACTTGTGGAATCAATCTATTAATAAAAAACTGAATTAGTCTTTTTAATTCTAGAAGGTTCTAATTTTTTGTATTTTTCTTATAAATATAGTCTAAGCAGCTCGTTTTTTGTCTGTTCTTTTCTCTCATGTGAGAGAATTTTTGAGAACCAATAATGGAAATATAGCATCAATTTAACATTTTTTAGGCCTAGATTTGATCTATGAATAATTTGAGAAGATGACCTATGATTATGTTGGCCCTGTTCTTTTTGAAGAACTTCGTTTGATGAAGCAACCAAGAATTTATAAGGTGGAAACAGTTGTTCCACTATTTATCATATACAATGCTTCATGAATAAGAAGGATATTTGTGTATGATGTCTTGTGTATTTGGTATAGCTGGAATAATTACATGCATAGTTAAATAATTCATATATATTTCCTAAAGGTGTATTTTAAACTACGAATAAAAAAATTTCAATTAATGTGCACAGATTCTTTAATACATAAGTATAACTGGAATTGTGAAATTTACACATGTTGTAAGATTAATGTGAGGATGTTTGTGCTTGTTTGATTAAATGTTTACAATAAAATGACATAGTATGGAAAATTTATAGTGTGATTACTTGTGTGAAAATATTAATATGTTTTTCTTTAGATGTCTTAAGTGAAAATTAAACTTATATTCATTTGGAATTTTCTAAGATAGATCAAATGATCTTACTAAGTAGGTCACACAATATATTTGTATTCATTATAGTGTAAGCATTGTATAATTGGATAAAGAATATCAAAAAATTACACAGTGTTGTGAATTTCTAATTTCACAAATAATATAGATAAATATATTGGTCAATTAAATGCAGTAAATATAATCTGGTGATGATGAAAACAACCTGAATGAAGAACAGACAATTTCAATGGGTGTAATATCCTGAGTAGATCTGAAGCAATTTTTTTCGTAATGTAAGAAGAATAAAAATATCAGTTTTTTTATATATCCTCAATTTTTCAGTATATTATTATAATAAGTTCAATTAAAATTGTTATCTTCTTAAATTTAAGTTAGTATACTCAATCTACTAGCATGCAGTGTTGTTCATTATATTCAGTAGCGGCCAAGGTATTTCAGTTGAGGTGAGAAAGTGAAGAGTTAGAATAATTTTAGTGGATAAAATAGGAGGATCATTTTTATTTATAGTGGAAGTTGAAGTATTTCAGTGAAGAATAAAATGTAAAATCAGTTTAATTTTAGTGGATCGAAGAGGAGAATCATTTTTGTCTTGTAGTGGCATATTGAAGTTATATTGATCCTTCTTATTGTTTCATGTAATGTATTAGTGAAAAAAATGATAAGATAATAATGTAACGAACATTTATTGGATGAATGTATAATTTGGGAAATGGTTCATACCCTACCCACAATGGTTTTAGGGTGATACCTGTCAACCCTCTTATAATTGGTGATTCCTTCTTAGTAGAGAATATGTGTCCTCGGTCACCCCAAATACAGAAAGGATGTAGTCACTCACATTGAAATAGGACCTTGTAAGAATACTGTTTACTGTTCTTCATTTACTTTATATCTTGCATGTGGTATATTTTTTTTTGAAAAAATTAATGATTCATTAGAAAGTGATGTGGTTGAAATTAAAACGGTGTATGTTAAAAGAAATTAAAATTGGTAAAAATTGGTGTATATTGATTCAACCTTCACTTTAGTGTACTTTTATGATCCCCTTGACACTTCGTAAACATTATATCAGGTTTAAGAGCACTAAAATACAATATATCTTACAATTAATCCACTAAACAATTTAAATTCAATTGATTCTACAAAATCACATGAGTATAACATAGAAATAATTATCTTATGGGTTTTAAAAAATTTACAATTATAATGTATTAAATGCTTAAACAAATCTTTATAAAATTGAGATTGATTACAAAATATACCATCATTTATTTGAAAATTTAGATTTCCATGAAATAATATTAGTTATCTCGTAAGACTCATATCAAACTCACTTTCAATAAAATTTGAATACTATTTTAAAAATAAATCATTTGATGATCTAAAAATAATAACAACAACCTAAATTTGAATAATTAAAATATCATTTTAAATAAATTTAATAAATAATGTATGATAAAAATTACCCTTAGAAAAATAAATTTTCAAAAAAAATATTTATATCATTCCATGATAAAGGTTATTGATTAAGACCTTATGTTACATCCCCAATCCAGGATACACAAAATGGGTGCTTCGAGCCTGGTCGACACATGACTTGTAAAATGCCACCCCAGAGGTAAGAGGCTACCATCTATCGGTGAGGGTCTAATAAATTACATGGGGGACTATATCATCTTTTTGATAGTAATCTATAATAGATAATAGAATAATTAAAGGATCAATTGATAGTAAACCAGAACATGCCTTACCAATCATTTCCCAAGTAGGGTAAAAACCACAACCAAATGATAAATATGCAATGTATGATAACAGTGCCAAAAGTGATGGAAACCAAAATTGAAGACTAATAAGAGAATCCAAAAATGGGCCATGGTTTCCATTATATATCCCTCATACATTATCATATCATTCCCAACACAACCCTCTATTATGGGCCCTCTGATCATGTCCATACCTATAATAATGAAGCCTTTTTGGGTACCCAATGGCATCCCGATAAGGGTGTGAGTACATATAAGTTGGACACCACCAACGGTTCCTACAAAATATGTTGTTTAAACTGAAACTCAAAAATGTACTAAATTAAAAAGATAATAAAACAAAATAAAAACCTGGTTATGTTAGTTGAAAATATTCACATAAACATTTTCTTCATTAGGTCTAAGGATTAGGCATTTACGTCATTTAAATTGTTTCCTAAGTCGGTCAACCTCTATGCATAATGGAATAAGTCAAGATCCTAATATAAAAAGGGATAAATGTTTCACAACCAATTACATCACACTTACCATGGATCCACAGTCTTAAAAGTCTCATCAAATTCATCTGTTATGGGCATAGAGCCTCAGTCAACTTCACTAACACATGCATTATAGTTTTGGGGTTTAGAGCATTAGTCTAACATGGTCTATGGGAATAGATCCTAATGTTGGACACCCTAAAACTACCAGGAATGTGCACATGCTTATTTATCCATTTACCACTTATAAAATATCACAAACCATACACAACAAATTTACAAAACATTTACAATTCACATTTCATATAACATATGAATCATCATCAATCCATAACCGATTATCACATTTACCATTTACTTAACATATACCATTTATCTCATTCAATTTTTCATACCTTATACCATTTATCATTATAAAAAATTCCCATATATTATCCCATTTGAAATGTTCAACAATTTATATTATATAATTCATTTATTCATTTCTAATACAAATTCATAATCCATTTGACACATTCACATTAATTCATTTAACACATTTTTTGACATCATTCCAACCATTCCAAATTCCATTGAAAACATCTCGACACAGCTACCATTGGTGAATATTTATGTATTATAATTACATGTCAACATATTTATCATGGTCTCCATTCAACACAAATCAACTTAATGCTTTACATTACAATTTTATGTGTTCGGGATGGGGATTCAGACCATGGGTGGTCCTACTGCCACTCTAGAAAACCATGATGCATCCAACATGGATCATAAGGTGTTCAATAGATCATTTGATCAATAAATATTTAATTTCTCACTATGGGTATCAAAAGAATGATAATAAGGATCCCATAGCATAACGAAAAAAACAAAAATCTGCATTAATACTATAGGAAATAAATTGTAGACCACCTACCTCAATTTTGACGATGCACACTTTCTTAACCTCGACCTTTTACAGGCATTGAGACACCCTTCAAATCCTCAACAAATGATCCAATGAAAAAAATAGGAGATCAGGTCTCTAGAATGAAAATCGAAAAAAATACAATACTTAATCTTTAAAAGATAACAAAAAGAAGTGTTAGACTCACTGAGTGCTTTGATCTTCACCCAATGGCACTCCAAACGTCATAGAAACAAAGGATATCAGTCAAATGAAAGGATTGGTCATTTTTGTTTATCACTGGGGTTTATAGAGAATAAATTATGGAAGAAATTGGGTATAACACTTAAAATAGAAAATGAAAAATGGTAAGAATCCTCTTTTAATGGGGTGTAAGGTTTGGCCTCCTGATTTTTCAAAATACGCATCAACTGCACACTTGCATATCCAAGAGTGGTCCAAGTTGCAGGGTTACCTGGGAGATTCCACACATTTTGAAAAAACCGTGCACCAACTATGTGGAATTCCACTGTCAAAATCTATATAGTTTGGCCTCTCCCCTTGCATAACACTCATCGTCTTGGATTTCATAGTTTAGGCACATAGTTAAAAGAAACTATGCACTAATCGTGCAAAAAGAGCAGGGTGGCCCTATTTCCCTTTATTTCATGTCCCAAACACCCAAACCACTATTTATATTACTAATAAAATCAATAAACCTTTCATTAGATAATTTTTAGGGATTCAATCCAAAAATTTAAATTAGAATGTACCTCTATAATTTCTTGGATATTACATCAAATCCACTTTATAGTGGCTCAACCTCAATATTTACTTCCACAAATCATTATGAATTTGAAGAAAAGAGATTTGGCCACTAGGACACCATATCTATCTATCTCTCCCATATTTAATCTTGAACATTACAATTCTAACACAAAACTCAGACAAATGGTTCAATCATTCCCTGCATTATTTTATCACTAATATCCATAATATGAACCAGATACTCTTCAAAGGATACATTAGCCTTAAGCTCAACATCGTCAATGTCAATCACAAAATATGGGTTAGGGTCATACCATTGATATTGTGACACATAAAAAATAGCATCAATACCAATGTACCATTGTGGAATATCCAATCAATATGCTATAAGTATGATCCTCTCTAATGTAATAAATGGCCTCACAACCCCAAGGACTAACATTCCCTATTTATGAATTCGATTGTGACCCAACCTTGGAGACACCTAAAGAAATAATGAAAAACCCACCATAAACTGAAAATTTCATTGATGTTGAATATCATGAAAATGATTTCTACTATAAGATGTAGTCATACCCTTCTTAATTAATTTAACCTACTATGATGTTTCCCGCACAGGACTCGGTACCAACCACTCTAATTACCTATCCTCTAACAAACACAAAGGATATCTACATGGTATAACATAGAGTGCCTCAAACGATTCCATATGAATTATATCCCGGTAATTATTATTATAAGAAAACATAACCAATTGAAAATTCATTTTCACTACCCACTATATTCTAGGACACAATACCTCAACATGTCCTCTTGTACTTGAATAATTTTCTCCAATTTCCCATCCATCTACGTGTGAAAACCCATACTGAAAAACACCCGATTACCAAGAACCCTATTTTATACTTTCCAAAAGCATGATTTGAAATGTGGATCACAATCCAAAACTATACTCTGTAGTACCCCATGTTACCATACTACCTCTCGAATATAGAACTCTCCTAAATGATCCACTATAAGAAGTTTTTCAAATCAACAAGAAAGGAGAAACCTTAGTCAATGTATATATTACTGCCTAGATTACAGCATTTTTAGAATGTGTCCTTGAGGGATCCACCATGAAAACCATCATGAATTAATTCCATTTCCATTTTTGAATGGGAAATTACTTCAAGAAAATACTCAGATGATGATTCTCAAACATCATATGTTGGCAGGTGAGTTATCCTTCCATGAAACCGGTGACCCCATTCTTCATCCCAGTCCACCAATACTGTCTATGAATATCATGATACACATTGGTCAAAACAATATTTACGTCCCACATAAATGCATGAAACTCACACGTCAACTCTTCTCGCATACACATTGGCACAATAACAAAAAAACAAACACAAATGATCGCATAATCCATAATGGTCCAATGAGAAAGTGAATCCACACCTTTAAGACCTTCTCTAATAGTAAAAATGTCTTGATCCTCTTGTTGCCTCTCCCTAATATAGCTCAAATTCATGGAATAAATTGTTATGGATCTGAGGGGAATCCTTCCTTGGAAATCATGAACCTCTAGATACATCTCAATAAACAACACCATCATTAACCACTCAAAGCTAGATTCCTATGCTTCCAGATTTTGAGTCTTCTAACTCAAATCATCTACAACACTACTCCCTTTCTTTGTCGTATAAATCAACTCAATATCAAATTCTTTCATATACTCTTCCCATGTTCATTATCAAAAATTCCACTCATGCTGAGATAATATGTACTTAATGATTTTTTGATTGGTATACCTGGTAATCCTCTCCCCTAATAAGTAGTGCAACTAACACTTTAAAGCATAAACCATCATTGATATCTTGAGTACATGAGTTGGGTAATTTCATTCATTATTTCTCAACTATTGAGACCCATACAACATTACTCGATCATCCTACATCAACACAACCACAATCCCAATATTGGATACATCACAAAACAAGGAATACACTTTACGTGGAATGGGTATGGTTAGAATAGATTGAGTTTTTAACCACTTATTAAACTCTTGGAATGTATCCTCACATGACCCAAACCATTATAACTTTATGACCATCTTTCATTAGCCAAAAGTTGGTTCATTAAAATGAGAAAATTATTTAATAAATATGTGGTAATAGTCATCTAAAACCATAAAAAATTGGATATAAGAATCATTATGGGGATGATCCCAAGAAAAAACTTCCTACACTTTCTTCAGGTCCACTGACACACCTACCTTTGAGATGATGTAACCTAATAAATTCTCTCTATCGATTTATAAATTTCAATTTGATATATTAGAATATGACCCATGGTATATCAATGTACTCAAGATGGTGTGATGATATTTTACAAGATCATAATCAGTCGTAATGTACACCAAGATGTCAATGAAAAAATAACAACAAACTAATCTTGGTTATGGTGACAGATTTGATTCATTTGGTCTATAAACATTGTCAGTTCATTGGTCAGCCCAAAAAACATCACAACAAACTCATATAATCCCCACATACTCCAGAAGGCAGTCAATGGTACATCATATGTTCGAGAACATAGAAAATAATAAACTAATCTCATATCAATATTAGAGAACATTGAAGTAACCCTTAGCTGGATAAAGAGATCATCTATTCAAGGAAGAGTGTATCGGTTCTTAACCACCATCTGAGTCATCTTTTTATAATCGATGCACAATCGGAATGATCCATTATCCTTATTGGAAAATAGAACTAAATATCCCCAAGTGAATTTCCTAGAAAAAATAACACATTTATTCTCTAACACCTCCAACTGAGCTTTGAACTCATAGAGTTTTACATGTTCCATTCTATATGGAAGAATGGAAACTGGTTCTACTACTGATAGATACTCTGTCGAAAACTAAACAACTATCTCAGGTGGTTTCCCTTAGAATTCCATTAAAAAAACATCCTAAACCCGATCAAACAAATGAATAATGATGAGATACTCTAATCCACCATCATCAAGCACAACACATGCCACTTGGGCTGTGAGTTTAGCCAACTGTTAAAAAACTATCCCTACATATCTTTCGTGCACATCCCATTCAGCACGATGGACATACGTTTCTCTCTAAGGGATGTGAACATTACCATAAGATGGTAATGGTAAATACGAGAATGTTATAATAATATCATATTCATTCCCATGATTATTTCATAACCTAACATCTCAAGAAAAAAAGTCCCATAGAAAATGGTACCCACCAATATCAAGGGAACACCCCTTACATTTCCTGATATCATTTTCTCGCACCCCTTACATTGTATCAATCGACATGAACCCACAAATTAGTTTAACTGAAGAACCAAAAAACCCAAAAAATTAGTAGATATAAAATTTTCATATATATAATTTCAAATAAATCACTAGAATGTGTAGAAACCACAATAATAGTAATTCGAATAGTTGATGTTCTAGCCTTGGCACCTCCAGATGAAGAATGAACAACCTGAAACTGACCTACCCTTCTACCATGGACCATGATCTGAATTCTAGGTGTTGCACTGCCCTTCTGGTATGGACACTCTCTTCCTGGAGTACTACACCCACCAACATTTTTAGTACAACAAGTAGAGCTCCAACTTGTTGCTTGATATTAGTAAACGGAACCCTGAACTACACTCGGTGTCATTCTCAGTCCTCTATCTGTGCCCAGATATTGAAGGATTCTACAGAACCTATGCATATGACGCATTATACCACATCTTGGAACACAATTGGTGGTCAGGAGAATGTCCCAAACATGTGTTTCAACCTACCACAATGATATAAAAACAATTTTTCACCACCCGGAGAGGTTGATCATATCCTCTAACTAATTTATATGATATCACCCTAGTGAGAATTTCTAAAATGACACTTACTTCACACAAAACTCACAACACTATTTAGTCTAACTCAATCCACAAACCCACCACCTATGTAATCCCTTATATTCCCTTCTGAAAAGAATATCTCAGTCCACCACTTCTACAAAACTCTTTATAAGGATTATGTTCCAATGTGACTTAATCAGATTATAGTTCCGCCCTGAAAATGTGTTGTCAAAGCGACCTCATCCCTTTCCAATTATGGGACATAGCAATACAAGTCCATGAATCAGACCACATAATCCATCACCAACATAGTTCCTTATTTTAGACTTATAAACTATGAATCATTTTCCTCCCTCAAGGTCTCCAGATAAATGTATTCTAGAAACTTTTTATGGTTTCCCTTCCACATCATACCATCATCCTATTGTTTATGAACCAAGATGTCGCACCAGCACATTGTTGGTCCCCAAAACATATAGGCTACAAACTTCACTCTCTTCTCATGATGATTCTATAAGTGATCCAGAATAACTTGGATAATCTCTAACCATTACTCTACATACCTGGGTCCACCCTCTCCAACAAACATGGTAGGGTGACGCAACAGAAACACAATTTTTAGATCAAACATACTAGGAATAACCAATCCTAGTTCCCTTTACATCATCTAGATAAAACGAATGAAGTTGTCACAGAACTGCTCCTCTTCAATTTTTGGTGACTGAATAATATTCTTTCTTCATAATTAGTGGAGAGCCCTCAACAATATCCTCATGTCACCCAACCAGAACACATCATCATGGTCTAATTTTTCTAAAATTCCAACAAAATTATTAAAACACATAACACAATACTTTCACAGTTTACACAAATAAGGATATTCGATACCACAAACAACCCATTTCACAGACAATATCCCCACTGATACTGTCACGCCTAGAACACTGTCTTCAACCATCCCTAACATGGCTCATTGTCAACATTATTGAAACCAACTTACATAGTCAATTGTCCTTCCTTAGACACCCATTTTAAACCATTTACTCTTTCACAATGCATATATTTATCTTTTAGGCCACAAAATATATTTCTATTTGCTAATAACACATTTATAGGGGTAAGTGTGAACCAAATATGAATTCAACTGGTTATAAAACAAACTATGAAAACCCAACAACGAAACCATAGTAAGAATCCCTCCCATTGAAAATTCCAAATATCAAAGGATTCTAATGAATTTAAATTTAAATTTTTTAAAAATTAAAAGGGACTACTCATTATATGAGCAAGCTCGTGTCACAGATGCAGCATCATCCACATCCCGACCAACCATCACTGTCATCAACGTCAAATCCAAACTAGTCCTCACCACCCCAAGATGATTCACAAAACACCAACTAAAATCTCCTTATGATCATCAACACCATTATCACTAGAGAAAAATTGCACCATATTCGACTAGGATACCACAAAGAATTTAAATGATAACCATAATGAAATCCTAAAAAATAGAACCACATAATCGACCTCCTTGAGCAGCCTAAAAATTCTGCCATCATCACTTGCCCCAATCCATAGAAACGTTAGGAAAAGAATTCATGGAAACCATCCATCTCCATGAGATAAAGCTCCCAAAATCTGGGAATAAAAATTTCATAGTATATTCAAGCAAACGAAGAAGAAAAATTAAGGAAGAACCTATCCAGACAGCATTCTGTTGATGCTAACCTTTACTGCTACCATCTTTGTCAATATACAAGCTCTACCCAAAACTGAAACCACATTACCATACAACTCTAACATCATACCCACAACATAAGAACAAAATATAACTCCTTAAAAATTAATCAATATTATAAAACCCAAAACTATCAAGGGTGATATAGAATAAATAATATTGGTGTAACACCCCAATATTATATAGTACGTTATTTTTTCAAAATAATCTAATAACATTCAATACACGCAACACTGAGTTCTATCGCACCACGACTTACCTAAATAGTCGTTAAAATGCGATGATGAATAGTATTGACTAACGTTTGAACTTTATATACACCTTATATTTTTAGAATCAATATTAGGAGTTTCTTAAACATAATGTGAGAAAATTTCATTTTTTTCAGATAAAAGAAGTATTTTTGAAAAATTGAAATTTTTCTGCCTTTTAATGACCAACCTTTTTTTAAACCAATATTTGATAATTTTATATATTCAATTTCATAAAATAAAATTCTTCTTTAGCATCAGTACATAATAGTTTAGTCTCAATAAATTTTTGGTGTTTTTCGGTTAACATTCATATTTGGTGAATTGTGAAAAATACTATACGTTAACAGGAAAAAACATTTTTAATCAAAATAATTAATAATAATAAATTATAAATATTAATGGTTTTTAATTATAAATATATTAAATTGGTTCCATTTAATCCAATTATAGTGATTTTAATTAATTTAACTTTGAAATTGGACATAAACAATTATCAATCTTTTAATAGTTAATAGTTCTTGAAAATACGTTTTTGGTTTCGACAACATGAATTAATTTTAAATTAAAAAAAATTATATTTATATGTTTTTAATTTGGAAAAATAAGAATTTATTTCTGGATTATTAGTATCTAAATTGTCTTAGGGTTCAATTTTGGAATTTTTCTGATAACTTTCATATTTTGATCAATAGTCAAAATTACGAAATTTTAATTAAAAACAATTTTTGATTCGAAATAATTAATAGTGATAGATTATTCATTTGAGTGATTATAAAGTATAATTAGATTATATTCTTAACATTGAATACAATGTTGGTCATTGGACATAAATTAACATTTAAATTGGACATAATCAAGTGTCAATCTTTTGATAGTTTTTATTTCTTAAAAACACAATTTTTGTTTTGACAAAATGAATTAATTTTAAATTAATTACTACCACTTCTGTTTTTTGAATATAGAAAAATGTATTCCATATTTATAATCATGAGTTCCAAATTAAGTAAATATATATCTCTTATTTTTAGACGTTTTGAATAATTACTTCGGTAAATATTTTATTTACCATTGTTAAAGCGTAAATCTAGTAAAAAATGGTAAAAAATAAAATTATAATAATTGTAAATGACACCAAAACGTATCTTAAAACTATTGGATGATACATTTACGACCATGGAAATCATTGGGTGGATTTTGGGACCCCATAGATCCACTTGTGTTTGATAAGGAGTGCTTATATTAATTAAGTTAAATTAAATACAAAAATGACATCGACATATATCTTTTAGAAAAACAAATTTTACATAGGGTTATATATGTTATGTTTTGGAATATAAATATTAATTATAAAGATAACACTATTTCCTACATAATTTTATTTTATTTATAATATTTAGATATTGAATAATTAAATTTATTTATGACACAATGATGATGGATTATTTTATTTATTAAGGAAAGAATCAAATAATTGGTATTATAAATGTCAAAATAATTATAATATAATGGTTTTGAGCCCAAACATGAATTTAATTGGTTAATATGACATTTTATTATTGATTAAATGAATTGGGTTAGAATTAATAAAGTTATTAAGAATTTATCAAAAATCAATTATTAAATAGTGAAAAAATTCACAGGAATGAGTTTTTAAAACAAATATTATATTATTAATTGATATAATATTACAAAAAATATAAGGTTCGGCCAAAGGACTTATGTGGTGATTGGTATGTCATTAATGAACCACTTGGGGTTCTATTGGCACTTTATAGTATGTTTATTAACCAGATAATATAAAAATACAAAGAGACATGATAAATGTCAAACTAATTAACTAAGAGTTAAATTTAAAGGATAAGGTTAATATAGTGACCTAAACCTATCTAAAACCTATTAGGTGAGTGATATAGACCCTTAACCACCTTATCCTTAATCTAAGTCACTTTGGAGACATTACAAACCGAATATGAATTTATTCTAAAATAATATTTTATGTTTTTCCAAAGGTTCCCCTCACACCTCAAATAAAAGGGAACTCCCCCTTCTATCATATTCATACCTTAAAAGCCACTTTTTTTGGCCAACCCCTACCATAATATCCTCCAAAATTCTCTCACTTCAACATATATGCCATAGTTTGATCAGAAAGCCAACCTAAGGAGCCATTTTGATCAAATAAAAAGGATGAACCTGAAGAAGTGGAGATTAACCTACCCTCAACCAAGGAAAATTACAAGGTAAGGGTTAATTTTAGAATCTATTTATTATCCATAGTTGTTTTTACGTAATTATCTTCTGGGACCTCTTTATCATCCACGTCCATTTTTCTTAAAAATGTATTCAAAAAAATTACTATTTACTGGACACTGGGTTAAAGTAATTTATACCTCTATGTGTTTTGAAATGAATCGTTATGTCATCCTCCAAACAAGGTACCTTTTTACCATTTAAATATATTTAAGGTAAGATTTCTTTTTTAATATATATGGAAAGTGCGGTTATTTATAGCCATTATAACATCATAAAATCATCCCTTAAAAGGTTATAAGAATATTTTCAAATTAAATGTTTTTTTTAAAATTATGTTTCTCTTAAATGATTTCATAATAGAAATAGGTATTTAACTAAAAGGGTTTTGATTTCATCTATTTCAACATCCTTTTATGGATCTTTAGTTTATTTTTTGTTGATTTATTATGATACAAGACTTACATAGTATATTGAAGGTTTTGTGATATGTTTGACTATGGATGTGCTATTTTTATACCACTCATGGTTTATAGTTAAGTTATTGGAATTTAGTATTATTGTTTTAATATTATTTTTTATGACATGTTTAATCCTTTTCATATGAGTAATGTATTGGACATAGAAAGTGATGAGTGGATCCTGCTATATCTCCTCGATGCATCTTTAGGTCTCATGAGAGAACTAAATGTGGAATTGGTCGAGGCCCTTTCCCAATTTGATATGTTGTTTTGGCCGATACCTTAATCATTTATAGCCGTCTTGGCTGAGCCCTTGACAAAATGTTTCAGAATGTCATGAATTATACATTTCCTCATTATGAAAATAATATTGACAGTTCATGTGGTCATTTGACTAGTAAAATACTCATGATTGTGTTTTATTATGGAATTATTTACTCAATTCATATTCCTGCCATAAAAGCATTAATGTTTATTATTCTTAAAGGAAAGTGGTTTTAAATATTCACCATGCTTAATATTTTTTGTTATCTCCTGCTGTATTTATTACCCTTACTGAGCATTTGAGCTCACCCCTTTCTTTTGTTTCATTTTCCCAGGATATTAAAAAGTTAGTTATGAGTGACTTGTAGGCATAATCTAAGAGGCTTGGATGTTTCTAATAGAATAAATTCATGTTGTATTTCTTTTCATGCTGTAATGTTGAACTTTTCTATGAATCTTGTTTCCAATATTAGTAATCTAATCGGTCTTTTGAGACACGATTTCCTTTTGATCATGCCAATGTTATGTAATAATGCACCGACTCTGGATTACTAGGTTCGGGGCATTATTGTTGGTATCAGAGAATGTTTAGTAAAACTTTTGAAGCCATATTTAGTTATACTATGATTAGATCACATATATCTAAGACGGACTTTGTGGATTATTATAGAAGAACATCCTTGAATTTGGTTTTGTAGAGATTTTGTGAGTTTTCCAAGCAATACATCTATGTCTAGATATGGGTAGGTAGAGGCGGATCTGGCACAGATGTACCTAGGGGTAAAACCCAAAAACACCACTTTGATCTAGACTCGAATGAGAACTGGTGCACGAAAACGGGCCTTGCTGCACTCTTGGTTATGACACTACCTAGGGATATGCTTAGGATAATTCTCATTTTCTTTAGAAACATTTATAAAGGGTTCAGGATTATATACATCCTCAAAGAAAACATTTTTATGATTATGGATTATTTCCATAAACTGTTCAATTTATGTTAAGTGTTTTACAAGTTTGGATTTATGTATTACGATTCATAAACTGACATAGTGTATTCCATTGTACATAAATGGGGCTCAGTAGAAGGAATGTGAACTCTAGCCATATGTAGGATCCAAATGGTAAGAAGGTTCATATCTTTCATGGTATTAAGAAATCATTTATAAGGTAAATTATCTCCCATGTATTCTCAATATATGAAGAAATAGTATCATGTGTTAAAAATATAAGTAACAAATTCTCTGAGTGCTATGGATTTGAAGGGAAGAAAGAGAAGAAAAGAATAGAAGAGAGAAATATGGATCAATTGAATAGGGAAAAGAATAATTTTCCCATATATGATAACTGTGGGAGGAAACAGACTTGAACTTCCTTGAAGCGAATGGGAGATTGTTATAAGTGTGGAGAAAAAGGACACCATTTACGTGACTGTAAAGGTAAGAAAAAGGTTTCAAATATACAATTCCTCATCTAAAAAAAGTTGCGACACTATGCAAACCAATGATAAAATCATCATAGTATACACCAAAAGATGCTAGTGGATAATAAACATGTTATGATACTACCACAGATGAGGAGGAATTATTAGAGTTCTTATGTTGTTATTAAATAATTATGTCATTTAAGTATGAATGTTGTACTGGTTATAATATTTATTTAGTGTATAAGGATTGTACTGCAGTACTATTTCATTAAGGACTTGAGATTGTGTGGAACCAAAGAATGTGACTCAATGGAAGGCTAAATTATTGGAAAATATTTTGTTGAGAGAAAGATAAACCACAATATGGTTCTGATACTGAGGTAGATATTTTGGAATAATACATGTTTGATTTGGATAAATTATATTGGATATTCTTGACTAACTTGACACTGATTAATGATTTTTATATTCCATAATTGTTTGAGTTTACAACATTTTTGGATAGATGGATTATATCCTGTATTCTATAATGAATAAGGGAACATGAATGTAATCAATAAGGTGTTATGGAAATTTAGGATGTTGCAGTGTTTTAAAAGAATACATGATGAAGGGTTCACTTGTTATAACATGGAAATAAGGATAATTATTGTTTTTAACCTCCCTAAAAAATTTTACAATGAGATTGGATAAAAGTATTTTGGATAAGTTTAGTTTTAGATTATTTTGTATTTTTATAAAAAGGAAAACCCTGAGGTCGGGCGGAAACCCATCGCGTCCGGAAGGCCCACGAGACTTGAACCCGCAACGGAATGGCGACAAGGGTGTATCACCTACCACTGACCCATGTGATGTCCTGGATTGAAAAATGTAGTTTGCTAATGGTATTGTAGATGAATTATAAATTCATTTTTTTGGAACCCTATACTAATAGGCTAAATATAATATATGTTTTAGTTCTATTATCTTTTAGAGTTAAAGATGAGTTTGAGGGAGAAATTTTTTAGAGGATGGAACCCTACTTGTGAAGTATATATATATATTTTTCTTCACTTATTATATGTAGAAATTAATTCTTAAACATTAGTTAAGGGATATTGAAACTAAAACATGATATCCTATTTCTATATGTTTTGTGGGACCAATGATATTTTAAATCATCATATATTGATCGCTTTGTGGCCCTCGATTCTACAATTGTTTGTGACTAATGAACTCATTCACTCCCTATAAATATTTATGTTTTCCCTCAAATTATGTGTCTCTAATTTCCACCAATGTTCTACTAATCGAGATAATAATTTGGTGGTGACTTTGTCAATCCCCTTTTCCTCTTATTAAGAGTAAATTTTGTTAACCCAATTTCCGATGTGGGTTTTCACACAAAGATATTTTATATTTTCAACCTTTTATTTTCAAAAAACAATATAAAATTTCAAGGATGCAATTTATTCAAGGAGAGAAGAATTTAACACCCAAATATTTCATAGTATGTTTTTTCTTCAAAGAAATCCATTAACTTCCACTACACGCAACACCGAGTTGAAGAACACCACGACTTACATAAATAGCCATTCAAAAGTAGTTATGAATAGTACTAACTAATATGTTTAACATTATATAATCCTTATAATTTTATAATAAATATTATGAGTTTCTTAGACATAATATAAGAACAAATTCATTTTTTTCAGATAAAAGAAATATTTTTCAAAAAAATACAATTTTACCGCCTTTTAATGGTGACCGTTTTTTAAATCCAATATTTTAAACTTTTATATATTCAATTTTACCAAATAAAATTATTCTTTAGAAACAGGACATACGAGTTTAGTTTCAATAATTTTTTGGTGCTTTTTGATAACGTTCATATTTAGGTGAATAGGGAAAATACTATATTTTAAATGAAAACAACATAATTAATCAAAATAATTTATAATGTTAAATTATACATTTTAATTTTTTGTAATTATAAATTTATTATATTTTTTCCATTTAATCTAAATCTTGTGATTTTATATAATTTTACATTGAAATTAGACATAAACAAGTATTAATCTTTTGATAGTTAATATTTCATAAAAATAAGCTTTTTGGTTTTGACAACATGAATTAATATTAAATTAATAAATGAAATTTCTATTATTTTAATTTGGTAAAATAGACTTCATTTTTTTATTCAGAGTATTTAAATTATCTTAGAGTGAAATTGTTGTGCTTTTCCGAAAACTATCATATTTTGATGAATAGTGAAAATTAATAAATTTTAATAAAAACCAATTTTTTTAATTGAAATAATTAATACTGAATAGTTATGAATTTGAGTGATTTTAAAGTATAATTAGATTATATTTTTACCATTTATTCCAATTTTAGTCATAGGACACAAATTTACATTTAAACTGGACAAAAGAAAGTGTCAATCTTTTGATAGTTATTAATTCTAAAAAACACGCTTTTTTGTTTTGACAAAGGGAATTAATTTTAAATTATTTTCTTCCACTTCTATGTTTTGAAGTTAGATAAATGGATTCAATATTTAAAATCTGTAGTTCTAAATTATGTTAATAGGAAACTTTTATTTTTAGACATTTTGAATAATTACTTCGGTAAATATTTTATTTATCATGGTTAAAGGGTAAATCCGGTAAATAAGGGTAAACAATAATTTTATACGAATATTAAATTAACCTAAAACTTATACTAACCCTATTGGATGATACATGTCCGACCATGGGCATCATTGGGTCTATTTTGGGTCCCTATGGAGCCACTTGTAAGTGATAATAACACTTTATATTAATTAAGTTAAAGTAAATACAAAAATTACATAAACATATATCTTTTTGCAAAAAAAAATTTACATAGGGTTATATTTGATATATTTTCAACTATAAAGATTCATTATAAATATAATAATATTCCCTAAATAATGGTATTTTATTTATAATTTTTAGACATTGAATAATTAAATATATTTATGACACAATAATGATGCAATATTTTTCTTATTAATGATAGAATCAAATAATTGATATTATAAATGTTGAAATAAATATAATTTGAAAGTTTTGTTTCCATAAACAAATTTTTTTGGTTAATATGACATGTTAGGTCTAATAAAATGAATTTTTTTCGAATTAATAAAATTATTAAGATTTTAACAGAAATCCATTATTAAATAGTTTCAAAATTGACAAAAAGGAGTTTTTAAAACAAATATTATATTATTAATTGATATAATATTCCTAAAAATTTAAGGATCAACCAAAGTATTTATATGATGATAGGTATGTCAATAATGAACAACTTGGTTTCTCTTGGTAGTTTATAGTATGTTTATTACCCAAATAATATTAAAATACAAAGAGACATGTGAAATGTCAAACTAATTAATTAAGAGTTAAAGCTAAATGATAAGGTTAATATAGTGACCCGAACCTATCTAAAAACTGTTGGGTTAGTGGATTTCGACCCATCCCCACCTTATCCTCAAAATAAGTTACTTTAGATCAATTATAAACTGAATATGAATTTATTATAAAATTATATTTAAAGCTTTTCCTAAAGTGCCCCTCACCCCTTTTATAAAAGGGCACTCCCCCTTCTCTAAAATCCATACCATTAAAGCCTATTAGTTCGGCTAAACCTTACCCAAATATCCTCTCAACTTCCCTCACTTCAACCTATTGAACTTATTTTGATCATAATTCCAACCTAAGGATCCATTTTGATCCAATCAAAAAGAAAGAATCCGAAGAAGAGGAGGTTAACCTACCCTCAACCAATGAAAAGTACAAGGTAAGGGTTAATTTCAAAATCTCTTTATAATACAAGGTTTTTTTAATGTAAGTATCTATTGGGACCTCTTTATTATTCACATCCATGTTTCATAAAAATGTATTTCATAACATTTTTAGTATTTACTAGACACTGGGTTAATGTCATTTATACCTCAATTTGTTTTGAAAGGAATCGTTCCTTCATTTTCCAAACAAGGTACTTTTTAACATTTTTTCCCAATTTAAGGTAATAAAGGATTTTTTTACTTATACGGTGGGTGTGGTTATTTTCCACCGTTATAACATCATCCAAGCATCCCTTACAAGATTATAAAAATATTTTTAAAATAAATTTTTTTATAATTATGTGTCTCTTAAATGATTTCAAAATAGAAAGTGGTATTTCTCTAAAAAGGGTTTTGATTTCATCGATGTCAACATCCTTTTATAGATCTTCCGTTTATTTGAAGTTTATTTGTAATGATACCAAACATCCATATTGTATTGAAGGGTTTTTGATATGTTTCACTATGGATGTGCTTTTTTTAAACCATTGATGGTTTATAGTTAAGGTATTGAAATTCGGTATTCTATTTTTAATACGAATGTTTATTATTTGTTTAAAACTTTTCATATGAGGAATGTATTGGAATTAGTAAGTGATGGGTGGAGCCCACTATAGCTCCTCGATGCATCGGTTGGTCTCATGAGAGGACTAGACATGGATTTCGCCGAGGCCATTTCCCAAATTGATATGTGGTTCTGTCCAAGGCCTTAATCATTTTTAGATTTCTTGGCTGAGGCCTTGACAAAATGTTCCAGAATGTCTGACATTATATATTTCCTCATTATATAAATAATATTGATGGTTCATGTGGTCATTTTACTAGTATAATACCCATGATTATGTTTTATTATGGTATTATTTACTCAGTTCATATTCCTTCCATAAAAGTATTCAGGATTATTATTGGTAATGGAATGTGGTTTGAATTATTCACCATACTTAATATTTATGTTATCTTACACTATATTTTTTACCCTTACTGAGTGTTTGAGCTCTCCCCTTTCTTATGATTCATTTTCGTAGGATATGAAGATGTAGTTATGAGTGACTTGCATGCACAATCTAGGAGGCTTGGATGTTTCTAATTGAATAAATTCATGTTGTATTTATTTAAAAGTTGTAATGATGAACTTATGTATGAATATTGTTTCTAATAATACTAAATTGATCGGTCATTCGAGACATGATTTCTTTGTGATCATTCCAATGTTATGTAATAATGCACCGACTCTAGGTAACTAGGGTCAGGGTGTTACAGTTGGACCCTAATACGAACCAGGGAAAAGAAGATAAAAATAAATGTGATGTGATAGGATGAAATGATAGAAAGATAATGGCTGCTAAAAACCTAAAATTATAAAAATAGAGACACCAAGAGGACCCTAAATCGCCAAACCACTATTACAAAGCATCATTTTTATCATAACTCCGTATCTGATTAGGATAAAAGTGGTATAGCTCAAGTAAAAATCATAGAAACGTAGCTGGAGAAAGGTCTTCCGAGATCTGGGGAAGGCAAGACATGGAGAGGAGATTAGAACCAGCGAGAGATCAAGAGAAGAGGACCTAGAGAGAGTGAAGCCTGGTGAACCAAATTGAGAGAAGATACAACTAGTGAAATTAGATTAGAAGACAACGCACATCCCATGCGTGCCTATCATGATGCATGAGTTTGTTCAAGTTCATGTTTTTTAATTTGTTTGATTAGTTTTCCTCTTTATTTTTAAGATATATCAATACAAATGTTTTGGATTTTTCTGATTTGTATCATGTTTGATAGATAAATTATTTATCTAAACATCATTAGTTTATGAGGAAGTCTAATTTTTTTTAGTACTCTAATAATTCAATGAATTTCCTGCATTAGTTTTAAGAAACTCTATACTCTTTATTTTTTAAAAGATACTATATTTAAAATAAATCATGTTATAAAGATATCATATTCACACAAAACATTATTTTATAGAAATAAAATTTGAGAACATTGATTTTTTTAGATTACATCATAGTCTAAAAAGGTATTTTAGATGGTCAAAAAATTATTTTATGTTCTACAGAGTAGATTCACAGCTGGAGTTTTTAAGAATGTTTTTTCTTCTATTGTTTTGATGATATAAGGAGCTATATAAGTTGTATTTATTCTATTCCACATTTTTTGGGAAGATAAAAATATCTATTACAAATAATTATTATATACCAAAATTCTAATCTACTATTAATATACATTAAAAATTCGATGATTTTTGTAAAAGTATTTTGTCCATTTTTTCTTAAAGTATGGATTGATGAACCTACTATAAGAATTGGGAGAGGTATTGTTGAATAAACATACATTCAAAACATTGCAATGTATGGTTTAGAATCCCCACAATTAGATCATTGTAAAGTATGTTTTGGAAACCATAATATAATAATTTTTAAAAGTATGGGTTAGAAACCCTAATTTTAGAACAGTGAAAAGTATGGTTTTTTAACCATAAATTTTTAATGAACCCTACTCTAATTTTAGTGAACCAAACAATAGGTTTACCTTACCATTAGTGAGACATAATTTCGATGAATCTAGAATTCCATGAACCCTAATCTCTGTGATATCGACATTCAGTATACCCTATTTTTGGTGAACCCTATATTCATTGAACTCAACATTCAGTGAACCCTAATTACGTAAACCCTATATTCGTGTACCCTTCATTCATTTTCCCTACCATTGGTATCGTAATTTTCTGTTTCCACTACAATATTCTTTTATAAACATTTATCTTCCAGATATATATGAATTATTTTTAGAGGCTTTTCTACTGTATAAATTCACATTAAATATAAGGATTGTGATCTGATATATTTTAATGATTTTGGTGAAATATTCAAAGATAAAAATTTATAAATCATTCTAACATATTTTTTTAATAATTTCAGAGGTTGAAAGATACATTCAGTTCAAATATTTGAATTTACATTCAGTTTGTGGTGTTAGTGTTCATGAACTTTTTTCACTATGTTTAAATAGGATTGAATGGACTTAAAAAATAGTTTTAAAATAATTCTATGGTATTATTATTTAGGATATATTATTTGAAGCATTATTCAAATTACTTTAAATTATTTTTTTTACAATTTATTTTGCATGAATAAATGGGAAACAATGTATTAATATTTTTGGAGATATTTTTGGAGATATCTATGACATCACTTGGAATAATTTATGTTGAATATCTGTATGAAGAATATATGATATAACTACTATATATATATTATACATATATATACATATCCCTATTTTAGTTTTAAAATAACGTATACACAACAATACCACATGATAACATCATTGGCACACTGTAAACGTTTTCAACCATATGTTCAACCAATATTCTTTGTGATACTCTTTCTCTTAACATATATGTTCTATAGAGTTCCAAATTACCTATACATAAACTACAATTTTCTAGACAATATGTGCTAATCCAAATCTCTAGAACTAATACCAATACATTCATTTTTTTATCATCTCTTGTTTGGTTTCAATGTTATTAACAATATTTCATATCTTTCGCACACAATTTAAATTTATTTAAGATTTTACACAAATAAGAACTACTTATTATTATTTTGCCTTTGTTTGTAACTCCTATATTCTATAGTCAGTATCTAGGGGTTTTGAATCCTTGTATATAATGTATGGACAATTTGGGTAGTGACTCCCAGTGTCTAAAGTTATGTTGTAAGGGTTGTGACTCCCCATAAAAAGGTATGTGTTGTAGTTATCCCTCCACTAGAATAGGATTTTATAATTAGGTTATGATTCCTACACAAAAGAACATTTTTAGGAAACATATATATTTTTCCATGTAAAATAATATATTAGTCATGTATGATAACTTTGGACCAAAATACTATAACAACATCCTTCTGTTATTCTTATTTTTCACTACTAATTAACCATAATAATTTACATTGATAATTAATTCAATAAACAAATTGTTTGGTTTAAATATTTTAATCTTGTATATTCACCCCCACTCTAGACCATATACTATTATCCTATTTGACCTAACAATTAGAATAAGAGGATAACCATCATAAGAATAGTTTATCTCTTTCATTCACTTTCTCAATACCAAACTTTGGTATCATAGGTTTTTCCTCTTGAAATAAGAAAATCCCTCTATAGAATATTTTTATATTTTACATGTCTATCATATTCCAAGAAATCAATGCCTAAGGATACAAATCTTATAAGATGGTATGATTGAACCCAAATGAATGCATGGTTTCTTCAAAATCCACAACACATTGATTGGAATGATTATGCCTACTGGAGATTCAAAATGGAGGCTTACCTAAAATAGTTGATCATTGAACACTAGTCTACCATGTCAAAAAAAATACACACTGCTTGAAACTATCGTAGATATTTTTACCATAATTTTTTCTACTATATATGTTTTAAAATAAAAAAGTATTAGTAATTTATATTGTTCTATTTACATAAGGGTTTTTATTAATATGTATTCTTCTAATACCACTCATGAAATATGGATTTTTTTCATGCAACTCACATATCTCTAAAAAAATAATATAAACTAGTCATGGCATGCTTCATGTTGAGTATCAAGAAGTTAATATGGGTGAAGATAAAACATTAATCTAAATTATCCACAGATTCACAAGCATTTTGAAAGGGATGGATTCACTTATAGAATCTCTGAAAAACCCATTACATATTGAACAAGTCCTATAAATATTACCAATGAAAAGTAAATATTTCATTAATAGGTTATTACTGCATCATTATTGTGTCATAAATAAATAAATTAAGTTACCGCCTAAAAATTATAAATAAAATACCATTATGTATGAAATCTTTTATCTTTATAATGAATATTTATAGTCATATTTATCTTATGTATAACCCTATATTAAAAATGTTTTAGTTATTAAACATTGATTTCAACTATTTTAATTCTTTTTTAAATAAAATAATAATAAAGGTCATAATCTAATCCATGTGGTCCTAAACGGTAATATTTTATTCCTAAGGTTGTTTTTTGTCGAATTAAACTTATCCAATATAATTAGAACATGTTTTAGGGTAATAATAATATAATTTTTAACCTTAATTAACCTATTTACTTTTATCCATGGTAAATAAAATTAAAAAGTTACTATTCACCAAAATATATTTTTATCTTATTGAACAAAATTTTTCACCTTGATGTTAACCATGTCTCTCAAATTTTCAAAATTCCACTCATAGAAGCGGTAAAATTAGGTTTTCTATAAATTTTCAAATTCTCCTAGGAGGTGGGTAAAAGACAATGAAAAGTTCAATAAAATGTTTATAAATCTAAAATTATTATAAAATGACTCAAATGAATTACATTGAACTTATATGGGTCTTCTGTATCAATTTTGACATAAAATAAATTTAAATAAAATTAATAATTGTTTAAGTAAAATGTCAGTTTTTAAATAGTAACCAAATATTTTCACTATTCATCAAAAATTGAAAGATTTCATAAAAATACCAAAAATTCACCCTAGGATAATTTTGATATTCTGAATCAAAAAATGAAGTCGATTTTGAATAACAAAATTTATAAAATTTCAAAAATTGGGTATTACTATTCATAATTGCTATTTTATATAATATTTTAATAACATATCGTTGTTTAGTGAAACTCGGTATTGCGTACAACACATGCTATCGTGGAAGGTCGCGATTATATGTAAGGAAAGCCAAGTCAGGGTTGCGTTTAGTGAATGATTCATTCGTTGTTGTGTATAATATAATCCAACCATATTTCATTTATACATTGAATATATATATATATACACTCAATGTTTTAATGAATAAAATCAATCAAATGATCATAAAATTTTGTGTAACACAATCCAAGAATAGTGTTGCGTATACTGAAAGCTAATACGGTGTTGTGTATAGTACAAGATAATCTGGGTGTAGTGTATAATAGAAGACATCAATGAAATTAAAGAGTATTTTTCATAAAATCTTAGTGTGTTACATTCTAACCCCCTTAAAATTAATTTCGCCATCAAAATTCATCGGGGTTACTTGAAAGTTTTTTTCATAGAAACCCACATTTTAAAAAGGAATACTGAAACATAACATTAAAAACTAAAGTATGAAATGTAACGGTTACCCAAATTAACTAATCATTAGGTTTCCATATAGGAGAACATAGGAGAAAATATAGATATAGAAGAGAAATTTAACCATCATGTTCTAATAGAGAGTGGTAGAGAAGATGGCTATGAAAACGCCAATAATCACAAAGCCAATTTTTTTTGATGATCTACGGTACCATCTGATTCATCAGATATAAGCGCACTAGGACAAAATTTTTGGTTTTCAAGAGAATTTACCTAAATTTAAGGAATTTTAATTAGAAGAAATACTTACTTTATTTTGGTAAAATGTTCTTGTTGTTCATGCCTTGGAAAATTTCCACGTAATCTCTTAATGAAATGATGTTGAATTTGTCATTCGTGAAGTGTTAGCAGATCATGTGAAAGAATGATGGTTCATTCCATCTGTCTAAAACAAAAGGATAGAAAAGGTTATCAGAAATACATAAGTCCACCTATAGTGATATTAATAATATATGGTTCCTAAAATGAAATTATACTTCATATATCATACTGCTTAATATAATAAAACTAGTTTCTACTAACCTGGGTCTTCCTGTAGGCCAATGGTAGGAGATAAAGGCCTTTCGCACTTCGGTTGTTGGTTCGATTCCCAAAATCTTGTCTGACACGACGTTTTGTCTCCCATACAGTAGGTTATCCTTTTTCTAAAACTACATTATTATAAAATTATAGAAATTATGTAGAAAAAAAGTTCAAGCCTTAAACAATACTATCTTATGTCTAACTTAATTCATTACAATATTTAGGCTTATCTAAAATACTTTGGTCCAAGCCCATAGTTTAATGAAACTGATTACTGCAAAGGTCACATAATAATCAATTGAATACCATCATTTATCCCACCTATATCATAAGATATATCTTTTTGATCGCATTCCATACATGTGAATACCTTAATAAATTATTCTCTTGAAAAATGAATACCCATTGAACCATAGTGATATGGTTGTACCTATCTACCTTTATAAAGATTTAATATTCTTAATTTTCCATTAAATATATGGTCTTGTGCCCTTATACAGTTCTTCTCAACACAACATAACATTATATAAACTTCTTAAATATGTAATTAACTTTACATAATTTTAAATTTACCTTTACATGGGTCTGTATTTACCCTTATGCTCTTCACTAAAACCAAAATACATCATATTCATTTGATAACCTCTAAAAAATATCTTCAGGCCTTCTTAACCACTCAAAAACATTTTTAGGCATGAAGAAATAATTATTAAATAGTTATTTACCTCCAATTAATATCAACAACAATAATAATTATGTTATGTAGAATATCATTCATTGTTATAAGCTTTCCTTCAATATCCCCATTAAATAAGCTACTCATAATGTCTTGATACATATAATGAAGGATATTCCATCACCACATTTCATAACTATCAATGTGGAATAGTTACATAATAATGACAATTAACTCTTGAGGATGTATTCAATAACAATCCTCCAAGCATAAAAACATTCCATCACTAATCACATATTAACATATTGAAACCAAATAGAATCCAAAATATTGGAGGGAAAATCCCCCCTTTGTGTTTGTTTTCAAAACCTCCAAAAACATATATAAATATCTTTGATACTATTTCATTTTCTAATTTATCAGAATTCTAAATGGATTATTGGGACTCGTCATCTCATAAATATCCTTAACATTCATTAAATACATATTATTATCCTATTTTTAATTTAAAATCATATCATGAGAACTTGAGTGAAGGTTTATATCACATAGTTCTCTTATATAATAACCTTTAGATAATCTACCATAAGTCTATGTGGGATATCCTGAAAAAAGAACATGGGATATATAAAAAATATAATCAATGGTGGACATAAAATTCCATATATGTGATACCACACTCAAATCCTCATCTTTCTTGTTTTCCACAAACTGACCCAATATACCCTCACAAACTGGAAGCTGACCTGATTCATCACATACGTCAGGGGTGTTCCTGATCCCCAATAACTCGAGACATGAACATGGGCATCATGAAAAGTCATAGGGGAAAATTTCACCCAAAGAAAAATAGATGACATGACATATATATTCATAGCAAAAAGAAAAAAATAGATGAATATCTTGAAGAAATGTATATATTTATCCCATAAATGAATGAAGATAGTATAAGTGATACTACTCAAGTGATAATAACAAACTCAATGTACATGTCCATAAAAAGGAAAACTAAAATGAAAATTGACTAATTCGTGTAACAATGTGGGAAATGTTCAACCTCCTCACTACTAGATACCCAAACCCAACTGAAAGCACCCTCATGGACTCACTATGGTACCTTAATATTCCCTATAACAAAAGACATTACTAGGTCTACAAACCATCGAATGGTTATATATAGTGTGATCTAGAAAGGCTTTGTAGGATCCCCCTAGTTGTTAAACATCAATTCAATATAAAAACAATCCAAATATTCTTATTTTAAGAAAAAATGGAATGATATGTAGTAAATATATTTTATATCAAAATCATGGTAAATATTACTTTTTTTCAATACTTTGTAACAAGTTAGGTAAAATAGTTTCAAAGAATAGTTTCCACAAACTTTTATAAAATTCAAAATAGGAATTTCAAATCCAAAATAGTATAAATCCAAATAACAATGGTAAAAAGGTCATGGGATCAAAACAAGCCAGTCTAGTAGACAATGCATACGAGAATCAATGACTACTACATAACCAAGCCCATTGAGCATAGATCTACAGAGCATAGGAACACTACATGAGTGAACCACCCTCCCCCCAACAATGTAAATCAATTTACTAGAACAATAGGCCTTCGGAGCAGATAAACACCCCATGAGTGAACCCCACAATAGTAAAAATGGATAACATACCCCATATACACCTTCCACCTAGGTTCCCAAGGCTTCCCATGTGCTGCTTTTTCCCAAAATATTTCATAAGGATTTTCAAAATAAATTTCAAACAACCCATTTCTTTTATCAAACATAATTTTAAAACACTAATTTAAATGCTTTGAAAACCCAATTATCTTTTACTAAAACCTAGGGAAAACACATATTTTATTTCAAATTCATTTACACAATCAAAATAATACTGCCAATTTCGTCATAAATAAATTTATAAAATAGGAGAAAATAGTTTAATCAATAAACCTTAGATAGAGAAACTCATGCCTCAAACTTAGGTCATACAATCCCACAATAGAATCCACCAATAGTGGATGAAAAAAAATAAGGATATATAATTGACCCCACATCTTACAATTGGATTCTTCAAAAAAGAATACATAGTATAAAAGATATATCACAACATAACGCCGAGAAAATGAACCTACAACACAGAAACCAACAAAGAATATACCCTTAGAAGAAGCTCACACAATGTATATAAAAAGGATCAATCTAATATCATTACAAGGTTAAATAATCCACAATTCTGTGAAACACTATTTCTATATCCAATGGAAATGAAGAAAAAGAATGAATGTTTACCCAGAGAGAAGTGGCTCACCCACCATAGAGATCAAGCACCGAATGAAGGAATATAAAAGGATAAGACTCATCCACAATCAATTGGAATAATGATTGTTCAAGGGATGAGGATCCTACGGAATGAAGAAATCCCATATGTGCACCATGATAAAAACCTACTGGGATGAATAATTTTTGAAAAAAACCACACACATATGAATTAAACCTTCCATAACTCATATATTCTAAATAACACATTTACTCAAGTAAAATTTATCTTGAACAATGATTTTAACATGTAAAAGAGGGTTTTATAATGTAAAAGGAATCAACTATGTAATAAATGGATTTAAAACTAATGATATTTTTATTCCCTAAAACATTTCATGGTATATGACTTATGTCACATTTACGTCATCAATGTGTCTTATGGTGTGAAATGGTTTTGTAGGTAGTTCTATTCCAATGTTCTGTATATACTCCCAAAAATATATTTTTAACACTGTAAATAAGAAAAACAGTATTAAATATCCAAAGTGTTTACGTTAAAATCAAATATATTACAATCCCCCAACCATAGTACTTTCCCACGCAATGAGGTTATATTGATGAAGGGTGCTCCTGAAAGAGGGGAGGACACTATTCCTTCACTGACAACTCATAATCCATATTCTTGTGAGAATGTGATTTATGTTTTCATAACACTATGAACAAAGGGATAGAATTATTATAGAATAAATTAAGTTAAGAGTCAATTATCTCCCCTAGTTTCTCCTTGATAAAAACTTCAAAGTCCAAATAAAACTATTGCCAACATAAAATGCGAGAGGGATTAGGACGATACTTTATAAGCTGAGATATGTGGAAAAAATCATGTGTATCTATCAATAGAGTCTCTAATTTCAATAAATATGCATCATTACCAATATAATTAATGAAATCAAATGGTATAACATATCTCATATCCATATCTCCCTATTTCCCATGCCGACAGTGACCCAACCGAGGAGAAACATTAAATAAAACATTATCACATATGAAAAACTCTAAAGGATGAGGTCACTGATTAGTATATTTTTTTGAATCATCACTATAAATAGAAACCAAAATATGTGTTCAATCTACATTGATGTATACTAAATAAGACTTCATCCCACATGAAAGGCCTCTCCTACCTATACCCATCAATGAGGTAATCTGCATGGGTGACCATAAAATGCCTCGAAAGGGTCCATTATAATCGATGAATTATAATTGCTGTTATAAGAATACATAAACCGTCCTATATGGATATCCCAAGATCCCTAAAATAAAACATTCAATAAATAAGAATATCCTCCAGGATATTAATACCACTCTTAATTTGACCATCCATCTTTAGATTGTAAGCTACAAACAACCTGACCCGATTCTCCATCACACACTAGAGAATATTCAAAAATCATGAGGTGAAAATTGGAATTATGTCTAAAATAATGGCATAGATAATCCCATGTTACCTCCAAATGTTCTATATGTAAATCATAACCAGAACATTAACCTTGGTGGCATCCTTGATAAGATTTAAATTGTATTATTTCTTCAACTAATCAATGACCACTCTGATAGAATTATTCCCTCTAGGAGTCTGTGGAAATCCAAAAAAACAATGGACACCTCATCCCATTTTTACACTAGTACCAGAAAAGTCAGGAAAAAATATTAGGTTTTAGATTCTCCATCTTTATCCAATGGAAGGTTTGAAAACATTCCACATAATCGATAGTACCATGCTTTATACCCATCCACCTAGATTTTCGTCTCATTTCGGAATACATATTTGTAGTGCCTGGATGAAAAACCCATAAAGAATTGTGATATTCATGCAAAACTAAAATCAAAAAATATTCTGGTAGTAAAAAATGATCCCATAAATGATGAATACAATCAGATGGGATAGATTATCTAGAAATAGTCTCCCCACCATAAAGTTGTTATCTAATTCCTCTAAACTCATCATTTTACTACTAACACTATAAAAAAAGAGTCAAGGATAGATGATGGTAGCTAAACAATAGTTAGAACAAGACCATAAAATCCTTTTCAGTGTCTACATACAATTTATAAAAGTTCCCCATATGGTTTTACTATTCCTTCGATTCTAAGATAGCCTATGATAAAATTTTCTTGTTCAGACTGTCTGCAATGGTGTTCCCCTTCCCTCGAGTATAAGCGATATTGAAATAAAACATATGAAGGTATTCCAACCTCTATTATAGTCTTATATTCAAATATTTATAATCAAAGATGTATCTAAGACTGTTAGGGTCAAATAATACTATTAAACTCATCCTAAAAATATAGTTCCACCAATACTTCAGTGCACACATAACTGGGACAAGATAAAAAACATTAGTGGGGTAATATTTATCACATATTCAATGTTTAATAGATTCATAGAGCACTACATAATTATCATTCATAAAAACATAACCCAAAATAGTATGAAAATCATAACAGTACACCACATACCTTTTCTGAGGCTCATGTAATATCATAATATATGTTGAAGTCAGAAGAAATATCAAATCATCGATAGAAGTCAGATATTTTTTATATCATATGAATTTATCCTCTTTCCTAGTAAGATCAGTTAATTATTATACAAATTTTTCAAAATAACTGAATAAATATAAATTGTAACCTATAAGACCAGGGAATCTGTGAATCTAAAATACATTCTGTGGGTCTTCCCATGACAATGAATCCATTACCTTCTCATGATTGATGATAAGAAATTTTTAAAAGGCACATCTTTTATGAACATCACATCTTGGATCTAGAAACAGAATTTTTAAATCTTTCCATAAACATGGTAATTATTCAGTATTCCCAAAACCAAAATAATATGGGTCTCATTCTCACACTCAATCTTGAGTAAACAAGAATATCATCAACAAACACGATAAAAAAGTGTTGATATACTAATAGAATGTCTTGTTCATAAAATCCATGAAAACAATAGGAGTGTTATTCAGACTAAAAGGCATCACAACGTATTTTCAATGTTTATAGCTACTCACGAATGTGGTAATTGTTATATCATACACATGAACACTAAGATGATGATAACATGATTGAAGATAAATTTTCAAAAATCACTTTTCTTTATTAACACAGGGAAAATGATAATTATTCTTAACTATCACCTGATTCAATTTTTGATAGTCTATACACAGTCAAATTTATCCGTACTACATCTTAGAAAAGAGAATTGGGGCTACCCATGATGAAACACTTGAGATAATAAAACATTTCTCAATTAGATCATCTATCTGAATCCTGATATCTTTTAACATTGTTGATTCCATTCGTTATGAGGGTATACAGATTAGCTACATACCAAACACCAGATCAATCGTAAAATATAACTACATACCTAGAGGAATATTGTATATGTAATATGGTAAAATATTTAGGATTTCTAAAATAATCATAACAAGATGAATAAGATAAGAAAAAACATCAGGATTAATCACAATACCTAAAATCAAACCCATGATCTCTTTGTAGGAAAGTTCATTGATGATCAGACCTCATATCCCACTCTCCCTAAAACCCAAAAGAGATATCATCAGAAGAAAAGAACGTGACCTGATAATTATAACAATAAACCTAGGCAAGATGATAAAAAAAATAATTCATCCTAATAATGATGAAAAAGAATTTAGATTATGAACAAGGAAATATGAGACCAACTTTGTGTCAGCTATTTATAGAGAACGAGGACACTGAAATCCATTATCTTTCCTATTTCTAAGAGGTTTCACTAAATCCATAAAAAAGTACCCGAGCTATGCTAGATGTTTTAATAAATACACACAATGAGAATATTTAAATGAGTTGGAGGTACCAGTATCAGATAAAATATTTGGTATAGAATATGCCACAAATATGGATCTCTTAATGTCATTGGAAAATTTTCAAACTTTTCTGAACACTCCTCCAATATGTGAAGGTGATTCACTTAAGAGGAATATGGCTAGAAAACTATGGACATTGAATAATCTAAAAATATTTTAGTGGCCTTTGTAGATGATGATCCCTAACTATATCAAGGAATATATATAGCATGATATATTTGTTGTATATGGTTATAGAAACCATAACAATTATAAATAATTTTTGTGGGGGGACAAGAATGTTGGTTGTACCCAAAAATTCAACAGTTATACAATGTCATGGGCACACTACTAGTTGTAACTGATGGTGTAGAAGAATCTCCCTACTGAGAACCATCTTCAACACTCATGTGATTACCATTCTGATTCATCTTCATTCCCTATGTGGCACTAAAGGTTTTACTATGTTGAATAGAAAGGGAATAATGTCAAATATTTCCATCTATTTTTATTTCTTCGATCATATCACTATTTACCATCTCTAAGTAAGTATATTTCAATAACATTAATACCAACAATCAAATTTACAATCTATAACCATAAAGGTACTTTTGAGACTTCAAATGATCATTATATAATACCTACAGAGAAAAAAAACCCATCTATAACACCCCAGGTTTACAAGTCAGTTTTATGTTTTGTGAACATTACAAAATGAAGTAAAATACATAAACTTCTGAACATAAAAATATACATAGGTATCATTTTATTTATACCAAAACCAGAATACTTCTTTGACACATAAGAACTAACCCATTAAAGCTACTGCTACCGATAATAAAACAATTGGAAGACCACGAAGAAACAAAATAATGTTGATCAGGTAATTCACATCTTCTGGATCTGTTAGGAGCACAAAAGTTATATAAAGAAAAATAGCAATAACTCTTAAAATAAGAGGAACACATAAAACCATCTATGAATCAGTGTCGTGAGCGTCGCGATATTATTTTTTTCTGTGTGCTTAAATTTCCTTTAAACATTGATATTTATAGAATTTTTATCCGACTATTATAAAAACTATCCATTATAAGTTTTTAAATTGAAATTGAGAAATTTATTATGATAACTGTTGATATAAAATAAATATAATTAAAGGTAATAATAAATGTAATACATTATTTTAAAGTTTTGAATTAGAATAAACTATAATATATTTATAATAGCCAATTATTTGACATAAATGTAAAAATAATAATAGTAATAATGAAAATAAATACATTTCTTTTAAAAATAGAAGATGAAATCCGGAATCC
This sequence comes from Viscum album, assembly GCA_963277665.1. Taxonomy (NCBI): domain Eukaryota; kingdom Viridiplantae; phylum Streptophyta; class Magnoliopsida; order Santalales; family Viscaceae; genus Viscum; species Viscum album. The sequence continues at coordinate 1,034,375,482 of OY728125.1, forward strand.
CGTTTGCGAGATTCGAGTTCCAGAATTGAGTCTGATGTTGGGAGGGTTATTCAAGATTGATTTTGGCCGAAGGGTAAGCCCAGAAAATTCACAGATCAAAGTGTCGTGATCAAAGCTGAGGCGCGGAGATCATCGAGTCATAGGGTTTGAGTTTGTCTTCATGAGTGTTCTTCATGAAGAGGAGAAACCGAACGAGGTTTTTTTGGTTTATGGGTAACTCTAGGTCAAAGACGATCATAAGAGAAACAAATACTAAGTTTCATTGAGGTATAATAATGGATATTGGCCATTGGTGTAGGTCCGATTCAGGCATGGATGTTCGTGTTTTGGCAGTGATGTTTCAAGTTGCCAGTATCGCTTGGATTTTTTTTGGATAGTGGTAGGTCTATCACCTTTCATTTTTTCCATATTTTCAAGTATTCTAAATTTCAAGATTCAATTTCGGTACATTAACTTCCATAATTTTCAATTTTCATCCACTTTTATTCTATTCATTGATTTTATTGTTTCTGAGTTTCGAGTATAGATTTGTTTTCAGGTATATTGAATATCTAGATGCCATTTTTTTTCTTCTTCAGACGTTTTCAAACCCGTAATGTACCCATTTTCCTTTCAGGTATTCTTATTATCATTATTGGATGAATTTGTCATGTTTCAGTGGAGGTTCATGATGAATCTCAATCCTATATATTCATATCAAATTCTTGTTCTACGCATAAGAAAATTGATTTAATTAATTTAATTTTTTTTGTGAAATCTTTTTGGAATGGTAATATGATTACTCATTAAAAAATACAATTTATTTAGTTGATTTTCCTTCTCAACAAGCCTGGAATCTTTCCATATTCTACCTTAACCTGTTATCAATTTCGTTTTATTTCATTATTATAATCTCTTTGTAATTAATATGTTATTCAATTTTGTTTTGGGTCATTTTCTGAGAACTATTTTTGGATTTTGATGATTTTAAATCATTTAATACTTTGTCTCAATTCAGAGTCAATTGAGTTCATATATTATTTCTTCTTTTCTGACAGACTAACATTAAAATATATATATCTATATGTCAATATCAAAACATGCATAAAAATGTAAATTTAAAAATCTCAATTTAAAATAAATTATTCAATTAAAATCACCCTACTGAGTATATATAATTGATATACAGAAGTTTACAAAAGGAGAAATATAGAGAAATGAAGCCCTATTTTTTCTCATGAGATTTTGTTCCTTCCTGAGAGAAATAATCAGCGTAGTTTTTTATTATATTCCCCCTTTTATTTCCAATTCTGAGAATTTGAATGTTTTTGTGAGAGCGAGGATAGTTGGAAGGTGAAGGCTATAAAGGAGGTCTTCTCTACAGGAATTGTGTAAGGTATTTCTTAATGTTCTTTTCACAACTTGTTCTTGTTTCTTTCCTAAAATTATAATTCTGTAAGGGATTTTTTATTTATTATTGTGTATGCATAAGTTATTTTCATATTTTATAATTCCATCCCTTTCCATTATTTCCTTCTTTTAAAATTGGTAAGAGATTTCCTTGTTTTACACCATTCAATACGTTTATGCTAAACTGAAAGTCAAGTTATATATTCAATTATGGTTATATCTTTTCAAATCATAAATAAGATCAATTTATCAAGGTTTTAATTCTTCTGTAATGATTTATTTATATTTTACAAAACATGTTTTAATTAAGGTTGTGTAAGGATCCATTTATTAATATTATTTATGGTTTATGATCATCTAAATAATATTATAGATATTTTATGTAAATGTTATTTTATTTATTCAATCCAAAATTATTGATTGAATTTTATAGTTTTGGGGAAAGGTACTAAATATTCTTGGATGTTTTATTTACACATTCAATTCTATTTTATTTTTAAGGAATAGTTTGTTTCTTTATTACAAAATTATGATTTTATGTTTCAAACATATTTTTTATAGATCAATATTATGTTTCATATGAATTATAATAATTATTGTATTAATTAATTATATATAATATATGTTTATATATATAGAAATTGATTATTTATGTAATATTATGAATATAATTGATGGATCTACCTGCATGTAATATTTATATCATGATTATGGCCATATATCGATATGTTTTCATGAAATTTCACACATACATATACATATATATAGGTATATATATGTATATTTTATCATTAAATAAATATTAAAAAAATAGAGATCTATGATAATATGGATGAAATTTTTAATGTGTGGATGTTGAATAATATTTCATGTTATATGCATATATTGACACTCGTTGCATTTAAAATAAGTTCATAATTTAATTTAATTTTTTAAAGATGTTTCCTAAAATAAAATAAGACATGGATATCATAGAATTTTTTTTGAATATTTTCATTTATAATTTGATGTATGAAAATTTATTAATTATTATTTTTATGATAGGAAAATTGAATTCCTTCTATGATCATCAAATGTGAATTGTGAAAGAAAGAATAATTATATGTACAGAATAGTTGATAAAAGTTTTGGTAGTAACCAAACATGAGAATGATGAAATGGGAATTAGATATATATGTAAATATATATTCATATATAATGATGTATGTGTATTTTAATACATTTATGTATTTAAAATTAAAAACTCTATTAATAAATACTAATATATATATATATATGTGTGTGTGTAAAGAAAACTTTAAACGATTTCAGAAAAATATTGGCGCTTGTTCATGGTAAAAATAGAAGGTCATTCGAGAGTGATCTCGCCCTTCGCTAAGTGCGTAGGACCATGATAGCCTTTGAAAAATTAAGTTGCCTCAAAATAATGTTTTTTTTTCATAAAGATTTGCTTAATATTTTCCATAAAAAATCACTAGATTAGTTTTAAATTGATTTCAAAGTATGACTATTTTCAAAATGAATATATTTTCATATGATAGCATTTTAATAATACATTCATTTGATTTCTCAAAAAAAAATCAATGTTATTTAACCATAATTTATTTTGAAAAGATTGATTCCCTAAAAATTAAATAAACGGGGTGAAACCCCCTTATTGGGCAATTGAATTCTCCCCCTTTATTATTAAATTATTTTCACAGATATCATAGAAGATCATTTATAAGAGTTATCACTTTTGGAGTTAGTGAGTGTGGAAGCCTAGTGGACAATGTTTTTATTTTTATCCAACTCTGATAAATGTAATGTTTTTTCAAATCATCCAGATCCTAGACCGGTAAAATATCCTCGTATGTTTAAAGTGGGGTGTAACTGTTAAGTTTCTTTTTCTCAAAAAACAATTACACCGCATTTTTTTTCAAGAACCATGTATGAAAGTCTAGTATCATGGAGTTACAATTGGTATCAGAGGCATGGTCATGAGAACTCTTGAATGTTAGAACTCTTTAATAGATTGAATATCCTTTCATAGTCAAAAACACATCTTTTTTATTTTTAGATGGAAGGAAGGAGAACTCAAACAATTCTCTTAGGCCTTCTGGATGAATTAATTTATATGATCATGGAAAAATCATGCAAAGAGAAATCTCAGCCCTATAATGTCAGGTGTCATTCATGTAAATGACTTTATAAAGTGTCAGGCTGGCCTGATATACTTCGTTTCCATTGTGGATCAGGTTTTGTATTCGAAGACATTAGAAATATTCAACATTGCTTCTATAGACGCCAAGGGTCATTTTACGAAGGTATTATTATGTGCTTTAACCTATTTGAGTTTCTAGTATCAATATCAGCCTTTTATAGATAGCTAAAGAAGGAAATATTCGCACAGCTTATATGTGTCAACTGTAATGTTTTTTCTTTACGAGAAGAATTTACAAAAACTTTGAAACTTTTGAAGATAGTGCAATGAGACTTTCATATAGGAATCAAATTAAAGATGAAATTTTCAGATACAATTTTGATTATCATTCCTTGAGGAATATCTTTTAGAGCCTATATCCATACAACCACTCTTGAAAATTTTGTGTTTGGGTGAAGGTATGAGAGGATTTTAAAGCGACTTTGAACTTTAATCTCTTATGAAGATATGGTAACCGTATAAGGCAACTGTACAGACCTTGGGGACATCATGTGAGACTCAAATAGATGAGAATCAGAAGTGATAAGTGTAAATGAATTGCAAGGGCACAATTCAATAATGTGGGGAAAATGTAACACACCAGGTTTACAAATTGGTTTTATGTTTTCCCAATGTTCCAAAATGAAATAAAATACATAAAATTTTGATTGCAAAAATATACATAGTAATCACATTATTTATAGAAAAACTAGAATAAATCCTTGGCACATAATAACTAACCCATTAAATCCATTGCTACCGATAATAAAACAATTAGAAGACCAACAAGAAACACAATAATGTTGATTTGGTAATTCTCATCTTTTAGATCTGATAGGAGCAGAAAAGTTATAGAAAGAACAATAATGACAAAACATAGAATAATAGGAACATATAATACCATCTCCGAAGTAGTGCTGTGAGGGTCATGATATTATTTTTTTCTGTTAGTTTGAACAACCCTTAAACTTTTATATTTATTGAATTTTTATCCGACCGTTATAAAAACAATCCACTAAATTTTTTTAAATTGAAATTGAGAAATGAATTACAATAACTCTTGATATAAAATAAATATAATTAAAGGTAATAATAAATTTAATACATTATTATAAATTTTTGAATTAGAATAAACTATAAAATATTTATAATAAACAATGATTTAAAATAAAGGTAAATAATAATAATAATAATAATGAAAATAAATACATTTCGATTAAAAAAGAAGATGAAATTTGTAATCTTGTATGGGGGATTTGAGTCAAAAATTGAGTATGATGATGGGAGGGTTCTTTAATATTGAGTTTGGATGAAGTTTAAGCCTATTAGAGTCATGGATCGAAGCGTCGTGATCGATGATAAGGCACATAGATCATCAAGTCGTAGGATGTGAGTTCGTCTTTGGGAGTGTTCTTCATGAAGTGGAGAAACCGAACGAGGTTCATTTGGTGTTGGGTTCACTCAATCTCGATGATGATCATAAAAGTCACAAATACCGTCCACCGTCATGGTAGAATGAAGGAGATTGGACTCTAGCGTAGGTCCGATTCAGGCATGGATGTTCGGTTTCTGGCGGTTAGGGATCGAGTTGCAGGTAGGGTTTTGATTTTTTTGAAGAGAGGTAGGATTGTCACCTTTCTTTTTTTTCCAGATCTACATGTATTTTGAATTTGAAGATTTTATTTCTATACATTAACATCAATCATTGTCAATTTTCATCCACTTGTGATCTTTTCATAGACTTTTTTTTGTTTCTAAATCATGATCATAGATTCATTTTTGGGTATATTGAATATCTATATACCATTTTTTTCCTCTTCAATCATTATAAAACCAGTGATGTACCCATTTTCCTTCAATCTATTCTTTTTATCATTATTGGAATAATTTTTCGCGTTTCAATGGAGGTTCCTGATGAATCTCGGTTCATCTGATTCATATCAAATTCTTGTTCTGTGCATTAGAAAATTGATTTCATGAATTGATTTTTTGTTTCAAAAATATGTTGGGAGTGGTTGTTTGAAAACTCATTAAAGACTACAATTGATTTATTTTCATGTCCTTCTCATCAATCCTAGAATCATTCTATCTACTGTATTACCTTGTCAAAAATTTTGTATGATTTAGATTATTATATTCTCTTTGTAATCAATATGTTATCCAATTATGTTTTGGCTCATTTGATGAGATCTATTTTATGATTTTTATTATTTTTATTCATTTTATACTATTTCTCGATTCAGAATCAATTGAGTTCATATATTATGACCTCTTTTCTGGAAGTCTAACATTTATATATTTATATATATATATATATATTTCAATATCTCATCTTACCTAAAAATACAAATATAGAAATTTCAAGTTGAAATAAATTATTCAATTAAAACGACCCTACTAAGTATATATAATTGGAATGTAGAAGTCCTGAATAGGAGAAACAAAGAGAAATAAAGCCCTATTTTCTCTCTTGAGATTTTATTCCTTCCTGATAGAAATAATCAGTGTAGTGTTTTATTTTATTCCCTCTTTTATTTCCAATTCTGAGAATTCGAGAGTTATATTTAGAGGGAGGATAATAGGAAGGGGAAGGCTTTAAAGGAGGTCTCTTTACAACATTTTTAAGGTATTTCTTAAAGTTCTTTTCGCAACTCATTTTTTTCATTCCTAAAATTATAATTCTGTAATGGTATTTTTATTTATTAGTGTGTATCCATAAGTTATTTTCCAATATTATAATTCCAGTCTTTTCCCTTCTTTTCTTCTTCTAAAATCAGTAAGAGATTTCCATGTTTAACACCATTCAATAATTTGATGCTATACTAAATCTCATGTTATATATACAATTATGGTTTTCTCTTTTCGAATCATAAATGAGATGAATTTATCATGTTTTTGGTTCTTATGTAAGTATTTATTTTTATTTTACAAAACATATTTTAATTAAGGTTCTATAATGATCTTTTAATGAATATTATTTGTTGTTTATGATCACCTAGATTATATTTTTTAAAACTCATGTAAATGTTATTTTATTTATTAAATCCAAAATTATTGAATTATTTTTATAGTTTTGGGGTAAGGGATTAAATATTCTTGGAATCCTTATTTACACTTTAAATTCCATTTTATTTTTAAGGAATAGTTTGTTTCTTTATTTCCAAATTATGATTTTCTGTTTCAAAATTATTTTGTATTGATAAAGATTATGTTTCATATGAATTATAATAATTATTTTTTTAATTAAATATTTATAAAATATATATATATATATAAATTTTTTATGGTATATTATGAATTTAAATGATTGATCTACATGCATGTGATATTCATATCATGATTATGGCCATATATCGATATGTTTTCATGACAATACCCACATATGCATATATATATATAGGTATATACCTATATATATTTGATCAGTAAATAAACATTGAAAAATGGATTTTTATGATAATATGGATGAAATTTTATGTGTGTGGATGTTCATTAATCTTTAATGTGTTATCCATACATCGACACCCGTTGCATTTATAAAAATGTCATGTTTTAATTTAATTTTTTTGGGGATTTGGCCTGAAATAAATAAATACATGCATATCATAGAAATTGTTTTAAATGTTTTCCTTTATAATTGTATGTATGAAAATTTATTAATTATCATTTTTATGATAAGAAAATTTAATTACATATATGGTCGTCAAAGGTGATTTGTGAAAGAATGAATAATTATATGTTAATTCTAGTTGATAAATGTTTTGGTAGAAACGGAACATGAAAACGTTGAAATAGGAATTCGATATATATGTATATGTATATACGTATATAAGGATGGGTGTCTGTTTTAATACATTGACGTATTTAAAAGTAAAAACTTTAGTGACAAATACTAATATATATAAATATATATTTAAGGAAAACTCTAAATGATTTAAAAAAACATGACTCTTGTTCGTTGTAAAAATATAAGGTTGTTGGGGAGTGATCCTGTCCTTCACTAAGTGTGTAGGCCCAAGATAGCCTTCGACAAATTAAGTTACCTAAAAATAATGTTTTGTTTTCATAAAAGTTTTCTTTATATTTTCCCTAGAATATCACAGGATTTCATTTAAATTGATTTCAAAGTATGACAATTATCAAAAAAAGATATTTTTATATGAAAGTATTTTGACAGTAAATTCATTTTAGTTCTCAAAAATAATTTCATTTTTATTTATTCTAAAGTTATTTTCAAAAGATTAATTTCTTAAAAAGTAAATCAACTATGTTAAAACCCATTATTGGGAAATTGAATGTTCACCCTTTGTTTTAAAATGATTTTCACAGATTTATTAGAAGATCATTTAAAGGAGTTATCACTTTTAGAGTTAGCGCATGGGGAAGCCTAGAGGGCAACTATTTTATTTTTGTCTAACTCTGTTAAATGTAGTGTTTTGTCTAATCTTCCAGAACCTAGACCGGTAAAAGAACCTCATTTGTTTACAGTGTTGTGTAATTTTTATGTTTCATTTTATTAAAAGAAATTACACTATATTTGTTTCAAGCACCAAGTACGAAAGAGCGGGCTCTGGGCGTTACACCATCCCTATAAACCAATTTTTGTACACTGACAATTAAGGCTATCCCAAATAAACATTGAGGAAATGTACTGAATTTTTCATCCAAATATACTCTGGATAGAAATACTGGAGTAATTGGGTCTTAAAACCCTTCCAGTCCAAGACCATAATCTTAAATTCATGTACCAAGGAATTCCACTATCACATTCTAGGAACCTTGGGTCTAAACACTCAATAATTTGTCTTGATTTTATTAAGTGTATCATGGAAGTTGAAAATTTAATTTATCTTTTTTATCCAATCTTCCACCCCTTGGTGATCGTTCATGCCCTTAAAGGATGTGGGCTTCTCATATAAGAACTCCCAAGATCGATCCCTTTGTCATCCAACTTCTGGTTGTACCTTAACAATTATATTATGGAATTATGGTGCATTTTGGTCTACGAAATGAACCATATGACCAATGGGATCTATATTAATATGATCCCAAGGTGGATTCCCTTGAGAGTATTATCCACTAAACCCTCTTATGAATCATGTAGAAGATATCTTAGAGACATATAAATGTATTAAAAAAATATTGGAAATTTTCTGATAATAGTGAAATCTCAATTCAAACTGGAAACCCACAAGAAAAAAACTAATATTATGATTGGGAACTAAACCCAAGAGACAGACATCCCAACATCCCATGGTATCTTAGGTCTCGTCATGGAAATAGTATTCCAAGAACTCACCACAACCTACCTCTCATGTTCCAAAATCCGATCTTATGTATACCAAACATAAGAAGACAATGAGTCATGAGGAAAAACCAACCTTCAATACTAAATATTCACATATCAACCATGGATACCCCCAAAATACTGGCACCTAACCCGATTCATCACATACCCGAAGGGAATTTATTGATCCTCATGGGCTGTTGATTAGCACCCGAGTATTAACCAAAATCAAAGGGAACGATTTGACCCAACATAAAATAAAAAAATATATATATCCTTAGTAAAAAGGATAAAACAGAATAATGTCCAGAATATATATATATATATATATATCATAACTAAAAGAAGAAAACACAAGAGATTCAACTCAAGCAATCGGAACTATCCCAATGTAAAATTACAACAAGAACCGATAACAAAAATAACAAAATAGATACTCTATGTGATAATGTGTTCAATGTCCCATCATTTAACCACCAACTACCCAAACTCAACATATAAAATCTTAACCACCTCACTTGAGTTCTATTCCATTACATACATCAATAGAACTAACTATGTCCCCACACTGCAGAAGGGGTATGTATGGTGTTAGATAAATATGATCAGTAGGAACCCACCCATGTGTTCCATATCATGTTACTATTAAAACAATAAAAATATTATAATTTTAAATAAAACATGGAATGCTATGCAATAAATAAGTTTTACATCAAAATAATGGTAAATATTTCATTTTGTTGACTATTCTAAATCAATCTAGGTAAAATAACTTCAAAGGATGATTTCCAAAAACATTTATCAAATTTAAAATTTTTAATATCAAATCCAACACGTACAAATCCAAAGAAAAATTGTAAATAGGATAAATTATCACGATAGTTCGATCACGTAGAAAACTCATATTATATTCATTAACTAGTTCACAAAAAAGTCATTATATAATATTCATAAAGAACATAGGAACGCCCCATGAGTGAACCACAAAAAAATATAATTCAATCCCCAAGAACAAGAAGGCTCATGAGAAAAGGAACACCCCAAGAGCGAACTCCAAAATAATAAAAATGGATGATGTCCCCTAGCTACACCTTCCACATAAGTACCCAAGGCTTTATGTTTGATGGATTTTTTTAAAACATTTAAATTACTTTTCAGAATCAATTTCAAAAAACCATTTTATTTTATCAAATCTTATTTGAAAAACCATTTAACAATGATTTTAAAACACCAATTCTCTATTAAGAAAACCAAGTAAAAATAATATTTTATTTAAAAACAATTTACATACAAAAAGAAATCATGCTACATTTTTAATAAATTAGTTAACAAAACAAGAGCATTCACAATTCATTAAAAAATGAAATAAACAGAAACACCTACCTCCATTATAAGATGCACAAGCCCACAATGGAATCCACCAACAATGGAAGGAAGGAAAAGAAAACAATAAATGACCTTGAATTGATTATCAAATCGTATAATCACATTCCACAAACAAACCAACATTAAAGAGGATATATCACAATATACCCAAAAGAACATGCATCCACCCCGCTAAAACCATGAAAGACCAACCCCCATAAGATTATTTCAAAAAATATCTTAAAAGGATTAATACAACATCATCACAATGTTGATAAATATATAATATTGTACAAAACTATTTCCTTGACTAATGGAAATGAAGAATCATAAATTTTACTTACTCGAAGAGAGTCATCACACCTATCATGTTGATCAAGTAATGAATGATGCAATTTTGAAGAAGTGAAGACACCTAAAATCACATGAATTAATACCTAGGTTTCTATGGATGAATATCCTACGAAATAATGAAATATAAGTTTTATAACCAAATAAAACCATATTATTCTGAATGACTTATGGTGTAAACATTATACATATGGCGTAAATCTTTCATAAATCATGTATGATGAAAAACATGTCGAATTGTGATATATTTATCCTGAGTGATGATTTTATATCATACAAGAGTATTGTATAACATAAAATGAATTTATAAAATACTAAATGGATTTATGGTATGTACTATTTTTATGATTTAAAATATTTTATGGAATCTTATTAGAAACACATTTATGCTGTGAATGTGTTATATAGTGTAAAATGGTCCTACTGGTAGTGTTAGACCCATGTACTGTAGAAACTCCCAAAACAATTATTAATCCTTCCGAACCTGGAAAAAAAGCTCTTAAACATCAAAAGTGCATACCTTAAAATATAGTATGTTACATTAAACTTATAATATTGACGACATGTACATTGGATTGACCATATATCAAAACAATTAAGTCCTAAATCAACAATGATAGATAGAAAACCATAATGATCTACTATGTTGTAGATAAATAAATGTATGAAGCTAATCACTAACAGAAAAAAAACCATGTGCGGAATTTGGAACATGAAAATATCTAATCTACCATTCCAATCAATCTACCATGAATAAAAATATTTAAATGTTTTGTACCAGCCAAACATTCATTCAAATTGACCACAACATTCTTGACAGACAATAAGAAGAAATTTATCAGTATTATAGCTACCTCATAATGAAATTCTTGATCGACCGTAAGAATTAATCTTCCACAAAAAAATATTTCATACTACATCCCACAATATTATTTTAATGTTAAAAATTAAATATAAATACATAATGTATCATTATTTTAGTTCTCTATGCACTCCAAAAATTCAATATTCACTAAAAAATTAAATGTATAAAAACATCTCAAGTACTCTCCCCCTAAAGCAATGTATTCAATTTCACTTAATTATAGTATAGTTTAATCAATGAAACTTCATAAAAATATCATTGAATTTTTATCCATAATTGACAACCTCAACATAATCCTTCAATTCCCTTAATTTTATCATGAAATAGACAAAAATAAGAGAATAAAGATGTTCTTCTTTTTTTCTTTATAAGAGACATTATAAGTGAGAGTTAATTCTCATATTTTCCTTCTTATTCATTAATACAAATTATGGGAATTTTTCCATAAACTTCCTTTAGCTTCATCATCATATGGGATAATTATCTATTCCCTAGTAATCAATAAACATTATTGCAATGTTCTTATATAATATATTTTATTAATTTTTATTGGGATGATAGAGTTTTCAAGAAATCATTATTACCTTTAATAGTTTTTCCAAACAAGATACACAACTTCTACATATTCTACAACTCATAACCTAAGAACAAATTATCATCTTATCTCACCCACTATTCATTTACCTCTAAACTAACTTATGACTTATACATTTTTATCCTTGTCTAGTTGGAAAATATAAAAATTTTGACACTCCATCATGATATTTTATTCTTTATTCATTAAATATATCCTCAAATTCTCACCACCCCACATAATTCATACCACTTTCCTTGTGGTGAAATATTTAAAAAAAAAGAATAGGTTTTTTTCGTATTCCTTCCACATTACTAGAATACCCCTAAAAATTTTGATCTTTCTATATTGTAGATAAGAATCCTAAAATAATTTTGCTTGTCCATATTCATGACAAAAAGTTCATTACCTAGGGAGATATTGTATTATTGTAAACTTATTTTCTCCCATTTATGTAGAATAATTCAACCCAATTTTTTAGTCCAAACCTCATTAGAATTTATTTTGAGACTTGTACTGTTGGAAATAATATATCCATTTTAAAAAAAAGTATATATTTAAAATTTTCATTTTATGATTTATTTTCACATTCCTAAGAAGATTTTCCTTTAATTATATTATACATTATGAATATTATTTATTATTTATCAACTCATGATGATTTGTGAGACATAAAAGACTATGTATCGACCATTTATTCTTCCTTATATGTTAATTTTACTTTAATATCATGAAACATATTATCTTATTATGCTCTATTTAAATTGTGTATCATGATATCATCAATATGGGATCTTTACATCTTGATCATATCCTGTATTTATTCAACCTCCTTTTTCTCTATTGGAAGCTTCCTCTTGTCATTCTTGAGAGGTGTAATACTATAAAGATAATATTCCAACTTAACATTCAACTCCATATCAGGTTTTATAGTTGATTCTATATCCTCAGCATTACATGATGAATCAAATCCTCTCTCAACATGAGAAAATAAATTGAAATCATAATTTGAACCATATAATGATTCATATTTTTCATTTCTACTAAAAAACATCTTATTTTGTACTTGAATTCATCTTCTTATTCATGATCCTTTTTCATTTTTCCCATCCTACTCAACTGATTCAAACTCTTCAACCTACTTCTACGGGTGATCTATTGAATAATGGAAAATATCATCAAAATTATAACATCTCATTAATTACTTACCTTTTCCTTTTAAAATTTTCACTTCTTGAATATGTTTTATAAAAGTGCCATTAAATGTTTCAGTTGTTCATCATACTCATCATAATTTGAGTTACTTGACCATATGAAATCATATTATTTTACATTTACATTTCACATGTCTTAAAAGGACATCTCTTATTCTTCTGTATTCTTAAAGACTGGTTCCTTTTTCATCAATATGCTACGAGATTATTATGGTTTTTATCCAATTAATGGTATTCTATATCATTCAAAGGTGTAACCATTGAATCAAATTGATCTAGAAAATTCCTCTTTAGATTAATTAAATTAGTGGAGTCTTATATAGTATCAAAAAACAATTGAATAGTAAAAATTATTCAATTTACATAGGTGATATATTTATCATTGTCTTTATCATGATCCATTTTAATGTCCTCAAATATACGCATCCAAACATGAAATTTTTCTTTACTGACTATAAAATTACCTTCCTATTAGTTTACCAATTTATATCATATCTTGGGTTTTGTTTGAATGTACATTACCTTTATGAATGAGTTTTGTTTGATAAAGACCTTATGATAGAATTTTGAGTTATACCTTTTAACTCCACCATTCATTTATCTGCTTGATTCATAGAAACATCTTCATTGATGGGTTAAAAAACCATTATAACAACATCTATAACTTGAAAAAAGATAAGTAAGTATCATATTACTATAAATTTGTTACTTCATGGCATAAAATCTAATTACTCTTCTTCTTTCATGGAATATAGATTCTCTATTTCATAGAAACTTCCCCCTTTGATATTTAGAGGGATGTTGGATGATTTGATGCTAACTGTATTTCTCATGCTCAATGAACCACTAGGGGTGGATCATTGGTTTTTTTTTGAATTATCCTTTTTAATTAACCATGTACACCACATTAGGTTCTCAATCAACTCTATAATCTCTCCTTACCTCGACTTCTGTATTGAAACAATAAGAGAGAGTAGAACATAGTATTTACATGGTTCAACCGAAAAGGTTTCTCCTAAACATGTTTTTTATACCCCCCCCCCACCATGGATTCTCCAAAAACTTACACAGTCATTCATAACACAGAGTCCAATATGTAATATATTTCACTTTTTTAAAATTCAAGGTGTTCGATAGCTTTCTTTATATGATACCTATAGTTTAAGGGAACCACAATATACAATTGAAATATTATTTTTAAATGTGATTATTATCAACTAGCCATTATATTGGTGGGTATAAATAGGACATTCTAAAATTTAAAATTGTTTAAAAAAAATTTTCTAACAAAATTGTTTTTTAATAACTTCTATTAAATAATTACATAATTTAAAATGTTAAAAAGAATATATTGTTAATGATAAGGATACATAGTTCAAAATTTGTTATTTTTAAATATAGTTTTTATCTTTATCACTAATGAAATATGATTTTTATTAAATATATTAATATTTAATTCCATTAAATTAATAATCATGTGAAAATTGATTATAAATTGTTTAAATGTGAAGATAAAATCATTTGAAGGTAAAAAGTGTTATTTTTCAAAAAAAACTATTTTTCTTTGTATAAGGAATATATCTTAGAAAATTAATGTAATCACTATTTATGAATTATTTTAAGAAATTTTTAGATATTTTATACAATAAATAGTCATATAATGGCTTTTACAAGGATATTAATGAGTATAAAATCATTTTCAAGCTTAAAAATATGTTTTTTATAAAATAGATTTTATATATTTTGTGCCTAAATATTAAAATTAACTCCCCCCAATCAAAGGATGGGAATATTATAAAATGGATTAAATATTTGGAATAAACATAATTAACATTATTTAAAAAGTTTAACTAAATTTTTATTCATAATTAACAGTTATTGTCGTAAAAATCTTGTTAACATGGTAAGGGTAAAATGGTTAAATGAAAGGTTAACCCTAAAGATAAGGTATAAAATATCACAAAAACAAGATTTGATTTCATTTATTGACTAGATTTATAACATAAATTTCATATAAATAATTATATTTTAATTCGTAACCACATTACCATGGTAGGTAAATTAATATATTTTAATGTTTATAGAATTTACAAGTTCACCAAGCACCTCAGTTATAAAAGGGAACCCACTATTCTCGCTTCCCTCATCACTAAATCCATTAATATAATCAAATATATACCCATATACTCCAAAACAATCCTTATACTTGAACTATAAGATCTACAATTTCCAAAATACACATACAAGAATCCTTAATGTGTTATTCAATGGAAGATACCCAATGAAGATGTTGATGTTCTTAACAAACAAATTCATGATTATTTCCTATTGAAAATACTCTAAATGTTTTATAACCATATTTAAACAATTTAATAAATATATTTATTATATTTATATTTTATTATGTTAAATATATATATCAATTTTTAATCTTTTTAACATGCATTAGAAAATGATAACATCACTCATGCGTACGGGTGGACTACCGCATCCACCAAGTGATGTGATTTTTTGTTCATTTTATGCTTAAATGGATATTCATAAAGATAGATTTAATTAATATATATTACTTTTATGATATAAATATGAAATTTTAAAATTTTAATAGTTATTTAACTTTATTTATTTCCATCCATCAATAGGTTTATACATCACTCATTCGTATGTATAGACTATAATCCCCACAAATTAATGAAACATATTTTCTATCACAACTATGTAATAATGGTTATTAATGTTTCTATAATGAATAAATATTTTAGTAATTAACTAATTAAGATTATTTATATTATTAAACATTTCCATGTTGTAAGGAATAGAACTTTTAAATCAAAACACGTAGGTAAAACATACATATTTTCACTAGAATGTTCATTTTGAATAAAGAATTGTTAATGAAAAGGTAGTTAGAAATTATAAAATAATGATATATATTATGTTATATATGTATATTTTTAGGGTATTCATGTATAATAAATAAAAATATACATACTATATTGGAGATTTTAATTTTTATGAATAAAGGTGGTACTTGAGGTAAGATTTTATATTATAGTCAAATTTCATTTCATAGTTTTTTATGTTAAATTTACAATAAGGGGAATTATATGACCCATATAAATTAAAATTAAAATTATTTTTATGGATATTTATATTATTTTAATATATTATTACCATTTCCCTACTTTGGTACATAAAAATATTGAAAAATAGTGTAATGAATAGATGACTGTATTTCTGCATTTCGGGGTGGGAATCATTATCTTTCATGTCTATATTCTTCAAAAAAAAATATGAATTTTTTTATCTTTAATTAAAATCATTTTAAAGATAGTTTTTAGTACCATTAAATTATAGTAAAATGATAAAAATATATCTTTTCAAAAGATTTATGTTCCACTCTCTTTTGAATTTTTTAAAAAGTGAAAAAAAGTATTCTATTTTAATTTATATGAAATTAATGGATTTTAACTTCATCGTGAATAATTATTTATTTTAGGAATTTATTAAATGTTTTAGTTATATTTTTAAAATAATATCTTTCATAATATTTTAGGAATTTTTAGCTTTTAATGATATAAAAAGAAAAGGAATTTTTCCTTATTTATAAATAAATATCATAATGTTCTTTATCATGTATTTTACTTATATTCCAATATCATTTAAAGATTTTTTTGATTGACTTAGGATATTACATTATGATACCATCCACTACATTTCTCTAGATATATTATGATTATGATTTTTAAAGATGATTCTATTAAACTTATTTATTTTTCATCATATAACTATGTTATTTTTTAATATTTATGAAACCAATTTATTTTTTCACAGGTTCTGATATAATTAAATGATTAATGTTTTCTGATCTTTTTTTAGACTTGTGTATGGTTTTAATTATTTGATGGGTTAGCCTAAAATTATATATCTCTCTAACTCATTGAGTAAATATTGATAACTAATGATATAATATGAACTAAAATGGGTAGTGAACCCAATAAACTAAGGGTATTACACCTAAATATTTTAATATATGATTTCTTTTAAATGTTCCTAATGTTTTCAATATCTTTCTCCAGAAACAACACCAAAATAAAATGAATGTTTGATATATTTATATAAAAATATAATTAGAATGTATAAAAATTTAAAACTAACATTTAATTAGTAGGAATGAATAATACAAAAATATGATTTTCTATTTCCTGAAACGTTTGATTGATTATGAAAAATTTAGCTTTATATAAATTATTTTTTCATACCAATTTATATGGTAAATGGTATTAAGTAATAAGAAAAAGTCTTAATATCTGAAAATATCATTTTCCAACAAAAAACGTTTCTCAGTATATATCATGATTTAATAAACAATTGAATATATAAATTTTATTATTTCAATTAAAATCACTAAATCATTTTTAGATGTATAATAATAATATTTTGTTGTGAATAATTATTGTATTTTTATAAAATAATCTATTTTTAAGTGAATAGTGAGAAAATACTCACATTATTAAAACTATCACTCTCCTTAGATTATTATGATATAATAATGGATTAAAATTTTTTAATCATTTTTATGCAATATATATATATATATATATTTATATGTAAAATTAATCCTTACAAATTACCATTCTATTTATATAAAATGAAATTATATCATTTTTAAAACATAAGTAATATTTTATTTTGAGAACGATTTTTATTCACATATATTAAAAATTTACCTTCCATCACTTCCTGAAATTAAATCTATAAAAATTTATATCATATTTTATTTTGACATTATCATAATATATAATAAGTTTTATTTTAATTTTATTCATTAATGTGTTATTATTAATTACTATGATAGTATTAAGGAAATAATTTTCAAATAATTGTTTTGTTAGTGTTTTATAATTTTTTTATAATAATTTTAATTAATATATTTAAATTTTGTATAATAATAGGAATTTTATACAGATATATAATTACATTAACACACATTTAAATAGTGACCAATGCTAAATAAAATTTAGAACACATAATGGTTTAAACACCATTATTCACTAAAAAATTACTTTTCTCTATATTAAATTTTTTCATTTAAAATTAAAATTTATATTATATAAAAACTGAATTATATTAAATATATATTATATTTTGTTGCACCAAAACCAAATTTTTTAATGTGGATTATTTTATATTTTTAGTAAAACCTACAATACTTTGTTAAAAACTAGTTACCAATGTAATTACAAAAAAAGGTAAAAGTGAAAAATCTAAAAAACAAATGACTTACAACATGTTTAAAAGATGTGTTAAAATACATGGTTGAGGATTTATTGAGAAAATATCACCCCAAAAACCCTTTACTATGTTCTGTAGTTATTGAACTTTTTGGATAGTGTGTTGATATCATTGAAAATTTTCTGGTGTTCACAAAAGTTAAATTATCTTCAATTGTAAAAAGGGATCACATGCACCTATTAAATATGAAAATTATGTATATAGTTTTCCTTAAAGATAAACCAAAATAAAACTTCTATAATTAATTTTCTCAATATTAATCTCATGATCTCATGAAGTTATCATTAGACCTTTTTTTCAAGGAGATGTCCTAGAGATGATCGAGCCGCCAAAATATGGTTCACCTAATTTTTAATCATTTACTCATAATATTTATCTTCAATCCCTATTATATCCATACCAATATAATGAATATATATCATTATTATACTGAGATATTATTATATGAATGTAACAACCATTATTTATACCTCACCATCCAGTACTCAAAATAAAAACATCGCAAGTTCATGTGTGTGGACAACCCCCTCCATGAAGAAAAATATTTTATTTCTCATAACCACATATAGTATTTGGATTTAATGGTTTCATAGATGAATAAATAAAATATAACTATTACAATGATATTTAAATTTATTATATACTTTGTTTCACTATCATTATTTAGAAATGAAAACATTAATCATGCATACATGCGGACTACAGCATCAATGAGCAATGAGTTTTATTTTTCATCACCACTAATCATAGTTGAATTTAAAAATATATTTAATATTTAAAAATTATTTCCAAAAAAATTAATAGTCTATATAATTTGAAACTATTTTATGACACTTTATACCATGGTGAGTTATAGAAACATTGACCAAACAAAATCAAGTATCTAACATAGAAAGAAAACTATATAATAAAAATATATTATAATAAATGGTCTATATTAAATTAAATATACAATAATTAGTATCTAAATGAGTTGTATAATAAAATATATTTAATTATTCATGATTTTTGGTGTATACGCGGAATGAAATTGAAACAAGGTAACAATTTTCATGTCAAATATCTCTCTTTGAGACATCTTTGGTTTTATGCACCTAATCTAATTTATGTGGGTAATATACTACCTACATTAGATGTAATATCATGAATTATTTTTTAATTAATTTTTTTCATGTTCAATTACTTGTTCACTCTTTCAAGGGGTTTTGAATAAAATGTTGGTCAACTCGCATCAGATATTTGTCTCAAAATCTAATTCCATGATATTTGTTTATGTTATCTACCATGTTAAAAAATAAATGGCGTATTCAATTCCCCTGAATTTATCTTTAAAATATTTTTTATTCATGTAAAATACTAATCTAAATATATTTATTTTAATTAAATGGATTTTACACAATTGTTACACAAGTTGTAATTATGTTTTAACTCAATTATCAAACAAGTTGTTATTATCATTGTGGAATTAAATATTTGTTAAATTTTACCAATTTATTATGTTATGTGATAATATAATTTTTATTAATTAAAATTTATAACACTTAATTCATCTTTTTTAAAATTACTTCATACTTTAAGGAGTATGTGGCCCATAACAAATCTTGATAACCCAAATTTCCGTTCCTTGAGTTACATTATTTCGTAATGAATGATTTTTTATCATTTTTGGGTTATTATACCCTAATATTTTTTTATGATAATTTAAATTTCTCTATCATGATAAATATAACTTAACAAAAAAGGATGTTTTGTTAGTCTCTTTATAGTGTGATTTTTTAATAACAAGTTATGAAAATAAAAAAGAGGTTTTTAATTTGCTTTGTATGTTATTTCTTCTTCTACTCATTTTTTCAGGGTAAAATTTTAGTATTTTCAAGAGATATTATTGAATATTATTTCATAAAATAAAAGGGTTTCAAATATTTTTTACTTCACCCTTTGAAAAGGGAATTTTTGAAGTGACCAGTAACAGTGTCATTTATGATAATGTTAAAAATCTTTTTTAAAATATATTTTATGTATTAACATCAATTTCACTTTTTATTTTTAGAATGATTTACCTTTTTTGGGTTTATGTTTCACTATTTAAAATTCAATGTATATTTATTTTTTGGGGTAATGAACTCACAGTTCCAAATAATCCAATTCATGTCCCCTTCTTGCAGGTATCGTTCATGAATTCTTTTTCAATGATATTATCATCTGTGTCAACATCCTTGTAAGGTATTCAAAATTTATTATATTTTTCATTTATATGGAATCTTTCTAAGACTAAGTGCTCTAATGGAATTTGATTCTGAGTCTTGGAGAGACTAGAATGGATTTTTGAACATTTTTTATGTAAGTTCAGTAAACGCATGAGAGGGTTTTTTGTCAAAATTAAATTGATTGTCAAATAATAAATACAAGGACACCATTGAATTCATAAAGCTCCAATTCACCAAGAATGAATTTAACTTCCCCCAAAATGGGCTGAATGGAAATGTTTTTTTTTCAGAAATTTCATGAAAAATAATTAAATAACTTAGAAATTTATTTTATATTCTTTCTCATCTGTTGAAAGGTGGATGGCGACACTACGGTGCGGCGATAAAGCATCAACATGTTCTATTAGTGAAGATCATTAATGGCCCATATCATAAAACATAATGATGAAAAAAAGGGAGAATAATTGCGACGTTGCTTCACAAATGAAACTACATAACGATGCGACATCGCGGTTTAGTTGAAACGATGCAACACGTTTCCTTTAATTATTTGGCACATTAAAGATGAGATAATTAAACCTCATTAACACTTTGATGAATCTCCAACAGAATTCCTCACCAATTATGAACTATGAAGAACATCAGAAAGACGTCACATAATTCGACGACCCTCAAAGAATGGAGCTGGAAGTGAAAATGTTGACTCATTGAACTCTCGAGGATGAACATTTTTTTCATCAAACATCAGAGTGGTAGGGTATTGATTTTTATTTAAATTTTCATCCCCTCCCATTTTTCTAGAAACAAAAATTACTAATCAACCCATGAAAAGGTAGATTCATGATTCATGCGTTTATGAGGTAGGGTGACTTTTCATGGGGATTTATTATTTGGGATTGAAACCATGCATGAAATCATAGAACCTAAATCCCCAAACATCCCCCTCAATTTAATCTGATAACGCGGAGGCCCGGGTTGATACAAATAAGGCATGAGTGCCTCCATTCATTCGTTCTTGGTGGTTGAATTCTTGAAGTGGCCGAAATTTGATTCAGGGGCCTAAGCAGGGATGGAGTTAACTCGAGAGGTCTGTAGGCAGAGACAGATCAGAATATTGACACCTAGAGAAACTCTAGGGGCCTGTAGAAGGCGCCGCTGGAACAAATCCACAGGAACGATGGCGGAGACCAGCCCATGTCAGCAGCGTGTAGGGCGTGTAACCTACATGTATTGCAATAGCAGTAGAGGTGGTAGACCCTCACAGGCCACGATGGAGGATGAAATCATACCCATCGGCGTGTCGCGACAGTAGGAGGTGTGGCGTAGAAGGGCACCACATGGGGGGTGGCTAATGTCTGAGCCACCTGGGTAGTGCGGATCGCGGTCCGTCGACTATGACTAGAGGGGTCCCTCATCTACAGGGATAGCTAGAGCCGGACGTGGCTCAGTTTTCATGTCCCAGTGAGGTGGTGCACAACTGGTTTTCCAACATGGCAGACCATGCTAAGGCTAGTAGGTTGGAACCACACTGGCGGGCCAATCCCTCACCGATGGGTCAGACCAGATCCCAGCGGGAAATATCAACACCGGGGGCCAGACCCACAGCCAATTGGCCAGACCTACACCCTTTGGGTTGGGCCGGAATAGACCCAGTCCCCGAGCGACCGGGAAAAATGTACTGTTGGCCAAACCGGGGCCGGGTCCAATGAGGATTGTTCGTCATGGACCATCGGCCTACCGAACCATACTGACCCTAACTCCAACCAGGTATGTCCAAGTCCATATGATTAAACCGTGGTATTTGGGACCTCCAGGGACAGGTTGGTCGGGTTGGTCTAACAGGGTCGGACATAGTCTTGTCACAATCGGTCAGATGTTTACTAAACCTCTCGTATCTAGAAAACCACTCATCCGATTGATGTTCTGTTTTGCAATGTTTGGACCCTCTTGATGAGGCCGATTGTTTGGAATTATTAATGGGGACTATCATAGACGTCATGATGTGACGAATGGATTGAGGAGCGGTTATCTCATGTGAGCTACATACGGAACCCTCTTGTTGGTTGAGACCTTAAGAATGCTCAACGATGGCCTAGTGGGAAGCATCTCTATATGGAACAGCATTACCACAGTGGGGAGCACTTCTATGTGACACAAAAGACCCAGGAAACTCAATTGGAGGTGTACCTCAGTTCGAGCAAGGTGGGAAGCAGCATTGTGTGAACCGGCAAGTCCCACTGTGGGGACCATCTCTGTGTGACCCAGTATACCTATGGTACTAATTATGGATGAGTACCACATTTATAACGATCCATACATTACATACATTGTTATTACTTCAAAATTGAATCACACTTATTACAATATATAACAAAACCAGGAAAGGACCATATAGGTATAGAGTCTTTAGAAACTGGGAACAATAAACAACTGGTTTATAAAGCATCTACTTTTCCTACCATTTATTTCATCATATCTAGAGTCCCTTTTTGGCATATCCTACTTAATAACCTTCTTCCTGGACTATTGAAATAAAATATACTAATGGATGAGCTCAAATTATCATTAAGGGTAAACAAAAGAAATATCAATCACTTCATATACATAAGAACATAACTTTTCGAAATCTTAACCTACAAAAGAGATAATAATTTCATAACATGGGATAAATCATAGTAGTGAAATGTAATCCCAATAAACATAACCTAAAACATGAAACTTTGTTTAATACACACATAATCATAGAGAACAATTTCTTATTAGTCAAGACGCATTTAAAAGACTATCTTAGTGGATAAAGTCCATTTCTGAACAGAGTTCACTCCTCATTTTAGTCTTGTTTCACTGAACCAGTTTAACCTGCCGTTCCATCCATGACTATATAATGAGATATAAAATATTTACTCAATGAATTGGAGGGATATATAGGTCCCACCAATCACATAATGACACCATTCTTATGTGTTCCACCAAATCATAAACCATACATCATAGCATAACCCCTGTAATAAAAATGGGAATCTTAAACATCGTGACATCATAAAACAATTAATATATGATAAAGGAAATCATAAAAATATTTCCATCACAACATAATCAAGTCCATGTAATAATAGGGATAGAAACAGAACCCTATATTATCTTAGATGGAAAATAATTTTGATAAAACTCTTGAACTCCATTCTTGAGGAAAATATCCATTCTACTTCAAAAACATTTTTCCTTTCTTAACTTGTCATAAAATTTTAAAATAAAAGAAGTTGATTATAAATAAACTTAAAAACTTGTAAAGGATGATTCTTGTAAATATTGTTTTAAAAATCCATTCATGCCGTATAAGTTAAAAAAACATTCTTCTCGTAATTTTGTCGGAAAAGTCAAAAAGTACCTTGTATGAAAAACGACAAAAGATTCCTTTCATATCATTTACTAAAAACTCACCGAAGGGTAAAAATAGATTTAAAAATTTGTAGGTGGATGGAAATAATATTACATATTGAGGAAACATGGATGTGGATGATAAAATACACCCTAGTAAATTCCAATCTACAAACAATCTCGGATAAAAATGAGATTATGATATTTCTCTTACCTTTGATCCGATTTTCTTCGTAGGTGTCTGAACCTCCTGTATAATGACTTAAATAATTTTATTTACTTATTAAATAATCATACTTATTTTTATGATATCATATATGGTCATATTCATAGCTTCTTATTAGTAATATTTCATTACTACTTGTTTTTTGGGTGTTTATTACTTTTTGTTCTTATGGGTGTTTTGTCGAATAAATTCTTATTTTTCTTTTTAGGTTATAGATACCTCATTTCCAGAATGGTATTAGTGTTATGTATATCATATTAATTCATTCAATTCATTTATATAATCATTATGCAATGATGATCATGTAGAACGAGTCGCATCACATCGTGGAGACGGTATTCCGTACGTACGCACGAGCGATGATATCGTTCCCATGATAGTGGAATTGTATTGGAGTGTATGTATACTATTTCAGAATCAATATAACTTTTCTATAGTCACATGTAGTCTTTATTTACACTACTATACCCGTCCAAGTAAGGTGGTGGTGGAAAATAGATTACACCACGTTGTGGATACGTTATTCCGTACGTACCCACGCGCGGTGATTTCGTTTTCCGTTGGATAGATAGATTGTGAAATATGGTTTTTTCACACTTATAATGACATATAAGTATATGAGTGATATTTATGTTATTACTTCAATATCAAAAAACTAAATAAGAATAAGTGGAAGAAGAAATAAAGATGAATGAATCGGCAACGAACATTACCTCTTCTTTGAAGCGCTTCTTTGAGACCTCCTTTTAGGGCAATAAAATTGGTCTTCGGAGAATACCAAGACCTCTAGGATGTCTCTAGGGAAGTGGAGAGGAGAATGTGTTATGGGTTGGCCGGTCTTGAAGGTTCAATGTGGTGTTAGGAAGTGAGGGAGGAGGTGCCCTTTTATAAGGGAGGAGAGGGGCTCCTTTGGAAAACTAAAAATATTATTTTATTATAAAGCCAAATTCGGTTTTAAATAGCTCTAAAATGATTTATTTCTAATATAAGGTGGGTATGGGTCGAAATACTCTCATAAAATAAAATTTAAAAAAATTTAGGTTCCTATTTTAACCTTACCATTTATATTTAACTTTATTTAGATAATTTTACTTTTACAGTGTCTTTTTGTGTTCTTATATTATAAGGTTAATTAACATACTATAAAAAGCCAAACTAACCCTAAGTTGTTTATAATTAATATATATAACCTTATATATGTCATTTTTCAGAACCTTATATTTTTAGGAATAAAATAACATTTAATAATATAATATTATTTTTAAAACTATTTTATGTCAATTTTTACACTATTTAGTAATTGATTTTTTTCAAAATCATAGCATAATTATTTGTTCGGTAAAAGTTAATTAAATCAATATTAACATGTCATATTAACCTATAAAATTAGTGGAATTCATAAAAATTATCAAATTATATTTATTTGGGTATTTATAACATCGATTATGTCAATATTTCATTAATAAGATAATTACTCCATCATCATTGTGTCAAAAATAAATTAAATTATTTAATGTCTAAAAATTAAAAATAAAATACCATTATGTAGAATATCTTTTTAGCTTTCTAAGGAATATTTACAGTCAAATTTATCTTATGTATAAACCTATATTAAAAATTATTTAGTTATTAAATGTTTATTTTAACTATTTTAACCCTTCTTTAAAAAAATTAATAATAAATGTCCTAATCTAATACAAGTGGGACTAAATGGTCCTATGTTTTTCCTAATGTTGTTTTTGGTCGAATTATACTTATCCAATATAATTAGGACATGTGTTAGGGTAATAATAATATCATTTTTACCCTTAATTACCATATTTACTTTTAACCGTGGTAAATAAAAGTAAAAAGTTATTGTTCACCAAAAATTATTTTCATCTTATTGAACCACATTTTATTTAATGACATCAACTTTGTCTATCAGATTTTTGAAATTCCACTACCAGAATCGGTAAAATTAAGTTTTATCTAAATTTGAAAATTCTCCTAGGAGTTCGGTAAAAGACGGTGAAAAGTTCAATAAAATTTTTATATATCTAAAATTATTATAAAATGACTCCAATGAACTGAATTGAAATTATATTGGTATTATGTATCAATTTTTCCCTAAATAAATTTAATTTAAATAAATAATTATTTAAATAAAAAGTCGGTTTTTAAATAGTGACCCAGTGTTTTCACTATTCATCAAAAATTGAATGTTTTCAGAAAAATACCAAAATTTCACCCTAGGATAATTTTGATATTCGAAATCCAAAAATAAAGTCCATTTTGAAATATAAAATTCATAAAATTTCCAAAATTCTTTATTACTATTCATAATGGCTAGTTTTAATAATATTTTAATAGCATATCGCTGTTTCGTGAAACTTGGTATTTCGTACGACGCAAGCTATCGAGGAAGGTTGTGATTGCTTGGAAAGAAAGACAAGATAGTGTTGAGTGTAGTGATAGATTCCTTTGATGATGTATATAACATAAAAATAAAATATTTCTTATAAAAGTCTCAGGTGTTACATTATACCACCCTTAAAATTAATTTCTCCCTCGAAATTATTCACAATGTAACAAACAGATTAAGATACCTCTCCCTCATCATATCCTAAAGCTCCCATGTAGCTTCTTCTAATTGGTGGTTCCTCCATAAAACTTTCACCACGCTAGTGGTATTATTTCGTAGGACTTTTACACTACGATCCAGAATCTCTATCAGCTGTTCTTTGTAAGAAAGATCTTGCTCCCGCGGTACATCTTCGGAGATGAGTATATGTGAAGGATCAGGTATGTACTTTCTCAGGAGAGATACATGGAACACATCATGACCTTGAGAGAGATTAGGTGGAAGCGCCAATCTGTAATCTACCTTTCCAACACGATCCAGTATTTCAAAAGGACCGATATATCTAGGGCTCAACTTCCCCTTCTTTCCAAATCTCAGGACCCTCTTCCAGGGAGATATTCGTAAGAACACTTAATCACCCACTTAAAACTCTAAGTCTTTTCTTCGGTTGTCGGCATAAATTTTCTGTCGAGCCTGAGCTTCTCTTATGTGTTGTTGACTAGATCAGACCTTTTCTGCCATCTCATCCACAATATCAGGTCCTAATAGCTTTCTTTCCCTAACATCATCCCAGCAAGTTAGAGTCCTGCATTTCTTTCCATAGAGAGCTTCATAAGGATCCATCTGAATACTGGAGTGAAAGATATTATTATAAGAAAAATCCACCAAATGTAGGTGTTTATACCAACCACCTTTGAAATCCATAGAGAAAACTCTCAATATATCTTCTAGAGTTTGAATTGTTCTCTAAGACTAAACGTCTGTCTGAGGATGATAAGAAGTGCTGAAACTCAACTCTATATCTAGAGTACACGGAATACTTTTCCAGAACATTGAGGTAAACCTCAGATCCCGATCAGATATAATAGAAAGTGGTACTCCATGAAATCTTACCACTTCCATCACATATATCATGGCAAACTGATCTAGAGAGAAGTCCACTATAATAGCGATGAAGTGTGCCGACTTTCGAAGACGATCAACTATGACCCAGATAGCATTATTCCCTTTGGATTTATTAGGATGTACTGTGACAAAGTCCATAGTGATGTTTTCCCATTTCAATTCTCGTATGGGTAATAGTTGTAACATCCACTTTCCCACAAACATTAATCAGAGAAGAATTATATGCTTTTGATGCGACAGTTGTGCCATTAGGGATTTTCACAACAAACTCTACATCTAACTGTTGAGGTAATACGGTGATACCCTTTGAAAATTCTTCAGAAATAAAAGATTGGGTGGATCCAGAATCAAATAAAACATTTTCTACTTTAGATTGGATGGTATGTGTACCTTTCACCACATCGTTATCGTACTCCACATCGATGATAGACATTTCATGTGACTTTCCTTTGTCTTTAGCCTTAAAAGTTTGTTGACGTTAACCATCATCATCAATCCTTGGATTTGGGCATTGATTGGCATAATGCCCCATCTCCTTGCATGTGTAACATTGAAGTGTAAGAGGTGCACTATGTGTAGCCTTTTCATTGTTCACATCACTAGACATCTTCTTCCCATCATTGCGGCATTCAAATGCTCGATGACCTTCCTTTCCACATTTGAAACATTTACTTGTCCCTATTAGAAAACTCCCTCTAGGTTTCATTCCACTCTTTGAGCATAAGGGAAAACTCATCTTCTTTTCAGTATGCTCTTTAGATTTTCCTTTGAATTCCATTTTCCTCTTCCTATCAAACCAATATGACTGATGGGTTACTCTAATCTCCATCTTGACTTTGAGATCACATCGAACGATTTCCTCGTAGCTATTGAAGTCCCTTATGGCGAACACCCTTCGAAGACTTGGTTTTAAGCCACAAAGAATCGATAGATCTTACTCTCAGGTTGGATAATAATACCAGAATCATACCTTGCAAGTCTTGTAAAATTTTCTTCATAGGTACCTACGGATTCATCATCCTTTTGCTTCAGTTCAAGAAACTCCTCCTCCATCTTTGTTCGGAGAATACGAGGGAAGTACTTATTGAAAAATAAGTTCTTGAACTCGTCCCATTCCATGGACTCGATTTCATCTCTTGGCCTCGTATTCTTGATAAGATTTCACCATTGATCAAAATCACCTTCCAAACAATACACTGTTAAGATGACTTTATCATGTTCAGAACATTGAAACTGAAAATATCTTTTCAGTAGTACTGATCCATTATTCAGCCACTAATGGATTAGTAGACCCGGTGAATGAGGGTGGACGCTGCCTCATAAAGGATTCAATAGAATGTTGCTCCTTCCTTTGCTCATTTGGATGTCCTGCATTATTCATTGCTTGAGAATGTTGTGTGAGCATGGCTACATGATTTTTCATTCAATTTCTCATTACTTTTTGTTGCTCAGGGGGACAATCATTTCATTTCCTTTCGCATTCCACATTAACAATGTTTCATCGGGTTCTAGCCATTGATTAAAACCAAGAAAAATAGTGTCATAATCACTAATTATAATAGGAAAACCACACAATCAAGAATTAAATTTTTCACTTAAGGTCTTATCATAGGTTGTTCATGGCCATTTCTAAAACACTAAGATTGTGTTCTATGCTTAGACTTATCCTTAGGGTTCTTACTAAGGCTTTCACATCCTAGTTTCCAAAGGTTGACTATACCTTTCCTCTAATACCAACTATAACAACCCATACATTACATACATTGTTATTACATCAGAATTTAAGCACACTTATTACAACTTATAACAAAACCATGAAAGGACCGTATAGGTATACAGTCTTTAGAAACTGGGAAACATAAACAGCTGGTTCATAAAGCATCTATTTTTCCTCCAATTTATTTCATCATATCTAGAGTCCCTTTTTGGAATATCCTACTAAATAACCTTCTACATGACCTAGGGAAATAAAACATACAAAAGGGTGAGCTCAAATTCTCAGTAAGGGTAAAAAAAATATCAATCACTTTATATACATAAGAACATAACTTTTTCAAATCTTAACCTGGAAAAGAGATCATAATTTCATAACATGGGATAAATCATAATAGTGAAATGTAATCCCAATAATCATAACATAAAACATGAAACTTTGTGGCATACACACATAATCATAGATAATCATTTCTTATTAGTCAAGACTCATTGCCAAGACTATCTTAGTGGACAAAGTCCATTTCTGAATCGACTTCACTCCTCATTTCAGTCCAGTTTCACTGAACCGGTTTAACCTACCGTTCCAGACATGTCTATATCATGAGATATAAAATATTTACCCAATGAATTGGAGGGATATGTAGGTCCCACCCATCTCATAATGATTCAATTCTTATGTGTGCCACAAAATCATAAACCATACATCATAGCATAACCCATGTAATAAAAATGGGAATATTAAACATCCTGACATCATAAAATAATTCATATAAGATAAAGGAATTAATAAAAATATTTCCATCACATCATAATCAAATCCATGTAATAATAGGGATAGAAACAGAACCCTATATTATATTAGATGGAAAATAATTTTGATAAAACTCTAGAACTCCATTCCTGAGGAAAATATCTTTTCTACTTCAAAAACATTTTTCCTTTCTTATCATGTCATATGATTTTAAACTAAAAGAAGTTGATTAAAAATAAACTTCAAATCTTGTAAAGTAAGATTCTTCAAAATATTGTTTTAAAAATCCATTCATGCCGTATATGTTAAAAAAAATTCTTCTCATACTTTTGTCAGAAAAGTCAAAAAATACCTCGTATGAAGAACGACAAAAGATTCCTTTCATATCATTTACTAAAAAATCTATGAAGGGTAAAATTGGATTTAAAAAATTTTATGTGGATGGAAATAATATTACATATTGAGGAAACATGGATTTGGATGATAAAATACACCCCAGTAAATTCCAAAGTATAAAAAATCTGGGATAAAAATGAGATTGTGTTATTTCCCTTACCTTAGGTCCGATTTGCTTCATAAGTGTCCGAACCTCTTGTATAATGATTTAAATAATGTTATTGAATTATTCCAGGATCATACTTATTTTTATTATATCATATATGGTCATATTCTTAGCTTCTTATTAGTAATATTTCATTACTACTTGTTATTCGGGTGTGTATTACTTGTTGTTCTTGTGGGTGTTTGGTCGAATAAATTCTTATTTTTAATTTTAGGTTATAGATAACACATTTAAATAATTGTATTAGTGTAATATAAATCATATTCATTAATTCCATGCATTTATATAATCATTATGCAATGAAGATCATGTAGAACGAGTCGCATCACATCGTGGAGACGGTATTCCGTACGTACGCACGAGCGATGATATCGTTCCCATGATCGTGGAATTGTATTGTAGTGTATGTATACTATTATAGAATCAGTATCACTTTAAAATAGTCATATATAGTCATTATTTACACCATTATACTCATCCAAGTAAGGTGGTGTTGGAAAATAGTTTACACCACGGCATGGAGACAGTATTCCGTACGTACACACGCGCGGTGATTTCGTTTTCCGTAGGATGGATAGATGGTGAAATAGGGTTGTTTCATACATATAATTACATATACGTATATGTGTGATAATGATGTAATTAATTCATAATGAAACAACTAATTAAGAATAAGTGTAAGAAGAACTAAATATTAAAGAATCGGTAACGGACATTACCTCTTCTTTGAAGCGCTTCTTTGAGACCTCCTTTTAGGGCACTAAAATTGGTCTTTGAAGAATACAAGGACCTCTAGGATGTCTCTAGTGAATTTTAGAGGAGAAATTGTCAGGGGTTGTGTGAGGCTGAAGGCTCAAAGTGGTGCGGGGAAGAGGGATAGGAGGTGCCCTTTTATAAGGGAGAAGAGGGGATCCTTTGGAAAAACTAAAAATATTATTTTATTATAAAGCCAAATTCGGTTTTAAATAGCTCCAAATTGATATATTTCGAATCTAAGGTGGGGATGGGTCGAAATACTCTCATAAAATAGAATTTAGACAAGTTTAGGTTCATATTTTAACCTTATCATTTATATTTAACTTTATGTTAGATAATTTTAATTCTACCGTGTCATCTTGTGTTCTTACAATATAAGGTTAATAAACATACAATAACAAGCCAAAATAACCCCAAGTTGTTTATTATTAAAATATATAACTTTATCTAAGTCATTTGGCCGAACCATGGATTTTTAGGAATAAAATTACATTTAATAATATAATATTTGTTTTAAAAACTATTTTATGTCA
This sequence comes from Viscum album, assembly GCA_963277665.1. Classification (NCBI taxonomy): domain Eukaryota; kingdom Viridiplantae; phylum Streptophyta; class Magnoliopsida; order Santalales; family Viscaceae; genus Viscum; species Viscum album. Next base: position 1,034,407,602 of record OY728125.1, read on the forward strand.
ATTTTGACACTATTTAGTAATGGATTTTTTTGAAACTCATAACAGAATTATTAGTTCGAAAAAAGTTTATTAAATCAATAATAACATGTCATATTAAACTAAAAAATTAGTTTAATTCATAAAAAGTATAAATTACATTTATTTGGGTATTTATAACATTGATTGTGTCAATATTTCATTAATAAGATAGTTATTGTATCATCATTGTGTCATAAATAAATTAAATTATTTAACGTGTAAAAATTACAGATAAAACACCATTATTTAGTAAATCTTTATATATTTCAAATGAATATATATAGTCTAATTTATCTTATGTATAAACCTATATTAAAAATTATTTAGTTATTAAACTTTGATTTTAACTATTTTAACCCTTCTTTAAATAAATTAATAATAAATGTCCTAATCTAATCCAAGTGGGTCTAAATGGTCATATGTTTTTCCTAAGGTTTTTTTGGTAGAATTACACTTATCCAATAGAATTAGGTCATGTGTTAGGGTAATAATAATATCTTTTTTACCATTAATTACCCTATTTACATTTAACCGTGGTAAATAAAAGTAAAAAATTACTATTCACCAAAACTTATTTTCATCTTATTGAACCACATTTTACTTATTGACATCAACCGTGTCTCTTGGATTCTTGAAATTCCACTCACAGAAGCGGTAAAATTACGTTTTATGTAAATTTGCAAATTCTCCTAGGAGGTGGGTAAAAGACGGTGAAAATTTCAATAAAATTTTTATATATCTAAAATTATTATAAAATGACTCCAATTAATTGCATTGAACATATATAGGTATTATGTATGATATCTTCCATAAAATAAATTTAATTAAAATAAATAATTATTTAAATAAAAAAGTCAGTTTTTAAATAGTAACCTACTGTTTTCACTAATCATCAAAAATTGAAAGTTTTCAGAAAAATACCAAAATTTCACCCTAGGCTAATTTCAATATTCCGAATCCAAAAATGAATTCCATTTTGAAAAATAAAATTCTTAAAATTTCAAAAAGTGGTTATTACTATTCATAACCACAAGTTTTAATAATATTTTAATAGCATATCATTGTATAGTGAAACTCGGTATTGCGTACGATGCAAGATATCGAGGAAGGTCGTGATTGCGTGTAAAGAAAGACAAGCTGGTGTTGTGTGTAGTGATAGATTCCTTTGATGATGTATATAACATAAAAACAAAATATTTCTTATAAAAGTCTTGGGTGTTACAACATTAGTCAAAGGTTAGTGGGATGTGTCTTCTGTGTGAACATGAAGGCCCACTATACTCGACAGAGGAGGAGTTGTCCTACAGTCAAGGAGTTCAATGATGTGGCTGACGAAGAAACAATCACTACCCTAGAATATATATGGTGTGAGATACCTTGTGCTATGTGATTTTGCTTCATGTTATGATTTGATTTTTTCTATATGGTCTTTCCTCTTTATTTTGGGTTCCCTACATGGGCCCCACCCATGAATGTCGTATCTCAGGCAGACGATCGATGTTTCAATAGGTACCTCAGTGGACTGGGACTTGGTGGAGCCCAGTGAGACTGGACTGATCGACGCTAGACGATGGTCATGGTGGCCTAAGACCTGGTGGGGCCTAGTAGGATCAAGCAGAAAGGACATAATTCTTCATCTTCCAACATCCCCATTACTTTTATAACCAGGTAAGGTGTTCCGCACTCATTCTGTAAGTTATAAAAACATTCTTAATTTATCAAAAAGGTCATAAAGGACCTTGTTTGGAAAATGACTAAAATATTTCTTTATAAAAATTTAATAAAAAATCAAACAAAGATATAAATGAATTTCACCCATATTATAGGAAATAGTAAAAATGTTTTGAAATAAATTTTTAAGAAACCCTAATGTGGATGATAAATAGGTCCTAATAGATACTTACATATAAATAACCTCTGATAATAAAGAGATTTTAAAATTTACCATTGCCATGTACTTTTTCTTGAAAGAGGTAACATTAAAATAATTTTTAATGGGTAAATCATTGTTATTAAATTATAAAAGAATGAAATACAGAAATATGATATCATATATTATCTTTTAAAATTGTTTTGTTAATAATATTTCAGTAGTATCATCATTTCTAGTGTTAACTAATTTTTTTCCTCTATATGTTTTGTAATGTATGTCATGTTTTTTATAGATAGAATGTATTTGAATCATATAGATAATGACATTAAGTTCTTAAATATTATTTTGCATCATAAAATTAAAATTATTCATGAATGATTATGATGGGGAATAAATCTCATCATGTTTGTGAAGACTATAATCCGTATGTATACATGAGAAAAAATATCATTTTATTGATGATGAAAAAATATGTAATTGGACGGTATATAATATATAATGAATATTTAACATGTAATATTTATTATTTACATTAATTATACTTATTATTATACCCATAAAAATAACAAAGTGCTGAATAAAAAACTACACCGCGACGGGGAGACGGTAAGCCGTACGTACGCATGTATGGTGAATTTTTCATTTTGAGGAATGATTTATTAATGAATATAGTTGTTCCATATTTATAATAAAATCACAGTATGTATAAGGTATTGTATATATTATTTTTGTATGGAAACACCTAAGAAAGAGGAAGTGGAAGAAGAAAAGAACTTTGAAATAGGTGATGAATGTATTACCTCTTCTTCAGGTTCTTTCGTTTGATTTGATCAATTGGGATCCTTAGGCTAGCATATGATCAATGTAAGGCCATTAGGTTGATTTGAGGGTTGTTCGGAGGATATTTGATTACATTTTCGGTGAGCTAAAGGGATTTTGTTGTTTGATTTTGAGATAAGGGGAAGTAACCATTTATAGAAGTGGTGAGGGTCACTTTAGGAAAAGCTTGAAATATTATTTTATAATACAATCATATTCAGTTTATAATGGATCCAAAAAGATTTCATTCGAGGAAAAGGTGGAATTGGGTCGAAAACCTCCAAAAAAAGTTTTTATGATTGGTTTAGGTCACTATATTAACCTTATCTTTTAGATTTAACGCTTAGTTAAATAGTAAACATTTACCATGTATTTGTGTATTATTATAATAAATGGTTAATAAACACACTATAAATATCCATGTTAATCCAAAGTGGTTTGTTATTGATATATATGACCTTATATATATCCTTTGCCTAAACCTTAATTTTTTAGGAATATTATATCAATTGATAATATATTATTTTTTATAAAACTCATTTATGTCAATTTTGACACTATTTATTATTTGGTTATTGAGAAAGTCAAAAAAAATTTATCACTTTGACAAAATTCATTTTATCAAACCAAACATGTCATATTAACCTATGAAATTCGTGGAATATATCAAAAGTCTTAATTTACAATTATGTTAATATTTATAATATTAATGTTTTTATAGTTCTAAAATATGGTAATTACCGCATCATCATTGCATCATAAATAAATTTAGCTATTTAATGTATAAAAATATAAATAAAATAAAATTTTCTAGGAAATCATTTTGGATTTATAAATAATATTTATATTCTAATCTCTCTCGTGTATAACCCTATAAAAAATTGTATATTTATTAAACATTGAAATAAACACATTTAACTCTTCCTTAAAAAAATTAAGAATAAATGTCCTAATCTAATCCAAGTGACACAAAAGGGTCATTTTTTTATTAATTTTGAATTTGGTCAAATTATACTTATCCAAAAGAATTAGGACATTTTTTATGGTAATTATAATATATTTTTTATCTTTAATTACCCTATTTACTTTTAACCATGTTAAATAAAATTAAAAAGTTATTATTCACCAAAAATTATTTTCATACTATTGATCCAAATTTTTCTTACTAATGTCAATCATGTCTCTCGGATTTTCAAAATTTAATTTACAGAAGCATTAAAATTATGTTTTATGAAAATTTTCAAATGTGCCTAGAAGGTGGGTAAAATAAGTTAAAAATTTTCAATAAAATTTTCTACATCTAACCTTATTATAAAATGACTCCAATGAATTACATTGAACTTTTATAGGTATTATGTATCTATTTTTATTTAAAATAAATTTAAATAATATAAATTATAATTTAAATATAATTTAGTTTTAAACAATAACGTAGTGTTTTTCAATATTCATAAAAAATTGACTGTTTTCAAAAAAAAATCAAAATTCACCCTATGCTAATTTTTAATTTTCTGAATCCAAAAATGAAGACCAATTTAAAAAATAAAATTTATAATATTTCAGAAAGTGGGTATTACAATTCATAATGACTATTTTGATTGGTTGTGGTGTGCTCGAACTTGAAGTTGTGTACAACACAAGCTATTGTATTATTAAAAGAAAAACATACCATTGAAGCTTGGGGTGTTATATTCTTCCCACCATCAAATAATTTTATACTCGAAATTTCTAGGATATTACTTCATAAAACTAATTTGGGGGTTATTCATAATAAGTTCCTCGGTTTCCCATGTTGCATGTATCATCTTATGGTTTCTCCATAGAACTTTTAGCAGACCAGTCATCCAGTTTCCCAACATATATTCTCGGGTGTTAAGAATCAAGGAAGACGCTTCCCAATAAGGAAAATTGGGTTGTAGTTCTATTTATTCATAAGTGAATACATGCGTTGGGTTCGGAATGTATTTTCTCAACAGTGATACGTGGAACACATCATGGACTTTGGAGAGACTTGGAGGCATTTCCAAATGGTAAGCTAAAACTCCAATTATTTCTAGAAGTTTTAAATTTCCGATGTACGTGGGTCATAATTTACCCATCTTATTGAATCGTACAACACTGTTTCATGGAGATACCATCAAGAAAACTATATCTCCTACATGAAATCCCAAATCCTTTATTCTATTATCATTGTAGATATTTTTACTACATTGAGATTATTTGATGTGGGATTGGATAATCTCTACCTTTTCCATTGTTTCCTTAACAAGTATTATACCTACGAGTTTTCTTTCACTATCATCATCCCAACAAGTTGGTGTGTGAAATCGCATTCTATATAACACATCATATGATGCCATATGAATACTGGAATGGAATATATTTTTATAGAAACATTCTACCAGAGGTAAATATTGATCCCACATACCTTGAAAGTTAAGTGAAAAAGATATCAACATGTATTCTAAGGTTTGAATAGTCTCTTCTGATTGTCTATCAGTTTGAGGGTGGTAGGAAGTGCTAAAATAAAGTTCAGTATCTAGGGCCTTATGGACACATTTCCAAAATCATGAGGTAAAAATGGGATCACGATCAGCATCAATCAATAGGGGTACTCTATAAAGTCTTACAACTTCATTAATATATATTCTTTCTAAACATTCATGTGTTAAATCTTCTCTTATAGTAAGATAATTTGATGACTAGGTAAGACAATCAATAATGGCCCATATTGCATCATTCATTCTTGGAGTCTTTTTTATCCCCATAAGAAATCCCATTTTAATATTATCCCATTTCCACTCAGGTATGGGAAGAGGTTGCGTGAATCCTCTAGGATGCTGTCTTCCTGCCTTAACCTATTGAAAAACTATACATCATGACACATAATCCACAATCTCCCTCTCTATATTGTCCCACCAAAAATGATCCTTCAAATCTCTATACATCTTAGTGCTTCCAGGATGTATAGAGAAAATGGAGCTATGAGAATTATTAAACAATTCCCATTTTTGATCAGTTGTGTCAGGAAAACAAATTTTATTCCCAAATTTCAAAATCACATCTTCATATATGAAGTCGATCAATCTCCCATCATTCACAACATTAATTTTCTATTGAAACTCCTCATCATCAGTATGAGAACTTTTTATCATGTCTAGTTAAGATGGATTTGAAACCATTTGAAAAAGTATTGATGTTTCACCATTCATGATTATTACTATATCCATCTTTATTAGATCTATGAACATAAAATCCCTTTCAACTATCATGTTCTTCAAAACTCCATGATCCTTTCTGCTCAAAACATCTGTCGCCTTATTTTCCTTCCTTGAGTGGTAGTGTGTAATGCAATCATAATCCTTGAGTAGTTCAAGACATCATCTTTGCCACATGTTTACTTGTTTCTATGTAAAAATATAATTCAAACTCTCTTGATAAGTATATATCTGACATTTTTCATCATAGAGATAGTGTATTTATATCTTCCAAGAAAAGATTACATATACTAAATCAAGATCAGGAGTATGATTTTTTAGTTCATGAATATTTAGTTTTCATGATGCATAGGAAAAAACTCTATCATTATTCATAAGGACACAACCATTTCCTTTCTTTGAAGCATCACTATAAATAAAAAATACATCAATCCCCGATGGTAGAGTCAAGATAAGAGCATTGACTAATCTTCTATTTAGTTCTTCAAAATATTCATCACACTCTTTTTTCCAAACAAATTTAACCCCTTTACGTGTGATCTTGGATAATGGGTTGGCCAATCGGGCAAAATCTTGGATGAAATGCCAATAATAACCATCTAAAAAAATAAAACTTCTTTCCTTGGTTATATTTTTCAATGTTGGCCATTCATGAATTGCACGTCTTAGAAGGATCAATAGAGATTCCATCCTATGAGACAATATAGTCCTGATATGAAATCTCTTGAAGCTAGAATTCACACTTTCTAAACATCCCATATAATTCATTTCTTTTAAAAGTCTTTAGAATATTACTCAAGTAATTTTTATGATCTTCATAGATTTTGAAGTAATCCATGTTATCGTCAATAAATACCACAACATATTAATCAATATATTTCTGCAAAAATATATTCATTAGATCCATAAATACAGAGGGTGCATTAGTTAGTCCAAAAGGCATTATTGTAAACTTGTAATGCCCATACACATTACAAAATTTTATCTTCGGAATGTCTTCCTTATTCACACAAAAATGATGATATCCATATCAATGGTCAGTATTTGAAAAATATTGAGCTCCATGAAGTTGATCGAATAAATCATCAATGTGAGGTAGGTGATACTTGTTCATTTTTTATAGCATTGGTCTCCCTATAGTTAGTGCACAACATCATAGATCCATATTTCTTCTTAACAAAAAGAATAAGGGCTCCCCATAGGGAAATAATAAAGAGAAAAATCCCTTATTACACACTTATTCTAGTTGTTTCTTTAGTTCAACTAATTCCATATTAGTTATTTTATAAGGGGTCTTCGATATGTGCCTTCAACTAGGAATTAAATAAATGGAAAACTCAATTTCTCATTCTGAAGGATTTACATGTAAATATTATTGAAACACATCACCATATTCTTGTAAAGTATGTACATTATCTATTTGAACATTACTTTACTCAACCATATTTACTTAATTAGTTTCCACCCAAATAATTAAATTTAGTAGAGCTACTGGGGTTGGATATTGATAAGAATACGATAGTGACATATCTACTCTAATGATAAGTTACTCTTTATTATTATCAAAAATTGTATCCTCCATCTTTAAAAAATAAATTTTCGCATCATGGTCTGAAAGCCAATCAATTCCAAGGATTATATCAAATTCAATCCTGGGTATGACATTTAGATCAGAAGATAAAGCACATTTATATTCCCTAATGGTAACTAATTCACAAAACTTTTAAAAATTATACTTCCCTTAGGAATTTTGAATGACAAATCACTTGTTAAATCCAATTTGAAATATATAATTTTCTTATCAAAATGGGAATATATGAAAAACTTCAATGATCTAGAATCAAATAATGAATTGTCTAAATTTGAGGAAACCATTAAATTACCTTCCACACCATAATTTAGAGCATCAACCTTAGTAGGATTGATGCATAAGCTTGTCATTTCTCTATTATCCTTTTCTGAGGTAAGTTTCATTGGTGATTAGTGCATTCACTTGTAGAATTCCAAATTTCTATTCAATTGTAGCATTCAACATTGATATCTTTTTTATTTACCTTACAATCACGTGCTTAGTGGAATTTTTCACCACACTTGTAACAAACTCCCATTCCCTTCAGGAAAGTACCAAGGTGTTTCTTACCACATTTACTACAAGATGGAAATTCAAATTTTACCTTATTCTATTTATTTCCATATTAAAAGTGTTCAGAAGATCTCTTCTTTTCAAGATTTTCTTTAATGTTTAAGGATTATAGAATTCCTTTTCTGTCTTGATAGCACATGATATTATAACTTTGTACGATGATAAGGATTGTGAGACTAATTATCAATGAAGAAATGGTTTTAACCCATAAAAGAATCAATCAATATTACTCCTTGGGTTACATAGGTAATCTTCCACATGCCTTGATAACTTTGTAATGGTATCCTCATAATTTGCGATATTCTCATCGTCTTTTTGCCTCAAACTCATATATTGTATTCCCATATCTGTACGATGGTCATGGGGATATTATTTTCCTTAAAAAAGTTATTTAAACTCCATATGTTTCATATTTGATAATTCTTCATCCTCCATTGTGTTTTGAATTAATGAAAACCATTTTTCTGCATCTATTATAAGGAAATATAATGCTAGGAAAATATTTTCCATTTCGGTACTCCCCAAAGAATGAAATATTTTCTCCAAGGATCATATCAATTCCTTAGATAGAACTGGATTTTTAGTCCCATTGAATGTTTTTGTTTTTTTCATCATGAAGTGGTCTAACATTTATCCTACACATTATGGATCCAGGTGCTCTATATGGGTAAGGTTATTATTCATAACCAGAGTGAGTTTTCCTAGTATGGTTATAAGTTTTTCACCACGTGTTTCATCACCCGCACCACTATAATTATCTTGAGCTGGAGGGAAATCATTACATGGATTACATGCAGTGATTCATTTCCATTCTACCATTATAAACCGTTTCTAAACAAAGGAATACACCAGATTAATTTATGAATCACAATACATAATTCATAACTAGTAATGTAACTTACATAAATTGAATAGTTTATGCATATAACCAATAATCATAAAAATTATGTTTTCATTGAGGAGGTATTTACTTAATAATCATCCATGAAGGCTTTTAATGAAAATTTGAATTATCCTAAGCATATCCCTAGGTTGTGTTGTAAAAAAAGTGTGTCAATTCCATTTGTCATTTACCAGGATACCCCAGGTCAAGCCCGAAACTCATTGTCAGAGTATTCACTCTTAGGTACATCTTTGATCGAGCTGCCTCTACCTTCTCATATCCAGACAAGGATTTATTGCTTGTAAATTTCATAAAATCTCTACAATACCAAAATTCTAGAAATTTCTTATATACAAATCCTCGAAATATAATATAGGTAAATGTTCATTAATAAGAGTTTTTGTAAATCTAGTTTCCAAGGTTTGTACTAAACTTTCTCCCATACCTACTATAATGCCCTGACCCTAGATTCCTAGAGTTGGTGCATTTTTACATACCATTTACATTATACAAGGAATCATGTCCCTAAATACCGACTAGTTTAGTAGCTTTCGAAGTACTAGATATATACATAAGTTTTACATTACATCATGAAATTAAAAAAATAGTGTGTCCCCTTTGAACACTCATATATCCCTTAGCCTATTCCTATAGATTAATTTTAATATACTTCTTCACATCCATAGAAAAATAAAACACATAAAGGGGTGACCTCAGATGCTCAGTAAGGATAACAATATACCGAAAACTATCATAAATAAGAGTAATCATTTATGAAAATGTGTAAGACTAAATCCAAAGTATTTTAAACAAAAAATTCAGCATAATATGGAAAAGATAAATCAAATAATTCCATTTACTTATTCACTTGGATATTCTACTAGTTAAATAATCACATGTTATATCAATATCCAATTTAATAATGATGGAATGCATAATTCTAGACATCATAACCACATAGTCAAGGCCTTGTGCCCAAACTGGAAATAAAATTTTGTCAAAGCCTTGTCCCAAGAAACTATTTTGTTTCATGAGACCTACTAATGCATCAATAAGATATATTGGGATCCACCCGTCACATACTATGTCCAATGTATTCCTCATTTTAAAATTTTGAAACATAACATAAACATTAGTATTAAAAGTAGCATACAAAATGATAATGTTGTAACCATAAACCATGAATGGTTTAAAAATAAAACATCCACATTCAGAAATATCACATAACCCTCATTACAATATGGAATATTGTATCATAAAAAAACATCAAATAAGATTAAAATAAATCAATGGATGTTGACATAGATGAAATCAAAACTATTTGAGAGAAATATCTCTTGTTATTTTGAAATCATTTAAATGTCACACAATTATAAATGAAAACATATATTTTGAAAATATTTTTATATACTTGTAATGGAATCATAGAAGGTGTTAGAATAGTAGAAATAGCAGCACTCTCCATATAAGATAAAAAACATTCTTTCCATAATTTTGATGAAAAGGTCATAAAAGAACTTGTCTGGAAAATGACAGAAATATTAATTTATAAACATTTTATAAAAAGTAAATAATATTATAAATTATATTAAACCATAGTCTAGGAAATAGTTAAATTTTTTTGAAATACATTTTTTAGAAAAACTGATGTTGATGATAATGAAGTCCTAGTAGATACATACATTTAAACCACCTCAGATAATAAAGAGATTGTAAAATTAACCCTTAACATGAAATTTTCCTTGATTGATTGTACATTAACCTATTGTATAATATTAAAATAATTTATATTTAAATATACAATAACAACATAGATTTATATGATATCTTATATGATCTTCAAATATTTATTTGTTAATAATATTTCAGCAGTATCATTGTTTTGGGTGTTAAGTCATTTGTTTTCCATTATATGTTTTGTTATGTAAGTCATGTTTTTATGGATGTGATTTATTTAATTAATATCTAAAATGATATTATGTTATTAAATATTATTTTTATTCAAAAAATAAAAATTATTCTTGAATGATTTTAATGGGTTTTGAATCTCATTACGTTTCTGAGGACGGTAATTTGTACATACGAACGAGAAAAAATATCATTCTATTGATAGTGAAATAATATGTAATTTGATGTTATATCATATGTAAAGAATAATTGACATGATAAATTTGTTATTTATATCAATTATACTCATTATTGTACTCATCCAAATAAAGAAGTGTTGATTAAAAAACTACACCTAGACGTGGAGACGGTAAGTCATACGTACACACATAAAGTGACATTCTAATTCATAGGATGTATAGAATAATGAATATGGTTCTAAAATATTTATAATAAAGTCAAAATAAGTATAAGATACTGTATTTATTATTTTTTTTTTGTAAACAACAAATAAATATGATGTGGAAGAAGGAATGAACTTTGAAAGAGGTGATGAAATTATTACCTCTTCTTCGAGTGCTTTCTTTTGGTTTGATGAAAAAGGATCCATAGAATGGCTTCTGATCCCAGTAAGGCCTATAGGTTTAAGTGAGTGTAGTTGGGTGGATATTTTATCAGGGTTTTTCCATGATAAATGGCGTTGGAGGTGTGATTTTGAGAGAACGAGATGTACCCTTTTATAGAAGGGGTGAGAGTCACTTTAGGAAAAGCTTGAAATATTATTATATTATAAAATCATATTCAGTTTATAATGGCTCAAAAATAATTTTTTCGGGTTTAAGGTGGGTCTGGATCGAAAACATCTCATACAGTATATTTTATATAGACTTATGTAACCATATTAACCTTATCTTTTTTATTTAACTCTTAGTTAAATAGTTTAACTTTTACCATGTATTCTTGTATTATTATTATAAATGCTTAATAATCATACTATAAAAATCCAAGTGAACCAAAAGTGGTAATGTACATATATATATATATATATATCCATATATAATTCCTTTGAAAAAACCTTAAACTTTTATGAATATTATATCAATTAATAATATATTATTTGGTTTAAAAACTCATTTATGTCAATTTTAACACTATTTAGTATTTGTTTTTTTAAGTCATAACAACTTTATCACTTCAAAAGAAATTTCTTTAATCAACCCTAACATTTAATATCAACCTATAAAATTCTTGTAATACCAAAAAAAATTCAATTTTTAATTTTATTAATATTTATATAATAAATTATTTTAATCTTTTAATAATAAGGTAATTACTGCAACATCATTGTGTCATAAATAAAAATAATTATATATGGTCTAAAAATTATAAATAAAATACCATTATGTTTAAAATATTTTTATTTTTCTATTTAATATTTATAGTAAAATTGATCAAATTTATAAACATATACTAAAAATGGATTAGTAATTAAACATTGAATTTAACACTTGTTAACTCTTCTTTAAATAAAATAATATTAAATATATAAATCTTATAAAAGTGAAGCAAAATGATCATATTTTATTCTCAATGTTGATTTTGGTCTAAATATACTTATCCAATATAATTAGGTCAAGTTTTAAGAAAACTATAAATCTTATTTACATGTAAACGCCCAATTTACTTTTAGCCGTGGTAAATTAAATTCAAAAGTTACTATTCACGAAGAATTATTTTCATCCTATTGAACCAAATTATTCCTATTGATGTCAACTATGATACTAATATTTTTTAAATTCAATTCGTAAATGTAGTAAAATTATATTTTATGAAAATTTTCAAATCTTTCTAAAAGGTGTATAAAAGACGTAAAAAAATAAATAAAATTTTACACATCTAATCTTATTATAAAATGTCTCCAATGAATTAAATTGAACTAATATAGGTATTATGTATCTAGTTTTAATTTAAAATAAATTTTAATAATTATTATTATTTAAATAAAATATGGTTTTAAATAATAATTCAGGGTTTTTCACTATTCATAAAAAATTGAATGTTTTTAGAAAAATACCAAAAAAATATTCCTAAGATAATTTTGATATTCAGAATCCAAAAATGAAGTCCATTTTAAAAAATAAAATTTATGAAATTTCAAAAAACTATCTATTACTATTCATAACAGCTAGTTTGATTGGTCGTGGTGTGCTAGAACTCGAAGTTGTGTACGGTGCAAGCTATTGCTTTATTAAAAGAGACACATAGAGTGGAAGCTTGGGGTGTTATAGTGAAACCATGCTACCACCACCTGATGGTATGCATATTCATCCAGAGGATCTATAAGAGGACGTTCGTAGGCTCAGTGTCCTACAAGAGTTTCCGAAATAGACACCTTCTATGTTCAGGAGAGAGATGGATCCTTAAGTTGGTGAGGAATGGTTGGAGGATATATTGTTGGTCTTCTACTTAGTGAGGAAACATCCTGACAAGATTTAAATCATGGAATTGATTCTTCTAATGTTCTAAGTAGGGAGATGGTGGAGTTTGACCACCAAGACACACAATGAGGCGAACCTCTATTGGTCGGACTTCGAGCGTCTTTTCTAGGAGGATTTCTTTCCTGTGAATATACACTCTATGTGCATCAAGAAGTTGGTTCACCTTCATTGGTGTAGCATTATAGTACCTGAGTACACAATGAGGATAATTGAGCTATCTCGCTACTCCGCATACATGGTGAGAGACCCTTTTTGCAGGGCTCATTCTGTTGAGAAGGGACTGAAGTGGGAGATTATTGCATCAATTTTGACTCTCAGAATCCCAACCAAGGCTAGGTTTCTAGAGTGATTCATTATTGTGGAGAGCATATTGGTTGAGCAGGTGTCGACAATTAGATTCACCATTTGACACCATGTGGAAGAGTCTTCGGCAGGTAACAGACAACAGACATGTTGTACTAAAAGGCCATGCCTTTCGAAGGCAGACCACGTGACTTAGGGTCGGTAGTGTGTGGCACCTAGTCTAGGGTGATCCAGCAAGGAGCCATGTTGTACATCGTGTGTGGCATTATGGGACACATGGAACTTGACTGCCCGATCAGCTCTATAGATGAGCATTAGATGGTTGAGGATCCATTGAGGCAGCGACAATAGTTTGAGTGAGTAGGTCCATAGGGTGGAAGACGTGGTAGGGGAGTTGGCTGAGTGGAAGGCTGTGGGTGATAGTTTGTTGTTTTACTGCCATCACCCCCAAGTCATACACCTCGACCTCAGGGAGAAGGTGGATAGGTTTTAGCCCATCTGCAGGCAATAGAGGCTTCAGACCACGATGTTATATAGAAGATCTGAGGTACGATCATTGTCTTCTAGACCCTAGTTTCAGTACATAAAAACATAGGTTCTAGTCACTTCTTCCTTTCCATGGAACTTGTTTAGAGCATGGAGATTCTGGTTTAGCCGTCGGCTTGATCCTTGCGGCTAGAGAATCTTAAAAGAGACAAATCAATGATTACACAGTAGAACCAGTAGTGTGATATCCCTCTAAGAGGGAAGATCATAATCTTGGATCCCATAGTGTTGGCGTTGAGGCCTTACAAATTTATCTTGGGTGTGGACTAGTTATCCATAGTTCATGCTTAGATTGACTGTTTTATGCTTACAGTGCGGTTTGATTGTGGATATGGTACTAGGTTTTCATTCACCAGCAAGAAGAAAACAGTTATGGTGCAGGACGGACTCTCATGTAAGTGAGTACAGTAGATCACTCACAAGATGGCTAGCCTCTCCCTTGGTGTAGTGGATGAGAGGAGTCCGAGCTTCCTGTAGTGGTGGGTGATTACAAGGTTGTTTTTCATGATGATGTTCCAATACTACCTCCTAATAGGGAGGTAGAATTTTATGTCAACCTATACTAAGGTACGAATACGATATTAACACAATAATATTGGATGTCTCACGCGGAGCTTCATGAGATGAGGGTACAATTTGAGGACATGCAATATAATGGGTTCGTAAGGCCCATTATTTCACCATGGCATGCCCCAGGGATTTGTTTCAAGAAGGAAAATGGGATTTTTAGGTTGTGTGTGGACTTTTGCAACATGAATCAGGTGACTGTGAACACCAGCTTCAGGTATGGGATAAGGATATACAAAAGATAGACATTAGGTGATGGTATGAAAACTATGATTTCTTGGTGATTCCTTTAGTCATGACCAATTCCTTTTAAGTGTTCATGGGAATCATGAATAGGATCTTCCACCCTTTTCTTAATAGGTTCATTGTAGTCTTCATTGATGATGTCTTGGAGTACTTGGCATCATAGGAGGAGCATGCTACACACCTATAGATAGTTCTGGATACACATTGAGAGAACCGGGTTTATGGTAATCTCTTGAGTTCTTATTTTGGATTCAGGAGGTCATCTTTATGGTACACGTCATCTCTGATAATGGAGTTGTAGTGGTTTCGCCGCAAATAGAGGTGGTGCTTGTTTGGGAGACTCCCATGAGTGTGACTGAGATTTAGTGATTCTTGGGGTTTTATGGTTACTATAAATGGTTCATCCCAAACTTATTTAGAATATTGTCCCCATTATAGGCTTTGTAACAGAAGGTACAACCCTTCATCTGGACACAGAAATGTCATCAATGTTTCCAGGAGCTAAGGTGATGACAGACTGGTGAACCCATAGTTTCCCTTGGAATTTGGGGATGACCTCTTTGATTGAAGGATCAAACATTCCAATCAGTTTCTAATGTGTTTATTCATAGAACCAGAAACATCCCATGATTCCACATACATTTGGACATAATTTCCAAAGGTAGGCGCTCATTAGTTTGTGGAATGATGGGGCTTAGGAATTTGCGTTGGTCGATTGGATGGGAGGTCAGACTCATCACACCTTTTTTAAGGGAATTATTGTCTACTTTGGAACTCTCTTTATAGATTTAAGTTATGTTTGTGAATCCTTATTACAATACCAAGTATAAAATGAGCTTTCCTTCAGATCTGACAATCAATGATTAAATATGTAGGAAATTTAGAGAATCTTTTATATATATTCAAGGTTCTTCATCGATAGAGAATCATCTATATTTATTAGATATTCTTGGTCAATGGTATCCTTTGACACATTTATATATAATTCTATCAGTCATTATGATGACCATGCTGGTTTTGAAGCCACTCAGTGGGGCACTTGATGTTTATTGTCATTCAGAAGGACATGGATTATTTCAGAGTTGGGATCGAACCCGTAGATGGGCTACTTATGTATCCTTTGATTAGAAAAGGAATCAGAACCCACATAGTTCGAGTAAGGTAGTATGATGTTTATGATTGATGGATCAAAGAGGGATGTCATAACTACTTTTACACTCTATGCTTATGTGAGTCATGATCGGTGTAAGAAAAAATAGGTATTGGTAAAAACTAGAAAATTGTGCCATGAAAGATGTAATCATAAGAAATAATGTGGGGATTATGTATGTATAACTTCCCAGATAAATAAAGATTAGAATTTACTTCAGGTAAGAAATCCAGGAACAGGGTCCATAAAGGTATATGTGATACAAGGAGATTTAAATACTCGAACTTGGGGATCACTCATGAAAACGAGGCCCAAATTAGGGGAGGACTTATGATTGGGTTTCACTCATGAGAAGGAATCCCAGATCAATGGTAAATTAGGACTGGTTAAGAGAAATTAAGACTGCGGCTTACTTCTGAAAAGGAGGCCCAGTTTAAGAGACTTAAAAAATTAAGGGACTTGGGGATTACTCTTGAAGATGTTGCCCAAATTTGAGACTGGGGCTTACTCTTGAAAATGAGGCACAGGTTAATGATTATGAGTTGGGCATATTCCTGAAAAGGAGGCACAGGTTAAAAGAGGAATTTTGTCTTACTCCTATGGATGATTCCCATATTTGAGAATTATGACTGGGGCTTATTCCTGAAAAGGAGGCCCAAGTTAAGGATTCATCGTCTTAAAGGATGAAGTTGAATGAATGAAATCTCAATAATTAGTGACATAATGATATATAAATCACAAGGTTTTGAGAGATATTCCACATAATTCCTTTCAGATAAGGAAGTCAAATCATGAAATCATGCCATAAATGGATTTGAAGAGTGTTTTGAACACTGAATCTTGAATAAGGGAGGTGGAATGGCATAAGAGGGGTGAAATGGGCAAGAAGGGCACCCAAAAAGGCAGGGGTGCACAGATCCTGGAAGGCACGCAGGTACTACGTGGGCGCGCAAGTCCTGGTCGCGCTGGCATACCTGCGTGACACATGGGTACTTGCACATTTGTAAACCATCATGATAATACTTGGGAGATCCTTGACCAATTCCATTATCATTATCCTGAGGTACTTCCAGAAGAGAGGTGAACAAGTTTTGGTGAGGAAGTGGGGCAGAGCGCATCCATGTTCATTTCCCTTAAGGGTAAAATACCTTAGGCGCGCAAGTGTTATTGAATTCAAAAACGTAGACCTTACTCATCTTGTTTAGACTTTCCATTCTTGGTAAATAATTACCTTAGAAGTGTTCGAAAGACCTGAATAAGAGATTTGGGCGTTAAGTGCTCTAAATCTGAATTCTAAAAAAATTCCGCATGAAATGGGGGACTTCTAGGGTCTATTTATAGGCTGTAGAAGACTTCGGGCGGTTATCACTTAGGGCGCTCAAGTGTACTTGCACGACCATTGCGGGGCACAAGTGTACTTGCGTGACCATTATAGAACTTGCGCGACCCTTTTAGAATGTTCTTCTTATTCATTCCTTTGTCAATTTTTAATATTTTTTGCAGAGGTTGAATCACTTTTGAGCTCATGGTATTTCTTTTCTTCAGTGGTTAGACTCTGTGACGAATGGAGCGTCAACAAAAGTCCCCCCTCAGATTTGGATCCAAAAGAAATAAGTATTTTACTCTGAGGAAATCTAGAATCAAAAGGAAAATGGAACGCACAAGGTTGAGCGTGCAAATGAGCTTTGGGCGCGCAGGGTCTGGCGCCCAGGGGTATGGCCTATTGTCACGCAAGGTAGAACGCGCATGGCTCTGGCTGTGTCTATAAATAGGGGGATTTATTTCGTACAAAGCATATGGATTTTAAACTTTTGAGCTCTCACCACGCAAGTTGCATTTTCCGTGCAAGTTTCTATGATTCCTGCTGTTTCCTTGATGTCGCGTTGCTGTCAATATATGTGGGCATGCACGGTGATACTCACGCGCCAAATACTTGCGTGACACACCCATACTTGCGGACCAAGTTTTAGACTTGCGCTTGCCTTAATGCGTTATGCATTTTTCGGAATTCTTTCAGAACTTTTGTGAAAAATAAACCCATTTAAGAGTTATTTTATTCAACTTTTGTGCAGATTCAATGGATCTCTGGAGAATCGAAATGGCTGATAGAAAGAAGATTGATGACATGATGAAAATTTTTGGCCATGATTACTCTGATACCAATGAAAATACTCTCCCAGATTTGGCTAAGTACAAGAAGAAATATCCTCTTAATTTCCCATAGAGAATCTACTTGTCTCGGTATGGCCATGGTCATCTGTAAGGAGTCAATGTTCCAGATGCAAATAACTATACGCCTTAAATGCAATTACACTACTAATCCTCTATTTCGGCTATGTTGTGCATTAAGAGCAACAACATTAGTGTGAACATTCAAATTTTCCTTCCATGCCATTTCCTTGCAGATATGAAAATGGAAAACCCATGGGCTGAAATATTTTTCACTGGCAGTTGGTGGAGAGAAGACAAACATGGCATTAGAGCAATATCTGAAAAGAGTACTCTCTCCAAATGGATCACTACTTCTAATTCTCCATTCTCAAATCCATGTATCCATCTTCCAAGTCTCTTGGATAGAAACAGGGTCACTGTTTGATCAGCATAAAATTTTCTCAAACCGCTCTCAAGAACATCCTTTTACAATTGTTCCAAGAAGAGCTGGTACCGCTGCATATCTTATTATATATAATTGAATGAAAGAATTCCAGGTGGTTTCTGCTGAAGCTCGGGATGCCGTAAATCAAATGAAGAGCTTTGTTGAAATCCTTTTGTAATTCCTAACAAAGAGAAGAGACTCCAGTTAGTGGATATCCTTCTATCTCCTGTGTATCAATGAAAAACACTTTCATCTTCAATCATTTTTACTTGCATTATTTTGCTACATGCTTTAAATTTTACCTAATCCAATGGTCTTAGTAAGCATATTTTGATTTTTACTAGGATTAATATAAAAAACCCTACAAACATTGAAACTCTTAATTGCTCAATATTACCTAAATCATACAAAATGTATGTTTAGTGAGTTGGAACTTGACTTTTATTCAGAGTTCCCTTGTCTTTTGTGGGAAGTTTAAAGTCATGCACATCAGACATAAGGAGGATAATGTTTAAGGTCGAAAATAGAATTTACCGAATGAAATTGAATTG